>CM077002.1:100152962-101402962 GCA_039090855.1 Macrothele yani | reverse complement strand
CGATTTTTAGGAATCGCATCGTGTCTCGACTACGCCTGGAGAACTTCACTGCTTCCACCCCTCAATCTCAAGTCTCTTTCCTGACTACCTGGGCGCAAGGGACCGGATGGTTTAAAATCATTGGATCTTCCATTGATCTTTCCTTCTGATTGGTTTGTTTTTTCCCAGCTTCGACCTACTGAATGCATCGGTTGAGATCTTGTGCATTTTTTTCACATTCTTTGATGTCTTGTTTATTGTACTTCCCTCATCGCATTGTGCCTTCTGGGCTTTAAGATTTTGTTTGTGTTCAAGGCTAGTAGACTCTTGGACTCTTGATGTTTTTTTCTTCTTGCCTTTTGCACCGGAGCGTGTGGTGTTTGATATCTCTGGGTGTTCTACTTGTACTGCCCCGGGTATCTATGTCTCTTTTTGTTTTGTGTTGTTTCAATTGTGTTTTGTCTTGCACGGCAGAGGGATTTCTGTTCGTACCTATGATTTTGTATTCAAGTTCCTGAATTTCTTGCTCGACCCAAGTCATTGTTTTTTTGGACCGATGTAATACTGCACGGCTTGCTGTTTGTATTTTGTGTATCCTTGTGTTTCACTTGGGGAATTTGCCCAAGTTTCCACAATGTTCTGTAATACTCATCATGTTTTTGTCACATATCGTGTGGTTTCCTCGATTGTAGGAGCTTCTGTACCTTTATCGTAGTATATGCTTTTGTTGTGTTTTACATGTTCCCTTCTTTTTGTGCACTGCGTTGTACAGCCATATTCTTGTAAATATATTTACCTGTTGTTTTGTGCTCTGCTTTCACTGTGCAAGTCATCGCATGCTGTAATATCCTAATAATTACTATTGCTTGTGCAACATCTTCCTCAAGCATGTATTGTTCCTTATTAGTGATTTTAACATTTTGTCATCCTTAGTTGACTGCCGTATCCACATTCACCTGTAAAATTTCATCAGTATCGCTCATTGTTTTGTTGATTATTTTGCCATATGTGGTACGCCTGTATCCCCTTATGCTTTTGCCAATAAAGTATATTTTGAAATAACTGCTATAATATATATAGCCAGTGCTGTTAATGCCCACCAGGTGGAGACGTCTCAGTAGCTGAGCCCGTCTTACGAATTTATGATGTCAGAAGCTGACTTAAAAATACTTGTAGCACCGTGGATTGTTGGCCACCGTGGTGTTAAGCTAAAGCGCTCGGCTAGATATCGAGAGATCCGTGGTTCAATTTCACGGCGGCTGCTGAAAAGAATTTTCCGGTTGCTATGTGTTTCTGTAACATGAAAAGAGCGATGTATTTATTTATTTACTAAGCAAGAACTAATTACACTGCTCTTATGTTTTCCTTTGCTCTTTGACCAAATTACATAGTTTAACGACATTTCCTGCCTCCCACTTCATATTTTGGATTTTAAAACCTCTAGTTATCCTATAGTTTCAGTAGTCACTGTTTCTCACTGGGACTGCTCGTTATATGGACTTGTTTTAAATCATTATCCTGAAATGGGTAAAACATTGTGTGATGTTCACGAGAAAATTTGATATGTAAATTCAAAGAGCGTAATCCTGTATCTAGCCATTAGGCATTAGGTACCATTTTTTCCAACCTTTTTAACAAGTCAATTAGCAGGAGAACAAACAGTACGAGATATATTAAGCGATAAACATAAGTGAATGGTGTCTGAAATATAAATGCACTCAGTTAAAAACATTTTAAAGGGTCCAGCACGAAATTTATAAAAGGCTCTTGTTTTGTGGATTGGTGAAGTAAATGCCAAACTTGGAATTATCACCGATAAAGTTATTCTTGGAGAAGCGTGACAGTTCGAAAAGAAACCCGAATTCACCAATTCAGCGACTGTAATGTTTTGGCTTCAAAAGTCGGCTTTTATCATTGAGAATACGGCACGGTGAAACAGCGGAACCTCTGAAAGTTGTAATAAGGGGAGAAAATAAATGTTAAAAACCTTATTTGGATATGAATTAAAAGATGGGAATAACATAGATGAAACTGGTTTGTTTTATAGGATGAAACCCGATAAATCGATTTCAAACAAAAGCTAAAACAGTTGCAAAAAGATGAAAGTGCAGCTGGTTAAACGAAGTATTTATCTTACAAGAAAGAATAAATACCACGCTGATTTATGAATTTTCGTCATGAAATTTACTTAATGACTGTGTTTTTATTCCCTACATTCTCAGAATTAGAGGTTTAATACATAAGGGCGTATGTTTGTTTTATTTCTTCCTTGTATTCTCATTTAATTAATTTGAACTCTTATTTATATGAACCTCTTCAAACCGCTACCCACGATGTCCCACAGTTTTGTACAATGAGCAAAATTCAGCTGTTTAACAAGATTCGAATGTATTTCAAAAATATTTTTTCCTTAGGATAACTTTCCCTATGAAGAATAGTTTTCTCATATTTTCTACTTTTCCATTATTCGAATTTCTGCCGCTAGAGGACGTCAGCGTATATCTTTATGTGGAAGATGTTATTCGATTCTAAAAATCAATTAACAAGATCCTTCTTTTGGTAGGATACTTTTCGTTATGAACAGTATTTGGTAACTATTTTCTTCCTTAATTAACACACATTTGTTCTAGAGGACGTAAAGTTAAATAATTGATATCTTCCTTTTTATCTTCCCTTCTAATTGTTCGATTTGAAAATCCCTTTTGTCTCTGATATGCACCGAGTGATCACTGAATTATAACAATGCTTATCAAAAATGGACGCGACCCGTTGACCACGTGATTTCCGAGATGGGGTCGACTGACGTAGGTGGAGCAGTAGGTAGTAAAACTCGGAGCGTGACGGGTAAACGAAAGGGATTATCGGATTTTGAGAAAGGATAGATTGTGGCATCTCGGACAGCGAGTGCGTCGATTTCCCAAAAGGCTGAACTGGAGGGTTTTTCGCGAGCCGCAGTAGTCGAAGTGTATCAAGACTGGCGGGAAAATGGGCAAACTACAATCCGAATGCAAAACCACTCAGAACAGCGAAAGGTTGACGTGAAAAGAGAACGCCGAGTCCGACGACTCCTACAAGCCAACAGACTGTTCAACAGTTGACTACCCAATACAACAGAGGTCAACCAGGAAGAGTATCTCTCATTACCATGCGTCATAGGATCGCACGTATCGGCTATAACACCAGACGACCTCCACGACACTCTCTCCTAACCACGGTTAATGGGCATGAAAGACTTCCCTGGTGCAAATATGCGAGTTGGATGTCGTGTGAATGGGAAAAAGTGTGTTGGTCTGACAAGTCGCGTTTTTTACTCCACTTAATCGTGAACGTATTTCGCGCAAACAACATGAGGCTCTCGATCCATCCTGCATAGTCTCCGTAGAATAAGCCGATGGCGGTGGCTGTATGATGTAGGTCATGTTTATCTACCAGGAACTTCGACTCCTTGTGCATATGGAATAACGTATGACTGGTGCTCACTATAGTGAATTGCTTGCTGACTCTGTACATCCAGTAATGTTTCACTTTCTCCCGCATTGCGACGATGTCTTCCAAGATGACAAAGTGAAGAGCCACAGGTCCAACGTTGTGGTGAAATGGTTTAAGGAACACAGCTCAGACTTCCAGCATATCGATTGGCATCCGAACTATATCAATCCCATAGAGCACTTGTGGGACACTATGGAGCGGCATATCAGGTGTCTGGATACACAAATCACCTCCATACCTGTATTGAAGGCCGCATTACACACAGCTTGGTTGGCCATACCTTCCAACTGCTTCTGGCATCTTAGTGAATCGGACAGCTGATGCACTTAGGGCGAAAGGAGGACCTACGGAGTATTAAATTGCGCTGTAAAGAACCTTTTGTACACAATTTGTTAATTTTCGTAGCACACTGATCGGCTGCCATTCGGGATAGCAGCTATTTCTATTCACGGATGTTTTATCGATTGTAAAAGTACGGATGATGTGTTTTAACCACTTCCAACTGTTATACCCGCTCCGATTTACTATGAATGACCCACTCACACTACGTATTAGAAATCATTCGTCCATTTTCCTAGGTGGTGTAAGTGCTTTTTCTTTTTTGCTAAAGTTTTAGATTTTCTAAAAATCTGCTTTGAAATATTTCTTTCGCATCGGAAAAGATTTTAAGAACGTGCTCATTACAACCTAAAATTCGGTGTCCTAATGCTTCTTAATTTACACTGAAAAGTCCACGAAAAATTAAAACTTTTTGATGAAATTTAAGATGCTTAGAAACGGAACAGTTGCCATTCAGTATCCACTCTCCAATTATAACAAAAAAATTATTTCACAAAAATAAAGGTAATCCACTCTCCAATTATTTCACTCTAGAGAATAAAAAAAATAGCTTTAATATTTTGAATTATGGTTGGAATTAATTCCGACTGACTATTTAATGACAGTAAAATTTAATTAGATGTAAAAACTAGCTGCATCTTACATCTGCGAAATTTACCTTTATATTAGCATTTCATTGCTTTTGACGTTCATTGAGGCAAAAGAAAACAAGAAAGATGACATCGAATTTTCGGTGGTAATGAGATGTTTTTGCATACCTTCTGACGTGAATTAAATTTATCAAAGTTATTCAAAGGGAATGCAACTGGTTAGAAAAAAATCAACCGGATTTCTTCGACCCATAAAATATCCAGAAATAGGAACAGCTACTTACTTACCACAGCGGCTAAAAAGTATATTTAAAAAATTAACAAATAGTGCGCAAAAATCTTCTCATAGCAGAAGGAAGGTATCGGAGACAAAATGACTTTGAAATAAAAAATGTAAAGAAAATATATAGAAGGAAACATGATATAATTCCATGACTTCTAGCGGAAGACTTTTGCATAATGGGAAAGTTGAAATTAACCGAAAAATATTATCCATGGAAAAAGCTATGCTAAGGAAAAGAACTTTTCACATACGTCTCCAAGAAGCTGACATAACGCGAAAATTGTTTTGACTTCTACGCCCCCTAAGAGAAAATCTGTGAATTATTTAAAGGGGATAATGTTCCACATCTCTATTATGGCTAACGACATACAGTAAAAAAGAGTTTTCTCCAAAGTATTTTTAGAAGCGGAGGCAGAGCTGCAAACAGAAGTATAAAAACACCACCTAGCGACGGGACTGTGAATTATAAAATTCTTCAAATACTAACTAAAAGTGTTCCACAAGGTAAGTGGCATCCGCTGTTGAAAAAACTTTTTAAATGACACATGTAGAAGCAGAAATATTGAGAAGAACAAATTAAACATCGGCGCTCCTAGCAGCGAAATTGTGCACTATTTTGAGAAGAAAACATACACAGAGGGTTTACATAGCTTGTAGTACCTGACTGAAAAGGATTTTCCAATCGCGTTTTCAGTCCCGCAGATATTGCAGTAAATCGAAACGTGAACTTCCGCCCTCTAGTGCCAAACTTGTGCGCAAAGAAAAATATTAAAATGTTTGAAAAACATTCTGTGGAGGAAACGCTCTCCAACAAGGAAACTTTTTTTCAAATCGAACTCTTAGAAGCAGAGATATCGACAAAATATGAATTATATTTACGTACCCTGGAGAAAAAACAATGCGTTATTTTAAGAAGAAAGTACTCTGAAAAGGTTTTCCGAGGTGTGTGGTACTGGTTCCCGAAATAATTTGTTCAATTGAGTTTTCAGAAGCTCAGATTTTGCTGCAAATACATCAGAAGCGGAAATAAACACTTACACCCCCTGATGACCTAACCAATCTTTATCAAAACACAATTATAATCAAAACATTTCCCATCAGGAGCTGTATCAGTTGCAGAAATAAATTTTCAAATCGGAGTTTTAGAAACAGGGATATCGGAGAAAATGCAAGTTACCTTTACTACCCCCTAGCGGAAAATCTATGCCTTACTTTAAAATTTTGAAACTATATGATTAATATTTCGCGCATGAAACGCTCTCCAACAAAGAAAGTATTTTTCAAATCGGACTCTTAGAAGCAGAAATATTGACAACAATAAGATATACATCTACGCCCCCTGGCTGCAAAATTATGCACTATTTTAAGCAGGAGGTATTCTCAAAATGTTTTTCGAGGGGAGCTGTATCAGTCCACGAAAGGTTTTTGTCAATCGAGTTTTCAGAAACTTAGATTTTTCTATATATACATTAGCAGTAGAAATAACACTTACTCCAACTGGTGGCCAAAACCATTCCTTACCAAAAATTATATGCAAAACATTTCCCATGAGAAACTGTTTCTGATAAGGAAAAACTTTAGAGATTTCGGGGAAAACGCAATTCACCTTTACGCCCCCTAGCAGAAAATCTATGAATTGCTTGAAAAAGGAACTGTGCCGGAATTAGTCTTCGTTTTAAATGGCGTCGAATGGAAGAAATAATTTTTTCAATCGGATATTTAGAAGCAAATATATGCAATAAAATGCATTTTGAATTCGATATCATGTGCAATTACTCCCTCTAGCGGCGAAGTTTTGCATTTGAAGAATACACGAAGGCAAGAATTATCATAATTTGCACATTTCAAGCTTTCCAATGCAAAAAGAGTTTTTTAAATCGGACTATGAGCGGCAAAGATATGGTGTCTGACGGACGGACAGACGGACGAACAGATTAGGACGATCTTTTTTACAAAAGACGTGCGAAAAAATAAATGTGCAAGGAACGTAAATCGCACGTCTTAATTTATTTTCTTCTGTAAACTTGTAAAACATTTATTACAATATGGAAATATCGTCAAACGCTTTGTTTTGTTCAAAGAATTTTTTTTCGAAATGTTTTTCCTTTAATAATATTAAGAGAAGAACTGTAGTCTCAAAACATCTTATTGAAATAGGTAAGTAAATACGAAGAAATGAGATTCGATTCAACTGAAAACATATACGAAACTACCTAAGACACGTGCTCTCCGGGTGCAGCTTCTTGGCATCGCCAATAAATTACTCACAGGAGTATTGTGACTATAAAATTTTGATTTTATGAGATGCGAAAGTTCAAATTGTTTCCCGTGATTCTCCAACAACGATGCGTTGCATGTTCACTAAGTCCAAATTGTACTCAGCAAAAAAGGTATAAACGTCTATGTCTGAGGCACAGCATAGAGTTCTGTTGCGTCAGTCGACTGTCAACAAGGTACAATATCTAAATTACCAATTGCAAAAATACAGTAATGCCATTAATTACGACAGTAGCTAAACTGAGAAGTAGTTATGTTAGATGCCAAGCAAGTTTCTTCATGTTTAGTGATCTGTTTCACTCTGACACCAACTAAAAGAAGTTTTCAAGGAGTAATAATTTTCTCAGAGCAACGTTGCTTATGTTCCATTGAAATAACGTTCCCAGCAGGGACTTAATTTAACATACGAAATAAAAGAATTACATTATATAAAATGATATCCACTGAATTTGAAATAAATACGGAGTTCACTTTACAGTCATGACTAAGAAAAGCAATAGAGCATGAAACATTTAACTAACAACTCATTTCTTGTTGATTTGTATCACAAGAAATTCACTTCCCGGAAGATATTATGCGGTTTATTCGACGGTATGTTCATCATAAAAGAAGAAGATATAACGTCAGATTGATTTGGCTTGATGATTTAATTTCTATTTAGAACTGCAATTATACAATCCATGATACAGTATTTGTGCACACAGATGCGCTTTAACACCACGAAAAAGAATGCAGCACTACTTAAGTGAAACACGCATCACAAATGTTAACAAGAAAGTTATGGATTCAACATGAAATAATGATTTCTTGAAGTTAATGCAGTGAATTCAACTGATGCTTTGGATGTTTGAGTAAGCTATATAGGAGTCGTTTACCTTTGCGCTAAAAGGTAACGGATTTTAATCGCGCTGAAATTCTGGATCACATTCACCGTGCACGTACACCAAAGAGCCAAAACATTATGACCACCTACCCACTATGACCTGGGTCCTCCACGTGCCGCGAAACCGGCCTGGCTACAAGATTTCTAAAGATGTCTTCTAGTATCTGGTAAAGCACACAAGTTACCAGAAGTCTTATAAGCTACGTGGAGGAACCGCCGCTGAACGGATTTGCTGTTCCAACACAAAACACAGATGCTCGATTGAATTGATATCTGGAGAATGTAGAGGCCATCGCAATTCCTGGAACTCTTCCTTACGTTCCGCGAACCATTCTCAAATAATCCGGGCAATGTCTCTTGGCGCATTATACTGCTGAAAAAAAAGCACTACTTGAGGAGAATTCCGTTCCCATGAAATGATGTACCTTGTCTGCAATGATGTTTAGGTAGATGTTAGACGTCATATTTTCCTCCACATGAATGACTGCACTCAGGATTTCCTAGCAGAACATTATCGAAAGCATTACACTTCCTCCACTGGCCTATTTTCGTGCCACGGTGCATCCTGCTACCAACACTTCCCTAGGCAAACGATGCACACTTAACCGGCTGTCAAGATTGTTTTACAGGAAACGGGTGTCATTGGACCAGACTCCAATCATTCGAGATCCAGTTTTGATACTCTCGTGCCCAGTGTAAACACTTTCGTCGGTGAACCGATATTAGCATGGTCACTCAGAGCGCGTTGCGGCTGCGCAGCCCCATTTTCAACAGGGTCCGACGTACTGTGTGCTGTGACACATTACTGCCCTCTCCAGCATTCAAATTACCGGTGAGTTCCGCCCCACAGGCGCCCTTTTGTTGGCTCGCACCATATCGAATAGCCTTCGCTCATCTGCAGCATTGATGAGAAGTGGTGGTCGACACCTTGCCAGCCGGCCGTTCGTATCCCTCTTCGGGCCGCTTTTTGAAGGTATTAACCACTGCTCACCGTGAACACCCCACAAGACTTGTCGTCTCGGAAGTGCCCTAATCTAGTCGTCTGACTATTACAATTTGTGATTTGTCAAACTCGCCTAAGTCCGCTGCCATCTGAAGAAAAAGAATAACACTGATTATCAGAGCTCTGTATCAAGTGTTATTTATGATATTCACACGCGCCGTAGTTTATCTGCAGTTGTTTCGATCTGCATAAAGATGTGCTGGTCATAATCTCTTCGGTGTGCATGTTGTACTTTCCCTTTGCTTTCCGTGATGACAGTCTTTGTTTCGAAATATACGCATTACCTTTACAGACTGCAGATAGAATACTTTCAATTTTTCAATTAGAAGTTCCAGATTACGCAAGCATCAGTTCTGTTCAACTTTACCATTTAAATACATATATGCAAGTTGGAGATTTTATTTTAAAACAATAGAACCAATATCAGGTACTATCACTTAATTACCCATAATCGATAGATAAGAAATCGTAACCAGTATCACAACACGAGTGATCTTCCTAAATAAATAAACTTGATTTGTAACATACACTATATTGACAAAGGTCACCGAACACCCCCTTAAAATTCAAATGAACACATCCGCTGGGTTGTTAAGATGCGCGGAGTATCTGCAAATAATATAAAAACAAGCCTGCAACTGACGGCGATCATATCGAAATGTGAGGTTGCTGAAAATGTCGCGGCGGAAGAGAACTGACTTTGAGAAAGGAATTATTTTTGGGCGTTTTATTAGTGGGTGGTCCATAAGAGAAACCGAAAGGCGTTTAAACATACCTAAGTCAACTGTTTTAGATGTACTGAATAACTGGAAGACACATGACGTGCCTGAAGCAGCAAAACGTACCGGCAGACCAAAGTAAATCAGTGATAAAGGACGTCGAAGCCTCATGAGAGTCATTACAGCTAATCAACGGAGTACTGCACTAGACCTTAGTGTACAGGTGAGTAAAAATGCTGGACCCCCGGTATGTACACGTAGCATTCCCAGAGAAATTTATTCCATGTGTTACCATGGACGTGCGACTGCTCATAAGCCTTTCATCTCCACTCGGAATGCTACTCGTCGTTTAGCATGGTGTAAAAAACATTTTTCGTGGACCGTCTATCAATGGAAAGTGGTCCTATGGGCTGATGAATCCAGTTACACGATCCATCAGTCTAATACCCATGTGTGGATATGACGTTAGCCAGGGTAACGCTATTTACCACAGTGAACTGTTCCTGCGGTCAAGTTTGGAGCTGGCAGTGTACTCGTGTGGGGGTGTTTTTCGTGGTATGGTCCAGACCCATTGGTTATTGTGGACAAACCTGTTAACCAGCACGTCTACCTCATTATTCTGGACAATTATGCCCTACTAACTCTGTGGCAATACTATGGAACTGAGCCTTGTTGTTACGAGCAGAATAATGCACCGAGCCTTGTTGGTACCAGCAGGATAATGCACCGAGCCTTGTTGGTACCAGCAGGATAATGCACCGAGCCATGAAACAAAGACTCATACGGCGTGATTTGACGATAATTCCGTATCCTGTGTGGACTAGCTAGCATACAGCCCTGATCGTAATCCCGTAGAACACCTATGGGATGAATTAGAGCGCTGCATAAGTTTGGAACCAAGGCCTACTACTAAGCAACCGTTAGCGGCACCATTGTGTACTGATTAGAAGCGCATACCTATCGCTGTGTTCTTAAACCTTCTCGAAAGCATGTCTCGAAGGGTCAGTGCATGTGTTAAGGCCAAAGGTGGACCAACACCGTACTAATGTATGTCAATAAATGCTGTGTTGGGTTTCTCTTCTAGGAGTCCGGTGACTTTTGTCAATATAGTGTATGTTAATTTCTTTAAAATAGGAACTCAACTATGCAGGGAAAATTTCGAAAATATTGTTTCTGTTGTCTTAACGCTGCGCGTTTTCTTTTTCTTTTCGGGGGTTTAACGATCTCCGTGAGCAACCCTTAGTACTGTAAATATTCGCTCGTCCTTTATTTCGGGCATTGGTTCCGGGGGAGGTGGGTCGGCAGTGGAGGAAGCCAACTACCAAAGCCTTATTCCAGAGATCGAGCTTTAGGACGGAAAAACTAGCCCCTCTAATTACTCGGTCATTTATTCTACAATTAATTACTTTAAATATAGCCACGTTAGATCCAAATCTTAAGTTTACTTGTCTACTTGCAAAACCTGATTTCAAGACACTAAAGAAAAAAAAGAAGACAAGAAAAAAGCTTTCACAAGACAGTATGAAAAGCGCATACTTCTCTAATTTTATTTGTAATGTAGGGCAAGAAGAGTAGCATGCGTTAGCTTCATTTAAAAAAAAAAGGAGAACAAGAACATCTATCATAACAAAATTTAGTTCGCAGAGGTCTACGTAGATACCGATGTAATTGAAGTAAAATCTAATGTCTAGTTTCAAAGCACCCTATTATTAATACGTATAATATATGAATCATAATCAGTTATCACTTAATGTTACTGAAAAAAGCTGTACTGCTAAACGGTTTAACTCCAAAGTTTCCAAGAATGTATATCTGAAAAACGTAAAATGGGAAAAAGGATTCAGCATGCCAAATTCAGGTCTGAAAATGTAAATCATTTTTCTTGATTGAAAACCAAATTAAAGAAAACAGTCCATTAAAAGAAAGTATATTTTCCATTACATTTTACTTGTGTCTCCCAAAAATTCACTGAATTTTATAAAGTTCATAAATTAGTGGGTAGAATTAAAATATCATAATCATTTGTCAGGAGTATCAAAGAGTGAACTAAAGATGAAAGAAACATTAGCGAATATTTATTTCCGTACTAAGCCCAGAACCTGCTACTGTGCGTAAGATATCATTTGCAGCTTCCTAATATTAAAACAATCCATCTTCGGAAGGCATTACCTCTATAAAAACGGAAAAGCACTTCACGCGACAGACAAAATACCCCTACAAACAGCAATCCGCGAACCACTGGAAGTCAGAATCCTCTCCACTGCTGTCTCAAACCCACGAGTATGAAAAAAGGAAAAGGGGGAGTTTGGCGTACTATTTTTATTTCTATTCTACTTTATTTTATGTTTTTTTTTTGTTGAAAATATTTGAGAAGAAGGCGAGGGAATCTGGATATATGGGTGAAATGAATCGATGGACAGATCCTAGAAGGTTCAGTGGTTGATGGAATACTTCCACTATCACGAAGACAGCCTGGAAAATTCGGTGGCCAAAAATATCTCGATTTTTCAGGCTCTTTCCAATCCGAAAGTAAAAAGAAACTCTCCCCGAACATTTCCTTTTATAAAGAAATAAAGAATTGTGATCTCAAAAATTATAAAAGAAAGATATGAACACTTTGACGAAAACAGAGTTTGCCTAGGTTTCGGAACTCCGGACCTAAGTGCTTCAATTTCCACTTATTGATTCGTCTGCAACTGTGCTTGAAATTTTCCAAACTTACCGCTTTGTTTTCTATCATATACTCATGTAAAACACACACACACACACACACACACACACTGGTGTCCAAAATTTAAAGACGGATCCCATTTTCACCTACAAATAAATAAATTATCATGTCTGCAGCTAAATTTGGTAATACATTTTTGTCCAGTCAACGAAATAAATATATTTCACACAAAAATATTCTATAATTTCAGCACAAACTAAATGCTAACACTTTTTTGCACACTTTTAGTCCCTTTGTCCAGCACTTGTGGATACCATTTTCTTTGAACGTACAAGCAGGATTTTGGTCCAGTTCTTACAGAAAACTATGAGGAAAGGCATTTCAGTAGGATATATGTTCACCCCGAACAATGATGCAACGTTCACAACGTCGTGCCATTCTGAGCACTAAGTGAGCCTGAAGCACTTGAGGAAAATTCACCCACTCCTCCTTCAGAAGACGGACAATGTCTGGGATATTCTCTGGAGGGGAATTTCGTTCAGCAAAACGTCTCCTCAGGGCAGCCAAAACATGTTCTATGGGGTTTAATTATGGGAAGGAAGTTAGTTACTCCATTCGATGAATGTCCTCGGTCTACAGCAGTTTATCCACTGCTGCAGTACGGTAAGGTTCTGGCATTGTCATCTATAAAATGAAATTCTTTTCCACCGAACCGCGAGCAATTGAATATGACGCTGGTGAATTTCATTATACTACCTTGTACCAGTCATAGTCAATTTGTCCAGTATTTGTAGCACTGAATGTCCATTAAGCATACTGGCGGCCTTCACCATGACTCCGGAACCACTGTATTGTTCCCTACCGACAATATTCTCATTGCTTTCCGGAATTTCTATGATGCATAACTTTGTCACCAGAGGGCGTAATGCGCATGCTTTCGACTTCAAAACTCATTTTATTCAATATAATTGCTTCTGAACATCTGATTGAAAACGTTATTTCTTGCATTCAATACCATTTAATACAAATACTATTTGGGGTACAGTTTTCTTTTCATGTAATGCATAGTTTCTTCGCCAGGGGGCGTAAAGTTAAATTGCGATTTCTTCGATATCTCTGCTTCTAAGAATCTTATTTAAAAATCCCTTTTTGCGTCGGATAGAGCTTAATTGTGATGTGGAATGTTGAGCCCATAATTTTGAATTTTGATAGAGAATAGTTTATCCACTGGGGGAGGCGTGAATTTATATTTTTGTTTCTGATACATTTGCAGTGATATCTGCACTTCTGAATGATCGATTTAAAGGAGCTTTCGGGTTCAGATACCTCTCATACCAACAAGCTTTTTGAGGATACCTTGTGCTGAAAATGGAAAAAAAATTCTCCCAGGTGGCGTATATGTATATCTTCTTACATAGTTTCTTCGCCAGGAGGCGTAAAGTTAAATTGCGATTTCTTCGATATCTCTGCTTCTAAGAATCTTATTTAAAAATCCCTTTTTGCGTCGGATAGAGCTTAATTGTGATGTGGAATGTTGAGCCCATAATTTTGAATTTTGATAGAGAATAGTTTATCCACTGGGTGGAGGCGTGAATTTATATTTTTGTTTCTGATACATTTGCAGTGATATCTGCACTTCTGAATGCTCGATTTAAAGGAGCTTTCGGGTTCAGATACCTCTCACACCAACAAGCTTTTTGAGGATACCTTGTGCTGAAAATGGAAAAAAAAATTTTTCCCAGGGGGCGTATATGTATATCTTCTTATGTATACCTTGAGCTGAAGATAGTGCATAATTTTTCTGCCGAGGAGCGTAGATGTATGTCTTATTTTTGTCGATATCTGAGCTTGTAATAATCCGATTTGGAATCTTTTTTCTTTGTCTGAGAGCGTTTCGGGTGCGTAATGTTTTGCATAGAATTCGAAATTTTTCTTAACGCACAGGTATGCCACTGAGAGGGCATAAGTTTCCGTTTTCGTTTGCAGGATATTAGCAGCAACATTTGCGCGTGCAAAAAGCCGATTGAAAAATTCCTTTTTCCGTCCGATAGTACTAAACGCCAAAACATTTTGTTCGCATTTTCTGTAAAAAGGAGTGCACAATTTTCCCGCTAGGGGCACAAACGTGGGTTTTTTTAATATGTCTACCTTTAAAAGTCTGATTAAAAATTATTTGAATGCCGCATACTATTTACTTTGTGGAATACTTTACCTTTACTCTTGTGGTTTTGTAGTTCACATTTCTGGAGGTAGATGGTGTTGGAGTATCTGTTCTTCTAACTGTTTGATGTAGAATTTCTTTTTCCTTAATATGGCTTTTGCAGTGTATAACACTTTTTACATATCTTCTGCATTTCCATTATATCTTCGGCTAGCGGGTGTAAAGTTAAATCATTGTTTCCTCTATATCTGTTCGTCTAACTGTTTGAAACATTATTCGCTTTGTCGCTGATCTGTTCTTTCAGCTGAAAGATTTTTTTTATACTGAAGGTTTAACGACCACAGTGAGCAACTCGATGTACTATAAACAGTCGCCCGTCCTCAATTTAGGGTCAATGCTTCCAGGGAAGGGAGAGGGCCAGTTCTGTAAAGCAAACACATTTATGCCGTACCGGGATTCAAGCCGCACCTTTCTGGAAAGAATCGTCATTAGCCAGCACTTAGACCACTGCGCAACCGGGGCTGCATAGAAATTCTCTGAGCACTATTAGTTAATTTTCGTAACATATTTTTTAACCGCTTCTGGGGAAAGGGACTCTTTCTGTTTCTAGATATTCTATGGATTGTATAAATCAGGCTTTTTTTTTCTTGTATTTCTTAGTAATGGGTTTTTCTGACTATAAATATCTTTGAAATATTTTATTTGTGTCGGAAAGGCCTCAAAAGACGCACTTATTACAACCGAAAATGTGACATCTATTTAGCACGTCTTTTGTAAAAAAAGATCGTGCTTATGTTACCGGTTTGTCCGTCCTTCCGTCCGTCTGTACACACGATATCTCTGCAACTATTAGTCCGATTTGAAAAATTCTTTTTGCATTAGAAAGCTTAAAATATGCGAATGATGATCCTATATTTAGTTTTTCTTACGATGTACAATTTTGCCGCTATAGGGCGTAAATGCAGATGATGTCGAATTCAAAAATACGTTTTATTCTATATACTTGCTGCTAAACATCCGATTGAAAAAAATCTTTTATCTTTCGACTCCAATTATGTCGAAGAGTATTTTAGATGTAGTTACTTTTTCAAATTACACATAGATTTTCCGCTAGGGGGCGTAAAAGTAAATTACATTTTTCCCAATAACTCTTCTTCTAAAACTCCGATTTGAAAACATTTTGCTTCAGCGGATGCACCTCGCGATAGAAAATCTTTTGTACATAATTTCAAATTTTTGGTAAAGAATACTTTAGCCACCAGGGGGCGTATGTGCTAATTTTGGCTTCTGATGTATTTGCCATAAAATCTGAGCTTCTAAAATATCGATTGAAATTTTTTTCGTGGACTGATGCCACTCACATCGATAAACCTTTTTGGAATATTTTTTTCCTAAACTATTGCACAATATCTCCATCAGGGGTGTGGATGCATATTCTATTTTTGTCAATATCTCTACTTCTAGGAGTCCGATTTGAAAAATTCCTTCTTTGTTGGATATTGTTTTCAGTGTGACACGTTTTCCATATAATTTCAAAATTTGCAAGTAATTCATAGACTTTCCGCTAGAGGGCGTAAAGGTAAATTGGGTTTCCTCCTATATCTCTGCTTCTAAATCTCCGATTTCAAAAATTCTTTCTGAACCGGATACAGCTCTTGAGGGGAAATTGTTTGCACATAATTTCTAATTTTTGTAAAAAATGGTTTGGCCACCAGGGGGCGAAAACCTTAATTTCCGCTTCTGATGTATTTGCAGCAAAATATGAGCTTTTAAATTCTCGATTGAAAAAAACGTCGTTTGTAGACCGATGGCACTCATGTCGACAAACCTTTTATAAACATTTTCTTCTTAAAATAATGCATGGTTTCTCCCCCAGGGGGTGTACATGTATATCTTATTTTTGTCAATATTTCTACGTCTAGGAGTCCGATTTGAAAAATTCCTTCTTTGTTGGATAGTGTTTTCAGTGTGACATGTTTTTCATATAATTTCAAAATTTTCAAGTTATTCGTAGACTTTCCGCTAGGGGGCGTAAAGGTAAATTGCTTTCCCCCTACATCTCTGCTTCTAAATCTCCTGTTTGAAAACTTCTTTCTGTACCAGATACAGCTCCCGATGGGAAATCCTTTGCACATGATTAATAATTTTTGTAAAAAATGTGTTGGCCACCAGGTGGCGTAAGCCATAATTTCGGCTTCTGATGTATTTGCAGCAAAATATGAGCATCCAAAATCTCGACTGAAAAAAAATTTGTTTGTTGAGCGATACTACTCATGTCTACAAACGTCTTAGAAACATTTTCTTCTTGAAATAATGCATGGTTTGTACGCCAGGAGACGTGGATGTATATCTTATTTTTGCCAATATCTCTACTTCTAGGAGACCGATTTGAAAACTTCCTTCATTGTTGGATGGTGTTTCCAAAGCGAAACGTTTTTCCTATAAATTCAAAATTTTCAAGTAAATCATAGACTTTCCGCTAAGGGGCACAAAGGTAAATTGCGTGAGCTGCGTTATCTGCGTTATTTCTGCTCCTAAAACTCCGATTTGAAAAATTCTTCCGGTATCGTTTCATGGCCACGGAATTCTCCTAAAGTAGTGCTTTTTTTTCAGCAGTATAATGCGCCAAGAGACACTGCCCGGATTATTTGAGAATGGTTCGCGGAACGTGAGGAAGAGTTCCTGGAATTGCGATGGCCTCTACATTCTCCAGATATCAATTCAATCGAGCATCTTTACATAATTTCTAATGTTTGGTAAAGAATGGCTTGGCCACCAGGGGACATAAGTGTTAATTTCTGCTTCTGATGTATTTGTAGCAAAATGTGGGCTCCTAAAAAATCGACTACATTTTTTTTTCTTGGACCGATACCGCTCATATGGAAAAGCCTTTTGGAATACTTTCTTCCTAAAATAAAACATGGTTTTCCCACCACGGGACGTACAGTCACATCTTATTTTTGTCGATATCTCTATTTCTAAGAGTCCGATTTGAAAAATTATTTCTATGTTGGAGAGCGTTTCCGGTGTGAAATGTTTCTCATATAAATTCATGTTTTTCTTGAAGCACAAGTCTGGAACCATAGGGCGTAAGCTCACTATTCCGTTTACAGCAACATCTGAGGAATTAAAAAACCGATTGAAAAACTTCTTTCTTCCTTCAGATACTATTGTTTTCCATACCGGTTCCATTGACTTTGAATAGCTTTGATAAATTTAATTTGCGTCAGAACGGATTCAAAAGACGTGCTTATTACACCCGAAAAGTCGGTGTCATCTTTCTTGTTTGTTTACATAATTGTTACTTCAATGCCTTACAACAGTATTACGTTTTTTTAACAGCACGGAAACTGAGCATCTTGTGGTTTTGCATGCTAGAAAGTTCGCTTAAGAAATTTATAACTGAAAATGAGATTTGTAATTAATCGGATTTTTTTGTCATTTACAGATGACTACTAGCAATGAAATAGAGCGCAAGAACATCACGAAATTTACACCGATGATCTATTACATTATGACCACCTACCGAATAAGCTGTAGAACTTATAACGAAGTAAATTTCTCCGTCATTTTTGGTCTACGCCGGGATTCGAACCCGAGGCCGCTTATTCCGGAACAAGACGCTCTACCAACTGAGCTACGCAGACATGTATTCTGATTCCTATCTGCCTTTATGTCATGTGCGTCCTGCTGGCAGGTACGTCACAAACTTCTTTTAACAAGCAAAACAGCTGCCACTCGGCGAGGCATCGATTCGATGAGGTGGCGATAGGTATCCTGGGGTACCTGGTATCTTAATGCCAACATCAGGTTCTCCAGTTCCTGTACATTTCGGAGTGGTGGTGATTTAGGGAGAACCCACTTTTCCAAGTCGAACCACAAATGTTCGATCGGGTTCATGTGAGGTGCATTTGGGAGCCAGGGCGTTAACATAAAGTCGTCAGCATTTCCCACGAACCACTCCTTGACGATTACGGCAGTGTGGCAGGACTCATTATTCTGTTGGTAATGGTCATCAGCAGCAGGGAACGCAGTTGCAATGAATGGGTGAACTTTTGACCCGCAACTATGTTCAAATACATAACAGCTGTCAGGGATTGTGCTGCTGGATTAATGGGGCTTAAAGTGTCGCAAGAAAACATAGCCCACAGCATAATACCTCCGCCCCCGACCTATTTCCGCCCTACAGTGCATCCATGTGCCATAGCCTCCGTTGGTAATCAGCGTATCCGCACTCGGCGGTCTACATGATGCTTCAGGCATCTTGATTCGTCAGACCAGGCCACTTTCTTCCAATCATCTAAGGTCCGATCTCGATAATCTTGGGCCCATTTCATATGTTGTTGGAGATGATGTGCATTGAGCATGGCTGCTCAGGCCCATGCGGAAGAGGTTGCTATGAACTGTGTGCTATGACACATTGTCCTGATCACCACTGTTGTAGCTGCGGGTGATTTGTCGCACTGTAGCCCTGCTGTCACTGTGAACGATGCGCAACAGTCTCCGCTCCCCTCCGGCGTCAATGAGCTGCGGACGGCACACGGGTAGACGAAGTTTCGTCGTTTGGCCATATGTGCACCACTTTTGATACGTACTCACTACAGCGGAACGTTAACTTAACAACCAACAAGCCGTTCCGTGTCCGAGATCGTAGTTCCGAGGCGCCTTGCCATCACAATTTGTCCCTTATCAAACTCCTATGAATCGGCAGCGTTCCCCATTCTGACTCCGAACACTCTACTAACCAAAGGCCGGTCCTTGGGTTGTATATATACTGCTCTGTATACTTGTGTACTTCCCTTGCGGCACCGTTCGGTCTCCAGACGCGCTGATTTCTATAGGCTGGGGCTGTTAATAATTTAGTGGCTCATCGGTGTAGAATATGATCCTGAGAATTCAAAGAACATTTTTAAATTGTCAAAGTTTCTGAGCTACAGCGTTATTGGTTTTGCATCTTGTAACGAATGTCACTGGAATTTTAAGTCGCATTCAAGCTTTTGAAGGAGGCTTTAAAAGTGCATTTAATCTTTTGAATGATACTTTTATGCTCTTGTGGAGATGGAACACTTTCGAAAACATTTTAGCTTATCACCTTAAAATTTCTAGTGTTCTGATTACTTGCTGGTTCTGTGTTGTTAGTTATACATTTCAAGAAACCTTCGTTGTTTCCTAATAAGTGTTCATTGAAACTTTGTCCCTTGAGGTATTTTCGGAACCCCTGCCATTATAAGTGCTGCCCTTTTTTTCTTTTTTTTTTTTTTTTTTTCGGCTTTTAACGACCAACCCGTGGGCATCTCATTGAGCTAAAAGCAGTCGCCCGTTCCTTAATTAGGGCCATTATTTCCAGGGAAGGGATAGAGCTGGGGTGGTGTGCTTACTATCAAGTAAGCACACCATCCCCACTCAGATGAGCTGGGTACTCGAACCCAGGCCCATCTCGGACGAGTAACCAAACCCCTACAGCCCTAGAGCACTAGCCTACAAAGGCAGGCTGCTGTGTTTATCCTCTGGTTTGTAATTTCCTCTTTTCGGTAGTCCCGATATCCCAGTATTCTGAAGCGCCGGCTTCTGACCATTCGTCTGAGATGGGCTGGAATCCTGGATGAGGCATGGATATGTTTGTATGATGGTGATGGCTCTATCTATTCTATGAGACTAATGACCCTAAATTACGGACGGGCAGCTGCTTATTTCCAGAACAAATGCTCATGGTGTCCGTTGAGTCTAGAAACAAGAAAAGATCTCTCTTTTTTTTTCAAAAACATCACACACATTCACCTCAAAATCTTGATTTTTCAATGATCTGTCGTGTTCTCTAAGCCAATTTTTATTGGTCGCTTTGAATGGCATTGCTAATCTTATTGCAGTTTATAAAACGTTTCTTTACAGCCTCGTTGTCAGCATTCTATCATAGAGAACACCTGATGTGCCCCCCAATTATTCCATTCCACATGTCTGCTGCTGCCCAATTCACCTTACTTAACCCAGTCACTATTCAACACCGATTTCGAGTATTAAACTCTTAGTACTTTTTATTACATTTCCCTGTGTATTGTTCTCAACATTTCAGTCCTCCGTTTCTTCACAGCGCAACATGTAATCTGTTTCGGTTCCATTAATGTCTTTATTTTAATCTTTTAATGTTCTGCTCTAATTTCTTGTTTTTCTTTTGCTTCCGTTTTTAGCGAATTCACAAAGCACTCACTCCATCGTTTGCAACTAATATGGTCCACGGAGCTGCTTTCCTAATCATTGGTATTATTTTAACCATATTATTAAAGAGGTTGTGACGTACTACAGAGGTGAAAACATGTGTCCAGACGACAAATCTGCAGCGAGATATTCTGTCCGCGTAGCTCAGTTGGGGGAGCGACTTACTCCGGAGTAAGGGGACACGGACAAACTTGTGCTTTTACAAGGTAATTGCTGCACTCGAAAATTTGCATCCAATATTTCAGTTCACATTCTCATTTAATCTCGTCATTCTTCAAAAAGTTCTACACTTTGGGCTTGTGACTCTATTCTCTGTATTCATAACAATTATGCACAGGATATGCAATAAGACGTTTCGTTGTGTCAACTTCGCCACGAATTTTCCGAAATCAAATATGGTACACGTCTAAATTCGAAAACTTTCAAATTTTTCACTGTAACAAATGTGTATGTGGGCTCATGTTTTGTTTTTCTTATTATGTCTGAGAGTAGAGATAACAATTCGACGGATAGAGTGAAATTAAATTACCGAATCAAATCTTGTACGCTGAAATGACATTTTACTTAAAAATATATTGCTATAGTTTTAGTATTTCCCCGAAACTCAAACTAAGTTCGAAACTTCCGGGATATCAAAGTATGAAAATAGAATTATATGATAAATGTGTTGATCTTGTAACTATTAACTCCATTTGCATTTCTGTGTTGGTAGTTTTATATTATAATTTTAAAATGTCTGCGTAGGTAATTTTTAAATTTAAATTATTTTGGCGCATAATCCATCTTAACATTTTACAATTAATAACTTGTTGAATTTTACGAAAGTACGGGAAGCTTTCATTGTACTTCAATTTAATAAAAGGAAAGAAACAGATAAAGCTGAACGAAGGAGATCCACAACCTGCGAAGGCATCGAGTTTACAACTTTTTTTTCTGTTGAGTGAGCCACATCTTTCACCGCGTCTTTTGTCATGCGAGAGCATTTCAAAAAGCAGCATATTTACGAGTAAAAGCTTGGAAATATAAAAAAACAACCAATGAATCATTTCGTAAGGAAACGAACATGTCTCCAGAAAGTCTTGAATAATTATAAACTTAGAGAGAGTTAATAAAAAAATATTTGTAGGACATTAATGCAAATGCAACATCAAGGTGTCCACCCTCCATCTTTTCCCCTGTGATTCTTGTGACGTACACCTCAAATAATGCAAATGGTGTAGCTGTACTTCTGGTGGCAGAAGGAAAAGGCTTGGTAAAGTTCAGTAGAAAATGTCCTTTGAACTGTTTACGGAATAAATATGCTTTAATATGGGAAAAGGGTTCAATATTTTCTTTGGATCGAAACCGTTGGCTCTATCCATTGACTCTAACAAGAATCCCATGTCATCAATCACTTTGGTGAGAGAAACGATAAATTGTTGAAGTAAAAAAGCGGCAATCCTGATCGATGCTCTGGGGTAAAATTTTATATTTCTAAAAAAAAAGTGTCCCTCGACCGGACAATATCATTTCAGGTCACTTGTTTCGAGACGAAATAAAAATGGGACTGGAAAGGAACTCAATGGTAGGGTCTCTTCACGCTAGAAAAACTATGTTCCAGAAAGGCTCACTTTTTCTTTTGCGTCATTATTTGCTGAGAGAAAAACGCTGACGATCACCTGTATTGCAAAGAAAAAGAGGGGACCTAGGACTATGATATCACCTGTTTTTAGGTCTTATGTTGCAAGGGATCACAAAGATTTCTGAACGAAAAATTTATTGACTTAAAGGAAAGTACGGGAGAACAACTATATTTTCTGGAGTTAAACCTTCCACAGTCCTTTACGCTGAAACGTTGAAAATTTTAAAAAATTCCCATGTTGCTGAGCTTCTAAATTTAAATTTCAGTACCCTTTGAAGCAAAAATCACGCAAAGGAGCATCTGTATTGATAAAAGGGAATCATCCCTTTTCGACGCAGTGATCTAACCGCTGGTTTCTGACCGTTCCTCCGAGTGGGCTCGGGTTCCGGTACTGGTTGTGGCATGGATGGTGTGTTTGCCTTACGGCACTAGCTCTATCTTTTTCCTGTACCGAGTAGCCTCATGTTACGGGAGAGCGGCAGCTTCTATCCCATAGAGTTGCTCGTGGTGCACGTTAAACCTCGTGCCAAGATGAAGCGTAAAAGATAATGTATGTAGGTGGCATTCAGAACTTACTGAAAATCGTGGTAAATATTTTAAAATTCGGCAAATTGTTTTCCATTGTAGCTCGAGTTGCAGTGTTCGATTTCATGTCGGAATTTCAAAAGGGAGTTCTCTAAGAAGCAAACACATTTACCATACTATTCTGCTTCTATGTGGTTGAACAGTTACGAGACAGCTGAGAACACGAATGCAACCTTGAAAGCGTATTCGTGCGCTGCCACGGGCGCCGCTTTGAAAATGTGCATCACAAAAAGAGAATCATCTCCGGATCGTTAGTCCATTGGTGGTAGCAATTTTTTTCCCCCATAGGTAGTCGGATGCATTCAGGACGTCGCTGCCGGTTTTAAGTAGAGATAATCATTTTACATTCTGTTCATAAATGATTACATAGGGTATTTTAATTAAACTCATGTTGATTACATTATTCAGAAAGAAATAATTTATGAGTGCTATGACGTACCTGCCAGCAGGACGCACACGACATAAAGGCAGATAGTAGTCAGAACAAACGTCCGCGTAGCTCAATTGGTAGAGTGACTTATTCCGGAATGAGGGGATCCGGGTTCGAATCCTGGCGTGGACAGAAATGGCGGAGAAATTTACTTCGTTATAGTGCAGCTAGAGCTATGGAAACAGAAGAAGGAAAAACGTTGAGCAAAAGAATTTTTTCGCAGTTAAAAGAAAGACGACTGACGTAGTTCATGAAAAAATCTCAGTTATAAGTTTATGAACTTATAACTGAGATTTTTTCCTGTGTCTATGTTTTCCAAAACTGCTATAATTATTCCACTACTAACAAACTTTACACACATAAAATGCATTAAAAAGGAACATTTTCTAAAGTAAGCGGTTCATAAGATGGTACTCAAAACACAATCATTATTTTTTTTTCTAAGTTCAGCATCCACCATTAGCAAATTTGAGGGCTATAATCTGTCGCTCGTCTCAAATTTGGATCCACTGGTTTCAGGAAAGAGGAACAACCTGCGCCATGTCATAAACACACTACCCATGCCTCATCCGGTATTCGAACCCAGTTCCAGCTTTGACGACAATTTGGCCACAGAGGACATCACGATCATTCACTTCAGAAAAAAAAACAGAATATGCTAATCTCATCTTACATTATACACCCGGACAGTGTCAGTTACAATTCAGCTAGTTTTGTAATAAATAAGGACATGGAAGACTAACGTATATGAGAACTGTTCTGCATATACACAAATAGCTAATGTTTTAACTCCGGAAAACAGCGACATAATTGCTCATATGAATTCATAAACACCTCATGAGGCTGCACCGGAAGCAGTTAATTAGTAACATAGGAAAATGTATTTTTCTGAGAAAAATGGCTCTAGATATTTTCGATTCTGTATTTTTGGAATCTATTCAGTATCCATGTCATATTTGACTGCTTAGGTTGTACTCTTTCCTAGTTATCTACTTGAAATATTATCTGACTAGGAATTAGTACTTCCAAAAATGAAGTATATTTGGGAGAACTCATTACTTTCGCATTTTCACGAGCACCACGGGGTGGAGATGAGTTAGTGTTTTTTGAATAACTTATACATCATTAAAAGAGGTGATGTTTTATGTTTGTCGAAAGATCGCAAAAATTACTCGTAGAAAACTATTCCTGATAGAAATCCAACAAAAATAATTTTACATTTTATATGAAGAAGGGTACGGATTTTTCATACATATTAACGGATTTTTTATTTCCGTTTTCAGATTTTCTGCTTGTAAACATATTATTGCAGTCTTATGAGAACACGTATGCAAAGCTAGAAAATGTTTGGAGTTAATGGAAATGAAAGATTCACAGAATGAAATAACACTTTTGCAATTGTTCTTTAAAACTCACGAATGTAACTCCAGCTGTTTACGAAACGTATTTCATTAGCAAGGACTAACATTCAGAAACAATCACCAAACTAACAGCAATAAGTTACAACCGCAACAATACAATACCTGAATGTAGCGGATATACGTATCTTCCATTTAATTTTTAAAAATGAAAAACAGTATGTACATGATAATGTCAGAAGCAGAATTAGCTCGATATTTGACTAGCTCCAAAAATTATTTTGCATTATTTAAAAATTTTTAGAAATCGTTCCATTGGACAAATTATTTCCATGTGCTTGATCATCTGCCGTTTACTACTCTAGTGATAATATTTATACATTTTTACTACAGATAAATTTTGCCCAGACGTCTGACGAAATTTATTAAAAGAATTTGCGTCATGAAATTTTTATTGTATGAGTCACTGAACTTTTTATGTTACTTCTTCCTGATGAAATATGCTGATGTTTGCAAACTCATTCTTTTTTTCGTACTTTCATTGTTTAAGATTTTCGATGAGAACATCTATATTCTTCATTAACCAGTTTTTATTCACTATTCGAAAGAATGCATGTAGAACGCATGAGAGCAATAGAAAACTTTTCGGGAGAATTATAGAGGGCATCAACTGAAAATCTAAAGAACCATCAAAATTTGCATCGGAATTGACAGGAACAAAGGCAATTGTTCCAGTTTTGTACAAGAATCGTTGGCATTATTTTTTTCGAACTCTTCCCAAGTGAACAAAAACTATAAAAGTTGTAAGTAGTTTTACGAATTATAAAAGTACACTTTTATTGGTTCTTTCCTTCCAATGTAGGTTTGTAAAGAAAACATATATAAAATAACTACCTGGCTTACTCTCACAGATACCGTGGGAATCTTAAAATAAAGAGCATCTTTCGTGATCCTGAACGTGATCTTTGTTGTTATTAGATGAAATGCTCCCAGAACGAAACTCTAGTTATACAGCAAGTTTCTCGGAAATTTTGAGAACGCATTTGATCGTAGCTCTTATTATCGTTTTAAATGCCTCCGTCTGAAGTGCAGGTGAATGCTTTTATAACCTGATGACCTATTTTGAAGAAAAATATTAATTCTTTTTAATTTGTTTTATTATTTTTAGGGCAACTTTCTTTCTTTATCTTCTTCTTCTGAAAAACATGCAAACATTTCTCAAATTAGTATAAATATACTAGTAATCCGAATTTGTTGGCGTAGAATAGAAAATCGAAGTTTTCAGGCTTTCGCACATCAACCAGGTGGCTTTCTTAAGGAAAGTAGACAGAAAACTGTCTACTTTCCTTGAGAAAGAAATAAAAAAATAAAAAACTTGAATTAGACCACAGTTTTCTGTCTACTTTCCTTGAGAAAGCCACCTGGTTGACGTGCGAAAGCTTGGAAGCTTTGATTTTCTATTCTACGCCAAGAAATTTGGATTACTAGTATATTTATGCTATTTTGAGTATAGTTGGTGTACGGGGTTCCTGTTTACAAAATAGTCTATGCAAACATTTTTTTAAGGCATACTCTTCCACCTAAAATATTCTAACGTGTTCAATAATGACATTATTTTCTAAGCTACCAAATTACTTCGGAAGCAATGAACACCAGAATTAGATGAAAAGGGATTTCAAATATAATTTGGTAAGCAACAATAAATAAATAAATTGTAATGCCAAACACTTTTTGTCATGAAATTCATAAAAAAGGATGAAGCAGACATTCCGTCAGTAATATTATTTAAACGCTACCCTTCACCAAATAGACAAACGTAGATCATCAGCGCTCCCTAAAGTGTCGAAAAAACAACTACGATAAAGAAACTTTTATCATCTGGTTCATAAAATAAACCATTTAAAAATATCGGTGAATGTGCGAAAGTTCTCGCTGACAAAAAATATAGATTTTCAATTTCAAACGAGGTTTAGGTACATCTCTCAACAGTAAAATCGCAAAACCAGGAAGGAACAGTCGCACATTTACGAAAATCATGAGTACGGTAGAGGTGCCTGAGGTCTGTAAATGAGGGAAAAAGAGGTACAAGATTCGTAAGCCAAGAACGTTTATTATTCATTAATGAATGTGCACACAACGCCCAACAATACATGCTACTATACTCCGCCACACACAATCAATAAGGTTGTCTATCGTTGCCTGGAATATACGGTGGCATGAGGCATTCAACAGGGTAGACAGAATACACAGAGCGGCGGTAGGGATCACCTGGTTGAATTGTTCACTAACGTGATCCTACACACGCTTAATGGGTGATAAGTATGTGAGGAGTATGTGGACATCGGCAACTTGGAGACAGCATGCGGGCTGTTCATCACAACACGAGCTACATGTGGTAGGGCGTTTTCCTACTGAAAAATGATGCAGGAAACACCTTCAACGAAACATCGTACCACAGAATCCGAAACCAAATCGACTAATAGCAATGCTGTCAGGTACCTTGGAATGTACACATAGGTGTCCGTCTACCGTGCGTGATGCCGGTTGTTCAGTCGTTGTGGCTTTTTATGATGAAATCCTCGACGTGGTTTGGGTTGCGTCTCTTCCGAGATATTGCAAGTTAATTGGTAAGTCCGAGGCAGAAGCGGGATTCATCTAAGAACAATGTGAATATCCACTAGAGTACCCATTGCTGTCGAGATCTGCACCAGGA
Source organism: Macrothele yani (assembly GCA_039090855.1). Taxonomy (NCBI): domain Eukaryota; kingdom Metazoa; phylum Arthropoda; class Arachnida; order Araneae; family Macrothelidae; genus Macrothele; species Macrothele yani. The sequence goes on along the minus strand of CM077002.1, from coordinate 101,375,648 downwards.
GAAGTGATGCGTTTGGTGTCGAAGCGTTAATGGTACGCCTGCTGCAAGTCTTTGGGCTCAAGCAAGCGTATCTTAGTGGCTGGTATTGACGTAGTTGAACGACCTGCGTGCTCCAAGCGAGTTCTGATATTACTCTCAGTAGCAAAAGGAATCACGTGCTGCCACTTTTCGAACGTGTCATTCATTCGCGATGCGGTTTGTCGGTCTGCACCACTCCCTCATTGGCATGTCCGTTAGTGTTCTTGAAGCCACTGAGACACGAGGTTTTGCATGGTGCCATCGTTATCGCCCGCGCCAATTGGTAATGGTGCACAGTGACGATTCGATGTCCCGCAGTTCGATGACTTGACCTAGCTCAGTGGTAGTCAGCTGGTGGTATCTTTGACGTAGTCGTATGCGGGGAATAGCAGGAGTATCCCACGTGTCGTTTTGCAGTCTTTGCGTCTCAGAAGGGCAATGGCGTGATATCCTATGTGACCGCATTTATAACCTTTCAAGCGGCATTCTTGTGACCGTTCCCTGTGGAACGTTTACCATTTGCACATCTCAAGTACCTCTACTTGTACAGATATTTCACTAATTCTTCGATATTTCTTTCTTAGTGTTGCGATTTGACTGTTGAGCTGAGCAGAATATTTTCTACTCTGTGAAATCACCCCACAAAGAATGGACCAAGTATCACGTGGTATCTCCTTCTGGATTTCTTGTTCTTACGCTTCGTGATTTCTTGTGCTTACTCTAGTAATATTAGGAAGAGCCTTGCGTCCTTAAACCAAAAACAATAATGAAATGTAAAAATGATAATCATTATCATAAAATTTGAACTGGGCTTTTGTTTCGTGTCTTCGAAAAACTACAAACTCATGGAATGCGAATGCTGACATTCCGTGCACCAATGATTAGAAAATGTTTAGCTCTATATTTTGACGGTAGTTGAATTTGGCTAACTAATTGTATTATCAAAGTTCTCCTTATTAAAACAATTCCTCACCTCCAACCAGCAGAGAAAAATTTGAGGGAATTAGTATGAACGTGCGGGACAGTGATATATGCAAATGACGAAAAACTACGGGTCTGGCGGTATTTAAAGTACAGTGGATGATTGGAATTCCGTAGTTGCAAGGAAGGCTATCTCTTGGAAAATGTAGAGAGTGTAGATTAAAAAAACCGAACCAAACCTATAAATCGGGTTACCAACGAAGGGTAATGCCAATTGCATGTCATTAACAAATGTTTAAGTAACTGAGTAAGTTTTAGCAAAGTCCTATTATAAGCCTATGTGAAACAGATGGTCTTGGCGATGTATTGCATCTCCTTAGTAACATGAGGCGCGAAAACTTCGCCACTGTTGACAGAAACAAAAACGGGAAAGCATTTTACGTTGTTCATCAAGGACCTCTAGTGAATATGGATGGGAATTATCTACAGATTTACCAAATGACTGTCTGTACAAGAAACGCAACTATCCAACTAATATCCAGTGACAGAAATTGATGTAGCCGATTTTTAGATAACATTTGGCACCTACACGACGTGGTACCAGCGTATGAGGGCGTACATGTAACACAGTGTTTGGACGATCTTTTCACAAACACTGGATAAGACACGGATGCTCAATAGTATGGTGTCCAAAATCACCAGAACTTACTCCTTTGGACTTTTCATTTTGAGGACATCTTAAATTACAGGTCTATGCCACACCACCGTTGTTGCTTCAACAGCGGTAACAAGCGCAAGTGCCAATGTTGGTGAGCATACGTATTTTAAATAGCATTCAGAGGTAGCTGGTTGAACTTCTGCAGGAGTGACGGTGTACATTATGACTATGCAAACATGAAAGTTCAATTTTGTAAACAGCAATGTCCGATTTATTTGTTCAGTTGTTGTAGTACTGTCTAAATTATGAGATGTTGATTCTTGGTGTTTAGATTATGCTGTGGGAATTTTCGGGGTTGCTTTTCATCCATTGGTCCGCGACAAGCGCATTATGTACTACTTTTCTACGTCCTATAACTTTCTAATTAACAGTATTGCTCTATCTCCAAAGGGCGTAAGATTTTGGACCCTATTGAGGCAAGGTCTCCAACGTTTTTTCACCATTTAACGCTATAGAGATTTCCTTTTATATCATCATCATCATCATCATTGTCAACCATTATCAATCCACTGCTGGACGAAGGTCTCCCCAAGTTTCCTCCACAACGGTCTGTCTTGTGCCAGTCTCCTCCATGTCACCCCTGCATACTTTCGAATTTCATCCACCCATCTCCCATGTGGTCTTCTTCTGGGTCTTCTTCTGGGTCTTTTCCTGTCCCTTGGAATCCAATCTAAAATTTCGGCTGTCCATCGATGATCTGTCCTTCTGGCAGTATGTCCAGCCCATTGCCATTTCAGGGATTTAACTCTGATCATGATGTCTTCTACTCTTGTCATTTTTCGGATCCACGAGTTCCTCTTCTTATCTCTCCTGGTTACACCAAGCATGCACCTCTCCATGCTTCTTTGAGTTGTCTGCAGCCTTTGTATGTCTCTTTTACTTAAGGTCCACGTCTCTGCACCATACGTAAGCACTGGAAGGATGCATTGATCAAACACTTTTCTTTTAAGACATAATGGCATATTGCTCTTGAAAATTATGCTGTTTCTTCCAAAAGCTCTCCAGGCAAGTTTTGTACGCCGATTAATTTCTTCATCAATGTGACCCTCACTTGATATCTGCTGTCCAAGATAAACGTACGTGTCTGTTATCTCCAGCTTTTCTCCATCAATCGATAAATCTTCATTTCTTGTAAAAGCATTGAACATCACTTTTGTCTTCTGAAAGTTCATTTTTAATCCCACTTCTTTATTCTTGTCAGCAAGTTCCTGGATCATACTCTGCAGCTCTGATGGGGTAGTTGCAAAAATGACTACGTCATCAGCAAAACGAAGGTGGGTTAGATAATCTCCATTAATCTTTATCCCCATGTTTTCCCAGCTCAGCGACTGAAAAACACCCTCCAATGTGGCATTAAAGAGCTTCGGAGATATGGTGTCACCTTGTCTCACTCCCTTTCCAATTTTTACGTGTGTTGTATTTTCAAACAGCCTAATCTTTGCACTTGCATTTTCATAGATGTTATTAATAATATTAATGTATGCATCTTCAATACTGCAGGTTTTCAGAGCCATTGTAACTGCTGATGGTTTCACCGAATCAAAGGCTTTTTCATAATCGATAAAAGCCATGCACAATGAAAGTTCATATTCCCTCGCTCTTTCAATTAGTTCTCTCAGCACGTGGATATGATCTATTGTGCTGTAGCCACTCCTGAATCCAGCTTGTTCTCTCGGTTGAGCCATGTCCAGTGTTACCTTCAAGCGGTGTGAAAGAACTTTAGTGAAGATTTTATAAACTACTGATAGGAGGCTGATAGGTCTGTAGTTTCCGAGATCCTCAATGTCACCTTTCTTATGTAGCAGGATCATTGTAGCGGTGTTCCAATCCTCAGGAATCTTTCCTTCATTAAGGCAACGAGTGAAAATTTGGGCGAGTACTGTTTCAATTTCTCCACTTGCTTCTTGTATGATGTCTACAGTAATTCCATCTTCTCCTGGAGCTTTTCCTCGCTTCATGTTCTTGATTGCATGTGCAACTTCTGCTGGAAGGACTGGAGGAACTCCGGTACTGGTATCTTTCATGATGTCTGGAGTGCATATATCATCCCTTTCATATAATTTGGAGTAGAAATCTTTCACTCTTGTCAAAATTTCACCTCTATTTCTTGTTACAGAACCATCTTCTTTTCTCAGTGCCATAATCTGTTTTCTTCCCTTACTGAGATGTCCCTTTGCTATCTTTAGGCTTTGGTTGTTTTCAATTGCTTTCCTCACTAGTTCACAGTTGAATTTCCTTACGTCTTCAGTGATACTTTTTCTTACTGTCTTGCATAGCTCTATATATTCCACTTTGGAAGTCACATCTTCTTTAATTGTCCTCATCTCTCTTCTTTTTTGCATCAACATTTTGGTTTTTCCTGATAATTTGTTCACATGCAACTTGTTCTTAGACCCAGCTAATTTTGTTGCTGTTTCCATAAGAGCTTTGGTTACTTTTCTGTTAACTTCAGAGATGTCCACTTCTTCCGATGTTAGGCCTTCTAAAGCAGAAAACCTGTTCTTCAGTTCTAACTTGAAGGTATTATGGTGTTTTTTAAGGTTGGTTATGTCAATAGATTTTGTTTGTCTTATGAGCTTGCCACGTTCAAGTTTAGTGTTGAGGTGCATCTTACATCTCACCAATCTATGGTCACTACCTGTGTTGAACTTGTTTAGCACACTGCAGTCTTCTATGACGAATTTTTTGTTACACATAATAAAATCAATTTCACTTGTCGTCCCATTTGGATGTCTCCATGTCCATTTCCTGTGTGGCTTTTTCTTGAAGAAGGAGTTCAAGATGAAAAACCCTTCTGCCTCTGCAAACTCAGCGAGAGTATTTCCACACTGGTTTCTGTTGCCATGACCGAATTTACCTACTGAAATTTCATTCTGTTGCCGTTGCCCTATTTTTGCATTGAAATCTCGCATAATTGTTTTAAAGTGCTGCTTACCTTTATTATTTAGATGACAAATTTCCTCATAAAATTCTTCAATTTCTTCTTCAGGATGACTTGTGGTGGGTGCATAAGTTTGAATAATCTGAGCCTGGTATCTTTTCGAGAGTTGGATAACAAGTCGTGCAGCTCTGTCAGAGGAACTTTCAACTTCTACAACTTTATCCTTCAGTTTCTTGTTTATTATAAATCCAACACCACTAGTTCTGCCAGTATCTGTCCCACGATAGTAGAAGAGATGTCCACTTTTCAGTTCGATGAGATCTTCTCCTTTTCTCCTTACCTCACTTAACCCCACGATGTCCCACTTGATCCTTTGTAGTTCCTCTTCCAATTCAAGAAGCCTTGAATCAGAAGATAGGGAGCGTCCATTGTAAGTAGCCAAGGTCAGCATCAGATGGCAGCCTAGTCCGGTCCTCCGGGGATTCTTAGCACCCTCTGCCTTCATGTCGCACTGGCCGCTGCCTTGGCCAGGTACATTCCAGCTGCCGGAGACTGAGGGCCAAGATTTAAGTTGTGGAATCATTTTGGAGGGGTTTGGCCATAACTCACCACGCTGGCCAAGCGGGTTGGTGAGTGTGGGATAGAATTTCCTCTAATCCCGATGGTATAGTTATACCGCTATGGGCGGTCGTCAGAGCCCCTTTAGTGGGAACAGGATGCACCACGAGAAGGCGGGGTTGACATTTGTCAAGGAGAGGCTGTGATGTTACGCATCACCTGACCTTACATCCTTTCCTTTTATATATACATGTATATATACTATACTGAGAAAAGTCACCTGACACCTAAAAGAGAAACAAAACATAGCATTTATTTACATATATAAGAAACTTGGGGAGACCTTCATCCAGCAGTGGATTGATAATTGTTGACAATGATGATGATAATTATGATGATCAGTATGGTGTCGGTCCACCTTTGGTCTTGATGCATGCACTGACCCTTCGAGACATGTTTTCGACAAGGTTTTGGAATACAGCGATAGGTATGCGCTTTCATTCAGTACCTAATGCTGCCGCTAACTGCTGCTTAGTAGTAGGCCTTGGTTCCAAACTTCTTATGCGGTGCTCTAATTCATCCCATAGCTGCTCTGTCGGATTAAGGTGAGGGGTCTCTGCTGGCCAGTCCACACACGATACGGAATTATCGTCAACCCACGCCGTAACAGTCCTTGCTTTACGGCTCGGTGCATTATCCTGCTGGTACCAACAAGGCTCGGTTCCATAGTATTGCCACAGAGTTGGCAGGGCATAATTGTCCATCTGCTTGTTAACAGGTTTGTCCACGATAACCAATGGGCCGTTACGATTCCACGAAAAACACTCACACACGAATAGACTGCCAGCTCCAAACTTGACCGTAGGAACAGTACACTGTGATAAATAGCGTTCCCCGGCTGTCTTGAGACCTACACACGGCCATCAGACTGATGGATCGTGTATCTGGATTCATTAGTCCATAGGACCCGTTTTTATTGATCTATGGCCCACGATAAATGTTCTTTACATCATGCTAAACGACGAGTAGCATTCCGAGTGAAGATGAAAGGCTTATGAGCAGCCGCACGACCACGGTAACCCATGGAATGAAGTTCTCTGCGAATTGTACGTGCACATACCGAGTTCCAAGCATTTTACTCACCTGTACACTGAGGTCTTGTACAGTAGTACTCCGTTGATTAGCTGTAACCACTCCTGAGGGTTTTACATCTTCTATCACTGATTTTCTTTGGTCGGCCGGCACGTTTTGCTACTTCAAGTACGCCATGTGTGTTTCGCTTATTCAGTACATCCAAAACAGTTGGCTTGGGTATGTTTAAACGTCTCTCGGTTTCTCTTATGGACAACCCACTAATATAACACCCAACAATCTTTCATTTCTCAAAGTCAGTTCTCTCCCACCGTGACATTTTCACTCAACCTCACATTGCGATATGATCGCGGTCAGCTGCAGGCTTGTTTTATACAGTTTGCAGCTGTATCGCGCATCTTAACAACGCAGCGGATCCGTTCATTTGCTTTTAAACGGCTGTCCAGTGAGTGTTGTCAATATAGTGTATATATATTTATATATAATAGAAAAAAAGGGTTTTCACACCTTTTAGCACTGTAGATACAGATATATAGATACACTGAGTGGCACTTTATTATGACCACCTGACAGTTTTAAGCAAATGAGCTATGGCTGCACGCTGTTGCCACCAGAGGGCGAGGCTAGTATAAAAAGGGAAAAACTTAGTGCTTGCGACAGTTGTAGAAATGATTTTTGGGTGACGAGATGGGTAAAAAATGCGATTTGGCAGACTTTCAACGTGGGATGTTTGTAGGAGCTCCGAGCTATGGAGCGAGTATCACCGAAACCGCCGCATTTGTGAAATATTCCAGAGCAGCTGTTGTTAAAGCGCTTAAAGACTGGACTGTCAGTCAAAACACTGGGTCTCTAGGTGCAACGTGTGGTCGTCATCGACTAGTGACTGATCGGTCGGAACGGAGAGTGTCCAGACTGGTAACAGACAATAGAAGGGAAACAGTGCAGCAAATTGCAGACCATCTTAATCAAGGATCACCTCAAATGGTCTCTGCATGCACTGTTCGCCGTAAACTGTATCGGATGGGATATGGCAGCCGAAGGCCTGTTCGAACACCTTTGCTGTCAGCAGTTAACAAGAGAAAACGTCTCCAGTTCGCACAGGAGCACAAGGATTGGACAGTCGATAATTGGAACCAAATTATGTGGTCAGATGAATCACGTTTTAAGTTGCACCATGCCCATGGCCGAGTGAGGATTCGGCGGAAACAGGACGAAAGCATGGGCCCCAAATGCATTGCTACAACCCGTCAAACTGATGGAGGCAACGTTATGGTTTGGGGAATGTTTTCCTTGCATGCTTTGGGCCCTTTAATTCGTGTTGATCGACGTCTGACTGGCACATCATATCTAAACATCGTTGCGGACTAAGTGCATCCTGTCATGTGGATGGTTTATCCCAATGGCGATGGCTACTTTCAACAAGATAATGCGTCCTGCCAGAGTGCTTGTATTGTACAGGATTGGTTTCAGGAACATGCCCGTGAGTTTACTTTGCTTAGGTGGCCCCCACAATCTACAGATCTCAACCCCATTGAGAACTTGTGGCATGAAGTTGAACGAGCCATCAGACAGCTGGATCCACAACCCTGCAATCTCACGCTCCTGGAAATTGTTATTCATCAAGCATGGTCTCAGATTCCACAAACCACCTATCAACATCTCGTGGAGTCCATGCGACAAAGAATCGACTCAGTATTATAGGCAAAAGGTGGCCCAACGAAGTACTGAGCGGGTGGTCGTAATAAAGTGGCCACTCAGTGTATACATCGATATAGATAAATTCCCTTTTTCAAAAACTGAAGGTCACAATGCACGAAACATAGATAATAATGCATGAATCTTTTACAAATGAATGAGTGCTGACACACAGAGTGGGTCAAAAGTAAGTATACCTTACTGATCGGGTCATGTTTAGTCTTTCAGGTGCAACATCCCTGGAACCTGTTTCAGACATTGTAGCACTGTTTAATGTTTTAGGTGCTCAAAATATTTTCCATTAACTTTGCAGCATTCCTAGAACCCATCTCCGACACTGTTTAATGTCTTGGGTTCTCGAAATGTCCTCCATCAACCTTGAAACATTCCTGAAATCCGTCTCTGACTGACAGTGTTTAGTGCCTCAGGTGCTTGAAAGGTCCTCCATCAACCTTGCAACATTACTGGAATCTCTCCTTGATATTGTCAGACAAAGTAACACACAAATTCTGGTTAGCATCAGTGTCCATATATGCTTGCGAGATGGACTCCTTCAAATCGTCCATTGTGTAGGACTTCTCAAAACCCTTATCCTTTACCATGCCTCAAGAAAAGAAGTTCATAGGTGTCAGATCGGATGAACGTTCCGGCCAGTATATGATGCCATGTTGCTCGATCCAACGCTTTGGGACTGTGTTGCAAGGTAGCCCGGGACCAACAAAACAAATCCAGGAGGGGACCCATCTTTTTGAAAGAACACTTCTTCAAAGTCAGCCCTGGTTGCCAGTTGTGGCAGCTCCCCGTTGCACAACATTTTTAAGTAATTGTTACCCTCCACAATTGTATCGAAAAAAAATATGCCCCATGACACCATCACTGGCCAGTCCACCCCACACAGTGACGCCTGGCTGGTTTAATTCAGTTGTGATAGTCACATCAGGATATTCATCTGCCCAATATACACAATTATTGTCGTTCACTTAGCCTGACAACATGAAACAGGCTTCATCTGAACAGATGATCTTACCAAGAAAGCCTGGTTCGTGAGAAATTTGGTAGCACATCATCTCACAGAATTGCAACCGATGGTCTGAATCGTCCTCCACGAGGCCAATTGAAGCCTCAATCTCAAGTTACGCATTAAGCGTCGCAAAGACGTTCTCGGTATGGGCGGCTCCTGAGAAGCACGTCACGTGGATATTTTCGGACTGTTCACGAATGTCAGGGCTCTCACTCAATCTCCTCTGTCACAGATGTCCATAGACGTCCAAATTTCTGTGCATTAACTACTGAACCCATTGCATCACATTAATCTCTGATACGATAAATTGTCAGATGTGTTGGTGTTGCAGTGCCAAATGAATCTCACCACGATCTGCGCACACTCTCGGCATTTTCAGTCTTCCGATATTGCTTCAGAATCCACTTCTTTGTTCTTCGCTCAAATTTCCTGCCATGGTTATTTCTCAATACCTGTAAAATAAAAGAAATGATAAATACATTTAAAATAAATATAAATAAATACATTTAAAATAAATATAAATAAATACATTTAAAATAAATATAAATAAATACATTTAAAATAAATATAAATAAATGTAAAATAAATATAAATAAATGTAAAATAAATATAAATAAATGTAAAATAAATATAAATAAATGTAAAATAAATATAAATAAATGTAAAATAAATATAAATAAATGTAAAATAAATATAAATAAATAAATGCATTTAAAATAAATATAAATAAATAAATTTAAAATAAATATAAATAAATGAATTTAAAATAAATATAAATAAATAATTTAAAATAAATATAAATAAATAAATTTAAAATAAATATAAATAAATAAGTTTAAAATAAATATAAATAAATAAATTTAAAATAAGTATAAATAAAAAAATTTAAAATGAAATAAAATGATCCAATCAGTACTCTATACCTACTTTTGGCCCACCATATATATATCAATCTTTTATGTGTAACCGTAAGGAACATGAGGTTAACGCATCATACGTACTGGAAACTAATTTCTAAGGTCCTCTTTACATGCAGCTTTTTTTTCCGAAAATCGAATTTGCTGTGAACTTTGAAGGTGCAGATGTAGCGGAAAGTCGTCATCCGTTTTGTATTTTAAAAAATCGTTGCTTTTGGAAAATTCCCTAGACGCTGCTGCGTAGCTTTGAGCATAGCCTCTGAAGCTTCCAACGCTTTTTTCACCTCTTCAGCAACGTGTAATGCTCCATTACACCTAAATTTTTTTACCGTGCTCTGAAAGCTTTCCAGATGAAATTAATTTCTGTTCGCATTCGAGAATTCTGTGCTGATGTATCTTCTGCATGCGTCGTCCACTCGATTTAAGAAGATATCCCTGGGAGTGAAGAACCATGTTCTCTAATTTCCAAGAGCGTGCACTGTGTAAACAACCATTTCCGCGAGTACCCATTTAAATAAAAATATTTTCTACTTTACTTGGTCTTGTGTCACATGAACTAACTTAAATGCGCATAAAGATACTGGAGCAATGTGCAGGAGAAGATGTGCTCAGATGACACGCTGTTTCGTCCTCTGAACGAAACCAATGAGCGGAAAGCAAAACTCCTTTAAACAAAATATAATTAGATCAACAAGGGCACCTATAGAGAAATTTGGGAGTAGCATCACAAGTTAAAACCTTCTAATCAAATAATTTGCCTACAGCACTGTTTGATGCACCCATTTCAAAAGAGTAGCTTCCGTTCTGTAGGAATTTTTGCCCATTTTTATAGAAAATTTATGTTATGGCAACTTCTCAAACCTGTGTCAGTACAGGAGTGAATAATTATCCTATGGAGTCAGTAATTGAAACGTTTACGCAGGAGAAATTTCTGCTATTTTTCGTTTATCACACATCTGACAAGCATTATTTTGCATCAAAAGTACGAAAAGTTATATTCATACATATTAGTGTATATGACTGGCCTTATTTCTACGTAATTTTGCCAGCTAAATGTTTTCTGTTTGTGCCTAAAACTATGCGAAAGGGTAATAATTTATCGAAATGTGAAACAATATTGAATTCCAAAATTATAGTTGTAACTAATTCTGACTGTAAAAATACATAACTTAAATGTATGAAACATTATTTCTTGCACTACTCTTTCCAAAAGTCAGTGCTGAATCTTTTTTGCGCATGTGACTTCCCATTAGAGGAAATTCACACAAAAATATTATGTGCCCCATTTTGACATGAAAAAAGTGGAGCTTCTCGAAATTCAGAGTTTCATATGCAATTTGGAAATGTATCACAAATTATTGTGAAAATGTGAAATATTTTCATATTTTAATAATGTTACGAAATTTTACTATTTCAGAGGAAAAATATTTTCAAACCAAATACTCTTTTATTTTCGATTACTTTTTATTATTCTAGTTATACACACATGCTGCAATTAATTTAACAGGTAACAATGCAAAAAAAATTAGTATTTGAATTAACTCTTCCCAGATGATGTCGATTCGTCCATTATCTAATTCTACTTCGCATCGGATTTCTCACAAAAAGCTAGGATTCATGATATTGATTAATTTCTAATTCAGAATACAAGTTTCTCAAAAAGAGAAGGAGTGGGCTTGAAAGTTGGAATTGTTTTCAAACTGTAAGGAAAGTATTTAAAAAGCAATCTGTGGCCGGAAATGAGCTTTACCTTTCACAAATCATTCATCGGTTTTTCAATCATTGAAGTTTTCTTGCAGAGTAATGTAAATCCAAAAAATAAGTTTTTTAAACACAAAACAGCTTCTGAAAATTTTATTAAGGAAGTACTTGTCCCATGCATCTTTCATGTAAGAAATGTAAATTATAAAGCTGCTCGAAATGCTTGCATAATTTTCTATATTTCCTGCAGTAGGCTTCCGAAACTAAAAAAAAAACAAGTTAGTAAAATCATGAAATGCATTGATTTTACCAATATGATACAAATTTTTTTATGATACGCTTTCCAACATGCCAGAAATCATTACTCAAGTTATGAGGATAATGGCCGTAGAATATTTCTCGCTACTCTGACCCGACCTTTGATCCCATTTTGAAGATATTCAACAGAACCGGTAAAGTATACTTCCGGAACAACATGAAAAGTTTTATCTCAATCGAAGCATTTATACGTAAGTTATAGCTCATAAAGGCAATGGAATGCATCCCGCTCCTATGTCCTGACCTTTAACCTCACTTCACCCATTTTCAATAGGGTTCGACCCCAGTGGTCCTCTACGACATACAAAAATTTCATCGAAATCGAACCATATTTACGCAAGTTATGAAGTATAAGGACGATGGAATGCATCCCGCTCCTATGTTCTGAACTTTGAACCCACTTCACCCATTTTCAATAGTGTTCGTCCACAGGTGGTCCCCTACCACATGCTAAACTTTCATCGAAATCGAACCATTTGTACGAGAGTTATTGTGCGGACAGACGGACGGAATGACGGAAAAAGCTGGAGCATATACGCTTTTTCAACCTAAGGTTGGAAAGCGTAAAACACGTTAGTAAAATCATGCAATGCATTGATTATGACACGGTTTCCAACATACCAGAAATCATTACTCATTTTATGAGGATAATGGCTGTAGAATAAATCTCGCTCCTATGACCTGACCTTTGACCCCATTTCGATGATATTCAACAGAACCGGTAAAGTATACTTCCGGAAAAACATGATAACGTTTTGTCTGAATCGAAGCATTTTTACGTAAGTTGTAACGCAATATCAGGAACACCGAGCATCGCTCGATTAAAGGGGGATGATGGCACATTTTTATTTTTATATTGATATGTTATTTCCAAGTATTGTAATGCTAAGTCGTTCAGTTGCCCCAAGTGTTCCAGTCGCTGAACACGTTCGACCGCGGTTTCGGTTGCGAATTAATCACTGTGATGAACGGCTTCGTAGTTCTTCCAAGCGCTGGTTACGTTCTTCGGATGATACAGCTGCGATTCGCTGTCTATTTATTCGCTGCATTTGTTCGAGGTTTTCTTCCGATATAGATTCATTGGGGGTTATAATAACGTCGGACATTATTTCCGTGCTCCTCGCCTTGCCTGCTCGGAATGGTCTATCTGTATGCGGATCTTCTTCCAACGGAAGGTCATATGTTTTGAGACTGGAAAGTGATCGGAAACCATCGGCTCTTGAATGTCCAAGCTGTTCCATATTTGCTTCTTCCGCTTGTTCTTGTTCCAACAGTGCCCTATTCTGCTTATTCTTTTTATTAAAGTTGAAACGTCGATGTTTCGTAGGGTGTCGACCAGCCATATTTTTTTATATTGTTTTACCATCCACGTGACACTCTGTAAATAGTAATAAATAAAAATGAACTAATCATACTTTAGCACAACGGATACGCTTGTCATCAAGTGACTATTCAAAAACGTAACAAAAAAAATGCTGTTGTACGGGTGGAAGCTCATTATGTTAATTATTGCTTATCAGTTAAACGATCCTGGCTTCCCGTGCTGTCGAAAATTCCCCACAGTAGGAAGTAAAAATTTATAAGGTTCTTTTTGTGTGGAAACTATCTATCAAAGAAAAGCTAAAGACAGCAAGGCGTTCTTACTCTCCCAGCTTTACTAAAATGATCTGCTATTCGGGTGAGGGGAGGTAAAAATAATGGCAAAACATTCAAGACATTAATTTAACATAAGGCTTGTTTGAAACTTAACAAAATGTTTAATCAAAGATAATCAATCCTGGCAGCTATTGTTCCGTAACACGAGCTCCTGCAAGTTGTAGTTCCGCGGAAAATGCCAGAGTCCCTATTCATTAACGGATTACTCTTTTCTGCAAATAAACCTTTGCAAGTTCTTTCCCTATCGCAAACGTGAAAGTCTTTATTGGCCGGAATATTTCGTGCCCCTCACACTTCTTTTGTTTGAAAAGCTAAGCCTCGTGTTCTGTTCCCGAACACGTGTCCTCGTAGGTAGTTTTCTCCGTACTTACGTTAAAGACAACCGGTGTTTCTCTCCGGCTCTTCCAACAACGAACTTTTTTCCCGTGCTATATCTGGCATGTCTCCTATGACCTGCTTTCTTTCCGTGCTGCACCCCAGCACTTTCAACGATCAACCCTTTTTCGTGTGGCGCCTCAGCACCTTCCACCATCAACTCCAACCACTAACTCTATCTTCCTAACTGTCCTTCTATCCAGAAGTTTTTCCCTAGGAACCTCTCCGCGCCTCCTGATTGGCTCCTGCATTCTCCGCCTGAGGCGCTAACCCTTTTTCCGAGCGGGAGCACGCGTAGAGCAGACGACCCGCCTGCCTCTCTCCGTTCCCCCACTTCTTTTCTCCCTGACCTGCGAATTCTGGCGCTGACCTTCCTTCGCCTCACCTTGACCTTGCACCCTCCATGTATCCCACAACTTGCATTCCACACGGCTAGGAACAATAGCGGTGCCTCCGCGAGTACATCGTCATTACAATAGGCACATTGGAATATCGCCTTACTAGTACATTTACCAGGTTTAACATCCGTTATTTATGGTTCCCTTGCTTTTTCACATCCGTCCTAACGAAGATCTTAATAGCACTTGATAATAGTTGTCATCAAATGTTCATGTCTTGATGAAAACAGTTCATTCTTATAAGATTAATGTAATTTAATATCCATCACATGAAACTAAAGAGTTACGATCAAAATATCTTATGCCGATAAATGTCTATCACATAAATTCACGGATGTGCATAAATTCTCGCCCCTATAGGTCCCTGCCTGCTAGACGAAACATGCGGAATCTTCTTTTCGCATGATGAGTCAGTGCCACTCTTTTTTTCACACACACGCACACACAAGATGTCACTTTATTCATACACTTCTTTATATACACATATTTACATTTGCACTACCACTATGGATCCTCACTGGGTCTCTGCCTGTTTTGTGGTAATTCTGTCGTTAGCAGCTTGTGATATTTCTTTAAAATTCAACCTAGATAAGGCGTCGGCATGAGGAATTAGTTTGCCGGCGACGTGAGAAATCGGGAGGTTGAATTGGGCAATGGCTAGACTCCACCTCTGTAACTTAGAGCTTTGTGAAGCCGGGCTAGTTAGAAAAATCAAGGGGTTATGGTCTGACAAGATCTCCACTTAATGGCCAAAAACCCATCCTTCAAATTTTTGTATAGCCCAAACAATAACATAGGCCTCCTTGTGGCTAGTTGCCCACCTTGCTTGTGTGTTATTTAATTTTTTGCTCCCGTAAGCCACGGGCTTGACCTTTCCTCTTTCTTCCCGCTGACCTAGGCAACACGCGACTGCAAAAGAACTCGCGTCCGTATGTAACACGAACGGCCTATTGAATGTTGGTGTGGACAGTACAGGCGCTGTACATAACTTCTCCTTCAGCGACTCGAAAGCTTCTCCGAGCGCTGGCGTCCACTCAACCTTTTCTCCTGCCTTCTTCCCTGTCAAGTCAGAGAGTGGCTTCGCTATTTCGGCGAATCTGGGTACGTAATCCCTGTATTAGTTGCATAACCCTAGGAAACTACGTACCTCCTTCTTGGTCTTTGGGGGATCCAAGTCTCCGACCGCCTGTAATTTTTCCGGGTCCGGCTGGTGACTTCCCGAGCCGACCACATGTCCCAAATAGTTAACTTTCTCTTTGGCGAAGCAACATTTTTTTCAAACTTCCTGTGAATCCCGCATCCTCTAAACTTTTTATGACCAACTTTAAATGCTGCATGTGTTCTTCCAAATCTTTTGAAAATACGGCCACATCGTCAAGGTAAGCCACGGCATATTCCGAATGAGGGGTGAGAACCTTGTTCATCGCCCTCTGGAACGTTGCCGCAACCCCTGACAAGCCAAACGGCATGACTCTCCACTGAAATAAACCCCTGTGTGTGGCAAAAGTGGTGTATTTTCTACTCTCGGGGTCCATCATAACTAATATCCACCGATGTCCCTTACTTGATGGTGGGTCTATCTGCCCAATAAGATCGACATTTACTGTCTGAAAAGGTAGCGTGGGCCTCCTAACCGCAGTTATCGGTACCCGGTCACCTCTTGTGATGGGACGTCGTAACTGACACGCCTCACATGCATCACAGGATGTACGTACGTCTCTCTTAATGGATGGCCAAATGAAGGAATATCTTATCCTCTCCAACGTCTTCTTATGTCCCAAGTGTGCTCCGAACACAGAATCATGGGCTAGCTTTAATATTTGCTCCCTCCTACTTTCCTGGGACTATTAACTGATGGGTGTTTTGACCTAACACTTTTTCCTTTTGGTACAGCAATCCCTCTATATAGACATACCCCCCTTTTCCTTCCTCCGCCCACTCTCGTGTCTCCGTTAGCGTTACGTCCTCCTTCTGTTGTGTTTTGAATTTGCTGTGGTCTGACTCCTCGCCCTCCCGGCTACTCTCTTGATCCTCGCGGCATGGATTAACCACAAAGGTCGTCACCTGCTCGCTGGTCTCCTCGTCAAGCCCCCTGGCCCTGATATGCTGCTTGACCCTTCCAGTCCTAAAGCTCCGCCTACTTCTCCCGGCGTTGCTCCTGCCTCCAGCGTCCCTCCACTAGCTTTCCCTTCAATTCTGTTCGTCCCTATACTGGCGCTAACTCCTTGAGTCCCTAACTCCTGATGTCTCGTTGGCTTCTTTTCATGAACTGAATCCTCCTTCCATAACGCCTTGCCATTATCGGTGGCCCATTCTGGACTAGAATATCTCAACGTGGTCATCTTGGTATAATCCTCTGGGATAACTATGACCTCGTTGGTGAGATTCGGCACAATAGCGCAAATAATCTCACCCGTCCCTAAAGATGCCTCCCCGGCCTTCTCCAATTCCGTCTCCACAATCCTAACCTGAAACCTCTTAATTGGAAAAACCGCGGTACGTCCATCAAATCCGGACAAAGTCACTTTCCCCATTTCTTCCATCTGTTCTTCCCCTAATAGGCTTTGTCTCACACAATTGAATTCCGCTCCTCTGTCTACCAAAATTTTTGCCTGGTGCCCTTGCTCTGTGGCTACCACTAATTGCTCCCCTACGGGTATTTCCACTACTTCCTACTACTGCCTGTGGGACCCAATACTCTCCCCATTTTCGCACTAACCTTTTTCTCACCTGCACAAGATCTTGCTTTGGTTCCCCTTGTTTCTCTACGATGTTTACCTTCTCTTTCGTCGCTACCCTGCTTACTTTCTTAGCTGCCTCACTTCTCCAATTATACGGAGTGTGTTTACTGTCCTGACCCTGGGGTATCTTCTGATTACAATCCAATTTTCGGTGCCCCATCATTCCACACTTAAATCACCTCATTCCTGAATCAAAATAAGAATTTCCCCGATTCCCTGGTGGTCTATTGCTTCCCACTCGACTTTTGAATCCCTGACCTGACGTTGGAAATTTCCCTATTTGGAATGGAACTCCACTTCCACTAAATTCCTTCTTCCCTGTTCCCATTCCTTCCGAGGTGTACAGCTGTCCCTTACTGTTGGAGCCTACCTGAAAATTTTCCCTCGCCTTTCCTTCTCCCAACTCTAACGCTTCCACATGGCTCTCGTACTGATCACACAGTTCCCTTAAATCCTTCGCTAGAACTAGCTTTCTTAAGGATCCTCTCTGTAGTAGGTAAGTTTTTAAACTGGATGATAACAATCCTTTGAACTTATCGCAAACTAAAAGATTCATTAATTGATCAAAAGTACTTATCCCCCTGTTCGCTACATAATACTTAAGCGTTCTTCCCATACGTCCCGCCAATTGCTGGTAACTGTCTTCCTTATTCCTACGGAGGGCCTCGAACTGTCGTAGCTAAATGTCTGGTGTTAAATGACATTCCCCCAAAATGACTTCTTTGGCGGTTTTGTAGCAATCATATTGCTCGACCGTTAGTCTCCGGAATAAATGATTGACACAATCTGAGTTAAATAGTGCTATGGCTAATCTTCCTTGCAGAGCTTCTGAGATTGTATGTAAAATGAAAGCTCTTTCTAAGAAATCGAAGAAGTCGAAAACCTCTTCTGGTTTACTAGGACTTTTGGGCAAAGTTTTTTCTAGTATCCTCATGTAATCGGCTAACTTCATTTGATTTTTACCTTCTGGCGACGCCTCTTCCTTTTCCTGAGTTAACTGCAGATTTTTAAGCTGGAACTCCCTGTCTTCCCTTTTATCTAAGAGCTGAACCTCCAATTTCATCTTCGCTAGTTCCCTCTGTGCCTCTAAATTCCTTTGTTCTCGCTCTGCTGCTTATTTTCTCTCTTCCAATTCTAACATACTTAGTTTAAATTGCCATTCATATCAACTGTATTTATTCCCTTGCGTTTTTCTTATGTTAATAGACACTTCGTTACTTGAATTTAAGTAATTTCCCCTTCTTCATTATTTTCTTCTTCCTTCCCTTCGGACCACGTGTCCTCTGATTCCTCACTCTTTTTCCCATCCAAAAGCTGCTCATCTATTGTTATACACTAAACAAACACTGCTGGCCACCCAAATTGCAACACCAAGAAGGACACGAGATAGCAAAGCTAGATTTACTGGACACATAACAACAGATACAAAGATGAAACGATTGAGCTTACAGGCCCGTGCGACTTGCGGAACACTCAGTCATCAACAGTTCGTGTGGCCCCCATGGCTGAAAATAACGGCCGCTACACGCCGCGGCATCAAACGAACGAGGCTTTGGATGTGGGCTGGGGGTATGTCGGTCCAGGCTGCTTGCACACGTTGCCACAGTTCATCAGGCGTAGCCGCAGGTGGTGCTTGCCGGGCCACTCGGTTGCCGGTCAGCGACCAGACGTGTCCGATGGGCGATATATCGGGAGAACAGGCGGGCCACGGCAGTAGTCACACCTGGTGGGCCGTGAAGAATTGTTGCATGATGCGTGCCACGTGCGGGCGCGCATTGTCCTGTTGAAACGTGGCCGCTGGCAGGTCCTGCAAGTAAGGGAGGACTACAGGCTCCAAAACGTCGGAGATGTAGCGGTAGCTCTTGAGTGTACCGCCGATGCGTACCAAAGGGGTGAGGGTGTCATATCCAATTGCTCCCCAAACCATAACGCCAAGCGACGAACCGGTATGGTGATGCATATTGCAGGCGTCATACAGTCTCTAGCCGCGGTGCTGCCACACGCGGATCCCATCTCCGTGGTGTTGCAGGCAGGAGCGGGATTCGTAAGTGAAGACAATGTCGTGCTATTCCGTAGTCCAGGTGCGGCGTTCAACGGCCAACTGCCACCGCACTCGCCGGTGGTGTAACGTCAATGGTAATCGGAGAAATGGGCGCCGTGCTACAAGTCCCCGCTTCTGCAGACGACGTCGAACGGTACGTGCTGACACAGGTTGTCGCACAACACACCCTAATTCCAGCGCTAATGTTCGCGATGTAGCGGTGTGGGCCGTCAATGCCCGCCACGCAACATTTCGGTCTTCTTGTTCGGTGGTGTGCCGTGGCTGCGGCTATCGCTGACGTCGGTCCGTCCGTCACTCCTGCACCCACCGAATCCATACTCACCTCACTGTGGCTGGATGTCGTTCCACACGGGCGCCGATGTCTCGGCGCGATAAGGCACTATTCGTCCTCTGTCGAACTCCGAAACGTGCTGTAATGACTGCCGTATTCTGCGACGAGGCGCCAGGAAGCTTTCCACGCACAGGTCCGGCAGCACAACACACTTCCACTACTTGCACCCCGATTTCTGTGTTTCCTTCTTATAGTGCTTCTTGGTGGCATACCGGGCGCACATGATTTGCATTTGCCCTGCAATGCTAATCGTTTGCATGTCCTCTCGCTGGCGACGCATGCTGCGAATTTCAGGCCAATGGGATGCTTCCTTCTTGGTGTTGCATTTTATGTGGCCAGCAGTGTATGTAAATTTTATTTTGAAAACGGCTATAAGGATTTTGGAGAAAATCGTTAGCCTGCCGTTTTCTGGTACTACAAATCGATTTATCTTGATCTCGACGTTGGAAAAATTCGTTTAGTGGGTTAATTAACCACTCCGAGTTACCACGGTTTTATATCATGGCGTCGTCCTATTAACGTTTCCCTTGCTTAGAAATCTTATGACGTGACACTCTCACGATTAAGATGTTGGCGCCGTTACGCCATCTGCCTCATTACGTCACGCGTTGTGTGTGGATCCTATTATAGTTTTATGACGTCACACTCTCGTGACCATCTGCCTCATTAGGTCACGTGTTGTGTACGTATTACACTTTAGTCCTATTTTCTTCTAGAACAAAAAGTGTGTTGTGCCAGCTGCTTGAAGTTGATGCGCAGTGCGGTATAAGCAGCGGAGCGCTGATGTGTTTTTCCGTTCAAAAGGTAAACTATTTATATAGCTGATGGGGCGAACATTTATTCAAATCGGCGAATTATGTGATAGATATTTATCGGCATAAGATATTTTGATCGAAACTCTTTAGTTTCATGTGATGGACATTAAATTACATTAATATTATAAGAATAAACTGTTTTCATCAAGACATGAACATTTGAAGCCAACTATTATCAAGTGTATTAAGATCTTCCTTAGAACGGATGTGAAAAAGCAAGGGAACCATAAATAACGGATGTTAAACCTTGTAAATGCACTAGTAAGGCGACATTACAATGTGCCTATTGTAATGACGATGTGCTCGTGGAGGCACCGCTATACTTCTTAGCTGGGGGGAATGTAAGGTGTGGGATACATGGAGGGTGCAAGGTCAAGGTGAGGCGAAGGAAGGTCAGCGCAGGAATTCGCAGGTCAGGGAGAAAAAGGGTGGGGGACGGAGAGAGGCAGGCGGGTCGTCTGCTCGACGCGTGCTCCCGCTCGAAAAAAAGGTCAGGCGGAGAATGCAGGAGCCAATCAGGAGGCGAGGAGAGGTTCCTAGGGAAACCTTCTGGATAGAAGGACAGTTAGGAAGAGAGAGTTAGTGGTTGGAGTTGATGGTGGAAGGTGCTGAGGCGCCACATGAAAAAGGGTTGATCGTTGAAAGTGCTGGGGTGCAGCACGGAAAGAAAGCAGGTCATAGGAGACATGCCAGATATAGCACGGGAAAAAAGTTCGTTGTTGGAAGAGCGGGAGAGAAACACCGGTTGTCTTTAACGTAAGTACGGAGAAAACTACCTACGAGGACACGTGTTTGGGAACAGAACACGAGGCTTAACTTGTTAAACAAAGGAAGTGTGAGGGGCACGAGAGATTCCGGCCCATAAACACTTTCACGTTTGCGATAGGGAAAGAACTTGCAAAGGTTTATTTGCAGCAAAGAGTGTTCCGTAAATGAATAGGAACTCTGGCATTTTCCGCGGAACTACAACTTGCAGGAGCTTGTGTTACGGAACAATAGCTGCCAGGATTGGCATGCCGGTCGTTTCGTTCGCGGCACACTGCCAAACGAGACGACCGGCATGTTTTCCGACCGGCATTGACGGCTCGCACTGCCACATCACGAACGTTAGCGCAGGAATTAGGGTGTGTTGCACAACAACCTGTGTCAGCACGTACCGTTCGACGTCGTCTGCAGGAGCGGGAACTTGTCGCACGGCGCCCATTGCTCCAATTACCATTGACGTTACACCACCGGCAAATGCAGTGGCAGTGGGCCGCTAAACGCCACACCTGGACTACGGAATGGAACGACATTGTCTTCTCCAACGAATCCTGCTTCTGCCTGCAACACTACGATGGTCGGATCCGCGGCGAGAGACTGTGTGACGCCTGCATTTTGCATCGCCATACCGGTCCGTCGCCTGGCGTTATGGTTTGGGGCGCAATTGGTAATGACACCCGCACCCCTGTGGTACGCATCGCCGGTAAACTCAACAGCCACCGCTACATCTCCATCGTTTTGGAGCCTGTAGTCCTCTCTTACCTGCAGGACCTGCCAGCTGCCACGTTTCTACAGGACAATGCGCACTCACTCGTGGCACGCATCGTGCAACAATTCTTCACGGCCCACCAGGTGACACTGCAGTCGTGGCCCGCCTGTTATCTCGCTATGTCGCCCATCGAATGTGTCTGGTAGCTGATCGGCAACTGAGTGGCTCGGCAAGCACCACCTGCGGACATGCCTAATGAACTGTGGCAACGTGTGAAAGCAGCCTGGACCGACATACCCCAAGCCCACATCCAAAGCCTCTTTCGTTCAATGCCGTGGCGTGTATCGGCCGTTATTGCCAGAGATGGAGGCCACACGAACTATTGATGTCTGTGTGTTCCGCAAGTCGCACGGGCCTGTAAGCTCAATCGTTCCATCTTTGTATCTGTTGTTATGTGTCCAGTAAATCTCTCTTTGCTATCTCGTGTCCTTCTTAGTGTTGCATTTTGGGTGGCCAGCAGTGTATGTCCAGCAAGTGAGATAAACATACAATGCCATGAAAATATAAATACAAATGACGCAGAACATAATGATGCATATGAAAATGTGTACTATATACAAGATGTGTACAAAACGTGCGTCACTAAGATACGTATGATGCAGACAGTAAAGAATGAACTTGTAGGACGGCTCCGAAAAGAAGCATACACAGTACCAAAAATGTGTATGTGTACATAATAAGCAGCGAAATATATACAGGATGTGCATGTACAAATTATATGAGCACTATGACAAACGAATGAGCAGAAGAAATATGACGAAATAAAAACATTGAATATACAGGTACAATCTGAGGCACACAGAAGAAATTACTAAAAAGATCACTTATTCAGAAGAGGGTACCACAAAGCAAGTGCACATGAAGACACTACAAACACTGAAAGTAAAAAGATAAACTGGAGATGGGCATATGAAGAATATACAGAAGATATAAGTCTTACAAGCTGAGGGAGACACTCTCCGGATCCGGTGATCCAGTGCAGGGTTCATCACAAAGATCAAAGCTGGGAAGATCCCGACATACAGGGTGGAAGTCAAATCAAAAGATGTAGGTCTGCAGAAGGCCCGGAAAACTAGCGGTGTAAAGGTAACCATACACACAGGAACTGCTGGCTCTGCTCCGTGGCCCGGACTGTGGTAATCGCCAATCGGAGCCGTGAGGTCAGCCGGTTGCGGAATAGCGCACAGAGGGTATCTCCTGCTTGATTGGGCGTAGGCGCATTAGAGGTATGACGGAGTTGCAGATGGAAGCAATAAATCACATGCTTTGCGAGTACAAAGATGTATGAGCAGGGCTCAGATAAAGGTACCGGTGGAGCACAAGAAACCAGCAACGTACTCTACGAAGAAAAAGGCAGCTCTTTGGCACAGAGAGACTTGGTAACGGTAAAGGCTAGGTGTAGTAAAAAAAGGATTGCCGGGCAGTACTGGTAGATGTGTAGAACATCAGCATGTTCAGAACAGATGATGCAGGTGGGTGCGGCTGCCAGCGTCATCCGAAATAACGTGGCTGGCACTGGCAGGCGGCGGTGAAGGAAAAGCCAGTGAATATTTCTTTCATCTGGTGTCGAGATGGGTGAACCTCTTGCCGACCACACACTCGGAAGAGCGGCGGGCGGCACCCCTGAAATGAGATGGGGTGCGGGTGGCGATGGATCCTGAAGGAGAAAACGATAGAGAGTACGGACAGTGAAACTGGAGATCGGAAGAAATGAGCCACGCACAGGAAGAAAGCAAGGAAGGGGAAGAGAAGCAGATGAAAATAGAAAGAGTCCAGCCGGTGAAGCGAGAGCAGGAAAATGAGTAATGATCGAGGAGCGTAGAAAATCGTAGAGTGCAAGAGAGGCAGATGCGCGTGGAAGGAAAGGAGAGAGGTCGGAAAAGGGTTTCCATGTTAGGTCGGAGGAAAGTAAGTCTCGGACAGATACGATCACAGCGGGGAGCCAGGTAAGGTCAGGGAAATACGGTGCGTTAGGAGGATGCAGGTTGGAGGAGTAGAAGAGGGGTTCAGTTAGAGTTCTGAGGTGGAAGCCGGTGGGGCACGGAGTACTGACAGAGAGTGAAGAAAGGAAAGCGCCTCCGAATAAACGGGGGATAGACGAAAGCAAAGGAGATAAAAGTGATCCATCAACAGAAAAGTTGTGAATTTGATTAGGAGCTTCATGGGAGAAATCATCACGACTCGGAGAAGAGAGGCTGAGGATCTTGGTTCGCAGAGGAGACGCAGAAGGGATACTATCCGGTGTGCTTTGTACAACTGGCGAACATCCAGGAGCGCAATACCACCAGTGGAGATCGGACGACTTAGAGTTGAGACTTGTATCCAATGATGGGCTGACCAGATCATAGTAGAGATGATCCGTGTGACTTCAGCAAGATAGTAAGCTGGCATGCGAGCAGCTACCCACACATGAAGACAAGGAGACAGAAGATATGTAAGAGCGGGGCGTGCTCGGGTGACGTAAGAGGCGCTGAACTGAGCTTTTCGGCAGAAGGCAGGCGATCGAGTAAGGCGATTACGAAGAGCAGCCCACGTGTTGTTTCGGGCAGCTATGGGAGCTCCCAGGTGTACACCAAGAAATTTCTGAGAAGAGGCAGTCCAGGAGGAGCCCCATGGGGAGCTCGTCCTGGACTCCCAGACACCGCACTGCAGGCTGGCACTCTTGGTAGTGTTGAGCATTGCTGAGGAGCAAGAAGAGTAGAGTGCATATACATGAGCGAGGGTATCAAATTGTGACTCCATCCGGACCCAGAAAGTCGCGTCGTTGGCGTAGGCGTAGGCGGAGTAGGTTATAGAGAAGTGCCTGGTGCTTGCCGTGGGAGGAGGAAGAGCTGCAAGAAATACACGGAAGGGCTCGAACGCCAGGGCGAATAATTGCCCAGAAGGTGGACACCCCTGTCGTATTCCACGACGGAAAGAAATAGGTGCTGTCAGAAAAGTGGCTGTCTTGACCTGAAAGACGGCGTCGCGATAGAGAGCAAGAATAGTGGTAACGAAGACAGAAGGAAAGCCAAAAGCGTGTAAAATAGTTGAGAGAAATAAATGGGAGATATTATCAAAAACTGGACGTTGGTCTAAATTTAGTAGGGCAAGAGATTCATAATTAGTCCGGGCAAGATACAGAAGATCACGAAGGAGGTGAAGGTTAGTAGCAATAAAATGACCATGTACCGTGTAGGTCTGGTCGGAAGAGAGAAGATACGGAAGAACTTGATTTAGGCGGCGAGAGAGAATTTTAGTGAACAGTTTGTAATCAAGATTTTTAGTGAAATCGGACGCCAGTTCCCCAGGTCAAGGAGGTCGCCCTTCTTAGAGAAGAGTACGATGTGAGCAACAGTGAAGCCCCTCGGAAGGGAGATAGATGCAAAGGCAGAAGAGTAAGCAGCGAGAAGGAAAGGAAGGAGAGAAGGTAAAAAGATAAGATAAAATGATAGAAGGAGGCCGTCAGGACCAGGGACGGCTCAGGGATTGAGAGAGGAAAGTGCAGTGCTGGGTTCAGATGGAGAGATAGGCTATAGAAGAGAAGCGGAGAGGTGAGAGGGGACTTGAGGGGGAGAAGAAGGTAAACTATTAGACGCAGAAGGTGGAGGGTATCACTGTACTTTCGGAGAAGTATTGACGAACGTGAGAGCAAAGCACATCTGGGTCCGAAATCACATGACCGTTAGGCAGACGTAGCACACGGAGTTGATGAGAAGAACGGCGATGATCCTCTAACGAAGACAAGAACTCAAAAGAACAGTCGTCGGGAGACAAGTGCTGGAGACGAAGTCGTAAAATGGCCTGCCGGGCTCAAGGTTCCAGAAGAGCACAGAGGTCTACCAAATATGCTGGATAGAGGGGGTGAGAGTCTCCAAGCTGGGCGAGAACTTGTCGGAGATTGCGTTCTTCCATGTTGCGCAGATTGGCGACTGTGAACGAGTGGCCCTTGAGAAAGTGGAGTAGGTGTGACTTGACATCCAGCCAGTAAATCAGTGCACAGGATGCAGTAGACAGTCCAGGGTGATAAGAGTGAAGGAGATTTCGGACGTTAGCACACAAGGCCTGGTCTTCCAAGAGAGAGGTATCTAATGTCAGGAGTGAAACTCGGAGCGTTGACGGAAAGAAGAGGTGAAGGTGGCCACAAGTGCACAATGGTCAGAAAAAGCGGTGGGTAGATGCTGACAGTCCATGACCACGGGCAGAAGGGGAGCGGTTGCATAGAAACGGTCAAGTCTAGCGGAAGATGACGAGGTGGCAGCTGAGGACCTCCACGTATGGGAGACCGTTGTAGGATAAATTTGACGAAAGACGTCCCGAAGATCAAACTCCGTGATGATGGAGTGTAGTTGCTCCACAAGACGCAAGCGAGTTTCCTTATGAATTGGAGCACGATCAAGATAAGGGTCAAGCGTGTAATTAAAATCGCCGCCGATCAACACGTGATCTGACGGCAACGTTGACTGAAGAGCCGAACGGAGCGCCATGAAAAGGAGGGTGTAATTTTGAGGAGTGCACGGGACGTAGATGTTGAAAACGACATAACGACGCTCGTCCAGAACAAATTTGAGACGTTGTAGCAAGTCACGGCAGAGATGCTGCACCGTCACTGATGTTTGACCTTGACGGAACTTAGTGCGGATGCCTATGGCCATACCGCCGATTGTAGAGTGTCGGAAAGCGTGGTGGAACTGATAGTTCCACTTACGCCATCGATTGAATGGCGTTGTAGACAGGCAATTTGTCTCTTGGAGCAGAAGAATGTCTGCTGTGAGATGATGGAGATCCTAACGAGCAAGCGAGTTCGCCAGAGGGGACCCAAACACCCTACATTTCAGTGTCGTTATCTTGAACGGAAATGTCCGACTGCGGTTCAAGGAGCTTGTCAGCGGCTCGTTGGAGCCGAGAGAGACGATCGCATACTTTCTTGAGACATTCGCTTTCGCCAAACGATGTAAATGGTAAGGCTTGGAGGTGAGATCGAACAACCGCCACTTGCGTCATGGTTGCTGCAAGCTCCGTGAGATAGGATTGGAGAAAATCATGAGACATGGTTTTACTACGAGGACCGATGAGATAGGAGTATAACTCCGCACCATAAATCGGTGTCTGCGGTAGTGAGAAATCTTCCAGTTGCTGTATGGAATCCTCTAAAGTACGTGGGATCAGTGTGCTGTCGTCAGAGTCGGAGATGGAGATGCTAGAAGCGTCAGATGGGAGCGAACGACTGTCCCAGTGATCACGTCCTCCTCGAAATGTGAGAGATGCGCGTGCCTTCTTATTGCGGCGTCAAGTAGTCCGACGACGCTTCGAACTTACCCTCTGTTACTCGGGACCAAAAGCAGGAAGGTTTGGCACTGTGAAGGCATCAGGCGCAACGACCCCTTTATCGGGCTCTGAATGGTGCTGTGGAGTAATTATAGAAATCAGAGGAGAGTTTAGTTTAACGGGTCTCTGGTCGAAGAATTCTCCTGCTGTGGGCATTTCTGGAGTGTAGAAGCTGAGTTGGAAGTGAAAGGTTGCGACGAGGTCACGCGTTGACCAACGGCTTTATGGATACTTTCGGAATAACTCGAATACCGCTGATGAGAGGCGCCAGATGAAGATGCCGGGGTCCAGTTGACCGTTGATTAGTCTGTACTGAAGATTTAGAGGCAGTAGCTGCACGGTGAGGGCATAGCGCACTAGGGTGACCAGTGCTCTTACATACCGAACAAAGGGTACCCACAGGGATGTCAATGCGCCTAATATGAGTGTCACAGCGTACATTGAGTACCGATGGAACACGTAACATGGCTTCCTCCGAGGGAAAGATCATACGTACGTTATTGCGAAATCCTAAGAGATAACGGTCCTCGGGGACTCTCGGAAAGGAGTACGTGATGACCTATCCGACAGTACGCCCATAATTCTTAGTGACGGAGAGCAATAGGTCGTCGGATACTTCCGGAAGAACAGGGGCGAAACTGACTGTAGTAGGTGCGTGTGTGAGTGGAGTCGCAAGGAGATGGCGATCGCCGATGGAAATGCCTTCGGTCAGAACTCGAAGAGCGAAGGCAGGAGTCGCAAGATAAGCAATTACTTGGCTGGTTCTTCTACCCACGTGAGTAATAGCCTCTTTTGGAACAATTTGTCAAAGGGCAGCGCTGTACGCCGTTAGCTTTGTGTTGGGGAGGCTGTGGAAAAATACACCCAACCCGATTTTGTCAAGGAAAAGCTGACCTTGAGGGCAAGTAGTCGGAACATCCACGTAGATCTCGTCTGTACCATACGTCATCTGATAAGGGCACCTTGAAGAAAGGGGCTGGTGATAAGAAGAAGAAGTTGGCACACCTGAGGTGACGGCAGCATACTACACACCTGGCGCACGTTGTGATAACGCGGAAGTGGCTGGTGGAGATGTGACGTCCAAGGCGTCATCAGACGGCATAGGGGAAGGCAATGGTTCACCACTCTTCGTCAGATGGGAAGGAGATGGCTCCATAGGCAAGGCAACTTTGTCACGCTGCGGAGAGGATGGGCTTATCAAAGGAAGCCCTCCATTGGTGGATTGCTGCTGAGCAGCTGTTAGGGATAAACAGTCACTTCCGGAAGTGCGGATAGAAGCTACGCTACCCCTCGAAAGCTGCCATTTGCAATGGCGATAAGAATAAGAGCTTTGGCCAACTCAACCAAAGCAGGAAAATGAGGAATACAACACAAAAAGGGCACTTACCGACCTGGTAAATGGAGCAGAAGTAGGAGGACACCTTCACACACGCCGCACACACGAAATTAGGAGCTGTAAACTCGGAAATTTTCACAAACGGAACAAAATACGAGCACGAAGTAAACAACGACTGTCGTCCGGCACACAAACTATTCCTATGTGTCTTCTGTAGTGCCCAGGCTTATACATCAGAATAGGAACAATTACAATTTCATACGCAGCCATGCAGGGCTCTCTTGAGAACCCATAATTTCTGTGAAAACCTCCTACATCGACTATGACTTTCAATGAAGAATTCATCCGCCTACTAATTTCACCATCTAATTTGTTCTCTCTGTTATACATGCTTCCTAAATACACAAACTCATTCACCTATGAAAAGAAGAAACCTTACAGTTTTAAGCAACTAGGAAAAATCAATAAATGCTATAATAAATCTCCTGACAGCAGTTTTTGCTGGCACACACTAAAATTCAAGACGGAGCGCACAGGAGGAATATTTCTTATTTTTAGAAACACCAATTAAAATAAGGGAATGTAAGATCATTTATATCTCTGGTTCGGTATATGAGAGATTCCAGGCACGCGGCTTTTGGCGGAAGGCGCTGTGTGAAAAGGACAATATGCCATCTGCTTCTTCAGAGCAGGCATACATCAGTTCACCATTTTAACTGGGACTAGACTGACGTCATCAAATTGACCAATAGCATTTTTTATTCCATATATTTTCGTTTCAAATTATCTCCTACTAGGTGCACTGCAACCGCTGCGTTTTAAACTGATGCTGTTTTTTGAGTTACCAGATTGTATTCTTGGAAATGATTTTGTGAAGATATCTGCAAGCATCATGTAGTTTGGGAAATGTTCTCATATACCGCATTTTGTTATTTTGTAGTTTATTTATGAACTGGAACTTCATATCGATGTGTTTTGTACGAGAAGTCACCCTATTCTTAACCCGGTCTTAATCAGATTCAAACATTATCTTCATAGAGTTTTGTTGGATCTCGCTGAGTCTTGCCGATCTTTCAACAATTGTCTGAGCCAAATAAGCGCCTTGCAGGAATTTTTAGCAGTAACGTATTTTTTTTCGTTGGGAGATTATGCCATGCTAGATTGTTCCTTCCTGTCCTAGGAGAGCGTACTCTTCCCGAATTGAAGTTCGTTTCCACAGATTTTTTGCCTCCAGTGCCACTAACCCGGACTGCGTCAATAAATGTTTGACTTAAATGTTTTTACTGCATATTACCTTGCTCCATTTAGGTAGAATAGTGGCTTTGTGCTTCATTTGTTTTAAAGATTTGTTTGCCCATTGGTAGCTTCTTGCTATTTTATTTTATCTTTCTTCATTCTGCATGCTCTGCATCTTCTTCCAACAGTCTAGTTCATATATTCATCTACTTTGAGCGTACGCCTTAAGTACATCTTCATATTCTTATGAAAGTTACAGTACTCTCTTGTTCTTGTTGTTCTGATTACCCTCATCTTATATTTCATTTTTGTCATCTGGCAGTGTGATTTGTCTTTCATTTGAAGATCAACGTTTTGTGTGTCATCATGATTCCTCTCAGTTACTTACAAGGATTTGCACATCTTTCATTTTCCAGTCAATCCACATTTCTGCTTCTTATGCTTTTGTTAATAATTTTTGTGGAGGCTGTGTTGGATTTGACTTTTCACTGTAGATCATGATAATTGAATCTCATTTAAGTTGTTTTTGAATGTAGGAAACATTTTGGAATAGTTTATTCGGATTATATTCGCCCGCCCATTACAACGTACTTAAGTGTTATCTTGGCAGCAACTTATGATAAAATACAACTTGTACATACACTAAAGTACCCCCCCCCCCAAAAAAAAGACAACAACTAGGATATCTCTCTAGTACCCGTTGGTCCTCCTCGCTATAGGATAACAGGTGTAACGCGACGGGACATGTACTCCGTCAGCTCTGTGTGGTACTGTGGAGAGACTGCACACCATTCTTCCTGAAGAGCGTCCCACAATTCTGTAATATTCGCCGGCGGCGGATTCCTGCCATTGATGGAACATTGAACAGCATCCCTATGTGTTCGACGGCATTTAAATCTGGCAAACGAAGGGAGAAGTCAGGATGCCACACACCGCCGAATGTTCCTCTAGCCATAATTGAGTGACTGTGGTAGTGTGTGGTGGCGCATTGTCGTACTAAAAGAGGTCGCCTACGTCAGAGTGGCTACATGATATTAGCAGGTGTAAATGATCTCCGAGGATGGTTACTCAGCCTCCACCTGTCAGAGTTGTCTCCAGACGTATGAAGGATCTTACAGCGTGCCAGCTGAAAACACCCCACACCATAACAGAGCCACCGCTGGCCTGCACTGCCTCTTCCATTGCTTCGATGGGTTGTTGCCACACCCGGAGTCTGTCATCTGCCCGAAACGGTTGGTACCGTGATTCGTCAAACCAGGCCACACGCTTTCAGTCACCACGCGTCCAATGACAGTGTTATCGTGCGCAATTGAACGCTTATAGTACTACTGGCTCCAGCGTAGAATTGTGCTGTGATTTGCGGGCAATGTTGCACGGATATTACAATGCATGTCAGACGCAGCTGTCCATGATCATCCGGGATTTTTCTACGGCCACGCCGGTCTCGCTTTCTGGATTTTTACCTTGAGCTTTTGTAGTTCAGATATACCTTTCAAATTGTCTGTATAAATCCAAATTTCATGGTAATATCTGAGATGAAGTGACCCATCGCCTGGGCGCCGAAAAGCATACCTCGTTCGAAATCGCTTAAATCTTGGTAAGCTGCCATTTGAACTGCGTACTGTTTGAGCTTGTGGAGATATCTGCCTCAAAATATACGTCGTTTGCTGATGATATAATTTACCACATGAGTGTTGTGTCATGTAATGGAAATGGTCGTGCCTTTCCCAGTTTTTTGACACTTCAGTGTAGTCTTATTAATAAACGCTTCGTGACAAGCGTAAGACAGATTGTTCCACCTCTAGTCGTGCCACAATGATAATCGGGTGATTCAATCCAACAAGTGAGCAATATTTCATTACTTCGCAGTGTAAAACTGTTTATGAAGTAAAGTTTTATTCTAGGTTACAGTAATTGCAGTACAATTGGAAAAAGCTTGATATTGTGGGGTTTCTCGGCAAAATGGATACAAGTCTCAACTCTAATTCATCCGATCTCCACTGGTGGTATTGCGCTCCTTAATGTTCGCTTAATGATTCTGAAATACCATGGAACATCTTGAATAACTTTTTGCCAAAAATGTGTTGGTTATCCCCTGCCCTGAAACTAGAGGTTTGGTTGCCTAATATGTTCGAGTCTCTTAGCAACTTAAAAAAATTAGCCCTCCAGTTATTTAGTGCAATTTTCCTCTGAAAATGTTTTAAATTTCAAAACTGAGAAATCTCGACTGTACCTCGGATGCACAAACGTAAGGAATTTCAGGGAAACATTATTTTTTTAGCAGCAATTTGAACTTTCAAGTAATGTAAGCTTAACTTTATCAGTTCTCGCAAAAACATTCATGAAAAGTATATAACAAAAATACAATAGAAATGACCAGTCGTAAATGCCAAGCTATCGAACCTGTTAATGGATTATAAAATGCTTCTCGTTCAGAAATTGGCCAGCCACTCGACCTGAAGTAACCTTTTCAAATATCGCATTCTTAAAAAACTTAGTGTACCGTATCCGACAAACTTATTTTTTTTTCACGAATGCAATGTAACAATTTTGCTATCTTGCCGATAGATATTATACGATTCTGTAATTAACATTTGGCAGCATTATTCTCCTGGGATCTGTAATTCTATCAGAAATGTTAGCCTTCGAATCCAGTTATGCCTTACACTGTACTGATGAGACAAACAACAGACTTCGAATTAAATTAAAATGCCGGGAAATGCCTACGCGATTTTCACTTTTGCAGTGTTTCTCTTGATGCACGCTCTGGCGAAAGAAAGGTATTCGGGAAATGGTTTCAACCGTCACAGATCTAAAGTGAAAATCAATGTAACAAATCTACTAGTTAAATCATGCAGTGCATTGATTATAATACTCTTTCCAACATACCAGAAATCATTACTGAAGTTATAAAGATAATGGCTGTGGAATAAATATCGGTCTTGTGCCCTGATCTTTGATCCCATTTCGATGATATTCTACAGAAGCGGTTCAGTATACCTCCAAAATAACATGATAAAGTTTTGTCGCAATCGAAGCATTTTTACGTAAGTTATGATGCATAAGGGCTATAGAATAGATCCCACTCCTGTGTCCTAACCTTTGACCCCATTTTCCCATTTTCAACAGGGTTTGTCCCAGATGGTCCCCTACCACATACTAAAATTTCATTGAAATCGAACTTCTTTTACGTTAGTTATGATGCATAAGAGCAGTGGAATGGATACCGCTCCTATGTCCTAACCTTTGACCCCATTTCGTTCACTTTCAATAAGGTTCTTTTCCAGGTGTTCCCCTACCACATACTAACATTTTATCGAAATCGAACGATTTTTACGCGAGTTATCGTGCGGACGGTCTTACGCACACAACGCGTGACGTAATAAAGCAAATGAGACTTGCAACCATCTGCTCGCAAGAATGTGACGTCATAAAACTTTAGTAGGATCCATACATGACGCGTGACGTGATGAGGCCGATGGCGTGACCGCGCGCCAACATCTCAATCGCAAGAGTGTGACGTCATAAGATTTCTAAGTATGGGTAACATTGATGGGACGACGTATGACACTAAAAACGTGGTAATTCGGGTGGTTATTTAACCCACTAAACGAATTTTCCTAAAGTCGAGATCAAGCTAAATCGATTTCTAGTAGCAGAAAACCGTAAGTTAACGACTTTCAGCAAAATCCTTAGGGCCGTTTTAAAAATAAAATTTACATACTGTACATGCAAGAATCGCTCCTTCAATAGTATGAGATAAGGGTGATGGAATGGATCCCAATCCTATGCCCTGACCTTTGATCCCATTTCGTCCATTTTCAATAGGGTTCGTCCTCAGGTGGTCCCCTGCCACATACTGAAATTTCGTCGACCTCGAACCATATTTACGCAAGTTATGACGCATAAGGTCAGTGGAATGGATCCCGCTTCTATGTCCTGACCTTTGACCCCATTTGACCCATTTTCAATAGGGTTTTTCCCCAGGTGGTCCCCTACCACATGTAAAAAATTTCATCCAAATCGAATCATTTTTACTCGAGTTATCGTGCGGACAGACGGACAGACAGACGGACAAGGCTGGAGCATATACGCTTCTTCCACCTACGGTTGGAAAGCGTAAATAAAAAGAATCATGGGGATTTCATACCATTACTCTTTGTCATGTCGATGTTCGGAACTTCGACAGGTTATTTTGAATACATATTATTGTTTACCGGCATGGTGTCATCTGAGAAAATGATGTTGAACACACTCAACAATATTCAATAAAAACAAATATTAAACGTTTGGTTGCTAAGGGCTAAAAATACAAATTAAAATAGAACGACAGGAAAAGTTAAAAGTTGTTTAAAATTAAAACCAAGATGGTGACGTCGTTTTGACGGCTTTGTTTATTAACTGTCATTTTCAATGAGAGCAAATGAAACTACTGTATATTATAAAAAGAATCATGGTGATTTCATATCATTACTCTTTCTCATGTTGATGTTCGGAACTTCAACAGGTTATTTTGAATACATATTTCTGTGCAGCAGAAAAGCAGGAAAGTGAAAGAGTATGCTGCGTGTTAAAAATAAAACACGGATATAATATATGCGTGATAAGACTGGTATAAAACGGGAAATAAAATCTGTCTTTATGAATATGTATTTAGAATCTTTATAAGGAGGATTTCGTCCTGATATAGAGAGTCTAAAGCACAACAGAGATAACACCGTTGGGTAAACAACGGGAAAACTCCAAGAAGACAGATATAAAGTTTTGAAAATAAGGGATCTCACCAGTCTGCAAAAAAATGAGAACTAAAAAAACTATCTAGGACAAATTATCACTTTTGTGCATTAATTAGTAGTTGCAACTATTCTTTTCCGTTTAAACATTCTTCTTCTGCATGAAGGAGCCTAAGAGTAACTTTAACTACTTTTGATGTATAACTTTATCTTACAAAAAACAACTAATGTAGTGACAGAAAATTTGTTCTGAGAAATTAGTATCAAAACCACAAACTATTAGATATTGATTTTTTCCTAGTGGCAGAGATAAAATAAGTCAGTTGGAGTTGGGATTTAGTTTTAAACAAGAAGAAATTGAACTTTACGGACAAAATCACTGTTACTCAAAGCATTCCTTTTCACGATAAAGATTGTATGCCTCTGTTTCGTACTGCGCGTATGAAAATCCCGTCTCTTTATTTCTGACCGAACAGGTAAAATTCTGATTAATAAAAACTATAGTCCACTGTGCACCACAGAAGATTTAAATACTGGAATCCGCAGTGAAAAACATATTTCGTTTCTGATTATATCAATACATTTTAGGTTCACGATATCAAGTTGTACATAAATTAACTAACAAAGGTCACTCGCGCTACAGTGGCGCAGTTGTCTAATCACTGGCTTTTGACTATTTGTCCGAGATAGGTCCAGGGTCGATTCCGGTGAGGCATGGATGTTCTGTTTTTCTTATGGCATTGGCTCCCTCCCTTCCCTGGAACCAGTGGTCTTAAATTAGGGACGGACGACGGCTTATAGCCTATCGAGTTGCTCTAGTGGGAAGTCGTTAAACCCAAAAACGAAAAAGAACGACCTCCAGTGGGAGGTCGTTAAACCCAAAAATGAAGACAAAAAAGATGACACCGAATCTTCGGTTGTAATGAGCACGTCTTTTGAATCCTTTCTGACGTGAATTAAATTTATCCAAGTTATTCAAAGTTAATGGTACCGGTTAAAAAACTACCAATCGGGTCCCTATAATCGATAAAACATCTAAGAATACCTAGAAACAGCTACTTACTTCACAGCGGCTAAAAAGTATGTTACGAAAATTAACAAATGGCACACAAAAAGTTTCTCATAGCACACGGAAGAAATATACATGTAAAAAGAAACATGATATAACTCTACGCCTTCTAGTGGTAGAATTTTGCATAATGGAAGAGTTGCGAATAGGCTAAAAACATTCTTCATGGGAAAAGATCATTTCACATGCGCCATCCCGAAGTGGAGATAGCAAGAAAAAAGTTCGACCTTTACGACCGTAGCGGGAAATCTCTGAATTATGAAAAACGATAATGATCCATATCTCTATTGTAGCCAATGGCATACAGTAACAAAACAATTTTCAAAATAGAGTTTTTAGAAGCGGAGATACAGCTGCAAACTGAATTACATAAACACCACCTAGCTACAGAAATGTGACCTAGAAAAGACCTCATATACTAGCTTAAAGTGTTCTACCAGTTAAATGGCATCTAGTGTTGAAATATGTTTTTCAATCGCACACGTAGAAGAAGAGATATTGGGAAAAACAGATCAAGCGTTTGCGCTACCTAGCGGCCAAATTGCGCATTATTTTTGGAAGAAAATTCATACACAGAGTTTGCATAGTTAGCAGTATCTGACCGAAAAAGAAGATTTTCAATAGCGTTTTTAGTCCCACAGATATTGCTGTAAACAGAAATTTACTTCACCCTCTGGTCGCAAAATTATGGGTTAAAAATTTTTGAAATTACATGACAAACATTTCGCAGCGGAAACGTTCTCCAACAAAAAGGAATTTTCCAAATCGGTCTTTTAGAAGAAGAGATATCACCAAAAATAAGATATGGTTTTACGTGCCGTGGCGGGTAAAACTATGCACTATTTTAAGAAGAAAGTATGTTAAAAGTGTTCGGAGGTGAGCGGTATCGGTCCACGAAAGGTTTGTTTTCGAATGAGTTTCCAGAAGCTCAGATTGTGCTGCAAGTACATCACAAGGAGAAATAAAAACTTACGCCCCCTGGTGGTCAAACCGTTCTTTACCAAAAATTAGAAATTATATGCAAAACATTTCTCATTATGAGCTGTTTCCGATGCTGGTAGAATTTTTTCAAATCAATGTTTTAGGAGCAGAGACATCAAGGGAAGCGCCGTTCACCTTTATGCCCCCTAGCGGAAAGTCTATGCTTTATTTAAAAAATTGAAATAATATGAAAAACATTTCTTTGCGCTAATTCCATCCAACAATGAAAGAATGTTTCAAAACGGACTCATAGAAGCAGAGATATCGACAATAATAGGATATAAGCCTAAGCCCCCTGGCGGAAAAACTGTGCATTATTTTAAGGAGAAAATATTCCGACAGTTCTTATGGACAGGAGGGGAATCGATCCATGAACGAATTTTTTCAGTTGAAATTATGGAAGCTCAGATTTGCTGCAAATAGATCAGAAGCAGAAATTAAGACTTACGCCTCCTGGTGGCCAAACCGTTTTTTAGCACGACTTAGAAATTATATGCATAGTATTTCCCACTAGGAGTTGTGCATGCTACAGAAAGAATTTCTCAAATCAGAGTTTTAGAAGCAGAGATATTGGGGAAAGCGCGGTTTACTTTTACACCCCCTAATGGAAAATCTATGCGTTACTTGAAAAAGTGACCATACCTAAAATAGTCTTCGCCACAAATGGAATCAAAAGGTAAAATAACTTTTTCAATCGGAAGTTTAGAACCAAATATATAAAATAAAATGTATTTTGAATTCGATATCATCTGCATTTGTGCCCTCTAGCGGCCAACTTGCGCATCGTAAAAAAATCGAAATAAAGGATCATCATTCGCACATTTCAAGCTTCTCAATGAGAAAATAATTTTTAAAATTGGTCTAATACTTGCAGAGATATGGTATCCACAGACGGACAGAAAGACAAACTGGTAACATAAGCACGATCTTTTTTACAAAAGACGTGCTAAAACGTCACTCATTCATTGACAGCATGTATAACCGCTGATCAAATCTTAGCCAGAAATTCATGAAAGTGAATACTTTATTTAGTCACAGCAAAATAATGATTACTATTTGACTTTGCATTAATTTAATATTAATTATAGTATATGAACAATAGTGCAATAATGTTTATAACTCAGGTATAGTAGTAGTAAACTACAGGGCATTGAAAATATTTGTAAAAATATTGATTTTGCGTAAAATAATCTCATTATATTAATGAAATGCATTCAGGAACTGTGTACATCTAATTCACAATGAGGAAAGTAGAAACACATGTGCCGTCTCAATGGCGCAGTATTCTAAGCGCTAGTAAAATTCCTTTGTGATCGAATACCGATCACTACTGAAACATTTTATGCATATTTCTGTTTAAAATAATGCACATTTTGTCCGTTGGGGGAGTAAATGTATAATATATTTTCTCAACATACCTCCTTCTGATGGTCTCATTTGAAAATTCCTTTCGTTGTCGGACAGCGTTTTTGGTGCGATCCGTTTTGCACATACTTCAAATTTTTCCTAGCACATAAGTTTGCCACTAGAAGGTAAACTTTTTGTGCGTCTGAAATCATGATGGAAAACATCCTTTTCTGGTCAGATACTAAATACGAAAATATTTTGCGTGCATTTTCTGCCCAAAATGATGCACAATTTTCTCGCTGGGGGCGCAAATATCTAATCTGTTTTTCTGTATCCCGGCTTCTAAAAGTCCGATTTAAAAAATCTTTGAACACTATACCATCCACCTAGTGAAACATGTACTCGTGGTTATTGTAAAATTAACATTTCCGGCTCTAGGTGGTGTTAGTGTGTATTTCTGTTTGCAACTATACCTCCGCTACAAAATTCTTACTCAAAAATTTTGTTCTTTTACTGTACGTAAAAAATGGAAACATTATCCGCTTTAAATAATGCAAAACTTTCCCATAAGAGGACGCAAATGGCAAAACATTTTTCTCGCGATTCTTACTTCCGTAAGTATTTGAAGATTTCTTTTTCCATAGCATAGCTTTTGGTATGAAGAATAGTTTTCGCCTATTTTCCACTTTTCCATTATTTGTCTCGTGTTAAAAATTCCTTAGAAAGCCCTGTTTTGTTAGGTTACTATTAATTGCGAAGAAAATTTTTCATCAATTTTCATATTCAAGTAACGCACAGCTTTTCTGCTAGGGGCGTATAGTTATATCATGTTTTTTTTTTCTATAGCTCTTTTTTACGCTTTCCAACCGTAAGTTGAAGAAGCGTATATGCTTCTGCTTTTTCCGTCCGTCTGTCTGTTGGCACGATAACTCACGTTAAAATGGTTCGATTTCGATGAAATTTTAGTAAGTGGTAGGGGACCACTGGGGACGAACCCTATTGAAAATGGGTGAAATGGGGACAAAGGTCACGACATAAGAGCGGGATCCATTCAATTGCCCTTTTGCGTCATAACTTGCGCAAATATGGTTCGATGTCAATGAACTTTTATTGTGTGGTAGGGGATCACTTGGGGATGAACCCTATTGAAAATGGGTTAAGTGGAATCAAAGGTCCCGACATAGGAGCGGGATGCATTCCATTGCCGTTATGCGTCATAACGTGCGTAAAAATGGTTCGATTTCCATGAAATTTTAGTATGCGGTAGGGGACCACCTGGAGAGGAACCCTGCTGAAAATGCGATAAATGGAGTCAAAGGTCAGGACATAGGATCGGGATCCATTCCATCGCCCTTATCCCATCAAGCTTCCTATATTTCCAATGGAAAACCTTTTGTACACATTTCCTTCACTATTAGTGTATTCCAAGGACGGGAATTTGAACATCGATTAAACTAACTTCATCCTATAGTTTGGAATACTTAACATTTTCTAAAACATAAGCATAATTACACTGGCGGAAAGTGAAAAAAGAACACCAAGAAGGAGACGTCTGATACCAACGAAATTCATACAGCATAATAACGGAATACAGAGAATAACGTGATCAAAACATTATGGCAAAATACAGCTGTATTTTCTGGTAAACTGAAAAATAACATTTCCATGTACATGGTTAGTACGAAGTTGAACCGCCATGAACTGCGACACGCTGTGCAATTCTGGCATGGTGTCTGTCGCACAGGTGTTGGATGTAAGTTTGGAGTATTGAGTTCCACGCATCCTCAACCTGGACGCGTAAATCGGGGAGGGTCGAGGCTGGCCGTGGGGACCGGATAAGTCGTTGTCCCATGAAATCCCACACGTGCTCAATGGGGAACAAATCCGGTGAACGTGCAGGCTACGGAAGTTGTTTCACACCCTGAAGTGCATGTCGCGCTGCACGTGCCGTGTGTGGGCGTGTGTTATCTTGCTGGAAAACACCACGATGGACCGACCTTACAAATGGCACAACAACGTGCTGAATGATGTTGTTGATGTAGGAGGTGCTGTTTAACGTACCCGGTACAAGCACTAGTTGTGTACGGGAGTGATAGCTGATCGCTCCCCACACCAGGAGACCAGGTGCAGGCCCTTTGTTGCTGGCGGATGCAAGAAATGTGGAGACGCTCCCCTGTGCGTCAGCGAACACGCATACGGCCATCGGAGGTTCCCAAACAGAATCTGCTTTCATCGCTGAACACGACAAATCGCCATTGCGTTCTCCAGTGCAGACGTTGGCGACACCACTGCAGACGTTGGCGACA
Source organism: Macrothele yani (assembly GCA_039090855.1). Taxonomy (NCBI): domain Eukaryota; kingdom Metazoa; phylum Arthropoda; class Arachnida; order Araneae; family Macrothelidae; genus Macrothele; species Macrothele yani. Next base: position 101,335,584 of record CM077002.1, on the reverse strand, counting down.
CCACTGCAGACGTTCCTGACGGTGGGCTGGAGTCAGAAGTACACATGCCAGAGGCACACGCGCACGTAGTCCTGCATCCAGTAGACGATTGCGGATTGTTCGCACAGTCACCTCATGTGCAACGGCAGCTCAAATTTGCCTCGCAGTGGATGTATTGCTTGACAACGCCGCTCTTCTTATGCGTCGATCGGTCCGCTAATCAGTCCGCCTGTGACTCCCGGTTCTACGTCTTCTCGTGTGGGAATGTTCCTCGGACCATCTACGCCTACATCGTACCACCACCGATAATTCCCGTCCATTTCGCTCCGCAATACGACCACCCGGCCTCGCGGAGTCCGACTAGACGACCTCGCTCAAAGTCCGGTAACTGATGAAATCCTACACGTCTTCCATGTCCAGGCATTGCAGCTTCTTCAGTGCCTTCGCACGTGTCCGTACGCCGACGACTGATTACATTCACTTCGCCGTACTCCTTAAATACCACCGACGATAATTAGCATATTATGCCGTGCTGTGGCGTAAGCGTTCACCGTTTGGTCCCGAAATTAACATCACACCTACGTCAACTCGACCCCATTAACATATATAAATTTCATGATCGTCCGCCAATTCCTTCTTGGTGTTCTTTTTCACTTTCCGCCAGTGTATATTAAAAAACAATAACGTTTCCTTTGGTGGTGTTGAAACCAGAAAAAAGATGGCGCGGCTTGTACTTTGATGACGTCAGTGGACAAATAAATGTTGGATTGCATAATTACGGTTATGGTTTAGAAAATATTAAGTATTCCAAGTTATGAAATGAAGCTATTTTAATCGATGTTCAAATTTTCATCCATGGGAACGCATTAATTGTGAAGAAAATGTGTACAGAAGTTTTTCCATTGGAAGTATAGGAAGTAAAATTATTTGACGTCCACCTTAAAGTAGCAATTCTTGTATGTATGTATGTATGTATGTATGTATGTATGTACATTTTATTTTGAAAACAGCTCTAAGAATTTTGATGAAAGTCATTAACCTACCGTTTTCTGGTACTAGAAATCGATTTAGCTTGATCTCGACTTTAGGAGAATTCGTTTAGTGGGTAAAATAACCACCCCGAATTATAACGTTTTTGGTGTCATGGCGTCGTTCCACTAATGTTACCATTGCTTAGAAATCTTATGACGTCACAGTCTCACGTTTGAGAATGTTGGCGCGCGGTCACGCCATCTGTCTCATTACGTTACGCATTGTGTGTGGATTCTATTAAAGTTTTATGACGTCACACTCTTGCGAGCAGATGGTTGCGATTCCCATCTGCCTCATTACGTCACGGGTTGTGTGCCTATGCCGTCCGCACGATAACTCGCGTAAACATCGTTTGATTTCGATGAACTTTTAGTATGTGGTATGGGATCACCTGGGGACGAACCCTATTGAAAGTGAATAAAATGGGGTCAAAGGTTAGAACATAGGAGCGGGATCCATTCCACTGCTCTTATGCGTCATAACTAACGTAAAAAGGGGTTGATTTCGATTAAATTTCAGTATCTGGTAGGGGACTAACTGGGGACAAACCCTACTGAAAATGGGCGAAATAAGGTCAAAGGTCAGGACATAGGAGCGGAATAACTTCCATCGCCATTATGCGTCATAACTTACGTAAAAATTCTTCGATTTGGAGAAAATGTAAATATGTTGTAGGGGGGCCTGCCTGGGGACGAATCCTAATGAAAATGGGCGAAGTGGGTTCGAAGGTTAGGACACAGGAGCGGAATCTATTCCATAGCCCTAATACATCATAACTTACGTAAAAATGCTTCCATTGCGACAAAACTTTATCATGTTATTTCTGAGGAATACTGAACCGGTTCTGTTAAATATAATCGAAATGGGATCAAAGGTCAGGGCACAGGAACGAGATTTATTCCACAGCCATTATCTTCATAACTTTTTTTTTTTTTTTTTTTGAGGTTTAACGACCACCGTGAGCAACTCAATGAGCTATAAGCAGTCGCCCGTCCCTAATTTAGGGTCACTGGTTCCAGGGAAGGGAGAGAGCCAGTGCCGTAAGACAAACACAACATCCATGCCTCACCGGGATTCGAACCCGGACCCCTTACGGACGAATGATCAGAGGCCAGCGCCTTAGACCACTGCGCCACCGGAGCGGCCTTCATAACTTGAGTAATGATTTCTGGTATGTTGGAAAGCGTATTATAATCAATGCATTGCATGATTTTGCTAACTTGTTTTCATTGGTTTGGGTTTTTAACGACCATCGGGAGCAACTCGGTGTGCTATAAGCAGTCGCCCGTTCCCAATTCTGGGTCACTGGTTCCAGGGAAGGGAGAGAGCCAGTGCCGTAAGAAAAACACCACATCTCTACCTCATTGGGTTTCGAACCCAGACTCATCTCCGACGAATGGTCAAAGCTTAGAATACTGCTCCACCGGGCCGGCATTTTGATTTTATAAAAATCTGCTTTGAAATAATGTTTTCATGTCGGAAAGGATTCAAGAGAAGTGTACATTACAAACGAAAATTGGATGTCACCTTTCGTGTTTCTTCTGTTTTTGTTCTCATTCAAAGCTGAAAAACCTTCCGTTTTCTGAATAATTTTCGTACATGTGTTTTCCGCGAGGCACCGGCAAGTCAAAAGAAAATGTCAGGAAATTACGTAAAATTTCCTTATAAATAGGGCTTTTTCTAAATTATTCATGGATTTTCAACGAAGTTTACTATGTTTCTTTCTTGTATATCTCTTACTAAAGCTAAAATTACCGGGAAAACCGATAGTTCTCATAAAGGGTATTGTACTGACAAAGTGAGAAAACAATCAGTTATTCAAAGAGCTGCTTGGCTCAAGAGCATAAGTTGTAATGGAGAAATGCCATTGATTAGTTTAATTAAGAGCTCTCAGCTGCGAATGCTGATAGCGTCATAAGGTTTGCATTTCTACCCCAATTTAAGGAATTCCTTTTTCCAGAAAAGCAATTTTTAGTGGTAATTTTTCTGTCCATGCAGTGAATTGCATTTCCGAAATAGTTAGAAACAGAATAGAAACGGGATATTGAAAGAGCGCCATGAAAATGCATTGAGAACGCAGTTTTATGGAGCAAAGCCCAAACAAAGGGCAGACAAATCTTGCCAGCAGTGTCGTCACAGTTCATGTATCAAGGAACTCCGTGAACACGAAGATAACGTTTCCGTGTTAAAAGGATTATGAAGCATTTTACGTCCCATTTAAAGCTATTTTGAGAGGCTCCGAAGAAATAAAGATCATTCTCGCAAGCGCCAAATAACCTCCATTCAAATAAAAGCAGTGCTGCAAAGCTCGGAATGCATTCAGTTAATTGTTCCTCATGCATTCCATGTGTACAAACAGAATTAAGATACTTTATGACCAATTGTTACACTGATGTTCCAAGATTTGTTATGAAGATTTATATTGTGAAAGAAAACGCATTTCCACTTTAGAATAATAAACATATTTTACACACTTTTTTATTTGCATTATGATATATATTCGCGTTTCCTTTACTATACAAAAACATATTTAAAAATTAAAGAGGGCGATTAGTTAAAAATGTTTGAAGAAAAAATCGTAAGTCACAGCTTTAAAAATTAAAAGGTAAAAATCCTCCAAATATGTCAGTAAATAAATAAATACATCGCTCTTTCCACGTTCCAGAAACACATAGCAACCGAAAAATTGTTTTCAGCCGCCGCCGTGCAATTGAACCACGGATCTATCGATATCTAGCCGAGCGCGTTAGCTTTGCACCACGGTGGCCAACAATCCACGGTGCTATGTGCATTTTTAAGTCAGCTTCTGACATCATAAATCCGTAGGATGGGCTCGGCTACTGAGACGTCTCCACCTAGTGGGCATTTCCGGCACTGGCTATATATACACTGCTGGCTACCCAAAATGCAACACGAAGAAGGAAGCATCCGATTGGCCCGAAATTCGCAGCCTGCGTCGCCCGCGAGAGGATATGCAAACGATTAGCATTGCAGGTCATAAGCAAATCATGTGCGCCCGGCACTTCACCGAGACGCACTATAAGAAGGATGCACAGAAGACGGGGTGTAAGTAGTGGAAGTGTGTTGTGCTGCCGGACCTGCGCGTGGGAACCTTCCTGATGCCTCGTCGCAGAATACGGCAGTCATTCCAGCACGTTTCGTAGTTCGACAGAGGACGAATACTGGCCTATCGCGACAGCGGTTTATCGTACCAAAATATCGGAGCCCGTGTGGTACGACATCCAGCCACAGTGAGGTGAGTATGGATTCGGTGGGTGCAGGAGGGACGGACGGACCGACGTGGGACAAGGACTACCTGGGGACAAGCCCTATTGAAAATGGGCGAAATGGGGTCAAAGGTCAGGACATACCAGCGGAATCACTTCCATCGCCATTATGTGTCATAACTTATGTAACAAATTCTTCGATTTAAATAAAATGTTAGTATGATGTAGGGGCCTGCCTATAAAATGGGCGAAATGGGGTCAACGAGTCCTATTGAAAATGGGCGAAATGGGGTCAAAGGTTAGGACACAGGAGCGTGATCTATTCCATAGCCCTTATGCATCATAACTTATGTAAAAATGCTTGGATTGCGACAAAACTTTATCATGTTATTTCGGAGGTATACTGAACCGGCTGTTGAATATCATCGAAATGGGATCAAAGGTCAGGGCACAGGACCGAGATGTTGGAAAGCGTATTATAATCAATGCATTGCATGATTTTACTAACTTGTTTTTTTTTCACTTTCTACATTTCTCGTCTTCAGTGCACTCAGCAATTTAAACTTCAACCGTCAAAGAAATGTCACCCCACTCCTGGCTGTTCACGCGTTACCTAGCAACAGCTTGACCTAAAGCTACAAATGCTCTGCAATTGCCTATACAAATTATCCGCAGAGTTTTCATAATAAGTCACCATATTTTCTGTCGTTCTCATAAGAATATGAGTTAGAAGCTTAAGTTTCCTAAATTTCGTCATGAGTTGTTTAATGGTTTAACACTGTAATACGCACAGGGGTAAAATAGAATATATATTTACACCCACAAAGTCGAAATTTTAAAAGTATACGTATTTTCAGATGCTGTCCTGTAACGTATCCCTCTATTTAACCTTCTTTTTGAGTTTCATATTTCTTACGTACATTTACGTATTTCATGGTTTAAGATTTTCTCACAGGAAGACTCAGTACTTCCCCGAACTTTTTCCATTTGGCAGAACTGGCAATGATTCAGAGGAAAATAAAATTGTTCAGTTGGTGAAGTAGTAAAATGCCTAAAGACTGCGAGTCGATTGCTAAGCGTTAATGTTGCAAAAGCTATAAAGCATAACTTAATGACACAAACCGTCAATTCACGATAATTTAATGCCAAAAAACGACAGATATTTACATGTTAAAAACCATATGAGCACTTTCGGTGTGATAATCACCGTCTTCAGATGGAATAGAATATTGCTGCGCATGTGAACCAATATATACAGCGGAACGGGATGACGTATTGTGGGTAAAGCTTCGATGCAATAAACACTGTGGCCCGTCTAACTGCGGTTACAATGTGAACTAGCCGACGATGACCCCGCTCATCCACACGTTCTAGTCCACGGCAGTTGGCCCTTGCAGGGATGGTTTTACCGGACTCGATGTACTCACGGTGCACCCGTGACACAGTGGCTCGTGAAAATCCCAGGGCCTGCACGACTTCCGAGATGGAGTGACCCATTCGTCGGACCCCGACAATTTGCCCACGATCAAATGCGCTTAGATCCTTCGTCTTACCCATACTGCGTCCGACTCTTACTGATTGTCGGATCGCTGCATATGTCATGTCGTTTCCGTTTACAAGGCCGCCCACAGCGCCACATTAGCATAACCCCAGCTGTCTCTAATTCAATTGCTCTTCAGTGTATATAGGTTGTTAAAGTTCAAAAGTTAACTATGATTATGTTATTGTACCATATACTCCTAATCTATCGTGTACCCACTTTGGTATACCTGGTGGGTGTTTCAGCTATGTTGCGGTGGCAACAGCTGGGTCATTATTGCGCAGAAGTTTTACCCACAATACGCCATCATATTCCGCTGTGTATATTTGTACACATTAGCATCAATATTCTTTTCCATCTGAAGACGTGGTGATTGTCACCCCGAAAGTGCTCATGGGGTTTTTAACTTGTAAATATCTGTTGTTTTTTAGTATTCAATCGCCTAGCATTGACGGTGTGTGTGTCATTAAGTTATATATAGCACGACATTCACTTGTACTTGGGATAAAGCATGTTTGATATACAATTTGTATATTGGGTTGAAAAGGAAGTGATGTCTGCAAATGCAAAGCAACATAAACGTTCAATTACCGTATGCAAATACAAATCAGCCCAAAATGTAGTCGTCATGGTTTGCTACAACCTGCTCCCATCGTCTGGGCAGCTGTTGGATTCCGTCCCTGTAGCATTGTGGCGGCTTGGATGCAAAGAAGTGAGTAAGTGCGTGTCCGACATCGTCCAGGTTGGTGAACGGCTGTTCGTCCAGGAAATGCTACAACGACCGGAAAAGGTAGTAGCCACTTGGGGTAAAGTTCCTCTTCCAGCCCATGTAATTTTTCTTTTGACAGGTCACCCATGCTGCGTGAGGTTCCGCTCCATCCTGCACTACGAAGATGTCCTTGCGGTTCAATAGTGTTGGTTGTTTTGACGTGATCGATGCTCGCAGATCGTCGAGTTGACGGCAGTACACAACGGGGATGATGATGTTGGTATTGTCCGGTAACAGCTCAAACAAGAAAGATGACACCGAATTTTCGGATGTGATGAGCACGTCTTTTGGATCCGTTCCGGCGCGAATTAAATTTATCAAAGCTTTCAAAGTCAGTGAGACCAGTTTGGAAAACAATCAACTGGTTCCAACCATCGATAAAACATCCAGAAATAGAAACATCTATTTAGTTCCACCAGCGGCTAAAAAGCATATTACGAAAATTAACGAATGGCGAAAAAAAGTTTCACATACTACGAGGAAGCTACCAGAAACAAAGAGATTTTCAAATCGAACAGTTAAAAGGAGAAATATAGAAGGAAACATGATGTAAGTCTACGTCTGCTAGCGAAAACAATTTTACAAAGCGGAAAAGTTGAAAATAGGCGAAAAATATTCGTCCTTGAAAAAGCTATGCTAAGGGAAAAGAACTTTTCAAATACGGAGCAGATATGGGGGAAAAAAAAAGGTTTCGACCTTTACGCAGCTAGCGGGAAATGTTAACGTTATTTGAAGAGGATAATGCTCCACATCTCTGTTATAGTGAATTCCATACAGTAAAGAAGACATTTCTCAATAGCGTTTTTAGAAGCGGCGATACAGCTGCAAACTGCCGAAACACCACCTATCGACAGAACAGTAAACTACAAAATTCCATATGTACTAGCCTAAAGTGTTCTACAAAGAAAATGGCATCCGGTGTTGAAAGAAGTTTTTAAATCGTACGTGTAAAAACAGAATAAGCATTTGCGCTCCTAGTGGCAAAATGTGGCACTAATTTTGAAAGAAAGTACACACACATAGTTTGCATAGTTAGTGGTATCTGACCGAATAAAGAAGTTTTCCAATCGGGTTTTTATTCCCACAGATATTGCTCTAAACGGAAACGTGAACTTACGCCCTCTGGTGGCAAACTTGTGTACTAAGAAAAGTTTGAAATTATACGATAAACATTATCTCACGAAAACGCCCAATAACAAAAAGTTATTTTTCAAATCGGACTCTTAGAAGCAGAGATATCGACAAAAATAAGATATGACTTTACACCTCCTGGTTTAAAAAGCATGCATTATTTTAAGAAGAAAGTATTGCCAATGGGTTTTTCGATATGAGTGGTAACGGTCCACGGAAGAAATTTTTCAATTGAGTTTTCAGGACCTCAGATTTTGATGCATATACATCAGACGCTGAAATTAACACTTACGCCCCCTGGTAGCCAAACCATTCTTTATTAAATATTAGAAAGTATATACAAAGCATTTCCTATCAGGAGCTGTATCCGGTGCAGAAAGAATTTTTGAAATCAGAGTTTTAGAAGCAGAGATATCGAGAACAAAAGAATTTACCCTTACGCTCCCTAGCGGAAAGTCAATGAATTACTAGAAAATTTTGAAATTATATGAGAACCATCTTACGCCGGACACGCTATCTAACAAAGAAGAAATTTCACAAATCCGACTTTTAGAATCATATATATTGACAGAAATAAGATATACGTCTACTCCCCTTGGCGGAGAAACCAAGCATTATTTTAAGAAGTAAATATTGTAAAATGTGTATCGACATGAGCGGTATCGGCTCACGAAAAAGTTTTTCAATCGAGCATTTAGATGCTCAGATTTTGCTGCAAATACCTACGAAGCCATAATTAATGCTTACTCCCCATGGTGGCCAAACTATATTTTACAAAAAATTATAAATTACAATAAAAACATTTTCCACCAGGAGCTGTATCCGGTGCAGAAAGAATTTTTCAAATCGGAGAGTTAAAAGCAGAGTTACATGGGAAAGCGCAATTTACCTATACTCTCCCTAGCAGAAAGTCAATGAATTACTTGAAAATTTTGAAATTATATGAAAAACATGTCTCACTGGAAGCTCTATCCAACATGAAATTTTTTTTCAAATCGGGTCTTTAGAAGCAGAGATATTGACAAAAATATGATATACATCTACGCCCTTGGAGGAGAAACCCTGCATTATTTTAAGAAGAAAATATTCCGAAAAGATTTGTTGATGTGAGTAGTATCGGTCCACGGAAGAATTTTTTCAATCGACATTTTAGAAACTCAGATTTTGCTGCAAATACATCAGAAACAGAAATCGACGCTTGCGCCCCCTGGTGGCCAAACCATTTTATGGCAAAAATTCGAATTTATATGGAAAGTATTTCCAATCAGGTGTTGTATTTTCTGCAGAAACTTTTCCTCGAATTGGAGCTTTGAAAGCAGAGATATAAGGGGAAACGCAATTTACGTTTACACCCCCTAGCGTAAAATCTATGCATAACTTGAAAAAAGTGACTATATCCGAAATAGTCTTCGACATGAATGGAATCGAAAGGTAAAAGATGTTTTCGAATAGGGTGTTGAGAAGCAAATATATATATATATACATATATTATTGGAGGTTTAACGACCACCGTGAGCAACTCAATGAGCTATAAGCAGTCGCCCGTCCCTAAGTTAGGGTCACTTGTTCCAGGGTAGGGAGAGAGCCAGTGGCGTAAAACAAACACAATATCCATGCCTCACCGGAATTCGAACCCGGACCCATTTCGGACGAAAGATCAGAGGCCATTGCTTAGACCACTGCTCCACCGGGACGTTGCAAATATATGGAATAAAATGTGTTTTGAATTAGATATCATCTGCGTTTACGCCCTCTAGCGGCAAAATTGTGCTTCGTAAAAAGAAAACGAAGTAAAGGATCACCATTCACACATTTCAAGCTTCCTGGTGCAAAAAGAATTTTTCAAATCGGACTATTAGTTGCGAAGATATCGTGTCTACAGACGAAAGGACAAACCGATTACATAAGCACGATCTTTTTTTACAAAAGATGTGCTAAAAACACGACATCCTGTATTCCCCACGAAACACACAGTAGGACCTCACGTGGATGTAAGCCGGCTTTGGGGGTCTGCATGGGCTTCCGTTTTGTGTCCAACTACTGTTTCCGGGCACTGAAAATGTCACACAGGATCCTATTTCTCGTAGCCTGTCATAATGTGGTCCAAGAATGATTCAACTTCGTCACATGCAAGCAGGGAAACGCATGCACTCATTAGATTTGCTTTCTGCCTAACTGTGAGTTCATGGGGTACCCAAAACTCCCCTCTTGGGCACCTTTCCAAGTTGACTCAGGTGCGTGATCCGCAGATGTTCGGCGCATGTTCATATCCAGTGTTGCGGGTTTTCCGGCTTTGGGACGGTCTGACAGGTCAAAATTTACCTCTCGAAACCTTTCGTACCAACGACAGTACTTCCGGTGTGATATGGCATTGAGGTACACACATGTAATATTCCTAACAACGCTTGCGAGGGTTTTACTTCGTCGAAACTCATGCAGCTTGCAATGGCGGATGTCTTCTTGTCCACTTCCATGTTAGCTGGCGCTGACAGTTTTCGCCTTCTGACGGCTAACTGCAACTGACCTAAGCCACCTATCTGCTGATGACATGCCAGAGTGCTGCGCAATCTCAGTGGGCAATGTGAGCTGTAGCCGGGGTTCGACTTCAAGTGCCTCGTCAACTGATATTACTTCCTTTCCAACTTAATATAAGAGTATATATGATCAACGAATATGTGTCATTGTCATATGAATATGACTAATGGCTGTGTTGATACTACAGAGATTATTTTTCTGGCAGTGGATTATATCGATGTTCTGAAGTATAAGTGCTTGGGTACTAAGCTATTGGAATAATTTAAGTAAAACCCTGATTTTTGATTCCATGAAAGCATCAGCAGTAATAAGTCCTTTGAAATCCATCGGTAATGAAGACGCATGCGTTGTTATTATTAATAATACGCATTGAAGTGCCAAAAGTCGTGGGACAGCAGTATGCAAGTTTTTAACTGGAGCTGCCGTCGTATAAAGGCTTTGACGCACGCCACGATTTTTATCATTTGCCAGGTGTAATCTCGTGTGTCAGGTTGAACAACATCCAGTAGGATTATGGCAAGCGGACGTGAGTTATCGGAGTTTGAACGAGGCACGATGGTGGGAGCCAGACAGAAGGGACATTCAATTTCCGAAGCTGTGCGAGCATTCAACATCACTCGATCCATGGTGTGACGTGTGTACCGAGAATACCACATGGAAGGCATTACCACCAACCGTGGACAGCGCACACGGGTGCTGAGTGACCATTACCAGCGGCGTCTGACAAGGATTGTCCATGCTAACAGACAAGAGACACTGGCTCAAATAACATCCACCTTCAATGCAGGATGTACCAGAGACATATTCATCAGGTCAGTGCAGCCTAATTTATTGTCCATGGGTATGGTAGCAGACGCCACACCAGAGTACCTTTGTTAACACCACGTCATCAGACACAGAGCATGACCTGGGCTCGTGAACACGGTAGTTGGACCCTGGAAGACTGGCAGCATGTGGGTGGTCCGATGAGTCTCGCTACCCATAGTTACGAGATGATGGTAGCGATTGGGTGAAGCGCAGACCTCATGAGGACATGGACCTAAGCTGTCAAAAAGGCACTGTGCAAGCTGGTGGTAGTTCCATACATTTTTGTGATGTCTTTACGTGGTACGGTTTGGGTCCTCTGTTCCTGGTAAACACGTCATTAACCGCTAATCGCTTTGTTGCTCTGCTGGGTGACCATTTGCAACCTTTCGTGGGTTTCAAGTACCATAACAACGATGGGATTTTCCAGGTGGATAATGCACCATGTTATGCGGCTCACTTTGTCCAAAATTGGCTGAAGTTGCATTCATGACAGTTCCGACAGATGGTGTGTGTAAAGTCGTTCTACCTAGGAACGGTCATCATTTCTGGAGACGTGGAGCGCAATGGTCCAAATGCAGTCACGACAACAATCGGCATTGCTATTAACGTACACTTTATTTCTATCCACCACACACAGCTTACACACGAACAACATCAAGAAACATTAAACACAATCAATCAATGAGGTACATCGTAAACACTTCTATTTCCAGCTGTCCCCACTCGTTCGTACGTCCCATTCACACACAGGTTACGATTCACTACTGCGCAGTTCAACTTCCTTGTTTTTTCGCCTTCATTTTTTTCTTTTTTGCTTCTCTGGCGTCCCTGTAGAGAGCGTGCTGGCTGCTATCATGGAACGCACCAGCGGTGGTGACCTTCAGCACAGGAGGCGGTGACCTTCACAGTGTGGCCATCACGTTCGCTAGACATGAACCCAATAGAGTACTTATGGGACGTCGTGGAAATGCCCATTCACACTCAATGTCCGCACCTACAAATACCAGAGAACTGTGGGCGGCTGTTCAGACGGCATGGCTCAACATCTCTCCAGAAAGCTTCCGGCCGCTTGTGGAATCAATCCATAATAAATCATGTTTTATATTTTCACTGCACAGGGCAGAAGAGGAGGATTTACGCTATTCTTTTTAAACCCCACATAGATGAGAAGAATGTTACCACCACACCTGATCTTAATTAGTGTTAGCCTGGCGAACTGAGTCACAACTCCAGTGCTCTTCTGTCCAAGTTGTGTAAGAGTGATGATCTTCTATCTGCTTCCAAAACCGAGAGGTAAGCTAACTTGCTAAGTTGCAACATTTCTCCTTCCGCAGCTGATCTCTCTCACATGTCCTGCAATCGTTTGGTCCTTTTGTGTGCGTGACCGTTTTTAATGTACTAACATTAATTGGTCCTTTTGTGTGCGTGACCGTTTTTAATGTACTAACAAGCATTTCCTATGAGCAATTAGCAGTCATCACTATATATTGAAAATCAATTAAAGTGCACAAAACTAATTTTTGTTGGGGTTAGGACCCTAAAAATTTTTTCCAGGACGGTGGTTGCTGTTTTTTACTACAACTCTGAAAGTACGGGATTGAAAATAACTAACATAAAGGAAACATGTTGTATAATTCTTTCACAAGAGCGGAAGATTTTGTGGTTCATAGGATAACCTAAAAGTGACCTTTACTTTAAACATGAGGCATTAAAAGCCAGGGCCACATCAAAAAAGAAATTAATTGGCGTACAGAACTTGGCTTCAACGCATTCGGAAGAAACAGTACAATGTTCAAGGACATTTTACCGTTATGTTTTAAAAGAAAAATATTTAATCAATGCGTTTGGTTCTTACTTATGAATCAGTAACATGTACTTTAGCTAAAAAACATACAGTGGCTGCGGACTATTCAAAAACGCATGGAGAGGTGCATGTTTTGTGTTATTAAGAAAGATAAGAAAAAGAACTTGTAAATCAGGGAAGTGACAAGAGTTCTTGACGTCATGAAAAAAGTAAGGTCCCTCAAGTTAGATGGGCTAGACATACTGTTTGAGGCATTGACCACCACCCCGAACAGCTGAAGTATTAGACCGGATAACAAAGCTCGTGAAAAATGGGAAATAGGTGGATGAAATTCAAAAGCATGCTGTTCTGACATGGAAGGGAATTACTCAAAGTAAAATGTTATGGAAGATATTTCAGGAGAGTTTCATTCAGCAGTGGATTGCGAATGATTGAAGATGATGATGAATATAATATAGTACGCTCAATAGAAAAAAAGTTAGAAATAAGGGTTATGGGCAGTTGACATGGGCATCCCCCCCCCGTTGACTGGAACAGACTAAACCAAACGCAGGCGATAAATATGGGGACAGCAGGGCTTCTCAACAATATATCGCAATCGACGAGCATGGGTGCAAGTGTTGATCTGAGAGGCATTGATCGAGGACACATTGTCGGCTCATGACTTATAGGTCATTCTGTCTCCCAAAAGGCAAGAATCATAGTGTTCCAAAGGTCAGCCGTTACGAAGCTGTACAGCGAGTATAACATCAACGGACCTACCACCATCCAGAGAGCAAGCGGGGGCAGACCACATGCCATTGCTGACCGGGGTCAGCGTAGACTATCCAGACCCGATCCCACCGACAACTTGGCAACGACCGCGGAAATCACATCCAAATTAAATGTCGGAGGCCCAAACAACGTCAGCTAGAGAACGGTACGACGCACGCTGCGTACTCTGGGCTACGGGAGTCGACATCCTACTCATGTGCTACTGTCGACTGCTCGTTATCAAACATTAGGCCTCACCTGGTGCCGGTAACAATAAAACTTAAACCTCCGCAGAGTGATGTCGCGTCGTTTGGTCAGATGAATCCACGTTTCAGCTGTACCGAGCTAACAAGAGAATGAATGTTTGGCATCGACAGCATGAGGTCACGGGTCCGTAGTGAAAGGTCGGCTATGTTTAAGGCTGTGGTGGTTCTGTGAGGGTTTGGGGAGCCTTCTCATGGGACACATTATGTCCCTTAATGTGTCTGGAGAAGTCCTTAACCGCTGTGCGCTAGCAGCATTTCACGCCTATATGCTTTTATTGCCTACGCGCATCCTGCGGTCGATGGTCTGTCTCAGTAGAACAGTGCGCCGCCCCATCGGGATGCATCCACATAGGCATGGCTCGAGAAACACACATCTGAGTTTGAAACCATCCAGTGTCCCGAAAGGTCACTGGATTTGAACCCTGTCGAAGCTCTCTGGGATGCCAGGAAGCTGAATATCAGATCCGTAGATCCTGGACCGACATTTCGTTTGGAGTTGTGGATAATGCTGCAAAAAGCATGGCTGGCATTATCTCCGGAAACCCTCTGGTATCTGTTGGAGTTGATGCCTCGGCGTGTACAGGCGCGCTAGATAACGGCCAACACGCTATTATGAAGACCCACTGAGTGTATAACATAACATTCATTATTCACTATATTGACAAACAAAAGTCAATATACTGTAAAGTCACCGGAAACACCTTCAAAAGCAAATGAACGGATCCGCTGCGTTGTTAGGACGCGCGGTACAGCTGCAAACGGTATAAAAACAAGGCTGCAGCTGACCGTGATCATATCGCACTGTGAGGTTGAGTGAAAATGTCGCGACAGGAGAGCACTGACTTTGAGAAACGAAAGATTGTTTGGTGTTATATTAGTGGGTTGTCCATAAGAGAAACCGAGAGCCGTTTTGGATGTACTGAATAAGTGGAAGACACATGACGTACCTGAAGCAGCAAAACGTACCAGAAGACCAAAGAAATCAGTGATAGAGGACGTCGAAGCCTCAGGAGAGTCGTTGCAGCTAATCGACGGAGTACTGCACAAGACCTCAGTGTACAGGTGAGTAAAAATGCTAGAACCTCGGATGTACATGTACCATTCGCAGAGAACTTCATTCCATGGGTTACTGTGGTCGTGCTGCTGCTCATAAGTCTTTCATCTCCACTCGGAATGCTACTCGTCGTTTAGCATGGTGCATAGAACATGTATCGTGGACAGTAGATCAATGGAAACGGGTCCAATGGACTGATGAATCCAGATACATGATCCATCAGTCTGATGGCCGTGTGTGGGTATGGCGACAGCCGGGGGAACGGTATTTATCACAGTGTACTTACTGTTACTACGGTCAAGTTTGGAGCTGGCTGTGTACTCGTGTGGGTGTGTTTTTGGTATTATGGTCCCGGCCTATTATTTATCGTGGACAAACCTGTTAACCAGTACGCCTACCTTGATATTCTGGACAATTAGGCCCTACCAACTCTGTGGCAATACTATGAAACCGAGCCTTGTTGGTACAAGCAGAATAATGCACCGAGCCAAAAAGCAAGGACTGTTACGTCGTGGTTCGACGATAATTCCGTATCGTGTGTGGACAGACAATCACAGAGCTCTGATCTTAATGCCATAGAGCACCTATGGGATGAATTAGAGTGAAGCATGAGAAGTTTGGAACCAAGGCCTACTACTAAGCAACCGTTAGCGGCAGCAGTATGTACCGAATGGAAGCGCATACCTATCGCTGTGTTCCAAAATCTTGTCGAAAGCCTGTCTCGAAGTGTCAGTGCATGCATTAAGGCCAAAGGTGGACAGACACCGTACTAATGTTTGTCAATAAATGCTATGTTGTGTTTCTTTGCTAGGTGTCCGTTGACCTTTTGTCAATATAGTGTATGTGTTAAAGTGAAGATTGCCCATAAAAATAAAAATATGTTTAACATATATAATGTATAAAATTAATACAAATGTATTTAATGTATAAATTATATATTGCATAATTCATAACTTTTAATACATATAGTACTGAATTTTATTTGTTTCGGATTATTACTCACTACAATTTAGCTTCCAGAAATTTCTTTCTTTTTTTTTTTTTTGTCGTCCGCTTTTGCATTAGGTAATCTCTCCGCGCTTTCATTTTTTTTTTCATTTGCTCTGAATGTATTATTGAAATATGTTCGAAACGTAGAAACAAGACTCTGTATTGTATTTAATCAGACTCTACAAGATAATTTATTTTGCGAACGTGGGCAGCAGTCTTTAGAACTAATCGTATTGAACCCGTGATGCCATAAAGGTTGCAAACCGTAGTTATGATGAATCATACGGATCCAGACCACCATTATTTGAATGAATGGTATTGGTCTGGTTAAAATGCTCGCCCACATATCAAAACGAAAGAATGTGCATCGAACTGAAATAACGCGATGGAATGCCTCATATAGGGACTGAAAAATAGCAACTACTGCTGCACTGGCCAACTGTTACTAGAAAGCATCAGTCTAAATCGCCTTTTTTTTTTAAGAATGAATAATATATCTTCTTCACAAATGCTTTTTACCTCCACTTTTTTGCAGCAGTTATTACGACAGACAAGATTGATTCGAATCCAGAATTCTGAACTTCTTCATATTAGAGGCCCATAAAAAGAACATTTTAGTAGAAAAATTGCATTTAACTAATGTAAGTCCATTATTCATTTTTTATTCACTTGTACCCGACACTGCCCAGCTATAATTCTTAAGATGCCGTCTGTAAATTATGACTTCGGTAAACGATTGTGTTGAAGCACTACTTACTGAAACCCCCACCTCCTAACTACCGAAGATGCTCGCATTTTTATGCTGTCTGTATGTGTGTTGTGTGAAAATCTTGTTATAAGTGCAGCAACAATATCTTTGGAATAATTGATAACAAGAAAACACCTCAATTACACGTATGCTGGCATTACCTCTTTACGAATTAAGAGAATATTATTTTGTTGAAAAGGAAGTTTGCTTCCTTTTCTTTTTAGCAAGTCTTTTAAAAACAGAGAAAAAAAGTACGTGCTTGTAGTATCACTTTATCCGTCCGTCTGTGGACACCATATCTCTGCACTACTAGTCCGACTACAAAAAATAATACTTTTTGCAAAAAAAAAAAAAAATAATAATAATAATACCCGAAATGAGAGGACAACGATCCATGACCTCCGACTCGTTTCTGATGCAGAACTTCGCCGCTAGAGAACGTAAGTACAAATGCTATAGAATTCAAAATACATTTTATTCCACATTACTGCTTCTAAATTTCCAACTGAAAAAGCTTTCTTTATTCCGATACCATTAATAACACTATTCCGGGTATAATTTCTTTTTTAGGTAATGCGTAGTTTCTTAGCTAAAGGTAAATTGTCATTTCTCCGATATCTCGGCTTCAAACAGCACGATTTGAAAAATTCTTTTTGCGTCGGATGGAGTTCCAGAAGGGAAATGCTCTACATATAACTACTAATTTATGGCAAACATTACAACTGCTTTGCCACTAGAGGTCGTGAGTGTATAGTTCTGTTCCCGAGGGTTTTTCAGCAATATCTGTGCTCCTGAAAACTACAGCTCACCACCAGAAATCTTTTATGCATATTCTTTGCTCAAAATAATGCGCAGTATTTCTGCCAGGGGCTTAGATGTATATCTTATTTTTCTCAATATCACTCCGAATTTCTAAACATATTATATTTATTTTTACAATATACACTGGCGGAAAGTGAAAAAAGAACACCAAGAAGGAGACGTCTGATACCAACGAAATTTATACAGCATAATAACGGAATACAGAGGATAACGTGATCAAAACATTATGGCAAAATACAGCTGTATTTGCTGGTAAACTGAAAAATAACATTTCCATGTAACACGGTTAGTACGAGGTTGAACCGCCATGAACTGCATCACACTGTGGAATTCTGGCATGGAGTCTGTCGTACAGATGTTGGATGTAAGTTTGGGGTATTGAGTTCCAAGCATCCTCAACCTGGACGCGGAAATCAGGGATGGTCGTGGCTGGCCATGGAGACCGGATAAATCGTTGTCCCATAAGATCCCACACGTGCTCAATGGGTGACAAATCCGGTGACCCTGCAGGCCATGGAAATTGTCTCACACCCTGAAGTGCATGTTGCGTTGCACGTGCCGTGCGTGGGGACGTGCGTTATCTTGCTGTAAAACACCACGGTGGACCGACCTTACAAATGGCACAACAACGGGCTGAATGATGTTGATGTAGGAGGTGCTGTTTAACGTACCCGGTACAAACACTAGTTGAGTACGGCAGTGATAGCTGATCGCTCCCCACACCAGGAGACCAGGCGTATGCCCTGTGTGTCACTGGCGGATGCAAGAAGGGTGGAGAAGCTCCCCTGTGCGTCTGCGAACACGCATACGGCCATCGGAGGCTCCCAAGCAGAATCTGCTTTCATCGCTGAACACGACAGATCGCCATAGCGTTCTGCAGTGCAGCCGTTGGCGACACCACTGCAGCCGTTCCTGACGGTGGGCTGGAGTCAGAGGTACACATGCCAGGGGCACACGTGCACGTAGTCCTGCATCCAGTAGACGGTTGCGGATTGTTCGCACAGTCACCTCAGGTGCAACGGCAACTCGGAGTTGCGTCGCAGTGGATGTTATGCTTGACAACGCCGCTCTTCTTATGCGTCGATCGGACCGCTCATCAGTCCGTCTGTGACTCCTGGTTCCACGTCTTCTGGGTTATAACACCGGTATGGGTGTTAAAACCATACCGGTGTTATAACCGGTGATAAAACCATACGGTGTTAAAGTAACCGGTGAAAGCAACCATGAGCACAACATTCTGAATCTGCTCATGAGGTTTTGTAGTTCACGGCTCTGGCACTAGGTGGTGGTAGTTCTGCATTTTTGTTTACAACTGTATCGCCGCTGGTAAAATTGCATTGAAAGACAATCTTTTTTTACTGTACATTATTCGCTCCACGAAAGATTGGGAACGTTATACTCTTTAAATCATGCACACTTTTCCCATTAGTGGGCATAAATGTGCAAACGTTTTTCTTGCTAGCTCTGATTCCAGAAGATGTATTTGAAAATTGTTGTTTCCGTAGTTCTTTTTCTTTTATTTACAAATTCTTTTTCCATTTACTGTGAAGAAGAGTTTTCGCATATATTCTACTTGTCCCTTATTGAAAATCCTTCCGCAGTGGAGCGTCAGCTTATATTTCTATTTGAAATAGTTTATTCGCATCTAAAAACTCTTTTAGAGAAATCCTCGTTTGTTAGGATACTGTTCATTGTGAAGAATATTTCGCATCAGTTTTCTTCTGTAAGTAAAGCACAGCTTTTCCGATAGGAGGGTGGGAAAAGTTATATCACTTTTTGCTCTGCCGCTTATCTTTCTTCTTGTAATCGTTCAGTTTTAAAATTCCTTTTGCCTCGTACGACTATCCGGAAACCACCGCCTCTGACCACGTGGTCAATAGGCGCGACTATCTTTTCTCTTCATTCTCGCTTCTTCTCTTTCCGTAGCTCTAATTGTAACCATTTATTTACTTTTTTAGAAGGAATGCAGTGAAAATGAGTTCCACAATAACATTCTGTATAGTACTTCATGAACGGTAGGTGAAAAAATTTACCTCCCATCCCACGAAACCAATAGTGGATCATTGCCCGCAGCCGAAGTACGATATAAACTGAAGAGCAATTGAATTAGAGACAGCTGGCATTATGCAAATGTGGCGCTGTGAGCGGACCTGTAAACGGAAACGACATGACGTATGGAGCGATCCGACAATATAAGCAGTGATAAGACGAGAATCAGTAAGAGTCGGAAGCAGTATGGGTAAGACGAAGGATCTAAGCG
Organism: Macrothele yani; assembly: GCA_039090855.1. Lineage (NCBI taxonomy): Eukaryota > Metazoa > Arthropoda > Arachnida > Araneae > Macrothelidae > Macrothele > Macrothele yani. The sequence continues at coordinate 101,315,867 of CM077002.1, read as the reverse complement.
CATTTGATCGTGGGCAAATTGTCGGGGCCCGACGAATGGGTCACTCCATTTCGGAAGTCGTGCAGGCACTGGGATTTTCATGAGCCACTGTGTCACGGGTGCACCGTTAGCACATCGAATCCGGTAAAACGGTCCCTGCAGGGGCCAACCGCCCTGAACAACAGCGTGTGGATGAGCGGACTCATCATCAGCTAGCTCCAATTGTAACAGCGGATAGAGAGGCCACAGTGCAAGAAATCACTCGGCAATTTAACGCTGGTGCACAAAAACGTGTAAGCAGCCACACCATCCAGAACCATCTCCTCGCTATGGGGTACAGAAGCCATCGTGCCACGAGGGTACCGCTGCTGACCGCACATCACAGGGTGCAAAGATTAACATGGGCGCGGAAACCTCGCCACTGGACCCTAGACATGTGGGAAAATGTTGCCTGGACTGATGGGTCGAGTTTCACGTTGGTACATGCGGATAGCAGGATACGAGTACGGCGCAAACCACATGAAGCGATGGATACTTCTTGCCAGCAGGGTACTCTTCAAGCTGGTGGGGGTGGCATTCTCATCTGGGGACTGTTTTCGTGGCCTGAAATGGGACCCCTGGTACGTGTGACATTGTCCCTCACAGGTCAACGTTACCGTGTTATCCTGGACGACCATTTCCACCCGTTTGTACGTCTTCAACATCCCACTGGGGACCTCATCCTGCAACAAGACAATGCACCGTACCATCGCTCACGAATTGTATCCGAATGGTTGGATGAACATTCCACCGACGTGACCTCGCTTCCTTGACCAGCTAGGTCACCTTACCTCAATCCCATCGAGCACATCTGGGATGCCATCGAGAGAGCTGTTCGAGGCTCTGATCCTCCTCCATCAAATCTTCGTGAACTGTGGGAGCTTGTTCAGAGGTCGTGGATCCGTATGGCTTCCTAATGTTTCTGGTGTCTTGTTGAGTCCATGCCGAGACGAATCGCCGCCGTCACCAGGGCGAAAGGTGGTGTTACACGTTACTAGACAGGTATTTCTAATTCAATTGCTCTTCAGTGTACATTCGTCAGATGGAAATGTTCCGATCAGTTTTAGAAGGTGTTTTGTTTTTCGCGATGTACGCGCGACAGGAACTTTTGCAAGGGACAATGAAAGCACCCGTAAGCAAATTCAACGTGACATTTGCGTTAACAACGAACTCTGTGCTTGCCGTAGAAATAGCACAGCATATCAAATAGTTTTCTTTCTAGCAAAGTCCTTTCCATAGTTTCGGCTTGAAACCGTTCACTGCAACTCGAACAACAGCAATTTGCCAAATTTTGAAATGTCTGTCACGACTTCCCGGTGAGTATGACAACTGATTTTCATACACAAACGCACACACACATACACACACACAAACACATACATATTCTTTTATATTATTATAGATATCCAGAGAAATTAATGCTATGTTTAGGCGTAAACGACACATAGCTATCGAAATTTCCAAGTTCACTCCGCTTTCTCTGAAATGTTGGCGGACGCCAAAATTAAAGTTTGGCTTCCGTTGTTGTCTAGTGAGCCTTTCACAATAGTTATTTAATATTTTCTAATAACGTTTCAAATGCTCTTCAAAGGAGCGATACTGTTACCATATGGACACGCCTAATCCATCGTTCCAGAGCTCTTCTGAATGACAAATCTTGCCACGCAAAAAGTGGCACCTTTGCTTCTTTAAACGACTTAGTTTATGCTATTATTGTAAATTTCTTTGGCCCTTCTGCTAGTTAAGCAAATAACCTACGCAACACAGGAAGCTAAACCTTGTGATTTTTATGTTTGTACCTCATTCCTTCTTGAGTACCCTCCCGCCGAAAATTCGATAACAATTCACTGTATCGAAGCAACACATGAACACAGGATAGGAACGTGGAAACGACAACTGATGCATTGTAAATTGAAGGATGAGTTAAATTAAGTGACATGGAGGTTGAATGTGTTTCGATATTTGTAAGAAGAATGAATAATCACAAATTCGGCACAGCAATGCCAACAAAGCAGTACCGTATGAAAGATGCGCTTAAACACAACATGTTGTACGATATTTTTAGGATATCACTCCAATCATGTGCTCTTCTTTTAACCCTTTAAACGACAGATGCACTTAAACCAAATGGCGCTCAGATTTTCTCTGTTCGCTATACATAAATGTCCACAATAGCGGCCGAGTATTTCGAAAGTTACCGCAAAACAATTCCTTTCCTCCTCTCATCTCAGCAGTACCGACCGTAAACCAATTAATAGTGGAAACAGCTCGCTTCTAGTACTCTATTCTCTTCTTAATGATCCAAAGAATGATGGGAGGAGGGCTAATTCTCCTAGCACGGACATCATGCCCCTCTGAATGAAAGAAGGGATTCAAATATCTGCTTCCAGGTTCTACGCCATTGTTATAGACCTTTCAGCTGGTAAACAGTAAAAAAGGAGTAGTTTCAGTCATTCCCCTAAATGACCACTTTCAATAACTAAGCAAAGGGGAAAGCCACGCTTTATGTTCCTAACGTTTACTCGTCCTAGTCGCGTCAGGACAATTTCTTAGACAACGGATATATTCGTTCGAGCGGACTTCAACCCATTTTGCTAACCCCGAGATAAATCGTTCTAGCATGTTAAAGGGTTTAAACTCGTGTTAAATTATTTATTTACTGACAAGTTTGCTAACTTCAGGGTGTTGTGGGGACATCTCAGTGGTTTAGCGTTCAGGTAGCTACCTTCCTTTTCTTTTCCTTTCTTTTTTCTGATTGTCTGTTTAACGACCACCGTGAGCAACTCAATGAGCTTTACACAAACAATATCTATCCTCACCAAGATTCGAACCCTGACCTATCTTGGACGAGTGATTACAAGCCGTCGTTCAGACCAGTGTGCCACCGGGGAGGCTAGCTATCATCATGTGATACAAAATATATGCCCGAATTGTTGATAAACCATGCATCGAATGCCATTATTCTACAGCGTTTCTCGTCTTCTCTCTCCCTTAAATGTCGTCATACGAGACGGAGAAGACCGGGAACGGCATAAGACTCAGAAACTGCTGACAGCTAAACACAAATTACTTTAAAATACGAGAGGTCACGTGAATATTGATGAATCGTCAAATACTTCTCAGAAACATTGCAATTGAAATCTTATAGATATAACACAGCACAAGTACCGCACCTTTTGGGTTGCATTCATAACGTTGATACACATGAAAGGGAGAGCGCCGTCCCAGTGTCCGGGTGGTCAGTGACGTTGTCCTCTGTAGAATCGTTTGATGTGGTCCCGAATTCGTGTCTCTGAAAAGGCCTGGGTGTAGTACTCGTCTGATGCCGCTAGCCGTGTCCCTTTCCTAAAACCAATGACCTTAAATTCGGGACGATCGACTGATTACAGCCATAAACGTCGCTCATAAGGGTCTTCAATATCGTGATAAAATGAAAAGAAACGCATTATGGTGTTATTGTATTTGGAGTTTCAGTACTACAACTCATAAAAACATTGAAACATTTTGTTTTCATACGGTGTTTTTGTAATGTCCATTTTTAATTAGGTACCATAAAATTATCTGCAAAGATTAAGATTCAAATATGTGAACAAACTTTAAAAACTAATGAACTTTAAATCTAACTAATCATGCATCATTTAATATGCTTCTTTTGCATTCATTGATCCTTAGAGATTTCGCTGATTACCGGAATTTTTTTCAGAGCCGTTGAATTAGTCTAAAACAACCTTAATTTATTTGCTGCAAATTGATCGGAAACTATAATCAGTACAATTTCGCCTTCAATCATATTAATGACCATAACATTTCAGCAACATCTCTCTATATACATACATATATATTACTTCTGCCATCAAATATTTCGGAATAATGGATGTCTCCGTGACGCTAAATCCCATCGAAACATATGTCAGAATCGAAAGATCTAACGTGAACGAGCCATAAATCTCGCGCTACGATTGGCAGACCACATACATTAGATTCGATAATGAACTGTTAAGCATAACTGGTTTGTAATAAATATGTGATAAAATCTATTATATCTATGTTAAAACTAGACTCTACTGATTCCCGTTCCGTCACTTTCTCTCCCATGTTAATTATTATCAAATTACACATCCTTATACACTTCACGATCTGTGCTACATTCACTACACTAAAAAACTGTTTGATGACCCTGTGTAACATCACATGCGTACACGAGTCTTGTATAAAACATTCGAAATAATCTTTTACTCTGAGATTCCCTGAAACCTTGCTGCACTCTGCCTACATAAATTTAATTACTATGCGCAAGATTTTTCTTTTCCCTAGACTACCGCAATATTTCTTAAATGTAATTGTCTTGATTTCTTCGTCAGGATGTTTAAATTACAACAGAGCTTTGATAAATCCAATTTAATACAATTTCCCAACTTGATGAAAAAGCATATTCACCGAGTTTTTAATGAGTTTCTGTAGAATCCAATGAATAAATTACTGGGGCCGAAACATTTCAGTAGAATAATTGTTTTCAAAGCCAAATATACAGTTGTTCCTTTCACCCCAGCTCTTCTCTTTTATTAATATTTTTCCCAACCGTACAATCAATTCAAATAATTATGAGGTATCTGGTGCTTGTTAGGCTAGTATACACAAATGAGCCATTATATTATGACCACCTACCTAATAAGCTGAAGGACCCCCTTTAGCCAGCAAAACAGCGGCCATTCGACGAGGCATCGATTCGATGAGGTGGCGATAGATATCCTGGGGTATCTGGTACCATAATGTCAACAGCAGGTCTTCCATTTCCTGTACATTTCGAGGTAGTGGTGATTTAACCCGAACCCACTTTTCTAAGTCGAACCACAAATGTTCAATTGGGTTCATGCCAGGTGAATTTGGAGCCCATGGCATTAACAGAAAGCCACCAGCATGTTCCTCGAATCACCTGACGATTCTGGCAGGGTTGCATTGCCTATAAACCTGTTAGTAATGGCCATCAGAGAGCAGCAGAGAACACAGTTGTCATGAATGGGTGAACTTGGTACGCAACGCTAATCAGATACCTGAGAGCTGTCAGGGATTGTGCTGTTGAGATAATGGGGCCTAACGTGTCTCAAGAAAACATCACCCACAGCATAACACCTCCGCCGCCGGCCTGTTTCCGCCCAACAGGGCGTCCAGGTACCATAGCCTCCGTTGGTAATCTGCGTATCCACACTCGGGCGTATACGTGATGTACCAGGAGTCTTGATTCATTACACCAGGACACTTTCTTCCAATCATCCAAGGTCCAATCTCGATGATCTTGGGCCCATTTAATGCGTTGTTGGCGATGACGTGCAGTTAACATAGAGACCAGCAGAAACTTAGGCTACGCAGGCCCGTGCGGAGAAGGCTGCGATGAACACATTGCCCTGATCACCACTGTTGTAGCTGCGGGTGATCTATCGCACTGTGGACCTGCGGTCGCTGCGAACAATGTGCGACAGTCTCCGCTCCCCTCTTGCATCAATGAGCTGAGTAAGACAAACGGCTAGAAGACGGTTCGTCGTTTGGCTATCTCTGCACCACTTTTGATACGTACTCACTACAGCGATATGTTAACAACCGGCAAGCCGCACCGTTTCCAAGATCGTAGTTCCGAGGCACCGTGTCATCACAATTTGTCCTTTATCAAACTCCGATAAATCGGCAGCTTTTCCCATTCTGACACCGAACACTCTACTAACCGAAATCCAGCTCTCGGGTTGTATATATACTGCTCTGTGAACTTCACCTGCGCCACCGTTCGGCCTCCAGGAGCGCTGGTCATAATGTAATGGCTCATCGGTGTAAACGAAAGCCAATTTTGATACATTTTAAGTATATACATTAGTGCTAGAAATTTGAGAATGAAAAACGAGAATAAATAAAAAACATTGTTTCAGCGATTTTTAACGACGTTTCGCAGGAACAAATCACAGAGAAGTATCTCATAAATTGTCGTGTTCTGGCGTCAGTAATCGGAGAGGAATGTCCGATTACTGACAGGAATGTAGGCTTGGCAACGACACATCAGTCCAAAAAGCGAAGGAGCGAAGTCAATAAGTTATTACAAGAGTTGTATCCGTTGACGGTACGACGAATTCACTTACCTCCTGAAAAATCTGGGTTTCTGTAAAGTTGTATTTGGCGCCATTTCCTTCCAGAGTACTGTAGATGTGATATGTAAAATTCTAATGCAGTTATCATACTGGCCATTCCATCGGCTGTGTGGTCTCAATTTGGAACCGTTATACTAATGAACTTCTGTGAGCCCATCATACTTTAACAGGATTAGGAACAGTTACACGATATCGCGAAATACGTAGATCATATCTTCATAAGATACAGCCCCACAATGCGTCAGAATCACTATGGATCTCGCGTACGTCCATTGAAAATATTACTTCCGACACCAACGAGCCACGTCCATGGATGCTACTTTTTTGGGAATTAGAAAGGTGAAGTCTTTTCCTTTTTTGTTCCAAAGAAGAAGCCATTTTGGCTCTGGCTCCGCACTGGAATGTGATTCATTTCTTATCTTGCTTACAACGTGTACAGAATACCATCCGTGCAGGTTGGAAACAAAATGTTGTCGACACTACACCAAAAGGCACGTACGGGATGCGGGTCAGCAGAACACATAATTGTTCCTCGTACGTGAAGGAGACAATCATGAAGCCACTGTACAGTGTACAGGCTGTGTTTGATTACCGCTTTTTCTGCCCCTACAGTAAGCTCCACAGGAACTGCAGGCACATTCTGCTGAGATACAAAAACTTCTTCGTATTGTGGCAGTTTTTCTTCAACGTGACACAAACTTGAAAAGAAATGGTTTCATATTTACTGAACACACTGTGATCCATTATTCAGTCACTGGACCACTTCCGAGCAACTGCAGTCGTTTCATTGTTTCCCTTCTGAAAATGATCGTTCTGGCGGGTTTTTTTTTTTTTTGGGGGGTTTGGTGTCGCAATCCAACTTCTGTTTGCTACTCCAATCTGGCTAAAGTGATTTATAATGAAACGAGCGAACGTTATTCTTAATGAAGACGTGATTGTCACGCAAAAAGAAAACGCGATATACTATTATAATATGAATATGAATATTATTAAACATACAAAACGAGAAACGGCATGCTGTGTTATTCGCGAAACGTCATCGGTGTTATTATTTGTTATTCTTGATATGAATATCATTAAACCTACAAAACGAGAAACGTCATGCGGTGTTATTCTCAATGAAAGTAAGAAATTATATTGTCTGATTTGTGTTGCAATGAACGTCGTGAAACTTGAAAGTTTGTGTAACTTACTGCTAATAAACCATCACAGATAGTTCGGTGTTGCCATTTAGAGAGAGAAAATGGAGACAGCGTACAGAATAAATGTATTAATTAATTCAGTTTTGATATGTGTAAGAATTTAATTTCACCAGAAACTTTAAAAACTATTCTTAAGTTTACTGTCAATCTATTTAACACCAAAACTGAAATTATATATATAATTTATGACTACGGAACTTGTGATTTTGAGATAGAATAAAATAGCGGGGATTATTCACAAGTAAATGTTGATTTAGCCTCGACTACAGTTTCGCACAGCGTTTGACTCGGCATCATCAGAACAAATGGCTATGATACATTTATCCTGATGATACCAAGCCAAACGCTTTGCGAAACTATAGTCGACGTTAAATAGATATTTAATTGTAAATGAACGTTGCTGTCTTATTCTAACCGAAACTAAACTTGGGGATTTAAAGAAACTACCTCAAAATCATTATCAACAAAAATTTACAGAAAATGCTTTTTGTCCCTCTGACTTGTGATTTTGGAACCTCCAGCAATTCGAGTTATCATAATTTCTTTGTCTGTGTGTCCATCTAATTGTTAATAAATAAGTAGTCTGGCATCATTCCATTTAAAATTCCGATGAATTTTGTTTTTCTAAAAAATATTGCACCAAATAGTTTTTCTTATGCTACAAATCCATGCTAGATTAGAATGAGCATGTAGTATGAAAATATGAAAAACAGTGCATGGTAGTCATGCATCTTAAAGTCAGTACATACAACAGCGTGAATATAACAAAAATTAAGCTTCATAAATTAATGATCTTAAAATGAAACATCAAAATCACTGTATTGGATGAAACGACATTATGTACTACATTCTACGACATAAAATTATAACACAATTCTGGTTTTCGTGAATGAAATGCGGAATATTTAAAAAACGGGGAAGGGAAGTAAAATTTAACTTTACTGAAGAACGTGGTTTGGGTAATGACTTTGATCTTCCACACTTGACGTGACTAATGCTGGTCTTTTCTTTTCATTCACTGATTCATCAAGAATATTTTTAAATTCTTGCTGAAAATCAATGTCTTAAGTGCTATTCAGGTAGTGAAATTAATATATTCGTACAGTGTGGTAACTAAGTAATGACACAACCGTATTTCTTGTATTGCAATGGAATATTACAAAGGAAGAAATATGTCAACCATATTCGTGTGACGAATCGGAAAGTCACATATGAAGAAATCCATCAAATGTATGCTTTGTTGTGAAGGAGAATGTCACAGTGGATAAATCGTGTAATTTGGTAAGAAATGGAATGTTAAAAAGGAAGAAACACATCTACCGTATTCTTCGTTTAAGAAGGGATTGTTACAGGAGAAGAAATACATCAACTATGCTCGTTGTTATGGAGTCAAATGTCGCGGAAGAAGATGAGTATTAGCGGTAGTCTCCGTTATGAAGTGGAGTGTCACAGGGGAAGAAACATATCACTGTATTTTTGTTATGAAGTGGAACGTAGCAGAGGAGGTACGTCAACCATATTCTTTGTTATGAAGTGGAACGTAGCAGAGGAGGTACGTCAACCATATTATTTGTTATGAAGTGCAGTGCTACGGAAGAAAAATGCATGAATTGTATTCGTAGTTACGAAGGTAAGTGTCACAGAAAAAAAACACATCAACAGTAGTCTTTGTTACGAACTGGAATGTTTCGTGGAACATTTTTTCGCCTATAGTGTTACGCAGTTTCACAAAAATGGCTCTCGTTTTTTTTTTTTTTTAAACTGACCTCTACGACTAATCTGATAATCCAATTGCATTAGAAATTCAAATAAACATCACACATCCGTTCACTTATGACAGTCTAGTTTTTATCTGTTTCATGAAATTTTGAAACATGCCCTGCACTTGTAACGCTTAAGTTTTAGTCAACTGATTTAAATTCTTTACTCTTTACAAATATGATAAAACTGAACTTTTGTTTCACAGAAGCAAAGCCTTTGGGTATTTCCTGATAGATCCGTTAAGCATTCTGCGTCAGGTAATGCTGAACCAATACCATATGATTCTGTTACGTGTTCCAGCGGCTCACGTGCGCAATCAGCGAAATTCTTGCCGACGTGTCAGCCGCAGGCCATATTTTAGTATGCACTAGATTCTACGTATGCTTCTGATATTAAAATCTGAGTTTTCCAACTTTCTATTTGTTGCATGGTACGCGATACATTATGGCGGAGTTACACGTTTCTCACAAAATGTCTCCCTGAAAGTGGAGCAATGGAATAACGCGTAGTCGAAGCAATTTCTTTTAGCAAGTTTTTTTTTTGAAGGAGATTTAATGTAAGCACGATGTCGGTCTGTCTTCACAGGCCTACTGCACGTGCAAGTTTCAATAAGATGACTGACGTTTTAGTCGCTATTTTTTTATCATAACAATATCGGGTAGTTCTGGAAAATATTAAATGATGCACAAGTGACACCTTTTAATATTTCCTAGAACTACCCGATGAATGTTATGATAATCAGAGGATTGTTCCAAAACAAGGATATACTTGTCAAGAAAAATATTGCATAAATTATTTTTTTTTATTGAAGGTTTAACGATCACCGTGAGCAACTCAATGGGCTATAAGCAGTCGCCCGTCTTTAATTTAGGGTCACTGGTTCCAGGGAAGGAAGAGAGCCAGTGCCGTAAGACAAACACAACAACCATGCTTCACGGGTATTCGAACCCGGACCCTTCTCGGACGAATGGTCATAAGCAAGCGCTTAGACCACTGCGCGTATAAATTATATTTTATATGAAAGCTGTGTAATGGTTATTAATAACTCTAAACTATTTAATTTTTTTATGTCGGGGCTTAGCAACCCCAAAGCGCAACGACACACACTGGCCACTGAATTAGAAACCTTCATGTAGATGTATGTAAACGTCACTTACGCAATGTATATGCAAAATACATGGTTACGTGCGTCACCACGTGAATATTATGATAATCAGAGGATTTTCAAGAGTAGTGTTCGTTAGTAGTGTTGATGACAATGAGAAAAGCAAAGGAATTTTTCGTAGTTTGATGAAGGGTTTACCATGCATGCCCCTTTGGCTGGCGTAACGATTTTGAAAGCAGCAGAGCTGACTGATTTCTGAAAAGGTAAGACATCCCAGGTCTTTAATTAATGGAAAATTAACCCACATTACTTGTCTAAGAGGCGTAGCTGTGACGCGACTACAGTCTTTCAGGATCGAGACTTCCATCACCTGAGAAGGCTTGTATAGAGAAAAAGGACTTTCTGTGTGAAGCAGTAGTTGACCGAATCATTCAATGAAGGGTGTCTCCCGATCCATATATCAGTGAACTATACGCAGAGAATTGCAGAGGATTGGTATCGACAGTCGAATGTCTATACGGAAACCACTGATTTCTACAAACAACTGAATATTTCGTCTGCAGTGGGCTCAGGAACACCGTGACTAGATGGAAAGGGTTTCGCGGCAGCCATATGAAGTAATGAACCCAACTTGCCTTGTAAACACCACCAAAGGTTCTAGAGCTGGTGTCATGGTTTGATGCACGTTCCTTTAGTCAGGAACGGATACCTTATATTGGTAAAAGGTCGGGTGTCCTCCAAAGATCATCTGAACATTGTTGTCGATTAAGTCCATCCTGCAGTATTGAATTTTTTTCCAGGAGGTGACTGCTGTTTCGTGGACGACAGTGCTAGTGACTATCACGCAAATGTGTGCAGCAGTGCATATATTGAGCATGACAGCGACGTCCACCATATTTCCTGGCCATCATAAAGCCCGGAATTGGAACCTCCTTCTAAAAGTTTGTGACATGTTAAAAAACCAGATCCTGGAGCAAAGTCCCCCTTCGTCAAGTATGAGCCAGTTAAATGACTGTCTGATTAACGTCTGGTATGCTGTAGACTCCTACACCTTGTGGAATTTATGCCAACCGTATAAGTGCTGTAACTCCGGCTAAAGGAGATCAAACCCTGTATTGAATAAACGTTTCTAATTCAGTGATCGGTATGTGTATTCTAAAGGCTATAAGCAATCAAACTCCTTAATCTAAGGTTTCATGAAATGGCAACAGTCAACGCCTTCAGACAGACCCAACAACCATGCCTCACCCAGTACTGAAACCCGAGCCCATCTCGAAACAATTGTTAGATGCCAGTGCCTCAGATCACTCGTTTCCCGGGGCAGTGTAACTGCTTCTCCACTTTGTTACCATGAATATTAGAGCATTTTTGCCCGGTAGTGCATGTCATGTTTTGAATTAATGGCTTTTTTACTCCGTAAAAATTCAACCAGAAAAATGTATTCGCAATCCCAGGACACCAGAAACGTGATCTTCTTTGCGAAACTGGTTTACTTAAACTTTTCGCAACCAATAATCCACGATGCCTATCCACGTCACAAAATTTCTCTTTGAAGCACTAGCATGGTCCACCCAACTTTCGTTGCCTATCACGACACAATTTTTCAATTAAAAAGTTCGTGCTCATCGTTTTTTGGTCTTTTCCCAGAGACCGTTGTTCCCGTAGAGCAAAGAGTTTTCAAAACTTCAATTGTTCGTGAACAGTTCAATGAACACTTCTCTCGTAAATGCCGAATCGGCCTGCCACTGCGCGAAATTAGTCATTTGTCTGAGAGAGTTAAAATTTTTGAGAGTAGGAATTTCAGCGAAGTAGTCGACCTTCCTTCTCGAAATTCATCAGCCACACTTTCACAATCTGATTTGAATTGCGAACATTAACTACAGATTTGTTTTTGATCATGGATCTCTCTGAAAATTTAATTGAATTTAAGCTTCCGAAGTTCTTTAGCAACCATCCCCTCTTTGTTCTGCCTTAATCATTGAGTAACCGGTTCGTTTTTTGAGTTAAGAGATTCAAAGCATAACTACTCAGTAGCCAATTTTTCAGTATCTTACTTAAAAAATCATTTGGCGGCTGGCTGCTCAGACGTCTCCGAGGAGTAGTCTGCCTTATCACAGCACCACAGGACTAGTTCGAAACATCTACGTGTTGCGGAACAGTGTTTGAACCGGCCAGCCAAAGTACTCTTAAAAGGGTCCCTGACATTTATTAAAGCCTCGAAGCAAGCGTATTTTTATATGTTGCAAATCAACTCGACAAATGAGAATTTCGAACTTGCATACGTGCTTTGAAAAAAATTTTGTATTGACTCCAACATGGTGAAATTTGGAAGAGCGCAGTCAGCGGCTAGACTTTTCCATTGTGTAAAAGCCACTTAATGTCATTCCTCATTTCTATTTTACTTCAAATAATGAAAAAACCGCAACCTATATCTATTTTTATTTAAATATTATTTGTACCACTTCTTAGTGTTGTCTTATGTATTTATTTTACAAAAATAATTTTTATTACACAAATTCTCTGGCAATCCAGGTGCGTTATGGTACGTTTTGTTTCTTTTCGCTTTTGCATGATATGAAATAATGATGGTGAAATCACGCTTCGAAATTCTACTACGATTTTCATACACAGCCTTTACTATTGGAATCAATATCGTTCGACAATACGATTATTCGGTTACTGTAAAGAGAAAATCGTGTTTCTCAGACAAACTAAGAAACTGTATTTTCGTTCTGGGATAAATGCACTCTTTCTTCTATCCTTCCGAGCCAACAACTGAGAAAGCACTCGAGGAAATATTTTACTGGCTTTGTCAAAAAAACGGTATATGATAAGAAACGTACAAAGAAAATAGACACACACACACACATAAAAGAAAACATACAAAAAAATATTGCGAAAGGAGGCTCTTGACCATCGTCTTCTACTCGCGCAAATAACTGTTTCAACAGCATGAAGATTGTGCAAGGAACGCGTGTACACCCTCGACACTGAAATTGAAATTTCGTCCGGACTTGAAGTTTAACTCACAGAAATACAAAGCATAATCATCACCCACAAAATGTTTTGTGCATTCACGTTGCCGCATAAAGACGAAAATCAAACCTTAGCCTGTTCCTCCATGTGACAAACATAAAGTACGCAAGTGGGAGAACAGGTTCCTTTGAGCCGTATTGCGTTTGAATTGACAATTTGAATAGTGAGCCACGTTCAAGAAGAACACGAACCTCTACATTGAGCGTTTTCACCGCAAGGAACATTAAACTTTTCAAAGGGTGCAGTAATATTGCAGCATATTGGTTTGAAGTTTATCTCAGTAAGTAACACAACACTGTATGCATGAAAGTATGTTTCGAGTAACAGGTGTTTTGTACGAGATAACTACGGTAACCTCTCGATATGTACTGCGAAAACCATCTGTATGTATGTCATGCCTGAACACAACTGCATACATTATTTCACTGTTATCCATGTAGCTATCTCCTCAAAAGACTTGAAAACTGTATCGCTTTGCAGCAGCAATTGAACCATCATCGCCCGATTTCCGTTTAAATACGCTACCGTTACACCACTCAGAACAACGAATTTCCAACCAAATGAAACTTAAGAATCTGAACAGACTTCATATTTGCGCAAATCGAAACATTTTTATATCTCTTCGTAGCGCCAAGGGCCTTTCTAATTTCAAAACGAAGTGAATTACAAATCACCAGTTCTTTAGATATCATCATAGAAATCAGTGGAAGATTAGAGATCCAACATTCTTCCGACGTACATGGCAGCCTTTTCTGAGGAGATCACTAATGTGAAATTAAACGTTTCTTACCGAAAACAACGTGCTCATGCGTCTACCGTGCATTTAGGAAGATTTTTCATTTTTAGTTTCTATTGTAATAGCTTCAGTGCTCTGATTTTCCTCTGATGCAGATTCTTTATTGATTTGAAGATCACATAGCAAAGTAATACAGAACTGACTTTATTGTGCGCACTTTTGTATCTCAGTGTTCAAAAACGTTTTGTCATATTCGCTTTGCCTACGCAACTTCTGAAACATCATTGTTTTCATATAGAACAAAAACATATCCTTACACCAAACGGTACCTATAAAAGAAAGCAAATTAAAGTACATTTATTAACAACATCAAACTTCCCACTTAATTATCAATTTTCAGTCAGAGATTTTACTATAATGAGGCTGGGATTCGAATTTCAAGAGCCACTGTAAATATATGCGTGTCTTACAGCAGCCAGCACTTTTCTGCCAGTTCATATTTTTATTTCCTTCTTTAGTTTGTGTACTACTGAAACGTTCGTAGCTCTAAGTTATCAATGGGTTAAATCATGTATCCCTAGAGATATTTTAATAATAGAAAACTTCAATTATTTTATAAAGGAAGGGATCTAGGAGCATACGGCAGTGGAAAGTGACAGTGGAAAGCGGTGGTGGAGGGGTTCTGTTGACGCCAACGGGTCGAGGAGCCCGGCGACACATGGCAGTGGACAGCCGAGGGCAACAACAAAACGCGAGGATTAAGCGTTTGTGAGAGCACACAAACAGAACTGAATTCGTCGTTCTCAACCATCCGTGTCCATGTTCTATGTTGCTTGTCTACAGGTACGAAAATGGACATCCGGACCGTTGCCAGACGACATGCGGCACGAAGACTACAGTCGAGGAGGCCACTCCGCCGTCTACTACTGACAAGCAAGCATCGCCAGCACTAGTTGCAGTGGTGTCGGGCCCGATCAACGTGGGATTGCGTCCAGTGGCGTTCTATTGTCTTCAGTGACGAGTCACGGTTTGTACTTGGCGCCGATGACCTGCGCATACGTGTCTGCAGACGAGCCGGCCAGGTACTGATCCTGCATTTTTCGTGGAGCCGTACACGGCTCGCACAACGGGAGTGACTGTCGGGGGAAATATTTCTTACGATATCCGGACACCCTTGGTAGTCCTCCGTACCTACCTTACGGCTCAACGGTACGTCCACAATATTCTATGAGCTGTTGTGTTGCCATCCCTCTCGCATCATCACCGAGCAACTTTTCAACAGGATAATGTCCGGCCACACACGGCACGGATCTTACATGCCTGCGTCCTCAATATCGACACCCTTCCATGGCCAGCCCGATCGCTCGGCCTCTCACCGATTGAACATGTTTGAGACATAATGAGACGTCACTTACGCCCATCCCGGAATGTCGGCGAACTGGTCAGCAGCTTGAAAACAATCTAGCATGCTATATCTACCGAAACCATCAGTGAACTGTATGAGTTTATGTCACGCCAGGTAACCTTTTGTATCCGAGCCAGCGGTAGCTCTACAACGTATCGACTTGTTCCATTCGTGTAGTTGTTTTATCCGAATAAATAGCCCAACTGCTTTGGATTTGCAATCATTTGCGTACCTATACATATACGTTGCACATACTAATTTTCATCCCAATTGGATGATTCCTTCTGAGTGTTTCGTTCTTGTCTTTTTGTTTTGTTTTGACAAAGAGAGTAATAAGAAAAATCTGGCGTACAATATTTATAAATTGCCTTGCTAATCTTCCGTTTTTGTTAATTTTGCACATATGAAAATTTTGGATGCTTCTCCTTGCATTTT
The DNA here is from genome assembly GCA_039090855.1 of Macrothele yani. Taxonomy (NCBI): domain Eukaryota; kingdom Metazoa; phylum Arthropoda; class Arachnida; order Araneae; family Macrothelidae; genus Macrothele; species Macrothele yani. The sequence continues at coordinate 101,300,038 of CM077002.1, read as the reverse complement.
AATGACCACTATGCGCAACTCTATGGGCTAGAAGCAGCTGTTCGTCCCTAATTTTATCTCGCTGGTTGCAGAGACGGGGTAGAGCCAGAGTGATCAAGCAAACACACCACCCATACCTGAAACCGGGAAACGAACGCGGGCAATCTCGTACGAATGGTCAAAAACCCGAGCCTTAGGCACTAGGCCACAGGCCCGGCTTTCGTTACATTATCCACACTGAATGCTAGGTTTGAGCTCTCACGAGTTTTTCTCCTTTTGGCCTATGATTGCTAGTCAGTGAAGTCATGTACTTGACTTACGGTGAAGGCTCTGTCCATATCCTGGAGCCAGTGGCTATTAGTTAAGGACGGACGACTGGATATATTCGTACTACACACACCGGACTTTGAATCAGAAACTTTTATTCAATACCGGGTTGGACCGCCTTTGTCCCGAATTATAGTACGTATGCCGTTTGTCATAGATTCCACAATATGTCAGTGCACACATTTACGTGTGCAGCATATCAGGCGTTCACCAGAACACTCCTTTAACACGTCAGATTTGAAGGAAGAGAACTTTGCTACAGGATCTGCTTTCCAAACATGTATCATAAATTCACAATGGGGCTCAGATCTGGTCTTTGTGATCGGCAGGGAAGACGTTGGAATTCGCTGTCATACTCGCTGAACCACTGCTGAACACATATTTTGCGATAGTCTCTAGCATTGTCGTCCACGAAACAGCCGTCACCTGCTGGATACAAAGCCAACGTTTTCGAATGGACTTGTTCAGATAAGCTTTCTTTTGCAGATGATCCTTGTAGCATACGCGACGTTCCAGCAGTACCAGAGTATCCCATCCCTACAAACAGAACGTATTCCACATCATGGTACCACCTTGAGAACCTTCAGTTGTGCTTACAAGGCAAGCGAGGTCCGCTGCTTCACGGGGCGTCTGCCAAACTCTTTGCCTACCGTCGTTAGTGAGCAAGGTGTTCCGCGCCACGTCGAACCACATGACGTTTTTCCAGTTTTCCAGTCACGGTGTTTCAGACACCATTGTTGGCGAACTTTCCGGTTCTTTGCGGAAAGCAAAGGATTCCTTATAGGCAAGCAACTGCCAAAACCGGTCATCTTCAATTTCCTAGTTTACTGAAGTATGGGTCGAAAACAACCTACATTTAATGTTTCGGTCAACTGCTGCACACAAGAAGTCCTAATTCTCCTTACAATCCTTCTCAGATGACGACAATTTCGGTCCTGACAGAGTGTCGTCGCGCCAAAGTTATGCATCTTAGACAAGCTATGTGAATTATTTAAACACTGATTAAAGACCTTAGAATGTCTCACCTTTTGAGAAATCAGTCAGCTGTGTTGCTTTCAAAATCGTCGCTCCAGCCAGACGGGTCACCACAATAAGCCTTTTATTGAACTCCGAAAGTATTTCCCATTGTGTTCAACACTACTGACGTTTACTGACGAGTTCTTAACCAGTTGCCTAGATCACGTGATTGCAAATACAGTGTAGCGTATATGCGAATACGTGACCACGCATTAAGCATATTCACTACGTAAGTGACGTTTGCGTACATCCACATAAATGCTTTTAATTCAGTAAACGGTGTGTGCAGTTGCTCACAATGGTTGCTAAGTCCCACTCCCTCCGAAAAATCTTGAAGTTATTGATTAGGCACCTCGCGCGTATCTATATTATTAAACGGTGTGTGTGTAGTTTCTCACAATGGTTGCTAAGTCGTACTCCCTCCGAAAAATCTTGAAGTTGATGATCCATCTTAGGATTGGAGAGCTTCGTAAAAGATCTAGGCAACTTTAAAAACTCAAAGTTCATGTATGTATAAATGGCATCCCGACATGAGAGAAGCTACAGAACTAAGATAATAAATTCAGTAAACGGTGTGTGTAGGTGCTCACAATGGTTGCTAAGTCCTACTCTCTCCGAAAAATCTTGAAGTTACAAATTAGGCACCTCGCGCGTATGAGTTTTTCTATATCATGAATGTGTTCTGGTTATATTCTAATAACGCTTCGACAGTAGTGGTGTTAGTTTTTGTCAAGAGGTGTTAATCCTTTGAATTGCTCAGAGAATATATCTCTTACTCCAAAGATTTGAGTTTAAATGAAATAATTTGGGTGCTCAGTAAGCATACTATTGAACCCTGAAGCATCCTAATTACATCAGTATCACGATATTTATAGTTGCGGCCATAGGTAATGAACATACCAGATGTTTTGAGGTTTAGCAGTTCCCATGGAATCTAAGATTATGTCGTGTCGCATGTCTCTATATTAGTGCACTGACCGGAAATAGAATACCTGAGAAAAAACACAAGTTTTCCTTGTCTCCAGAGTTAAGAACACACCCATCAATAGAAGAAACGGAACTCTGCTGCACCTAAACGTTGGCTTCTGGCCATTCGTCCAAGTGGTTCGTATGCATTTGTCTGAGCGGCCCCTGTCCCCAAATTAGGATCGGGTGATTGCTTATAGCCCTTAGAGTTGCTGCAAAAGTAGACGTCTTTGGGACCACTACATATCAGGAAATTGTTGAATTAATTTTATTTTTAAAAAACACTAAAGAACTAATCTCGTTTTAAAAGTTCACTATTGACTGACTCCAAATGAGTCGGAGAGAATATCTTGTAAGAGTGAGTGCAGTTAATAACATTTAACTGCTTTTTTACATATCGTTCTTGTATGATATGTAATTCTTCTCAACTGTAGCATCAGAACGAGAAACGGGAAACTGTAGGCTTTATTAATAATTCCTCACATATTGTGCAGTCGATCTGAAGTGTATCAGTTATTGTGATGTGCAGCTCATCATTGCATCCACTGATTACATATTTTTATAATAGCTTTTGTGTGCCAAGCTAATTTTTCTTTAATTCTCGTTAAACAAAATTCTTTTTTCACTATTTTTCTATCGGAAACATGATCTTATTGCGTTGAAAGATTCCATTAACAAAAATGTCTTCGTATAGAGAAGATGTTTTTCATGAACTTCGTTTTTAATCATCTTCAGATTAAATATTTGCAGTCAAAAAGCGGATGCCATGAAAAACATTTAGATACGTCAGGGACCTGTGTTCCAAGAAATGGCCTAGTTTTCATCATTAAGTCCGACAAAAATCCAGACGGGTGTGTCGCGTCACAAAACAATATTGAGTAACGCTGATCTAATGATTTCGCAGGGCGATGCGGGTGGTATTCTAACGCCTTTTACTGGGATAAGAAAACTCCCTGTTAGCTAGTGCGTTTAATGACGCCATAAACCTTTTAAGTTAAATTGGCAGATACGTATAAGCCAGAATTTGTACATTGCCGGCTGAAATATTTCACCATTATTACTGATCTTACCTGAAGGAACATGCACACATGTCAGCTGACGACAAGCAACAGTAACAGTGTGTTACATCCATAACTTAAGAGCAAGGTATTAATTAAAATTGCGTTCCTGTATACAGGGATTAGATAGAATAATGTGAACACCTGGGAAATAGGTGATATGTATTTATTAATGAGGTGTTAGACCACCATTTGCCTTTAAAACAGCTTCCAGCTTTTTTTGGAATACATTTATACAGATTTTGATGTCTCCAGTGGAATGCGTCATTCGTCGATCAGAACATCAGCCAGTTGCTTCAGAGATGTTGGCGGAGGGAATCTGCTTCTCACTATGCTCTCCAAAATTGCACCCAGTGGTTCGATGAGATTCAAGTCAGGTGATTGAGCTGATTTGAAGTTCATCTTGGAGCTCCTCAAACCAAGACTGAACTGTTCTTGCTGTGTGAAGGGGCGCGTTATCATCTTCAAATGGCATCATTGTTGGGAAACAACATTCAGGCCGTTCGATGCACCTGATCACCTAGAATGTCCAAGTACTCGCTAGCAGTAACTCGATCATGCAGGATAAAATCCTCACACATCCACCAAAGTTTTAGCAGTTGGAACCAAATAATTCGAATTCTATGCTTCCTTAGGGGTTCTCATACATAATCCCGACTTTCTGTTAGGAATAATGTAAATAAGGACTATATCATACATTTCCAGTCATCAGTTGTTCAAGCTTTACAGTCATGACACCATCTTTTTCACATTGTAGCATTGGTTTCTGTAATTAAAGGTTTAGAAATTGCAGCTCTTCCAAGGATGTTGGTTTTGTGAAGTTCACTGTGGACTAATAATGAAACGCATCATCATCATCATCGTCAACCATTATCAATCCACTGCTGGACGAAGGTCTCCCCAAGTTTCCTCCACAACGGTCTGTCTTGTTCCAGTCTCCTCCATGTCACCCCTGCATACTTTCTGAATTTCATCCACCCATCTCCCATGTGGTCTTCTTCTGGGTCTTTTCCTGTCCCTTGGAATCCAATCTAAAATTTCGGCTGTCCATCGATGATCTGTCCTTCTGGCAGTATGTCCAGCCCATTGCCATTTCAGGGATTTAACTCTGATCATGATGTCTTCCACTCTTGTCATTTTTCGGATCCACGAGTTCCTCTTCTTATCTCTCCTGGTTACACCAAGCATGCACCTCTCCATGCTTCTTTGAGTTGTCTGCAGCCTTTGTATGTCTCTTTTAGTTAAGGTCCACGTCTCTGCACCATACGTAAGCACTGGAAGGATGCATTGATCAAACACTTTTCTTTTAAGACATAATGGCATATTGCTCTTGAAAATTATGCTGTTTCTTCCAAAAGCTCTCCAGGCAAGTTTTGTACGCCGATTAATTTCTTCATCAATGTGACCCTCACTTGATATCTGCTGTCCAAGATAAACGTACGTGTCTGTTATCTCCAGCTTTTCTCCATCAATCGATAAATCTTCATTTCTTGTAAAAGCATTGAACATCACTTTTTGTCTTCTGAAAGTTCATTTTTAATCCCACTTCTTTACTCTTGTCAGCATGTTCCTGGATCATACTCTGCAGCTCTGATGGGGTAGTTGCAAAAATGACTACGTCATCAGCAAAACGAAGGTGGGTTAGATAATCTCCATTAATCTTTATCCCCTTGTTTTCCCAGCTCAGCGACTGAAAAACACCCTCCAATGTGGCATTAAAGAGCTTCGGAGATATGGTGTCACCTTGTCTCACTCCCTTTCCAATTTTTACGTGTGTTGTATTTTCAAACAGCCTAATCTTTGCACTTGCATTTTCATAGATGTTATTAATAATATTAATGTATGCATCTTCAATACCGCAGGTTTCAGAGCCATTGTAACTGCTGATGGTTTCACCGAATCAAAGGCTTTTTCATAATCGATAAAAGCCATGCACAATGGAAGTTCATATTCCCTCGCTCTTTCAATTAGTTCTCTCAGCACGTGGGTATGATCTATTGTGCTGTAGCCACTCCTGAATCCAGCTTGTTCTCTCGGTTGAGCCATGTCCAGTGTTATCTTCAAGCGGTGTGAAAGAACTTTAGTGAAGATTTTGTAAACTACTGATAAGAGGCTGATAGGTCTGTAGTTTCCGAGATCCTCAATGTCACCTTTCTTATGTAGCAGGACCATTGTAGCGGTGTTCCAGTCCTCAGGAATCTTTCCTTCATTAAGGCATCGAGTGAAAATTTGGGCGAGTACTGTTTCGATTTCTCCACTTGCTTCTTGTATGATGTCTACAGTAATTCCATCTTCTCCTGGAGCTTTTCTTCGCTTCATGTTCTTGATTGCATGTGCAACTTCTGCTGGAAGGACTGGAGGAACTCTGGTACTGGTATCTTTCATGATGTCTGGAGTGCATATATCATCCCTTTCATATAATTTGGAGTAGAAATCTTTCACTCTTGTCAAAATTTCGCCTCTATTTCTTGTTACAGAACCATCTTCTTTCTCAGTGCCATAATCTGTTTTCTTCCCTTACTGAGATGTCCCTTTGCTATCTTTAGGCTTTGGTTGTTTTCAATTGCTTTCCTCACTAGTTCACAGTTGAATTTCCTTACGTCTTCAGTGATACTTTTTCTTACTGTCTTGCATAGCTCTATATATTCCACTTTGGAAGTCACATCTTCTTTAGTTGTCCTCATCTCTCTTCTTTTTTGCATCAACATTTTGGCTTTTCCTGATAATTTGTTGACATGCAACTTGTTCTTAGACCCAGCTAATTTTGTTGCTGTTTCCATAAGAGCTTTGGTTACTTTTCTGTTAACTTCAGAGAGCTTTTGGAAGAAACAGCATAATTTTCAAGAGCAATATGCCATTATGTCTTAAAAGAAAAGTGTTTGATCAATGCATCCTTCCAGTGCTTACGTATGGTGCAGAGACGTGGACCTTAACTAAAAGAGACATACAAAGGCTGCAGACAACTCAAAGAATCATGGAGAGGTGCATGCTTGGTGTAACCAGGAGAGATAAGAAGAGGAACTCGTGGATCCGAAAAATGACAAGAGTGGAAGACATCATGATCAGAGTTAAATCCCTGAAATGGCAATGGGCTGGACATACTGCCAGAAGGGCAGATCATCGATGGACAGCCGAAATTTTAGATTGGATTCCAAGGGACAGGAAAAGACCCAGAAGAAGACCACATGGGAGATGGGTGGATGAAATTCGAAAGTATGCAGGGCTGACATGGAGGAGACTGGCACAAGACAGACCGTTGTGGAGGAACTTGGGGAGACCTTCGTCCAGCAGTGGATTGATAATGGTTGACAATGATGATGATGATGATGCGTTTCATTATTATTCATGTTTAGTGTATTTAAAATAAAGTTTCACTTCAGCCTGTTTTCGTGAAAACAGATCTTTTAATGTGGATGCTGAGTTCCGCTGTCATTTTTGCTGCGGAAGATCTGTGTTGTTTTAGACACAATTCTTGTTAGTGTTTGACGATCCCTGTCATTCACTCTCGCGTTTCTCTCTATTCTTTTGCGCCGATGATGTCTTGTCATGCTTTGCGTACGCAGTCAAAACCATGGGGAGTGCTGCTCTTGAAACACCAAACAATTTTGCTTTTATGGTTACAGATGCTCCTGCTAAATGGGCTTCCGTGATTTGTCTTCTTTCGAAGCCAGAGAGGTTGCCCATTTCACCAATCCCTTGTAGGAGCCGCTGCTAAATTCAACTTGTACTATACTGGCATACAACATACAGAATATATACAAAGAAAAGATGCACAAAAGGTAATTACAACGCTTGTTTTTTTTACACTGTAGCCTACACAGGTATAACATTAACCATTACAATCATGGTATTCATATTATTTTATCCAATTCCTGCATATTCGAAACATATAACCCATTTTGAAATGCCTAAGTAATAACAGTGATATATGGACATAATCCATTCACAAGAATGATATAATATATGCTAAAAATGAGATTTGTATTGAAACTGAAGAGAAAGTCCGAATTATAAAGTTTCTTAAACACATAGATTAATTAATTCGCTCAACAAAATGCCGAAAGATGCAGCAACGTAACTCGCTGAAACCGTGATGATCCCATTACCTCTGTACATGATTCTTAAGGGAATGACATTCTGTAAAACCGTAAGTGGGAACATTGGACAGGTATACCCTGCAGATTTCGTCCAGTAAAAATGTTCTATATAACAATAGTAACACAAGAAATAAGACACTGAGTTATCAGTTGCAATAAGCACGTCTTTTGAATTCTTTCCGATACGAAAAAATATATTTCAAAGCAGATTTTTAGAAAACATAAAGATTCTGCAAGAAAAAAAAAGAAGAAGAAAATATACTTGCATACACCACCTAAGGAAAAACACAGCAAAACTCAAAATGCGGAAAGTCTGGGATGTTCATAGCCTGTGGAACCCGTTTAAAATATAAATCGGATTTCTACAATTCTCACAATCGACAAAACATCGACAAATAGAAATAGTTTCTTGATCCCATTAGCTGCTGTAAGTATATTACGAAAATAAACGAATTGTTTGCAAAATGTTTCTCATAGGGGAAGAAAACTGTCAGAGACAAAAGAGATTTTCAAACCTAGCAGTTAGATGAACTATAGAGCAAAACAAGACATAACTTTACCCTTCGTAGTGAAGAAGTTAAGTGTTACTTTAAGAAGAAAATAGGTTCAAAACACTCCTCATAATGAAAATTATCCTACCAAGATAGGATTTTTCTAATGGATTTTTCAAATCAAATTAACTTTTTCAAACAGAAATATAATATACGCTGATATCCCCTGGAGGAAGAATTTTGTATAATGAAAAACTAGAAAATATGCAAAAATTATTCTTTCTAGGAAAATCTTTGCTAAGGAGAAAGAATTTTTCAAATACATCTCTTGGAAGCTGAGATAAAATTAAAAAAAATGATGTGATATTTACGCTTCTTAACGGAAAAACTGCATTATTTAAGCCGGTTGATGTTCTCCATCTCTACTGTTGCGACTGACGTACAATACAAAATACTTTTTTCAACAGGATTTTTAGAAGCGTAGGCACAGTGGTAATCATAAATACACACTTACACCAGCTTGTGCCAGAACTGTGAACTACAAAACATTCAAGAGTACATACAAAGTGTTCCACATGGCGAACGGTATCCAGTGATAATTTGTTTTTTAATTCGGACGTTTAGAAGCAGAAATATCAAGAAAAACAGATTAGAAATTTGCGCCCTCTCGCGCGAAAATTGTACTTTATTTTGTGCAGGAAATGTACACAAATATTTTGGTTTAATAATGCAGATATTGCTGCAAATATGGTGTAAATGAAAACGGGCACTTACGCCATTGAGACAAACTCCTGCGTTAAGAAAAACTTGAAATCGCATGTAAAATATTTTGCACTAAAAGCGCTCTCTCCGACAAAGGCATTTTTCTATTCGGATTTTTAGAAGCAGAGATATAAAAAAAAATTATATATACATTTATGCTCCTAGCGAAAAAACTATTCATTATTTAAAAAAGTAGTTATTTTCAAAATATTTTTCGTGGTGCGCAGTTTCTGCTCACAAAAGATTTTTTCAATCGAGTTTACAGAAGAAAAGAATACATCAGAAATAGAAATAAATATACATTTATTGTACATTTTGCACTGTCAAAAAACTGGAAATCATAACGTTCCTCTACAAAAATCAGAAATTATATGAAGAACATTTCCCAGCAGGTGCTCTACCCGCTTCAAAAATAATTTTTGAAATCGGACTTTTAAAACCAGTGATATCAAGATAATCAGAATTCAACGTTACGCCCCCTAGCGGAAAAACTGTTCATTACTTGGTAAAAAAACTGCACCCAAAATAATGATATCGAAGGGAAGAAATAATTCCCTAAATCGGATATTTAGAAGCAATAATATACAATAAAATGGATATTAAATTTGATATTATCTGCATTTACGACCTGCAGCAGAGAAATTTTGCATCGAAAAAAAAGTGGAAAGCAAGGATCATCATTATCACATTTCACGCTTGCCAATGAAAAAGAATTTTTGAAATCGGACTAATCCTCGTACTTGCAGAGATATGGTGCACTCAGAGAGACGGACGGACAAACAAATATATATACGTTTCACAAAAGACATGCTAAAAGTACTTTTTATCCCACTTTTATTCTTCGGGAACAACGACAAATGTGGCTGTTCGTTCTGATTTGTATGGCAAGCCAGTATCTTAGAATGCAGCTACAAATTTACCGAGCGTTTAGCCTAAAGCTGTATTATTTGTTATGAAACTACAATTTCAGATATTCTTTTCCAGCATTTAAAGTGTTGCCTGAATCACTGAGTATAAACAACTGAACCCTTATTGGCGTCAAAACAAGGTGATTTGTTAGACCTCACGCTTAGTTAAACACTTTTTTTTTGTCTCAAAGTCCTTAGACTCGTCGAAACTGAATACCTACTCCTGAAAGTTGATTAATTTAGTGAGAGAAATGAAGTCTAGACTCGCGCCAGTGTTGTACTATTTACCTTATTGGAAGACGGAAACCGAATACATGAAAATCCCCTTTCGCGGACACAAGCTTACGCCCAGCAGGGTAAGGAGTGAGAAGCTTTTGCTTCAAACCACTCGACTACTAAGCTTTATGTAATGTACACTCAGGAACAAAACATTAGAGATCCGAGTGATGGGCAGTTGACATGGACATCCTCCCACGTAGAGTGGAACAGGTCCAAACCCAAAGCAGGCGATCAATAGACGAACAGCATAGCGTCTCAAAAGTGTATCACAATTGATTAACATATGTCAACGTGGTGATCTAAGCGACTTTGATCATGGACGTATTGCCGGCGCAAAAACAATGGTTCATACTATCGCCCAACTGGTTAGCAACCTAGGGTTTTTCAGGGCAACCGTATTAAGGGTGTACCGCGAGTATAACATTGACGAACGTAAAACTCCCAGAGAGCAAGCAATGGCCGACCACACGCCATCGATGACCGGGGTCGAAGTAGACTATCCAGACTCGTACAGACCGTCCGTTTGATAACTGCGACGCAAATCATATCCAGGTTAAAATTCGGAGTCCCCAGCAATGTCACCGAGGAAACAGTACGTCGAACGTTGTATACCATTGGATACGGGAGCCAAACCCCTACTCGTATGACACTGTTGACTGCTCGTTATCGGACATTACTCTCGACTAATGCCAGCAACATCAAAACTGGACCTTTGCAGAAGGGCTCTGCGTCGTGCTGCAAGATGAAAAACATTTTCAATTGTGTCAGACTTGAGGGTGCGCGTGTGGCGTCGACAGCATAAGGCCATGGTCCCGTCGTGCCAGGTCGGCTCTGTTCAAGGTGGTGGTGGCTCTGTGATGGTTTTGGGAGCTGTCTCCTGAAACACATTCGGTCGCTTAGTGTGTCTGCAGAGGTTCTTAAGCGCTGCGCGCTTCTCAGCATGTGTGGGATGATGATCACCTACACGCTTTCATGGACTTCGCGCATCCTGCGGCCGATGGTTTATTTTCGAAGTATAATGCTCAGCTCCACTGGGCCTCAGCCGCCCATGCATGTCTCGTGGAACACTCATCTGAATTTGAAAATATACATTCAGTGGGCCTCAGGGTCCTGGATCTAAATCCTGTGGAAGCTTTCTGGGATGCTGTGAAGTGAAATGTTGTAACAAGCATTACCTCCAGAAACACTCCTGCATCTAGTTAATGCCGCGTCTGGTGGAGTACGTGCTGTTACTTGCACTAGAGGAGGACCAACACGGTATTAGGTAGGTATCTCTTTGTCCATTGAGTGTACATTGGTGCTCAAAATTAAAAGATGATCTACAAAGACTATTCTCCAATGTATGTAAAGTAACGCAGTAAGAATTGCTGAGCATGCCTATTTCGGTACGCGGGAGACTATCCCAATTTACTTTTACCTGAGGTAATCCGGAATATTCAAAATAGGATTGCATTAAAAAGACGATCGAGTTTACGCGTTTCTTGTAGCTGTTCCAGACAACTTCAGGGGAGTCGAGCAGATTACGTCAGAAATATATCATATGGATGATTCTCGGCGGTGGAGGGCGATTGGAAAAATGGAGGAAAGTCAGTCCAAAACAGAAGTTTCCAGAGATTTGAATGTTTGACAAAATGTCCTGCCGAGACTCTAGAGACAATTTCAACACTCAAGAGCTGTTCGAGGTCGAAGGAAGACAGCTATCCCAGAGCCGCAATTACTTCAGACCACAGCTATACGAGTCAGAATGTCAGAGGGAAAAGAGAGATGTTGGCTAGACAACTTCCTTTTCGAGTTTACAGCAGCTACATTAACGAGGATTTCAAGAAATCTTCTTTTTCACTGTCAATGCCTTGAACGAGGGTTTCAAGGCATTGACAATGAAAATGCTGTTTTCTTCGTCACTTACTTTAAAGTCCGATGTTATGAGTTTTCGTGCCTTTGCGCAGAAATCTCAAGGCAAGGTATGGATATGTTGTTTCCCCTTTTGCGTTGGTTTGTTTCCTTATCTGGAATCGAGTGTGATAAATTTGGAATTAGCGTCTCCTTAGAGTTCTGTTTGTTCATGGTTGTCGATAAACGCAAAACAAAACGAAAACTCAATGTTTCTCAGCTTTGCACTTTTTACTGTTAGCGTGCTGGGACGGAATCCAGTCAGTGAGAGAAAGATGCTAAAACATATTTACACCCTACATTATCGATGAAGTTATGAAAATGGTATCCATGTGATTGGTCAGCAACTCCGAAAAACAGTAGGTTGAAGAACCTACGCTCATGGAGTCGTAGTTACTCACGCAATCATAGAGTGCTTAAATGAGATGTCAGTTCGGGCTGGCTTACCGATAAAGACACATCTGTAGTCTCTTTTCTGAACAGGTAACTTTTTTACGCTTCCAACCGTACGTTGAAGAAGCGTACATGCTCCAGCTTTGTCCGTCCGTCTGCCTGTCCGTTCGATAACTCGCTTAAAAATGTCCGATTTCGATGAAATTTTAATATGTGGTAGGGGACCACCTCGGGACGAATCCTATTGAAAATGGGCGAAATGGGGTCAAAGGTCACGACATAAGAGCGGGATCCATTTCATTACCCTTATACATCATAACTTGCGTAAAAATGGTTCGATTTCGATTAAAATTTAGTATGTGGTAGGGGACCACATGAAGATGAACTCTGTAGAAAATTTGCGAAATGCGGTCAAAGGTCAGGACATAGGAGCGGGATCCATTCCATTGCCCTTATGCATCATAACTTACGTAAAAATGCTTCGATTACGATAAAACTTTATCATATTGTTCCGGAAGTACACGGAACTGGTTCTCGTGAATATCATCGAAATGGAGTCAAAGGTCAGGACACAGGAGCGAGATTTATTCCACAGCTATGCTCTTCATAACTTGACTAAAAATTCTTCTATTGCGACAAAATTTTAGTATGTTGTTCCGGAAATATACGTAACCGGTTCTGTTGAATATCTTCAAAATGGGGTCAAAGATCAGGACACAGGAGCGAGAGATACATTCCACAGCATATTATCCACATAACTTGAGTAACAGCTTGAGAAATGATTTCTGGTATGTTGGAAAGCGTATCATTACCAATGCACTGCATGATTTTACTAACTTGTTAAATTTCACCGTGAGTCCACAGTGCTGATAACGACCGGCTTTAAGGATTTTCCACTTAGGATACTGAAGTTAACACTCTATTTTTAAAATTGAACGGAAAAAGTACATACCATCCATCTTGTAATTCAATTCACTCATTTTTTATTTTTATTTTTTTTTGTATTTTTCTGATCGTGTAGTATATTGTCTCACGGTGTACTCAGAATAGAGAACGCTGCGACAGAGCAAAACGAAATAGTAATATTTTATCTGCAAAGAATTAGCACACGGGAATTGACAGCTTTTTTTGTGCCAAATTTTGAGATACAACGGTTTGCTTCGATTTTGATAGAGGATATATCTTTCAGGAACGGTGCATACTTAAATCGTCCCTTACCCTCGATTTGTTCTTCCCTAAGGATTTTCATTCCTAAAGTATGCGTTCGTCTTCTTAAAACATAATGGTATCAATAAAGAGTTGAGAAAAGCATTCTTTGCTGACAGACCACTCAGGACTTTGGATGCTAAGAGATTAAATATTTTCACATATAATTCAATTCTGCTTTGCTTTCTGATGAGTAAATGGCGTATTGGAATGCGTTGCCTTCCTTTCCGTTCCATATCGGAATTTGTGATTCGGTCTCATTCCTATGTGTATAATCCTTTTCCGCAATATGCGCATGAACTCACGCTATAAACTAGAATATTTAATACTTAAAACACTTCGCCGAACGCCGCCCATTAAACTCAAGTAAATGACCTCTACAAATTTAATCTTAATAGCCATACCCACGAAGTGCGATAGAGCATGTTTGGTCATTCATGCAATAGTTACACAAAATGCTCCAGCGTATCTCCGATCATCCCAATAGGGCGTGTCCTTCATGCCGCTCTAATTAATCACGCTGTTAAAATTGCTAATTAAACGTCAGATTTGTTTCCGTCGTTAGGTGCTGCCAGAGGCAAAGACGAAATAGCGCAGCACAGCACTTTTCATCCGCTCCTTGCAGTGGAGTCTTTATGAACGTGTCGCCATTGTCGAGTCGATAACACTCGCCCTGACACGGCTAACAATACACGAAAATGGAAACAGCCCAGACACGGACTGTCCTGGGATTGATTGGAAGGGTCAAGTTTGACGCATTTTGCAAATATTTCCTTTGCGTGCCGAATCCAACATCAAACACGAAGTCGATACAGCTTCATTAGCAGTTCGGATCTATTCTTGAGAATGGCATTGAACAAGATCACCTGGTGTTTGCGAAACAAACATCCGACACATGATTCCAATAGTTAATAAATGGAATTTTGCCACGAATTTTTGTTTTAGTACTTATCGTTTTCTTCATAGCAGCTGTTACTCTGTTCACTTTTTACAGTTCAGTGCTTCTGGTCAACTCACTTAGTAACGGCAATGATGAGACGAAGTTGTAATAACGTAATTCTAAAATGGCAAAGCACCTTCGTGGCTGTGTATGTACGTTTTCTTTATTCTAAACGGCTGTCGTTTACTCCATATTTGACTGAAGTCTCTTTTCTAAATTTGCAAACAATCTCATCCCTGTGGATATTTTCGTTAATTTAGCTAATAAGTAAAATTTCTTTTGTTCCAGATTTTTTAGTCAGTGCACACGTAATTTTAGTAACTAAATTATTCTGTTTCATTGGTTTTCATCTCATGTATTTTAAAATGCATTATTTTATGGGATTTTTTTGTTTGAGGGATTAACTACTGTCATGAGCAACTTAGTGAACTGTAAGATATATCCTGCCCAAAAAATTTGAAACCGCTGGTTTCAGTGATGGGAGGGAAACAATTCTTTAAGACAAACACCCCATCCATGCTTCACCCGCGATTCGAATTCAGACTCATCTCGGAGGAATAAATAGAAGCAAAAGCTTTGTGTCACTCGGCCACCGACGGAAGTAAGAAATGGCCGCCCCGGTGGCGCAGTGGTCTAAGCGATGATGGCCTCTGATCATTCGTCCGAACGGGGTCCGGGTTCGAATCTCGGTGAGGCATGGATGTTGTGTTTGTCTTACGGCACTGGTTCTCTCCCTTTCCTGGAACCAGTGACCCTAAACTAAGGACGGGCGACTGCTTATAGCCCATTGAGTTGCTCACGGTGGTCGTTAAACCTCCAATAAAAAAAAAAGGTAAGAAATTTGGAAAGTGATCTCTGTACTTTTCAATAAACGCCCTTTTCCCACATTTTAGACCATACCAATGGAATAATATGAACATTAACTTCCTTTTTACCTGTCTCCCATAGCAGTTTTGTTTAAGTTCGCCTTTACTTACCTGCTAATATCATTTACATAAAATATTGATCAGTTTGAAAAAGCATGTACTTTCTGATTTTTCGTATCATTCTGCTGATGGCCAACGTTATTATGCAATCACTTCTTCCTACGTGATGAGACTTAGCTTTTAGCGAAGCTACATGCGCATCATTAGTTTAATAAAGGTGATAATTATTTTTTCTTCTCCTTTAAAGACTTCCTACAAAAAGTTTTACTCCAGAATATTTCTTATGGGAAACTTCTTGGTAAATATGTAGATATATCTTTTGTAACGATAGCCAACTAATGCCTCAAACGTTTAGTTGATCAAAGGATTTTTGAATACCATGACGAGTATCAGTAATCTTACTTCGGATGTTCAGTTTATCTTTCCATATTTGGACATTGCACCACAAAACTATTCATCCTCAATTCTTAGAAGAAGCCATTAGATAGAAACAGAACAAAATAAGAAGCAGAAAGTGAAAAAGTAGAAAATTAAATCGTTGAACAGAAATACATTCAAACACCAGAACTGTAGATAGAAAAAATTATTGAGAGAATCATAAAAATCCTTCTTTTAATATCTACGAAAAATGTTTTCAACATGACGTTTTCCGAGATGGTCTAAAAAAATTAATATCTTAAAAATTTTGAATTTCCAGAACATTTAACAGATTTCCATAATGAAAATTTACCAGAGGACATCTGTATAATTGCAGATGAAAAGAAATGCAAACAGTCAAATGAGCCTGAAGAGAACGCAGATGGGTGAGATTTTATTTAGTAATTAGATTTTCTCATTATACTAATGTGAGTGTAATCAATATAATTAGAGATAAACTCAAGTAATTTAGTCAAATGCGCGTATCTGTAAAACCATTGTGAGAAACAAGTTTTCTCTTTCACACAGCAAGCCTTTTGTTAAAATTTGTGTGCCAAATCTTGCTTGTATGCTAAAGTAAATATTCTGCTAGGTCAAAAGATAAAACGATTTGATAAGGCTGAATCAAAGATACAAACTCTGAACTGTATTCAAATTCATTGATGATAGATAAAGCATCTTCAGAACATCGCCTATCGACTCCAGCTTCAATAACATTTTGCATACAGTCCGCCGGACGTAAGGTATCGTTACTGCCGCTATAAATTCCGCGCCTTTCGTCTCTGGAATAAACAGAGAAACGCGACCCTTTTGGCTGCATAAGAGTTTTCCAGTCTTCTGCAGTCCAATGTCTATAACGCATAGTCCACTACAACCAGACGATCAGCTGTTAACAGGAGTAGTTTATGTGCAGCTGTTAACAGGAGTATATTCAGAGGTACTTTGCTGCCGTCGCAATGCTGTTTCGGTAGTAGGCTGATATATTCCTTCAGCAACTTCTTTGAGCACTTCTTGTCCAGTTTGAAATCTGTTTTTAGTCATTAGGCTTGATAACCATCGGTTGAGTTCTGCACATGTCTGACCCGTATAGCCCGTGCCCGATCCGTCCGTAGGGTTTAGCCGGGTTTTTGTCATCAGTAAAGTGAAATATTTTGAGCTCGGGCCGGGCCAGGCCTGTACTGGAAGGTATAGCATTTTACTACTAGATTAAAAAAACCTTTCGATTCCCAAAACGAAGGGAGATTGACTTGAGAAATAATCAGATGGGATGAAACGAAAGTCATGGAAGTACAGCTGCCACATGATGCGATGATTAATTACAACTGAAATAGGCAAGTTGGGATGTAAGACGAAAGTCTGGAATGGACTAGTTTATATCTTTAATGTTTGAAACCAAATTCTGTTTTCATTTCGTTGGCTTTATCGACTAAAACACGTGGCTGTTTTTTCTCTTTTTTTAGAACTGCTCACAAAAACAAACTTTTCAGCTCACGAAATCAGATAGTGAGCTTCTAGCGGGATTCATTCTTACAACGGAGATGAATAAGTTCGAAGTATTTGTTTATATGTTTGAGTATCGAGGCTACCTGGTTTGTATGTCTGGGAAAGTAAATACGTTTACATTTGTTATAGAAATCGGGAGTCAGGTATAAACCTCATTTGCGGAGGAATACCTACGAGAAATGGCACATTTGTGTATGTTACGTTCCGTTTACTACTGAGGTAGTTCAGTTCAGTAGAGCAGCTTTTTTCTCCATAGGACTCCTTACTTTATTTGAAATATATAGCGCAAAGCGCGTGGTGAATATTTGAAACGGGCCGGAACGGAACGGGCCGTAAACTGGAAAGTCTAGGACTGGCCCATAAACTGGAAAAATGTTTAGACCCGGGGCAGGTAGGGCTTACCAAATTATGGTCCGTACAAACCCCTATTCGTCAACTATCCTTGGCTGTCAGTACTGAATGTGGACTGCTATAAACCTATCCGATTAGCTGTCGGCTTGGATATACACCACTGTATATGCACGAGTTGGACTGTTCGTTTAAAAACACCACCAATTTTTTTAGTACCCAGCATGTCATTTAACTTTACCAAATGCAATAATACTTTTTCTCCACCCAGTGACATCTGTCTTTCGGCACATGGTTCATGACAGGAACCGCGTAGAGCCAGCAAACCTTCAGGAATGACGACACTGCATAGCAAATGCAAGCTTATTACCAAAACAGCGACATCTACCGGTGTATCAAGTCAACGCTACCGTCTGTGTTAGCGATGGTTAATTTTTGGTTCACTGTGCTTATTTTACTGCACACTTGAGGAACCAGCGCATTTAGGAAAAACCTGTGTTGGAAGCAATCGATTTATCAACATAAAATCGGCTGCTTCCATGCTTCAAGATAAGATATCAAAATTTGTTGAAACAAATATGATCCCAGAAATTTGAATCTGAACCTTATGTTGAGAAACACGGAATCAAAGCAAATGATTTCCTAAAAACGAAATTAACAAAGTCAAAACAAAAGCTGAAATTCGATTAGAAACATAAAAATTCTGTCTTCTAAGTTTATGTCCATTATACATGCATAACTACATGCACTCTTTTGTGAAGGACAGATAAACAGATTTACGAAGCGTAAGTATTTTTCACATTTCGCATCGCTATTTCTAACAGAAACCGTTCGAAATTTTCCGTTGGTAACGCAAGATCAAAAGCAAGAAAATCCTTTATCAGGAAAAGCGTGCTTGTAAAAATGTCTTTCAATCTTGAGGAAATGATGAAATATGAAAACACTAAAACGCTTTATAAAACAAAGCCCCTTTAAGACTAAGAAGGCATGGGCTTCATGTAGTTTTCGAGAAGCAAAGGAAACTCCTCTTGAAAATACAGTTTGCAAGTTTACGACAACGAGGTGCTGGGCCAGATTATGTTTTCCTTCTTTCTTTAAAACTAGGAGCAAAAACTTATTTTGCTCCCACAAGTCTGATATTTCGTGAAAACAGAGAAATTCCCACTCAGCTTCCAAAGAATTCCGTTTTTACTATTTTTATTTCTTTTAGAGGCATCTGTTTTGAAGTTTTTGAGAAACATCACTGCCAAGCTGCATGCTGCATTGGAGATTTTCGAAAGATATTAGTCGGATGCAAAACAAGCAGACGTCGGTTACTATGTGATCACTGGTTATCAGAACTGGCTATTTTTAGAATAAAATCCCTATAAGCATTGATTAAAATAGCAAAATGCCATCATACTTTTGGTGTTTTCTCGGAATAACGTTTTCGGTTTGTAGAATCAATACTGGACCTGTTCTTATTTTTAAATATATGTTCTACTTGGAAAGTACCCCTTTCTATGTAAGCTATTATGGTTTAAAACAGGTATACGGAGATCGTGGTCTGGAATCCTGTGCAATTTTTATAATACACTGGCGGAAAGTGAAAAAGAACACCAAGAAGGAATTAGCGGACGATCATGAAATTTACATATGTTAATGGGGTCGAGTTTACGTAGGTGTGATGTTAATTTCGGGACCAACCGGTGAGCGCTTACGCCACAGCACGGCATAATATTCAAATTATCGTCGGTGGTATTTAAGGAGTACGACGAAGTGAATGTAATCAGTCGTCGGCGTACGGACACGTGCGAAGACCCTGAAAAAGCTGCAATGGAAGACGTGTACGATTTCAGCAGTTATCGGACTTTGAGCGAGGTCGTCTAGTCGGACTCCGCGAGGCCGGGTGGTCGTATCGTCGTATTGCGTAGCGAATTGGACGGGACGTATCGGTGGTGGTACGATGGTGGCGTAGATGGTCCGAGGAACATTCCCACACGAGAAGACGTGGAACCAGGAGTCACAGACGGACTGATGAGCAGACCGAACGACACATAAGAAGAGCGGCGTTGTCAAGCAGAACATCCACTGCGACGCAAATCCCAGCTGCCGTTGCACCTGAGGTGACTGTGCGAACAATCCGCAACCGTCTACTGGATGCAAGACTACGTGCACGTGTGCCTCTGGCATGTGTACCACGGACTCCAGCCCACCGTCAGGAACGGCGTGCAGTAGTGTCGCCAACGGCTGCACTGCAGAACGCAATGGCGATCTGTCGGTCGGTCCACCGTGGTGGACCGACCGACAGATCGCCATTGCGCCATTGTAAGGTCGGTCCACCGTGGTGTTTTCCAGCAAGATAACGCACGCCCACCCACGGCACGTGCAACGCAACATGCACTTCAGGGTGTGAGACAACTTCCATGGCCTGCACGTTCACCGGATTTGTCCCCCATTGAACATGTGTGGGATTTTATGGGACAACGACTTATCCGGTCTCCACGGCCAGCCACGACCATCCCCGATTTACGCGTCCAGGTTGTGGATGCTTGGAACTCAATACTCCAAACTTACATCCAACATCTGTACGACAGACTCCATGCCAGAATTCCATAGTGTGACGCAGTTCATGGCGGTTCAACCTCGTACTAACCATGTTACATGGAAATGTTATTTTACAGTTTACCACCAAATACAGCTGTATTTTGCCATAATGTTTTGATCACGTTATCCTCTGTATTCCGTTATTATGCTGCATACATTTCGTTGATATCAGACGTCTCCTTCTTGGTGTTCTTTTTTCACTTTTCGGCAGTGTATAAAGAGGCAGCTCCTTTTCTTATTAACAATCACTCTCAAAAGAAGAATATGAGGGACCGGTGAGTGAAATATCTGTAACCAACGATGAATTATTGGAAATATTATCATACTGAAGAGACTGTTGGCAGAAGCATGATGGGTAAAATGTCACACAGAATTAAATAGACTTTGCAGTGGCAATTCAAATCAAGCTACGACAAATGACAATTTCAAGTAACAGCAGATTTAGAAGTTAGTTTCCTCTAATTAATGAAACTCTGTCAAGCAACAGTGCGTTTGCAAGTGTAGCACGATTTTTGACAGTATAAACACAATGGAGAATATCCTCGGTTTCAGTTGTTGGTTTCTCGTGTTAACTTATCATATCAACCAGTAACTGTAAGACCGCATCGGTGGCTGAGTGATCGAAGGTGCTGGTTTCTGGGTACATTGTTAAGACTTTTGTGGTAAGTTGAACCAAGAAGTGGTGCTGCACTAGCTGCATTAATTTTTTAGAAAAGATACACCATTCTGTGGTGAAAGATAAACCCAACAACATAGTGTAACCTTGTACCATTACGTGGGGAAACGTTGAACCACGTTGTTGGGTTTTGTTTGCAAAACACGATGTTGTATCTTTTCTCAGAAAGTGGTGCAGCTGTGCAGTACCAATATTTGGTGCAACCTACCACAAAACTTTTAGCAGTGTAGTTGACGTATCCTGTCCCGAAATTCAGCCCCAGACAAAGCATTATCAGTGTGTCAGCGTCTTGTGCCGGCTTTCCCTTCTTCAATACAGTGGCCACCAAATTGTGGAGGGACCATTCATAGCACTAAGAGGTCTTAATTTCGGTCGTTAACCCCTCTCTCAATAATTGTAGGAAAAAGTGCAAAGGTAAAACCATGAGAAGTGATTGAACCAAGGAGGTTAGAAGAAGAGGAGGTGAAGGGACACGTTTTAAGTGAAGCCAAAACAGATCAGCTGTTTCTGTCCTCTCTCTGAGGTGGTGGGAGTCTGCGCTGCGAGAGTTCGGCAACGTGACGTCTCTTCCTGAGGCTTAAGCAGTTTTGCTTAGTGCATGCAAACCAAGGATGGAAAGAAGGAATATTTCGGACTTCTTATTTCTTAACATTAGGCTTTTGGTTATATTTTAAACATGGTTACTTGAACATGGGCAGTATGCATGGTTACTTGCACATAGGCAGTAAGTAACCATGCGCACTATGCACTTCCGCTCAAAAAATCATTATTTCGTTAAATTTTTTTAAAGAAATACCAACATATATTTTCCTGTTTTTTCTGGAATTTTTTTATTATGGGAATAAATATTTCAGCCTCAATTTTTTTCATGCCTGTATGGGTAGAGTAAGGGTCCGAAAACCCCGTTCAAAATCGCGAGTTCCCCATAAAGACATACAGAAGATTCTTAGGTTGGGCGCATTGGCGTAGTCAGCTGATAAAAAGTGGCGTCACGCCAGAAGCACAGGGAGAGGGGCTGTTGCCACCTCCTCTTACTTCGAACCTCCTTAGATTGAACGTCAGCAAAGCGAAGAATTGCATCGACTTATAATGATTAGTGTATGATGTATAAAGAATGTTTGCCGTCCTGGAAAGTACTTTATCAAATCTTCTTCTCAAGTGCATATCAGAGAAATGAAAGAGCACCGTGAAACAAGATATGTGGTTTGTAAAACATCAAAATACTCTTTTTAACAGAGAACTTGCACAAATAAAGTATGGGCGTGTTAGTTGCATTGACGTTATTGGTGTTGTACTTAAAATCAATCGTACGATATCGCTTAGGTGCATCGAACTTAGAACTTACTGAAGGTCGGCCATTAAACAATGTTTTTTAAAACAGCATTCATGATTAAAACTGGAAGTAAAACAACAGTGCAAAATTAAAGCAGACTTTCGATATCGGAAAGCATTTCTCATTCGAAATATTTAAAATATATAAACTAATTTTATCTTGGTCTCACTGTGCATCTAAGATCAATCTCCTTATTTTAAATCTAAGCACATACATCTAATAAACCACATAGTGAAGGGTATTGGCCGAAAAAACATCGGGAAACAAAATCTTCTCTGAATATATCTGCATATCAGTTTAACTTATTTCATTTCAAACTTTTGCATCTTTACTCAATAGAAAGCATTTCCTTTGATCTGCGTCTATTTTGTACAGAGTAAGATATCTAACTATTAATGAAGCAGCGTCACAGTAAATAGTTATCAAAGGTATTCGAAAGAAAAAAGCTAGTAAAGTTTTCCAAATACGATATCTGTCTTTCTCTACCTGTGCGTGTGGTTTGTTTCAACGAATTTTTTTTTTCAAATCTTTCATCGTAAAATGAATTTTACATACGAATAATTTTCTTTATAATTAACTTTTTCAATAAGGAATTTTGCTCCAGCTGTGTGGAAATTAATCGGAAGAGTAGATTTTAAGAACAGTTTTGTGTAAAAATCATTTTACTTAGAGCAAAATATTCTGCTTACTCATCTTCTAACTCCGAAAATACTCTTATGTGTTCAATGTACTTCCCAGATATTTCAAAAAATTCTCTTTATAAAATATATTAATAAAATCATTGCAATTTTTGGTAAAAAGCATTATTTTACATAACTAAATAAGGAATCAGAAGCTTATTAATTTTCTGATTCAAATATAGTTTTATTTTCTGCATGGATATGTCACCAATAAGTTAATATTTTAAACAACATGAGATCTTCTGCATGCATATTTTAAGAGTCTATAAAAATACCACCGATAAAATTTTATGATGTGATAAAACTTCAAAAACTGCTTCCTTCCATTACATTTTTTTTCATTTCTCATGGTTTCTGGGTATGTCATAAGATATCAAAGAAAATTTTTGTAAGCTCTTATGTACATGATATTGAATCAATTATATATTTTCATTTTTGCTTTTAGCAGGTGGCATTAAAATTTCAAATTTCAATATACTTCGATTACCACTGTGTTTTGAAAATTTCCATCAAGAATACAAAGTTCTAACAAAAATTCCAATTGTCATTATTGATAAATTACAAAACAATAAGGAAAATTAAAGTTATAGTAGGAAAGTAATTTTCCTTCTAAATTTCAAAGTGTTGTTAACTGAAAAAATATTTGAATTCTGAGCGACTACATATAGAATAAACAAAGTTCTTGAACAAGTGTTGTCGTAAGCTTTCATGTGCACAAAAGTATTACCTGCGTCTTGTGTTAGTGCGATAATACGAATTTTAAAGTACAAACGTTGCCAGATTACTTTGTAAATTAATTTGACAAGGATTTGACACTAAGAAAATTACAAGTGACTCAGTACACCATTTCAACTGCATATTAAAAGGTATTTTACTTTGAAGTTGAATAAATTTTGCTGCTTGATAGGTTTAATTTTTTCCATTAACATAACGTTCCGTTTTTTCTCCTACTGTCACTATCAAATGCATATTTAAGAAATTAATGTAGTTATTCATTGAAAAGGCTTAGTAAAACTAACGCCTTTTCCTGCAGCAAAGAGAAATTTTAATACCAAACATATATCCTCTCCCTAACGAAAAATGCAAGTAAGAAAATATTTATCCTTTTAATTGAAGAATTTAGGGATTCACTTTTTCAAGGAAAATCTTGTTATTTCTCATTTTGTATCTCAAACTAAATGAATATTGTGATCATCTAGACCCATATACATAAGCGAAAGTAGAGAAGAAGTAAATGTTGCATCAAGAATAATTAGATTAAGCGCTCATTCGAAGCTGTTCAATGTTTATAGCACCTTATCATCAAAGGAAGCTGTCAATGAGAAAGAATGGACCAACTCTCAGTACAGTTAATTATTATTGATTTCAAATAGCGACATATTTAAAATCAGGAGCTCAAATACTGCGGGGTTTTTTTTTAAGAATTACTCCTTTATTTGCCCAAATTTCTGCAGCATTTCGACGTTAATGAACAAAGCGTCGGTAAACCTTCAGAAATTCGCTTAGTTTAACAACGCGAGATGTAACGAAGCGACAACCCTGCTTTGAGGCAAGTTAAAGGAACAGAAAATAGATTTCGGTTCTCCTAGGAAGAATCATATATCGGCTCTCCCCGCTAGTGGCAGAATGAGGTGACGAACACATGAACTTCATAAATGCTGTTATGATAAATCTCTTTTGTACTAAGCTGCCATTTCTTTTTAAAATCTAGTACCGCTACACTATTTCTGATTAAATTTTCTCGACTACAGTTTTCGTGTTTGCATTCCTTTGTCATGAATTTATGTGCAACGGATTTACTTCTGCAGATTAGTGGAAAAATAAATGAAATATTTAATTCTAACAGAGGAAGTGTCGTTATATGAGAGAACTTTAAAATTATGTTTCGTAAGGCTCATCTCAATTGTGCATGGCTGTGAAAGCAGGATACTCAGGTCTCTGTAATGAGTTGTATGAAAACTGATGAAAATTCAGAATATCAAGTATAGTCGTCCCTCAGTATCAGCGGGACATTGGTCCCAGCCGCCCCACCCCGTGCGGATACCAAAATTCGTGGATGCTGAAGTCCCTTACATAAAATGGTGTTGTATTTGCATATAAGCTATGTACATCCTTTTTTATACTTTAAATCATTCCTAGATTACTTATAATACCTACTACAATGTAAATGCTGTGTAAATAGTTGTTATACTGTATTGTAATGTTTAGGGAATAATGACAAGAAAAAACGTTTGTACATGTTCAGTACAGACGCAACCATCGTAGGTCTAATTACGTCAGCAACAACGTAACATTCCCTTTCATTGAACACTTACATATTTATTTCGTTTAATGACATGAAAGCGAAATACGTAGAATAAAACCCAGAATATTTAAAATACAAGTACGTATAGAACATATACTGTAATTATAAATTGAGATCATCTCTCTTGATAACCCTCCTATGATGATGACGATGATGATTTCGGTATGGTGCCTATAATGCCGATGTGGTGAGCTGACGAGATGTGTGACAGTGTAGGTGAACGGTAAGACATCAAGCTAACTTAAACCTTCTGGCAGGACGTTAGAAGGATCATCTACGTCGGAAGAACCTAGTTCCGATTGCAGATGTTGTCGCTTTGGTGGAGGCTCACTAATACTAATGTCAGGATCTGCAGAGGTTGAGGGCTGAGGAGTTTCAAGCGTTTAAAGTCGAGGGTTCGCAATTGCGGATGCTTTAGTTAGAAACATTGTTATAGGAAGCTATTTCTTCTTTTTCTTTGCATCATTAAACAAATATTGCAGTGGTTGTATGCATGTTGTTATCCCTCGGGTGGCACAGGGAGGCTTCGTTCCCTCGAAGTGTCGTACTCGAGGAACATATCCTTTAACACTTGCGCCTGTTGAAAAACAGCTGCAAATATTATACGTGTCCAAATTGGTGGCTCCGCCTCCTCTAAATCTGCTGCTTCATCATCATCTTCGGTAGAGAATTTCGGCAGATCTTCGAGTCCCTCGTTGGTAAGGGATTCTCTATGCTCTTCTATGTGTTCCTCAACGTCGTCCTCACTCATGTCAGAGAAACCTTCCCCACCAACTTTTCTTGCAACATCATATTCCTGACTTCTGCATCAATAGTGGGGAAGCCCCTGAAATCATTGACTACCTCACTCCATAATGGCTTCCAACATACATTGACTGTCTCGGTCTTTATGACATCTACAGCATCTGCAATAAGCACAATTGCTTCTGCAACTGTGACGCTCTTCCGTAAATCCATGATGTTGCAATCAGGGTTAGAATCGAGGGAAGCACGAATCTTTTCGAAGACGAGGCGTGTGTAAGTTGCCTTAATGAAATTGATGATGCTTTGATCAAGCGGCTGCAGCAGAGATGTAGTGCTAGGAGGCAAGAACATTACTTCCACTTTCTCGTCGGCGAGCAGAGAAATATTGGGGATGTCCAGGAGCATTGTCAGTTATGAGGAGGATCTTGAATGACAGCCCCTTGTCTTCGAGGTATTTCTTCACTTCAGGAATGAAGCACTGGTGGAACCATTCGAAGAACAAGATGGTGGTCCCCCAAGTCTTCTTGTTGTGTTGTCAGATGGTGGTTCCCCAAGCCTTCTTTTGATTTTTTGTTTTGTTCTTAAGAGCCTGGGGATGTTTTGCTCGGTGTACGGGGCCTGGTTTGATCTGACCTGCTGCGTTACCACGCAGCACCAGAGTAAGGCGATCTTTCCAGGCCTTGAAACCCGTGGCCTGCTTGACACTCTTATAGGTGCGATTGGGCATCTTCTTCCAGAACAATCCCGTAGGTACGATTGGGCATCTTCTTCCAGAACAAGCCCGTTTTATCACAATTGAAGACTTGCTCTGGAAGGTTGTCTTTCTCTTCTATGAGTTTTTGAGCTTTTCTGGAAACGCTGATGATGCCTCGGCATCAGCTGATGCCGACTCTTCCGTGATATTTATGTTCTTGAAGCTGTAGAGCTTTACAGAGCTAACCAGCCATCCCTTACTTGCCTTAAACTCCTTCCTCTCGCTCTCGACAGCACCCTGACAGCTAAGTGATTTTTCACGCATAATTTTGCCATCAACAGGGGTTATACTTTTGTGACTTGACGTCTACCCACACACCTAATGCTTTTTTAGTCTTTGCAAGCACTTTATCACGAACCAAAAAGAACATTTTTGCCGTTGTAGACACTTCCACGATTTTCAGCTTCTTTCTACTTTATTGTGCGAATGCTTGGTCCGTTCTTACTGACCGTACGTTCCACATTGGCAAGCGGCATGCCACTTCTCAAAGGATCTAAGGTTTTTATTTTCTCGTTGAGATATAGCACTTTACGCTCTCTCTTAGCCTTTAAGGGATTTAACTTAATTACTCTGACCACTTAATTACTTTTCAGGAGCCATTGTTTTCACAGAAACAAAAGGTGCGCACAACACAAGTAGCGAACGAACGCGATGCTAAGCGAACAATGCTCGAACAACGTGTTGGTAAATTTTGTTTCGCTTTCGTCTTTTTGCCGGAGATTCAGAGTCCTGCACGCGACCGTCAGCAAGGTCAAAGACGCACGTGGCGATCACGGATGTTACACGTGTAAAAGAAAACGCCGTGTCTCTCATTACCACGGTGACATTTTGGAGCCAAGAACACTTCTTTCATCACTTCTCACAGAGAGAGTTGCTACTTGCTGATAGCAGCGCGAAATGTGAACGGACGGCAACGATGTCTATAAAATCTTTTTTAAAGCTCAAAAAGTCTTTTTAATGATACTTTACTTCACAGAAATCGGCGCGCGGCAAATTCATGTCTTGCTTTTTTGGAAATTTCTTCAATTTTTTTTAGAATATTTTCGATCCGTGGTTGGTTGAATCCGCGGATGCAGAAACCGCGGATACGGAAGTCCTACTGTAATAAAACGCATTATTATCACCGGAGAAAGAAACAAAGAATAATAAAATCGAAAGACGATCAATCACTATAATAATGCAAGTACGCACTGTATTTCCATCAAAAGTCACCTGTAAGGTCAACTGGTAAGATTACACGTGATGTCAACAGCTGACAGGTATGGGAATTCGAAAATTAGCTTTCAGTCTCAGTTCACTGGTGTTCGAATTACGAATTTCACATTTCAGTCAGTGAAGTGCTTGTTTTAAAAAGGTCGTATGTTGGGAAATAATCAATTGCAAATGGTCTCATTATTGCCGTTAACTGACTTTTGACTCCTGATTTTTAAGGTCTCGAACAGTCCGTGGTAATTGTAAATACCCGAAGCAAAAAATCAAATATATTTAATGACGAGTTAATAAAGAGGAACTGTACACAAGCTATGCATTAAATAGTAAAACTATATGTATAGTAATAATCCGAATTATTGAGGTAAGAATATAAATAAACTTTTCCAAGATTCCCTACATCAACCGGATGCCTTTTTCAAGGACCAGTTTTTGCCCATCTTCCTTGAAATAGCCATCTAGAAACGTTTATTTATATTCTTCAGCAAATATCTTTACCTTCACAGGCATCTCTGAACTTCCAAAGCAGCATTGGTTTGCTGAAAGTCTAAATACGTATTTTGTTCTTTCTTGTTTTGAGTTCTCATCATTTTGGCAAGCCGAAGTTATTTCATGATTTTGTATAAAGCTTGAAAACCTCACGACAAATCAAATGTGAAAACAAAGTCCTTTCTGGGCATTCTTCATGATTCAACTGGTTATTCAAGTACGAAAGTAAGATTTATCTCTCTCTCTTTCTCATTACATGCATTTGAATAGCGGGCGCGAGACTACGTAAGCTCCTCCATCTGAGCGCCGGAAGGTTGAGGTTGCAGAACTTATTGGGGCATTTATAGGTGCAAAGATTCGAGAAGGTATGATATGCACATATGTGCAACAACCAATTAAGTAGTTAACATTCACAATTCGTAATCCCTCAGAAAATTCGATTAGATTATTGACTTCTTCCTTTTTAAAAGAAAATGCCGTCTTGTCACTACAAGAACTATGCAATATTGGGTGTGTACATGAGTTCCATCCGTTTTCGTAGGCTACAAAGGAAGGAGGAGAACACAACAAATAACGTACCTAGGATTTCACATGATTGGCATAATTCTGTGACGACCTCTAGCCATCTGTCTATGAGTAGGAGAATCCCGCGCCGGAAAAACTCCTGTGTTGTAGAGTAAAAACAGTCATGTTGTGCCGTTTTCACATCGTCCACATCATCGAAGGTTTGGAGAGAGAAGGCATTCTCGATCAAAAAGTAAGTACCAGGTCAGGAGAATAGGCCGTGTGAAGTAACACGTCCCAACCAAAGTCCAGTAATTTCTCCCGAGTGATTAAAGCAGCATAAGGTCTGGCGTTATCGTGATGAAAGATCACACCTTTGCGATTGGCGAGTGCTGGCTGCTTCGATGTCAGTTGTTCTCGCAATCTGTCCAACTGTTGGCAGCAGCTGTCAGCATTTATCATTCGGTTAGGTGCCAACACCTCCCAGTGCATAATTCCCTGGACATCCCATAAAACACTCAACAAAACGTTTTTGGGATGCAGTCCTCCTTTTGAAGTCGATGGAGCAGGCTCCGCACCTTGGAACACAGTCCGTCAACGCTTTGCATTACGGTACAGTACCCATTTCTCATCACCCGTTAAAATTCGTTCCAAAAACAGTTCATTTCCATGATGACAAAGCAAAAAACACAGGTACGTATTCTCTCTCCTAGTTGTTTTGCAGAAAGCTGGTGAGGAACCCAGTTATCCACCTTGGTGATGAACCGAAGCGTATGCATCCATCTTATGACTGTTGTTCTGTGTATCGACAACGTTTCCGCTAATTCCTGAACAGTTGAATGTGGGTATTTGTTATAGCTTGGTTCACATCCTCGTCTGAAACCACGAATGGACGCCCAGGACGTGGTTGATCTTTACAGCTTCTGTCTCCGTTCCGGAATTTCCGAAACCAAGGGTGACATGAGCTATCATCAACTGCATCATCTCCATACACTTGACCGATGTTGAGGCATACTCCGGCTGCAGTGCTGGCTTTATCGAACTTGTACAGTGAACAATATCAAATGTGCTCCTTATCGCATGCCATGTTACACCGTCAGCGATTTCCGTTACGAATGACTTACTCGGACAAAACTAGTGCCTGTATATGCTTCACGCTTTATTAGCCCAAAATTCGGCATCGCAGCGTCATGTGTGACGTAACTTCTCCGATCGCAATTTGCATCTATTACAAAAACGGGTGGAACTTTTGCAGACACCCAATATATCACTGAGGAGAACATGTTTAGAATAAACTCCCGTCATAAAACATAAGTACATGTTCCAAAAACTGGCTCAAAGTTTCACGCCAAGTTCTCGTTCAATTTGACTAAAAAATGATTCATAAAACACAAGTACGTGATTTAAAACTAATGCTGAAATAAATATGTGTTACTAACTCTGCAAAAATAGTGATAATTTTACCTTTTCATTCACTGAAATGGAGGTCAAAGACATTACTTCATTGTCAGGTAGTCACATGGATGTAAGATTTAAAACATATTTATACTAATAGTCTGCCATTATGAATATTTTGTCCAGGAGAAATTTCTTTTTCGTTACTAACAGACTTTTTAAGACTAACAGAATTTCTTTTTCGTTTATACCTTTGGAAAATAACAGAAACGGCAGTATGAATCATCCTTTTTATTTATTTATTTTTATTTAGTTTTTTTTTAATTTATATATATATTTTTTTTTTATTTTCATTTTTTTTATTCTCATTTTAATTTTTTTTTAATTTTTACTTTATTTTATTTTATTTTTTATTTGTATTTTCATTTTATTTTTTATTTGTATTTTCATTTTATTTTTTATTTTTATTTTTATTTTATTTATTTATTTGTTTATTTTTTAGTTTATTTTTGGTAGTGTTATTTACTAAAAATAAGAAACGGCAATATAGCAGTATGAGAAAGCAGTATGGGAGTAAATCAGAAAGGCAGTATGAGTTATCCCTTTTATTAACTTTTATTTTATTTTTTTATCTTTATGTTGGTGTAACGGAGCTTCAGTGATAAAGTTGTCCCAGATGTGAAATGGACGGAATTCTGATGAAAACTTCAAATACATAAAATTCTGTGCAAAATAAATTTTATTGATCAATACAATCACCGCCAGAAGCAGTATCTTTTGCTGACGAGAAACGAGCTTCTGTACGTTGGCGTGAAAAAATGTGGAGCTTTGGGATGCAACAAATTCATGAAATGCGGGACTAACTTATGTTTCGTTGAAGAACAATTTATCCCATAGAAGAAGTGCAGGTTCTTAAAGAAGTGATAGTCCGTAGGGGACAGATGAGGTGAATAAGGTGGATGAGGTGAGGTTTCGTACCTCATATTTACACGCCAGACTATCCAGAAGCTGGATAGTCTGACTGGTGGTGTGAAGTTTTCCATGCATAATCTCAAAATCATGACAAAAATCGTCCGCCGTGATGATCTGACCCGATTATAAGAAAGAAGAATGAATCCCACTAGCTGGGGACACATCAAACACTGACCTTCATCTCCCTGGGATGTTTGGAGCGATGGTCGAGTCACAGCCCCAAAAGTCGACGATTTTCATATAACATCCATTTCTCATTTCACGTGACGAGGAACCTGAAAATGCCGTTAGTTATGTTGTAGATACGCGGAGAATAGCAGACATCCAATCGTCATCTTTATCAGTGTTCCGTCAACTAATGTGAAACCCATATATCTGCCATTGCCTATCACCGTTAAACGTTGGGATAGTGTACTCAAAGTTTCATGCCAAGTTCTCGTTCAATTTGACTTTGATCAGATTCAATCAACTCCACCTGCACAGTGATATCGATAGCTCCTTCTGGTCTATCCCTTAATTCGTTTTCGAGGCTCATATCGCCAGACCAAAATTTTGCAGAACAGCGATGTTTCTTGCATTCACTAACGCTGATTTCCTCAAATGCTCTTTTGATTATGCGAGATGCTCCCGATGCACGATTCTTGTCATATTTCTATATAAGTTTTAACTTATATAGAAATATGACACGAATCGGCATTGATCCATCGTCCTCTTCACTGCAGTACAATTCTCTTCAAAATGACGCCACTGACGAAATGACCAGCGAATTTTGAGCCAATGAAGCGTGCGGCAGTAGAGCATATAGAGGCACTAGGTTTGTCCGAGTAAATCATTCGTAACGGAAATCATGAACGGTGTAACATGGCATGCGATAAGGAGCACATTAGACATTGTTACTGTACGAGTACGAGTCCTGCAGCCGCGGCTTGCCGCAAAGTCTGTCAAGCGTATAGGGAGGATGCAGTTGATGATAGCACGTGTCGCCGTTTGTTTCGGAAATTCCGGGACGGAGACAGAAGTTGTAAAGATCAACTAGGTATTGGACATTCATCCGTGGTTTCTGACGAGGATGTGGACCGAGCCACAACAAATGATCCACATCCAACCGTTCAGGAATTAGTGGAAACGTTGTCGGTACACATAACAACAGTCGAAGACGTATGTATGAGCTTCGGTTCATAACCAAGTTCGATAACTGGGTTTCGTACCAGCTTTCTGCAAAGCAACAAGAGGAGAGAGTCCGTACCTGTGTTTCTTTGCTTTCTCGTCACAAAAATGAACCATTTTGGGGACGAATCGTAACGGGTGATGAGAAATGGGTACTGTACCGTAATATAAAGCGTCGACGGACTGTGTGCCAAGGTGCGGAGCTTGCTCCATTGACCTCAAAAGGAGGGATGCATCCTAAAAAGGTTTTGTTGAGTGTTTGGTGGGATGTCCAGGGAATAATCCACTGGGAGGTGTTGGCTCCCAACCGAACGATAAATGCTGATCTATACTGCCAACAGTTAGGCAGATTGCGAGAAGAACTGACATCGAAGCGGCCAGCACTCGTCATTCGCAAAGGTGTGATCCTTCATCATGATAACGCCATGATTAAGGATCATACCTTTGCGATTGACGAGTAGTTGCAGTAGAAGTCAGCATGCTGATTTAATCACTTGGCAAAAATTATTGGACTTTGGTTGGGAAGGATTACCTCACACGACGTATTCCCGTGACCTGGCACCTACGGACTATCACCTTTATCGATCGTTAGAGAATGTTTTCTTTCTCCAAACCTTCCATGATGTGGACGATGTAAAAACGGCATTATGACTATATAAGATAAGGCTCAACATATGTAATTAGAACCATATACTACGGGGACGTAAATCTAATGATGATGGGCAACATATTTTTGCGTGAAACATGTCCGATATAAAGTGCAGGGCGGTCTGCTGGAATGGTTTGATATTTGGTCCATTGATGAATCTATACCTGGAAGATATTTACATTTTAAGGTATTTTGGAAATATCGCAATATCTGCAGAGTGTTTTTAATTACCTGGTTTTTAGTGTTTCGTATCCTTGATGGTACGATGAACCCGAACTTCGCTGCTTGTATCATAGAACATTTTATGACTGTAAGACTGGACTGACTTCAGTTTTAGGATATACACACTCTCGTATGTTTTACTGCTGAAGATTTTGTGGAATTATACACATTTATAGTGCCTGCCCGTGCATCGGGACTTCCGAACTCCTCTGAGGTAATATCTTGCCATAGAAATTCCGAATTGGTCTACATTATTGTGTTATTGCAAACATTACATATTGTTTTTTAATTAATATTTAGTTTCATCTTCTGATTCCGACATGTGCATATAATATATGGCAGTAATAAATGAAAGATTCAGGACTGTTCTACACCTACTTTCGCGGATCGCTGTGTACTTTTTATATTTATACGTGAGTAACGGTATATGTGAGGGGATATACCCAATTTACTAGGTATTGCATGCCTTTTTTGACTTTAAAACACAGGAGTTTTTCCTGCGTGGGATTCATCTACTCATAGACAGCTGGCAAGAGGTCATACAGAATAATGGCAATTATGTGAAATTCTAGGTACGTTATTTGTTGTGTTCTCCTCCTTTCTTTGTAGCCTACAAAAACGGGTAGAACTTATGCACCCACCCAATACAAGCCACATCGCGCGAAGTGTTAATTCCTGAATTACTTTCCAGCTTTTCTACAGCATCTGATATTCCATCTGCAACAACTTAATACACTGGTCACAAAAATGCTACGGAGATTAAGGGAAAACATGGTGGTATGCAAATTTAGAGACTACTGGATATCGGTTATCAGCGTGCTTAGCTACGTCATATGCAAATTAGCATCATGACAACAGACCACGTGGCCATGCCAGCTCCGATAAAAGTAACCTGCCAGAAGTGGAAAACTGGTCGTTTCCCCGCTTGGTCTAGGATTTTGTGGAATGTATTGCCTTCAGTGCGGATTAACCTGAACTGATGTCCAGCATTGACAACAGAGGTAAGGCTGTTGGCATGTTACAGGCAGGTGTATGACAGATCGATGTTGCTGCTGCTTTGGAAATTTTGCAAAGTGTAGTAAGTTGGCTACACGCAAGATTTCTACGCATAGAAGTGTTGCAGATCGACCCACGAGTGGTCGCCCTAGGATAACCACCGGGTGGCAAGATATTTACTTGAGAGTAAGTGCTCGGAGAAGGCCTAGTATCATCAGAGCCAATACGGGAAATACTTATGGTGTCACAGTATGTATTCAAACGATGCGAAACCGTCCTCACGAGTACAGACTCAGGGAAGAAGACCGCCGAGGTGTATAGCATGGACTTCTATTCACCATCGTCAAAGCTCTACCTGGGTACAACAGTACATGTTATGGAGCACAGAGTGGGACCATGTACTTTTCACAGATGAATATCGTTTTGTTCTTTATTATGATGCTCGACGAGGACACATGTGTAGGAGATCCGACACACGGATGCAACCAGATTATGTGCAGTTCATCCAGCCTTATCAGCGACAGTCAATTCTGGTCTGGGCAGGAGTCTGTTTTAATGGCCGTACTTCTTGTATGTTTGTCAAGGCAACGTAAATGCATCAGTCTACCGATATGAGATCATTGTACTCATTGTGATACTGTTTCACGCTGCTATTGGCGGTGTCGCACGATTGGTCGAGTAACGATTGGTCGACATAACGATTGGTCGGCACCCGACTAGTCGACAATAACGATTGGTCGACATAATGATCAGTCGACCATAACGACTAGTCGACAATAACGACTGGTCGACAGCACGATTGGTTGAGATAACCATTGTTTCAGAGGATTACGGTTTACATTCGCACCGGTACCTCTCAAAACGTAACGTTCCTTTTTGGAAATAATATCTTTTAGAATGTAGTCCTCAGAACGTTCAACATTATAACATATTATTTCCAAATAGGCCCCCGTGTGATCTTTTGTACTCTAAGTGAAATCTATATAGAGGGCCTTCTGAACGATGTTATTTCCGAAAGGGCCCCAGGGCACTTTAGATATAGGCACCTTGGGGAAACTGCCACACATAATTCGGAAACTCGGAAAATTGCCACACATTCAAAGCGTTTCTCGGACGAACGGCGATTTGTGCTCGTCCCCCTTAATGAAAACCATGTGGCAATTTTCCGATGGGGCGATTTTTCTGTGTGTGGTAATTTTCCGAGTAGCTGAAAGATGTGTGGCAATCTTCCGGTTGGGCAATTTACCGCCAACTGTTTGCACTTATTCAAATGTTGTTGTTTTTTCCAAATTCCGTTCACCATTTTATGTCGACCAATGTCGACTAATCGTTATATAGACCAGTCGTTACTGTCGACTAATCGTTATGTCGATCAAACGTGCTGTCGACCAATCGTTACTGTCGACTAATCATTACTGTCGACCAATCGTAATGTCGACTAATCATTTCTGTCAATCAACTGTTATGCCGACCAATCGCTATGTCGACCAATCGTTATTGTCGGCCAATCGTGTGTCGGCCAATCGCTATGTCGATCAACCGTTTGTCGACCAATCGTTACACACCCGCTATTAGGCATGCATTCTGCTTTCTCGATGACAATGCAACCAGTCAGCGTGCCTAGAGTCAGCTTCAGGGACTGAAAAATCATGGGATTGAATCTTTACAGCTGCCTCCGAGGTCCCTTGACTTTGACCCTATTGAAAACATTTGGGACGTTGTACAGCGACGTCTCCGGAAAAACACGTTCCATACCCCAGTAATCCGTAACGTGTTGCCTGTAATATGGAACGAGCTGCCGCAGACACTCATCACTAACGTCATTTCAAATATGCATCGTAGGTGTCAAGACGTTCTTCGAGACAAAGGTCATGTTACCTGGTATGGAAATCCAGAGGTATGGACATTCATCGAATTACCATTTTATATATATCTTGCAGTGCTACTTTCTTGTGTGGGGAAATTGCACAATAAATTGTTTTTGTAAACGCACTCTTTATCGTTCGTGTTACATAGCCTCAATGGTTTTATTTCAATGCATGTTGCTTGTATGAGATACACACACCCTTCATTTCATTCAATATCTAAATTTTTGTGACCATTGTATGGCTCTCTGTATTTTTGGTTTTGTAATGTTTTGATTGAAGTAGGCTGTTAATCTGTCGATCATTTACGTTAAGTTGCTTCAACGCAACACACTAAGGTTTATGACTTATCTGGATATTAACCTCACTAGAGCACATTAAGCTTAGCTTAAGTTAATGTTTAGAGAATAGCTTGTCGTCTTGAAGCTTATCGAATATGCTTTTCATTGAACCCGGGAAGTTTCCGTTGAAGTTGTAAAGTACTTAATTAAACATAACGTAAACTTCCGTATTCGGCCAAGGGTCAAAAGTGAATAAA
This sequence comes from Macrothele yani, assembly GCA_039090855.1. Taxonomy (NCBI): domain Eukaryota; kingdom Metazoa; phylum Arthropoda; class Arachnida; order Araneae; family Macrothelidae; genus Macrothele; species Macrothele yani. Next base: position 101,263,447 of record CM077002.1, on the reverse strand, counting down.
ATAATTTACGCTCTAATTCCCCTTTTACTAGTCCTTATGGCACATCATCCACATCATACGCATTTTATCCAGTCGGCTAATTAGCTTTGAATCATAATCACCACAAATGTGGTTTAATCCGTATTCAATTATATCCTCTCAGCGCTTAACAAACTTGAGCTTGCAAAACTTTGGCTCATGAATTACTTAACGAAAACATGAAACATTGCCTTAAAATAATCGAGCCACCCTTGCTGTCGAACATTAGAATAAACAGTGCTCTCGTAAAAGAAGAAAAAAGTGCTATCGAAACTTTACACGTCGATCATTTTACACACAAGCTCTTATCTCTTGAGTCTGAGTACGTAGGTAGCACTTTGACCTGCTATCAGGTGTTGCCATCTTCAAATTCATCGAGAGAAAATCTGTGATGTCAGAAAAATGTTTACAGAGAAGAAAGCAAATCAACCTCAGAACACGGAACTCTGAAGGAGGGTAAAATTGAAGTTACACGTCACAGTTTCATTAGAAGGAAGTTTCTAGAAAGTGAAAGGTGTTCCAAGTATCTGTAAAATATATTAAGAACACGGGTAACTACTTCCTTTTCTATATTTCCTAATTTGAGGCTAAAATATATTTCTGCACGATATAGAAACCTACAACATAGAAACAGTTTGAGGGCTTCTGAGTATGCAGATAGTTGATATTGCCTCATACGTTATCAGTTAATTTTTTTTTTCGGGGAAAAATGTGGGGTTACGTACGCAGTTTATATCGAAAGATGAAATCGATGATTGTAACAAAATTGGATCCAGTGAACGAAGTAGTGCACTAAAGAAATATGTTCGACAGGAAAGAGAAAATAAAAGTTGAATTTCATTAAAATAAGTGAGTGACGACTAACCAATAGCAGCAACATAATAATAAGAAGAAAAAGAAATAAAAGTTTAAACAACACACATCTTTAGTCTGCCATTTTCCTAGAACAGTCTATTAGATCTTCGAGATGAGGTGTGACGTAAGTCCGGTTTTTATTCTGTTTCAATGTCTTCACAGTGACAGCTTTCAAAATAAACACTGAGTGGTCACAGAATTATGACCACCTACTTCGTAAGTTCCATACACATCTTCAGTGCAGGAGCTATCTGACGTGGCATCGATTCAATAAGATGCCGAACGCAGTTGGGAGCTATGGCCAACCACGCTGTGTAATGCAGCCTTGAATGGTAGTATGTTGCTCTTTGGTGCATCCAGACGCCTGATATGTCATTCCATAGTGTCCCACAAGTGCTCTTTAGGGTTAATTTCGAGAAACGTTCGGAGAACAATCAATATACTGGAAATCTAAAATATGTTCCCCAAACTGTTCCTGTAAGGCATTAGACTTGCGGCTGGGCATATTGTAGTCTTGGAAAACACCGTCGCCACTCTGGAAGTTCAACATTGTTGGGTGTACCGAGAAAGCACGCAATTTACGATAGTTTGTACCAGTCAATCGTTGTCTTTTATGCACTAGGAATCAAAGTTCCTTCCAGATAAACATTCCCCACACTATGCAAGTGCCTTCACCGGCTTGCACTGTGGTGACTATGCAAGTGCCTCCACCGGCTTGCACTGTGGTGACTATGCAAGTGCCTCCGACGGCTAGCACTGTGGTGACTATGCAAGTGCCCCAACGGCTTGAACTCTGATGACTATGCAAGTGCCCCAACGGCTTGCACTGTGGTGACTATGCAAGTGCGTCCACCGGCTTGCACTGTGGTGACTATGCAAGTGTCTCCACCGGCTTGCACTGCGATGACTATGCAAGTGTCTGCACCGGCTTGCACTGTGGTGACTGTGCAAGTGTCTCCACCGGCTTGCACTGTGGTGACACTGCAAGTGCCTCCACCGGCTTGCATTGTGTTGACTGTGCAGGTGTCTCAACCGGCTTGCACTGTGGTGACACTGCAAGTGCCTCCACCGGCTTGCACTGTGGTGGCTATGCAAGTGCCTCCACCGGCTTGCACTGTGGTGACACTGCAAGTGCCTCCACCGGCTTGCATTGTGTTGACTGTGCAAGTGTCTCAACCGGCTTGCACTGTGGTGACACTGCAAATGCCTCCACCGGCTTGCACTGTGGTGACACTGCAAGTGCCTCCACCGGCTTGCACTGTGGTGACTATGCAAGTGCCTCCACCGGCTTGCACTATAGGGACTATGCAAGTGTCTCCACCGGCTTGCACTGTGGTGACACTGCAGGATGGATTGAGTGCGCCATGTCGATTTGTCCTGATGATGCCGAGCCAAACGCTCTGCGAGTCTATAGTGGATGTTAATAAAGTAATAAATTGTGAATAAACGTTGACAATGTATCCTATAATCTCTTACTTGTGTTGTAATTGAAATATCGTTTGTATATTAGCAATGAGTCACCTAAAAAAATTTAAGTACTACATTTACGGTAAATGTAAAACAATTCCGTTAGCAACAATGAATTACACCGAGTGATCATTGAATTATGAGGACTTCTATCAAAAGTGGATGCGGCTCGTGGACCACGTAATTCCTGAGAGCACGGCGTTAAGCGACTGACGTAGCATATACCAGGGCGATTCATAAGTTCGTAGCATTTCGGAGTACAATGCTCATTTCTGTACCGGATGTTGATCACATATGGCTGTTCGGCAAAATACAGTCCATCAGAGTCTATGGCCTTTTGCCAACGTTCAGTCAAAAATGCAATGCCGTTGTGATACCAGGCGGCTAGCTTGAATGCAAAACATCTCAGTGATGTCATCTTTCACAGCCTCCGAGGAATTGAACCATCTGCCGGACAAGAAATGCGCTATGGAATGAAACAGGTAAATATCCGAAGAGGAAAGTTCTTCGACGTCATCCAAATCCTGAATTTTTTGGTGGACAGACCGAGACCTATGACATGGAGCGTTGTTGATTTGCAGGAGGATCTTCTTTCGGTTCATCATTGCGGGATAGCTTTGACGTAGAACGTCGTATACATGTTGCAGCTAGTCAGCATACGGGTTCTCATCGATGACCGACCACATGGCTCAAGCTTCCAGTGGACAGGGCCCTCGAAATTCCACCATACACACAACATTGTCTTCACTTCAAAACGCCCTCTTTCAACCACTGCTTGAGTTTCATCCCTGGCTGCAGCTATTGGTTTCCGGTAGCTGGATAACGTAGGAAGACATACTTCTCATCATTGGCTACGATTCTCCTCCAAAACCGGTCGTCACGTGGATTTTGCAGCAATTCTCGACATAGAGTGACACGCTCCTCAGCTTGCGTTGGGATCAACTCATGGGGAACCATTCGCAGACGTATGGAGTGAAAACCGAGCTGGTGTAGGGGACGAACGATAGTGGTTTATTATACATGGACCTCCCCTGCTAACTGCCGGGTGCTAGTTTCTGGGTGCTGTTCAACAACTATACGCAGAGCTTCGGTGTTGGTGGTGATTGGTCTCCCACAGAGTTCGAATTTTTCAACGAGCTCTGTGTCTCCGGACCAGAAGCGTTGAAACCATTTTCTTCCTGTTGCAGGGTGCACTGTCCCCTCACCCTCTTCTCCACAAATTTCTTTCGCGGCAACTGTCGCGTTCAACACTTTTTTTTTTCAATAATGGCGTAGGAGCCCACGAACAATAAGTTTCTTCTCCGACATTGTCGTCTCGTATGAGCGGCACACAAGTGTTGGGTCCGGCGCATGCCTACCTGTGTGAGCAGCGGAGCACGTCACCCAATCAGGCGTGAGACACATTCCACCTTACTGCGCATGTCCAACTGTTCGGCAGAGCTTCTCCATCTGTACGGCGAAACGCTACGAACTTATGACACCCTGCTATAAGGTGTGTGTGGAGCAGTAGGCACTAAAATTCGGAGCGTGATGAATAAATGATACGATTTATGGGATTCTGAAAAAGGATATTGAAGGCTACAGATACGATTTATGGGATTTGGGATATAATGATACGATTATGGGATTTGGGATATAATGATACGATTATGGGATTTTGATTGGATATAATGATAAGATTATTGAATTTTGATATAATATATCAAAATATATTATATATCAAAATATATTATATATCAAAATATATTATATCAATTATGGGATTTTGATTGGATATAATGAAAATGGATATAATGATACGATTATAGGATTTTGATTGGATATAATGAAAATGGATATAATGATACGATTATAGGATTTTGATTGGATATAATGAAAATGGATATAATGATACGATTATAGAATTTTGATATAATATAATGATACGATTATGTATCAGTTAATGCGCTTGCTTTGGCTGACAAATGTAATTTTTTCTGGCGGGTGATTCTTTTTCAAAGGTACGGAAATGTTTCGATACGATTATGGAATTTTGATATAATATAATGATACGATTATGAAATTTTGATTTAATATAATGATACTATTATGGAATTTTGATATAATATAATGATACGATTATGGGATTTTGATTGGATATAATGATACGATTTATGAGATTTTGATTGTAGGCGTTTGGAGAGCGTTGCCTCGATTTCCCAAACAGCTAAACTGATGTGTTGTTCGGGAGCCGCCGTACATTATTTGACCATTTTCACGCTACTCTTGTTACGGTGGTCGGCCATCGATGGGGATCCGTATACCGACCAGCTGCAACACGTATACGACGTTCGACGTCAGAGCTATCCCGCAATGATGAACCGAAAGATGATCCTCCTGCAAATCGACAACGCTCTATGTATAAGTCTCGGTTTGTCCACCAGAAAATTCAGGATTTGGATGACGTCGAAGAACTTTCCTCTTCGGATTTTTACCTGTTTCATTCCATAGCGAATTTCTTGTCCGGCAGATGGTTTCATTCCTTGGAGTCTGGGAAAGATGACATCACTGAGATGTTTTGCATTCAAGCCACCCGCCTGGTATCACAACGGCATTTCATTTTTGACTGAACGTTGGCGAAAGGCCATAGACTCTGGTGGACTGTATTTTGCCGAACAGCCATATGTTATCAACATCTGGTACAGAAATGAGCATTGTACCCCGAAATGCTACGAATTTATGAATCGCCCTGGTATATGCTACGTCAGTCGCTTGACGGCGTCCTCTCAGGAGTTACGTGGTCCACGGGCCACATCCACTTTTGACAGAAGTCCTCATAATTCAATGATCACTCGGTGTAATTCATTGTTGCTAACGGAATTGTTTTACATTTACCGTAAATGTAGTACTTCAATTTTTTTAAAAGGTGTTTCATTGCTAATATACAAACGATACTTCAGTTACAACACAAGTAAAAGATTATAAGATAAATTATCTACGTTTATTCACAATTAAATACTTTATTAACATCGACTATAATTTCGCAGAGCGTTTGGCTCGGCATAATCAGGACAAATCGACATCCATTTGTTAAAGTTTTATAGCTTCCTTTTGCTACTTTCATATACTGTATACGTTCTACATACCAGCATAATTCATCTAATGGAAACCTTCTGTTACCTATATAGTTATTTATGTCAAAAGAATATAACTTTAGAAGTTTAATTCGCTATATCATACCAGGGGGTTCATCACATTCTTTTTAAATTTTTAAAGCTCGCAGTGTCGTGAGAAGTACAAAAAGCATATAACAATTCCAATGGCCGAAACTATTTATTTTTTCGTGAGAAGTCTGTATTTATAACAAAAAGGGATCATAACTGCAAATTACATTTCAAGCAACCAAATAGTTTGGAACAACCTATCAAAAAGGATGTGATGAACACCCAGCTATGATATAGTGAATTAAACGTCTAAAGTTATATCCTTTTGACATCTTCGAGACAAAGTCCTCATATTTGCTGTAAATAAAATAAAGTCACAATGATTTTTATGTGAGCCTGAATAACAAACATGGGTAGACATTCCTTCCTGATATTTTAATGAATTAGCCAATATAATAACTATTAAAGCTAATTTACCATTTTTTTCTTCTCCTTTTTTACTTTGTTTTTGTGTCAGTGTTCGAAAACCATTATGAGCAACTCTAAGGGGTATAAACAGTCTCACGTTCCTAATGTCAGGTCACTGGTTCCAAAGTGGAAGGGGGTGAACATCCAGCACTACGAGACAAGCGCAACATCGTGCATTATTCGGGACTGATGGCAAGTCCCAGCTCAGACGATAAGCCATAAACCAACGTTTCTGACCGCTTAGCAACGAGAATGGCACTAAATGATTTCATATAACTTTGCTGCCCAGATGAACGTACAGTGTTGAAGAAAAGTATTGTTTGTATTTTATTCAGAAATAATAAGCAGGATGTTCTTTCATCGCGGATGATAGTTGTTTTGCGATAAATTTCCGTACGTGATATATAGCTAAAAATAAGTTGTTGTTTTTTACTTTTCTTTTTTAAAGGAAAAACGACTGCAACAAATATGCTTTCACAGAATTATCACCATTATTCTGCAGAAATAACTACTTCTTGTACTTTATCGCAGCAAATTGTGCAGTGTTTTACAAAAAAATGTTTTTCACATTATAGGATGCAAAATGACAGAACATCTTAATATATAATCTGCTAGAGCCATCCTCTTCCTCCGTGTCACTTTTTAAGTCGTCATAGCAACAACCGAGAAACAAATGCTTGTAACGTCACGCTTAGTTTTTCGTGTTTTCGTGTAGGTGACGTCATCACCTACACGCGCACAGTCCACGCGTATACCACTTTGTTTTGTTGTCATAGCAACAGAGAACACAGCTGCCGGCGTGACGTCATCTAATCCAAATCATTTTTACATGACGTCAAACGTCAGAGATGCGTTGCGTTACACAGTCAACTCTAGAGATACGAAACTTTTTTTTTGTTGTTGGAGGTTTAACGACCACCGTGAGCAACTCAGTGGGCTATAAGCAGTCTCTCGTCCCTAATTTAGGATCACTAGTTCCAGGGAAGGGAGAGAGCCAGTGCCGTAGGACAAACACAACATCCATGCCTCTCCGGGATTCGAACACGGATCCCTTTCGGACGAATAATCAGAGGCCATTGCTTAGACTACTGCACCAAAAACTTTACATCAGGAATTTTGGTTCACTACCTGAACCGGTGTTTAGCCATCTATATGTGGCAACGTTAAGATAAAAATAGCTCACGGAAAAGAACAGGGGAAATTGATACAGGGTCCACAGTCTGTGTATATGAAAATTGCTGCGTGCAAGGAAGTGTTGACGAAATAGGGACTAAAGGTTTTACAAAACACCTAACAAATAGACAGCCCGTCGTATCAAATTCCATAACCGACTGCTCCTGTTGTATTATGTACCATCCTGATGATCCATAATACATCAGGATTGAACATGTCATCATTACATTGATCGGAGAATTGCGGAAGGCAGGAAAGCTATTTCTGTCCTTTGGAGCAGCAATACCTTTCCAAGAGTAAAAAGATGCATGTTTCTGCTATTGTGCAGAGTACCATTTTACATGGTACGGAGACGTAGACATTGAATAAAAGACATCAACAAAGATTATTGGCTACAGAGATAGACTTTCGGAGGCGTTCTGCAAGAAAATCCAGATGTGAAAAAGTGCGTAATACAAAAATTCGAGATATTATAAGTGTTAAAGTAAACATTCTTCAAATTATTGAAATGCGGAGATTACAATGGTTCGGCCATGTAAGGAGAATGTCATCAGAGAGATTTCCTAAAATTCTGATGGAGTGGGAGGCTCCAGGAAAGAGGAACGCCAAGGACAAAATGGATGGAGGTTATTAAATCAAATTTAAAAAATAATGAACTGGACGAAGTGATGACCTTGGATAGAAAGAAGTCAAGAAAAACTCTTGCTGAACTATATGGTCGAGGAAATCCGCTTAGTAGTGGAAATTTGTCATGATGATGGTGATGATAAATTTTATTATCCCCCGTCATTATTGACGGGCTTTCATCTAGTGTTCTATAATGTGAACACATAGTCACATAACAAAGCATTGTTTTAGGCATTGCTTCAAAATTTAGGTTCTCGACTATAAAGCAAACATAAAAAACCTTTGAAGTCCGTTTTTGCTTGTTAACTAAAAAAACTACTGCTTTAAACTTATACTTTTGTCGTAATAGTAATACATGAATCTTGTACTCTACGTTTATCGCTTTAATCTCTTCTGTTGTTAAATGCCAATTTTCTCGCAATTTTTACTCCTTGATGTAAATTATTCCATTCTACATCTCTGCAGAAGAAGAACGTTTTTGCATATGGAAACTACGAAATTGTATTAAATTACAATATTCGCGGGACTATATTTGATTCTTCTCATTTTAAGGTCGCTCATCAGATTTCTTGGCGGGGCGGGCATCCCTAAAGAAAAAAACATCTTCCTTCTGTAATTCGAGCTCGCAAAGAAAACATTTGAGCAGGCTCCTTTTGTTCTCTTCTTTTCACCTTCGTTAGATAAATCGTACCCCAAGTATAATTTCAAGCCACGAACAAAATTCATGCGAAATAAGGGTTGAGAAAATGACATTTTTTCGCGCTGAAAGCATCCGAGATCTTCCGCACAGAATCAGCGGGGGTCTGGTGTCTCTAAACGTAACATCCTCTGCGCCTGTGCAGAGTGGCAAGGGAGAGTGTAGTCCGGAGACTGGGAACTCTTTGTGACCGGCGAGAGAAGTAGTCGGAGCCTCCTCCAAAGTCAGCAGTCTCGGAGCTGATCAAATCTTGTCACACAACTGTCGCATTAGCTTCACGAGAGTATTCCACAAGGTGTATTAAAATCGTTCATTCCTCAGCAGCTTACGAGTCTGCGGTTTCCTCAGATGAACCATTTATTATCGGAAGCGTAGCAGAGTGTCTGTTAACTAACGTATTTTGCTTTGGAATATTCAGAAGACATAAAGCGACGCTAAGATGAACTTCAAGAAGGACCGCGTCTCAGCTTAGTAACTTTTCCTCGTCCTCAGGTAAAATTTCTAAACTTTTCTTCCAAGATAAATGCCATAATTTTCGAAACTAATTATATGACTACGAATTTTCATAAACTGCAGAACATTATCTGTTTCGTGCTGTCCTAAAAGACAAGAAATTTTAGATATGTTCGGTGAAAAATCCACCTATTCCCGACAGCTCCTCGTAAAAGATATGATGCACAAACAGAGCGCGTGAAATATTTGGATCTAAAGAATTTTGATGTTTTTTCTTATATTATCAAATTGATGTAAGATATTTTTAATTCTTTGTAACTTAAAATTGATTAAAATGATCCTTACGCATCGAAATTTCGCAACATCGAATCTTCATTTAGAAGATGAATTTGTTTCCATCACATTAGTTCTTACAGAGCATCAAAAGCATAGAAGAATTCAGTATTATTTCTTGGATGAATTTTACAAAACTTTTGTGCCAAAAATAAATTATATATTTGATAGCTGAATGCCTGTTTACTAAAAGAGTAAGTTTAGGCAGAATCATTTAAATGATTTGATGTATTGAATTACGAAACTACAATGCTGTTATTTAAAGTCTGTGTGTTTAGGGCTTGAAAGTTTACTAGATAATTCGATTGAACTAAAAAATGCAAAAATATCTAAGTGTGCTTATTCCTAAGGGGTAAGTACTTTCGTCACAACTAAGAAATATTAAAATTTTCTTTTTCCATTTATTTATGTAATTTGAGGTAAAAAGTTTATTACTTGTCATTTCATAATGTGGCTATCGTTTTCATCTTTATTTAAGTCTGATTAAAAGGTAGTGGATGCAAATACATAACTGCGCCCATGGGAGCCTGTGTCTTTAGCAGCATTTTGTTTCTTAATAGAGTTCCCACATAAAAAGGCTCCTGAGGGAAAATAGAAGTAAGTTAAATTCGCAAAAATATTCAGATAAGGGTTACCTATTTGTCAAATTTCCCAAACTCTGATATCTGTAAAAATGAAATCTGTTTTTCGTTGTTTAAATGATCTGTGGAAATCCTTTTAGGTTCCAATAATACCTTTTAAGTAACAATATTACCTTTTAGGTAACTTCTCAACTCAAAAGAAAATATTAAAGAAATTTATACTGCATTCCTGAGTGCTTGTATTCCTCGACGTTTCCAAAAGGTATGATGCATAACTTTCGCATTCTTAGAAGTTACGTAAAATATGTTGCTAATTTTGAGCACCATTGGTATGTTTTGTGGATCATTCCTTCCTTCAGGAAAATTTTCTACGGGCATTTTTTTCAAGAATTGCAGCTATACTACGATCTTTCCTTCCTATCGTTATAACATTGGTGCTGTTTCCAATAGTTTAGTCTAAAATCTTTAACTCCCTGATGTACAGTACGAGTTGGAAAAGCTAAACTTCATTTCCATTAAAACTGTAGCGCAATATCTTGAAACAAATGTTTTATACCAAAAGTATTTTTACGGACGCGCATTCTTCCCCTGATCAAAAGAAAGATCTAGTTCCCAGTTCTTAATGATTTTCTCTCCTCCAAAGGTATTCCAAATTCGTATTCTGGGTAAAACAATGTTGGTTTCCATATTACTGCAGTGTTGGTGGCAGAAATTAGTTGCATCAGAGATAAAAGAGAAGGGAATAGTTCCCAAATTTTGAAAATCACTGCTTTTAAAATATCCATAAGAAAATTTTCGGCTGATAATTCCTAGATTGTCATAAATTTCTTACGTATAATGATCAACGGATGTGTTCTGTTTTGGCATTTTTCTGAAAATTTACTGTTTTGGTGAAATACGTCATAAGAAATTAATAAAAAGAAACAAGTTAGAGATGTGTTCAAATTAAGAAATGTCATTCATTCTAGATGAAATGCTTATTCTTTTCATTTCTATTTTTATCACCTCATTGTCAAATGAGATTTATTTTCGATTTTGTGTATCAATGTCTTATAAGGCGCAATAATTTTTCTCTATTATAAAATAATACATATTTATATATAGTGTATGTGTGTGTGTTTGTAAGATCAATTATTAACAGTATGACGAATGGCGATGAGTTTTGCAAACTTTTGAAGGAGCTCGGAACAAAGAAAGCGTGATTTCCAATTCTCCGTGAAATTCGTTTTCACGGAGAAGTTGTACCCTTGTGTTTTCCAATAATGATGTCAAACATCTAAAAACAACACTGACGAAAATATTTAGTGTTCACTGCAATCGCAGTGAAATAGTATTCGTTGTACTATGATTTTCTTTTACCCTTATATATTGTGCAGTGTTTTTAATGGAAAATGAGTCAGACAAAGACCCAAAAATTAAATTCAAATTTGCAATAAAATGTGCTGAAATAATACAAACTGGCTAAATAATACCTATTTTGTTGCTTCTGTTGTTTCTGGACCAAACGACAAAAATTATTATTTTGAAACAACAAATTACAGGTGATATAATCTACGAATGAAATTCATGTTATCTGCGCGAAAGTAGATATAGTCATCACAACCTGAAAATTGAGCACCAAATGTTGAAAATTGTATCATACTATTTATTTTTCGATTACCACTTTAAACTGTAAAGCTATAAACACCTACCAGAAGGTACGTAAAAAATCTCTACGCTGTCCGTCTCTCTCGTCAAATTACATAAAATTCAAAGTTGCGTATTGGACATAGTTCTTTCAGGCTATTTCTGGTGAACTCCTGAATGCAGGAGTTAAAACTTCAAATTTTACATCGCATTCAGCCATATTTTTTCCCTTTTTGATTGGGGGTTTAACGACCACCGTGAGCAACTCCATGGGTTTTAATCAGCTGCCTTTTCCTAATTTAGGGCCACTGGTTCTAGGGAAGGGAGAGAGCCTGGGCCAAAAGAAAAACACATCATCCATAAACATCACCACCATAAATGAATCCAGACTTATCTCGGACGAATGGTCAGAAGCCCGCGCTTAGACCACTCTCCAGAAAAAATTCAAATCCTCTCTGTGTTTTTAACAAAAACATTACTTACCTAATTTGTAAGTATTTCTAAATGAAACATGCTGAACGTGAGATAAGTACTAATTGTCTTGTTCAAAAATCACATTGACATTCACAGTACTCTCCGAAAATAATTTCCAGAATATAAAATTACTCTTTGGATTAAATCTCATTTAATATTCAGTGGTACGTAATATCATTTTCTGCTCAGCAAACTGGAAACACATTTCATGGCTTTGTAATGTACGTTAAAAGGAAGTAATATTTCTTACATGTGCTGGAAGACAAAACTATAAGCAATTCATCGAGGTTGATATTTATTAAATAGGCATTCTAAGATTATATTCCATGAAGTTACTACAGTAGTTGAAAGCAAAGTACTATTTTTATTGTTATATTATTTAATAAAGTAGCAGGTTTTACTGATAGGAAGGAAACTGGTTTTATACAATTTCTGTTTGAAAACCATACTACGAAAATTTTTAAATCTGTTGGAGACTGCGTTACCTCACTAACTAGTCAAGCCTTAAACCGGCTCGAGATAATTAACTCCAGATTAACAAAATGGGCTGAAATATGCTCGAACGAATATATCAGCTGTCAAAGAATGGGCCGAATGCAGATAGAACTAGTGATCGTAAGCATCAGAAAGCGTTGCTTTCCCTTTAGTTATTTATTCAAAGTGGTCATTTAGGGGATAATTGACACTAATTTTTCCTGTTAAAAGGGCTACTATAACGAGGGCGACGAACCTAAGAAAGGACAGAGAAAATGCTTGAATCACTGTTTTTTACCCAGTGGAGTGGTGTCCATGTCAGGAAGACTATCCCTTCCTAACATGCATTTTGTCATGAAGTAGATAATACAGGACTAGAAGGAAGCGCTTGTCTCCAGTTATAGGTTTACGGTCGGAACTGCTGAGATTAGAGGGGAGAAGCAATTGTTTTGCAGTAGCTTTCCTAAAACCCAGTCGCGATGTAAACATTTCTGCTTGGGAAGCGCAAAAAAGTTTCGGCATATTCAGATACATCGTCCACTTAAAGGGTTATATTGTAATAAAGATATGTGTTGGCAAGTACAGTAGATCTAGGAAAAAACGTTATGTTAAACGCCGTTTGTACCAGTGCCGTTCTAACACTTTTGGGGGCCCCCGTCATATTTTTCGGGGCCGCTGATGTTATGTATATACAGAACCAGTGGCGGTTCTAGGCCGGGGGCCCAGTCCCCCCCCCAAATATAACCGGTTTTTTTTAATTATATATTAATTTGAATTAATTACAAGCACATGCAGGAATTGTGCTCCCCCCCCCTTTTTTTTTTGTCTAGAACCGCCACTGTAACAGAACATATACAACATATTGTATTATTACAATATGTGGTTATTTTTTGTTCACATATGACATTATTACATTATATACAACATATGGATATATATAGAACTTATGGATATATATAAAACGTATGAGAATTATTATATACACCGCCATCACCATGTCATCTCTATGAGAAGAAACATTGAATATCCAGTACCTTTTTAAATACCATTTGAATGAAAAATGGTACATGACAGAAATTGTAGAACTCCATGAAGTTTAGGAAATGCATTCAGATTTTGTTGCTTAGCAAATTACAAAGAAAATGGGTGCTGAAAGATATAATGTTTCTTCCCCATTCTGCAAATTATTCAACGAAAATTAAATTAAAACAGAAGAAAGAAAGAAACCAACCAACGCCGTTTCCACACAATCTGACGCACCGACAGAAATGCCGGTATGGGGCACCCGTCATTTTTATTTGTTTAAACAGCGATGATTGACAGAATTTATGTATAAGTGGCGAAAGTGGTAAAATCCCAGTGATAAACATACGTGCACTTCTTCGTGTGGACGACTTAAATAACTGTTTAAAAGGAAAAAGTGCGATTTGTGCGTGGGCCTCGCGGCTCAAACCTCACCCACATTCAGGAGGTCCGCTTTCTTTGTTTCTTATTTTGTCACAAAAGATTCAACCTAACACTGAACTTTCCTCCTACCTTCTCGGAAAATTGAAGCTATGAGCAAGGTTTAAAAAAAAAGAAAAGGCAAAAGAACTTCCAACTTTCTGTATTGGTGTTTGTTCTTTTCTTTAAATTAAAAAAAAACCTGCTGGTGAGTTGTCAAAGAGCTTCACGTTTTGTAAACCCATAAGACTTTTGGGGCGTTGAGGGCCCCAGTTCTGGTAGGGGCCCTAGGCACCGGGCCAGTTGGCCCACCCCTTAAGACGGCCATGGTTTGTACTCACCGTTGATATTCAGCATGGTTTCTTTACTTTGTGTCTTCTTTTTAAAATTAAAGCGTTCAAGCACTAATAACCGTGGCACATTTTATTGTTTGTTGACGAACTTCTCTACTCAGAAATTCACAAAATGATTTCTAACTGAGTGAAAAAGTTTTTCTGAAGAAGGTAGAAAAAAAACTGAAACGATTACATTGCAGTTAGCTGTCTACGTTCCTTAAAAAAGCCATTTGGTTGATGTGCGAGAGCTTGAAAACTGATTCGGATTACTAGTATAGCTACATTGCAACATTGAGAAAATAGAGAACAAAATAAATGCAGCATTGGCATTAATTACAAACTATACGTACTCCATGAATGTACCTGTTTACTTGTTACAAAATGTTTCAAGATTTATTCAGAGGTACCGCTCAGGGATGTCTGGAAGCGCACTATCATCCCAATAGTAGAGATGAAACGTTGTTTGACCTGTACATTAATGTTTCGAATGTATACTTCTTTCCACCATGAGCAACTCATAGGGCCTATAAGCAGTCGCTCGTCTCTAATTTTCTAATTTATTCCCTAAATTTGGAGCACCTGATTCCAGGGAAGAGGCAGAGCTAGCCGTAAGGCAACCGCACTCACCATGACTCATCGTTAGTTGAACATGGGGCAATCTCTAACGAACTGTCAAAAGCCAGCGCTTTGACCGATGCGGCACCGGTGGGGCTCACTTCTTTCCCCATAATAGTATCGAAGTATCTCTTGAAGCGCACCCAGTGTATTTTAGGACTTCACATAAAATGACGTTTGTCTCGGAACATAAGAACTCCACTTCTGAAACATTTTACTCATATCTATGAAATACAATGATCACTCTTTTGACAACTGAACAGATGACAAATTGCATTAAAGGTGCGGACCTGTGGCCAATCCAGAGGTCGAAGTGGCACAGAGCTACTGCCGGTATGGTGTCGACCATTGATCCACATAGTATAAATAGGAGGCTTCGAAAGAAATACATTCCATTCCACATTTTGTTTTTTTTTGGTATTCAAAAATGTATGTATATAAAATTAAAAAAAAATGTAATAATTAAAAAAAAACCTTCATTGAAAGGTTTGTTGTCCCTTTCAGTCCCAGCTGCTAATCATTTATCAATTTTATCCGTTAAAAATATCATTTGCCGAATTTTGCGTTAGAATTTGTGCTTTCATCCTAATTTTTTTACGTAGTTTCGGACGGGTTTATATAGTTTATTACATACCGGGACGGTAAATAATGTTTTTTAACTGCCGGTATGCTTACTTCCATTTTTGTTAACTACCGGAATGCCATACCGGCCCACGTCGAACACTGTGCCAATCATCAGTGTTGTGAGTATCAAATTAAGCATGGGTGGGATATTTGTCCTACATTGCACATTTTTTTCTGAAATTCACGAGCTACTTTCCGTGATTCCTTTTCCTAAATTAACAAAGCATATTTCTAATACAACCTTTTGCGTGAAATGACAGAAAAAAATCTGAATTTCACGGATTTTACGTACGACAGGAAAATTTTGAATTCTTAGAAAACTTTCTCCACTTGCTTTTCTACTCAGTCTTAGCATAAATATTGTTACAAACGTTCGACAGATGCCGCGCAACCAGTGTGCAAAGTCACCGACCAGCCAGGAAACATGAAGCAGCTAGTGAATCATTGTGCGTTAAGTCACAGAGGAGATAACGTGTTTCGTGAAGTACTTGCCATGGAGTGGAGCGATTATGAGAATCAAGTTGATGTGATAGCGCTGCACAAAGTTGAAATATCAGCTTCCGAGATTTTCAACATGGTGCAGAAGCTGAAAATCAGCCGAATGCCGGACCGTAAAAAGGTTTCTTGAGACTGGGACCATTGCGGACCGCCTCAGAAAGGGTCGGCCGCGTACCGTGAGGACTGCTCGCCTGGTGAAAGCAGTAGCAGCCTGTATTCGACGAAATCCTGTCAGAAAACAATCAGTGTTGGCTCATGTGCTGAACATTTCGAGACTGTCGATGTCACATGTGCTGCGGACTGAGCTAGAGATGAGAGCTTACCGGCGGCTTACAGGACACTTCCTCACCCCACAACTGAAGCAGCAGAGGGTACTAAAAGCGAAACGTTTGCTGCAGCGTTACGCAGACAGTCGCCACAGACAGATCCTTTTCTCTGATGAAAAACCATTGAAGAGGCTTTCAACCGCCAAAAGGACAGGGAGTATGTGCCAATCTCACGAAAAACTCAGGAGAAAGCTCAAAGCATCATGAGGGGCCATCATCCTGCTTATGTCATGGTTTGGTGGTGAGTCTTCTACGAAGATACCACGGTGCTCCATTTCTGTGAGAAAGGAGTGAAAACTTCCGCCGAAGTCTACCAGGACTAGGTTTTGGAGCCTGTTGTCAAAACTGTGAGTCACGCTCTCTTTCAAAACCGACAGTGGAGCTTTCAGCAGTATTCTGCGCCTTTCCACAAGGCCACGTCAACCCAGAAGTGGCTTCAGGCGAATTTCCCAGACTTCATTTCTCCAGCTGATTGGCCTTCAAGCAGTCCAGACCTCAGCACATTGAACTACAAGTTGTGGGCCACACTGGAGGACATGGCTTGCAGAAAGAGACACCCAAGTATTGACAGTCTCAAATGCTGTTTTGTGCGGGCAGTAGCATCTTTCCCTGTGGAGAACCGGCGTATCGATGAGTGGCCACAGAGACTGAAGGACTGTGTGAAGGCAAAAGGATGCCATTTAAGAAAATGATTGGTGCTATGTATTCACAAGTGTACTACTTACGTCATATCACGGGTATATTAAAATATCTTTAATTTGTTTGTGTTATTTAATTGAATATTTTGTAACAGTATTTATGGTAAGTCTAGGTATATTAACCGTATATTGCCGTTTCAAAAGAAAGCGGAAAATTCTGAATTTTCAGATAGGTTTCGAGAATGGCTTTCGTATATTAATAGAAAAATTATGTTCACACTTTTTCCCGTATCCATATAAAGGAAAATTTCCGGTAATTGGAGCAATTCGCGGGAATACGTGAGGTTTGATTAACTATCAACTTTCAATCGTCTGTTGGAGGACTTGATTTTGAAGTTCTGTAGCGAGATCAGATAGCACATCGCATGAAATTTTTGATTATTCTTCTACAGGTTGATCCTTCCCCTTATGTGCGTCAATAATTGTTTGTTTCGTTACCGTAAGACACCGGGTACTTAAATTATTGAACAGGTGATTGTATCGTCTATGTTTCAGTCTGTGAGCCCCGTAAGAAAAAGCAATTTATCGCAGCTGTCAAGAGTAAATTTTGTATTTAGGAGTTTCGTGAAATAACACTATAAAGCAGTACACTTCATTTCTTTTATAAAGATGTTTGAAAGTAATTGTCAGTTTAAAAAAGATCCCAAGTTCTAAAGCATTTTTTGCTCCGAAAAATGACGGTGAAAAAACAAAAACGTAATTTCTAATAAGACCTCCTATAACAAAATTATTATTATTATTCCAAGCTCCAACAGAAAACAAAATGACTAATTTACCCACATTAATAACATAAAACATTTCATCATCGCGCGATTAGAGTTTCACATTACAGACGAGTAAATATTGCGTGTCTTTCTGGCTCAAAGGTCGCACGCGCATGCTGCTGCACAGGTCGCCGGTTCGAAACCCACAAGGGGCAGTATCAAGAGGGCCGAATAAGTAAAGATAAAAAAATTGTATTAAAACGTGACAGCCTGAAACGGAATTACAGACTACGGAAATTCTATCAAAATAATGAAGTTAGAAGAAACGGTATTTTTCAAAAACGGAAATTTTGTTAAAAGTCGGACACCTACCGACAACTTTGCTGCGCATTAGTTCCAACAATTTTCCATGAATTCCAAATACTTATTTTTTAGAGTGTATGGAGTCGATCCTGTGTCTTTTCATTTACCAAAGTCCCAAAATTAATGACACTTGACTCCATATAGTCTTAGATGTCCATTGGGGACATAAAACCTGGAAACAAAAAATGTTACGTACAGTGAATGAATGGTAGGGTATGATCATGGAAGAGTCTCATATAGCCATAGTATTTTTCGCACGCAACCAAACCCACAAGGAGATGCAAGATAACGAAACAGCGTCAAACACAAAACAAGTAAAAGAAATTAAGAGAAAACGGAAACTTGCCCTGCATTCAAATTCGACTGCGTAAGCACTACTCCAGAAAGAGCTAGTAACAAGTGTCTTCAACACGGTCTTCTAACTAGTCAAAAAGTTCTTGTTACACAGAACATACTCATCAAAGGTAGCTCACTGAAGGTACTTCCGTTTCCTCTGTGGAGCAGTGGTCTAAGCGTTGTTTTTTTACTATTCGTCTGAGATGGGTCCGGGCTCGAATCCTGGTGATGCATTGATGCTGTGTTTGTCTTTCAACATCGCGTTGCTCACGGTGGTCGTTAACCTCTCCGCCCCCTCAAATATGCTTCAGCTACAGGGGGAGGCCCACAGTTTCTCCATATGTGATTTCTGACCGAACCAAAATTAAAGGTACCGGGGTCCTAACAAAAGTTCTGCACACTGTCCACATTTTTTTTTTAGAAAAGTGTGTAGTGACGCCGAAAACTTACCTTATTACCATTCAGTGTACTCCCCTCCACTGCTAATGACAGCTTGCCAGTGTGTGAGGTATGTCCAGGATGACCCGCCATCTTTGTTCAGCTGTCGTACTACTCGGTTCACGTCCAATGACACTTAGACCAGCGACTCATAGCAGATGCCACGGAGCCGATATCTTTAGCTTTGGAAAAAGATAAAAGTTGGATGGACGGAGATCAGGGCTGTGCGGTGGGTGGGATAAAGTTTTCCAGCCATATTTCGACAAAGGTCCCCGTACCGGCGCTGCATCATGACACGATGCGTTGTCATGCAGCAAGATCGCTCCCGCTTCCAATAAGTTGGGTCGATTTTTACGAATTTTCGGTCTTAACTTTGTCCTCAGAAAGTCACGATAATATTGTGCGTTGACATTTCGCCCTACCGGAACTCAATCAGAGACCACAACACCCTGGGCATCGTACGCAAAAATCATCATTTGTTTCACTTTTGGATTGTTGCTGACGACTCTTTCAGGATTGCCGACGACTCTTTGAGGATTGCCGACGACTCTTTGAGGATTGCCGACGACACTTTGGATTGCTGCCGACGGCACGTGGGGAACTTAGATGCCTCTATTCCACTGATTGTGACTTCAGTTCCAGCTCAAAATCACGGGTCCAAGTCTTATCAATTGCCACAATTCTGTTCAGGAAGAAATCTGCCTCCCTTTCAACCTTTGAAGGTGATCCTGTGCGATGCTGTCTCTGGCTGCCTTCTGCTCTGGGATGAGTTGATGGGGTACCCAGCGCGCGGCGATTTTTCTTTTTTTCCAGTGAGTCGGTCCAAATCCATTGAACAGACATGATAGACAAATTTGCCTGATCATCAACCTCCTCGACTATCAAACGGCTATTCTCTTTGAGAAGCGTTGCAACAATGGTGACAGATATTTTGTCTGTCCACGTTTGAGCTCGGCCTGAGTGGTGATCATATTCGATGCTGCTTCGGCCCTCCCGAAAGCCCGATGCCCCCAGCGAGAAATTGTGTTTCGAACAAGAGTTCCTTCCCCACAAACATCTTCGAAAGCAGTGTGGATCTGTGTTGGAATTTTCCCCCGCAGAGTTTCTATTTTTACCTACAAGCGCTGGTCTAACGCCGTTACTCGACCTGAGGAGCAGCGTGCTTCTATTTCCAAACCTTCCCACTTCCATACAGCAAATGCTAGCGCGTCGTTGTTACACTACCGCGTCGCTGAGAGTCTGACCTGGACTTCATGCAATCATTTTCTCTATTGCATCATCCGTTTCCCTTTTAGATTAACGTGTGCAGAATTTTTGTTATGTCCCTTGTATTACATATTTGTCGTATTCTTCTCTACATTGCTACGGAATCTGAACTTAACATGCTCTGAGCGAATGGGAGATAATTGTAACCCTCGAAACAAATGGCCAAAATAATCTAATTCTTGTAAGATAAATAATACGATTTGCCTTCGCAAAGCCATAGATATTTTCGTTTCTTTTTAATTTCGTGCTGCAAAAAAAGTCGGGAATTGATATTGACTGCGCTGATATTCCGTACAAACTTTTGGCCTAATTCAGATTTTCATAATTAACCTCCATAATCACATTTATAAATCTTTTTGAGTGACAAATGATCTGCCAAAAATTAGGAACAGTCGCAAGATACTTTTTATTGAAAATATTTGTGCCGAAAGTCAATTAATTGCGTTTTGTGCTTCAACTGTAATCACGATTGCCGCCCCGGTGGCGCAGTGGTGTGAGCGATGGCCTCTGATCTTTCGTCCGTAAGGGGTCCGAGTTCGAATCCCGGTGAGGCATGGATGCTCTGTTTGTCTTACGGCACTGGCTATCTCCCTTCCCTGGAACCAGTGACCCTAAATTATGGACGGGCGACTGCTTATAGCCCATTGAGTTGCTCACGGTGGTCGTTAAACCTCCAATCACAAAAAAAAATAATAATAATCTAGATTGCTGTTATTCTCTACTATGCAGGAGATTGGGAAAACGAAAGTTGTTGCAATACTGCCATTCGCTTAACTTAGAGACAAATGTATTTTCCTTTCAGCAGCTTTTCGAGACAATCGCTATATTTAAAAACTCATAAGCACACAAACTATGAAACTGCTTTGGCAGTGTTTAAGAAACGTTAAGTACGCCTAATGTGATTCCATAATCTCTGTATCTCCTTTTTACTAATTTATTATTAATTAAACTGATCGGCAAAGAAAATGCCACACCTGGACGTATTTGTCAAAGAGCCATGCAAACTGGTCGGTATATGTCGGTAATTAGGTTATGTAAACGATTGCAGTTGGAAACCAATCACGTGGTAAACGAGGGAGAGATAAAGACAAAATATCTCAGCGTAGTTAAGCTTGGCCGCCCTCACACGGGCGTGTGAACCACTGCATTTTAATGATCTTGGTGGCTAAAGCAAGAATAAAGAATGAGAATGCTTTGGCAAGGTCATTGGAATTTTACCATCACACGGGTACCTTTTGCAGAAACTTTACCAAAGGGTTATCTAGGGCTGGTTGGTACTAATGTCGTTGCTGTTGCACTATATTTACTGCGGGATCGAACAACGGATAAAATATCAAACACAAAAGGCTTTATTCTTTAGAAGTTTATTTTGTCATTTTATCCTCGCTGTAACACGTTTTTTTTAAGTATTTTGACGGTAATAAATTTCAGTTTCCCCATGGAGCTGTGAGACTTGTCTGAATTTCGAAGACAGGATGAATTGAAAGCTGTAGCATTTCCACTCTATACACGTGTTATGTTATTTTTGTATAGTTTGTGAATCTATTTGTCTTAATAAAAGAAAATTACTTCTTAAACAGGAACAAATCTCTTGCTTATCTTTCGGATGAGTGAAATTAGAAGCATCTCAGCATGATTTGACCGATTAAAAGGTCAAACTGTGGTTTCCAGGAATCCGCATTGCTAAATTTGTAATGTGAAATTCTTTTGATCAATGTAATCAGATTGTATCTCAGAACTAGGATTAAGTGTCATACATCATTAAGTTGATAACTATTCGGACATAATTACAATCCCTGAAACTGCACTGCTCTTAAAACACGGCTTTTGTGTTGTGATATGTTTTCCACGTTTAACGCGCTCCACAAAATTTTAATAGGAAGCCAAACACTTTACTGATTTCATGTGGGTAGCATACACTTTGGAATACAAAAATTGAAATGCACTTCGTAAGTCACGAGTAAATATTTTTACTCACGATTCTTTGGAAATTAAAAAGTAAACAAAGGACTACAGACATATAAAGATGGTAGTTTGTTCCATCTGACATGCAATTCGATTTGTTTTGTTAAGT
The DNA here is from genome assembly GCA_039090855.1 of Macrothele yani. Lineage (NCBI taxonomy): Eukaryota > Metazoa > Arthropoda > Arachnida > Araneae > Macrothelidae > Macrothele > Macrothele yani. The sequence goes on along the minus strand of CM077002.1, from coordinate 101,241,338 downwards.
AATACTGTGTAGTTTGCTTTATGATGTTCAAAGGCGGTCACACGAGCCTTGAAAGTAAGCTACGATTCGTGTGGCTAAAATCCATATATTAGAATATTTTGTATAACGCTGTTTAAGGTTTCCATCGACAGGAAGTCGATAGGCATCATTAGAAAGCTACAGTTGGGCATAGTCAGATCATCGGTAAGGTGGCTAGAATTTGCTGAAGTAATCTTCTTGAACTGACTTGTGAACAAGCCTACGAGCGTGTCGCAGTTTCCAGAAAGGTCCTTGAAAATCCATGAGACCACCGTTTTACAGAACCAATTATTACATGTGATGATAAATGGATCTATTTTAATAATCCGAACGATCAAATCCGGAGCTTAACCTAAAACAACTCGCAATTCCTGCCTTGGAGAAAAGAATATTCGAAAGTAAGAATATGTTTGGTGTTTTAAGGAATTTTGAGGGTGAAGTGCATTTCGAACTGATTACCACGGAAACGTTATCAATAACAACCCTAAAGATGTACAACTGGAGTCTCTACTCTGTAGTGTTTCAACGCTGCCCTTATTTGGTACTACTACATCTTTCGATGCTTCGTTCATTTTCCTCTAAATACGCGGTGTAGAATCTTGGAAGAACACGAAATGGAATGTCAGGGGTTTTTAACCTCCAAGGAACAAACATGGTATCGAAAAGAAATCTATCAACTTAAAGACTGCGAAGTCAAGTAGTTAAGGTAGCTGATATTTGCTGCGAAGTCAAGGTAATTGATGTTGCGCAAGTTTTATAGTTCTCACACACAATTCAAGCCTCCAAATGCAAAAGGAATTGTTTTAATCGAACTAATAGGTGCAGATATATGTCATCAATGCCAACTCTACCGACGTCCATTCGTCCGGTGTTCAGGACGGACGGACATACTTGTGGCATAGACATGTCCTTTTTCACAAAAAACTCGATAACAACAAAACGTACAAACTTATGAATCACTCGTGCATATATTCATTGCGAATTTAAAAAATTTCACGGCACACAAAGGGATCAACATTAAGGAGTCTAAATTTTCATTACAAGGAAGCTAATTTAGATATAGTCCCTATGATATATGTAATTTGATAGAAAACATTTTTACTTTGCAGATTACCTTGCCGTTTGGTTGCCCAAACAGGGATAGAAACTTTAAAAAAAATTTTGAAGCACTTCATTCTCAACCCAAGATCCCTTTATCTCGCATTCACTGACCTAACACCCGAAGTGCCGATGTTTAGAAGAAATTACATTTCTCTGCATCCACTAGATGCTTCTACAGACATAGATTCTACTGCTTAGTTACAACACTGAAATTTAAAAATGCCGCGATTTCTTTATTTCGTCGTTCCATATTTGTTGTGTGCACACAGTAAAATACACTCACGGACAATGAAATTTGCGCACCTAGAAGAAAACATGCTACAACCGCAAAACTTTGCAAATAGCGCGCTGGTATGCAAATGTTCCACGTTTGGTACGATTGCGCATGACCGCACACCCTGTGGTGGCGTTGCAAGCACGAACCGGCGTGTAGTCAATGCCCCACGAAAGTGAAAAGCACTGGCCAACGCACGAAAGAGTACAAAGTGGCAAGAATGCCGGAAATACGCCAGAGACGTCGATTTACGCAACATACGGACTTTGATAGATGGCTGATCATTGGGCTGAAAACCGCAGGGTGGTCGGCGCGCCATATAGCCCGCCACGTGGGTCGTTCTGACCATACCGTCCGACAGTGTTGGCAGCAGTAGACACATGACAGCAATGCCACACGGCGGAGAGACTTCGGACGGAACAGGAGGACCGCTGGTAGAGAGGATTGACGGATCGTGCACCAGGTACGAACGGTTACCACGAGACCCGGTCCACTATACAGGCAGATGTAGCGACTCTTGTGTGCGCACGAACCATTTCCCGACGCCTCGCGGAAGCGAATCTGCGATCCCAGCATTACTTACGTATGCTTCCATTAACAGCGGAACAGCGCCGGCTCCGTGTGCAGTGGTGCCAGGCCAGATCGACGTGAAACCTCAATGACTGGCGACGTGTGGTGTTTAACGATGAGAGCCGCTTCGTTTTGGGGACAGATGATCATCGTGTCCGGGTGTGAAGATCCGCGGGTCAACGGCACAACCCCAACCACGCTATCGAGCGCCACACCTCCCCCACTGCAGGCATTATGGTCTGGGGAACCTTTGCCTACGATAGCCGATCCCCTCTAGTAGTGGAACATGGATCATTGACGGGCCAGCGGTATGTGGATTAGATCCTACGGCCCCATGTGCTCCCATTCCTAGCTGGGATTCCAGGTGCGCTATACTTGCAGGATAGTGCCCACCAGGACATGGCTCGGGTTGCCCAGGACTGCCTACGTCATGTCCAGACAATTCCATGGCCTGCCTGCTCCCCGAACATGTCCCCTATTGAGCATGTGTGGGACCGGTTGAAACGCCAGCTGCTGCAGTGCCGCACTGTCCGGGATTTGGAGCACACCGTCCAACACGTGTGGGCCAGTCTGCCGCAAGACAACATCAGGCGTCTGTTCGCCCCCATGCCGGACCGTATTGCAGCATGTATCACCGCACGAGGCGGTACGACGCGTTGTTGAAGATGACCGGACTGCGTGCCACAGATCCCTCTGTAATTGTCCTGCAGCTCTGTTTTCCCCATCATGTGTATCATTCGTCTGTACCATTACGTCCATAAAATTTCAGTTCAGTCCGATGCTTCCTTCTTGGAGCGCAAATTCCACTGTCCGTGAGTGTAACTGAGACATATCTTCTTTGTGCTGGAATATTTACGAAAATGAATTCTACCGCTTTGTACAATACAGAATCTCAAAAATGCTGCAGTTGCCTTACCTCATCATGCCGGGTTTGGTGTGTTGATGTGGTAATAGACTGATCTGAAGAAAGAAGTCCAAATTACAAATTATTCTGCTTTTATCACAAAGTATTTTTCTTTAAATATTATTGTTCTAATACTTCCCATTAGCTAGTCTGTTTACAGAATATTTGCTTGAACGAATAATCTGTGCGTAATTTTTCAGTGTAAAGGTATCAGTAAAACTTCAACATGAAATACTGTTTCTTTCAGTCGTGTATATCCCCTCCTCCTCCTTTACAATTTGCAACCTGGATTCCTTGAAATATGTTTTCCGAAATTTCAATAAAAGTACGGTTTACACACACACGCGCATTTGGTTCTTTGTATACGAAAATATTTACTTAAACGGCAATGAGAAAGATTATTGCGCAATTTTCAGAGTAATATGCTCGTCAAGAAGATTGCTGATTTTCTTTTCACCAGAACTGAATTTTTAAAGTATATTTGATCACTGCAGTTTCTTTCGGCTAAGTAAAAATTTGCATCTCCCTGGTTTCGTTGGAACTGATATACAACTTGTGTCAATAAAGGCTGAGGAATGTTGTCGTAAATCGTAAATGGGAAGCTTGTGAAAGGTACGGTAACTCTTACGACGCGGACAAATACATGCCCGTAACCATCAAGAAGCTGTGTGAAAGGAATAGCACAAAAAGCGTGCCGTGGAAGCTTATGTAACTGCACGACTTTAGGGAGACGAAAATGGAGTAAAAGAACCAATATCAAATTCTGCTTCAAATTTTGAAATACAAAAATTGATGAATTAGGACGTTGATTTACCTACTAAGGTGGGTCGAAAATATCGATATGTTTTTATCGTATTACCATAGTGCGGGAACGTTGTCCCTGATAATATATAAAGATAATATAAAAAAAATAATATAAACAAAAAAGATTATACCAAATTTTCGGGTGTAATGAGCACATCTTTTGAATCCGTTCTGACGAGAATTAAATTTATCAAAGCTATTCGAAGTCAGTGGAACCGGTATGGAAAACAGTCGTATCTGACCAAAGTAAGAAGTTTTTCATTCGAGTTTTTAATCCCGCAGATATTGCTGTAAACAGAACAGTAAACTTACGCCTTCTGGTGGCAGACTTGTGCATTAAGAAAAATTTGAAATTGTATGAGAGACATTTCGCAGCGGAAACGCTCTCCAACAAAGAAAGCACGAATCGGACTTTTAGAAGAAGAGATATCGACAAGTAGAAGATATGCAACCACGCCCCGCGGCGTAAAAAACATGCGTTATTTTAAGGAGAGAGTATTCTCAAAAGTTTTTTTCGATGTGATTGGTATTGGTTCAGGAAAGCATTTTTTCAGAATAGTTTTCAGGAGCTCAGATTTTGCTTCAAATACATCGGAAGCGGAAATTAAGACTTACCCCCCCCCCCCGCCCCTGGTGGCCAAACCATTTTTTACCAAGAATTATAAATTATATGCAAAAGATTTCCCATCATGAGCTGTATCCGCTGAAGAAAAAAGTTTTCAAATCGGAGTTTTAGAAGTAGAGATATCGGGGAAAATGCATTTTCCTTTTACGCCTCCTAGCGGAAAACTATGCTTAACTTGGAAAAGTAACTATACATAAAATACTTCTAGACATAAATGGAATCAAAAGGTAAAAGTACTTTTTTCAATCGGATGTTCAGAAACAAATATATGGAATACAACGTATTTTGATTCCGATATCATCAACGTTTTCGCCCTCTAGCAGCGAAATTGAACATCGTAAAAAAAATCGGAATAAAGGATCATTATTCACATATTTCAAGCTTTTTAATGCGAATAGAATTTTCCAAACCGAACAAATAGTTCCAGAGATATGGTGTCGTCCACAGACAGACGGGCGGACAAACTGATAACATAAGCACCACCGTTTTTCACAAAAGACGTGCTAAAAAATTAAATCAGACAATATTTTACGTTCCCGCATGTCGATCGAAATTATAGAAATTTCCAAAATTTACCCAATGTTATTGATTTTTTCAAGTACCAAAGAAACTGCTATCAAATCGCTACAGTGCGGAAAAGTTGCCTCTAGTATAGCTAAATATAATGTAGAAAGGGTTTTTGAAATAAAACAGTATTTTCCGTTCTCGCATGACTACCAAAGTTGCAGAAACTCCCCAAATTTAGACAAAATTGATCATCTGTGAAGAACTTCTAGGAAATCTTCTGTTTCGGTTTGAGATGATGGGTTTTGTTCAGTGCACACAGCAGGAGGTTGAAGACAGTAACTTTTCTTCATGTCTTCGGGCTCAGTTGTAGTTTGTTCACTAGAAAGAAACTCCGAGTAAGAAGTGGAAGCGATTAACATATCGTCGAATTAACGTTATTTTCTTTGTTTCCTCTTTTAAATTTTTTGGGTTACCTATATGTCTACTGGTCCAATAATTCCTCTCCTATGCTGTCTTTGGAGATATAGAAACTTCAGTTCAATCGAAGGGACTTCTTTCGATTTTTCACACGTGCATGTGATTGTTATCGAGCAAATGTAAGAGTCACGTTTTTTGTTGCAAACACAATCCCAATGTCAAAAAGTGCCTCAGATACTTTTGCAAACTGTCAAGCTTGTTTTAAAAGTTTGTTTTGCTTTTGTTTCGATTTTTACACTTCCTCAGTCTGAAATACAGTATGTATCCCTAATAATCTGCACTATTCTGTATTGATACTGTACGGATGCAAACTTTATCAAATACAGATTTTATTTTGTTTGCCACTGTCACCAGTGTACGGCATGTTTGCCAAGGACAAGGTCGACTGGACCAAGCAGCAAGTGAGTGGAAAGCGAAGGATTTGATACTTAGATTGAATCTCTACAAATGTCTATATGTGTGGATATTCTATAACTTTGATCGTCATACGCGAACGGAGAATATAGACTTAATTCGAAAAAACGTTTTACATTATACGAGGGTAGATCGAAAACTAACGCACACTATGTTTCTTTGGCAACAGTTTAATAGATAGGTAAAACAAAACATATACACAGTGAAACTCCAGTTCTTAGCTATTTTTCAACATAAGAACCGAAACGCTCGAGACATTTATTCCAGCGCAGTACCAGTTATTGTATACCTTTTTCATAAAAGTCCGTTTTCTGGGCGTATAGCCATCTGCGGACAACCTATTTGACTTCGTCAGACGAATCAAAGAGATGGCAGCCCAAGAATCTTTTCAAGAGACCAAACAGATGAAAGTCCGGAGGAGACAGGTTCGGACTGTACGATGGGTGCAAGTGAATCTTTCGGCATTCTCAGTTGTCCCCATTGGATGAAACTCCAAAAGGAGAACTCCCAGAACACCGTCATGAGTACTTTTTATGCAGATTGAGTTACTCTGAATTCTTTTGGGGGCGGGGAGTCAGAATGTTTCCACACCATACTGGCCTTCGTTTCGGGAGTGTAGTAGTACACCCAAGACTCATCCCCCCACCTGCCAGAAATTCATGTCCTTCTTCTGCGTAGCGCATCAAATGGTTCAAGGATGACATCATTCTCTGTCCCTTCTGGTCGTCTGTCAGGTTCTTGAGCACACATTTTACACTGTCCTTGTGTAACGTATACTCTAGCTTCAGTTTCTTTTTGATTTTACTATCTCTTGTTATTTTATTTTCCTATGCAAATTATCTTCTCACTTAACGAGATGTTGTTTCTCCCGCTGAATTATATGTGGCAACGAGTGTAAGTCATGACGTGGTGGTATGCAGTATATATATATATATATAGGCGCGCTCAAGTATACCGAAGAGCTTCGTTTTATATGTGATAGGTTCTTCCTGATTATTGATATGCGATTTACCTACGTTTATACGATATTACGATAGTACGAAAGTTCGGGCTATCAGTAGTTGTGTTATTTTGGAGTGTGTATTTGAGTAATACCAGGAGCTCCCCAATAAAAGGTTAAAAGTGAGTACGTTTACTTAGTTCATTTTATTGTCAGACCTCTGTCTGGCCGTTAAGTCTATTTCATTGAGTGCTTACGTTAAGTTCAGGGTATATTGTGTTTACCGCTCTAATAAGGAACCTTCAAGGTACTAATGTACTAAAACCGAAGTTATATTACTGATATTCAAGATAATGAGGAACGCTGAGTAAAAATAAATTCCATATTCTTGGAATTTATTGCACGTGCGTGTCTTACCTAAACAAACTCTAGCACTTTGAAGATTAAGCACACTTTAACTACGTCAAGTAACCTTTCAATAACCCTAACGTGACTACACGTCCAGCCGGAGAATTTTATTCATTATACTTGCGAAATTGCAATTTGTCATGCACAATATCTTTCGCTATACCATACTAAATGTTGAACTTTTGTGCTAATGTGCGCAGATGGATCTGCCGTTCACTAGTTTTCCATTTAGTCCAAAAAAATCGGATTACACCGCGTTGCTCTTCATTCGTAGACGACACTAACACACACGACATCTTTGTGCCGTCGTTCAGTGTCTTCCGCCAAAACGACCCCTGATCCAGTCCAACCGGTCTGTGCCGCCCCGGTGGCGCAGTGGTCTAAGCGATGGCCTCTGATCATTCGTCCGAAAGGGGTGCGGGTTCGAATCCCGGTCAGGCATGGATGTTGTGTTTGTCTTATGGCACTGGCTCTCTCCCTTCCCTGGAACCAGTGACCCTAAATTAGGGACGGGCGACTGCTTATAGCCCATTGAGTTGCTCACGGTGGTCGTTAAACCTCCAATCAAAACCCTAAATTAGGGACGGGCGACTGCTTATAGCCCATTTAGTTGCTCACGGTGGTTGTTAAACCTCCAATCAAAACCCTAAATTAGGGACGGGCGACTGCTTATAGCCCATTTAGTTGCTCACGGTGGTCGTTAAATATCCAATCAAAAAAACAAAAAACCGGTCTGTAACGTGATATTCAAACTCGTTGTGTCCCAAACCGCAACCTGCAAAGAGAAATAAATTGATGTGCGTTACTTTTCGATCCTCCTTAGTATTTAGCTATAGTAGAGGCGACATTTCCGCTTTATAGCAATTCGATAGTAATTTATTTGGTACTCACAAGAAAAATCAATAAAATTTTTATATCTTTGATCATCATGCGCGAACGGAAAATATTGTCTGATTTGAAACATTTTTTTCACATTATCTTTAGATGTACCAGGGGAAACTTTTCCGCACTATAGCGATTCGATCCAATTCATTTCGGTATTTTCGACGCACCCTATTACCCTCCATATTCGCCTGATCTGGCACATGCTAACTACGTTTTGTTCTCTATATGAAATTAGTGCTGAAAGGAAAGAAATATGTACACAATTAGAACATTCAAGCGAACGTGACGGTCCAGCAACAAACAACAACGGAAGACTTTTCGTATAGCTTCCACCAATTACGCGAACCATGCCAAAAGTACATTGTATCCAGGCAGTTTATTTTGAAGGCTGGCAAAGTAAGTTTCCTTAATTACTTGTTGCTCTAAATTTCGGTGCATTCATCGAACTTTGTACCTATAGCATAAAATTTTCTTCATAATATATCAAATACAAACCACTTGCTTTCCTCTGGTACGATCAGGACTTCGGTATAAGCAGAATGTCTTCTGCTGTAAGAATCACTTTCATTTTTATTCGCGTTGGTCAAAAAAATACCCCACTTCCGTTTTTCATGTAGCTTCAGTTTTCAAGTAATTCTAATTTTCTCCACCTAATAATAAAATGCTTGCAAATGTTGGATACGAGAGTTTAACAATGTCAAGGGCAAGAATATCAACAGCACATGTGAAGGAATCCACGTTGGTATTCTCAGTATCTCTGCCGCCTTGCTTCATGCCTTCCGTAAAATGTTCGTTTTGTTATCAACGCTGATACGGCGCACAGGCAATCATCGATATTCAGCGCTACAATTACCGTATTTCTTAAACCACATTTCATAGGTTCAGATTCTTCCTTCGCATACTCATGCATCAACGCTTTCGTAGGATGGCACATACACTGCTGGCCACCCAAAATGCAACACCAAGAAGGAAGCATCCGTTTGGCCTGAAATTCGCAGCATGCATCGCCCGCGACAGGACATGCAAATGATTAGCATTGCAGGGCATATGAAAATCATGTGCGCCCGGCACGCCACCGAGAAGCACTATAAGAAGGGTGCACAGAAGGCGGGGTGTAAATAGTGGAAGTGTGTTGTGCTGCCGGACCTGTGCGTGCGAAGCTTCCTGATGCCTCGTCGCAGAATACGGCAGTCATTCCAGCACGTTTCGGAGTTCGACAGAGGGCGAATAGTGGCTTATCGCGACAACGGTTTATCGTACCGAGACACCGGCGCCCGTGTGGGACGACATCCAGCCACAGTGAGGCGAGTATGGATTCGGTGGGTGCAAGAGAGACGGATGAACCGATGTGAGAGATTACCGCAGCCGCGGCACACGACCAAACGAGAGGACCGGCATGTTGTGCGACGGGTACTGACGGCTCGCACTGCCACATCACGGACGTTAGCACAGGAATTAGGGTGTGTTTCGCAACAACCTGTGTCAGCAGGTACCGTTCCACGTCGTCTGCCTGAGCTGGGATTTGGTGCACGGTGCCCATTGCTCCGATTACCATTGACGCTACACCACCGGCGAGTGCGGCGGCAGTGGGACGTTGAACGCCGCACCTGGACTACGGAATGGCACGACATTGTCTTCTCCGACGAATCCCGCTTCTGCCTGCAACACCACGATGGTCGGATCCGCGTGTGGCGGCACCGAGGAGAGAGACTGTATGACGCCTGCATTATGCATCGCCATACCGGTCCGTCACCTGGCTTTATGGTTTTAGGCGCAATTGTATATGACACCCGCACCCCTCTGGTACGCATCGCCGGTACACTCAACAGCCACTGCTACATCTCCCATGTTTTGGAGTCTGTAGTCCTCCCTTACATGCAGGACCTGCCAGTGGCCACGTTTCAAAAGGAAAATGCCAGCCCGCACGTGGCACGCATCGTGCAACTATTCTTCACGGCCCACCAGGTGTCACTGCTGTCATGACCCGCCTGTTCTCCCGATATGTCACCCATCGAACACGTCTGGTCGCTGATCGGCAACCGACTGGCCCGGCAAGCACCACCCGCGGCTACGCCTGATGAACTGTGGCAATGTGTGGAAGCATCATGGACCGACATACCCCAAGCTCACATCCAAAGCCTCTTTCGTTCAATGCCGCGGCGTGTACCGGCCGTTATTGCCAGCCATGAAGGCCACACGAACTATTGATGTCTGTGTGTTCCGCAAGTCGCACGGGCCTGTAAGATCAATCGTTTCATCTTTGTATGTGTTGTTATGTGTCCAGTAAATCTGGCTTTGCTATTTCGTGTCCTTCTTTGTGTAGCTTTTTGGGTGGCCAGCAGTGTATTTAATATTGCTTGAGTGCTTTGCTGCAAGTTAGTGGACGTTCTTAATGGTGCTGGAAAAGTTTTTTTCTGAATTTGTAAAAAATGTCAAATATATTACCCATTCTTTGAGCGTCGCACTTTTTTTTCACGGCGTTTGTGAAAATTTTCTTTCTACAAATGTCAAGTGTCATAAAAAGTTCCTGATTATAGTGCATTCCATCGCTTTAAGAATTCAAATGAGCAGCAAAATTTCAAAATAAGCTTCCTTTTGTTTTTCCCAATGTCTGTTATTCTAATGACAATCTCACGTAAGATTTGCCGTAATATTCCCCTTTCATGCTGCAAATAAGAATAAACTTTAAAAATAATAAAATATTACAACTAATGAGTACTTGAATATCAGTGAATGATTTAATCCTTTAACGACCATAACGCCCAAAACGCCCGTACGTACAAACGGCCATAGCCGCCCGAAACGCCTGTTTAGAATGAGACAGATTTCCTACCCTTACTTTTTTCAAATTTTCTGGACCTATGAGGGATCAGTAGGAGTCACCCTCAGTCACTATTGTTTTTATTAAAGAAGTGAAACAGCAGACAGTTTCTGGCATTATGGTATTTAGAGTGATACCAGATTTTCGGGTCATGGGTGTTAAAGGGTTAAGTGATGCACTGTATTTATGCATATGTACAGTAGTAATAATTTTAAAGCGAGAGCACTTCGATTTTGTCTCCAAAACTGCATATACTAGTGCTTTAAGCTGCTTTGAAACACACACACACAATATTCTGAACTTTTGCTACTATTGCGTCACAGTTTTCTGAACTAAAAATGTTTGTGCTAATCTAATTTTTCTGAAATTAGATTAGCACAAGCATTATTAGAAGTGCGTTCTGTAGGAAGAAATTATTCCCAACGAAAAATTAATTTGTCTCACAACATAAATTCACAAATACTAATGCGAATAATATACAATATAAAACATAAAATACTTTGACCTGAAGATACCTCAGGACCATGTGATCGTACCTGATCAGAAGCTGGGGGTGCGTGTAAGAAAGTTGAAGTAGATGGTTGTAGCACTCACGGTGAGAAAGGGTGTACTTCAGAACGTTAATATCGGAAATAATGAAGACAACATTCCACGGACAAAGTTACCAAGCTAGATCATTGTGTGCACATACATATGTCATAGAGGACATTGAAATTTAATAAAATGTGCTGTTTTATTGTTACTCGTGCTAGAGTGGTATCCTTTCAGCAACTAACACGTGGAGCAAAATTTCTATGAAACATGAAATTTCCGCACACGGAGTCCAGCACGCATTGTCAGTGGTATAGCCGTCGTCGTCTATCCGTAGTTGAACGACTTAACGAGGCTGTTAGGATATCAATTCAAAGGTGACGTGATGTTTCCCCAGAAGAAAATTCCGTCGGTACAGTCAGTGCACGGTGTCTCTTCAACCAATCCTTTCATATGCAAACGTAGTTTTTAACCAAGCGTGAACATTCTGGATGGAATGAGGTTGTAGGCCGTCGTGTTCCAAACTCATACCCATTGCCTGGCTTAGAAATATGGTCCGCTCCCAATTCGCACTGCATTTTGTAGGATGTCAAGAGGTCGGTAGTCAGCCATATAACTATCATGAAAATAATGAATTACAGCGTGGATATCTAGTACAACACACGTTTGAAGACCAAAGTTTTTCTAGTGAGTGTCCCTTATTTGCCGTGGGATGGCGATTGCGCAACGACTGTCATTGCGCTTGTTGAAAACGTGTCACGCCCATACGATGTCGAAGAGGTTAAGCAGTGTATCATCTATTAAATGCAGTTCTGAATTTCTGAGTCATTTGTCGCAGTTACCACCATTCAGCAAATGGCACTGAAAGCCCGAAACAGATGGTCCAAAAGAATCGTCTAAATAGGATGCGCTTGTACATTACTAAGCCTACAGAGTGACCTACTTCTCGAAGTCGATATTTCTGGAGATAACACCTGAAAGTCTCGGTAAAGATAAAGTGCAGTAGGGGCGGATATACCAATGTATGTAAAAGGCTTAAATGTTTAAAATGGATAGGCCTAATTAAAGCGTGTTCCATTTGAAAAAAGCCCCTTTCGCTCAGAACAACATTGATATGTTAACAAACTTTTTATTTAAACTTATATTTAATTTCTAACATGAAGTATGAAACTATATTTTCTATTCAATTTTTTGTTTTCGGGGTTTAACAACAACCCAGAACAACTCTAAAGGCTATAAGCAGTAGTTCATTCCTAATTTAGGGCCACTGGTTCTAAAAAAGGGAGAAAGCCGATGCCGTAAAATAAAATAAAAACTACCTCCTATGCCTAATCCGGGACTCGAACTCGAAGCCACTCTAAAGAATGGACAGAGTCCACTGCTTAGACTACTACTCAGCGTTACAGCGTAGGAGCATCGGATGGTCGACCAGCGCCCTTATTTCATAAATTTCCATGCGTTCGGTATTACTTAGATAGTTCCATCTTCTTGAAGAAGATATGGAAACAGAACACAACAATTACCTCTCTCTCACTCTCTCTCTCTTGCAAAGTGTGACAGAAAGATTACACGTTTTGGTATCATAACGCAGTTTGCATTAACTCCGAAATTACCGTTAGTATACTAACTTACGCACATCTCAACAGGGTAGCTGTAGCCAGGCTCATGCGAAGGCATACTTCCTCTCTTCTACACCCAACTATCGCCGCGCTACGCATGATTTAACTGGTATTGAATCAAGACCCTGAGTTAAAAACCTCATCCTCAATTTATATGTATGCTACTTTTTGTCATCTCATGTCAGAGATCATTTGAATTTCACGAGATAAAAAGGCATATTCGTTTTAAAAAATAGATTCCAATAGAAAAATAAAATTAATATTTTAATTTAGCAGAAAACGTCGCAAAATAGAAAGTGAAAAGAAGGAAATTCCCAATATAGCTACAAACATTTTTCCATTTAAAAATTTGGAATATGTTTTAAAAAGAGAAAGGGCATTATGCACTGAGCTCTCACTGATTTCGACCACTCCTGTACAAAGAGAGATATACCCAATGTTGGCGTAATGAGTATGCTGGCATGGCTTGTAAGCAAAAGGAGTGTATATAAAAAGTGTGTGTCAGAGTTTAGAGCGACGTTACCGACGGGGCTGGGTAAAACCAAGTATTTATTGAAACTTACGAAACACCAAATTGGGAGTTCATGAAGGGTTGGTGCATCCCTTTCAGAAACAGCAACACTTGGATTGTTGGAGAGCCTCCATGCTTAAAGTATACTAGGCGGGGTGTCGAAATGGCGAAACAGCAAAGCGGCGACACCACTGTAAACAGCGGCGGCATTCCAGAAGTGAACGACGACTGCGTTACCTTGTACAGGGCAATCGACGCAGCATAGCTTCCCAGCTGACGACCCAATATAATATGGGTCAACCAGAAGCGATATATCCTGCGATTGTGCATCGCACGCTGGTATGGCTGGGTTCCACGAGGAGAGAAGATATATGCCGCCCTCTCCTAACAGCAGTCCATTGCCGTAAACGACTCGTCTGCTGCCACAACCATGCAGGTTGGACGATGGAAGATTAGAAGCAGGTGTGCTGGTCTGATGAAGCAAGATATATCCTCCATTCTGCTATGGTCGAGTCTATTTTGGGTGGGAGGAGGGGTACACCGACAACCACGAGTAACTCAATGGGCTATAAGCAGTCTCCCGTCCCAAAATTGGAGTTATTGGCTCAAGAGAAAGGAGAGAACTTGTGCCGTAACACCAGCTCACGGTCCATGCCACACCTGCAATTCAAACCCAGACCCACGTCGGAAGAATGGTCAGAAGCCACAGTTTAGACCACTACGCCACCAGGATGGCCAGAGTTTGTATTGGAGTCAGTATCATGAGACTATCCAGTCCAATGAGGATGGTTGTATGATATGGAGCATTTTAGCTGGAATGAACTGGGACTACTGGTGTCTGTGGACTAGCGTATGAAGACCAGCTACAGGTTTTCTTCCTATCAGAAAGTACAGCATTCTTATTAAACCTTTTGTGAGCCGAAATGGCGTAAAGTGAAGCAATGACCATTAATTTACATGGGGAAAGTTTTATGAGCGTACACAGACCCAAAATGTAACCTACCAAATCATAACAAATAACACATAAAACCTAAAATACAACCCTGACATATAGTAAAAGCAGGAATAATATGATAAATATACACCCTACCGAAATTAGAAATATTGTATGTTCAGTGTAATTTCACTTAGCAGAATTCCGAAAGACAGCAAGCACACTGGGAGGTTGAGAGGTGGGGGTGGTGATGATGTTGTGTTAGGCTGAGTCGTCGGAGACTGAGGTTGTGGGATGTACAGGACACAGGGATGTAAGAGAGAGACATAGAAAGGAAGTGGGTCATCTTTTTAGCATGTCATCTCTCTGCCTTTGTCTGAATCCATCAGGCTTAACAGGTCCCTAACGTTTACACCTTCTTCTATGTCTCCCTGCTTCGCTGTCGAAGGCTGAGTTTCGTTGTCTAATGTGGTTGATATGGAAGGCTTGAAATGCGACAGTAAGCCTGACTGCTTAGCCTCACGCATTTTTCTATCATGCAGTTCTTTGTAGGCACTCAAAACATTCTGCAAATCTGCCATAAACGTACTTACCCTTTCAGAATTAAACTCATACTTTTCTGCAATCATTGCAGTGCTATCAATCGTAGCAAAAATCTCACACGTTCAATTTCATTACGATTCCACTTTCAGGCCGTTTGCTATTGCGTTCGGCTTCAATTCGTATCCTTTCCTCTTTGAAACGCATCAGCTCTTCGTCTGTCAGTTCTTGGTTATGGAATTCTAAAACCTCTTCAGCATCATTTCTTAGAAACGAAAATCCTCTTCGGATTTCTTTCGGTTAGCGAAAAAAGGTACTAATGTCGGTCTTTCGTAAAAGCAATGTAGCGTAAAACGAACTTTCGAAAAACGGAGGATACCTATGCTATCAAACACTGCTTCTGGACTACGTACATCCATAGTGTTGTACCTCCAAATAGAGGGGATTCGGTTTTTCGAAGACGATAATGCTATTCCGTAAATATGACTTGTCGGAAGATTTTTGACACGAATGGCCACCAAACTCTCCTAATTTCATCCCCTTTGAACAATTCTGTGATGTTATGGAACGTCCAGTGGGGCAGTTGGATACAACCGCCCAACTCCATATCGGAACTGTGTGCTGCAATACAAGCAGCTTGGCTGCAGATCCAACTGTACAACCACTTTTCAAAATCGATGTCACTAGGGCTCTCTGCTGTTGGGGAGAAAGGAGTACCCAAGAAGATAGGTGGTCGTATCAGTGAGCACACAGTGTATTTTCATTTTATCTTCTATAGCTGCCACTTTAGCGTTGCTTTTGTATCTTTGAATTTAAACTACTCTTTAAACATTCTTAAGCTTATGTGACTTTTTAAAGTATTCAAAATGTATATCCTGTTGTCAAAGTTAGGAAGAACTGTAACTTTAAAACACACGTGAGGCATGTCAAGTGTCCAGCTTCCCTTTCTTAATACTAACGTGACATTGACTTTCATTTTCTCAACCTGTAACTCCATATATCTAAGTATGCGTGTGAGTGTGTATGTGTGTGTTTTGTGTGCGTGCGTGCGTGCGAGAGTGGCGTGTGCACTATATCAGGAGATAGCAAAATGTCGGCAGCAGCCAATGCGATTTTTTTGTATTCACTTAAGGCTCCAGACAGATATATTCACCACAGATAAATATAATCAGGTATCTCATTAAGCTGATTGGGATTTTCTTTTTCACTTCAATATCAGACTTACATTTAACTCAGACAAAGCATCACCTACCTTACAAAAAGAGCCAATATTTTGCTTTTCAGTAACTGCTACGTATAATCATCCAGATATCGTGAAATAAGTTTACGAAAGCGTTTCTACATTCATTACATTGAAAGGTTTTCAGACTGGGTCTTTTACCACCCGTCATTTCTTTCATGAAATACCAGACAACACGAGACAAAAGGAATTATCGTTAACGATGTGAAGACCACAGCTGATCTCAAGATTTTTAATGGTAACCTAAACTTTGATGTAATAGCGAATCAATTCATAAGCATAACATTCATTTTATTCGTTGGCTTAAAGCGAAAACATGTCAGTAATCATTACTTGGATTAATCGCGCTCCATCCTTAAATAGAACCCTGTGTAACCGCTTGATGGATATATTGGAATTATTTTTTTTTCGGTAGAAGGTAGAAATCCAATATATTAAATAGTGTTTGAAGAAAAAGTGAAATTTTAGCATTTAGGTGTTAGTCAGCTTGGGAATTTTACCATAAGCGGAAAAGCTTTTACTTTATGTAAGGTTGATTTCCAAAACTTCGAGTAAAACAGAAAGGTTAGCCACCAAATTTTGAAGCGAAACCTCAAGTCCCAATATCAACTGCTCTTCTTCGAACTTGAAAACATGGAGATCTAATTAACCATCACGTTATTCTGTTTATACTCGCTATTATACGAGCCCTGCGCTACTCAGGAAGCTCTAAACATTTTTTTTTCATGCTGTTTCATAGCTGGTGTTTCAATGCAGTTTCCTCTTTCTTAAAAAATTGTAAACTTCAGGAAAAATAAGTATTAATCTCATAGTTTGCAGCATATCTTTTTTAGAAGTATCACGAAAAAGCTGGTGCTGACGATAAATATTTCACCTGCAGCAAAGGGCGTAAAATCTGTGGCAAAGATAAAAAAAGGAAAGTAAAAGAAACATCTGATAAAAAGGAGAGAGTTTGCGCAACAATCCTTTCCAGATAAGAAGTTTATGTCAGCGTGTGTTGGATTTACTAGTAACAACGACATGCATCAGTGTTGCATTTTCTCAGCATTTTTATTCGCTTTTTTTTAATTTCGTGATGAGTTAGCTTCCTTTTCGGATGTCGGTTCTGGGGATCTTTTTTATTTAATGAGCGCTGTCGTAGCTTCCAGAAACCATAACGTTTACGCTAATTAACACAAGAAAAAAATGCACCGTGATACTAGTTTTTCTTTGCAGCTTGAAATGTTTTATAGCTCCTGTTAAATCAGAAAAATTATGACGCCTAAATCTAAAATAACTTTTTTATTTCAATACCATGATATAGCTACGAAAATTCTGAAATTAATGGCATAGCTTACACTTCCATCATTATTTCAAATTTTTATTTTGTTATAGGTTTTATGATACAATATTGCTACAATGTGGCATTTAACGTCGCCTTCATGTATTTCTTCATTGCTGGTTTTGAGATCAATATCTGGTTAGAAGAATATACACCGATGAACCATTGCATTATGGCCACCTACCTAATCAGCTGTAGGACCCCATTCAGCCCCCGAAACAGCTGCCATTCGGCGAGACATCGATTCAATGAGGTGACGATAGGTATCCTGGGGTATCTGGTACCATACTGTCAACATCAGCTCCTCCAGTCCCCGTACATTTCGGGGTGGTGATGATTTAGCGCGAGTTCGCTTTTCCAAGTCGAACCACAAATGTTCGATTGGGTTCATGCCAAGTACATTTGAAGTCAAGGGTATTAACAGAAAGTCACCAGCATGATCCTCGAACCACTCCTTGATGATTCTGGCAGTGTGGCATGGCGCATTACCTTGTTGGAAATGGCCATCACCAGCAGCGAACACAGTTGCCATGAATGTGTGAACTTGGTTTGCAACGATGTCCAGATACCTGACAGCTGTAAGGGATTATGCTATTGGAATAATGGGGATAAAGTGTCCAGCACAACACCGCAAGTGTAAATGTACTGCATAACACCGCCGCCGCCGGCCTGTTTCCGCCCAACATTGCATCCAGGTGCCATAGCCTCCGTCGGTAATCGACGTATCCGCGCTCGGCCGTGTACGTGATGCACCAGAAATCTTGATTCGTCAGACCAGACCACTTTCTTTCAATGATCCACTGTCCAATCTTGATGATCTTGGTTCATTTCATGCGCTGTTGGAGATAACGTGCAGTGAGCATGGGGACCCGGCTGTGTCTTCGGCTACACAAGCCCATGCGTAGAAGTCTTTGATGAACTGTGTGTTATGACACATTGCCCCGATCATCACTGATTTATCGCATTGTGGCCCTGCGGTCGCTGTGAGCAATGCGCGACAGCCTCCGCTGCCCTCTGGCATCAGGGAGCTGCGGAGGATACAAGGCTGCACGACGGTTCGTCGTTTGATCAATTGTGTACCACTTTTGATACGTACTCACTACAGCGGCACGTGAACAACACACAAGCCGCGCCGTTTCAGAGATCGTAGTGCCGAAGCGCCGTGCCATCAGAATTTGCACTTTATCCAACTCCGAAAAGTCAGCAGCTGTTCCCATTCTGACTCCGATCCCTCGGGTTGTATATATACTGCTCTGTGAACTTCACCTTGCCACCGTTCGGTCTCCAGGCGCGCTCATTTCTCTTGACTGGGGGTGGTCATAATGGAATGGCTCGTCGGTGTATAACGTTTATTGCCGTTCGTAAGCCATTAACACTGAAATTTTTCACAATGTGTTATATCTCGTTTCAAAAGGGACCAGCGTAAGAGAATCCACTGTAACAATTACCTGCGGTTGCCAATTTAATATAAAATGACTGGAAAGGGTAAAACTTGTTGATGGCCTTAGACATGTCGGACAGGCTTTGCAGCGACAATAGCAAGCTGAGATTACGTCTCATCTTACACAAGCGACGAAGAAAAAGAGATAGAAAGAGGGGCAACGCTACGTGTTCTTCAGGTCGACGCAGTGGAAAATCCCATAATTAGCGTAATTCTTAGCAGTTCTGTGCGAGCTCATAAATTAGGTAGTTAGTTTTGCAAGCTGTACACTCGCAATAGTGAAGTGTGTTTTTTCCGTAGCCAATATTTTTTGGCATCGAAAACTGTTGTTCATGTATGAGCGGTTCTTAAAATCACTCATTTATGTTTATGGAAGAGTATATGCTGCTTTATAATTGTTTATTTAAACTACACGGTCGAGTGACAATATTGTGACCACCAGCTAATATACCGCCGTGTACAGCGCGGACAGCTGCTAGTCGGGCTGGGAGTGACTCAATAAGGTGCCGGAAGGTGTTCCCAGGTATGTGGAGCCATGCTGACTGCAGTGCATCTGACAGCTGCTGGAGGGTGCGTGGTGGAGGATCAATAGAGTGAACAACTAGATCGAGGTAGTCCCAAAGATGCTCAATTGGGTTTAAGTCTGGGGAATTAGGGGGCCAGGGAAGTACTTTGAATTTTTTATCGTGAACTTTCAACCACTCTCGGACATTTCTAGCTGTGTGGCACGTCAGATTGTCGTCATGGAAGATCGCATCCGCCCCAGGGAATACAATCTGCATGTATGTGTGTACGTGGTCTGCAAGGATGGATTCATAACGAATTCGGTTCTTAGCATCTTCCACAGGTATGAGTGGACCCATGGAATGCCACGAAAAAATTCCCCAGACCACAACGGTGTCCCCACCAACTTGTGTTCTTCCAGCAATGGTTGAAGAGTGTTTGTTCTCCGATGTTTAACGTTTTATACACCAATGTCCATCCGTTCGATTAAGCAGAAAACGTGACTCATCGGAGAAGGCAATCCTTTGCCAATCAGCGGAGGTCCAATTCCGATACTGCCGTGCAAATGTAAGCCTTTCCTGCCGATTTACCTTCGTTAGTATAGGTGCAGTGACCAGCCGTCTGCATCGGAGCCCCATACGCAGCGGGTATTGCTGAACTGTCGTTTTAGACACACTTCCATAGCCCCTTGTTCATACGGCCGGTGAGTTGTTCCATTGAAGCGTGTCGATCGGCCCTCACGCACCTTCGTAGCCGATATTCACCTCTCACATCAATGGCACGTGGTGCTCCGCGGTTTCCACATCGCTTATTCGCAATGGTGCCGTTTCTCAGATCACGACACGCTTTAACCACAGCAACACGCGAACAGTTCACAAACTGCGCTGTTTCGGAAATACTGCCACCCTTGGCCCAAAAGCCGATAATCATCCCTTCTTGCAAATCTGATCACAATAATGTGATTCGACAGCGTATCTGTCCATTTTGTAGTGAAGACGATGGGACGGGAAATTTATGCTCCATAATGCTAACCTAATGAATATTCTAATGTACCATCGAAATCTTTACTTTCGGCAAGTTTATTAATTTTTATACCACAAGATCACTAAAGTATTGAGTTTATGCTTTTATGAATGTGATATTTATAGGTCATTGTGTTTTACCTCAGCTTCATTAAGGGAAATTATTATTAAATGGACATTTTACATATACTCTTATTTATGATCATTTTTTCCAACGTCTGATGAAAATAAACAAAGATGTTGATTTAGAAGCACTTTTCGATAGCCATTATTTTGAAGGATTATACAGTATACGAAATGACTTTATTTTACGTTACGTTTGGACTATATGGTTGCATATTTTTAACGAACTGTATCCAGAGCTATCGGAAACTCTCCTTTCTCGTATAGCGATTTTGATACGTTCCTTTTAACGGCGCTCGAGTTTTGATGCTATGCGTTCCCGACAGTAGTCAAGTAAATCTCAAGCAGAAAATTTCGATATAACGAAAATGGGCAACGGTGTACCATTGTCAAAACCACTGTTAAAATTTGATCGTGCAGCATATCGTCCCAAGAAAAGTTAATTTCATTATCAGTAGTTAATAGTTAATTTCATTGTTACTCAACTATATGTTTTACTACCCTATCACCGAACATTATTTCATCACATTTTGCATAAACGTAAAAATATCTTATTGCAATCTACATAAATTACGAGAACCTCATGCTAAATGTGATAAAAGATATTGCAAAAAATGCATTTTGATGCTATGTCTCTTTTCCGACAGTAGTAAAATATGCATAATAGCGACACTGAGATTCCCCTCGACATCCCTCCCCTCCTAGGGGTGTACCTGCTACTGAGGAGAACTTTAAAATGATGTATAACACGATGGAGTGTAGTAGTTTGTACATATCCTAGACCGTAAGCACTCACTAACACACTTTTTTACGCTTTGCAACCGTAGGTTGAAGAAACGTATATGCTCCAGCTTTGTCCGTCCGTCCGCACGATAACTGGCGTAAAAATGATTCGATTTCGATGAAATTTTAGTATGTGGTAGGGGACCACCTAGGGACGAACTCTATTGAAAATGGGACAAATGGGGTCAAAGGTCACGACGTAGGAGCGGGATCATTCCATTGCCCTTATGCGTCATAACGTGCGTAAATATGGTTCGATTTCAATGAAAGTTTACTATGTTGTAGGAGACCGCCTGGGGACAAACCCTATTCAAAATGGGTGAAGTGGGGTCAAAGGTCAGGACATAAGATCGGGATGCATTCCATTGCCCTTATGCGTCATAACTTGCGTAAAAATGGTTCGATTTCGATGAAATTTCAGTATGTAGTAGGGGACCACCTGGGGACGAACCCTATTGAAAATGGACGAAATGTGGTCAAAGGTCAGGACATAGGATTGTGATCCTTTCCATTGCCCTTATCCCATATTATTAAGGTAGACGTCAAGTAATTTTGCTTCCTACACTTCCAATGGAAAAAGCTTTCTACACATTTCCTTCACATATAATGTGTTCCCATGGATGAAAATTTGAACATCGATTAAAATAACTTCATATTTTAACTTGGAAAACTTAATATGTTCTAAAACATAACCATAATCATATTAAAAATCAATAACTTTTCCTTTGGTTGTGTTGAAACCAGAGAAAAGGTGGCGCGACCTTTATTTTGATGACGTCAGTGGGCAAAAAATTGTTGGATTGCATAAATACGGTTATGGTTTAGAAAATGTTAAGTATTCCAAGTTATGAAATGAAGCTATTTTAATCAATGTTCAAATTTTCATCCTTGTGAACGCATTAATTGTCCAGAAAAAAGATGGCGCGACCTGTGTTTTCATGACGTCAGTAGACAAACAAATGTTGAATTGCATAATTGTGGTTATGTTTTAGAAAATATTAAGTATTGCAAGTTATAAAATGAAGATATTTTAATCGATGTTCAAATTTTCATCCTTGGGAACGCATTAACTGAGAAGAAAATGAGTACAGAAGTTTTTCCATTGGAAGTATAGGAAGCAAAATTACTTGACGTCCACCTTAAAGTAGCAATTCTTGTATGTATGTATGTATGTATGTACATTTTATTTTGAAAACAGCTCTAAGAATTTTGATGAAAGTCGTTAACTTACCATTTTCTGGTACTAGAAATCGATTTTGCTTGATCTCGACTTTAGGGGAATTAGTTCAGTGGGTTAAATAACCACCCCGAATTATAATGTTTTTAGCGATGGCTTTGTTCCATTATTCCATTAATGTTACCAATGCTTAGAAATCTTATGACGTCACAATCTCGCGGCGTTTGAGAATGTTGGCGCGCGGTCACACCATCTTTCTCATTACGTCACGCGTTGTGTGTAGATCCTATTAAAGTTTTATAACGTCACACTTTTGCGGCGAGCGATGGTCGCGATTCCCATCTCCCTCATTACGTTACGCGTTGTGTGATTGTGTCCTTCCGCACAATAACTCGCGTAACAATCGTTCGATTTCGATGAAATTTTAGTAACTGGTAGGGGATCAATTGGGAAGGTACCCTATTTAAAGTGACCGAAATGGGGTCAACGGTCAGTACATAGGAGCGGGATCCATTCCACTGCTTTTATGCGTCATAACTAACGTAAAAAAAGGTTTGATTTCGATGAAATTTTGTATGTGGTAGAAAACCACCTGTCGACAAACCTTATTGAAAATGGGCGAAATGGGGTCAAAGGTCAGGACATAGAAGCGGAATCACTTCCATCGCCATTATGCGTCATAACTTACGTAAAAAGGCTTCGATTTGGATGAAATGTTAGTATGTTGTAGGGTCTTGCCTAGGGACGAATTCTATTGAAAATGGGGGAAATGGGATCAAAGGTTAGGACACAGGAGCGGGATCTATTCAATATCCCTTATGCATCATAACTTACGTAAAGATGCTTCGATTGCGACAAAACTTTGTCATGTTATTTCGGAGGTATACCAAACCGGTTCTGTTGAATATCATCGAAATGGAATCAAAGGTCAGGGCACAGGACCGAGATTTATTCCAGAGCCATTATTCTCATAACTTGAGTAATGATTTCTGGTATGTTGGAAAGCGTATTATAATCAATGCATTGCATGATTTTACTAACTTGTTAGTTTAGTAAATATTTCCTTTTATGAGTGGCACATCATCTTTCATTGGTTTTGCGACAATAACATTCATTAGTACACCTACCGTAGCACCGCTCAATTTCAGAAAATAGTAAGCCTTATTGTTCATTATTACGATTTAATTCCCTTTAGTATGTACCAGACTGTAGCTCGGCGTGGTCTTAAGTAAAGCGAATAAATACAATGTGTTTTACGGAATAAAATGTATACTCTTGAATCGCGCGTTTCATTTCACACCCACAAGGATCTTGACATGCGAAAGATGCATAGCAAAAATTATCTACAACAATTAACAGGGTTACACTCTCCAGTATTGTTTGTATGCAGGAAAGTATTTTCTTATGTGTCCTCTAAAGAAATATTAGCCAGAATACAAACAAATCTGGATTTGTACCTAGCGAAATATATATATATATAAACTGCTGGACAATTGCTAAGGACGGATCATAAACGGCTATATAGCGTATAAAAAAGTAAGTGTGGTTGGATGCCAAGTGAAATAAATTAATGTCAGAATGCCAGGGCATTACAAGAAAGACAATTTATTATGCTCTGAAATCCAGAAGGCTTTGGAACGTGTTCAAGGGACAAACAGGCCATTTTGTGCAGAATACGTAAACGTGAAAAAAATGCAATTACCGTCCGCAGGAGTTCCGGCGTAAGATGTCAATACGGGATACGGCCACCATGGAGGGCGATGCAAGATTCCACACGTCGTGTCATGCTTTGCACAACATTATCAAGCAGCTTTGGGATAATTTATCCCATTCCTCTGTCAGTGCGCGGATGAGGGTGTCCTTGTTTATTGGAGGGCATTGGCGACCAGCAAGACTCCTCGCCAAAGCATCCCACACATTTTCAATGGGATTCAGATCTGGAGAACGTGCTGGCCATACGAGGCGTTGAATATCCTCGCTCTCAAGACACTCCTGGACAGCGACTGTTCGATGACATGTTGCGTTGTCGTCCATGAAAATGAATCTATCACCGACAGCACCACGGAACATGCGAACATGAAGTAGCAGAATATCATTAATGTATCGTTGGCCAGTCATAGTCCCAGTTGGAAGCACATAGAGGGACGTACGGCCATTGATCATGATGCCAGCCCCTACCATGACACTACATGTCGTATGTCGGTCGCTTTCCTGTATGTTTGCTGGAAAATATGCAGTACCACTATCACGCCAGATCAGTTGTCGTCGACAATCAGACGATAGACTGTATCTTCTCTCATCTGAGAAGAGGACAACAGACCAGTCGTTATCAGTCCAATAGCGATATTCATGGCACCATTGCAAACGGGCAATACGGTGACGTCTGGACAATGGGATGCACTCAACAGGACGGCGGGCGTATAGTCCACCTTCATGCAAACGTCTGGCGACAGTTTTTCGGGAGATCCGCTTACCAGTAGCAGCCGTAAACTGATTTGCTACCTCACTAGCTGTGCTGCGCCGGTGTCTTTTTGTTGATAGCACTATGTACCGATCTTCTGCAGGTGTCGTACTGCGAACACGACCCCCCTCCCAGTGACGTTTGCTACACTTTCCATTTGTTTGAAATGATTTCCAAAGCCTTGAAACAACACTGTGCCTGACGTCGAACTCCCTGGCAACATCTGTTATTTTTCGCCCTTCTTCAATCTTGCCAATAATACGGCCACGCGTAAAATCATCTTGGTGATATCGGGAAGACATACTGAAAATTGCAAGTTCGTCAATTGAATCTTTCCCTTTCAACTTTGCGTTTGAACAACAACGGTCAATACGCGTCAAATCTTTTATATCTCTTATGAGCGCTATAACGTCACGAACAAGTTCGGCAATCCAAAATTTGCATACGCACAACACGTCTTACTGTATCCCGCACTTAAGCTAATTTCCACATTTTCCTGCCTTCCACTTTATGGTTGCTATCGTTGCAATTGTCATCCGTCCTTAGCAATTGTGCGGCAGTGTATATATATATATATATACTAAAGAGCAAAGCCGAAAACACAAGAAAAACTAGAATTTAAAATGAAAGATGCAAAATAACCTGAAGATCAAAACGCGCAACGCAGCAGTTATGAAAATTCAAAATTCACATTCTATTAAGAGACTGAAGCAAAAAAAGTTTTTGACTCACACCAAGTACAACATAGAAAAGGTTATGTATTGACCGGTGTGAGTAAAAAAGAAAAATAAAACAACTGAATGTAGAAGGTGTCGAGAATACTGAGCCTTGGCTTTATCAAGGACCAGCAAAAACTCTGCATAAAAAACTTTTTAGAAATAAGCAGTCCAAGAAATAACCAAAACTCGAGTATAAACTACACTCCTAAAAGACAACAGCCAAAACACACTAAAATAAAAATTAAAAATAATAGTTAAATGAAAATAAATAAAAAATAAAAAATGAAAAAAATAAAATAAAACAAAAAAATAAAAACATTAAAAAAATAATAATATATTAAAAAAATAAAACATTTCAACTAGAATTTGCGCATAAGCTGCTAAATAGTAAGTTGAAATTAGTTACTTTTTAGTAACAAAGCCAAAACATAAGAAAAACTTTAGAATTTAAAACGAAAGATGCAAAATAACCTGAAGATCAAAACGCGCAACGCAGCAGTTATGAAAATTTAGAATTCACATTCTATTAAGAGACTGAAGCAAAAAAAAAATTTTGACTCACACTAAGTACCACATACAAAAAGGTTATGTATTGACCGGTGTGAGTAAAAAGAGAAAAATAAAACAACTGAATGTAGAAAGTGTCGAGAATACTGAGCCTTGGCTTTATCAAGGACCAGCAAAAACTCTGCATAAAAAACTTTTTAGAAATAAGCAGTCCAAGAAATTACCAAAACTCGAGTATAAACTACACTCCTAAAAGACAACAGCCAAAACACACTAAAATAAAAATTAAAAATAATAGCTAAATGAAAATAAATAAAAAATAAAAAATGAAAAAAATAAAATAAAACAAAAAAATGAACACATTAAAAAATAATAAAATATTTAAAAACTAATAACATATTAAAAAAATAAAACATTTCAACAAGAATTTGCGCATAAGCTGCTAAATAGTAAGTTGAAATTAGTTACTAAAGAGCAAAGCCGAAAACATAAGAAAAACTTTAGAATTTAAAACGAAAGATGCAAAATAACCTGAAGATCAAAACGCGCAACGCAGCAGTTATGAAAATTCAGAATTCACATTCTATTAGGAGACTAAAGCAAAAAAAATGTTTTGACTCACACCAAGTACAACATAGAAAAGGCTATGTATTGACCGGTGTGAGTAAAAAAGAAAAATAAAACAACTGAATGTAGAAAGTGTCGAGAATACTGAGCCTTGGCTTTATCAAAGACCAGCAAAAACTCTGCATAAAAAACTTTTTAGAAATAAGCAGTCCAAGAAATCACCAAAACTCGAGTATAAACTACACTCCTAAAAGACAACAGCCAAAACACACTAAAATAAAAATTAAAAATAATAGTTAAATGAAAATAAATAAAAAATAAAAAATGAAAAAAATAAAATAAAACAAAAAATTAAAAACATTAAAAAAATAATAACATATTAAAAAAATAAAACATTTCAACTAGAATTTGCGCATAAGCTGCTATATAGTAAGTTGAAATTAGTTACTAAAGAGCAAAGCCGAAAACATAAGGAAAACTTTAGAATTTAAAACGAAAGATGCAAAATAACCTGAAGATTAATGGGATGTAAGGTCAGGTGATGCGTAGCACCACAGCCTCTTCTTGACAAATGTCAACCCCGCCTTCTCGTGGTACATCCTGTTCCCACTAAAGGGGCTCTGACGGCCGCCAATAGCGGTATAACTATGCCATCGGGATTAGAGGAAATGCTATCCCACACTCACCAACCCGCTTGGCCAGCGTAGTGAGGTATAGCCGAACCCCTCCAAAATGACTCCACAACTTAAATCTTGGCCCTCAGTCTCCTGCAGCTGGAATGTACCGGGCCAAGGCAGCGGCCAGTGCTACATGAAGGCAGAGGGTGCTGAGAATCCCCGGAGGACCGGACTAGGCTGCCATCTGATGCTGACCTTGGCTACGTATAATGGAACCTCCCTATCTTCTGATTCAAGGCTTCTTGAATTGAAAGAAGAACTATAAAGGATCAAGTGGGACATCGTCGGGCTAAGTGAGGTAAGGAGAAAAGGAGAAGATCTCATTGAACTGAAAAGTGGACATCTCTTCTACTATCGTGGGACTGATACTGGCAGAACTAGTGGTGTTGGATTTATAATAAACAAGAAACTGAAGGATAAAGTCGTACAAGTTGAAAGTTCCTCTGACAGAGCTGCACGACTCGTTATCCAACTCTCGAGAAGATACCAGGCTCAGATTATTCAAACTTATGCACCCACCACAAGTCATCCTGAAGAAGAAATTGAAGAATTTTATGAGGAAATTCGTCATCTAAATAATAAAGGTAAACAGCACTTAAAGATAATGCAAAAAAAGGGCAACGGCAACATAATGAAACTTTAGTAGGTAAATTCGGTCACGGCAACAGAAACCAGCGTGGAAATACTCTCGTTGAGTTTGCAGAGGCAGAAGGGTTTTTCATCTTGAACTCCTTTTTCAAGAAAATTCCACACAGGAAATGGACATGAAGACATCCAAATGGAACGACAAGTGAAACTGATTTTATTATGTGTTACAAAAAATTCGTCATAGAAGACTGCAGTGTGCTAAACAAGTTTAACACAGCTAGTGACCATAGATTGGTGAGATGTAAGATGCACCTCAACACTAAACTCGAACGTGGCAAGCTCATAAGGCAAACGAAATGTATTGACATAACCAACCTTAAAAAACAAAATAATACCCTCAAGTTGGAACTGAAGAACAGATTCTCTGCTTTAGAAGGCCTAACATCGGAAGAAGTGGACATCTCTGAAGTTAACAGAAAAGTAACCAAAGCTCTTATGGAAACAGCAACAAAATTAGCTGGGTCTAAAAACAAATTGCATGTTAACAAATTATCAGGAAAAACCAAAATGTTGATGCAAAAAAGAAGAGAGATGAGGACAACTAAAGAAGATGTGACTTCCAAAGTGGAATATATAGAGCTATGCAAGACAGTGCGAAAAAGTATCACTGAAGACGTAAGGAAATTCAACTGTGAACTAGTAAGGAAAGCAATTGAAAACAACCAAAGCCTAAAGATAGCAAAGGGACATCTCAGTAAGGGAAGAAAACAGATTATGGAACTGAGAAAACAAGATGGTTCTGTAACAAGAAATAGAGGCAGAAATTTTGACAAGGGTGAAAGATTTCTACTCCAAATTATATGAAAGGAATGATACATGTACTCCAGACATCATGAAAGGTACCAGTACCAGAGTACTTCCAGTCCTCCCAGCAGAAGTTGCACATGCAATCAAGAACATGAAGCGGGGAAAAGCTCCAGGAGAAGATGGAATTACTGTAGACATCATACAAGAAGCAAGTGAAGAAATCGAAACAGTACTCGCCCAAATGTTCACTCGATGCTTTAATGAAGGGAAGATTCCTGAGGATTGGAACAACGCTACAATGATCTTGCTACATAAAAAAGTGACATTGAGGATCTCAGGAACTACAGACCTATCAGTGGTTTATAAAATCGTCACTAAAGTTCTTTCACACCGCTTAAAAGTGACACTGGACATGGCTCAACCGAGAAAACAAGCTGGATTCAGGAGTGGCTACAGTACAATAGATCATATCCAAGTACTGAGAGAACTAATTGAAAGAGCAAGCGAATGTGAACTTCCATTGTGCATGGCTTTTATCGATTATGAAAAAGCCTTTGATTCGGTGAAACCATCAGCACTTACAATGGCCCTGAAATCCTGTGGTATTGAAGATGCGTACATTATAATTTTTAATAACATCTACGAAAATGCAAGTGCAAAGATTCGGCTGTTTGAAAATACAACACACATAAAAATTGGAAAGGGAGTGAGACAAGGTGACACCATATCTCCGAAGCTCTTTAATGCCACATTGGAAAATGTCTTTCAATCACTGAACTGAGAAAACAAATGGATAAAGATTAATGGAGATTATCTAATCCACGTTCGATTTGCTGATAACGTAGTCATTTTTGCAACTACCCCATCAGAGCTGCAGAGTATGATCCGGGAACTAGCTGACAAGGGTAAAGAAGTGCGATTAAAAATGAACTTTCAGAAGACAAAAGTGATGTTCAATGCTTTTACAAGAAATGAAGATTTATCGATTGATGGGGAAAAGCTGGAGATAACAGACACGTACGTTTATCCTGGACAGCAGATATCAAGTGAGGGTCACATTGATGAAGAAATTAATTGGCGTACAAAACTTGCCTGGAGAGCTTTTGGAAGAAACAGCATAATTTTCAAGAGCAATATGCCATTATGTCTTAAAAGAAAAGTGTTTGATCAATGCATCCTTCCAGTGCTTACGTATGGTGCAGAGACGTGGACCTTAACTACAAGAGACATACAAAGGCTGCAGACAACTCAAAGCAGCATGGAGAGATGCATTCTTGGTGTAACCAGGAGAGATAAGAAGAGGAACTCGTGGATCCGAAAAATGACAAGAGTGGAAGACATCATGATCAGAATTAAATCCCTGAAATGGCAATGGGCTGGACATACTGCCAGAAGGACAGACCATCGATGGACAGCCGAAATTTTAGATTGGATTCCAAGGGACAGGAAAAGACCCAGAAGAATACCACATGGAAGACGGGTGGATGAAATTCGAAAGTATGCGGGAGTGACATTGAGGAGACTGGCACAAGACAGACCGTTGCGGAGGAAACTTGGGGAGACCTTCGTCCAGCAGTGGATTGATAATGGTTGACAATGATGATGATGATGATATATATATATATATATATATGGACTGCGCTACAGCAGCAAGTCAAAGCAATATCTCTATGTTCCAACATAACACTGCAGAACAATGGACCAAGCTGTACAAAATAACATATGAAAGAAATGAGGAACAAACCAAAACATACCAATGTCTAAGATGAACAAATCAAAGAAAGTTTCCAAAACCAGGTAAGCGCTAACAAAAATCCAAAAGAACGTATAATTAGAGTACCAACCTTAGGGAGATGAGAAGGACGAGCTGTAATCATCAGGGGAACACCAGCTAGAAACAACAAAGGTAAGTAGAACTAATCAGTTTTTTTTTTTTTTGGGGGGGGGGGGTTTATAGGAGGTTTAACGACCACTTTGAGCAACTTAGTGGGCTATAAGCAGTCGCCCGTCCCTTATTTAGAATCACTGGTTCCAGGGAAAGGAGAGTGTCAGTGCCGTAAGACAAACAAAACATCCTTGCCTCAACGGTATTCGAACCCGGATCCCTTTTGGACGAATGATCAGAGGCTACTTACCAAATACCGCTCCAAGAACAAAAACCGAGGTCATGACGAAACAAGAGAGCAATCCACATCCAAGACACGAAGCAAATCAGCTCACCTCAACTTGACAGAACCACGCGTCCAAAGGCCACCAGTGTGGATCCATACGTCGGGATCAACAAGACATTGCACAAAAATACCAAGTGACGTAGTCAGTCACGGTTAAAAGTGTAAAACAGTGTAACTGTGTCAGCAAATGATAGAAGAGGGGGTTAGAGAAATCTTCAGCAACAAGACCCATCAAGTTGCACTTAAGTGCTCTAGTTCATTATATTTTTAGGTTTTAATTAGTTATGTCTTTGATGTTTAGAATGGAATGAACTGAGAAATACTGAACAGCCTTAGCATCACATAGAAGTTGTTTGAATAATTGAACAGTAAATCTTACAGGAAATTTAATTGTGTTTAGTGAGATACAAAGTCTCCTAAATTCATTTATTAAGACTGCGGAATTATTACATACCCTAAGACAACGATGGAATTGCAATATAACAAGGTTTCTGAGCACTGATTTGGAAATGTTTGGGTCCCAATTTATGTAATAATTAATTTCACAACGTAGTTTCTTCTTTTCTTGGATGTGGATTTCTCTCTTGTTTCGTCATGACCTCGTTTTGTGTTCTTGGATTTGGATTGCTTTCTCATTTGTTATGGCCTTGGGAATACCATAACGCTATTTGGTTAGTTCTACCTAACTTTCCTGTGTATTAAAAGGCCACGTTTCGAGCTGGTGTTTCCCTGAAGTTGTTACTCTGATTACGTGTTCTTTTTTGGGTTTTTGCTAGAGCTTCATTTTTTTGGAAACTTCCTTTGATTTGTTCAATTTAGACATTGGTGTGTTTTGGTTTGTTATTCATTTCCTTAATATATTATTTTGTAAATCTTGGGACCATTGTTCAGTAGTGTTATCTTGGTAATTAATATATACACTGACGGAAAGAAAAAATTACAACACCAAGAAGGGGTTGTGTTATATAAACGACAGTTAGTAGGCGGTGAGAGTACATCTGTAAGATGACGTCTATGCAAATATCGCGCTCGGCGCATACGTGTGGCGCTAGTTGCGCCCCTCGCAACATGCAAAGCAGGTTTGCTGTAAATACGCGCTGTAACGTTCGTGAACGTTAGTTATCGTTGAGATTCGACGTAGTGTGTTGATGTTAGTCAGGAATGCCTTTAAGAAGACGAAGAAGCCATTATCAACAGCTCACGGAGTTTGAACGAGGTCGTGTAATAGGGCTACGAGAAGGTGGATTTTCGTTCCGCAATATTGCAGAACGACTTGGCAGGAATGTAGCCCTGAGCATGATTGTTGGCAGCGGTGGTCAAGAGAAGGTACTGCCTCAAGAAGACCGGGTTCCGGCCGGCCTCGAGGCACTACTGAGAGGGAAGACCGCCGTGTACGGCGTATGGTTGTGGCGCATCGTACCGCGTCTGCGCCAGCAATTCGAGCTGCAGTTGCCACCGCAGTGACACAACGAACTGTTACAAATCGGTTACTTGAAGGACAGCTCCGAGCCAGACGCCCTGTAGCGTGCATTCCACTTACTCCAAACCACTGCCGTTTCCGACGTCAGTGGTGTCAAGCTAGAGCTCATTGGAGGACGGAGTGGAGATCTGTTGTGTTTTCTGATGAAAGCTAGTTCTGCCTGGGTGCCAGTGATGGCCGTGTGTTGGTTAGAAGGAGGCCAGGTGAGCGCCTGCAACCAACCTGTCTGCGGCCGAGACACACTGGACCTACACCTGGAGTTATGGTCTGGGGAGCAATTTCCTATGACAGCAGGAGCACTTTCGTGGTTATCCCACGTACCCTGACGGCACAGTTGTACGTCGGTCTGGTGGTTCAATCTGTTGTGCTGCCATTCATGAACAACATTTCCGGGGTGTTTTCTAACAGGATAACGCTCGCCCACATACCGCTGTTGTAACCCAACATGCTCTACAGAGTGTCGACATGTTGCCGTGGCCTGCTAGATCGCCAGATCTTTCTCCAATCGAGCACGTATAGGACATCATTAGACGACAACTCCAGCGTCACCCCCAACCAGCATTAACCGTCCCTGTATTGACCGACCACGTGCAATAGGCATGGAACTCCATCCCACAAACTGACATCCAGCACCTGTACGACACAATGCATGAACGTTTGCGTGCTTGCATTCAACATTCTGGCAGTAACACCGGTTATTAATGTACCAGCATTTTACACTTAAAATAGCTCTTCTCGCGCTTACATTAAGCTGTGATCTTGAAACCTTAATCGATTAAATATGTTACCTATACAAATGTATTGCCGCCATTTCATTCCTCTACAACTATTTTTTCGTGGTGTTGGGATTTTTTTCCGTCAGTGTATATAGACTGAAAAGCAATTGAATTAGGGATACCTGTCCAGCAACGTGTAGCACCGCCTTTCGCCCTGATGACAGTGGCGATTCGTCTCGGCATGGACTCGACAAGACACCGGAAGCGTTGGGAAGCAACACGGATCCACGACCCCTGAACAAGCTCCGACAGTTCACGAAGATTTGATGGAGGGCGTCAGAGCCTCGAACATCTCTCTCGATGGAATCCCAGATGTGTTCGGTGGGATTGAGGTCAGTGACCTAGCTGGCCAAGGAAGCGAGGTCACGTCGGGGGAGTGTCCATCCAACCATTCGGATACAATTCGGGAGCGATGGCACAGTGAATTGTCTTGTTGCAGGATGACGTCCCCAGTGGGATGTTGAAGACGCACAAACGGGA
Source organism: Macrothele yani (assembly GCA_039090855.1). Classification (NCBI taxonomy): domain Eukaryota; kingdom Metazoa; phylum Arthropoda; class Arachnida; order Araneae; family Macrothelidae; genus Macrothele; species Macrothele yani. Next base: position 101,207,611 of record CM077002.1, on the reverse strand, counting down.
GCAAACGGTCGTCCAGTATACCCCGGTAACGTTGACCTGTGAGGGAGGATGTCACACGTACCAGGGGTCCCATTTCAGTCCACGTAAATAGTCCCCAGACGAGAATGCCACCCCCACCAGCTTGAAGAGTACCTTACTGGCAAGAAGGATCTATCGCTTTATGTGGTTTGCGCCGTATTCATATTTTGCCATCCGCATGTACCAAAGTGAATCTCGACTCATCAGTCCAGACAACATTTTTCCTCATGTCTAGGGTACAGTGGCAATGTTCCCGCGCCCATGCTAATCTTTGCACCCTGTAGTGTGCGGTTAGCAGCGGTACCCTCGTGGGACGATGGCTTCTGTACCCCATAGCGAGGAGATGGTTCTGAATGGTGTGGCTGCTTACACATTTTTGTGCACCAGCGTTAAATTGCCGAGTGATTTCTTGCACTGTGGCCCGTCTATCCGCTGTTACAACGTGAGCTAGCCGACGATGACTTCGCTCATACACACGCTGTTGTCCACGGCAGTTGACCCTTGCAGTGATGGTTTCACCGGATTCGATGTACTCACGGTGCACCCGTGACACAGTGGCTCGTGAAAATCCCGGTGCCTGCACGATTTCCGAGATGGAGTGACCCATTCGTCGGGCACTGACAATTTGCCCACGATCAAATTCACTTAGATCCTTCGTCCTACCTATACTGCGTCCGACTCTTACTGTTTTCCGTCGCATCACTCCTTATACTGTCGGATCGCTGCATAGGTCATGTCGTTTCCGTTTACAGGACCACCCACAGCGCCACATTTGCATAACCCCAGTTGTCTCTAATTCAATTGCTCTTCAGTGTATATATATATATATATATACATGCATTTTAAGTGTACATTATGGCAATTCAAAAAACCTCGACGGATAGACAAAAAACAAATGATGAAACATAAACGGGAAACCATGAACTGTCTTCATCAGAAGAGTACCAATACATGGCGAGAACAGCTTTTCTGATGTCAGTGAAATGTAGGTAAAAGGCCAATTACCCACGGACAGTATTCTCTAAGCTCCGAACTCTAATGGAAGACCGAACGAAGAATCAAAAGAAAGGATAGACGCCGAACAGCATATAAATAAGCAAAAAATGTTTCGTGTGACGCGGACGGTGACATTATAGTGTAGGGGAAAAAGGAGTGCACGAAATCTGAAAAAAAGAAGTGGGGGCGGCGGTTAGTATTGGTAGCTGTTAGCGATCCATTAAACAGCACTTCGAAAACCCTTTGAATTAACAGTGTAGGATCATGGGTTAATAATTGTATACTGAATATACACTGAAGAGCAATTGAATTAGAGATACCTGTCCAGTAACGTGCAGTACCACCTTTCGTCCTGATGACGGAGGCGATTCGTCTTCGCATAGACTCGACAAAACACCGGAAGCTTTGGGAAGCCATACGGATCCACGACCTCTTAACAAGCTCCCACAGTTCACGAAGATTTGATAGAGGGGTTCACAGCCTCGAACATTTCTCTCGATGGCATCCCAGATGTGCTCCATGGGATTGAGGCCAGGTGACCTAGCTGGCCAAGGTAGCGGCAGAGGTTACGTCTAGGGAGTATTCATCCAACCATTCGGATACAATTCGGGAGCGATGGCACAGTGAATTGTCTTGTTGCAGGATGACGTCCCCAGTGGGATGTTGAAGACGCACAAACGGGAGCAAACGGTCGTCCAGTATACCCCGGTAACGTTGACCTGTGAGGGAGGATGTCACACGTAACAGAGGTCCTATTTCAGTCCACGTAAACAGTCCCCAGACGAGAATGCCACCCCCACCAGCTTGAAGAGTACCTTACTGGTAAGAAGGATCTATCGCTTTATGTGGTTTGCGCCGTATTCATATTTTGCCATCCGCATGTACCAAAGTGAATCTCGACTCATCAGTCCAGACAACATTTTCCCACATGTCTAGGGTACAGTGGCAATGTTCCCGCGCCTATGCCAATCTTTGCACCCTGTGATGTGTGGTCAGCAGCGGTACCCTCGTGGGACGATGGCTTCTGTACCCCATAGCGAAGAGATGGTTCTGGATGGTGTGGATGCTTACACGTTTTTGTGCACCAGCGTTAATTTGTCGAGTGATTTCTTGCACTGTGGTCCGTCTATCCGCTGTTACAATGCGAGCTAGCAGACGATGACCCCGCTCATCCACACGCTGTTGTCCACGGCAGTTGGCCCTTTCAAGGATGGTTTTACCGGATTCGATGTAGTCACGGTACACCCGTGGCACAGTGGCTCGTGAAAATTCTTGTGCCTGCACGACTTCCGAGATGGAGTGACCCATTCGTCGGGTCCCGACAATCTGCCCACGATCAAATGCGCTTAGATCATTCGTCTTACCTATACTGCGTCTGAATCTTACTGATCCCGTCGCATCCCTCTCGATATTGTCTGATCGCTGCATACGTCATGTCGTTTCCGTTTACAGTGTGCCTACAGCGCCATATTTGCATAACGCTAGCTGTCTCTAATTCAACTGCTTTTCAGCGTATATATACAGGGTGCATAGAAAAGTCCCTTTGGCCTGGAATAACTTGCGAACGGAGAGAGGTACAGTTATGCAAGTGAGATAACGGTATAGTAAATCGACTTCTCCTGACAGAATGCATCCAATAGCAGCGCCCGTAGTGGCGAAATTTGGAAGTTAGCCATGGCAAATCAAAAACGAAAAGAGATAGAGCAAAATTTTAAATATAAAGTTGTAGAGCATCAATTAATTAGTACAAAACGACATTTGTTTTGCATGGATAACATAAATTGTCGCCTGAATACCATAATATGTCCGAAATCAAGGCGCGACCTTTTTGTATGAACGTTTGAAGGGAGCAGACATAGGTATCAGCAAATACACACAATTTATTACATAAATACGTTCTTATGTCAATACAGTTTGATGACGTCAAACAAAACAAAACAAAAAAGGCAAATTGGCGCACAATGATAAAAAGTTAATGTCGTGTATGTTCGAAGAGTTCGCCATTGTCCACGATACACATTTGTATTTGTGAAAGTAACTCTGCATGCACGTTCCTCAGCAAGGAAGGTGTCACACTATTGCAAGCATCTGTAACACGACGACGTAGATCCAGCAGACTTGTAGGCGCTGTTCCACACACCTGAGTTTTTGCGTAACCCCAGAAATCCAAGCTCGCCATTCTCACACAGCGTACGTAGACCTAAACTTCTGCTCAGGGTACATCCTGCTACTGGTTTTTATATCGTTGGTACGGTACAACGTCACAATCTGCATTTGCATACGGCTACATTTGCGAAATGTGAATATGCAGATTTGAATCGTCGTGCATCGATTTCGGACATTGTAGGGTATTCAGGCAAAGATTTATCTTATCTGTGTGAAACAAATATCGTTTTGTACTAATTAATTGATGCTCTAAAACTTTGTAATTGGAAATTTTGCTCTATCTCTTTTCGTTTTCGATTTACAATGGCTAATTTCCGCATTTCGCCACTATGGGCGCTGCTATTGGTTGCATTACATCGATCGGACGTAATCGCTTTACTATACAGTCATCTCACTTGCATAATAGTTATTCCAGGCTAAAGGGACTTTCCTATGCGCCCTGTATAATATTATTATGTAAATATACACATATATATACAATATAAGTAACCAAAGCTCTTATGGAAACAGCAACAAAATTAGCTGGGTCTAAGAACAAGTTGCATGTAAACAAATTATCAGGAAAAACCAAAATGTTGATGCAAAAAAGAAGAGAGATGAGGACAACTAAAGAAGATGTGACTTCCAAAGTGGAATATATAGAGTTATGCAAGACAGCACGAAAAAGTATCACTGAAGACGTAAGGAAATTCAACTGTGAGCTAGTGAGGAAAGCAATTGAAAACAACCAAAGCCTAAAGATAGCAAAGGGACATCTCAGTAAGGGAAGAAAACAGATTATGGCTCTGAGAAAAGAAGATGGTTCTATAACAAGAAATAGAGGCGAAATTTTGACAAGAGTGAAAGATTTCTACTCCAAATTATATGAAAGGGATGATACATGTACTTCAGACATCATGAAAGGTACCAGAGTTCTTCCAGTCCTCCCAGCAGAAGTTGCTCATGCAATCAAGAACATGAAGCGAGGGAAAGCTCCAGGAGAAGATGGAATTACTATAGACATCATACAAGAAGCAAGTGGAGAAATTGAAACAGTACTCGCCCAAATTTTCACTCGATGCCTTAATGAAGGGAAGATTCCTGAGGATTGGAACAATGCTACAATGATCCTTCTACATAAAAAAGGTGACATTGAGGATCTCAGGAACTACAGACCTATCAGCCTCCTATCAGTGTTTTATAAAATCTTCACTAAAGTTCTTTCACACCGCTTGAAGGTAACACTGGACATGGCTCAACCGAGAGAACAAGCTGGATTCAGGAGTGGCTACAGCACAATAGATCATATCCATGTACTGAGAGAACTAATTGAAAGAGCGAGGGAATATGAACTTCCATTGTGCATGGCTTTTATCGATTATGAAAAAGCCTTTGATTCGGTGAAACCATCAGCAGTTACCACGGCTCTGAAATCCTGCGGTATTGAAGATGCATACATTAATATTATTAATAACATCTATGAAAATGCAAGTGCAAAGATTCGGCTGTTTGAAAATACAACACACATAAAAATTGGAAAGGGAGTGAGACAAGGTGACACCATATCTCCGAAGCTCTTTAATGCCACATTGGAAAATGTCTTTCAATCACTGAACTGGGAAAACAAAGGGATAAAGATTAATGGAGATTATCTAACCCACCTTCGTTTTGCTGATGACGTAGTCATTTTTGCAACTACCCCATCAGAGCTGCAGAGTATGATCGAGGAACTTGCTGACAAGAGTAAAGAAGTGGGATTAAAAGTGAACTTTCAGAAGACAAAAGTGATGTTCAATGCTTTTACAAGAAATGAAGATTTATCGATTGATGGAGAAAAACTGGAGATAACAGATACGTATGTTTATCTTGGACAGCAGATATCAAGTGAGGGTCACATTGATGAAGAAATTAATCGGCGTACAAAACTTGCCTGGAGAGCTTTTGGAAGAAACAGCATAATTTTCAAGAGCAATATGCCATTATGTCTTAAAAGAAAAGTGTTTGATCAATGCATCCTTCCAGTGCTTACGTATGGTGCAGAGACGTGGACCTTAACTAAAAGAGACATACAAAGGCTGCAGACAACTCAAAGAAGCATGGAGAGGTGCATGCTTGGTATAACCAGGAGAGATAAGAAGAGGAACTCGTGGATCCGAAAAATGACAAGAGTGGAAGACATCATGATCAGAGTTAAATCCCTGAAATGGCAATGGGCTGGACATACTGCCAGAAGGACAGACCATAGATGGACAGCCGAAATTTTAGATTGGATTCCAAGGGACAGGAAAAGACCCAGAAAAAGACCACATGGGAGATGGGTGGATGAAATTCGTAAATATGCGGGAGTGACATGGAGGAGACTGGCACAAGACAGACCGTTGTGGAGGAAACTTGGGGAGACCTTCGTCCAGCAGTGGATTGATAATGGTTGACAATGATGATGATGATGATATACAATATACATATGTGTACAGGTATACATGTATATAATATACATATACAATTTGTCTACACATATTAGATACAAATTAATATCCAATTAAATAACGGCTCTCCCAAAATTATTTGTTGTACGGCAAGCAAGAAGCTATACGACATTACTGCTACCTTGTCCTATTTTTCGCGTACCATATGGATAGGATTCAAATAGCGTACTCGTTATACGACACATAAATGAATAATTTGACTTTATATTTCGTGTTCATTTGTTCGTTTGAGATAGACTCAATTCCTACTGAGCAAAAGGTTGTTTTTGGAAGATAGCTTTCTGGATCGTTCAAGAAGTTGTTAACCTCGTGCAGATGAAGAAACCGTTAAGAACATAGGAGGGACTTCTATAAGCAAGTACCGGATTCCATCCGGGAAGGACAGCAGAAGAACTTATTTTCAGATAACTGCATGTTTCTTTAAAAGATAGAAGTTTACGTTCTGTTTTGGCAGCGGTGTTTCAAAGATTCTTGGCTTTGCCACTATGAAGCTTATGTCACTGGGTTATTATATTCCGACTCCTCCATTTTTGTTTCATCTCGTTATCCTTAGGTAACATTAAACAGCTCGTGAAAACGATTTCATGTTATCTTCTGTATTTTCATCTTGCACACTTTTTTAACATAAATAAATACTTATTAAATAACATTCAGAAACTGATTTTTAGAGTTTTGTATAATTTCTAAACTTTTAAACCACATAACTCTTAGCTCTGTCGTCTATAACAAAAATTGATTTTATGGTCATTTGCATGTGAAAATATCTTGTTTCTCTTTCGTTAGATGACTAAATCCGAATCTAGAATCGTAGACAACGACAAACTTTTGATATTTCGATTATGAGTTGTATGTTTCTCATGGTGTGCATTTTGCAAATTGACCTGATGTAAAATCCGGACTCAAAACTGCTTTCGACGGGCGTAAACAATTTATTTGCTGCAGAAAATTAAATTATCATATAGAGGAAAATTTTTCTCTGACCTCACATTTTTAGATTGGATGCAACAAAGAGGAGCAATAAATCTTTCTCCATGATGAAGTCATCCCGAAGAAGCAGCCTTTATCTGTATACCTTGCATTTCTCGAAAAAATAATAAATAAAATACAAGAAGAAAAAACATCTCCAGACTTAATGGACTGAGAAGCCTCTTCGCTCTGTGCATGGAGCAATTTATTAAAGGGAATACTTAAGGGAGAAAATCTCGGGAACTGTCTGAGAACTTCTGTTTACCTACGCTAATCCGAAATAAATAGATTTGCGTAATGAAGTTCTAGAGAGGACGCTTGGAAGACAGTTATTCCTAAATTAAAGACCTTTTCAATGACTAAGTACTCCGTCGTTGAAAACATCCAAACTGCGGCTTTTCGATAGAACTTCCACTAAAAGAAAAGAGAAAAAACCCACTCCACATGAGAAAAACACGATATCGTACGTGCATGTGTGTAAAACAGAATATCTCATCCGTTGTCAATGGTAACAATAACGTACGAGTGAAATAAAATTGAGCAGCCTAATTGAAATGGGACAACGTCTAGAAAACTATAAACTCCGAGGCTCTCAATCATGTGAAACACGCAAAAAATATCACATGATAGCAAATTATTGAACTAGAAAAAACCTTTTGCAGTTTTTGTATCTCAGTCAGATTTAATACGCAGCGGGGCAATTAAGTAATGAGATTGATTTAAAGAAAAAATATCGGTAAAACGCAAGGGTCGGAAAGGCATGGTTTCCTGATCATTCATTTATCAACTATGAGGCGGCCACAGCGGTTGCGTAAGAACTGCGTAGGTGATTATTTACCCTGTGCATAGCGTCATTCGGTGAAAGAACATTGTCACAGCCGTGTCATGGAGCAGAAGCAAATATCCAGTTCTGTTTGGAAATTGGTAAAGCTGCATCTGAGACAGCTGAATTATTGCGTGATGGGCGTGGAGCTAATCGCCTATTTCGTGCACAACCATTCTGATGGTATGCACGTTTCAAGGATGGGCGGGAAGATTTGGAAAATGACGAAACGCCCAGACGCCCGATTTCAGAGCGCACGTCTGAACTCATTAAAAAAGTTTTCGAAAGGATAAAAAGGGACCATTGTGTGACCTTGAGGATGCTGGAATGTGAGCTCGGTGCTAATAAGAAGACGATTTGTCAACTTTTTTTGCAAGACTTGGGATGAAAAGAAGTTTGTGCTCGATTTGTTCTGCATGCTGTGTCCGAAGACCAGAAGAATGCATGAATGGAGTACGCAAAATACATCCTGGAAACTGGAGATTGGTGATTTCGTTATGGTCATGAAACGAAGCGGCAGAGTGCTCACTTAAAGTCGCCATAATCACCCAAAGGAAAAAAGATCAGATTACAAAAGTCCAAAATCAAAGTTTACGTGCTTTTACGACAGTAAGGGAATCCCTCATCACGAGTTAATTCCTTAAGGTACAACTGTCACAATCAATGCTTATGCAGCAATTTTGGAACGATTTTCTTCGTGTCAAGTCTGAATACAAAAACGGTCGATGATTCCTTCCGCACGGTAATGCACCACCACACAAAGAAGTCAATGACCAGCAGTTTCTGGGAAGAAAACAAGTGTGTGGGTGTACTCAGCTATCCTTTCTGTTCTCCAGATGTGTCACTGTATAGCTACTTTCTATTCTCTAACGGCGTTTAAAAGGAAAGGTTTTTAATGATATTGAGACATTCAGAGAACTGCGACATCAGCTCTTCACTCGATATCAAAATATGAGCTATGCGAGTCATTCCTTTCGTCGGCTGAGAGGAACTACAAAGGATCAAGTGGGACATCGTCGGGCTAAGTGAGGTAAGGAGAAAAGGAGAAGATCTCATTGAACTGAAAAGTGGACATCTCTTCTACTATCGTGGGACAGATACTGGCAGAACTAGTGGTGTTGGATTTATAATAAACAAGAAACTGAAGGATAAAGTTGTAGAAGCTGAAAGTTCCTCTGACAGATACTGGCAGAACTAGTGGTGTTGGATTTATAATAAACAAGAAACTGAAGGATAAAGTTGTAGAAGTTGAAAGTTCCTCTGACAGAGCTGCACGACTTGTTATCCAAATCTCGAGAAGATACCAGGCTCAGATTATTCAGCTTATGCACCCACCATAAGTCATCCTGAAGAAGAAATTGAAGAACTTTATAAGGAAATTTGCCATCTACATAATAAAGGTAAACAGCACTTGAAGATAATTATGGGAGATTTCAATGCAAAAATAGGGCAACTGCAACAGAATGAAACTTCAGTAGGTAAATTCGGTCACAGCAACAGAAACCAGCGTGGAAATACTCTCGTTGAGTTTGCAGAGGCAGAAGGGTTTTTCATCATGAACTCCTTTTTCAAGAAAAAGCCACACAGGAAATGGACATGGAGACATCCAAATGGGACGACAAGTGAAATTCATTTTATTATGTGTAACAAAAAATTCGTCATAGAAGACTGCAATGTGCTAAACAAGTTTAACACAGGTAGTGACCATAGATTGGTGAGATGTAAGATGCACCTCAACACTAAACTCGAACGTGGCAAGCTCATAAGACAAACAAAATGAATTGACATAACCAACCTTAAAAAACACCATAATACCTTTCAAGTTGGAACTGAAGAACAGATTCTCTGCTTTAGAATTCCTAACATCAGAAGAAGTGGATATTTCTGAAGTTAACAGAAAAGTAACCAAAGCTCTTGTGGAAACAGCAACAAAATTAGTCTAAAAACAAGTTGCATGTGAACAAATTATCAGGAAAAACCAAAATGTTGATGCAAAAAAGAAGAAAGATGAGGACAACTAAAGAAGATGTGACTTCCAAAGTGGAATATATAGAGCTATGCAAGACAGTGCGAAAAAGTATCACTGAAGACGTAAGGAAATTCAACTGTGAACTAGTGAGGAAAGCAATTGAAAACAACCGAAGCCTAAAGATAGCAAAGGGACATCTCAGTAAGGGAAGAAAACAGATTATGGAACTGAGAAAACAAGATGGTTCTGTAACAAGAAATAGAGGACGAAATTTTGACAAGAGTGAAAGATTTCTACACCAAATTATATGACATGGATGATACATGTACTCCAGACATCATGAAATGTACCAGTACCAGAGTTCTTCCTGTTCTCCCAGCAGAAGTTGCACATGCAATCAAGAACATGAAGCGTGCAAAAGCTCCAGGAGAAAATGGAATTACTGTGGACATCATACAAGAAGCAAGTGAAGAAATCGAAACAGTACTCGCCCAAATTTTCACTCGATGCCTTAATGAAGGAAAGATTCCTGAGGATTGGAACAATGCTACAATGATCCTGCTACACAAAAAGGGTAACATTGAGGATCTCAGGAACTACAGACCTATCAGCCTCCTATCAGTGGTTTATAAAATCTTCAGTAAAGTTCTTTCATACCGTTTGAAGGTAACACTGGACATGGTTCAACCGAGAGAACAAGCTGGATTCAGGAGTGGCTACAACACTATAGATCATATTCATGTACTGAGAGAACTAATTGAAAGAGCGAGGGAATATGAACTTCCATTGTGCATGGCTTTTATCGATTATGAAAAAGCCTTTGATTCAGTGAAACCACCAGCAGTTACAATGGCTCTGAAATCCTGCGGTATTGAAGATGCATACATTAATATTATTAATAACATCTATGAAAAAGCAAGTGCAAAGATTCGGCCGTTTGAAAATACAACACACATAAAAACTGGAAAGTGAGTGAGACAAGGTGATTCCATATCTCAGAAGCTCTTTAATGCCACATTGAAAAATGTCTTTCAATCACTGAACTGGGAAAACAAAGGAATAAAGATTAATGGAGATTATCTAACCCACCTTCGTTTTGCTGATGACATAGTCATTTTTGCAACTACCCCATCAGAGCTTCAGAGTATGATCTAGGAACTTACTGACAAGAGTAAAGAAGTGGGATTAAAAATGAACTTTCAGAAGACAAATGTGATGTTCAATGCTTTTACAAGAAATGAAGATTTATCGATTGATGGAGAAAAGCTGGAGATAACAGACACGTGCGTTTATCTTGGACAGCAAATATCAAGTGAAGGTCACATTGATGAAGACATTAATCGGTGTACAAAACTTGCCTGGAGAGCTTTTGGAAGAAACAGCATAATTTTCAAGAGCAATATGCCATTATGTCTTAAAAGAAAAGTGTTTGATCAATGCATCCTTCCAGTGCTTACGTATGGTGCACAGACGTGGACCTTAACTAAAAGAGACATACAAAGGCTGTAGACAACTCAAAGCAGCATGGAGAGATGCATGCTTGGTGTAACCAGGAGAGATAAGAAGAGGAACTCGGGGATCCGAAAAATGACAAGAGTGGAAGACATCATGATCAGAGTTAAATCCCTGAAATGGCAATGGGCTGGACATACTGCCAGGAGGACAGACCATCGATGGACAGCCGAAATTTTAGTTGGATTCCGAAGGGACAGGAAAAGACCCAGAAGAAGACCACATGGAAGATGGGTGCATGAAATTCGAAAATATGCGGGAGTGACATGGAGGAGACTGGCACAAGACAGACCGTTGTGGAGGAAACTTGGGGAGACCTTCGTCCAGCAGTGGATTGATAATGGTTGGCAATGATGATGATGATGACAAAGAACTGTGACATCAGATCTTCACTCCATACCAAAAGATGAGCTCTGCGAGTCCTTTCTTTCGTTGGCTGATCGTGCCACTTCTTGTATTAACACAGGAGGAATGTATCTCGAATAAATATGAAGACATACAAAGAACTGTGACATCAGCTTTTCACTTCCATACCAAGAGATGAGCTCTTCGAGTCCTTCCTGTCGGTGGCTGATCGTGCCACTCCTTGTGTTAACACAGGAGGAATGTAGTTCGAATAAATATTAAGATATACAAAGAACTGTGACATCAGCTCTTCACTCCATACCAAAAGATGAGCTCTTTGAGTCCTTCCTTTAGGTGGCTGATCGTGCTACTTCTGGTATTAACGCAAGAGGAATGTACTTCAAATAAAATATATTCACGTAAGTTTTTTTGTTTTTCCATTTTTTCCAAAAATTCAGTTACATTACTTAATTACCACACTTTGTAAACGCTATTTTCTTATCTTTTTTGCCAAAAGAATTTAATGCTGAATTGGCAGTACGAAAACTATTTGCACAAAATCTTTACAGCCAGTAAACCGGTTTGTACTTACTGTTGTTGTTTTAGGAAAGGGAGATGTTTAACGACCACAGTGAGCAACTCGATGGACTATAAGCAGTCTTCCGATCCTAATGTAGGGTCACTGATTCCAGGGGAAGAGAGAGAGAAAGCTAGTGCCGTAAGACAAACACCGCATCCAAGCCTCATTGGATGCTACGTTCTCGGACCAATGGTCAGAGTTCAACGCTTAGGCCACTGTGCCACCGGGGCGACTTTTGAATTTCCGAAACTAAGCTGCTGGAGAAAAGAAAACCTGCATAGATTATTTTTATCTAACGAATGAAGTCCTACTTTTTTAGAAAAGTGTTTCCTTTAGCATATAACACTAATAAATTCGTACTGAGTAACAGAAAGTACACTGGTGTGCAAATATTAAGGACGAAGTGGAGAAATTAGCATAACAGTGGAACGAGAAGGCAGAACGGACCGAAAGACCACTCAGGAGATAGACTAGGGTCCGGTATGGTAGGACTTGCGCATTTATGCAGCATGACGTGGGGGGGTCGGAAGGGTATAAAGCATACGGGCGGTGTACGCTCAGCAATTCGGTGAAAGTTATTTTACGGTGTACATCGGTTTGAACGGTGGTCTATTTGCACGACGTCCAGTACGGTGTGCCATTAACGCCTGCTTATCGGAGACGGTGGTTTCTGTGGTGCCATGAACACAAGAACTGGACACATCAGCAATGGGGTCGAGCTCTCTTTACGGATGAGAGCCGATTTAGTCTGACGAGCGATTCTGGACGTATACACATCTGGAGAGAGCAGGGAACACGCAATCACACCTCCAACATAATCGAAAGAGAAGTATTATCAATGTGATACATGCTTGACGTGCTTCGAGACATAACAAAGGCCATTAAACTTGTAAGTACGTAATTCTGTGAGTATTGAATCCTGAACCGCGTTGAGGTTTGAAATTTTTCTTCACATGGTATAGTAAAGTATACAGCATCAACTTCTACTGCAAGAATACGAACTAGTATAAGGGTTAACGAACTAGAATAAAGTTCTTCAAGTAGCTTAAAGTATTTTACGTCATAAAATCCACTCATGGTCTCTGTGGAACACACGCCGTTTTAAAAAAGGTAGTGATTTTCCGGCGCTTCGATTTTTAAAAAGTCTGCGTCGTAATTGTCAGAAGATATCGTATATCTGGATAAATATATATTTTTTTCTTGATAATTAACAGGAGCGGAGAAACGTAACACAATACGAAGCTGGATGCCCGCAAACAGCTGGAAAGGACTTTTTTGTTTTCTTTTTAACTTACGGGCATTTTGACATAAATACAATGCAACGCAGGCGGTATTATTTGCTCTCGAGGATTTTAGCTGAGCGTCAGACATGCTTGAGGGTGCTGCAAGTCTAATTACGAAATTACTTTCTATTGAACTATCAGGTCTAACAACGGAACTACGGTGATGCTGAAAGAATTCTAAATTTATTTTTGCTCTTTGTTCACTTCAAAGCAACACAAAAAAAAGCATTAACAAATGACAGTTATTTTTTAATAAGGAGCTCGCTTTTTTACGCTTTCCAACCGTACGTTGAAGAAGCGTATATGCTCCAGCTTTGTCCGTCCCGTCTGTCCGTCTGTCTATCGGCACGATAACTCGCGTAAAAATAGTTCGATTTCGATGAAATTTTAGTATCTGGTAGGGAACCACCTGGGGACGAACGCTATTGAAAATTGACGAAATGGGGTTAAAAGCGGGATCCATTCCATTGCCCTTATGCGTCATAACTAGCGTAAATATTTTTCGATGTAGATGAAATTTTAGCATATTTTAGAGAATTACCTAGGAATGAGCCCTATTGAAAATGGGTGAAGTGGGGTCAAAGGTCACGGCATAGGAGCGGGATTCATTCCATTGCCCTTATGCGTCATAACTTTCGTAAATATGGTTCGATGTCGATGAAGTTTTAGTATATTCTAGAGGAACAATTGGGAATGAACTCTATTGAAAATGGGTGAAGTGGGGTCAAAGGTCACGGCATAGGAGCGGGATTCATTCCATTGCCCTTATGCGTCATAACTTTCGTAAATATGGTTCGATGTCGATGAAGTTTTAGTATATTCTAGAGGAACAATTGGGAATGAACTCTATTGAAAATGGGTGAAGTGGGGCCAAAGGTCAGGACATAGGAGCAATATGCATTCCATTGCCCTTATGCGTCATAACGTGCGTAAAAATGATTCGATTTGAATGAAATTTTAGTAAGTGATAGGGGACCACCTGGGGGCGAACCCTATTGAAAATGGACGAAATGGGATCAAAGGTCAGGCCATAGGATCGGGATCCATTCCATCGCCCTTATCCCATACTACTAAATGAGCAATTCTTGTATGTAAGTAAATTTCATTTTGAAAACGGCTCTAAGGAATTTGATGAAAGTCGTTAACTTACCGTTTTCTGGTACTACAAATCGATTTAGCTTGATCTCAACTTTAGGAAAATTTGTTCGTTTTCTGGTACTACAAATCGATTTAGCTTGATCTCAACTTTAGGAAAATTTGTTTAGTGGGTTAAATAACCACTCCGAATAACCACGTTCTTACTGCCATGGCGTCGTCCCTTTACTGCTGCCCATGCTTAGAAATATCTCGCGCTTCAGATGTAGGCGCGCGGTCACGCCATCTGTCTTATTGCGTCACGCATTATGTGTGGATCCTATTAAAGTTTTGTGACGTCACACCCTTGCGAGCAGATGGTCGCTATTCCCATCTGCCTGATTACTCCACGCGTTGTGTCCGTATGTCTGGCCGCACGATAACTCGCGTACAAATCGTTCGATTTCGATGAACCTTTAGTATGTGGAAGGGGATCTCCTGGGAAGGATCCCTATTGAAAGAGAACGGAATGGATTCAAAGGTTAGGTCATAGGAGCGGGATCCATTGCACAGCTCTTATGCTTTATAACTAACGTAAAAAAGGTTCGATTTCAATTAAATTTTAGTATCTGGTAGGGGGCCACCTGGGGGCAAACCCTATTGAAAATTGGGTCAAATGGGGTCAAAGGTCAGGACATAGGAGAGGAATCGCTTCCATCGCCATTGTGCGTCATAACTTACGTAAAAATTATTCGATTTGGATGAAATGTTGCTATGTTGTATGGGCCTGCCTATAAAATTGTCGAAATAGGGTCAACGAATCCTATTGAAAATGGGCGAAATGGGGTCAAAGGTTAGGACACAAGAGCGGAATCTATTCCATAGTCCTTATGCATCATAACTTACGTAAAAATGCTTCCATTGCGACAAAACTATATCATGTTATTTCGGAGGTATACTGAACCGGTTCTGTAGAATATTATGGAAATGGGATCAAAGGCCGGCCAGGGCACAGGACCGAGATTTATTCCACAGCCATTATCCTAATAACTTGAGTAATGATTTCTGGTATGTTGGAAAGCGTATTATAATCAATGCATTGCATGATTTTACTAACTTGTTTTCTTATTTCCTTGGACTGCTGGGTCATGACGTGGATCGTGAATTTTCTGTACAAAATTATGTTTCGGGATCAACATGGTGGATACGTGTTGCAATACGATTTCCCCCTAAATTTCAAAGGCCTGTGGATTATAGGGAAGAATATTTACACTTTTCCTAAATTTCACGGTATACGGATTATACGAAGAAATATATGGCCAATAATTATGTCTGCATTATTATTTTAGCAACAAAAATGACCTTTATCGCCTCGTATTTTCATTGCACTCGTTCCTATTTTCAGTGTCTTTTCATATCGCAACTTCCAGGGTTTATTTTAAGCACGGCACGCCACATCGTATGATCACTATACGCGTGTTTCATAAATATAATTATTTTAATCTAATCCAGTTAAATATGCCTTTGTGTCAGTTCATGTATATTTTCTAGACTGTGTAGCGCCGTACTTCTTGTTGAAACTTTCGTACGGAAGCGAGTTATCCAGATACTTCAAAAACTTCGAGAATGAAAGGATACTTTTTGAATGGCACATTGCTGAACACATTTTGCTTCTGAGTAAAGCGTTTACATAAACAGTTAAAATTCAAAGGGTTCAAAGGCATAGAGGAATTCCATAAATAGAGTTTCAGAGTTTAGAACGAGGTGTAACATATGCTCAAAACTGTATTTGCAAAAGGCACCGTTAGTGAACGCATGACACAACGTTGGTTTGTAAAATTCCGGTCCACCGATATGAACCTCAAAAATGAACCATGCGGTAGACCAGAAGAATCTATCTGTGATATCGTGTTGGAGGCTTTGACTGAATCCGATCTACGTCAAACGGTACACGGTCTTGACGAGAAACTTGGAGTACACTGTGCAATCATTACCCGGTATTTACTGGCCACAGTCAACTGAAGATGATGGATAAATTCATCTCAGATGTGTTGAAGAAATAGAAAATAACACAAAGATTTTATGTCAGCTGTACTATGCTTATCCGAAATCAATCGATCGACATTTTAAGCGCTTTGTCACTTGTGATAAGAAATCGATGTTGTATGATAATCGCCGACATTCGGCGCTGTGGCTCAACCCCAGTGAAGTCCGGAAACACAACGCAAAGTCGGTACTCTATCCCAGGTAGACGATGGTCAGTGTTTGGTGATCCCCAGCGGGGTTATTCACTCTTTTTTCTCACAACTAGGTCAGATCATCACGGAGAATAAATGGTTTTACAAATTCGAGATCATGCAGGGAAAGCTTCTCACCAAACAACCGGCATTCGTCAATCTCCATTGGCTGATACCTGTCCATGATAACGCGGGACCTCACGCGACATGCAAGCCAGACTATCCAAAAACTGCACTGGTTGAGGTTCTAAACCTAACATCGTACACCTTATTCACCTGAACTGTCCCCTACGAAGTGTCGCTTCTTGTTTCCCAATCAAAAGTGAGTTGAAAAGGCATTCCATGAGTTCGTCGCGTCTTGAAGTTCAGCGTTTTTTTCACCACGGCACATATAAGATTGCATCTTGTGAGCAAAAGTGTGCTGCTGGCAGTGATTATTCTGATTAATAATGGTTACTTTTTCATTGTATTTTATATACACTACGTGTACAAAAGTGATTGGATACCCCCACGCAGGCTCAATGGTGTGCCCCCGCAGCAGACACGTGGTCGATAAGGTATAAAAATGGCAACGAGAGTACGCTCAGATCAATCGCTGATAAAATGACTAGCAGGAGAGAACCCTTCGAGTTTGGAAAGAGCGTTATAATAAGCTGCCTAATTGAAGGTATGAGCATAAGAAGCATTACTGATGTCAGACAAGTCGCTAAATTGAAAGAGGACTTTGTTATCCACAAGTAGAAGACGACGGGGGACATTGCAGGAATTCACCTCGCCCTCGAAGGCCCATAAAACTCCAAACGAGGGACCGGAGGGTGCTGCAGACGGAGATATCTGGAAAATTAAGTCCCGACCAATGCAGGCCACAGCACATGAGTTTCAGATGGCCACAGATGCTATGGTCTCCACCAAGACACTTCGAAGAGAGGCCCATGCCTTCGGGTATCATGGCCGAGAAGCCTATTATAAACTTCTCATCACAAAGACCAATAAAGCCACGCGTCTATGATGGTGTAAACAGCACAAAAATTTGACATTGGAGCAACGTCTGCATGTGCTATGGATCGACGAATCCCGTTTCACATTATTCCAATTGAATGGACGTGTCTGCGTTTGGCGGTCACCCGGAGAACGTCTGCTTCCAGAGTGTACAGTGCTGACTGTGAAGCACGGATTGGGTGGAGTTATAGTATGAGGCTGTTTCAGCTGGTACAGTGTGGGTCCACTGGTTGTTATTCATGGCAACATGAACTCTGTGCTGTATAGAGATATCCTGGATGACTCAATGCTGCTAACGTTGTGGTAGTTCTGCAGACACGACGATTGTTTCTTCCAGGACTACAATGTCACTTGTCATGTTTCCAGAACTACAATGGACTGGTATGAGGAAAATCAGGTCTCGCGGATGGACTGGTCTGCTCAGAGTCCGGATCTCAATTCAGTTGGACACCTATGGGATTAACTTGAACGATGGGTGAGGTGTAGACCAGCACGACCTTCTTCACTGTCAGAATTGGTCGATGTATTCATAATACAGTCCCTGGCGATAAGACCCGTCGGAATTTTGAGGTGGACAAGTTTTCTCTTCGGATCCTGTTAGGGCACGCCCAAAGAAAGGATAAAATCTTGGGTAGACATCTGGCAACCCGGGCATAAATTTTATAGGACGCCATTTTGTTTTGGGCATATACATGCACTAGTTAGTATTGAATTTCGCAATTTTCTGTTTTTTCCAGTATACCTACGCAAAATACGACATGCATTTTGGATTCCTCATAAAATTTCCTGTAAGATAAGACTACTTCTACCTATCTGGGACCCTTGGCTGTGAATATTGAAGGATAAAAAAAAACGTACAAGGTGGGAATAGATAATAATGTATTGAAGTATCACTATTAAATTACGATACATAAATAATCACAAATTCTACGCAGTGTTAAACAGTCATTTTGTATTTTATACATGTTTATGAATGTCACAAGACATGTTGCATTTGCAAACGGACGTACAAGAAACATTGTTTCTGCGGCACCTGCATCGTTTTGTATGATAGATTTTGCAAGTACTAATGCAAGGGTCTGGCGAGAATGATGAATCATCAGCATTGATTGTCTATCCAAAATCAGTTGGGCCTAATAGGTCGTCCATCATTTCACGGTAGAGCCTGATACCATGTAAAATGATCTTTTCAGGTGTCTCTGTAATGAAGAGTTTGTGCAAAGGAAGCCTTGTAAGTTTGAAATGCCAGCTTTTATCATTATTCCAAATCGAAGTGCATCAAATATCTTGCACACAGCGTCTGGTTTTAAAAATTTCTCGAAGTACTCCTCGGTTAGCTTAAAGGATAGAATACTTGGAGGATAACACCTATCAAAGTTGCGGAGATATTTTTCTGGTTCTGCCTTGAGCGTTGACAATTTGGCGCCTGGTTTGCTGGTCACATCAGAGCCTGTGAGAAAATGGTTAGCAAGAAAGACGTCTGGGGTAGTACCTATCTTGTCCACCAGAGTATGAAATTGTTTGATATCTGATGCCGACTTTCTCATCCATAGTTCAGAGAGTCCATTTTCGTTAACAAACTTGTAGAAATTAGTGAGTATCACAAAAAACATCTGTGTGACTTGAAAGCACTACGATACGCTGTACCCCTTCTTTAACAGCGTGAAAAACATGAGTAACACGTAAGTCGGCCTCCTCAACAGTTACTAGAATGGTATCCTTGACTTGTGTGAAGCTTCCATCTTTTATTGCTGAGGAGGGAGTAGGTCCACTTTCAGGCAACACGCAGCTGAGGATACTTTCCTATTGTCAATTAGCTGATACCTTCTTCAGAAACTCGCTCAGAGCATCTTGAGTCCGAATTTTGTTGCCATGTGATGCCCAAACTCTTTCCACCTGTACAGGAAGCTTCGTAGTGGTGGCAATGGATGTCAACGACAGTGGTTACACAGAAGACTTCTTTCTCTTTCAGCATTTCTGATTGACGATTGAAGGTAGCTGACGAAAACATAGTCCACACGATTGAATTTACAAATATTCTTAGCATTGATGTCAAAGATTGTAAACATATCTTCAAATCGCTCAGGGCATCTTGAGTCAGAATTTTGTTGTCATGTGATGCCCAAAATCTTTCCACCTGTACAGGAAGCTTCTTAGTGGTGGCAATGGATGTCAACGACAGTGGTTACTCGGGCCTTCTTTCTCTTTCAGCATTTCTGATTGACGATTGAAGGTAGCTGACGAAAACATAGTCCACACGATTGAATTTACAAATATTCTTAGCATTGCTGTCAAAGATTATAAACATATCTTCAAATCGCTCAGGGCATCTTGAGTCAGAATTTTGTTGTCATGTGATGCCCAAAATCTTTCCACCTGTACAGGAAGCTTCTTAGTGGTGGCAATGGATGTCAACGACAGTGGTTACTCGGGCCTTCTTTCTCTTTCAGCATTTCTGATTGACGATTGAAGGTAGCTGACGAAAACATAGTCCACACGATTGAATTTACAAATATTCTTAGCATTGATGTCAAAGATTGTAAACATATCTTCAAATGTGACATTTCCGTTAACTGGCAACCTACGATACTGATTCATGACATCAACAACCACACTGGCTTTTACGGTATGCTGTTTTTGGAAATTCATGTCAGGAGTATCTAACATTTTGGTCAACTCAGACATCAGTTGAGACTTCATCGGTTTGATAGTAGCACCATTATCATCTAATAAGGCAGAACTTGAAAATCGTTGGTTCGAATTTCTGTCATTGTTGTTCCTCTCCTTGGCAATATCAATTTCTCTGTGAATCTGCTAGCTATGGTTAATATGTATCAAATACGTGGAGATAATGTAAATGGACGATGTCATCGCTCTTTCCATGTTATTTTTTAAACAACGCATAGCGACTGAAAAATCTGCTAGCATTTTTCAGTTTGCTTTTTGTCTGCATATCTGGTTGTGGTACACTTAGAAAAGAGGGTATCCTTTGCTGACAAACAGGCGCTAATAGTGGTTTTGAGCGTGTTATAAACCTTTCCACTTGAAGCATGCAGAACACTTCTTGTGCTGTGATAAAAAATTGAAGCACCTTCTTAGCATTCAATGCTGGAACACATTCAATCGTTAGAATGTTGTGAAGCCTAACTTCACCTTTTACGAGGTATGGGTTTTCTCTGATTTCAACATACTGGAGCATCTCTTCAATGTTGTCTTCCAATATATTTCCGAGGGTTCATGTTAATACATTCATTATTAGCTCATAGTCAACTGGTGTAATGTTCAGCAGCCTTTGAAATGTTTAAATGTTTTTATTATGAGGACTTCATGGTAAGCAAGCTCCCATTCAGCAATGTATTCCTTCCCTTTTGTTTGGCCAATGATCCCTCCGGCTGACTTCTGAGAGATGTTTATTGTTTGTCCGAGAGTCATGTCGATCCCCACGGTATTAAATATTTTATTTCAACAAAATGACCTTTTTGGAATCAGGCATCATACATCACCATAACGAGTCTCAAGCTGATGCATTTGCTCGAACAGTGAACCCCATCTCAAATAGTTGGCCATCAAAAATTTTAAAAACTGGAAGGACTTCCTACGCTGTTTGAATGTAGAGGTTCCAGTTTCCCTCCCTGTCAGCTCTTATGGGGTTCTTCAAAAGACTTATTAGATGCAAGAATCCCTCCAGGATTTGCACTGCTCAGAATTCTTAACTTGGTCCTATATGAAAACATTCAACGATTTCGGTGTTTCTTCTGATGTTGCGATCAGCTCTTGGAACTTGAGTTGTGCTTCTACCGTTGTTGAGCATTGCATAGAGTTGAGTACAACACCAACGTGTGTAGCTAATTCGTCATCATCCTCGATTGTACTCAAAAATGCTTTCCATTTAAGTTTCTCTACCACTTCTGCTAGCATAAACATTCCTTTTACTGACCTTTAATTGCTGTCTTTGAGGACACTCTACTACTTTTGGGCCAAACACATGGTTTTCAATGAAAAAGTTGTCTAACCCGCTGCCCTTTATGTATGTCCCAATACATGCACGTAGAATTTTAGTCATATGCAAAGATCCTAGGAGTAGCACAAGGTCTGGGAATTCACTTGTAATCAGCTGAATTTCTGCGGCAGTCATCACATGAAAGTAACAGTACTTGTTGATAGAGATGTAAAAGCAAGTTTTGGAAATTATTCATACATTAATTTACACTCTCATATGCTGCAATTGGGTAAGTCAGTATTGGGAGAAAACCGATATTTTGTAACGGAACATTTGCCTTTGAGATGATAGCATGAATGCCAGACTATGTCAACGTATTTTGGTTTGTTAATCCTACAACTCTTTGCAACGTACTTATCAATTCCTCTTTTTTTGTTGATCTCGTGATACATGGTTAAATGTTCACCTCTTCAATGATTTTGAAATCTGCTTCCGTTTCATTAAAAGATGTAACGTGCCTGCACCGCAGGACGCACATGAGATAAAGGCAGCTAGCAGTGAGAGCACATGTCCGTGTAGCTTAGTTGGGAGAGCACATGTCCGTGTAGCTTAGTTGGGGGAGCACATGTCCGTGTAGCTTAGTTGGGAGAGCACATGTCCGTGTAGCTTAGTTGGGGTAGCACATGTCCGTGTAGCTTAGTTGGGAGAGCACGTGTCCGTGTAGCTTAGTTGGGAGAGCACATGTCCGTGCAGCTTAGTTGGGAGAGCGACTTCCTCCGGCGTGCGGGGACTACGTTCGATGCCCGGCGCGGACAAACTTGTACGTTATACAATGGTACGCGAAGTCAGAATCACGCCCAAAGAGGCTGATACGTTTGAAAACATCACTTTGTCGTGTTGCAGCAGCCAAGATTTTTTGCCTTCCTTCTGTTGCAGTTGTTGTCTTCTTTTTGTTGTGTTTTTGGCATAAAATACATTTTAGAATCTCAGCATTTATTGAGGTTCCATCAGCTCGGCACAGATGTAGGCCAACAAGTTGCTTGTTATCCTCCATTTCATTTATTCAGTAGGAAACACACAAAATTCACATCAGATACATTTTTTTTAGGTAAATATAAGTATCCTTTCAAGAAATCACTAAATAAAATAAAAAAATGGTTAGATTTTCATAAACATGTCTTATTACTGGTTAAATAGTCCTATCTTAAAGGAAATTTTATGAGGAATCCAAAAAACATGTCATATTTTGTATAGGTATATCGGAAAAAACAGAAAATTACGAAATTCAATACTAACTAGTTCGCTTATATGCCCAAAACAAAATGGCGTCCTATAAAATTTATGCCCGGGTTGCCAGATGTCTACCCAAGATTTTACCCTTCCTTTGGGGATGCCCGAACAGGATCGGAAGAGAAAACTCGTCCACCTCAAAATTCCGACGGGTCTTACTGCAAGGGACTGGATTATCAAAGGAAAATGAAGAACATACCGCTCTCCGTACTCCATGGACTTATGAACAGTTTACCTCGATAGATGGCTGCTGTAATCTCTGCAAATGGAGGACCTACCCTCTACTGATGTAAATACAGTACTGTTTCTTAGCACAACTTTTGTAAAAAAAGATCGTGCTTATGTTACCGGTTTGTCCGTCCGTCAGTCTGTACCCCCCATATTTCTGGAACTATTAGTCCGATTTGAAAAATTATTTTTGCATTGGGAAGAGTGAAATATGCGAATGATGATCCTTTATTTCGTTTTTTTTACGATGTACAATTTGGCCGCTAGAGAGCGTAAATACAGATGATGTCGAATTCAAAAATACGTTTTATTCCACATATTTGCTTCTAAACATCCGATTGAAAAAAATATTTTATCCTTCGATTCCATTTATGTCGAAGAGTATTTTAGATATAGTTGCTTTTTCAAATTACGCATAGATTTTCCGCTAGGGGGCGTAAAAGTGAATTACATTTTCCCCGATAACTCTTCTTCAAAAACTTCCATTTGAAATTTCTTTTTAAAGCGGATACACCTCCTGATGGAAAATCTTTTGCATATAATCTCCAATTTTTGGTAAAGAATACTTTGGAAAACAGGCGGCGTAAGCGTTAATATTTGCTTCTGATGTATTTCCCATAAAATCTGAGCTTCTAAAATATCGATTGAAAAAATTCTTACATGGACTGACGCCACTCACATCGATAAATCTTTTCGGAATATTTTCTTCTTAAAATATTCCACAGTTTCTCCGCCAGGGGGCGTAGACCTATATCTTACTTTTGTCAAATCTCTACTTCTAGTAGTCCGATGTGAAAAATTCCTTCTTTGTTGTATAGTGTTTTCAGTGTCACATGTTTTCCATATAATTTCAAAATTTTCAAGTAAATCATAGACTTTCCGCTAGGGGGCGTAGAGGTAAATTGCGTTTCCCCCTATATCTCTGCTCCTAAATCTCCGATTAGAAAAATTCTTTCTGCACCGGATACATCTTCTGATGGGAAATCGTTTACACATAATTTCTAATTTTTGTAAAAAAATTGGTGTGGCCACCAGGGGGCGTAAATCTTAATTTTCGCTTCTGATATATTTGCAGCAAAATATGAGCTTCAAAATTCTCGATTGAAAAAAACATCGTTTTTAGACCGATGCTACTCATGTCGACAAACCTTTTAGAAACATCTTCTTCTTAAAATAATGCATGGTTTCTACGCCAGGGGCGTAGATGTATATCTTACTTTTGTCAATATCTCTACTTCTAGGAGTCAGATTTTAAAAATTCCTTCTTTGTTGGATAGTGTTTCCAGTGTGACATGTTTTTCTGTATACACTGCTGGCCACCCAAAATGCAACACCAAGAAGGACACGAGATAGCAAAGCCAGATTTACTGGACACATAACAACTGATACAAAGGTGAAACGATTGAGCTTACAGGCCCGTGCGACTTGCGGAACACGCAGACGTCAATGGTTCGTGTGGTCCCCATGGCTGCCAATAACGGCCGCTACACGCCGCGGCATCGAACGAAAGAGTCTTTGGATGTGGGCTTGCGGTATGTCGGTCCAAGCTGCTTCCACACGTTGCCACAGTTCATCAGGCGTAGTCGCGGATGGTACTCGCAGGCCCACTCGGTTACTGATCAGCTACCAGACGTGTTCGAAGGGCGACATATCGGGAGGACAGGCGGGCCACGGCAGCAGTAACACCTGGTGGGCCGTGAAGAATTGTTGCACGATGCGTGCCACGTGCGGGCCAGCATTGTCCTGTTGAAACGTGGCCGCTGGCAGGTGCTGCTGGCAAGGGAGGACAACAGGCTCCAAAACGTCGGAGATGTATTGGTGGCTGTTGAGTGTACCGGCGATGCGTACCAGAAGGTTCCGGGTGTCATATCCCATTGCGCCCCAAAGCATACCGCCAGGCGACGGACCAGTATGGCGATGCATAATGCAGGCGTCATACAGTCTCTCGCTGTGGTACCTCCACGCGCGGATCTGACCATTGTGGTGTTGCAGGCAGAAGTGGGATTCGTCGGAGAAGAAAATGTCGTGCCGTTCCGTAGTCCAAGTGTGGCGTTCAACTGCCCACTGCCGCCGCTTTCGCCGGTGGTGTAACGTCAATGGTAATCGGAGCAATGGGCACCGTGCGACAAGTCCCCGCTCCTGCAGACGACGTCGAACGGTACGTGCTGACACGGGTTGTTTCGCAACACACCCTAATTCCTGCGCTAACGTTCGTGATGTGGCGGTGCGAGCCGTCAATGCCCGCCGCACAACATGCCGGTCCTCTAGTTCGGTGGTGTGCCGCGGCTGCGGCAATCGCTCACGTCGGTCCGTCCGTCCCTCCTGCACCCACCGAATCCATACTCGCCTCACTGTGGCTGGATGTCGTCCCACACGGGCGCCGATGTCTCGGTGCGATAAACCGCTGTCGCGATAAGCCACTATTCTTCCTCTGTCGAACTCCGAAACGTGCTGGAATGACTGACGTATTCTGCGACGAGGCATCAGGAAGCTTCCCACGCACAGGTCCGTTAGCACAACACACTTCCACTACTTACACCTCGCCTTCTGTGCACCCTTCTTATAATGCTTCTCGGTGGCGTGCCGAGCGCACATGATTTGCATATGTCGTGCAATGCTAAACGTTTGCATGTCCTCTCGCGGGCGACGCATGCTGCGAATTTCAGGCCAATCGGATGCTTCCTTCTTGGTGTTGCATTTTGGATGGCCAACAGTGTAATTTCAAATTTTTCAAGTAATTCGTAGACTTTCCGCTAGGGGACACAAAGGTAAATGGCGTTTTCTGCGTTATTCCTGCTTCTAAAACTCCGATTTGAAATCTTCTTCCTGTATCGCCTACACGACCTGATGGAAAATATTTTTCACATAATTTCTAATGTTTGGTAAAGAATGGTTTAGCGACCAGGGAGCATAAGTGTTAATTTCTGTTTCTAATATATTTGTAGCAAAATCTGGGCTCCTGAAAACGCGACTAAATTTTTTTTTCTTGGACCGATGCCGCTCATATGGAAAAACGTTTTGAGAATACTTTCTTCCTAAAATAATGCACGGTTTTCTCACCAGGGGACGTAAAGTCACATTTTATTTTTGTCGATATCTCTGTTTCTAGGAGTCCGATTTGAAAAATTCTTTCGGTGTTGAAGAGCGTTTCCGGTGCGAAATGTTTCTCATTTAAATTCATGTTTTTCTTAACGCTCAAGTCTGCAACCAGGGGGCGTAAGCTCACAAATCCGTTTACAGCAATATCTGAGGGCTAAAAACCCTATTGTAAAACTTCTTTCTTCCGTCATATACTATGGTTTTCCATACCGGTTCCATTGACTTTGAATAGCTTTGATAAATTTAATTTGCGTTAGAACGGGTTCAAAAGACGTGCTTGTTACACCCGAAAATTCGGTGTCATCTTTCTTGTTTCTATTTACTTACAGTGCCTAATCACTTTTGGCCACATAGCGTACTTGAAGTTTTCGTCAATATTCCGACATTTCATTTGCAAGAACCACTTCGCTTAGTTTCCCGAAAATGAAATTGTTTGTAAATCGGTTTTACAAACTGTTGCCTCAATACCGTAAAAATGGTGCAATGCAAACTTCTGAAGCCAGTTTCTGTGCTTAAATATGCTTGAAACGAACAATTCCTGTAAATATTAAAGCCGTGATTTAACGGAGTTCATATATGTGCGGTTTCTGAAATTTGACATGCTTAATCATTTTGTTCGCGAATTGTAAGAGTAATATAAATTAAAAATACCTTGTATTTCCTTTTTAAGAATTGCATCTTCATATAGGAAGTTCATTAGCTCAAAAAGTAAAAACGAAACTGAAACGAAACGAAACCGAATTTGCTCGAAGAGATATGACTAGGAAAACAAATTCTGTTTCACAACAAAAATTGCAGATAATGGTTCTTTTATCTCAATAGAAGAAAGGCGGAAATATTTTTAAACAAATGCTTTCGCCGATCGATCTTTTCAATGCCTTTAAATGCTTTTCATTTACCCTTACTGAGCTGGCATCTTACATTTTGCCTGTTTAATTCTCACTTGTTCCTTTGTATTCTGTAAATATACAATTCAACAGACTTTTTACGTTCCTTCTTTACGTGAAACCACGCCTTTTTCTGTGTTTTCATCTCCTTTTCTTCGTTACCTTTCGCCAGCCCGGTTTTAAACGCAAACTAAAATTGGCTCAAAGAAACGTAAATGAGATTATTGAGCATTGATGTAATGGCATCCGAATGGTGTTTTCTATTTGTTTTTTATAGACTTATTGATCCTTCTTGCTTTCCCCTGTGACTGTGAAAATACAGTAGAAAAGCAAAAGTGGCCTGCCATCAGATGAAGAAAGCCCAAAATAGCTAATTTCCCTGAAAGCTTATTACGCACGCCTGAAATTCCCTGGGCGTTGCTACTGCTCTTCCGGTACCTGTACAAAACTTACTCCTTTGTTTTCTTTTTCAACTCTGTTCTTCGTTGAATTTTTCCTAAATTGTGCATTTTGCGTCCCTGGCGGTTGGCCTTTCGACTGCTGTTTGCGAAACACACGGAATAAAAGGAGCACTTTTCTCAGATTCAGTCTATTAAATCACTTAACTTAATGAAAAATGAGAATAAATGGCAAATTTCTCTCTGCGGTCAGAAGGTAAGGAAAACTTTCGGAAGATCTCTTTCTTTCACTTCAGTGATGAGAACATATTCCCCTGACGGCAACTTCCCTACTTCTGTAACAGATAAATTCACACTTGAAGTACCCATGGGCATGTCTAAATTTCGGTAGTCAGAAACACAGCTGTTGCTCTAAGTCGTTTCACTCAAACTGCGAAAGGGCGGATACGAGCAGTAATACTACATTCTGCGTCTTTATGCCACCTGTTTGGTTGAATAATCGAGCAGAAATACAGAACAGAAACAATAATTTCAGACAGATATTCTCTGGGATTATTCTTCCTGTGTTCGTCTGCTAAACAAAAGCTCAACGACCTTAACATTTTGCACAGAGGACCTGAAATCCATTTATTTGGTGCATTTCCACTTGTGCACATCAGACAGGATTTATGACTTTCTTCTTCATGGATTTATAACTTTGCCTTTTCCTTGATAATTTCTTCTTTTCTCTGTAATTAGTTCCTCTTCCCCTAATTAACACTAATATATTTACCTCTAGTCATCATTTATTCATTTATTGTTCACTAATAGTTGTGTTATCCCTATAATCTGATAAGATATATGCAATTTTGTATACAAATTGCATAGAAAACGGTATACAATGATCTAAAACAATACAGTTTGCTTGTATGAACGTTTGTCCCAGTATGCTGGAGCAGGGGAAACAGCGATTGCCTGTTTTAGTTGTCGAATCCCTGCCTCAAGCAATCCCTGCCTCAAGCAATTGTCATTGCTGCGATATTCATGAAAGATACTTTCACAAACTTTATTTTACATACACCAGACATAGATAATAATCAAACGCATATAGCGTATTAAATCCGTTTATTTTTGTGGCGTAGTCAACACAAAGATTCGCCAAGCTTTCGCACTCCACTGGGAAGCATTTTTAAGGCAATGGTCTTGAAACATCCTCCCAGTGAAGTGCGAAAGCTTGGCGAATCATTGAGTTGACAACGCCACAAAAAACGGATTTAATACGCTAGATACGTTCACATTTGGACATCACAAACAAACAAACAAGAAACACCTGGTTATTAAAAATTATTCTACATACCTTATTTTCCCCATGATTATGGACAGCCTTTACCCTGTGTAATTAATAATGACGTAGGTATGCAATCATTTAATTGTTTAGGATCTTCTTCCTGTTTCTTATTAACTTCGATGCGTTTATTTTGAACATGATGCCCAAATTTGCCTATCACGCTGCAGTTTTTCTCACAAACTGAAGTTCTGAAATCATCGGATTCAGTTAAAAATAAGGGTTATAAGTTACGGATTATTGTTTAACACAGATCTGAATTTGAATCTTAGGAAGTGGAGGAACAAGTACTATCGGAAAGGCGTAACAGGGCAGCAAAACAAGTGGAAAATAAAGTTTCAAACATAACTGAACATGCACCTGAAAAAAACTCATGATCACTACTTTATAACGGAGGGTTTCTGCAGGGAAAAGTTGTCCACTGTATTTTTGTTCTAATGTAGCGAATAATAATTTTTGCCACAATACCGGCACGCACGAGGGTAAGTTAATTTCAGCAATTTCTGTTATATTTGTGGTGGGTTCGTCATCAACAAAACAGCAGAAGAACATTACGGACTTTGTAAAAGAACGCTCACCTTGAAAAACTTAAATTAGAGGACCACAATAATTCATGGGATCTGCATAAATTATTTGCTGTTTGCGTTGATTGACTAAGGCAGTGGATATTAGATAAGAAAACTCCATTCGTATTTGTGTGCCAGTGGTCTGAAGGATACCAAAAAGAATTGCAGTTATGACTGCTACTTTGGTTCTTGCAAAGTACAACGATACAACACTAAAGATTTAGTATCCAAACCTTGCATCTGTTGCTTTTGCTCATGAAGTAAGAACGAATATAACAGTGAAAATACCACCTAAAGTCTTAGAAGGTACTCGTGTATGCGCTGAACGAGGGAGCAGCAATTACGAGGGCACAGGGATTCATAATACAGAACCTCAGCTTTTTTTCTCAAAGTTGTCTTAATGATCTAGTGGAAAACTTCGACCTTGCTACAGATTGTGCTGCAATTTTAGATTCCAGATTAAACTCAAAATATTTATTAATATCTCGCACATAATTTGCTTGTTAGGTCAACTGGGAGAAATTATTTCTCCCGTATTTTGCTCAAGAAGGTGATTTAGTTCACTTTACAAATGTTATTTTAATGGAAATTTCATCAACGTGTATGGCTTTGATCATAAGAGAATTTTTATCATTTCTTCAAAAGTAATTTAGGCCAGTTCTTTTACACAATGATAGCTTCTGTTCCTGTGGGCACTGTGGAAAAGTTATAAAAATTTAACACTTGGTCTAAGTAAATAGGACTGCAAAAACCACCGACGTATTAATTGTGGTGGCTTGTAGGTATTTTATATGCTGCTTGGGCAACAGCAGGATAACTAGGTTTCCGTGAAGTGTAGGATCTTTGCACTGGGATAGTAGTTTAGAGATTCTAAACCGAACACAAAAACAGACAGGTAGAAATAGGCTGCACAAGTAACGAAACATATTGCACGAGATATTCTGGTTGATAAGGAAAAAGTCCCCTTGCCTCCTCTGAGTATAAAGCTTGGCCTAACGAAACAATTAGTAAAAAGCTTTATCGCAAGGCGGAGGCAGTTTTAGGTTTTTGCATAAAATATTTCCAAGGTGAAGGATAGGAAGCTCAAAAAAGGTACATTTACCGAACCAGACATAAGGAGATTTCAGGATGATAATTTTAAAAACTCACTGCTTGGTATTGAAAAAATGTATGGATTTTTCAAACATGACATGAAAATTACTTAGATATCTACGAAGGCCAAAATTACACTAGCGTGCAAAAATTAAGGACGAGACGGTTTTTCGAATGTAACGTCGTGCAGAAGCGATCCACTTCGACTCAAATCATACCGTAAGATCCCCAAGATGTAAGGATATGGGACAAGTGAGAAAAACCGTCCAAACAAGGAATCCAAAGGATACAAACGCACTTTATTGAAAAGGTAGCTTCGAGCACTACTGAACAGAAGACATAAACGTCCATGTGACAGGCGGCTGCCAAGAAAAATCTAGTCTTTAGAAGGGGATATGATCACCTCTGACTGCGTTGTAGGATTTACAACGTCTTTCCATGCTGAGGACGAGGTTGTCAAGGAGCTGTTGAGGCATCGCTGCCCATTCCTCTTGTAGCGCCAATCGCAGCTGCGGAATCGTTGCTGGCGGCTGGTGACGTGCTACCAAGCGTCTCCCGAGAAAGTCCCACACGTGTTCGATTACATTTAGGTCCGGGAACTTTGCGGGCTAATCCATGCGTTGAATATCTTCGCTCTCCAACCGCTCTGCGACAGCCACTGTACGATGAGGTGTAGCGTTGTCGTCCATGAAGAGGAACCAGAAACCACAGCACCTCTAAACAGACGCACGTGAGGCAGGAGAACCTTGGTACAATAGCGGACACCAGTGACTGAACCTCCATGGAAGATGTGGAGGTCAGCACGGCTACCAAGCATGATACCGCCCCAAACGTGAACTCCGCCACCTCCAAACCGGTCCCTTTTGATGATGTTGGAGGTGTGATTGCGTGTTCCCTGCTCTGTCCAGATGTGTATACGTCCAGAATCGCTCGTCAGACTAAATCGGCTCTCATTCGTAAAGGAAACTCGACCCCATTGCTGATGTGTCCAGTTCTTGTGTTCCTGGCACTACAGAAACCGCCGTCTCCGATGAGCAGGCGTTAATGGCGCACACCGTACTGGTCGTCGTGCAAATGGACCACCTTTGTGCAGCCTCCTGGCCACGGTAAAACGCGATAACGGACGTCCAGTTGTCTGTTGTATGTGCCTTGCGATTTCTCCCGCTGTCTGCCGTCTGTCTCTTCTCGCCTGTAGGAAAATATACCGGTCGTCCGCCGCCGTAGTTGCTCATGGACGACCAATGCTAAACTCCCGGACAGCTGCTACTCTCGTTTGAAATGCTCTCCAAAGCTCGTGAAACGATGCTGTAGCGATCCCGAACTCCTTGGCCGCACTAGTTACACTTCGACTTTCTTCCAACTTCCCAATGACGCGACCTCGGGTAAAGTCATCCAGATGTCATCTACTGGATTGCATGTTGGTCATATCACACGGTGGAAGCAACTCGACGTCGTTCAAACCGATGTACACCGTACAATAACTTTCATCGAATTGCTGAGCGTACACCGCCCGTGTGCTTTATACCCTTCCGACACACAAACCCCCCTCCTACGTCATGCTGCATTTATGCGCATATCCTACCGTACCAGACTCTAGTCTATCTCTTGAGTGGTCTTTCGGTCCGTTCTGCCTGCTCGTTCCGCTGTTTTGCTAATTTCTCCTCTGCATCCTTAATTTTTGCACACTAGTGTACAAAGTAAATGTAAACGCGATGTCGGTGAAGTTCAAAGATATAGTATGAACCTAAAAAGGCATTTTCTGGATGCTCATTTAAGCTACTTTTGTTGAAATCGCGGAGCTTTGACTAAAGAACAAGGTGAAAGGTTTCATCGGGATACATAGGAGATGGAGAGAAGGTAACAAAACAAATCGAGTGTCAACATGATGGGCCACTACTGCTGCATAAAGAGATACCACAGGAAACTCATAAATATAAGTGTAAGAAGCTCAGTTTTGAAGGTGAAAGAAATAATTTAACAAGAAGAGTCTGGAACTCATATTATGTAAGAACAAAGCATAGGTATAAATGTTTTAAATGAAGTGAATACCTTCAACTGTTACCGTTTCTTTTTTACACTTTTTTTCTATTTGATAGCCTATTATTGTATTTTAAGCATGATATATACCAATGTCCTTCATCATTTTGTCAAAAACAAATTAGGTGATAGAATAAAACTAAAATCGTATTTGTGATCAGCTCTGTAAGTATATGCAATATCTACCAAAATAATTTAAACAATTTTAATATGTAAAAAAGTTCATAGGACTGAGTAAGGATTCTGAAGTTGTTACACTGCTTTTTGTCGAATTTTTCTGCTTCAGGTTTAGTACTTTTAAAAGTACGGTCATGCACATTTTAGGATTCGGTTATCCCGCAGATTAAGTCTAGAAATATAAACTGTCTCGTAAAGAACATTCCGCAAACGAAAATGCTTTACAGCTTCTCAAACTTAAAAAAGTAAACAAAGATTTTGGGGAAAGCACGTGGCGAGATGTGTACGGTTATCCCATTAAATACGGGAAATGTTCGGCTATTATGCTAATTGAACTATTGTGAAATAACACTAATGTAAAATGTTTGTCCGGATTTATTTGCGAAATGCTGAGGAAACTTCATTTCAAAAAGAAAGACATTGTGTATTGTTTTATGCTTAACTTACGTCTCCGACAAGAACAATGTGTTGGGAAAATTTGTTCAAGGCTAGCTCATGAATCTTAGACACCATCAAGTTTGGAAAAGTGTCTTGACACTATTAAGTTATCAAAAGCAAGCTACACACATCACAAATGTTCTCTACCGTATTAATAAGAGCCGAAAGCATTTTACCTAAATTGACATTTAATAATTAACATTTTATATTAAATATATTACCTAAATTGACATTTAATAATTAACATTTTATATTAAATATATTACCTAAATTAACATTTAACAAGTAAAAAATGGCAATAATCAAGGTTTAAAACATCTACTAAATGATTTACAACATCTAGAACAAAAACATTTCCAACATCTCTTCATGACGACTGGTAGAACGCAGTTCTAACTGACGGAAACGAAATATGCTATAATTCAAAATAAAACATTCCTATGCATATGTTTGTATAGTGCGTGAAGATATCGTGAGAGCTCAGTACTCTAAGCGAGCTTTCGAATGCCAGCATAAATGTGTTTCTTCAATATAACGTATTAATTACGTCATCGTTCTTTTTCCACAACACAACTGTTCATCTTAACTCGAGTATGAACAGGAAATAAAACATGATAAAGTTTAATAACATTTGGCATGGAAATACGTATATTGATAACGCAGCAATACGCAACAGAAAAGGAATGACATCGCCGCATGATGAGGAAGCATGCGTATGACAACATAGAAGTTCCAAAGTGATGCAGCAAGTGGCGCGTATTTCGAGGGGCTAATAGGTAGCGTGATTACCTCGAGCAGCAATACAGCTCGCACGACGAGTGCTCACGCTGTTTATACGGCTGTGAATGAGAGTGTGGGTTAATAAATGCTACTCCTCCTTCAAGGCGCGTTGCAGTCCCGGGAAAGTTCTGGGATGGAGCTGCCGGCTTGCCATTGCCCTTCTCCAGAGCATCCCAGACACGCTCTATCAGGTTCAGGTACGGAGATCTTGCGGGTCACTCCATCCTGTGAATATTCTTGCCCTCTAGCTATTCGTCGACTAGCCGAGCCCTATGGGAACGGACGTTGTCGTTCATAAAAAAGTAACTGGGGGCCAATAGCTCCCCTAAAACGCCGTACCTGGGGCTCTGGGATGTCATCCCTGTAGCGATCAGCAGTCAGGGTGCCTTCTGAAAAATCGTGTAACAGCGAGCGTCCATCCAACATGATGCCAGACCCAACCAGGAGCCTTTAACCACCGTAGTTGTAAATTTGCCTAATGTTGGAGGGAAAATTTCTGCTTCCCAACTTTCTCCAAATTAGACTCTACCGTGACTCATCTCTGAAGAGAGCACAGGCCCATTGATCAGGAGTCCATGGGTGATGTTGTCGTGCCCAATTCAGATGGACACTTCTGCGCTATGAGGTGAGTGGGATACGTACCACTGGCTTTCTTGCATACAGACCTCTTTCGTGGAGTCTTCTATAAAGTGTTTGCCTCGATATCTTGGTTCCCAGTTGTAGAGGAGACCTCCTGCGAGAGTTGCCCGACTGTCGACTTCCTCTGGCGTGCTGTTAGAGATAAATATCGGTTGTTTTGACTCTGTTTGGGTCGTAGGCGTTCTCTCCCCGGCCATTATTGTACCAGTTTCCTTTCACTGTCTCCAGTGATTGTAAATCATTTGCCACGACACATTGAGCCATCTTGCTACCTCAGCTTGCGATTGCCTTGCTTCCAATCTGCCGATCGCTCTTCACCGTAAAAAGTTTTCTAACGGTGCGGAGCCATTCTTCCGCTAACAGTCCACCTTAAGCTTTAATTGCCTCACCCCGCTCAGAACAACGTTCATCAAGGTAGCGTGCTTGCTAGCTCAATGACATAGGTCATCATTTGCATATTTCCATAGGCGCTAGCACAAATGTTGCTTGGGTACGTCGTCGACTTAGTGTTTTCTCTTGCACATGCCTCTGAAAAATCTTTACAATCGATAGTCTGGTTTTAGAGATTCTCGACTTTATATTTGTCACGTTAATTTTGGACACCAGTTTACTTGATGACAAGCATCACGCCGTAAAGCTGGTCAAAGCAGAAACGGTCAACAGAAAAATTAAAAACCTGCATATAATTTTTTGCACAGTATTTTTCTCTCAGCTCTCTCTTTCCATGTTTCTTTATGGTTGGAAGAAACACTACTTCCCTTTCATTCACGATATGGACGAGGCATCAGTTTCATCATTTCTTGGTAACACTGTAAAAATATTCCGTCTTGTTTATTTGTATAAATGCGATTTTGTATTTAGATATTTGACCCTGCATTTACATAAATTCTATTGTACATAGCATCATTTTATATAGTACGGAGACGTCGACATTGAATAAAATACAACTACAGAGGTTATTGGCTACAGGGTCTAGACTTATGGAGGCGTTCTGTAAGAAAACGCCAGATGTGAAAAAGTGCGTAATACAAATATTCGAGATAATATGAGTGTTAAAGTAGATATTATTCAGACTATTGAGATGCGGAGATTGCAATTGCTCGGCCATCTAAGGAGAATGACATCCGAAAGACTTCCAAAAATTATGATGGAGTGGGAGACTCCATCATAATTTTTGACAGAGGGGAAGAGGAAGACCAACGAGAAAGTGGATGGCGGAGATTAAGTCAAGTTTCAAAAATAATGGTCTGGATGAAGTCATCGCTTTGGATAGAGAGAAGTAGGGGAAGACCCTGACTTAACTATGTGGTCCAGGAAATTCACTAGGTAGTGGAAACTCCTGATGATGATGATTTACGTAAATTCTAAATAACCCTATACGTAATATGGAGCTTTCTGTTTCAATTATTTATTTTCTTGAGCAAGTTTAACTTATTACTCAGCGCATCAGACACTACATATTTTCAACAGTCTGATGTCCAAACATTAGCTAATTTAATATACAAATGCATTGCATAAAATGATGCATTTCATGCAGCAGAACAGTCTAAAATCATAAAATCATAAGTTACATGAATCACTCTACTTCCTTAACCATTAAAGCAGCCTGTATACAATATGGAATTTAAGTTAAGATATTCATAGTTCAAAATAGTTTGTTCAAAATCTCCTTGACGAATGGGTTTGTGCCGCGTTTCGGCTTCACACCATTTTTAGATAAACACATACTGATCCAGAATACAGAATTCTTATTCGATTCTATTATAGACCCTTGTAATACAAAGCTTCGTGATGAGGAAAGGCGAAATCGAGAAACTCAAGTTTGTTTTCACGTTTCACCCAATTTCCAGAAGTTCCATGAAATTTGCATGTATAAATAATTTTATTGCATTTGCATCTGATTAAAGGTTCACAACATTATTTCCATCAGTCAAAGATATAATTATGCGAAATAAAATAAAAGCTATTCTCTCG
This sequence comes from Macrothele yani, assembly GCA_039090855.1. Lineage (NCBI taxonomy): Eukaryota > Metazoa > Arthropoda > Arachnida > Araneae > Macrothelidae > Macrothele > Macrothele yani. The sequence goes on along the minus strand of CM077002.1, from coordinate 101,171,309 downwards.
TTCATCAACTCATAGTCGTGAGAGACTCTTTCACAATAGTTCTACAGAATCGGAAAGGCAAACTGGTTTTATATAATCATTAAAAAATTAAATAAATCCGAAAATAAAAGTACAAAATTAAAAATATGTTTTATTCTTCTGCTGTGTATCAGTATTAACATATCCCAAATTAAAAAAAGATATTCATCGGGTTCATCTGATAAGGAAGTTGTTCAGAATGTACAGTTTGAGTCTGCATAGTAGGCACAATAGGACGAAATAATACACAACAGCAGGTTTGTTAGTTCCACACGGGAACACTCTGAACCATTGATATCCATGATTAGTTCTTGCTTTCGCAAATTCTAATTTACGAATATAAATGCACTGAACTATGCTATGGAAACCAATGTTTCAGTGCTTTTGCAAGCAAAAAGTGCACAGCTAACACTAAGAAAAATAAAAAAACTGGCACATGTAAAAAGAAATGAAAACTTAGTTTTTTACAAAAGAAATGAAAACTATGCAGTTAAGTTTTCGTAGGACTAATTCATTAATACATGTATTTTACAACAATGATTCACCTTTTTCTTGAATTTTAAATGATTCTTTTGGATGCTATCTTATAGAATTTGTAGTTTTGCTTACATGCTTTATATTATTGCATTTTATGCTTTAGACTATTGCGTTTTATGTTTTAGATTACTCACATCGTTTTAATAGCGGTGAACAAAACTTCCGAGTGTTTGATGTTCCTTGAATTCTGGTGGTTATTTTTTTTTAATTGTAGTCTAAACTGAAAATAATCATGCTGAGTTCAGTTCCTTTGAAATACAGTTCTATTGTTTTAAATCCCTAGGATGATAAAAAAACCTCATGGCGTCAACTAATATAAAGAAATAATATTCCTCTGTCTATGCTCTAGGTCCTAATATTCTACTTTAATCAATCGAGTGAAAACGTCTTGCCTCCATAGCAACATCCTTTCGTACGTCTGAGGGTCTTACTCTATTTCAACACTTTGTTTCATTAGCCGCTTTGAAAGTGCGTAATACCGGCAGACCGCGTTTAGGGAAGCTTCGGACAGCGCTAGTTTGGAACTTCGGGGATCAAAAACAAAACATTAAAATTGTCCCGGGCAAGATATACATCCGGGAGACTTCACGTCTCGCCGTTTCCTTGGTCTCCGTCATCCGCACGTACAGCAGTGTCCTACCATCGTTCTCTGCTCATTGGTAGCATATCACCCGTTTTTCTTTTTCTCTTACTCAGAATGCTAGCTCTTTCTCAAGTTTCAATGGCGCCCGCAATTATAATGACGTCACCGTGGTTTGTTTCCCCCCTCCCCATTATTGTTGTGATGAACTATTTTAGGCCACGCTAGCTGACAAATGGCGTGCAGGCAATAGCGTTGGTGGTGCCGCAGGTAGGAGTAGTACGTTATGAGTACTACGCATAGTGTGCCGCAAGTAAGAGTACTACGCTATAGCGTTTGTGGTGCCGCAAGTAAGAGTACTACGCTGTAGCGTTTGTGGTGCCGCAAGTAAGAGTACTACGCTATGCGGTTAATGTTTCACAGCAACTCGAAGCAGTGGATGTAGGTCTTGGCCACCATTAGAAACACTGTAAAGTATGCCCAGAAGATTAAACCCACTACTCCGGTAATTGCAACAATACTGTTATTCAATGAGTTTGCTGGAAATGATGGAATGACTGTTAAGTACGTATATGAGTGGCAAGATCAAAATCAACGCCACATGCCCTTGAGTTAGTTAATCGTACTGAAGAACTCATACATCTTTCACTGCATAGACCAATGACAAACATTTCGAATCAGACTTGTTCTGTTAGACAAGTTAAAGCATTGCAGTAGTTTGCACAACATAAAATCGAGAGAATTCAGAGCGTCCTGGCCATAAAGCCGGGCATGTATTCCCTTCCAAGCTCAAATAATTAATCATCGAGCATGGCAAAATCTCCCCAGCTTGCTTACAATGTGCGATAAACTCGCCTTTAACAGTAGCGAATTCCATCACGCACTCCCATCTCCCGAGATGAGAAACATGCATTATGGTTTAATGGATACTAAGAACTGCCTTACCCGCTTGTTGGTGGGTTTTGCTTTAAAAGATTTAACGTTGAAACCCTTGCTTATCTACAATTTATCGACACTCTGAGAGAAAGAATTCATTTTTAAAGGAGCATGTGTTTGTCAGGTGGAAGGTAAACGGAAACACTAGGATGAAAACAATACGCCTTTCAGCTATGGCTCATTTTCGGTTTCTGTTCATCAGCGAAACGTTTGTGCGAAGAACACAACCTGGAGCCCACAGCATTGTTGCTTCCAAAAATTGCACCTCGTCATACAAACAACTTAGACATCCTAAGTATTCTAATACCAGTTAAAGTTGTATAATTTTAACCAAACACTACTTTTGTTATTCAGCCAGTGGATCAGAAGCTATACCGAACTTGAAGCAGCTCATCTATACCTATGACATATCATCAAGGAACTGGTCTCGATGATACAGATGGGAAAGGTCAGCAGACAATAAAGGGTTTGTAGAAATGTTGGAGCATTATGAAAGGAATCATAAGTATCACTGCAGCTTGGAATAACGTGTTCATTAACTGAGTGAGCATTAGCTGGATGCTAGTCACAAGTTCTGAAGATTTGAGTAAGGGCTTAGAAAATTGCAGTTCAGAACTCTTTCTTTACCACGACGACTTTGGTTTTGAAATTACCTTCCGAACAAAAAAAATGGATTGTTACTATTTTCGAAAATATGTTCATTGTCCTTTAAAAGATAGATGAAAAAAAGTTGAAATAATTTATGTCAAAAGTAATTTACCTGCTTTTCAGAAGCTCCAAATTTCATAAACTTTGCACGATGCCGGGAATTGGTATCCTACAGAGGGTGAGTTGAAAGTTTTGCAAAGTTTGGATCAATTTATATATTCATACATACCTTTACGATGAAAGCTGACAAGCATTCAAAGTATGAGCCATCGTGCTGCACCGTGTTTAGCCATCGTGCTGCACCGTGTTTAGCCATCGTGCTGCCAGTTCTTTGATTCCCCGGAGGTACAAGATCATGTCCTTCGAGGCAAAGAACTGTTTCACTCCAGTTGTCATCTCTTCCTGGTTGATGAAGTACCGTCCGCGGAGGAAATGGGCAATGGACTGTAACAGGCAACAATCCGACGGGGCAAGATCCGGACTAGGATGTGGTATCAGTTCGATGTCCTCAAATTCCCGGACTTTTGTTCGGGTCGTTCGCGCGGTATGAGGACGAGCATTTTCCAGCTGTAGGAGAGCGCGCTTTCTGTTCCCCAGTGCCAGGTACTTCTCCAAAACGGCATACATCCCTTGCAGATGTTCAGAGTAAATGTTGCCGTTGATGGTCGGACCGTCTGGAACAATTTTCTAATGGATTATCCCCTCGAAATTTAACCATAAGCAGCGCATCATTTGGTGCTTGAAGCGCCCACGTTTGACAACAGGTTCAGGAAGTTATCCTGGGCTCAACCACTGCTATTTTTGTATTAGGATTACGGAAATAGACCCACTTTTCATCACACGAAACAATTCTCTTGATGAAACGTACTTCGCGGGGTTTTTTTTAGAAGTTTCGTGCACACGTCCACTCAGAGGTTTGTTTCAGCTGGCGTCAGTTCGTGAGGGACAATGCGGCAGCTCCTGTAGACCTTGCCGAAGTCCTGAAGGTGACAACCACGGTAGTCTGTGATATGTCTAACTCACTTGATAATTACCGAGTGCTGGTTGTCGGATTTACCTCTACCGCCTGGCGCGCGGCCTCCAAATCCACTGTTCGCCGCCTACCTGACCTTGGCTGATCGTCGAAGTCTCTGTCAGCTGGGCGAAATTTCTTGAACCATCTGGTTGGGGCGCCGTGGTCCACGGAACCTTCTCCTTTCGCATGACAAATGTTTCTTGTTGCTTGAACAGCGTTATGACTAAGTTCAAACTCGTAAAGCAAAATTTCCCTAATTAGCCGGTTGAGGCTTTTCAACTTTTAGACGTCCCAAGAACAGACAGAACGACGACATGCAATACTGTTCACAGCAACGACTGCCACTTTTTATCCCTTTCGACTGGTTGCAGTGCCCGACTTAAAATAGTTTAAACACGTGACATACCCGCCGAAGCACATGCGTTTATGCAAATATGGCAAAACGTTTGACTCCCGCTCTGTATATTGTAAGAACGAATCTTCAAAATTAAATCTCTCATGTATCTACTCTTTAACATCAACCACTTGATCTGTGCCTGTGATTCTAGTAGTGTTTATAGATATACTACACGCATAAAGAATTAATCCCCAATAACAAAATGTTTTTAGGCATCTATAGGAATAACGTTATACGTATGAGACGCAGCTACGAACTGCTTTAATGTCCCGATTGAGTTTCATTCCTTTATCTTTTTTTATGGTAATTGCAGAACTTTAAAAATCTTAATTTAACTGTCAGAACTTTAAAATTCTTTAGAACTTTTCAATCTATTTCTTTGCTTAACTTAAATATTCGACCTGAAAACATTTAAACATTTAACTATGAATACTCTGGTTCACTATCTTTTTGTTACGGTATTTTTTTATGTAGATAGATTTATCTAAATGTTTTCTTGTTGCACATTGAAAAAATTCTTCTTCAACTGAGCTCATTATAATTTAAACAAATTGAAATTTTTAATCATTAGAGCACAGAAAAGCCCTTCGCAACTATCATTTATGTGCATTCTTTATTTTTTCGTGGTTTCAACGAACCCCAGAAGCAGCTGTAAGGCTTATAAGCAGTAGCATTCCCTAATTTAGGGCCACTGGTTCCTTGCAAGGGAGAGAGCCACTGCCATATGACAACCGGACAACTCAGGCCTTATCCGACACCCAGACTGGGCCCCAACTTGGACGACTACTCAGAAACCTCTGTGTATTCCACTGTCATCAAAAGCCTTGAAGAGTTCTATATACATTATCATTCACATCATCTCGAAAAGAGATTACCACTTCCTTGAAAAGCACCAATAGAGCTTTTCAAGGAAGTGGTAATCTATGCTATCGTCAATAATGAAACATAGTATTCGGAAAAAGAAAGTCAAAGGTACTATAATGGTACTCAAGAAATGTTTCTCCAGGAAATAAAAAATAAAAATGATCTGTTCCAAAATGTTATGTAATGCAAAATAAAATAACACACTCACACACGGAAGAAAAAAATGCAGATGACATATTAAGCGTGTATTCCGTAACTCCATCTCACTAGAGAAAAAGCTGCACTTCATTTCGAGGGAGAGAGTTCCCTGTAGGTTTTCAAGGCTGCATTATCCTGAAGCCAAGGACTAAAATTGTTATTGGGATTCTTCCTTCGCACTTTAATTACAAGTTTTGTAGAATTATAGTCGAAGAGACGAAATTAAAAAAAATGTTCATTCTTTTGGAACAACACTGTGAGCAATGACTTGATTTTCAAGGATTATTCTTAGTCCTGAAATTGTAATAAAAAAAAATTTAAATAGAAAGCCGTGGTGCCTAAAATATTGAAAAATACGAAAAGCACTTAACGGAGCACATAGAGAAACTTTTATGTGGCACTGCATACTTTACATTAGTAAATGTTTTGGTTTTCAAAAAATTACCTTTATCTTAAAATTCTAAATTGTGCGAAATAGATACCCAGTGTGTAAAAATTTGAAATAGAAATATCGAGGAGCGAACAAGCTTAGGAAAGTTGAAATTTGAATTTGCAATTTTCTTGATTTTTGAGAAATGTTTCTTTTTACTCAATAATTTTGAATTTTGTAGAGTACATGCTCAGAACTACAAATTACGTAGTAAAATGACATCAAGGTTCATAGTCCGAATGCTCCACAAAGGCATACACTGAATTTATAGTCTGCAGATTTTTAAGGCTTTGGGAAAAGTCAGTATTTCGTAACATCATATCCTAATTCTTACAGGTGAAACATACCATCGCATGACGTTACATACAATTGTTTATTATAAATGACTAGGTTAAAACCCGTCGAAAATGATGAGGGAAAATAAAATATGTTGAGCAATTGTTTTATGACTAAGTATTCTTTTCGTTTGGATTGTCCAAATGTTAAAGTATGTTTCATGACAATTACAATAATAAAAAAAGGAACATTAGTTGAGGTAGGGATTCAACAATTAAAACAGAAAAGTGCTCTTTCCACTAGGCCGCCAAAGTGGGACAAACGTTCAGACAAAGAAAACTATGTTGTTTGTGATTGAAACTTTTTCCATCAATAAGACTCTTTGAATTGATTGCTAAACAAACGTGAAATATTTGTCTGCTAAAATCTTGTTCCACGAAAACAGAAAAAAGCATTTGGTTTTAAAAAGTTTCTTGGTCCATGCATCACGAAACGCATTGCTATTTCAATAAATGCTTTTCTGCTTTTTTTCTGGTAAAAGCGGAGTTACCTAACTGTCCAGCAGACACATTACTCAGAGAATTTTCCGAAAATACGGTAACTGCGTTCCGTAGACTGATAAACAAATCTCGCTAGTCAAATTTTTTGTCTTCAGCACGTTCTCCTAGTTCTGCAATTACCTAAAGACCATGAAAATGAAATGCAAAGTTTTTTACGGTTAAAAACTTTAGTTTTCGAGCAGCCAGTCTCGTTTTCTCTTGTTTAGATTCTGTACTAAAAACCCAAATCACGCACAAGAGCCTTCAACGCCAATTTCTGTTTAAAAGTTCGTCTTTATCTTGCCACATTTTCATTTGTTCTTTCTGACAGAATGATGTTAATCCAATCAGATAGTTCTTTCGTTCTAGAATTTCAACCGATCTAACCTTTTATACATATAAAATGCACATGGAATTTCAGTTACTTCTTAATGCTTTAACGACCAGGACCCTAAGATCGTGTTTCCCATAGAATACCATAACGTCCGAAACTGTGTATTGCCACTTTCCGACTCAATTCAAAGGCCCTGATAATATTTGGTCCCAGTAACCTAGACTCGCTTGCTGCTTTTCGAATTCTTTCATTTTGCTTCTCGAATTTCTAGGCCGCCTTATACAAATTAACAAAATAAGTATTAGTACTGGGTCATTATGCGAAACTTCCGATTTGTAGGCTTGATCTTTCAGATGATGCTGCGCAGACAACCCCTACATTTTTCAACGGAGAAGAGGTGAGACGTCATAAGAGTGAATGATATCCCTGCTAGAGGCACCAACTTCTGATTTATTTGTTTATTTGGGAGGAATAATGGTGACCGAGAGTGACTTTTAAAACAGTAGAGGCCGTGCAAATTCAAAGAACATTTAGGGGTATGACTTTCTACTTACTCTAAACGGACAATTCGGTCGGCAGTTGTAATCAGTATGTACGAGCGTCTTGGGCAGTGAGGTCATTAAAGAGATAATCTGCCTTGAGTTCGAATTATTCCATATTAACTTCATTCATAACGAAATATCCACTCCATCAATTACATATTACCATAATACCTACATGAAGACCTGATTCCCTTTTGCAAATTATTTTACCAGGGAACGAATGAACCAGCTTTAAAATATCGAGACTGCGTTTGAGATATTTATTGATTACCTCAGTTCGGCAATTTTTTATTTATTTTATTATTTCAGTTTTCATAAGCGTTGCAACCATTTCACTGCCTAAGTTTGGCAAACAGCTAACGCATAATCATTTTCTACATTTAAACCTCGTAAACAGTATTGGTATGTAGTACCTCTAATTTTTTTTAAAACTAGGGTCTGCACATCTAGGCTCACTACGCTCGTTTCCAGAGTAGCGCTCGGTAGAGCTTAGTTCGGGCTCAATTTTCGGAGCCCGAGCCCGTGGTATATTAGCCCGAGGCCACCCGAGCCAGAATTTTATATTGAAAGATAGAGCCCGGGCCCGAACGAGCCCGAAAATTGTCTAACCTGTTCAATCATTAAAAAAAAACATCTCCTTTTCCACACTTGCATTCCCTCCTCTTCCTGCAATTGACCAATGTATTTCTCAAATAGGGAGTGGGGAAGGGACCTCTATCTATTTTTACAGTGAAATTGTACGATTTTCCTTGACCGTTCGTTTCCACCTCAAGTGCTTCGGGCGGCCGGCCATCCAAAAACATTATGCGGTGCTGCAATTGTATGTTGCTCAAATAATGCTAATATTATCGCGCCATAATGCGCTGAAACATGTACGTTGCTAAATAGAATTAGCAGGGAGCTACTGAGTGGAGATAGGGGGTAAATTATCGTCGGTAAGCTATCAACTATCCAATATCTATAGTTCTTGAAAAAGCTTCTTCTCTGCAGAAACACACTAATGCGCGGACTATGGCATTTTCTAACAAAGCCAGGAATAAATAGCCATCTCGAATGCGTGCTTCCCAACCAGAACCAGTTGCCGAAGAATTCCCTTTACCAACTATAAAGTGTCTCATTTGCTAAATCATATAAAATACCATTTATGCAGAAAAAAAAATCTCATAGTGCCGCGGGTGGCCTAGTGGGCAACGTTCGTGCCTGCCACGGAAAGGACCTCAGGTTCGATCCCAGGCAGGTACGAACGCTCGATCCACTAAATATCCGCCGTGCGTCGGATGAGCACGTTAAGCAGTCGGACCCCGGGTACTGTCCCCCAGTAATAAATAAGGGCTTGTATGCGATACAGGAAGAAGTTTTCAAATCGGAGTTTTAGAAGCAAAAATGACGCAGAAAACGCAATTTACCTTTGTGTCCCCTACCAGAAACGCTATTATTTACTTGAAAATTTTGAATTTAAAGGGAAAACATTTCGCATCGGGAACACTCTCCAACAAAGAAAGAATTTTTTAAATCGGACTCCTGGAAGTTGAGATTTTGGCAAAAAAAGATACACATCTACGCACATTGGCGAAGAAACCATGCGTTATTTCAAGAAGAAAATGTTCTTAAAAGGTTTGTCAACATGAGTAGTATCGGTCAACAAACAACTTTTTTTTCCATCGATATTTCAGAAGCTCATATTTTGCTGCAATACATCAGAACCGGAAATCAAAATTTACGCCCCCTGGCGACCAAACCATTTTTTTACAAAAATTAGAAATTATATGCAAACGATTTCCCATCAGGAGCTGTATCCGGTGCAGGGAGAATTTTTCAAATCGGAGATTTAGACGCAGAGATATAAGGGAAACGCGATTTACCCGTACGACCCCTAGCGGAAAGTCTATGAATTACTTGAAAATTTTGAAATTATATGAAAAACGTGTCACACTGAAAACACTATCCAACAAAGAAGAAATTTTTCAAATCAGACTCCTAGAATTAAAGATATTGACGAAAATAAGATATACATCTACGCCCCCTAGCGGAGAAACTGTGGAATATTTTAAGAAGAAAATATTCCGAAAAGGTTTATCGATGTGAGTGGCGTCAGACCACGAAAGAATTTTTTCAATCGATATTTTAGAAGCTCAGATTTTATGGCAAATGCATCAGAAGCAAAAATTAACACTTACGCCCCTTGGTGGCCAAAGTATTCTTTACCAAAAATTTGAAATTATATGCAAAAGATTTTCCATCAGGAGGTGTATCCGCTGAAGAAAAAGTTTTCAAATCGGAGTTTTAGAAGAAGAGTTATTGGGAAATATGTAATTCATTTTTACGCCCCCTAGCGGAAAATCTATGCGTTATTTGAAAAAGTAACTATATCTAAAATACTCTTCGACATAAATGGAATCGAAAGATAAAAGAATTTTCTCAATCTGATGTTTAGAAGCAAATATGTGGAATAAAACGTATTTTTAAATTCGACATCATCTGCATTTACGCGCTCTAGCGGTGAAATTGTACATCGTGAAAAAAACGAAATAAAGGATCATCATTCGTATATTTCAGCCTTCCTAATGCAAAAGGAGTTTTTTAAATCGGTCTAATAGTTGCAGAGATATCGTGGGTACAGACGGATGGACGGACGGACAAACCGGTAACATAAACGCGATCGTTTTTTTATAAAAGACGTGCTAAAAAAGGGCGACAAGGTGCAAAACTTCTGCCATGGTAATGGTACTACATGCCTACAAAGTTTCGTGGTGTGTTGCTGTTAGTGTGCCCGGAACGCGACCTGACAGCACTTTTTTGCTTACCTTAACTTTGAAATACAATAGCTCTTGAAGTATCGCCAGAATCGAAAAACGGTTTATTTCAGCGTGTTCTTCAAGCAGTTCTCTACAAACGATGTAAATTTCATATTTTTTGTGTTCTATACGTTTTGCGCTGAGAGCTAGAAAAGCAAGAGTGTCGCGACATTTTTAAAACAGCGGTAGCAGCAGCAGCGGCCGTTACTTTTTAGCACGTCTTTTGTAAAAAGAGATCGTGCTTATGTTACCGGTTTATCCGTCCGTCCGTTTCTACCCACGATATCTCTGCACCTATTAGTCCGATTTAAAAATTCTTTTTGCATTGGGAAGCTTGAAATATGCGAATGATGAACATTCCTTTCGGCTTTTTATTTACGATGTACAATTTTTCCGCTAGACGGCGTAAATGCAGATGATGACGAATTCAAAAATACGTTTTATTCCACATTATTTGCTCCCAAACCTCCGATTGAAAAAATTATGTTTTCTTTCGATTCCATTTATGTCGAAGAGTACGTTAGATATGGTTACTTTTCCAAATTACTCATAGATTTCCCGCTAGGGGGCGTAAAAGTAAATTAAAATTTTCCTGATAACTCTTCTTCTAAATGTCCGATTTGAAAAATCTTATCTTCAGCGGTTTCACCTCCTAATGGAAAGTCTTTTGCATATAATTTCAAATTTTTGGTAAAGAATACTTTAGCCACCAGGGGCGTAAGTGTTAGTTTTTGCTTCTGGTGCATTTGCCATAAAATCTGAGCTTCTAAAATATCGATTGAAAAATTATTTCGTACACTGATGCCACTCACAACGATAAACCCTTTCGGAATATTTTCTTCTTAAAATATTCCACATCTTCTCCGCCAGGGGGCGTTGATGTATATCTTATTTTTGTCAATATCTCTACTTCTAGAAGTCCGATTTGAAAAATTATTTCTTTGTTGGATAATGTTTTCAGTGTAACACGTTTTTCATATAATTTCAAAATTTTCAAGTGATTCATAGACTTTCCGCTAGGGGGCGTAGAGCTAAATTGCGTTTCGCTTATATCTCTGCTTCTAAATCTCCGATTTGAGAAATTCTTTCTGCACCAGATGCAGCTCGTGATGGAAAATCGTTTGCACAAAATATCTAGTTTTTGCAAAAATAATCGTTTGGCAACCAGGGGGCGTAAATTTTAATTTCCGCTTCTGATGTATTTGCAGCAAAATATGAGCTTCTAAAATCTCGATTGAAAAAAGTCATTTGTTGACCGATACTACTCATGTCGACAAACCATTTAGGAACATTTTCTTTTAAAAATAATGCATGGTTTCCACGCCAGTGGCCGTGGAATTATATCTTATTTTTGTCAATAGCTTTACTTCCAGCGGTCCGATTTCAAAAATTCCTTCTTTGTTGGATAGTGTTTCCTATGCGAAATGTTTATCCTATAAATTTAAAATTTTCAAGTAAATCATAGACTTTCCGCTAGGAGGGCACAAAGGTAAATTGCCATTTCTGCGTTATTCCTGCTTCTAAAACTCCGATTTGGAAACTTCTTCCTGTGTCGCATATAAGACCTGATGGAAAATATTTTTCACATAATTTCTAATGTTTGGTAGTGATTGGTTTGGCCACCAGGGGGCATAAGTGTTAATTTCTGCTTCAGATGTATTTGTATCAAAATCTGGGCCCCATGAAAACTCGACTAATTTTTTTTTCTTGGACCGATACCGCTCATATGGAAAACCCTTTTGAGAATGCTTTCTTCCTGAAATAATTCATGGTTTTCCCACGAGAGGAAGTAAAGTCACATCTTATTTTTGTCGATATCTCTGTTTCTAATAGCCCGATTTGAAAAACATTTCTGTGTTGGAGAGCGTTTCCGGTGCGAATTGTTTCTCATATAAATTCATGTTTTTCTTAACGCACAAGTCTGCAAGTACAGGGCGTAAGCTCACGATTCCGTTTGCAGGTATATCTGAGGGATTAAAAACCCGATTGAAAAACTTCTTTCTTCCGTCAGATACTATTGTTTTCCATACCGGTTCCATTGACTTTGAACAGCTTTGATAAATTTAATTTGCGTCAGAACGGATTCAAAAGAATTTTCGGGTGCTTATTACACCAGAAAATTCGGTGTCATTTTACTTGTTTTTAGAATAGAGAGACAATATCCCCTTTACTTGCATATATCATACTACTTGTCCCCACTTTCTCGGCATTTCTGGCTTTTGTCATTCATACGAACAATAATTTAAAAATTACATGAATACAAAATATGAAAATATAATCATAACACAAGACTTTTGCGAATCCAAAATTACCTTAAAAGGCGCTTTTAATATTTGCCGAGCATCCGCACCCGCTAGGCGTTTCGTCTGGACTTAATTTTTAGAGCTTAGAATAGTAACAGATAACGCTGAAATGATCATTGAGCGTGTGTGTTTAAATCACAAAGGAAAAGTTTAGACTTATATACGTTCTGTGTTATAATATATATACATGGTGTAGTGAATTCGGTAAATGAAAATAAAAAAATAATGTTTGTATTTAACTGACCCCAAAATATCACCTTTGCAGACATTACTTCCATGAGGTGTATGCACAAATATCGACTACTTTTGACTGTAAAAAAGTTTTGTATTATTTCTAATGCTTTCTTCGATTACTTCTAAGTCTTCTTCTTAAGCTTTCAAATATCGCCTCTTGCTCAATTGTTCTTGACATCCATTGTAATCTGCGAAAGAAGGAAATACATTAAAAAACAAAACATTAGAGAAACATATCTATTAAATAATAGCGCGTTGCTCTCCCCTAAAGCGAATAACGGCCTGTACACGCCGTGGCATCGACTGTACCAGAACCCGGAGTGTTTCCGGAGGTAATGCCAGCCATGCCTATTGTAGCATTGTCCACAATTCCGCCCGACACCTCGGTCCAGGTATCCATGAATTTGATGCTCCGCTCCACGGCATTCCAGAGAGCTTCAACAGGGTTAACATCTGGAGACCTTGATGGCCACTGGAATGATCCAAACTTAGATGATTGCTCCTCGAGCTATGCCTCGGTATTTGCCACCCGGTGGGACGGTGCATTGCCTTTCTATGGTTCGCAAAGGTCATGAAAGTGTGTAGCCTATCATCCAGCCCATGCTGGTAGCACGTAGCAGTGGAGGACCTCTCCAGACAAATTAAGGGACCTAATATGTCCCATGAGAAAGCACCCCAAACCATCACAGAGCCGAATATGGCACGACGGGGCCATGGCCTCATGCAGTCGATGCCACACCCTCTCCCTCCCGTCAGCTTGGTACAGCTGAAAACAGGATTCAGCTCACAACAAGTTCCGGCAACACTCTTGAGAGATCCAGATTTGATGTTTCCGGCACCAGGCGAAGCGTAATGTTCGAACGCGAGCTGTCAACAGTGGAACACGAGTAAGTCGTCAGCCCCCGTAGCCCATGGTAGGAAGAGTGCGCCATATAGTTTGCTCGCTGACGTTTGCCTGGGCCTCCGACATTTAACCTGGATGTGATTTGTGCCGCCATTACCAAGCGGTTGGTCTGTACGAGCCTAAATACGCTATGTCGACCTTTAGTACCAATGGCGTGTGGTTGGCCACTCCTTGTTCTCTGAGCACCAGTACGTCCGTCGATGGTATACTCGCGCTACACTCTTGATACGGTTGCCCTCCGGAACACGAGAGTTTTTACCACTTTGGCGATAGAATGACCCATCTGTCTTTTGCCACAGCATCCACGATCAAAGTCGCTCAGATCACTACGTTTACCCATGTTCGTCGATTGCGATATACTGTTCGGAAGCACTGCCGCCTGCTTAGATACTGCCTGCGTTCGGTTTGAGTATGTTCCAATCTGCGCGGGCGATGCCTATTTAAAGTGCCCATCAGCCCTATCTCTAATGTTTTGTCTACTGAGTGTATTTTATATTTTAGGCTTGGAAGCATTTCGATCAAAAAAATTTTAAAACCTAAAAGAAAGAAATGAGGATTCACTCGTACTCCGTAATATAAGAGGAAAACTATCATTAAAACATTGACCTTTTGTCGACCAGTTTCATATTTTATGTCATAACTCCCAATCTCCAATCTATCCTTTTCTATCCATTGATAGTAGCGTTAGAAAGCCATTAATTTCTCATAGATCATATTCAGATCTTTGTCTTGAATCCTCTGTTCAGCAGTAAACGAATGGATCAGAATAGGACTAACCCGAGGAATTTCTAATAAATCGATAGCACTATCTCCCGTTCTGATTGTTGATGGCACATTACTACATAATACATAATATGTTATCTGTGCTGCAGATGATTAAAATGCTTTCGGTACTCGTATGGCAGGAAATGGATTTCAGGATGATCTGTATACCCTGTGCTCTTTTGTATCTTAACTTTCTATAATGCTTTTCGCGATTATTTTAGATCTTTTAATGAATAAACGTGGATAGGTTTTCGAATGATGCAGCACATCAAACATAAAAGAGCATACATTGGGACTTGCAAAGAACTGAGTGTAAGTGTTTTGAGGATTTTAAAATTAAATGTGCCTGTAGAAAGATTTCCCTCAAGTAGTTGTAAAACTTTGTAACATAGACGGCACTGGATTTTCAGCTGCATTTCAGATGAAAGAAGTAAAAAAGACGGGAGTTCTTACAAAATCACTGCTTAAAATATTCCCTTCGGTACTTGGTTGTATAACTCTTCACTTTCTACAGCAAAAGCCTACTACGATGAAAGACATCAAGATGTCCGTCACAGACATGATCTACTTTGCAGAACCAGAATCAGCAAAGATCTAAAACTTGTTCCTGATCTCAGGAGGCTAAGGATTTTGATTTAAAAAAACTTTGTTTAATTAACATAAACAGCTGCAAAGCAGTAAATAATCCTGAATCGCGCTCTAAAAAATAGTTAAGCCTCCCCGTGGCTGAGTGATCAGAAGCGCGGACATCTGACTAATCGTCCGAGTTGGGCCCAGTTTCAGGTATGGTTTGTCTGTTGTACACTGGTTCTGTCTCTTCCCTGGAAATAGTGTCTTAAATTTGGGAAGGATGACTCCTTTTAATTTTACATGCCTATAAGGGTCGTTTAACTTAGTGGCAAAAAAATTAAGTTAAACGTGATAAAGTCTTGAGCCGAGCACGCAGCGAAAACTACAGCACCACGTAGAGCCGAGCACGCAGCGAAAACTAAAGCACCACGTAGAGCCGAGCAAGCAGCGAAACCTACAGCACCTCGTAGAGCTGAGGAAGCATCGAAAACTACAGCACCTCGTAGAATAAGAAGGAGTAACTAGCCTAAAATGATGTCCTGTTTTGTTTCGCCCTGCCTCGGGTGACTCTGATCTTTCACAAGAAGCTCTTAACGAAAGAAATGTTTCAGAACTTTCGATTCGTTCATTAAATGTTTGAGAGAAAATAACTCCCAGCTTCAGGATTTGTTTTTTAGTTGCAGTTGTTTTTAATGGAGTGAAGATTTTCACAAAAGGCAAACCTTCAGCATTTCTAGGAGGTTAACGGTCACCGTGATCAACTCGATGGACCATAAGCAGTTCCCCGTCCCTAATTTAGGGCTGCTCATTCCAGGAAAGTGAGGTAATCAGTGCTTTAAAACAAACACAACATCCATTCCTCACCGGGATTCGAACTCAGGCCAATCTCGGGCAAATGGTCCTAAGCTAGCGCTCAGAACACGGAAAATTTTATACTGACAGCTGCGCATGAAAATTCATTTAATAATTTAGAGTACTATTTTTTTAATTTGTTAATTAGACTATTATCTTCGTATTATATATTCCAAAGCTCATGAACATATCGCTAACATTAAGGTAAAATGCCGTAAAATATATAAAATATTTAGTGCATGTCTCTTTCTTTTTTTTTAAATTTCAAATTTGCACCAATTTTTATCAAACACAAGCAAAAAAAAAAGTCCTTTCCATATAAGAATTTAAGACTCATCCTCATTCTTCCTACTTTACCGCCTGTTTTCCAAATATCAGTGATCTATTCAACCCATCGATTGCTCCTAACTCTGCGAAGACGTCTTTTACTCTAGCGTTTTCATTCAAACAACTTAATGGCGTGGAATCTAATATCTACTTAAAAGATAAAATGTCCGGTACTGAGGTATCATTTTATGTTGTTCAGCAAAAAGACTAGCCAGTAGCTAATGTCATGAAAAAAATAACTAAACAAAAAACAGAAGACATGAAAATTTCCGATTTGCGCTGATGAGACAAGGTGTGTAGTTGATCGGTTGAATTCCATGACAAGCACTTTTCGACAATCTAAGCTTCTAAGAAACACTTATTTACATCGAAAAACGTTTTTAAATTAGCAGTTGCTCATTTGTTTGCCAAGGAGTAAAAGCAAAAACATGTTCTTATTAACTGATGCAATTTTCTTTCGACAGTGGGTGCACGCCTGATTCTTAGAATACGATTTGCTGAAAGATTTTATTCACCAGAATATCTTACGTGGTTTCTATAAACTGGCCGAGAAGGTGCACTAGTAATTTCCTGATGCTACGACGTGAAAAGTTTTCTATTAAACCTCCTCCTCGAATCATCTTATTCAAAAAGATGTATTTTTAATCTTTTAGGTTTTAATTTACCTTTCCAGACTAGATGCCTAAAAAGTTAAAATGCTTGAAGTGACAGACAGGGTACTTTTTTAAGAGCAGCTCCGTAAAACATAGAACTATTGTTATTGTTTATCAAAACGTAGGAGTGATATCCTCGTCTCGAAGATATTGATACCTGCGGTTTTACTGCGTTAGGTGTTTTTCGAAAGGGTTTCAAATCTGTTGGCAGTTGCCATGGGGAACTTTTGGATACAAGCAGTCGCCCATCCCTAATTTAGGACCACTAGTTCCAGAGAAGGTGAAGAACAAGCGCCATCAAACAAATGTGCTTCCGATATCTTATCCGGGATTTTAACCCATTCCCAGTTCAGGAGAATAGACAGAAAGCAGATCTTCTGAGCACTCTATATCTGCTTTCTCCCGATCTAATTAAAATCGGGACGCTTCCTTGGTTGTGATTTCATCTGTTGAAGCACGGTTGTTTTTCGCGGAGGAGAATATAGTAAATAAAGACCTTGCGGCAATAGTCGGCTAACCCACACTTTGTGATCCAGTCGATCTCTAAATCTGTCTCTCCATTCTCCGGGGACACAGATTCAGAGATAGACCGGATAGTAGCATATTCCAATAGATACCTAGGAATATCAGTGGGCAACCCAAACCTCTCTGGGACAAATAGAGGGTACGGTACTCATCCATTTCCACTATTATCACATGTTCTTCCACATTGTTAGTAACCCATTGTTGCAGTAAGGTCTTCAATTATAAATGTATCTTCTTTGAAGAACTGATCCTGAAAATCAGAGCATATCGTTTTTCGATTCATGATTCATTTTGTTTTGCTTTACTGGTATATGCGATTTGCCGACAATGATATTCTGCATAGTAACGACGTGTAAGTCATTTAATCATGAAGTTTCCATATGTAAAAAAATCCGTTACTAATGATTCAAGGGGCTGGTATATTTACAATCTTTTTAGGAGAAAAATCTTAATAAAATTTCAAGAATCGTACTTAAGAGCCTTAGGAAATCAGTTTGACGATGGCCTCAACAGATTTGTGTTTCGTAAAGCGACCTGCCAAGCACACAGAAACTGTATTTTTCTCTGAAAGTAAACAACAGTAGCTATCAGTGTATGGGCGTAAGGAATCAGAAAGCATTTTTGCCAAGTTTTCACTCATCAACGGATGACTTTATCAAGGAAGACAGAAGAGCACAAACTGAATACTAAAACGTTACAATTGGAATATGGGTGTCAATTGACTAAACAAATGAAGAATGATTTAATGTGGAAAGCGTTATGCATTTGAAGTCACGTCACGGTATTTGCTAGTTGCGCACATGTCATATTGAACGGAAAGCATTATTGAGGCATTGGATATAAATTTTTGGCAACTCTTGGGAAACGCTGTCATTGTATGTGTCAGAGCTTTGGAGGATCTCGTATATCTCTCAGAAGGCTGTTGATTTGGTGTTGCCAAAAATTATATCCTATGCCTCAATAATGTTTACCGTCTAAATAAAAAGCTAATTTTCAAATACCGTCCCACATAGGGACACCGGACTTGAATTTTACTTCTCTGGAGAGGGCTGTAAAGGCTACACCTTTCTTTAAATCTCCTTCGTGCTTTCTGATTCTGTTCTCCTGATAATCGTTTACTCATTCCGATGTAATATCGTTGAATACTATAAGAGTATAATAGCGGTATAGCATAGACTATAAGAGTATAATAGCCAGCCTTATTGATGATTAGAGGTTCCTCAGAGCATCTGGTAATCATGCCGTATAAGGATGTAAGAGAACGTATACCTTTCTTAAGTCATTCATTGCCTCAGTAATTTTTTTCAACGCTTTAATAATGTTTTCCCCCTCTAAAATGTCACGTGCCCATCCGGTGTACCACGTGACTTTAAATGCAGAACGCTCTTTGTATTTAATGATTTTTTACTTGCTTTTACGTCAATAATTTTTATTTTCATATATTTATTTTCTTTACTACAGTTTATTTTTATATACTTGGTGTATCAACAGTTCTGTTACTAAGTATTTTTCTATATCTGAATAAAATGACAGCTGCACTGAGATAAAATAATCGGATCACAACAAGATTATGCATAACGAAAGGTGCTCCAAAAATGTTATTTAACACGGAAACAATATTTTGATTGTTATACCATTCTAACAACGAAGATTGAATAATTTATCTTTTTCCTGTCATCAGCAGAGTACTACAAGTGAATGTAAAGATGTTAATATTTTGCCTTTAAATTGGGGTGCTATGTACGATTCCACGGTGTCGAATATATTTTGCAGGAATTCAAACGTATAAGAATGCCATATGTGAATTGTTTACCTCTTCATTGTAAAACTTGAAAACAATATGCAAATTCGTGCTCCGTTAATGTCATTCCAGAGTTACTAAAGTTTATTTGTATTCATTCGGTGATATGTTCAAACTAAAATTTAGCTCAAAGATCATTTAGTTTCGGCGATTCCCTGTTGTCACATTTCTGGATCTTTTTCCTACGGAAAAGTGACGATAACTACACTTTATGTATATCATCCTTGAAGTATTCAAGAACTAAAATTTGTAGCCGACGTCAATGATGCTCATTTGATTTGTGTACTTTTCACTTGTACAATGATGCTATTTCAACTCCTTTTGCGAACTTTTTTCCATCAACATCTCATTTTTTCTCATGTATTAGATTTTTAATAACAGCTGTGGTAGATTGGCTCCTAATTTTATGAGCTACATGATGGCTCTACAGACATCAATACTGTTTGCTAAGAATTTTGCTGTTTATTCAGCAAGATTACTGAATTTGTTCTCCGTTTTGAAGAGGAATGAATCAAATTAATAAGGGTTGTCTACGAATTGCTGGCTATAATTCCATTTCGAAACGACTTCTGTTTTCTGAAACGGCCACGTTTCGAATCTTCAGTCGTTTTTTTTTTCTTAGAAAGTTTAACGACCACGTCGAGCAACTCAATGGGCTCGTCCCTGATTTAAGGCGCCTGACTCCAGGGAAGGATTAGGGCACCTGGCTCAGAGCACCAGTACCGTAGGACAAACACAACATCCATGCCTTACCCGGATTCGAACTAGCACCTGTCTCGGACGAATGGGCATAATCCAGCTCTTAAACCACTGCGCAAACGGGCAGGCGTCTTCAATCTTGTATTACTTGTCCTAAGGAAAGGGGTCAACCATTAATGAATTACAAGTATTTGAAGATTCTATTAAAGAAACTGAATGAGTTTTTCGACCTGAGGGATATAAAATAATTTCAGATATGTGAGCACTTCTCACCTAACAGAAGTTATCGCTCTTTCCACGTTGATAAGTGAGTCACGGAAAAATTCTTATCGGCAGCCACCGGGAATCAAACCCAGGGTCTTCCAGTTACGCGCTGGACATGCTACCACTGCACCAAAGCTGCCTCAAATTCTCCAGACTTACAAGTGATTAACTGTCAACTTCTCACCTAACTAAGAGAAAATTATGAAACCTGCCAAAATACTTCAGGACAAAAAACGTTCGTTTACTAAAGGGGGCCTAAATGTGGCGCAACGATAATCTCTCAGGAAAAAGGATTGTCGTCGTCTGAGAAATATTGAACGGAGAAACAGGACTTTCTGTGTGTAGCAATTGACCGAAAAATTTAATGAAAGCTGTTCCCAACACATATCTCAGCGAACTGTGCGTAGGGAATTGAAGAGGATCAGTACTGGTAGTCGTATACCTATGTGGAAACCAGGGATTTCTGAGAAGAACCGAAAAGGTTGTCTACAGTGGTGTTAGGAACTCCGTGACTGCAAACAGGAAGACTGCAAAAAACGTTACGTGGTCCGACAAGTCGCAGTACACCTTGTTCTGTACCAAACGTACGAAGAGAATTTGGCGAAAGCCCATGAAGCAATGGATCCAGCTTGCCTTTTAAACACAACTCAAGGGTCTGCAGGTGGTGGCGCGGTGTGGGGCACGTTTTGTTGAAACGGAACGGGCACCCTGATATTAATGGAAGTTCCGATGCCCGCGCAAAATATGCTCAGCAAGCATGAATGACAGCGACATCCACCATCTTCCCTGGCCACCTTAAACCTCAGATTTGAACCCCATTGAGAGTGTATCGGACATGATAGAAAAACATCTGAAAACAAAGTCATCTTCCGTCAAACCTGAGCCAGTCAAACGACTATGTGGTTAACGTCTTGTATGCTGTACACGCAGATGCACTTAAATACCTTGTGGAATCTATGCCAAACTGCATACGTGCTATAATTCGAGTTAAAAGAGGTCCAACCGGTACTGAATAACGGCTCCTAATTCCGTTGCCGGTATTTATAGCTTCACGCAATTTAAGAAAAGCATTTGGTATGATAACGAGCAAAAAGAAATAACAAATACTTGCAATACAGAGGGTGCGTCAGATCCCTTTATGTCTTCATACGTACCTTTACGACGAAAGCTGACTAGCATTCAAAGTATAGGCCATCGTGTTGCAGCGTCTTTAGCCATCTGTCTGCCAGTTCTTCGATTCCGCGGCGGTGCCAGTTCTTGTCGTTCGAGGAGAAGAACTCCTTCACCCCTGCTGTCACCTCCTCCTGGTTGTTGAAATGCCGCCCGCGACGAAAGTAGGCCATGGACCGGAACAAGTAATAATCCGACGGGGCAAGGTCCGAACTATATGCTGAGTGTGGCATCAGTTCGATGCCCTCAATTTCGCGTAGTTTTGCCCGGGTCGTTCCAGCGGTATGAGGCCGAGCGTTGTCCTGCTGTAGGAGAGCGCGCTTTGTGTTTACTAGTGCGGGTACTTTTCGTCCAAAACGGCATACATCCGCTCCAGCTGTATAGAATAGAAGTTGCCGTTGATGGCACGACCATCTGGAACAAATTCATAATGGATTATCCCCTCGAAATTCCATCAGATACAAATTCATACTGGATTATTCCCTCAGAATTCCACCAGACACGTTTAGCAACCTTGTGCTCGAAGCACCCACGTTTGGCAACAGATTCAGAAAGCTGGACCACTCTCAACCACTGCCATTGGGTGTTAAGATTACGAAAATAGACCCATTTTTCATCGCACGTAACAATCTTGATAAAACGTACATGGAACGGGTTTTCTAGGAGTTTCGTGCTCACTTCTACTCGACGGTTTGCTTCAACTGGCGTCAGTTCGTGAGGGACAATGCTGAAGCTCCTGTAGACTTTGACGAGGTCCTGAAGGTGACGAACCAAGGTGGTCTGGGATATGCCCAAATCGCCTGATAATATCCGAGTGCTGGTTGCTGGGGCACGGCGTCCGATTCCGCTGTTCGCGGCCTATCTCAGCTTGGCTGATCGTCGAGGTTTCTGTCACCTGAGCGAAATTTCTTGAACCATCTGCTTGCGGTGTTGTGGTCCACGGAACTTTCCCCCTTTCCCATGACAAGTGTTTCGTGTTGCTTGAGCAGCGTTGTGGCCGAGTTCAAACTCGTAAAGCAAAGGTTCCCTAATTAGCCGGTTGTGACTGTTCATCTTTTAGGCGACCCAACTACAGACAGAACGATGACATGCAATGCTGTTCACACAGCATCGACTACCACTTTATATCCCTTTCGACTGACTACAGTACGCGACTTGAACTCGTTGAAACACGTTACATAGCTATTGCAGCACATGCGTTTATGTAAATATCGCAAAACGTTCGATTCACCTCTGTATTTACTACTATTTACTTTTTACTTTTATGGATATACCCTGAGAGGCCACTTTATTATGACCACTCCCTCAGTACTTCGTGGGCCACCTTTTGGGTTTAATACCTCGTCGATTCTTCATGGCATGGATTCGACGAGATGTTGATAGGTGGTTTGTGTAATCTGAGACCATGCTTGATGAATAGCACTTTCCAGGAGTGTGAGATTACAGGGTTGTGGATCCAGCTGTCTGATGGCTCGTTAAACTTCATCCCACAAATTCTCAATTGGGTTGAGATCTGGAGATTGTGGGGCCCACCTAAGCAAAGTAAACTCACCGGCATGTTCCTGAAACCAATCCTGTACAATACGAGCACTATGGCAGGACGCATTATCATGTTGAAAGTAGCCATAGCCATTGGGATAAACCATCCACATGACAGGATGCACTTGGTCCGCAACGATGTTTAGATATGATGTGCCAGTCAGACGCTGATAAACACGAATTAAAGGGCCCACAGCATGCCAGGGAAACATTCCACAAACCATAACGTTGCTTCCACCAGCTTGAAGAGTTGTAGCAATGTATTTGGGGTCCATGCTTTCGTGCTGTTTCCGCATAATTCTCACTCGGCCATCGGCATGGTGCAACTGACAATGAGATTCATCGGACCACACAATTTGTTTCCAATTATCGACTGGCCAATCCTTGTGCTCCTGTGTGAACTGGAGACGTTTTCTCTTATTAATTGCAGACAGCAAAGGTGTTCGAACAGGCCTTTGGCTGTCATATCCCATCCGATGCAGTGTACGGCGAACAGTGCGTGCAGAGATCATTTGAGAGGATCGTTGATTAAGATGGTCTGTAATTTGCTGCACTGTTGCCCTTCTGTTGTCTGTTACCAGTCTGGACACTCTCCGTTCCGCCCGAGCAGTCCCTAGTGGATGACGACCACACGTTGCACGTAGAGACCCAGTATTTTGGCTAACAGTCCAGTCTTTAAACGCTTTAACAACAGCTGCTCTGGAACATTTCACGAATTCGGTGGTTTCGGTGATACTCGCTCCATGTCTCCGAGCTCTTACAATCATCCCACGTTGAAAGTCCGTCAAATCGCATTTTTTACCCATCTCGTCACCCAAAAATCACTTCTACTACTGTCGCAAGCACTAAGGTTTCCCTTTTTATACTAGCCTCGCTCTCTGGTGGCAACAGCGTGCAGCCATAACTCATTTGCTTAAAACGGTCAGGTGGTCATAATAAAGTGGCCGCTCAGTGTATATTGTATGCATAATATAATTCATATCATTTGCACCATGCTTTTACAAGAACTGAGGAATTGGAGGTTGGTGGAACATTTTACAAGGAACTGATGCCTCTGTCTTGGACAATAGATATCAGTCGAGGTTGTCATCGAAGAAGAAATTAATGGGCGTCAAAAGCATAAGTAACTGAGGTTGGAGTACTCATTTTCATGTCAATGTTCACAATGTTAATGCACCTCCTTTCCAATTTTCTGCACCGAAGTACACGCTGCAGCAAAGCATAAATAACCGAGGTTGGAGAACTCATTTTCAGGTTTTATAAAACTTAGCTGGAGTGCAATCGAAATGAAAAGAATAATTTTCAAGAACAATTCACCACTACCTCTTAAAGGAAAAATATTTAATCAATGCATCCTTCCATTTCTTAGTTATGGATCATAGATATGGACCATAACTAAAGAAGACATTCAGTGGCTGCAGACTACTGAAAGGAGCATGGAAAGGTGCATGCTGCTGTAACCAGAAAAGAAAGGAAGAGGAACTCGTGGATCAAGAAAATCACGAGAATTGGTAACTTCATGATCAAGTATTATGTCCAGCCCATTGCATTTCAAAGCACCTGAAATCCA
The DNA here is from genome assembly GCA_039090855.1 of Macrothele yani. Taxonomy (NCBI): domain Eukaryota; kingdom Metazoa; phylum Arthropoda; class Arachnida; order Araneae; family Macrothelidae; genus Macrothele; species Macrothele yani. Next base: position 101,147,024 of record CM077002.1, on the reverse strand, counting down.
ATGGGCTGGACATAATGCTAAAAGAACTGACCATCGTTGGGCAACTGAAATACTAGGATGCATTCCAATAGATAGAAAAAGAGGGAGTAGACCACGTAGAAGATAAGTTGATTAATTTCGATAGTACGCCGGAATGGCATGGAAGAGATTTCCTCAAGACAGAGATTTCCTCAAGACAGAGATTTCCTCAAGACAGAGATTTGCGGAAGAGATCTCGACACATCTTAATCCAGCAATGGATTCATAATGCCTTATGATATACTTAACAGACCGCTGTTTTCTGACATTTTTAAGATTTAATTTCATGATTTTAGCATTTTCAACCGCTTAAATTTCCTGACTTTAGTCAAAAAATTGTATTTTCGTGTACATCGGTTTCTAATTAAATTTTGCATTCAAATTTATTTCGAAACCTTTAAAAATTTTTTAACGAATTGTATGCCATTCCTTGAATTGTTTCAGTTGTGAACTTCAAACTCGTAATGTTTTGCTCCTAATAAACAGTAAACCTTGCATTGGTATTGGGAAAAATGAAACGAAAATTGTCTATTTAGCACAAAAGTGATAAGACTCCAGAACAGAAAGCTTTATGTGCATTTACTAGAGAAAGTGTTTTATAATCTCATTTGGAATTCTTCCCGTTTCGTTCTTAAATTACTTAAACCTAAAACTTTAAGTACGTGCAGACGTAAGCATTAGCAAATTAATTAACCAAATTCCAAACTATCTCTTGTTTTCTTGATTTAACTTAGGGGTTAACAAGAACCGCGAATGATGAAGAAAACGTCTGGTCAAGAGCCATGAATTTTGTGCTTTGCTATGTTTTGAGATGCACGCATGAAAATTTCCTTCGGTATGTACGATTGATGGGAACTCATGCGTCACGCACAAAAAAAAGCTGATGCTATCAGGGCTGATTCTCTTCATCAATCAAAAACTGCAATCGAATTGTTATTTTGTAGAGAAATTCATAGGTAAGAAGCATCACGGCATGCACCTCAATCGCTCGGATGAAGTAAATGCTATATCGTTCATCTGCTCATTCTCTCACGTTGTAAATAAAAATATAATTTTAAACATCGAAATCCGTATTCAATAAGTTTTGAGTTCATAGAAACTTTATTAAAGAATATTTCAAAAATCTGAAATCAATGAAAACAAGTGCCAGTTTCAAGCACGGCTTGCCAACGATCAAGAAAATTATTCTCTAAAAATAGCTGGTAAATTTACTTTCCCTACTGAACGTCAAAATTAAAAAAAAAAGCTTGGACACTTGTACATCTGCCTGTGCGTATGCAAGAGTGTCGCACTGAAACTAATAGTGCGTTAATAGAAAATTAAATCTGAATAACCTATGGTGGATAAATTGGCATCAACATTTTCCCATAAAATCCCATTCCACGCTAACTAAAAACTTACTCCGTTCTGATGCTTTTTGTTTTGAAGTTAACAACCACTATGAGTATGAAAAGCTAGTAGCCATTTGTACTAAAGTTATATAAGGTCCCTGGCTCTAGGAAAACTGAATAACCAGGACCGGGAGAGTAGGCATTTCTGCGCATGTCTGATTCTCACCCAGCATTTGAATCTTGACCTCTGAGAGTAAAGTATACAACTCAGAAATTCTAATAAATAAACACAACTATTCTAATGAGTAAACATTATTTCAGTACTGTAATTTTTAGTGATGAATCCACATTTCATGCATCAGGTACTGTTAATCGTAACAACTGTAGGATATGGGGCAGTGAACCGCCTCATGCTGCTATTGAACTGGAACGTGATTCTTCAAAAGTTAATGGGTGGTGCTCCCGATCAAAAAGAAAAGTGATTGGCTCTTTCTACTTCTGCGAAAAAAACATAAATGGGGATATTTACTTGGATATGCTAGAAAATTTCGCTATACCCCAGATCAAAAGATATGACAACGTCGTTTTCCAACAAGACGGCGCGTCTCCGCATTGGTCAAAGTATGTACGTAAGTGCCTAAATGAGCATTTCCCCCACAGATGGATTGGGCTTGGTGGTCCCATTCCGTGGCCTCCTCGCTCTCCAAATCTAACTCCATTGGATTATTTCATGTGGGGTTATGTGAAGGATCGTGTCTATCAGACGCTTTTTACTGATTTGCAGGAACCGAAGCAGCGTATCACAGCTGCTATTAATTCTATAACTCCTCAGATGCTGGCCAATACATGGCATGATATAGAGTATTTGGACGTACTACGAGCAACTAAGGGATCTCACATCGAAATTATTAACTTGTTGTAAGTTAGTACAATCAGTTTCTTTCTATCTGTTTAATGTTTTGTTTTATATAATTTTGTAATGTGTCCAATAATTCTTGGACACCCTGTATTCTAATTTTTGGTGAAGAATGTTTTGGTCACCAGGTGGCGTAAATGCTTATTCCTGCTTTTGATGTTTTTGCAGCAAAATGTGAGCTTCTGACATCTCAGTTGAAAAAAATATTTCATGGACTGATGTCCCCCTCACCTCGGAAAACCTTTTAAGAGTACCCCTGCTTAAAATAGTGCATAGTCTTTCGGCCAGGGAGTATAGATATATATCCTATTTTTGTCGATGTTTTGGCTTCTAAGAGTCAGAATTGAAAAATTCTTTCTTTATTGAAGAGCATTTTTAGTGCGAAATTTTTCTTAACGGAGAAGTGTGACATTAGAGGGCGTAAGATCGCGTTTCCGTTTACATGCAATATTTGCAGGTAAACAAATATTGCATGTAAACGGAAACGCGATCTTATATTTAAAAAGCGTATTGAAAAAAAAAATTCCGTCAGGACACTACTAACTATGAAAGTTATTTGTGCATATTTTCGTCCCAAAATTATGCACAATTTCTCCCCTAGGGGGCAAATGTAAATCTGTCTTTCTCGATATCTCTGCTTCAAAACGTGCGATTTAAAAAAATATTTTTACACCGGATACCATTTACCTTCTGGAACCCTTAAGGCTTGGCTTGTATTTGAGGAGTTTTGTAGTTCACAGTTCTGTCCCTAGGTGCTGCTTGTGTGCTTCTGTTTGCAGCCGTACCTCCGCTTCTAAAAACCCTATCGAGAAATTTGTTTTTATCTTTTTCTGTATGGCATTCGCTACAATAAAGATGAGGAGCATTATCTTTAAACAATGCACAGATTTCCCATTTGGGGGCGTAGATGTCAAAACTTTTTTCTCGCTATCTCTGTTTCTGTGAGACGTATTTAAAAAGTTATTTTTCCTTAACATAGCTTTTGCCATGAAGAATATTTTTCGCCTATATTCAATATTTCCATTATGCAAATTTTTTCCGCTAGAAGGAGTAGAGTTGAATCATGTTTCCTTTCACACTTTTCCCTTTAACTGTTCGATTTAAAAACCTCTTTGTCTCTGATAATTTCGAAATTTTTGTAACATACTTTTTACCTTCTGATGTTGAAATTTGTTGTGGAGGTTTTAAGGTAGTTAATATTTTACAATTCTCCCAGTCGGGGGTTGCATTTTTGGTTTTACAATACTGAATGAGGGAAGTTTTTTCTTCTTCCCTGCAGTCTTGGATAATGCCACTCTTTTAACCCATAACAACAATAACAGTATACTTAACAGAGTAGGTGTTTATAAGTACCCCAACTCTTAATAATGACAACTCTAAAGAAAAATATATATAGGTAAGTACTAAACGAATATTTAACACCAGTCTTAATGAGCATGTAACAAATCGGTGTAGGGAACAAGAAAAAACTTCCCTTATCCAGTATTTTAAAGGGCAATAATGCTACCCCCGACTGGAAGAATTGTAAAATACTTTTTACCGCTGGTGGAAATAAGTACCTGTTTCCAATTTTGGATGTTTTATCGATTGTAGAATCTAACTGATTTTTTTCCAACCGTTCCATTGACTTTGAGTAACTTCTAAGTATATTCGCGTCGGAAATTATTCAAAAGACTCATTGTCATCGTTCTTGTTTTCTGTGCGAGCTTTCACGTGACAACAAAAAATGGTATGCTTAACGAGATAGAAGATATATGTGCAGATTTTATATGAACTGGCTTACACTGAAGAGCAATTGAATTAGAGACAGATGGCGTTATGCAAATGTGGCGCTGTGAGCGACCCTGCAAACGGAAACGACATGACGTATGCAGCGATCCGACAATATAAGGAGTGATGCGACGGGAATCAGTAGGACTCGGGCGCAGTATGGGTAAGACGAAGGATCTAAGCGCATTTGATAGTGGGCAAATTGTCGGGGCCCGACGAATGGGTCACTCCATCTCGGAAGTCGTGCAGGCACTGGGATTTTCACGAGCCACTGTGTCACGGGTGCACCGTGAGTACATCGAATCCGCTAAAACCATCACTGCAAGGTCCAACTGCCGTGGACAACAGCGTGTGGATGAGCGGGGTCATTGTCTGCTAGCTTGCATTGTAACAGGGGATAGACGGGCCACAGTACAAGAAATCACTCGGCAATTTAACGCTGGTGCACAAAAACGTGAAGCAGCCACACCATCCAGAACCATCTCCTTGCTATGGGGTACAGAATCCATCGTCCCACGAGGGTACCGCTGCTGACCCCACATCACAGGGTGCAAATATCAGCATGGGCGCGGGAACATCACCACTGGACCCTAGACATGTGGAAAAATGTTGCCTGGACTAATGTGTCGAGATTCACGTTGGTACATGCGGCTTGCAGGATACGAGTATGGCGCAAACCACATGAAGCGATGGAACCTTCTTGCCAGCAGGGTACTCTTCAAGCTGGTGGGGGTGGCATTCTCGTCTGGGGACTATTTAGGTGGACTGAAATGGGACCCCCTGGTACGTGTGATATCGTCCCTTACAGGTCAAAGTTACCGGGATATCCTGGACGACCATTTGCTCCCGTTTGTGCGTCTTCAACATCCCACTGGGGACCTCATCCTGTAACAAGACAATGCACCATGCCATTGCTCCCGAATTGTATCCGAATGGTTGGATGAACACTACACCGACGTGACCTCGTTTCCTTAGCCAGCAAGATCACCTGACATCAATCCCATCGAGCACATCTGGGATGACATCGAGCGAGATGTTCGAGGCTCTGACCCCCTCCATCAAATCTTCGTGAACTGTGGGAGCTTGTTCGGGGGTCGTGGATCCGTATGGCTTCCCAACGCTCCAGGTGTCTTGTCGAGTCCATGTCGAGACGAATCGCCGCCGTTATTAGGGCGAAAGGTGGTGCTGCACGTTACTAGACGGGTATCTCTAATTCAGTTACTCTTCAGTGTATAACGATGGGATGAACAGGAGGGGTTTTTTTCAGATAAATGTGAGTAAGTGTGGAAAATTTGCAATGATGCGTGGAACATCGTTGGAAGGACTGAGCTATGAAGATACATATGAAGAAGATTTCCGTCGTTTTGTAAAATGCACAGTTCACCAAACTGCTAATACCAAATCGGTGTTGTTTGAAGGGCACAGCAGATACTCGGTGTTGTTTGAAGGGCACAGCAGATAATCGCTGTTGAAGATAAGGCCAATGAATGTCACTCTCTTTCTTACATAGAGTTCGTACTATTCCATATGTTCGAAAGAGGAAATTTTGTGGAATATTGGATCTTGTAAGAGGAGGAAAACTTAGGAGCCCGTAGTCCGAAGGAAATATAGTTGCCATCACTGCTTATAAAGCGGATATTTAGAGGCAGCCTCTGTTATTTTGTTTTTTAGTTTAGGGATTTAACCTCCACCACCAGCAACTCAATGCGCTATAAGCAGTCGTCCATCCCTAATTTAGGGCCACTTTTTCCAGGGAAGGGATACAGCCAGTGCCGAAAGACAAACACAACATCCATGCCTCACAAGGATTCGAACTCAGACGCTTCTAGGACGAATGGTCAAAAGCTAGGGCTGAAAGCACTGCGTCACTAGGGCGGCTTATATACTTTTAAAAATTCCATTTGCAGAGATATTAAAATTTGTAAAAAATGCGGCAGTGACCCACAGTTCTATCAAATCGTATCCCTTTTTCTCTCAGAGATAACATTTATATTTCATCACTCTTAATCGCCTAGACACTCATGGCCTAAAAATGTACGTGCCTGTGCATGCATTCCAGCTACTTTATTTTCGTCTGGAAAACAGTAGTTTACTTTCAGTTCTGCTTATGCAAATATTTCAAGGTTCGCTTAATGTTTGTGGGAGAAAAGCGTGTCTTCTAAATTTGGAGAGGATCAGACCTGCGAGGGAAAGCATAGAGATATTTTTTCTTAGGAGGGTTGTTTCAAGACACGCCTTTCTCCGTTCGCATCTTATTCGTGTGAAACAAATGTAGTTTTGTACTAATTAATTGATGTTCTACAACTTTGTAATTGGAAATTTTGCTCTATCTCTTTTCGTTTTTGATTTGCGATGACTAACTTCCGCATTTCACCACTAGAAGCGTTGCTATTGGCTGCATTCGATCGGGCGTAGTCGCTTTACTATACCGTTATCTCACTTGCATAACTGTACCTCTCTCCGTTCGCAAGTTATTTCAGGCTAAAGGAACTTTGCTATGCACCCTGCGTACGTATTGTCGAACATTCTGCGTGAAGAAGTGGCTTTTCTGTAGTTCACCGCGGTAGGTGGTGTTAGTGTGTCGTTCTTTTTGCAACTGTATTTCCGCTTCCAAAATTCTATTGATAAAAAACGCAGTTTCATATCACATCGGTGGTGTTATTTGTTCTCTTTTTTGCTGAATTTTTAGATTTTCTAAAAATCCTGTTTGAAAATTGTTTTCTTTGTGTCGAAAAAGATTCAAAAGACGAGCTCATTACAACCACTAATTCGATGTTATCTTTCTTGTTGTTTTTGTTGTTGAAAAAATGTCAACTTTTCTTAGACCCGTTAAACCCCAATGTTCGTATAATGTTACACGTTAATATTTTTTTCCTGTTTGCCTTGTTAAACTCGAGAGTTCATAAAATATTTGCGTACTAATGACTCTGATCCTGTTTTGCTAATTAAATCTGGGCACTTACTAAACACGGTTCGTAAAATGTGAGTTCTACAGAACGTGAAAGTTGAAACATGCGATCTGAATTATTCAAACTTTGCCCCCTTTTTACGCAATCATCAAATTTCTCATCCACAAACAAGCAGTTCGACCTAGGAGATATTCATTTAGCCAACAAAAAATATGTCATCGATGACGTTAAACTTTGAGTTCTCTAATTGAAACAAAAAAGCGAAAATGTAATAAAACTCTCGGCAGCTATACCTAATGCTACGAAGTTTTCAAAAATCTTGCAAAAGTAACCTTTGCACAAGTAGGAAGAGACCCTACGAGAATCAAAAATGTTTTCAGCTTTGCTACCTCTCACAGCTACCGGCTGATCAAGGTTCGAAGTAAGCCTAAGACGTTAGACTGATCTATCAGCGAGAGTACAGCAGCTGTGGTTCACTTTTCCTGATTGGTTGTTCCCACGAAAACATGGGATATGCTAGTTCAGTAAAAGTCGAAAGCGATCAAAATGCTCGAACTTTTAAAATAAATATTATCAATTTCGTAATCCCTAATGCTGTTGTTATGCCAAATAGAGTGCTGCATCCGGAAAATACTAGCGTTTCTCCCTTTTCATTTTAACACAGCTTAGATTTGTAGCCAGTAGAATTTAGAATCAGCCTCGAGATATTTAAGTTCTATATGTGTGAAATTTGATGATTAAATGATTCAAAATTTGCCGATCGAATTTTGTGACGTGTACTGCTACTTCAATCCTACCATTTTTGTGGCTTTTTATTATGTTACATCCCGGTACAGTAGGTATAGCTCGTCTATAATGACGGGAGGGGGAATAAGACATATAGAGTAAATTTTTAAGAACATTAATAACCAGGTGGTCTTTTTGTTTGTGATGTCCAAATGGGAAAGTATACTTCATCAACATTACAAATATCAACATTACACCAATAAAAACAAGAAAGATGACACCGAAGTAGTATATAGGGGGTACTATGGCACACCCCAAAATCACATAAAAACTTCAAAATCAGGCACTTTTTGATTTTTCAGACCTCAATAATCACGAACATTTTAAGGCTTTTTATGATCAAAAACACCATATTTTCATTAAAAATCATTGATTTTTGAGCATAAAATAGTCAAAAACATCAGATTTTTGAAAATTGAAGTTTTTACTCTGTTTTTCATAAAAACAGACATCATAAAAACACGCATTTTTGATGATATTTGAAGACTTTTTGAACATTTGCAATCATTTTGAACTTTGAATAGCTTTGATTTTAAAAGTGATGAAATGATGGATTTAGTGATCAAAATCAATAGAAAAGTTGTAAAACAAACTATTTTGAATTAGTACTTTGCAAAGTCCTTTTTAAAAATGCATTAAAAAAAGGGGTACCCAAAATGGATACCCCTTATAGGAAGATTAAAAATTGTTGAAGATTAAAAATATAGGAAGATTAAAAATATTACAAAGATTTAAACGAATTCAATAATATAAGGTTTTGTTATGTAACACTTCATTTCTATGTTTCTCTTTGAAGATATGTCCTATTTTATTTTCTGTTTCAGTAATTCTTCTTTTGAACCTCTCTCGATCAACTGCATATGTTTCCCATATACCTTTTCTATTTTCATTTCCTACATATATGACAACAGCATTAGAATCGAAGTGAACTTTCATTTTAATAGAATTCGTTTTTTTAAGCTTTTACTAATTCATAATCATAATATTGATCATCAATTTTACCTCTGAATCTGAATAGATAATTACCTTTATTAATTTTTTTAATTGCACTGTCAGATAGTTTTCCGTGACATTTTCTAAGATAATATTATTTTTTTTCATCATTGACTTCTATTTTTGCAATAGTTGTATCTCCGAATTTCGTTTGGATTTTTTCAGTGACATCAATTTATAATCTCCAGGATTCAAATCTTTTAATTTCTCTGTTTCTGTAAATAATCTGATGCCATTGAACTCATCCATTTATAAGATTTTATTTTTTTAAAGGCTTTTGAATACATGTGATGAGAACTGTAAATTACAATAACTTACAAACTCATTTAAAATTTCTAATCCTTTGTTTTTAATTTCCTCGTTTTTTCCTTTTTTATCAATTATTCTTTTTATCTTTTTTAAATATTTATAAACTATAGTTAGAATATCTGAAAACTTGTAATTATCTCTATACATATGAATCAAGTCATCACAAAAATGAGCGATTTGAGATATTTCGTTACTATATTTTTTATCTGAAGAACAGTATAAAGCTCTAAGGTCACCCATTAAATCCATTTATAAGTTTTCATTTTTTGAAATATAATTCTTATAATGCATACATCTATACATAGAGCATCCGGGGCCTCAAACTCTTGGACATTTAGGTATATCTAAATCAACAGATGGAATATTTCAAGCATCTCTTTTTCCATTACTCCTCCTTTATATGCAAATGTACCACCATAAATATGGTACAGGTTTTTAATATAGTTCTTTACCTCACAATTATTAATCCACAGTTTTTTGCTATTTGGATATCTTTTAAATCTCAGTCCATGCACATCTAAAACACACGTACGATATTCAATTCTTGTTCATCTAATTTGCAGTCAGGTGTGAACACTGATATTGTTTCACCAATATTCAGTTTTGAGTGTACCCAACTTATCTCTCTTGCTATCTTACGATTTAGGAGGACAAATCCTTGAATATTTATAATCACAATTATATCATTCATTGTTTATATTTAATCACTTTTTTAAATACATATCCAAAAGGTACAGTATTCAAATCATCTAGAATTCTTCTTTTATCAAATCCAAACATGTATTTCTTGTTCAGTGTATCTACAGCTATATTTCTATCTTTTTGTATCTTAAACTGATTATTTGATATTTCTAAGTAATCTGTTTCACCTGTTATTACTTTCATTCTATCATTGAAATTCAAAATATTTTCATTCTCATAGCTCATTTTAAATCCTTTAACTTTACCTTTTACAGTTCCATCATTTAGTATGTATCCATAGTCTTTTGGTGCACCAGCTATCCAGGATTTCATATATTTATCCTCTCATAATTCATCTGTCCATTCTCCTAACATGCATCCTGTTTTGATTTTATTAGTTCCATCATCTATATACACAACACTATCTGTGTCTTTATAAATCACTTTTTCACGTAATTTATCAAGCATTTTATATAATCTAATTCTAGCAGAACTAGTGGTGAAAGCTGCTATATAAACGTTAGTATTAAAGTTATTTTTAACATATTCATCTTTCATTTTATAAGTCATTTCTACACAGTCATCATTCATAAATATCATATTTAATTCTTTGAGATTATCATCTAATATAATTTTATAAAATTCCTCTAAATCCATTACGTATTTAGTCTGCTTCATATTTTTTCTCTGTCCAAACTTACCCCATAATGAGTTCAAACATATCTTACTTATAAATCTCATTCCTGGATTTTTTTCTATTTTTTCTAATTTTATATCTAATTTCTTTTAAACTGTCTTCTTATATTCTTTTTCACTTTTAAAGTTTTCAGACCATTTATCATCTGTTTCTAATTTGATTTTCTAAAACATTTTAACGTAATCTCTAAATAGTTCATCAGTTTTATTTTCAAAATTCCAAACCTCATATATTCTTAAAATTTTATATCTTTTTTTAATTGCTAAATTCATTTCATCAGTAGTCCATGTACTAGTGAAACATCTTTCATCTCTTTTATGATTACACTCCTTATTTCTAATTTCAAAACATTCTTTACATTTCTTTTTATCCACAACAGTTTTAAAGTGATTACATTTGATAGTTTTAGAACATGATTTACAAAGAGCAAACATCATTTTTTCATCTTTAATTGGCAACACTGGATGATATAAATTTCTAGGTGGTAAGACCTTACATTTGATGAAACCATACCATTCTTTATCAAATTTTTCAGGATTAAATATCTTAACAGGATGACCAATTGGATAATTATCAAAGTAATTTACAGTTGGATATAGTGAACATACATCAATATATCTACCTTTTTCATTATTTTTAAATTCATATTTCAATTTAGTAGGCTCACACCTACCCCCATAAAATGCATCTCTAGGATTTAAAGGTTCCACGAAATCTCTATTCCATTCATTTTTTATATATTTTTTAATTTCTTTATTATTATTAAAATCACATTCCCATATAACAATTAATTCATATCCAGCTTTTAAAATCTTCTTTTGAATCCTCTTAGTTCTTTTATATAAGTCTTTCATACATATCTGATTCTGTTCATTTATAGTTGATTCTCTATAACACCTATTACATCCATGCCAGTGACATCCATGAAATTGAAGCACTGTGTTTTCATAAAATCCATCTACTTTATAAATTTTCTTACCTAATTTTAATTTTTTCTCTCCACCATTTAATGCATGTTGAATATTGATTTTATTCTTTTTAGACAGATAATCTAACCAAGCAATTGATTTTTTACTATATTTGTCCTTTTGAATTGTATCATCATCTATGGCAATTGTACCTTTTTTTAAGAATTTATCTCTATAAATACTCATACATACACCTGCTAGAGTTACATATTTAAATGGATCGATATTTGCGATTTCTAAGAATAATCTTCTCAATTCTAAACATCCTCTTCTTAAAATATCTGCATCTGATCTACAGTATTTAACAAATTATTTTTGAAAATCAAACGTATCGTTTTTAACAGTTTCATACCATTTTAAGAATTCATTTCTCTCTTTAGATTTCATAGAATCACATCCATAGTAATGTTTTTCAGGGTATTTACTTATATAATTTTGATTACATTCTTTATTAAAATAATGAGGAAAATAACCTTTTGCCATCTCTTCTAATCCAAATGTTTTTGGAAAATCTCGTAAGGGAATCATAGTAAAATTGATTGAATCTATGAATCTTATATTATATCCAGATGCCTGCATATAATTGAGTTTATTTCCATTATATATAGTAAACACTTCTATTTTGTTTTTAAAACAGTATTTAGCTAAGAATTGAAAATCAAAGCCTTTACCATAATGAGCTAGTACAGTATATCCAAAATGTTTTTGTTTAAATAACCAATTACAAAAATCATTTTCATTTTCAAATATCTTTTCACTACCATCATACATTTGACATACAACTAGATTAACTTCATGAGTTCCTGTTTCTTGTTTAGTTTCGACATCAAAGAATATATATTTCTCAGTATATTCATATCTACATTTTTCACACTAATCTTTTCGATTTCTTGTTAACTTAGGACAATCATTTTCACATTTACCACCTTTAGCATCTTTACGTTTCATATAGCATTTATGATCATTTAATACATATTTCCAACAATTTTTACATCTCTTTTCACCACATACATGCTCTTTGGGTTTTCTCTCATATCGATTAATAATTCTTTTACATTTTAAACATTTCCATAGACATTTACATTCACTAACACCTTTCTTATTCTTTTTTTTGGTGGTTATCAAAACACTCCTCACCTTTAAATAATCGATTACATTTTTTACAAAATATCTCTTCACCAGTACAGTTACTATCTGTTTTAAAACATCTATCACATTTGAGAGGACATCTGTGTTGATCTGATCTTTTATAGCTTATTTGACAATAATCACAGTAATTCTCTTTTCCTAAAAATCCTTTAACAGAAGTAATTACATCGAAATGATTTCTATTTTTCAATATGTAAATACATGTAGATTTATATTTACCACTATATATACGTTCATTAAAATTCTCTCTGCAAAATATATTTATCTGAATATCTAAGAATTCTTCAAATATTTTAACCTCTTCTAAGCAACATATTTCTAATAGAATATTGCATAGTTCATGTAATTTTACAGCTAATGATTTTTGTAAAACTCTACCCATTTTGATGTATCTAATATCATTTTTTGATAATTCATTATGATTCAATTTATCACATAATAGCTTAGGATTTTGAATAGATAGAGCAGTTACAATTGATCTAGCTAAACATATATTATCATCATTTTTTATCTGACAGATACTTCTTTTGTTTTCTATTGTTTCACCATTAATTATCTTTAAATGTTTGAAATTGGTCATTGACATGAGAAACATAAATTCTTCTTCTTTTAAATCTATGAATAAGTGGTTTATGTTTAGTATATACATCTTGTTGATGTAAAAACTCTTCTATATCTTTCCTGGGTAATTTAGTTTTTCTTTGTAATTCATTAATACCACAATAACCAGTTTCTGGTGTATAATAAATATTTTTAAGGTCTTTCACGACGTCTTTAAAAAAACACTCTTTTTAGATCCACAGACTGCACACATTCCTTTTGCCAGGGGTCTTCCATTTTTAGCTACTGCTTCTTGAATGTCTTTAGTTTCAGTTTTCTGTTTGCACTTTAAGCAATACATATTTATATAGGATGAAATTCCTAAACCAAATGTTTTCTTTGCTTTTATAATTGGTTTTATAACAGCTCTAGCTTGTTTCTCTCCTAATGGATAGAATCCACTTGTAGTATTTTCAATTGAATCTAAATCGTTTAAGAGTTCTTGACCAGCAATATGTCTCTGTTTAGTATCTTTAGTTTTACTATATGCTACATCATGTTTTTTACAAGCTTTATCAACTCTGTTAATTCCTGGATCACCTCTTTTTAATCTCTTTTCTAATTTTGTAAATGGACCACAATACTGGTACCCAGGTATATGCATTTCAGGTGGATTTAATTTATCTTGTTACCATCCTACTATATCACCTCCTGTTATTATATAACCAGTACCATTAATTTCTTTGAATATATGAATATTCCGCACCATTTATTTAGCGGTAAATCTGTTTTTTAACTAAGTATCTACAACCATTTAGCTGTGTTTGTTTTGCATATTTTTCTAAAGGAAAATACTTAATATTTTTTATAAAATCTTCTTCTCTAATGTAAGCATCCTGTTCTGAAATTGAATTAGCGTTTATTAAATTTAATATCTGTTAATAAAGTTTGTAAGCTTGTTTATATTCTTCTTTTCTTTCTGAAATATTTAGAGTTTTATCAACAACTTCAATGACTCCTGCTCCTAAAGAAAGTGCTGCTAAAGGAATAAATGCAAAAGCTGATAAACCTGAAGCACTAAATATAAATTTGCCTACTGATAATGATATACTAATTTTATTATAGTAATTAAAACTTTTTCTGTAAACATACATTCTCTTTTCTAAATATTCTTCCATTTATATAGGATCAAAGTTATGTCTGTATCTCATATGAGGATTTTTCAAATCTAACATGAAGAAATCATAAGGTTTTTTAATACTTTTTTGATAAGGATCTATATTAAAATCACCATCAATTTCTCTAATAATTTGCTTAATTTCTGTGTGTTGAAGTTTAAAAAATATAAAGTAATCACAGTTTTTCTTATATCAATAGGTGTTGAATAATAGGTCTGTGATAAATAAATAGTGAATGCATTTTTCTTCCTTTCTCTTATAAAAAATTTTTCAATTTCGTTTTGATCTTTTTCTTTTACACACATCAAAAATAACTAGATTTTTTAATGAAGGATCTAAGTCATCTACAGTAAGAAATTCATTTATGTCTGAACTAAATAATGTTTATTTCTTAAACTTTTTAAATAATTTTAATAACTTATTTTTATTCTTTCCCTTTACTTTTAGAATATCTTCCTCTTCTATATCATCAAACATTGAGTAATTTTCTTGTAATTTAGAGTTCGTTAATATCTTTTGCACATATGAATAATGCATCAAAATTTAAATGATCATATATTAAATTTAATAGTAAATTTGTTTTTCCACATCCTGAAGATCCTGTTATTAAAAGTTTAAAAGGATGAATAGGTAATATTGGATTTTGATTTGGATCTATAATTCTTCAGGTTCTGAATAATCTTTTAGTTTAATGCTGCAAGCTTTCTGCTTAATCATATTTATTTAATAGAAATTCAGCATCTTCAATAAACATTTCAGCTTCAAATAATAAGTCTTCAGCTGGTATTCCTTGAGATAAATAATATTCAGCTAGATCTAATGCCATTTCAGCAAAAGATAAATATTCTTCAAGTTGTTCAAAATCTTCCATTTATATAAGTAAAATAATTTGCTTGGAAGTAAAATAATTTGATTGGAAGTAAAATAATTTGCTTGGAAGTAAAATTATTTGCTTGGAAGTAAAATAATTTGCTTGGAAGTAAAATAATTTGCTTGGAAGTAAAATAATTTGCTTGGAAGCAAATTTTCAGTTAAATAAATGAGTAAAGTGATACAAGTTTTATTAAAATTAGCAAAAGTAAATGCTGAACTAAGAAAACGAAATAAGGAAAAGCAATTAGAAGATTTAGGATATGAAGAGGCAATCACAAAATTTCATAAACCTATAGTTGAAAAATTAGAATATCAAGATGTATCTAGAAAAGAAAATTTAAAAGCTATTCAAGATGCAATTGAAGAACTTTCATTTCAACCAACTGCAGAATCTTCAAGAATTCCTGCCTTAGAAGATGTTGAAGAACCTATTTCAGATGCTAAAGAAATGTATGAGAGAGAAGCAGGAATTCATAAAATTAACTTAAACAAAAACTTGAATGTATCAGTTATTAAAAAAAAGTTAGGATTTGATTTTTACCTTCAGAATTAGTTAATAAATCTGATGAAGAGATTGATGAAAAAATAAATCAAGCAAATGGAAAAAACAGTGAACTCGGACGTCTAAAAGGTCCTCAAGTAAAAGCACTTAATAATGCTAAAGATGAAGAAAAAATGAAATAATTACAGAAAAAAATTGATCGTTTCGATTATAAAATGGCTGAGGTGCGAAAATATATTAGAGCATTAGAAGCTCTCAAAATGGGGAATTACTATATGGGTGACGGTCTTAATATTTTAGATAAATTAACAGATAAAATATGTAAGGGAACTAAAAATAAGAAAGTATATAACCAAGTAGTTCAAATATTAGATATATTATTGAAAGAGGGTAAAATGACTAATGAGCAAGTAAAACAATATTGTTCAAAGTTTCTATCTTAATAAATGAGTAATTATATTGTATCAAGAATTTATTTGAGTGAAGGTCAGAAAAATAAATTAAAATCAGCAGTTAAGAAAGGTGAAGAAATTACATTGCAAATTGATAAAACTAAAAGTGCTAATCATGATATGTATTTAACAAAAACTCAAATTAATCAAATTAAAAATGGTAAAGGAATAACTATAAGTAAGACACAATTAAAGAAAAACGGAGGTATTTTACCCTTTTAGATCCCTATCTTAGCAGCTCTTGGTACTGGTGCTCTATCTGGTGCTGCTGGTTTTGGTGTGAATAAAGCTTTAAGTAAAGTAACTGGATCAGGTTGTAAAAAAAAACATTCTGGAAAGGGAGTTCTTCAGAATTACGAGGTATATCCAATAAAACGATAGAACAAAATATGAAAAATGTAAAAGGACTCAGGGGTGTATTTACATCAGATTTATTACCTAAAAAGATTAAGAAATTTGAAAGTGGAATTATTAATTTAGATATATCTACAGGACCTGGGACTCATTGGGTCTGTTATTATAATGATCCTAAATATAATTTTGTGGAATATTTTGATCCATTTGGAGAATATAAATATAAAGATATTAAACTAAATAATATTTTCATACCTACAAATATTGTAAAATATCTTGAAACAACTATAAAAGGAATTAAATATAATTCGAGTTTTTTACAAGAGCCAACATCTGTTAAATGTGGTTTTTATTGTATGAAATACATAACTGAAAGGAATAAAGGTAAATCACCTGTTGAAGTTTTATATTCTTTTACCCAAGAACCACGTGGTTATAATGAAGATTTTGTGCTTAATAAATGTCAATTTTAGATTCCAAAAATTTTGAGAAATCAGAAGATTTTACAATTGAATATGTCCCACCTATTCCTGTTAATGAAAATTCAAAAATATCTTTAAAATCTATGTCTATGTGGGTTTCATGGAACAATATTGATGAAGAATATGAAAATAATAAATAATACATTTAAGTATTTTGATGGTAGTTTATGGCATGAAATAACTTTAGATAATGGAAATTACACATTAAGGGAATTAAATAACTTTTTAATAAAACGATTTGGAGAGGAACCACCAATTAAATTTAAAGCTAATTTTGCTACACAACGCTTTATAATTGAATTAAAAGATGAATATAAAATTGATCTTAGAGAGAGTAAATTACATGAAATTTTAGGATTTGAATCAGAAATATATGAAGATAATCATCAAGAAGGAAAATATATGGCAAACATTTCTAGAGGAGTTGATGACATACACATTCATTGTGATGTAATCACAGGAGCTCTATATAATAATATTAATTCAGATATTTTATATTCTTTTACACCATCTAATCCTCCTGGTAGTTTAATAAAAATTGATGAAATAAACCCTTTATTTTTACCTGTTAATAGAAGAAATTATATTCATTGAATTCCAATGTATATCACAAATCAAGATAATGAACTGATAGACTTGAATAATATGAGAGTTTTATATAGAATAATTTTAAACTAATAAATGAATTATAACAAACATAGATTATATGCAAAACGATATGGTGGTAATATCTTCACTGAAGGAATTAAAACTTTTGGAAAAAAATATTAGAAGTTTTAGGTAAATCAGCAAAAACAGCAATTGAAGATAAAGCTAAAAAAGTTATTCAAAATAAACTTGAAAATATATTATCTAAGCCCCCTGTAACTGTTAATGATATATTAGCTAAGCCGAAAATTCAAGATCGATATGGATCTGGGTTGAAATGGTATAAATGAGTTTTTTATACTAATAAATGGAAAAACTTTGGGACTTAAAATCTATTCCAGATTATTATAGTAATAAAATTGCTAAGTATGAATATATAAAACATAATGAAGATAGTACTAATGTGAAAGAATCTAATCAATATAAGTTTACTATTAAAGATACAAATTCACCTATATTATATAGTAAAGGTTATATATGCTTAGAAAGTAAAATAGTAAAAAATAATAATGATACTATAGGAACTGATAATGTTACATTTGTAAATGGTGGGAATCTGTTTAGATCCGCTTCATTAACTATAGGAAAAGAACAAACTGATTCCAATATTGAATGTGCTTCATTAATTCATCAAATTAACGGACTTATAAATTTCACAAAAGATTATTCCACTTCAAAAGCTACAAATATGATGTATTATGTTGATACATCAGAATCAGCTGATAAAGATAAAATAGTAATAGATGATCCTAATAAAGATGTAAAGAAAGGATCAGATATCAAATTAAAAGAAAATGCCTCTGATAATAAAGGATTTAGACAGAGATGGCTTTTAACGAAAAACAGCAATATAATAAAATTTTGGATTCCTTTAAGACAACTGTTTGGGTTTCTCAACGATTTTAGAAGATTAATTTCTGATGTAAAAGTTACATTTGAATTTCAAAGAAATAGTTATAATGATATGTTATACACAGATGTTGCAAATCCTAATTATAAAGTTATTATATCTGATTTTCAATTATGGTTACCTTATGTAGAGTTGTACCCATCCATTGAGGCTGAATTTAAAAGTATAGCTTTGAATTCTACACCTATTGAAATTACTTAGTGTTCTGCTTCAATTGAGAAAAGTAATCAGCAAACAACATCAAGTGGTGCATGTGATATAAGAACTACATCTGATGAGGTGTTAAGTGTTCTTGTCATTCCACAGTATGTAGAAAAAGAAAACAATCAAAATCAGAATAATATGATTTTTGATCATTTAGATCTCATTGAATGCTGGATATTATGTAATAATAAAAAAGTTCCAGAAGAAATTTATAAAACGAATTTTAAAGATGGGCAGTTAGATTATAATAGATGTTATTCTGAATTATTAGCAGCTGGATTAAATACTCATAATACTGAAAGTGGATGTCTTATAAGATATGTAAATTATGCAAGATTGTATCCAACGTTTTATTTTAATTTATCTAATCATCCAGAGTATACTAATATTTCAAATTTAAGACTAGAATTTAACTGGAGATTAGGATCAAATCCAGGTAAACCATATAGATTTTATTTCATCGTGAATGAAAGAAAAAGAGGATCACTTAATATGGCTAATAAGGAATTTCAAACTTTAAAAACTTTAGATTAAATAAATGAATTGGTACCCTTTTGGTTCCCCTTATGAAGAATTTGGAATTGGACCACCTGGACCTCCTGGAAATGGATTTAAATTAACAGATGATGGTAATTATGATGTGGAAGAAAAAAATTTTTAAAATTGTAAAGAACCTATAGATGAACATGATGTTACTACAAGAGAATATGTTTTAAAACAAATAAGAGAGAATAATCTGGAAGTTAAAAGTGAAATAGAAAAAAATATTAATGGTAGTTTTTCAGATTTTGTTCAAGAAACTGCTGTAAGAATAAGAGATTTAGATGCTGTACTTAAAGGTGAATTAAGTAATTTGGATAAAAAATATTTACATATTCAAGATGGGAATGTAATTAATGCAAAAGATAAAAGAATAGGAAATGTTGCTGATCCTACAGCAGATAAGAATGCAGTAAATAAGAGGTATTTAGAAAATAATGTTTTAATTTTAAAAGATGAAAAGTTTGATGTTCAAAATAAAAGACTAGTGAATATTCCATCTCCTCAGGATACGTATGACGCAGTTAATAAAAATTATGTGGATAATCAAAAATTTTATGCAACAATTCAAGAAGATAAAAAAGCATATAATACTCCTGGTGCTATGCGTTACTGGGAAACAGTCGTTTTTATGAAATTTAGTAGCAATCTCCTTGACAGAAATATGAAACTGAGTGAAAATATGGATATGAAATATACATTTTATTTACGTCTTAATTATACTAATGGGAAATCAGAAGTTTTAATTACACTTGGGGAGAATATATTATATAATGGTGATGCCTAGACAGATAAACCTTTAATACTCTTTGCATCAGGAAAAAAGAATGATGAATTAAGCATACAAGTCATGTCTTATTTAGAATTAAACATTTTTAAATCTTACTTAGAAATTGAAAAAATAACATTCCTTTTATAAAATACATTCTATATAAATGGATAGGTTATTATAGGAGTAATATTAATTGGGATTCATTTTCTAAAGATAATGAACTTTCAGAAGATATAATTAGAAGTGTAAAAGATGCAGTAAATTGGGATTTAATATCAGAATATCAAAAATTATCTCAAGATTTTATTTCAGAATTTCATGATAAAGTGAACTGGGATAAAATTTCTCAATATCAGATTCTTTCTGAATATTTTATGAATAACAATGTTGATAAATTAAACTGGTCTTTGATTTCTCAATAT
Source organism: Macrothele yani (assembly GCA_039090855.1). Lineage (NCBI taxonomy): Eukaryota > Metazoa > Arthropoda > Arachnida > Araneae > Macrothelidae > Macrothele > Macrothele yani. Next base: position 101,126,620 of record CM077002.1, on the reverse strand, counting down.
CAAACACTTTCTGAGAATTTTATGTTAATGAATGTTGATAAATTAGATATGAGGAGAATTTCTATGTATCAAAAATTAAGTAATGATTTTATAAAAGAAAACTTTTGACTCTTAGACATGTCAATAATTCCAATTCAACAAAAATTAAGTGAAGAAATTATAGATTTTCTTAGTGATTTTATTGACTGGAAAGAAGTTACAAGAAACCAAGAATTAACAGAAGATTTCATTATGAAATATAAAGATAAAATTAACTGGTGTGATATTGTTATCAACAGAAAATTCTCTGACGATTTCATAAATGAAAACTATAAAAAACTTGTTGTGTATTTACTTGCAAAGATATGTCATAAAATTTAAATATATTTTAATCTTTCTATATTTTTAATCTTCCAACAATTTTTAATCTTTCTATAAGGTATCCATTTTGGGTACCCCTTTTTTTAATGCATTTTTAAAAAGGACTTTGCAAAGTACCAATTCAAAGTAGTTTGTTTTACAACTTTTCTATTGATTTTCAATATTAAAACTTTCATTTTAGCTCTTTTAAAATCAAAGCTATTCAAAGTTCAAAATGATTGCAATTGTTCAAAAAAGCCGTCAAATATAATCAAAAATGACTTAAAATGTGTGTTTTTATGATGCTCTGTTTTTATGGAAAACAGGGATGAAATTTCGTTTTTTAAAAATTTGATGTTTTTAACTGTTTTATACTCAAAAATCAATGATTTTTAATGAAAATATGGTGTTTTTGATCATAAAAAGCCTTAAAATGTTCGTGATTATTGAGGTCTGAAAAATCAAAAAATGCCTGATTTTGAAGTTTTTATGTGATTTTGGGGTGTGCCATAGTACCCCCTGTATACTACTCACCGAATTTTCGGGTGTAACAAGCACGACCTTTGAATCCGTTTTGACGTAAATTAAATTTATCAAAGTTATTCAAAGTCAATGGAACCGGTATGGAAAACAATAGTATCTGACGGAAGAAAGAAGTTTTTCAATCGGGTTTTTAATCTATCAGATATTGCTTTAAAGGAATCGTGAGCTTATGCCCTCTGGTTGTAGACTTGTGCGTTACGAAAAACATGAATTTATATGAGAAACATTTCGCACCGGATACGCTCTCCAACACCGAAAGAATTTTTCAAATAGGACTCTTATAAGCAGATATATCGACAAAAATAAGATGTGACTTTACGTCTCCTGGTGGGAAAGTCATGCATTATTTTAGAAAGAAAGTATTCTCAATAGGTTTTTTCATATGAGCGGTATCGGTTCAAGAAAAAAAAATTAGTCGAGTTTTCAGGAGCCCAGATTTTGCTACAAAAACATCAGAAGCAGAAATTAACACTTATGCCCACTGGTGGCCAAACCATTCTTTACCAAACATTAGAAATTAGGCGCAAAAAATTTTCCATCAGGTGTTGTATGCGATATAGGAAGAATTTTTCAAATCGGAGTTTTAGAAGCAGAAATAATGCAGAAAACGCAATTTACATTTGTGCCCCCTAGCGGAAAGTCTATGATTCACTTGAAAATTTTGAATTTCTAGGTAAAACATTTCGCGTCGGAAACACTACCCAACAAGAAAGGAATTTTTCAAATCGGACTCCTAGAAGTAGAGATATTTTATACACTGGCGTGCAAAAAATTAAGGACGAGACGGTTTTTCGAATGTTACGTCCTGCAGAAGTGCTCCACATCGACTCAAATCATAGCATAAGATACCCAAGATGTAAGAATATGGGACAAGTGAGCAAAACCGTCCAAACAAGGAATCCAAAGGATACAAAGACACTTTATTGAAAAGGTAGCTTCGAGCACAACTGGACAGAAGACAGAAACGTCCATGTAACAGGCTGCTGCCAAGAAAATCCAGTCTTTAGTAAAGGAAGTGATCACCCCTGACTACGCTGCAGGATTTACAACGTCTGTCCCTGCTGAGGACGAGGTTGTCAAGGAGCTGTTGAGGCGTCGCGGCCCATTCCTCTTGTAGCGGCGATCGCAACTGCGGAATCGTTGCTGGCTGCTGGTGACGTGCTGCCAAGCGTCTCCCGAGAAAGTCCCACACGTGTTCGATTGGATTTAGGTCCGGGGACCTTGCGGGCCAATCCATGCGTTGAATACCTTTTTTTTCAACAGCTCTGCGACAGCCACTGTACGATGAGGTGTAGCGTTGTCGTCCATGAAGAGGAACTCAGGACACACAGCACCTCTAAACAGACGCACGTGAGGCAGGAGAACCTCGGTACAACAGCAGACACCAGTGACTGAACCTCCTCGGAAGATGTGGAGGTCAGTACGGTTACCAAGCATGATACCACCCCAAACGTGAACTCCGCCACCTCCAAACCGGTACCTTTTGATGATGTTGGAGGTGTGACTGCGTGTTCCCTGCTCTCTCCAGATGTGTATACGTCCAGAATCGCTCGTCAGAATAAATCGGCTCTTATCCGTAAACAAAACTCGACCCCATTGCTGATGTGTCCAGTTCTTGTGTTCCTGGCACCACAGAAACCGCCGTCTCCGATAAACAGGCGTTAATGTCACACAACGTACTGGTCGTAATGCAAATAGACCACCTTTGTGCAGCCTCCTGGCCACGGTAAAACGCGATAACGGACGTCCAGTTGTCTGTTGCATGTGCCTTGCGATTTCTCCCGCTGTCTGCCGTCTGTCTCTCCTCGCCTGTAGGAAAATATACCGGTCGTCCGCCGCCGTGGTTGCTCGTGGACGACCACTGCTAAACTTTCGGACAGCTCTTTCCTGTCGTTTGAAATGCTCTCCAAGCTCGTGAACCTATGCTGTGAGCGATCCTGAACTCTTCGGCCACCCTAATCACACTTCGATCTTCTTCCAACTTCCCAATGACGCGACCTCGAGTAAAGTCATCCGAATGTCGTCTACTGGATTGCCTGTTGGCCATATCACACGGTGGCAGCAACTCGACGTCGTTCAAACCGATGTACGCTGTACAATAGCTGACACCGAATTGCTGAGCGTACACCGCCCGTGTGTTTTATACCCTTCCGACCCCCCCCCTTTTACCCCATTACGTCATGCTGCATATATGCACAAGCCCTACCGTACCGGTCCCTAGTCTATCTCCTGAGTGGTCTTTCGGTCCGTTCTGCCTGCTTGTTCCACTGTTATGCTAATTTCTCCTCTTCATCCTTAATTTTTGCACACCAATGTACATCTACGCCTCCTGGCGTAGAAACCATGCATTATTTCAACAAGAAAATGTTTCTAAAAGGTTTGTCGACATGAGTAGTATCTGTCAACAAACCACTTTTTTTGCAATCCAGATTTTGGAAGCTTATATTTTGCTACAAATACATCAGAAGTGGAAATTAAGACTTACGCCACCTGGTGGCCAAACCATTTTTAACAAAAATTAGAAATTACGTGCAAAGGATTTCCCATCAGGAGCTGTATCCGGAGCAGAAAGAATTTTTCAAATCGGAGATTTAGAAGCAGAGATATAGCGGGAAACGCAATTTACATTTAGGCCCCCTAGCGGAAAGTCAAGGATTACTTGAAAATTTTGACATTATATGAAAAACATATCACACTGTAAACACTATCCAACAAAGAAGGAATTTTTCAAATCGGACATCTAGAACTAGAGATATTGACGAGAATAAGATATACATCTGCGCTCTCTGGCGGAGAAACTGTGGAATATTTCATGAAGAAAATATTCTGTAAAGGTATATCGATGTGAGTGGCATCAGTCCATGAAACATTTTTTTCAATCGATATTTTAGAATCTCAGGCTTTATGGCAAATACATCAGAAGCAAAAATTAACACTTACGCCACCTGGTGGCCAAAGTATTCTTTACCAAAATGTTTTCTTCAGCGGTGTATCCGCTGAAGAAAACATTTTTCAAATCGAAGTTTTAGATGAAGAGTTATCGGGAAAAACGTAATTGACTTTTACGCCCCCTTGCGGAAAATCTATGCGTAATTTGAAAAAGTAACTATATCTAAAATACTCTTCGACATAAATGGAATCGAAAGATAAAAGATTTTTTCAACCGGATGTTTAGAAGCAAATATATGCAATAAAACGTATTTTTGAATTCGACATCATCTGCATTTACGACCTCTAGCGGCAAAATTGTACATCGTAACAAAAACAAAATAAAGGATCATCATTCGCATATTTCAAGCTTCCCAATGCAAAAAGAAATTTTCAAATCGGACTAATAGTTGCAGAGATATGGTGGGGTACAGACGGACGGACGGACAAACCAGGTGCATTTCACCAGCCCCCCCACCACGGAATTTTTTAATTTTTCAGACACCATTCGTTTGTACCACGTATGAACCGGAATGAACTCGGTTTTTTTCGTTTGAACCGCAAAAGTTTTGGAGATATTTAAAAACAAAGTGGGGGCTGGTGAAACGATAGCCCCCCCCCACCATGGAATTTTTAAATTTTTTTTGCACCATTCGTTTGTACCACGTATGAACCGGAATGAACTCAATTTTTTTCGTTTGAACCGCAATAGTTTTTGAGTTATTTAAAAAACAAAGTGGGGGGGCTGGTGAAATGGTACCCCCAAAAAATAGATATTTCAAATTTCAGCATAGCCATTCGTTAATAAATCGTATGAACCGGAATGAACTCCATTTTCATCGTTTGAACCACAATAGTTTTTGAGATATTTAACAAATAATATTGCGAATTTGCATATAATTATAGGAGGCCGACCATTTCACCAGCCCCCACCATGGAAATTCAAAATTTCGAAATAGCCATTCGTTAGTAAATCGTATGAACCGGAATGAACTCCATTTCTATCGTTTGAACCGCAATAGTTTTTGAGATATTTAACAAATAATATTCAGAATTTGCATATATACAGAAAGACCGACCATTTCACCAGCCCCCCACCATGGAAATTCAAAATTTCAAAATAGGCATTCGTTAGCAAATCGTGTGAACTGAAAAGAACTACATTTTCATCGTTTGAACCGCAATAGTTTTGGAGATATTTAAAAAATAATGTTACAGGCCTATCATTTCACCCCCCTCATCATGGAAATTCAAAATTCCGAAATAGCCATTCGTTAGTAAATCGTATGAACAGGAACGAACTCCATTTTTATCGTTTGAACCGCAATAGTTTTTGAAATATTTAATAAATAATAGAATTTACATATACGCACAGAGACCGACCATTTCACCAGCCCCCACCCCCAAGGAAATTCAAAATTTCAAAATAGCCATTCGTTAGCAAATCGTATGAACCGAAAAGAACTCCATTTTCATCGTTTGAACCGCAATAGTTTTTGAGATATTTAAAAAATATTGTTACAGGCCTATCATTTCACCCCCCCCCCCCCCTCATCATGGAAATTCAAAATTCCGAAATAGCCATTCGTTAGTAAATCGTATGAACAGGAATGAACTCAATTTTTATCGCTTGAACCGCAATAGTTTTTGAGATATTTAAAAAATAATATTGCGAATTTGCATATATACAGAGAGACCGACCATTTCACCAGCCCCCCACCATGGAAATTCAAAATTTCAATATAGCCATTCGTTAGCAAATCGTATGAACCGAAAAGAACTCCATTTTCATCGTTTGAGCCGCAATAATTTTTGAGATATTTAAAAAAGAATGTTACAGATCATTTTATCCCCCCTCCCCCACCTCATCATGGAAATTTAAAATTCCGAAATAGCCATTCGTTAGTAAATCGTATGAACAGGAATGAGCTCCATTTTTATCGTTTGAACCGCAATAGTTTTTGAGATATTTAGAAAATAATATTGAGATTTTGCATACATACAGAGAGACCGACCATTTCACCAGCCCCCCACCATGGAAATTCGAAATTTCAAAATAGCCATTCGTTAGCTAATCGTATAAACCGAAAAGAACTCCATTTTCATCGTTTGAACCGCAATAATTTTTGAGATATTTAACAAATAATGTTACAGGCCTACCATTTCACCCCCCCCCCTCATCATGGAAATTCAAAATTCCGAAATAGCCATTTGTTAGTAAATCGTATGAACAGGAAAGAACTCAATTTTTATCGTTTGAACCGCAACAGTTTTTTTTATTGGAGATTTAACGACCACCGTGAGCAACTCAATGGGCTATAAGCAGTCGCCCGTCCCTAATTCAGGGTCACTGGTTCCAGGGAAGGGAGAGAGCCAGTGCCGTTAAACAAACACATCATTACTGCCTCACCGGGATTCGAACCCGGACCCTGTTCGAACGAATGATCAGAGTCCGTCGCTTAGACCACTGCGTCACCGGAGCGGCCAACAGTTTTTGATAGATTTAAAAAAAAAAAAAAAAAGTTTGAGAAAATTGGGGGACGACCATTGCACACACCCCCATGGAAAAATTCAAAATTTCAAAATAGCCATTCGTTAGCAAATCGTATGAACCGAAAAGAACTCCATTTTCATCGTTTGAACCGCAATAGTTTTTGAGATATTTAAAAAAGAATGTCACAGGCCTACACCATTAACCCCCCCCCCTTCATCATGGAAATTCAAAATTCCGAAATAGCCATTCGTTAGTAAATCGTATGAACAGGAATGAACTCCATTTTTATCGTTTGAACCGCAATAGTTTTTGAAATATTTAAAACATAATATTGAGAATTTGCATATATACAGAAAGACCGACCATTTCACCAGCCCCCCCCCCCCCCCCCCATGGAAATCCAAAATTTCAAAATAGGCATTCGTTAGCAAATCCTATGAACTGAAAAGAACTACATTTTCATCGTTTGAACCGCAATAGTTTTTGAAATATTTAAAACATAATATTGAGAATTTGCATATATACAGAGAGACCGACCATTTTACCAGCCCCCCCCCCCCTCATCATGGAAATTCAGAATTCCGACATAGCCATTCGTTAGTAACTCGTATGAACAGGAGTGAACTCCATTTTTATCGTTTGAACCGCAATAGTTTTTGAAATATTTAAAAAGTAATATTGAGAATTTGCATATATACAGAGAGACCGACCATTTTACCAGCCCCCCCCCCCCCCATGGAAATTCAAAATTTCAAAATAGCCATTCGTTAGCAAATCGTATGAACCGAGGGGAAATCCATTTTCATCGTTTGAACTGCAACAGTTTTTGAGAAAAAAATAACAATATTGAGAACTTATGTATATATATATTCCAGACCGACCATCACCCCCCCCTCTCACCATGTAAATTCATTAAAAATTTCAAGATAGTCATTCGTTAGTAAATGGTGTGAACCGGAATAAACGCCATTTTCATAGTTTGAATAGCAATAGTTTTGGAGATGTTTAAAAAAGAATGTTAGTAGCCCACGATTTCACCTGCCTCTTCCCCCCGCCCACCCCAACCTGGACATTTCCCATTACAGGATAGCTATTCGTTAGCATTATGTGAATCAGAGAGACCTCCTTCTTCATCGTTCGAATCTTGATAGTTTTTGAGATATTTGTAATAAGGGTAATGGAGAATAATGAAGAAGTAATTTGTTTTGCACAAAGTCTTTCATTCGTTCCTGACATTAGCTGAAAGAACTCCCCGTTTCTAGCTTTGAACCCCAGCAGTTGAAAAGACATTCCAAAAACAACGTGACGTTGCTTTATTAGGTATCGAGGACTAGTACACAGGAGAACGGAAAATAAATGGCATGATAAAACAATAAGAATAACGGTACTGGACGAGCAGCATAAAGCAGTCTGTAAAAGCCAATCAGGACATACAAAGATAAACGAAGCTGAACGAGCAGCACAAGGCAATCTGTGATAGGCGAAGCACACTGGAACAGTCACTGAGCAGAAGGAACGACGGACATGGAGATGGAGAATACATCGAACTGGAGGCTGCTTTTCATGCTCCGGGGCGCAGCATGAAAAGCAGAAAACGAGGTGCAACAGATAACACTTGCAAAGATGGCATGGTGTAGGTAACAGTATGGGACAATCAATTAGCATGAGGCAAAGCAATAACGGTAAGTATCTGACGAGATGAGTCACACTGGATGAGCAAGTAACGTAGCGCAACAGTAGAAGGTATGCTGAGGCACATGGCATGACATAAGACAAATACTCGACGAGACAGGAAAAACACCTGAAAAAACTAACTGGGTGCGAACAGCAACATAGGGCAATCCAGGACAGTGACGAAAGGTATAAGAGAAGAATCGCGCATAACAATGCACACAGGAAGAAGCTCTGTGAACAAAACGATGTGACGGGTTCACGGAAGTAGGCACCGGGCGGATGTTTGAAAGAACCGAGATGTGGAGAAAACATGGCGGTACATAGGATACAACGGAAAGAAAAAGGTTGGGTACAACGCATACCAGAAACATGCAAAGCAGTAAGACGGAACAGCAGCAAGGCAAAGACGGCAGGAAGCGAAACATCATGCAAGTGCAGACAGAAACTAATCGGTCAGAACCAGATCAATGAGGCGATTTTGAGTATCACCAAGGTAGCAATTAAGAAAACTTTAATAACGAAATATCTCAGGGGTAAGATCTCGTGAGGTCAACGAAAACTTGGAGGAAGCAGCGAATATCCTCGATCATATTCGAGTAATCAGCTGGATCATGGGAGTCAAGAAGGGGATCCAAACCAGCGTCACAAGAAGAGTCAAAGAACAAGGGTTGGCAGCATCTGGGAAGAGAATCTTCGAATACCCAGGGACAGCTTGGAGGCGAGCGACAATTGCAGTGGAAACGGAGGGAGTACCAATAAGGTCGGCGTAAGCAGCAACAGTAGAATTAGGAGCGGAACCTGAAGAACGATGAAGAGAAGGCTGAGCGACCGCGGTTCGCTTAGTAAGAGTCTCTCGATTAGAGCGACGACGGCACTTCTTATTAGAAGCAATACCAACAGGGACGTGGTGAAGAAGGAGTAACCGACAGCAAGTGAGAAGTCTGACAAGGAAGATCTGGATCATGTGCGCATAACGCAAGCAAAGAGGCAACTGATGGGGCAACAGGAGCTGGTGAAGGTAAGGCTTCACACAAATCCAGAAGAGTAGCTGTGCTGGAAAGCGGTGACCGATCACGGGACCAGAAATCGAAAGGAAGGCAACAATACTAGAGGCATCAGAAGAGCTCGGAGAAGGTGAAACGGGCGGAGAGCACACCGGAGTACTGGAACGGCTGAAGAAAGGATGAGCGTCTGAGGGTGGCGAAGCTGACGTACACAGCGAAGATGATGGAGCAGAGAATCCCGGGGTTGGGATTGACGAGGTGACGTGCGAAAACAAAGAAGGCAGCACCTGAACAGGCGGAGAAAGGTTGGCAACGGGATGTGACAAAGCACAGACAACAGACGACGAAGAAGAAAGCAAGACAGACGAAGGCACCGAAGCAGGAGCAGTAGATCCAGATGTATCCACAAGAGGCAACGCTAGTGGAGAAGGAAAAAGACCTGCAGAGGAAGGCAACGACAATCGAGATGGAGACTAAGAAGGTGGAAGCGAAACAAGCGCAGGCGTGGTGACCGGAAGTGAAGAAGGGGGTTCTGTGATGGGCACTTGAGCAGCCGTTGAGGAAGAACAAGAAGAGGTGAGCGGACACTGCAAGCGATGATGACCAGGCGTTTTACATGAAAAGCAATGATACGCAGTGAACACGTTTATAACGACGTTGTGATGAACACAAAGCACCTGGAAAACAGTGGGGCAGGAAGTAATGGAGTCCATATCAGTGAAGAGAACTAAGGCTTGACGTCGGAAGCCTAAATAAGGACGATCACCTTGATCGGCGGGGAGCGTGCGAATAACACAAACAATGCGCCCACAACGATAAAGAAATGCATGTAAAACCGTCGTCGGGGCTGACGTTCGCAAACGGAGGACTTTGCTATGACATTTGTTACAGTTCAAACTCTGGTTACGAAGATACTGCAATATCGGAAAGTATGTTTACAATTAATCCCGCGGATGCTGACTGACCACCATAAGGAAGAATGTATGGGTTGGAGGGTGAACCACTTGCTGCGTTACAAAGCAGAGGGTGATGCATTTATATCGCGCATAGTGGCAGGTGACGAATCGCGGTGCCACGGCTTTGAGCCATCCAGCAAACCAGCGAGCATGCAATGGAAACATCCCGGATCACCAAAACACATAAAATTCAAGTCACAGGACTCGGTCGGGGAGGTTATGCTGAAGGGCTTTTGTTGGTGGACTTTAAAGAGCCTCACGTGAACAGCAATGCCAACCACTACATCGACACAGTGGACAAGCTGCATAAAGCAATCAAGAATGGGTGACCTGGCATGCTTTCGCGTGGTGTGATTCTGTTGCACACATTATGCAGGATGCGTTAGCACGGAAAGGGTGAGAGGTTCTGCACCACCCAGCCTATAGCCCGGATCTGTCAACATGTGACTTTCATGTTGACATATCCAAATGATTCAAGGAGAAACTAAAGTTCCTTTTTCCAGACGGTATGCGTCGTCTTTCCCAGCGATGGGATGCGTCGTCTTTCCAAGCAATGGGATGCGTGTTAATTCTGCCACACCTGCGGATGTAACTCTTCGTTCGTTTATATATATATATATATATATATATATATATATATATATATATATATATATATATATATATATATATATATATATATATATGTGTGTGTGGAATGTAAGGTCCGGTGATGCGTAACATCACAGCCTCTCCTTGACAAATGTCAACCCCGCCTTCTCGTGGTGCATCCTGTTCCCACTAAAGGGGCTCTGACGACCGCCAATAGCGGTATAACTATACCATCGGGATTAGAGGAAATGCTATCCCACACTCACCAACCCGCTTGGCCAGCGTAATGAGTTATGGCCAAACCCCTCCAAAATGACTCTACAACTTAAATCTTGGCCCTCAGTCTCCGGCAGCTCGAATGTACCTGGCCAAGGCTGCGGCCAGTGCGACATGAAGGCAGAGGGTGCTAAGAATCCTTGGAGGACCGGACTAGGCGGCCATCTGATGCTGACCTTGGCTACTTACAATGGATGCTCCCTATCTCCTGATTCAAGGCTTCTTGAATTGGAAGAGGAACTACAAAGGATCAAGTGGGACATCGTCGGGCTAAGTGAGGTAAGGAGAAAAGGAGAAGATCTCATTGAACGGAAAAATGGACATCTCCTCTACTATCGTGGGACACATACTGGCAGAACTAGTGGTGTTGGATTTATAATAAACAAGAAACTGAAGGATAAAGTTGTAGAAGTTGAAAGTGCCTCTGACAGAACTGCGCGACTCGTTATCCAACTCTTGAGAAGATACAAGGCTCAGATTATTCAAACTTATGCACCCACCACAAGTCATCCTGAAGAAGAAATTGAAGAATTTTATGAGGAAATTTGTCATCTAAATAATAAAGGTAAGCACCACTTGAAGATAATTATGGGAGATTTCAATGCAAAAATAGGGCAATGGCAACAGAATGAAACTTCAGGAGGTAAATTCACTCACGGCAACAGAAACCAGCGTGAAAATACTCTCGTTGAGTTTGCAGAGGCAGAAGGGTTTCTCATCTTGAACTCCTTTTTCAAGAAAAAGCCACACGGGAAATGGACATGGAGACATCCAAATGGGATAACAAGTGAAATTGATTTTATTATGTGTAACAAAAAATTCGTCAACGAAGACTGCAGTGTGCTGAACAAGTTCAACACAGGTAGTGACCATAGATTGGTGAGATGTAAGATCCACCTCAACACTAAACTCGAACGTAGCAAGCTCATAAGACAAACATAATGTATTGACATAACCAACCTTAAAAAGCACCATAATACCTTTAAGTTGGAACTGAAGAACAGATTCTCTGCTTTAGAACGCCTAACATCGGAAGAAGTGGATATTTCTGAAGTTAACAGAAAAGTAACCAAAACTCTTATGGAAACACCAACAAAATGAGCTGGGTCTAAGAACAAGTTGCATGTGAACAAATTATCAGGAAAAACCAAAATGTTGATGCAAAAAAGAAGAGAGATGAGGACAACTAAAGAAGATGTGACTTCCAAAGTGGAATATATAGAGCTATGCAAGACAATACAAAAAATTATCACTAAAGACGTAAGGAAATTCAACTGCGAACTAGTGAGGAAAGCAATTGAAAACAACCAAAGCCTAAAGATAGCAAAGCGACCCCTCAGTAAGGGAAGAAAACAGATTATGGCACTGAGAAAAGAAGATTGTTCTGTAACAAGAAATAGAGGCGAAATTTTGACAAGAGTGAAAGATTTCTACTCCAAATTATATAAAAGGGATGATACATGTTCTCCAGACATCATGAAAGGTACCAGTACCAGAGTTCTTCCAGTCCTCCCAGCAGAAGATGCGCATGCAATCAAGAACATGAAGCGGGGGAAAGCTCCAGGAGAAGATGGAATTACTGTAGACACCATACAAGAAGCAAGTGGAGAAATCGAAACAGTACTCGCCCAAATTTTCACTCGATGCCTTAATGAAGGGAAGATTCCTGAGGATTGGAACAACGCTACAATGATCCTGCTACATAAAAAAGGTGACATTGAGGATCTCAGGAACTACAGACCTATCAGCCTCCTATCAGTGGTTTATAAAATCTTCACTAAAGTTCTTTCACACCGCTTAAAGGTAACACTGAACATGGCTCAACCGAGAGAACAAGCTGGATTCAGGAGTGGCTACAGCACAATAGATCATATGCACGTACTGAGAGAACTAATTGAAAGAGCGAAAGAATATGAACTTCCATTGTGCATGGCTTTTATCGATTATGAAAAAGCCTTTGATTCGGTGAAACCATCAGCAGTTACAATGGCTCTGAAATCCTGCGGTATTGAAGATGCATACATTAATATTATTAATAACATCTATGAAAATGCAAGTGCAAATTTTCGGCTGTTTGAAAATACAACACACATAAAAATTGGAAAGGGAGTGAGACAAGGTGACACCATATCTCCGAAGCTCTTTATTGCCACATTGGAAAAGGTCTTTCAATACTGAACTGGGAAAACAAAGGGATAAAGATTAATGGAGATTATCTAACCCACCTTCGTTTTGCTGATAACGTAGTCATTTTTGCAACTACCCCATCAGAGCTGCAGAGTATGATCCAGGAACTTGCTGACAAGAGTAAAGAAGTGGGTTTAAAAATGAACTTCCAGAAGAGAAAAGTGATGTTCAATGCTTTTACAAGAAATGAAGATTTATCGATTGATGGAGATAAGCTGGAGATAACAGACACATACGTTTATCTTGGACAGCAGATATCAAGTGAGGGTCACATTGATGAAGAAATTAATCGGCGTACAAAACTTGCCTGGAGAGCTTTTTGAAGAAACATCATAATTTTTAAGAGCAATATGCCATTATGTCTTACAAGAAAAGTGTTTGATTAATGCATCCTTCCAGTGCTTACGTATGGTGCAGAGACGTGGACCTTAACTAAAAGAGACATACAAAGGCTGCAGACAACTCAAAGCAGCATGGACAGGTGCATGCTTGGTGTAACCAGGAGAGATAAGAAGAGGAACTCGTGAATCCGAAAAATGACGAGAGTAAAAGACACCATGATCAGAGAAAATCCCTGAAATGGCAATGGGCTGGACATACTGCCAGAAGGACAGACCATCGATGGACAGCCGAAATTTTATATTGGATTCCAAGGGACAGGAAAAAGACCCAGAAGAAGACCACATGGAGATGGGTGGATGAAATTCGAAAGTATGCGGGAGTGACATGGAGGAGACTGGCACAAGACAGACCGTTGTTGAGAAAATTTGGGGAGACTTTCGTCCAGCAGTGGATTGATAATGGTTTACAATGATATATATATATCATCATCTTTGAATCCACTACTGGATGAAGGTCTCCCCAAGTTTCTCCCACAATTGTCTGTCTTGAGCGTGTCTCCTCGATGACACACCTCTATGCTTTCGAATTCCATGCATCGTTCTATCATAGGGTCTTCTTCTGGGTCTTTTCCTGTCCCTCGAAATTCATTCTAAAATTTCGGTTTTCCGTCGGTGGTCGTTCTTCTAGCAACATGTCATGCCCTCACCATTTCAGTGACTTCATTGTGGTCATGATGTCGTCAACTCTTGTCGTTTTCCTTATCCATGAGTCCGTCTGCTTATCTTTCCTGTTTACACCAAGCATGATTCTCTCCAGGGCTTTTTGCGTTGTCTGCAGTCTTTGTTTGTCTTTTTTACGCTTTCCAACCGTAGGTTGAAGAAGCGTATATGCTTCAGCGTTTTCCGTCCGTCTGTCGGCATGATAACTCACGTAAAAATGGTTCGATTTCGGTGAAAATTTAGTATGTGGTAGGGAACCCCCTGGGGACAAACCCTATAGAAAATGGACAAAATAGGGTCAAAGGTTAGGACACAGGAGCGGGATCTATTCCATAGTCCTTATGCATCATAACTTACGTAAAAATGCTTCGTTTGCGACAAAACGTTATCATGTTATTTCGGAGGTATACCGAACCGGTTCTGTTGAATATCATCGAAATGGGATCAAAGGTCAGGGCACAGGACCGAGATTTATTCCACAGCCATTATTCTCATATCTTGAGTAATTATTTCTGGTATGTTGGAAAGCGTATCATATTCAATGCATTGCATTATTTTACTAACTTGTTTAGTGAAGGTCCATGTCTCTGCTCCATACATAAGCACTGGCAGGATGAACTGATTAAACCCTTATCTTTTAAGACACAATGGCATACTTTTCGTAAAAATTTTACTTCTTCCAAAAACTATCCATCCAAGTTTTACACGCCGATTAATTTCTTCATCAATGTGATCCTTACTTCATATCTGCTGCGCAAGATAAATGTAGGTATCGGTTGTCTCAAGCTTTTCACCATCAATAAATAAATCTTCGTTTCTTGTAAAAGCAATATACATCACTTTTGCCTTCTGAAAGTTCATTTTTAATTCCACTTCTTTACTCTTGTCAGCAAGTTCCTGGATCGTATTCTGCGGTTCAGAAGTCGTAGTTGCAAAAATGACAACGTCATCAGCAAAACGAACGTGATTTGAATTATCTGCATAAATATTTTTTTCTTTGTCCCAGTTCAGTAATTAAAAAATATTTTGCTATGTGGGATTAAAGAGTTTGGGAGATATGATTTTACTTTGTCACACTAGCTTTCCAATTTTTATTAGTGCTGCATCCTCAAATATCCAAACTTTTGCAAACGCATTTTCAGAGATACTATTAATAATGCTAATGTATGCATCTGCAATACCGCAGGTTTTCAAAGCAGTTGTAACTGCTGATGGTTTTACGGAATCGAAGGCCTTTTTATAATCAATAGAAGCCTTGCATAATGGGAGTTCATATTCTCTTGTTCTTTCAGTTAGTTCTCTAAGTACATGGACATGATCTTCAGTGCTGTAGCCACTCTGAATTCAGCTTCTTCTCTTGCTTGAGCCATGTCCAGTTTTACCTTCATGCGATGTAAAAGAACCTAATTGAAAATTTTATAAATAACTGATAGGAGGCTGATGAGCCTGTAGGTCCTGAGATCCTCAACGTCACCTTTTTTATGTAGCAGGATCATTGTACCATTATCCCAATACTCAGGAATCTTACCTTCGGTGAGACAGCTGGTGAAAACTTGGGCGAGTGAAGTTTCAATTCTTCCACTTGCTTCTTGTACACTAGTGGACAAAAAATTTGCACACCTAGAAGAAAACATGCTACAACCGCGAAACTTTGCAAATAGCTAGGGTGCGTTTGGTGCGAGTGCGCATAACCGCACACCTTGTGGCGGCGCTGCTAGCACGAACCAGCAGCCTTATAAACCGGCGTGTAGTCGATGCCCCATGAAAGAGAAAAGCACCGGCCGGCGCAAGCAAGAGTATAGAGTGACAAGAATGCCGGGTAGACACCAGAGACGTCGATGTACGCAACTTACGGGCTTTGAGAGAGGCCTGATCATCGGGCTGAAAACAGCAGGTCGGTCGGCGCGCCGTATAACCCACCACGTGGATCGTTCTGACCATACCGTCCGACTGTGTTGGGAGCAGTGGACACGTGACGGCACTGCCGCACGGCGGGTGTCTCCGAACGAACCAGGAGGACCATCCGTAGAGAGGATCGACAGTTCGTACGGCAGGCACGAATGGATCCCACGAGAACCCTGTCCTCTCCCCAGGCAAATGTAGCGGCTCTTGTGTGCCAACGAGCCATTTCCTGAAGTCTCGCGGAAGCGAATCTGCGATCCCAGCGCCTCTTACGTGTTCTGCCATTAACACCGGATCATCGCCGGCTCTGTTTGCAATGGTGCCAGGCGAGAGCAACGTGGAACGCCACAGACTGGCGACGTGTGGTGTTCAGAGATTGGTGTCGGTTCGTTTTGGGGACAGATGATCATCGTGTCCGGGTGTGGAGGTCCCGGGGTCAACGGCACAATTCCAACCTTGCTATCGAGCGTCCCACCTACCCCACTGCAGGCATTACGGTCTAGGGAGCCTTTATGGTTTATTGCCTACGATAGCCGATCAGCTCTAGTAGTGGTACGTGGATCATTGTCGGGCCAGCGGTATGTGGATGAGATCATATGGCTCCATGTGCTCCCACTCCTGGGCGGAATTCTAGGTGCGCTTTACCAGCAGGATAGTGCCATCCCGCACACTGCTCGGGTTTTCTAGGACTGCCTACGTCATGTCCATACAGTTCCATGGCATGCCCGCTCACCGAACATGTCCTCTATCGAGCATGCGTGGGACCAGTTGAAACGCCGGTTGACTCTGTGCCGCACTATCCGGGATTTGGAGCACACCGTCCAACAAGTGTGGGCCCTCTTCAGCAGGACATCAGGCGTCTGTTCGCCTCTATGCTGGACCATATTGCAACATGTATCACCGCACGAAGCGGTGCGACGCGCTATTGAAGATGACCGGACTACGTGCCACAGATGCCTCTGTAATTGTCCTGCATTAATACACACAATCGACGTGGATTAGGAATATCAAACAGAAGTCATTTCTCTTTCCACGTTTTTAAGTGAGTCACGGAAAAACTATCATCGGCCGCCACCGGGAATTGAATTCAGGGTCTTCCAGTTACGCGCTGGACATGCTACCACTGCACCGCAGCGGCCTCGAATTCTCCAGACTCACATGTGATTAATTGCCAAACCACATGGCTGGTTGCTTCTTGGAGACCCGCACAATGGTGGGGATTCCTCAAAGATGGTAAGAAGCAATTGGTGCAGTGGTAGCATGTCCAGCGAGTAACTGGAAGACCCTTGGTTCGATTTCCGTTGGCGGCCGATGATACTTTTCCCGTGACTCACTTAAAACCGTGGAAAGAGCCATGCCATCTGTTTGATGTCCCAAATCTACGTCAATTGTGTGTATTAATTATTCATTCGTATACTAGTTATTTGTTCAGTTGCTGCCTAACATCTTTGGTAGGCAGCAACTGAACAAATAGTACTGAGATTTGAATTGACAAAATCTTCTATAGATCTAAAAATAAAATCAGTTATCTCCTGCAACATGAGGAATCTGTGATATAAATTTCTTTTGAATAGTGCGATTCTTTTTTGGCGTTGCAATTTTCACAAACAGTAATGTACGCATTTGCTCGTCGTAACAGAAAAATTCGGTAATATTAAGATACAATGAGCTGTACGTAAAAATGGTACATTCAATAGGCGTCGAAAGTGTTTCAATCTGATTTTTGAGCAACGATATGAAGCAAAATATATTTTGAAATCGGTGGAATTTGCATTTCGCTCTTGGCGGCGAAATTATGGATCAGATAAAGATTAAAATGCTAGGATCATCGTTCTCACTGTTCTAGCTTCCCAAAGCAAAAAGAGGCTGATATTAAATCAGACTTAGAGGTACACAGATAAACGTATACAGACAGATACATGTATATAGTGAAGGTATAAGTACATCCTTTAGTTTTCAAAGAACGTGCAGGAAACTTTTCCACTTTAACACGCTTCGGTCGAAAGGAAGTGCAAAGCAGATGCACCCTTAAATTTAAAACAAACATTCTTGAAATGGTCCCATCCAAACAATTGTCGCCGCCCCGGTGGCGCAGTGGTCTAAGGCGTTGGCCTCTGATCGTTCGTCCGTAAGGGGTCCGGGTTCGAATCCCGGTCAGGCATGGATGTTGTGTTTCTCTTACGGCACCGGTTCTCTCCCTTCCCTGGAACCAGTGACCCTAAATTAGGGACGGGCGACTGCTTATAGCCCATTGAGTTGCTCACGGTGGTCGTTAAACCTCCAATCTAAAAAAAAAACAATTGTCTTTGTACGATATTTGACTCACACAGCATCCCGTCACGTTGCTCTGCTGGCCACGCCCTTTCGAGCTCTGCATTTTGTGCTCCGCCTGTATCTAGCGCCCACCGCCGAATTAATTTGTGTTTCTCTCGTGCATGAATGTCTGCGCTCTCTTCCTAGTCATTCTTTCGAGTTGGTACATGCATATTTTGCCGATATTCCTTTATAATTCATCTCGTTGGGCATGTTTACAATTCATTTCGTTGGGCCTGTTTACAATTCATCTCGTTGGGCCTGTTTACAATCTGCCCATCGTGACTCGCCTTGACTTTTTGCTCTAAAACTGTCTGCTGCATGTAGTAGCCTTCCTGCTGCTGTGTCTACGTTTGCCTTCCGTGTTTGCGCTCCAATCATCGTTAATGGTTCTCTGCGCTGCCTTCACCGGTGTGTGGATTACCTTCCTTGTGTTCCACCCATTGACAGTGGTTCTCTGCGCTGCCTTCTTCGGTATGCTGATCGCCTTCCTGGTGCTCCACCTTGTTATAGTGGATCTGTGTGCCCTTCTGCCGTGCATTTCTACACATTGTCCATGGCCTGTGCTTCTGCTTCTAAATTCTATTTCCCTCTCACGTCACTATGTGCTGCTTCGATGACTTGTCCTCCAAGTGTGTTGGATGCGTCCCAGGACTGCTCTTCTCCTCATCCTGCTACAGATCCGTGTTCAACGTCTCCGACTTTCCTCGCGACAGCCTTGGACTCCTATATTTCATGTCAAGGTTCCACGCTTATTGCACACGTACAATGCTTTCAACTCTTAGTTTAAGTGTCAAGTTCGACGCCTTACCCAATGTCAAGTTGCACGTCTATACAGTGTATGTCTGCATTGTCGTTTCTCCCTTCCGGTGCAACTACACATTTCGCCAGCAAGCCTAAGTCCATTCTTGTATATATTTTTTCACCTGAGTTTGTTCCTCAAGTCCTATCGACTAGCCTTTCCGTTGGAGATCATAGCTTGGTCCCTATCCTCCTTGCACATTCTCCCGTTTTTCTTAATTTGTAACCTGTACCTCCGGACGTTTCCGATGAGTTTTACATGCTTTTCCTTCTCGGTGTGGCCGCGTTCTTGGTGATATCCGCAAGATACCCGCCGCCCATGTTGATCAAGGTGATCGTCCTTATTTTGGCTTCCGCCGCCAAGACTTAGTTTTTTTCCCTGACACAGACTGTTTCTTACTGCCCCACAACTTTTCTGGTGATTTGTTGTCATCACAACGTCGCATTCAACGTATTCACTGCCTATCATTGCATCTCATGTAAACAGCCTGGTCACCATTTCTCGCAATGCCCCCTCATTTCTTCCTAGTCTTCTTCAACGGCTGCTCAAGTTCCCGTCACAGAACCTCTTTCTTCGCTTCCAGTTACCACGCTTTCGCCTGATCAGTTCACACCTTCTTAGTCTCCATCTCCATCATCTGCCTCCGTTGGTCTTTTTCCTTCCTCGCCAGCATCGTCTGTTGTGGGTACATCTGGATCTACTGCTCCTGTTTCGGTGCCTTCGTCTGTATTTCTTTCTTTTTCATCGTCTGATGTTTGCGCTTTGTCACATCCTGTTGCTGCACCTTCTCCGCCTGTTCAGGTGCTGCCTTCTTTGTTTTCGCAAGTCACCTCGTCTATCTCGATCCCGGGATTTTCTTCTCCACCATCGCCGCTGCGTACGTCGGCTACGCCACCCTCAGACGCTCATCTTTCCTCCACTGGTTCCAGTACTCCGGTGTGCTCTCCGCCCTTTTCACCTTCTCGGGGCTCTTCTGATGCTTCTAGTGCCGTTGTCTTTGTTTCACCTTCTGGTCGCCATGGTCTGTCCCCGCTCTTTCGCACAGCTCCTCTTCTAGTCTCGTTTGAAACCCCACCCTCCCCGGCTTCTGTTGTTCCTGCAGCTACCACCTTACATGTGTCATCCGACTTTGTACCCTATTCACCTCGCCAGAATCCCGAGACGCCGCCTGTTGTTCCTTCTACGTCGTCTCGTCCTCTTCGTCAACATTTCCCTACTGGTATTGCTCCTAATAAGAAGCGTCGTCATCGGTCTAATCGCAAGATTCGCGCTAAGCGTGCCGCTGTGATTATGTCTCCTCCTCATCGTTCTTCGCAAGGCACCGCTCCTGATCCTGCTGCCGTCACTTTTGCTCGCGTTCTTGACAGTCCCTCTGTTGTGCCTGATCTTGTTGCTCGCCTTCAAGTTGTTCCCGAGTTTACGCAGACTCTTTCTCTAGATGCCGCTTTCCCATTGTTCTTTGACTCTTCTCACGATGCTACACTTAATCACTTTATTGCTTCCAACGATCCGGCAGTTTACTCATCTCTGGTTGACAATCTTAGCGCTTTTTACTTTGCATTTTTTCACCTTTCGGGCTCTTACCCGGAAGTTGAATGTTACTATGGTTGTCTTGACCACTTCATTTGTCATGCTCAACATCGTCTCCT
Organism: Macrothele yani; assembly: GCA_039090855.1. Taxonomy (NCBI): domain Eukaryota; kingdom Metazoa; phylum Arthropoda; class Arachnida; order Araneae; family Macrothelidae; genus Macrothele; species Macrothele yani. The sequence continues at coordinate 101,105,901 of CM077002.1, read as the reverse complement.
TCTTCGGTGTCCACCTGATTAGCTCCTGTGTGGTTTTGTTTGATGATTGATTTCTGTTGTGTTTTCTTAGCTATGTTTCTTCCTGTCTCTTTGAGCCCTTGTTGTTTCGTTCTCCTCTTTGTGAAGTGTTTTCCCTCGTGCCTTGTTTTTTTCCCCTCATCATTCTGCTTTGTGACCTTTTTCTGTGTGTTTTGTCTTACGATGTCCTGCCTGCATCCGCTTTACATGACCATCACCAACTGCCTCGCACCGTTCGTTCTGCTTCTGTTTTTCTGTGGTTCAAGCATGCCCCCTGCCCGATTTTCCCGGAGTGTCATGTGTTGCTTCCTACCCTGCTATGTTTTGTATAGTATGTCTAACTGCTATGCCACTGTTAGACAGAAAATGCCAATTTTAAAGAAAGTAATAGTTTTTCCTTAATGTTTTTCTTTTCAATGTGGCATTAGTACCATTATTTCTCTTTTTGTCGGAGGATGGCGCCCAATAACCACAGATGGACAGCAATAATTTCGCACCAATAATTTCGTTTTTTCCTTAAAAGGAAGAATTAATAGTTCCTGGGTTTTCTACTCATCATGTTGCTCCCTGGTTCCAGGTATGGTGCTTTCTCTATTTGCTGGCTCAGCCGTCCCTCTGCTCAGTGACTGTTCCCTGTGTGCTTTGCCTCGTGTTGTATCTGCCACCGACTACAGCGCACGATTGTAATGTAACGGACTGCTTTGTGCCTCTGCCATGCTCACCTTTCTTTCTGTGATGCCTTGTACTGTATGTTTACTACAGACTGGATTGCGTCGTTTGTTTCAGCTCCGAGATTTTGGCTGTTTTACTATGCCATGCATTTTCCGGTTCTCTTGTGTTCTGGTCCTTGAGACACACTGAAGAAATGTTGAAACCGTCACGTTCTTTTTGGAATGTCTTTTCAACTGCTGCGGTTCAAAGCTAGAAACGGAGAGATCTTTAAGATAATGACAGGAACGAATACAAGACTTTTTGAAAATAAATTACTTCTTCATCATCCTCCATCACCCTTTATACAAATATCTCAGAGACTATCCAGATTCGAAAGATGTAGCTCCTTCCGGTTCACACGATGCTAACGAATAGCTATTCTGAAACAGGAAATGTCCGGGGGTGGGGGTGGGGGCAGCTGAAATCGTGGAACATTTTTAAACATCTCAAAAACTATCGGGGTTGAAAAAATAAACATGGAGTTTGTAAGAACGGACACATTAACGATGTTAATTCATTTCAATGATAAACATTATGTGGTTTTTTTTTGACCAAAGAAAACATCGCAAGTTCCCAAAATGGCGACAGAGAATTCGTAAATATGTTTAATCCTTTTGGGGGGGGGAAGGCGAGATGTATGACAAAAGACTTCAGGTTCTCACGCCTTAGAAAGGGCGAGGACTTGTTCTACGAACTGAAAGTATCGCCAAGGACGCTGTGACTTTCACAGATACATTGTTCATTTTCACTAGGCGCATACAAGTCTGAAATGCAGACATACTCTTTTGTATAGTTATAACAATGTGTATTGTATTGCTACGGATGTACTACGACGATAGGATTGCTTTCTCGGAAGGAGGCACTCAATAATGTATAGCCTGAGGATAAGGGAGGAACGCGCAAGGTAGATTTAAAGGTCTAGGAGCCCGATTCCCGGAAAACGACTAGGGATGGGGCAGGTGAAGGGCGCGAGAGGTGACACGTGGCGCGAGAGGAGAGCAGCATGTTGAAGGTCAGCGCCGTCGCCCTTGAAGAAGGAGCAGCGTGAAGGGGGGGCGAAGAGGTCGCTCCGAGTGGACCTGTTGGAGCAGTCTGTCTTCGGAGAGCGAAGGTGATAGTCCTCCGATAGAAAGGAACGCGTTTGCGTGGATGGTGTGGTGGGCTCTCGGAGTCCACGGGGAAAGAGCGGGCACCGACCTAGATGAAGTAGGTCGCCGCTACAGAAGGAATCTACCCGAGTCAGGGATACCGGTAGAGTAGCTGATGATATACTACTGAATTACGGACTTAGTACAGTCCACTGAAGCATCGATTAGAGAAGGATAGCTAGAAGACTAGTCCTGAAGCATCGATAAGATAGAGGTATATCTAGTGTCAAGGAGACCCTAAGTTAGGACGCCAACGCAGGGTGAGATTTCTACAGAATTCGATCACCTTATCTTGCGCGTTCCACGATCTTTGCCAGGTCCAGTCATAACGAGGTCACTTTCAAGAGCGAGTAATCCGCCGCCATCAAAATTCTAGTTGATGAAGAATAAGTGTTTCGTATATGTGTTAACCAAGCGTTCTTTTCAAATTATGTCTGAAAGTGGATAAACTTCGGTATAACCAGCTGTTGTCGCTCTGCCTCCCCGATTCACAGATATATATATAGTAAAGTGGGGGAGGTTTCGTTTGTTCGCTCGAACAGAGTGAGAGAGAGAGAGTGTGTACTTCCGGGAAGAGTAAACGAACTCTCTGCTTGTTGTGAGCCCGCTGCGCGTGCTCCTCGGATGCTTAAGTAGGAGGCGGCGCTAAGTCACGTGACGACACGTTCGCTCTTACAGAGTTTTCCCGGTTCATACGATTTACTAACGAATGGTCATTTTGAAATTTTGAAATTACATGGGGGGGAATTGTCGGCTCCATATTTTCTGAATCCTTTTTTTGTAGGTATGTCAAACTCTATTGCGGTTCAAACGATAATAATGGAGTTCTTTTCGGTTCATACGATTTTTTTTTATTGGAGGTTTAACGACCACCGTGAGCAACTCAATGGGCTATAAGCAGTCGCCCGTTCCCAATTTAGGGTCACTGGTTCCAGGGAAGGGAGAGAGCCAATGCCGTAAGACAAACACAACATCCATGCCTGACCGGGATTCGAACCCGGACCCCTTACGGACGAATGATCAGAGGCCAACGCCTTAGACCACTGAGCCACCGGGGCGGCCATACGATTTACTAACGAATGGCTATGAAATTTCGAATTCCATGGTGAGGGGGGGTTAATGGTGTAGGCTTGTAACATCCTTTTTTCAGTACCTCAAAAACTATTGCGGTTTAAACGAAGAAAATGGAGTTCTTTTCGGTTCACACGATTTGCTAACGAATGGCTATTTTGAAATTTTGAATTTCCATGAGGGGGGGGGTGAAATGGTCGGGCTCTGTATATATGCAAATTCTCAATATTATTTATTAAATATTTCAAAAACTATTGCGGTTCAAACGATAAAAATGGAGTTCATTCCTGTTCATACGATTTACTAACGAATGGCTATTTCGGAATTTTGAATTTCCATGATGAAGGGGGGGGGTTAATGGTGTAGGCCTGTGACATTCTTTTTTAAATATCTCAAAAACTATTGCGGTTCAAACGATGAAAATGGAGTTCTTTTCGGTTCATACGATTTGCTAACGAATGGCTATTTTGAAATTTTGAGTTTCCGTGGTGGGGGGGGGGGGGGGCTGGTGAAATGGTCGGTCTCTCTGTATATATGCAAATTCTCAATATTATTTTTTAAATATCTCAAAAACTATTGCGGTTCAAACGATAAAAATGGAGTTCATTCCTGTTCATACGATTTACTAACGAATGGCTATTTCGGAATTTCAAATTTCCATGATGAGGGGGGAGGGGGATGAAATGGCCTGTAACATTGTTTTTTAAATATCTCAAAAATTATTGCGGTTCAAACGATGAAAATGGAGTTCTTTTCGATTCATACGATTTGCTAACGAATGGCTATTTTGAAATTTTGAATTTCCATGAGGGGGGGGTGAAATGGTCGGTCTCTCTGTATATATGCAAAAACTCAATATTATTTTTTAAATATCTCAAAAACTATTGCGGTTCAAACGATAAAAATGGAGTTCATTCCTGTTCATACGATTTACTAACGAATGGCTATTTCGGAATTTTGAATTTCCATGATGAGGGGGTGAAATGGTAGGCCTGTAACATTATTTGTTAAATATCTCAAAAACTATTGCGGTTCAAACGATAGAAATGGAGTTCATTCCTGTTCATACGATTTACTAACGAATGGCTATTTCGGAATTTTGAATTTCCATGATGAAGGGGGGGGGGTAAATGGTGTTGGCCTGTGACATTCTTTTTTAAATATCTCAAAAACTATTGCGGTTCAAACGATGAAAATGGAGTTCTTTTCGGTTCATACGATTTGCTAACGAATGGCTATTTCGGAATTTTGAATTTCCATGATGAGGGGGGAGGGGGGATGAAATGGCCTGTAACATTCTTTTTTAAATATCACAAAAATTATTGCGGTTTAAACGATGAAAATGGAGTTCTTTTCAGTTCATACGATTTACTAACGAATGGCTATTTCGGAATTTTAAATTTCCATGATGAGGGGGGGGGGAGGCGGAATGAAATGGCCTGTAACACTCTTTTTTAAATATCTCAAAAATTATTGCGGTTCAAACGATGAAAATAGAGTTCTTTTCGGTTCATACGGTTTGCTAACGAATGGTTATTTTGAAATTTTGAATTTCCATGATGAAGGGGGGGGTAAATGGTGTAGGCCTGTGACATACTTTTTTAAATATCTCAAAAACTATTGCGGTTCAAACGATGAAAATGGAGTTCTTTTCGGTTCATACGATTTGCTAACGAATGGCTATTTTGAAATTTTGAATTTCCATGGTGGGGGGCTGGTGAAATGGTCGGTCTCTCTGTATATATGCAAAAACTCAATATTATTTTTTAAATATCTCAAAAACTATTGCGGTTCAAACGATAAAAATGGAGTTCATTCCTGTTCATACGATTTACTAACGAATGGCTATTTTGGAATTTGGAATTTCCATGATGAAGGGGGGTAAATGGTGTAGGCCTGTGACATTCTTTTTTAAATATCTCAAAAACTATTGCGGTTCAAACGATGAAAATAGAGTTCTTTTCGGTTCATGCGATTTGCTAACGAATGGCTATTTTGAAATTTTGAATTTCCATGGGGGTGGGGGCTGGTGAAATGGTCGGTCTCTGTGCGTATATGTAAATTCTATTATTTATTAAATATTTCAAAAACTATTGCGGTTCAAACGATAAAAATGGAGTTCGTTCCTGTTCATACGATTTACTAACGAATGGCTATTTCGGAATTTTGAATTTCCATGATGAGGGGGGTGAAATGATAGGCCTGTAACATTATTTTTTAAATATCTCCAAAACTATTGCGGTTCAAACGATGAAAATGGAGTTCTTTTCAGTTCACACGATTTGCTAACGAATGCCTATTTTGAAATTTTGAATTTCCATGGTGGGGGGCTGGTGAAATGGTCGGTCTTTCTGTATATATGCAAATTCTGAATATTATTTGTTAAATATCTCAAAAACTATTGCGGTTCAAACGATAGAAATGGAGTTCATTCCGGTTCATACGATTTACTAACGAATGGCTATTTCGAAATTTTGAATTTCCATGGTGGGGGGCTGGTGAAATGGTCTGCCTCCTATATTTATATGCAAATTCTCAATATTATTTGTTAAATATCTCAAAAACTATTGTGGTTCAAACGATGAAAATGGAGTTCATTCCGGTTCATACGATTTATTAACGAATGGCTATGCTGAAATTTGAAATATCTATTTTTTGGGGGTACCATTTCACCAGCCCCCCCACTTTGTTTTTTAAATAACTCAAAAACTATTGCGGTTCAAACGAAAAAAATTGAGTTCATTCCGGTTCATACGTGGTACAAACGAATGGTGTCTGAAAAATTAAAAAATTCCGTGGTGGGGGGGCTGGTGAAATGCACCTGGACAAACCGGTAACGTCAGCACGATCTACTTGTGCAAAAGACGCGCAAAAAAGTACATTGGTCGAGGCAGGGATTCAACAATTAAAACAGGCAACCGCTCTTTTTACTGCACCACCAAAATGGAACAAACGTTCAAAAGAAAAAAATTTATTGTTTGCGATTTTGGTATCTTCTCTTTATGTTTTCCGTATTGAGCGTCACGTCTGAGATCCCAGGAGGTTTTTCCTTAGGACATTACTAGTAGTCAGGCAAGTCAGAATGACTGGTATAAATCTGTATACTCTGTGCTCTACGCTAGTATTATTTTGATTTGTTAAGTCTGTTATGTAGTTGTTCAATTTCGACGGTGTTGTTGTTTAAACTTCGAGAGCAATTATTGGTGTGTGTATTCCAGTCACGTTTGTATGAGTCATAGTGGTGTTCAACTCTGATGCACTGAAAAAGAAATAAACCATTTCTCTGAGGTTTCGACGGTCAGTGAATTTTTTCTTGTTTTAGTTCTACTAGGGTAGTAGTCCAATGAACCAAAGGAAACATTTGATACATATAGGGAGTCCGTAAATGGTTGCACTCATTTCAGTACGCTATAGTTTTTTGATAACGAGTTTGAGATTTGTTTTCTTTTTACAGGTAATCTCTGTAGTGTTTCAGTGCTGGTGTATTTCGTCTACGGCAACAACCACAAAGAGCGCTGTAGCAGCGGAGGGGTTAAGGTGGCGTCTGTGACAGGGAAGGCACAGTGTTGTGCGGCTAGCAGTAAAAAAATCTCCTGTTAGTATTTAGAAAAATTGAGATCAAAATATGGAAAGAAGCCACCTTATATTGAGTTAATTAAGTAGTGGATGGAAAAAGGAATAGTGGGAAAAGGAAGAAGCATCAGTAAAACATCAGTTTCCGATAAGACAGTGGGAAAAATTCAAATTGCTTTCACATGGTCACCACAGAAATCGATGAGACAAGCTTCACGCCAATTGCAGATAACACTGGATTTCTTTCCGGGAAATTATGTTACTGATGTGGTTTATGGATATCAGGATTTTGTGAGAATACATGTGGTTTAACATATCAGGATTTTGTGAGCACACATGTTGTTTTACATATCAGGATTTTGTGAGAACAAACTTCAGGTGAAATAGCGAAGTATTTTCCACCAATGCTGGCAAATGTATGACGCTAGTATGAATAAAGTTCAGACACTTCACATACATCTAGCGGTGCGCATATAAAAGTTTATTAGGTTCATTTACTATGTAACAAAATTTAGTACCCTTTTTTTTTCTTTTGATTGAAGGTTTAACGACCACTATGAGCAACTGAATGGGCTATATGCAGTCGCCCGTCCTTAATTTAGAGTCACTGGTTCCAAGGAACGGATAAAGCCAGTGCCGTAAGACCAACACAACATCCATGCCTCACCGAGATTCGAAAATGTTCCCCCTTCGGACGAATGATCAGAGGCCATCGCTTAGACCACTGCGCCACCGGGGCGGTGCTTAGTACATTTAACTCTTTCTGTTTAAAACTGCGTTGAATCAACAGAGTATATTTAAAAGTTATAATATGCTTAAATTACAGCAATCATTTATAAACATCTCTTATATTTTAGGGCAGGGAAGTTTTTGAAAGGATGCTTGATAAAAAGAAGTTGCAGATGCTCTAACGGAGAAATTGCCTTGAGCTGTTTTACAAAAATTAAGCTGAGAAACTTTCCTGCACTGCGTTAAACCCGTAATGAGGATATTGACCTACTGAGTATGCTAACCATATTATTTCATAATATTGTTTGCAGCGGGGTTTTTGCAAAAATTGTAATAGCTTAACGGCATTGAATCAAACCGCAATTCCAAATTTTTTCCCCTTAATCTTGATTAAATGTGAAAGAAATGGCAATTACTCCTTGGTCGAGTATCTCATTTTACTCTAATAATGGTTTAAGCTGTAACAAGCTTACACATCACACGCATGGGCGCCCGAAGAAAACAACTATGGAAGGTAACCCATAGTTGTTTTCTTCGAGCGCCCATGCCCGAAGAAAACAACTATGAACGTGAAACGAAAGATTCACGTTCATTCTTGAAACTTAAAAGAAAAGGAAAGATGTCCGTAGGTAAATCAATTTGGAAAGAACATGTCCCCATTTCAAAGGTACATCACTTAAGAAAGAATATGTTCTCATTTAATCATCCAGTCACTGAATATATTTTCGAGCATGTTAACACATATGCGAAAATGCGCCTTCAATGTACTTTGGTGTAGTCTGTGACAAAAATACTTGAAGAAAAAGCATCTCTGAATCATTTGAAAATCAGAAGTCGATAATGGTAAATCAAAGTAACCATATAAAATAAATTAACTGCCACAGCATACTCTCGGAAATTGGTCTTCTGCAAATTACATAAGCAAATGGAATGCAATGCCAGAACTTCGCGCACATGGTTAATTGTTAAGAAAATGCTTAGAACGCTGCATTTGTGAAAGCACAAGGGTTGGAGATACACCCAAAGCAAGCAAAGAAAGTTTTGGGAGATGGAATGTTTCAGGATTTCATTGTCCTTGCAAGCAGGAGGCTATTAAGGCAGAAAATCCCCAAAAAGTACTATTACACATGCCTGCAAAATTTGAGTCACTGAAAATTGTCTGTAAGTTTTTAGTTGACTCTAAAGCTATTTGGTTTGATGATTTCAGAAATGACTATGATTTATCTCTAGGACGTAAGAATTTTTCCCAAAATGGATGTGAAGATATGGGAAAATGATCTGCACATTAATCTGATGAAAGTTTATTTTATTACAAAAAGTTTGAAACTTCCTTTAATGTACAAAATATGTTACAAAGGACCACTTTAAAATGTTCTTTATATTTACAATTCCTTATATTGCCTTTTTCTTTGATCTTCAAAGCTCCATTGGGTACTTTTTCTTTTATACACAGCTTGCGGGCTTTCTCTGTGCAACATCCAACAGTACTCTTCCCGCATGTTGACGTTCCTTTCTTCTTTGTATCTTCGCTCCGTCTTATTTATGTCTTGGTGGAATCTTTCTCCTTATTTTTCACTAAAGTCTTCGGGGTTTTCAGGAAAGCAGTCCAAGTGAACGTTCAGAAAGTGCACCTTCATCTCATTCAACTACCTGATGCTTTGAATTTTTCTGGCATGTTTTGTACAATTTGCTTGTTTGGGGGATTTTTGTAATTTCCCAAGAACTTTTTTACAACTTCCTTTAAAACACTCTCTCTTTCAACAGTTTTCATTTTGTCTTTAAAGGCATTGTCTTTTATGAGTTTTCAAATGCCTGGCCCTATAAAAAGGCTTTTTTTTTACCATTTGACATCTTACAATCACGGAAAATTCTTACACTGATACATAAACACTCTCTTTCTTTTGGCAGAGCTTTTACAGATTTCTTCATAAGTCTAAGTTCGATATGAAAAGGCAGTAAGAGGACATTTTGCGGATTAACGAAACTTTCCCGGATAACCTTTTTTTTTTTTCATGGTTTTAAAGCAACCATGCTTGTTCATTGTTTTTTGATCCAGCATTGGCCCTCCACACTGTCCCATTCGCATAGGGCATGGGTATTTTCTGTACTCACCTTGCAGTTCAATGGAGCATGAATAATCCTTAAAGGTCACCACATATCATCCATCTGCAATCCTCGTAGTTGCGCTGTGAGAATTAAGGTTGTATGTTCACAAATTTCTTTCAGGAGCATAGAATGAACAACCCGGACTGAAGTATACTTATTGGGTTGGAAAGAAAGTAACGTCTGTAAATGCAAGGCAACAGGAAAGTGCTAAGTGCTGTATATACAAGAACAAATTAGTCCAAAATGTATTTACCATCGTTCGCCGCGATCTGCTCCCATCGGCTGGACAACTGGTGGATACCGTCGCTGTAGAAATGTGGCGGCTTGGGAGAAAAGAAGTGAGTAAGTGCGCGTTCGACATCGTCCCGTTTGGTGAACCCTTGTCCGTCCAGGAATTAATGCAACGAACTTTCCAGGCGTACACTTTAATAGTCGCTTAGGGCAATGTCCGAGAAATGGCCTGGGTGCGGCATCAACTTCCACCCCAGAGCCCAGGTCCCTGATCTTGTGACAAGTCACCCGTGCTGTTTCACTCTATCCTGCTGCAAGAGAACGCCCATGTTGTTCAGCTTTGCTGATCATTTCGATATAGCGATGCGTGCAGATCCTCGAACTGAGTACAATACACATCAACGGTGATAGTTGTGTTGTCCGGCAGTAGCTCAAACAAGAAAGATGACACCGAATTTTCGGGTGTAATAAGCACGTCTTTTGAATCCGTTCTGACGCAAATTAAATTTATCAACGCTATTCAAAGTCAATGGAACCGGTATGGAAAACAATAGAATCTGACGGAAGAAAGAAGTTTTTCAGTCGGGTCTTTAATCCCTCAGATATTGCTGTAAACGGAATCGTGAGCTTACGAACTCTTAGAAACAGAGTTATCGATAAAAATAAGATGTGACTTTACGTTCCTTGGTGGGAAAACCATGCATTATTTTAGGAAGAAAGTGTTCACAAAAGGTTTATCCATATGAGCGGTATCGGTCCAAAAAAAAGAATTTTAGTCGAGTTTTCAGGAGCCCAGATTTTGCTACAATTACATCAGAAGTAGAAATAAACACTTGTGACCCCTGGTGGCCAAACCATTCTTTACTAAACATTAGAAATTATGTAAAAAATATTTTTCATCAGGTCTTGTATGCGATGCAGGAAGAATTTTTCTAATCGGTATTTTAGAAGCAGAAATAACGCAGAAAACGCACTTTACCTTTGTGCCCCCTAGCGGAAAGTATATGATTTACTTGAAAATTTTGAATTTATAGGAAACACATTTCGCATCGGAAACACATTTCGCATCGGAAACACATTTCGCATCGGAAACACTATCCAACAAAGAAGGAATTTTTCAAATCGGCCTCCTAGAAGTAGAGATATTGACAAAAATAAGATACACATCTACGCCCCTGGCGTAGAAACCATGCATTATTTCAAGAAGAAAATGTTCCTAAAATGTTTGTCGACATGAGTAGTATCGGTCCACAAAAGACTTTTTTTCAATCGAGATTTTAGGAGCTCAAATTTTGCTGCGAATACATCAGAAACGGAAATTAAGACTTACGCCACCTGGTGGCCAAATTTTTTTACAAAACTTTGAAATTACGTGCAAACGATTTCCCATCAAGAGCTGTATCCGGTGCAAAAAGAATTTTTCAGATCAGAGATTTAGAAGCACAGATATAGGGGGAAACGCAATTTACCTTACGCCCCCTAGCGGAAAGTCTGTGAATTACTTGAAAATTTTGAATTTATAGGAAAAACATGTCACACTAGAAACACCAACAAAAAAATATTTTTTTAAATCGGTCTCTTAGAAGTCGAGATATTGGCAAAAATAAGATATACATCTACGCCCCCTGGCATAGAAACCGTGCACTATTTTAAGAAGAAAATGTTACTAAAAGGTTTGTCGACATGAGTAGTATCGGTCTACGAACGATGTTATTTTCAATCGCGAATTTAGGAGCTCACATTTTACTGCAAATACATCAGAAGCGGAAATTAAGGTTTACGCCCCCTTGTGGCCAAACCATTTTTAAAAAAAATTAGAAATTATGTGCAAACGATTTCCCATCCGGAGCTGTATCCGGTGCAGAAAGAAGTTTTTCAGATCGGACATTTAGAAGCAGAGATATAGGGGAAAACGCAATTTACCTTTACGCCCCCTAGCGGAAAGTCTATGGATAACTTGAAAATTTTGAAATTATATGAAAAACATGCGACACGGAAAACACTATCCAACAAAGAAGGATTTTTTAAAATCGGACTTCTAGAAGTAGAGATATTGACAAAAATAAGATATACATCTACGCCACCTGGCGTAGAAACCGTGCACTATTATAAAAAAGTGTTTCTAAAAAGTTTGTCGGCATGAGTAGTATCGGTCTACAAACGATGTTATTTTCAATCGAGAATTTAGAAGCTCATATTTTGCTGCAAATACATCAGAAGCGGAAATTAAGGTTTACGCCCCTGGTGGCCTAACCATTTTTCTACAAAAATTAGAAATTATGTGCAAACGATTTTCCTTCAGGAGCTGTATCCGGTGCAGAAAGAATTTTTCAAATCGGAGATTTAGAAGCAGAGATATAGGGGGAAACGCAATTTACCTTTACGCCCCCTAACGGAAAGTCTATGAATTACTTGAAAATTTTTGAAACTATATGAAAAACATGTCACACGGAAAACACTATCCAACAAAGAAGTAATTTTTCAAATTGGAGTCCTAGAAGTAGAGATATTGACAAAAATAAGATATACATCTACGCCCCCTGGCGGAGAAACTGCAATATTTTAGGAAGAAAATATTCCGAAAAGGTTTATCGATGTGAGTGGCATCAGTCCACGAAAGAATTTTTTCAATCGATATTTTATAGCAAATACATCAGAAACGAAAATTAACACTTACGCCCCCTGGAGGCCAAAATATTTTTTACCAAAAATTCGAAATTATATGCAAAAGATTGTGCATCAGGAGATGTATGAGTTGCAAAAAAATTATCAAATCGGAGGTTTAGAAGAAGAGTTATCGGGAAAAAAGCAATTTACTTTTACGCCCCTAGCGGAAAATCTATACGTAATTTGAAAAAGAAACTTTATTCAAAATACTCTTCGACATAAATGCAATCGAAAGATAAAAGATGTTTTTCAATCGGATGTTTAGAAGCAAATATGTGGAATGAAACGTATTTTTGAATTCGACATCATCTGCATTTACGCCCTCTAGCGGCGAAATTGTACTTCTTAAGAAAAACGAAATAAAGGATCATCATTTGCAGATTTCAAGCTTTCGAATGCAAAAAGAATTTTTCAAATCGGACTGATAGTTGCAGAGACACCATGGGTACAGATGGACGGACGGACGGACGGACAAACCGATAACATAAGCACGATCTTTTTTTACAAAAGACGTGCTAAAACCACGACACCTCGCATATCACACCAAATAGACAGCAGGACATTTCATGGGTGGACGCCGTCTTTGGTATCGGCACAGACTTCTGTTTTGGGTCAAAATACTGTTTCCGGGCACTGACAATTTCATAGAGGACCGATTTCTCGTCAGCTGTTACAATGCGATCCAAGAACAGTTCAGCTTTGTCACGTGCAAGCAGTAAAATGCATTCACTCATACGATTTGCTTTCTGCTTAGTTGTGAGTTTTTGGGGTAACCACACTCCCTTCTTGTGCACCTTCCGAAGCTGACGCAGGGGCGTGATAATGCTCGTGAGTGTAGTACCCAGTTGCTGTTCGGCCAACTCCCGCGGGGTCACACGTGGGTTCGTTTCCAATAAGGTCTTCAACATATCCATATCCACTGTTGCGGGTCTTCTGGATTTGGGATGGTCTAAGAGGTCAAAATTTCCCTCTCGAAAACGTTCAAACCACCGACAGCACTGGCGATGTAATATGGCATCGGGGTACACACTGGTCGTGTTCCTTACAGCATTTGAGGGGCTGCTATCACGACTGAATTCATACAGTATGCAGTGTTGGCTGTGCACCTTGTCCACTTCCTTGTTGGTTGGCGCTTACCCATTTCGCCTTCTCACGGCTAACAGCCATTGACTTAAGCCACGTACCTGCTGATGTCATGCCGGTATGCTGCGCAGTCTCAGTGGCCAGTGTGTCCCGTGGCCGAGACTTCAACTTCGAGTACCTCATCGTTGGGCAAAACTTCCTTTCCGACCCAAAACTACCTTTATGTAACAACACTGCTTTGAGATCCTTTTCGATGAGTCAGTAAAGAGTCTCCTCTCGTCCACGTTGTACTCAATGTTGCACTTTTGCACCAGTCCAATAACATCACTACAGTACACTGAGTAAATATCTTGAGAAAAATATGGGATGAAATATTTTTCTCTATTACTATACCACGAGAAAGAGGTTTCCAAGACCCAGTAACTATTTTTCCTTAAACCTAGAGCCTATCACTTCTGCAATTCCTTAAGAAGATCTACGGTAAGTTTCAGACTAAATCGTTCAATTCACTCTGCGATAAAAGCTGAGATTCTGTACCACATGAGGTACCATGAACGTACTCATCAAAATCTTGCTCTTCCTTTTTTGGAATAAGTAGTTGTATCACTTAATGTATTTAGTATCAAAGGCACTCGTATACTTGGGCCATTAGACACAGGGCGGATGACACATGGAACGTTCTGGTAGAAAATTTCCTTCCTATTTTTCAGACTCTACCCCTTTGATTTACAAGAGCGAAAGTAATAGAGACCACTATGATTTCTTGGTTCCCTTCAGACCACCCCGACTCCAAAACGCAAAGATATTTTCTTACCTTTTGACCACCGTAGGAGTTCTTCTACCAAACACAACACACCTTGTGCGAAGTCCACGACTTATCTTGATCACCAGATTTTGCACCAGAATATGCATAATATCTGAAGAATGTAATGTTCATCTGTCTCTTTTTGTGTATATAGTTACCACAGATGTGTAAAAAAGTTATTTGGTGAATTAAAACACACCCTTGCTACCATTTAGTTCACAGCGTTAATGATAGAAGCACAAAATCATAAAACACTGCTAGTGAAAGAAAAGAACTAAAGGAAAGAACATTCGTTATGACAGAACTGTTACCCGCAAACATTCTGATGCAACTGAACAGAAGGCACAGATAAGGTAGGGCGGGACAATGCTGTTGAGTCATGGCTGACAAACTTGATAAAACCGAAATCATGATGTATCTGGCACAATCACTCACTCTCACATTGTTTGCACCGCAAAAAGTAAACTACACTGGTGTCCAAAATTAAAGTCCAGACGGCAAGAGCGGGCAAATAATCCAAAGCTCTCAATTAAATTTTACGATGCTCGTAGAACATATGCAAATGTATACGAGAACCAAATACACACAGCGAAATTTGCATATCGGTAAACGAAATGCTCCCAACTATGCAAATTGAGCTGAACCAACGGAGAGCGGCAGTGGCTTTTCTAGTCGGCAGTTCGTTTAAGAAGCGTTCCGGTGCCTGAAAATGCTGTTCTTATGCCTCACGCATATGTATCCGATGCTTTACGGTGGAGAGCGATAGGACGACTCGACGCAGGCCAGTCTCAGGTCCATGTCACAAGGGACTTGAATATCCATCCCACCTTAGTTTCACGGTTACGGCAGTAATTCAATAACACCGGTGGGTTATCACGGCAGCCTGGGAAAGATCATCCAAGACGTAAGACACCTCGTGATGACAATCATGTCGCTTTAATTGCATGACGTCGTGGGTCCTATACTGCCCGGAAGTTGTTTTTGGTGCTCTCAGCTGTCACTGGAACTATGATATCAAGGCAAACGATGTATAGAAGGCTACATACAATTGACCTTTACGCCAAGAGACAAATTGTTTGTGTCACCCTAACCACACCTCGCAGGAGAGATCCCTTGCACTGGTGAAGTCGATGTCGTTCCTAGGCCCCACACGAGTGGGCCGATATTCTTTTTACAGAGGAGTCGATATTCAGTTATTCAATCTACAAGCGACTTCTCGTTGGCATTTCATCTGAGGGTAACGTAATGAGTGTGCAAAGGTCTGCAAACGAGGCTCCTTCGGAGGCAGTAGTCTGCTGGTGAGGGGTGGCATCATGTTCAGCGGCCACACACCACTCCACAAGTGTACAGGAGGCAATGTCAATACTGAGTGCTATAGGGACGAGATCCAAGAGCCGCATGTCAACTTTTTCGGGGAGTGGTTGACCCACAGTTCCATTTAATGGATGATAACGTTCACCCGCACAGGCTTCATCTTGATGCTGATTTCCCGCACAGCGAGAATATTCGGCGTATGGCTGGAGAGTCAAGAATCCGGAACTGAACACTATAAAGCATGCCAGGGATACTCTGATACGATACGTAGCAGCACTTCATCCCCCTCTCAGAACCTTTTCTGAAGTTCGCTCCTGTCTCACCAAGGAAGGGAGTTCTTTAGCTTTAGCTCCAGAGTTCATCAATAACCTGGAGATGAGTATGTATCGTCGTTGTGAGAGTTGTCTGCCCGTAGGTGGTGATCACATTCCTTAATAAGACATTTTTATGTGGCATTCTGACATCTCACCTTGTTTACATTTGCGGGTGTGACTCTGTATATGCAAAATGTGCACATATTTGTCTACTGTTATAAAATGTTTATTACCTTTATGATTCACATGCCAAACGTCTCTACCTGCTGTTACGTGCGTTCCTTTTTATCCTTGCGAATGCCTTCCGTACTTTAATTTTGGAGTAAATCGATTCCCTGTCGCTTGACCTCCGCACGTTTTTGTAACGAGGGAAAGTAAAACAACTGCAGCTCGATTTGATTTAGTTGTGCCGAGAGGACTTAATATTTACATTTTGCAGTGTGAACAATGTTTTACCGACCTTAATGGCTTCTTTTTGTTACAAACATAATCTATTTATAGTAGATTCGTCAAATGATAGTAAAATCAGTAAACAAAGAAGCTAGAATTAAATAATTGTTTTATGCATAAGAACAGACGAATTAATAGAAAGCAAAATTAAATTTTAATTTTGTGGGAAAATGATAAGTGTTAATTTGTTTACTATTTTTCCTGAGATCAGCACCTAAAAATCTATGAAAAAGGGTTAACATTTTTCAGGAAATTTTTCCATCGCAGATCTGAGATATTTATTTGGACAGATATGTTATTCACTATCCTTTGTCTCAATATTTTTTAAGTCTAATATGTTAAAGATTCAAAGTGAGTTGCCAAAAATACAAAAACTTAGTAGAGAATCTATCAATGTGCTGAAGCAGTAAGATAGTAAAAGACTTCGTGAAGACATAAATAAAATATTTGCAAAGTAAAAGAAATCTTAAAGGAAATAAAATTTAAAACATTTTTCAAAGACATCCGTTTTTGACGCAGCTTGTCTTTTAAGTAAACAGTGATTTTTTTGCATCTGCGTCAAAGAGTTACTCGAAATGCAAAACCAGAAAATTTTATCTGCTAACCAAATTCTTAATAGGCAAACATGTCTTTAAATTGTGTTAGTATAGTTATCAGTTTTTAACGTCACGATGCTGTAGTCTATGTAGAAAGTAGTATTCAATGCTGTTGTGTTTTTAAGGCAGCTGTGCGCCCTCGAAGTAGGAGAACATCAGAAAGAACTGATGCAATTCCTTTGCTGAGAGTTGTACTTAAGCTGTCAACAAAGGCTCGCAGACAGATTAGCGACCTTAACCCAGAGAGAAGAGGGACAAGTTTAAAATCCCCTAAAATGATATCATTTCAGTAGCTGAGTATACTTGTGCTACTTAGTTATAACAACTTCTAAATTATGATATTCTGCCTTACATACTCCATTCTGATACACAGCAATCAAAATAAAATACCGCGCTTCTCCTAGTTACTATATTTTCCAAATCTAAAAAACAAATCCATTAAAAAGTGTTAATTAATTAGGTTTATTTACACTTGAAAAGTAAGGGATGTTATTGTCCTGTCCAATTATTTTGCTGAAGCAAGCGTGTAAAAGCTTTTTCTCACCATCTGCTGTTTTATTTCACTATCTACACTGGCGGAAAGTGAAAAAAGAACACTAAGAAGGAGACGTCTGATACCAACGAAATTTATACAGCATAATAACGGAATACAGAGGATAACGTGATCAAAACATTATGGCAAAATACAGCTATATTTGCTGGTAAACTCAAACATAACATTTCCATGTAACATGGTTAGTACGAGGTTGAACCGCCATGAACTGCGTCACACTGTGCAGTTCTGGCATGGAGTCTGTCGTACAGATGTTGGATGTAAGTTTGGGGTATTGAGTCCCAAGCATCCTCAACCTGGACGCGTAAATCGGGGATGGTCGTGGCTGGCCGTGGAGACCGGGTAAATCGTTGTCCCATAAAATCCCACACGTGCTCAATGGGGGACAAATCCGATGAACGTGCAGGCCATGGAAGTTGTCTCATGCCCTGAAGTGCATGTTGCGTTGCACGTGCCGTGTGTGGGCGTGCGTTATCTTGCTGGAAAACACCACGATGGACCGACCTTACAAATGGCACAACAACCGGCTGACTGATGTTGTTGATGTAGGAGGTGCTGTTTAACGTACCCGGTACAAACACAGGGCCTAGACCAGGAGACCAGGTGTAGGCCCTGTGTGTCGCTGGCGGATGCAAGAAGGGTGGAGACGCTCCCCTGTGCGTCTGCGAACACGCATACGGCCATCGGCGGCTCCCAAGCAGAATCTGCTTTCATCGCTGAACACGACAGAACGCCATTGCGTTCTCCAGTGCAGACGTTGGAGACACCACTGCAGCCGTTCATGACGGCGGGCTAGAGACAGAGGTACACATGCCAGAGGCACACGTGCACGTAGTCCTGCATCCAGTAGACGGTTGCGCATTGTTCGCACAGTCACCTCAGGTGCAACGGCAGCTCGGATTTGCGTCGCAGTGGATGTTCTGCTTGACAACGCCGCTCTTCTTATGCGTCGATCGGTCCGCTCGTCAGTCCGTCTGTGACTCCAGGTTCCATGTCTTCTCGTGTGGGAATGTTCCTCGGACCATCTACGCCACCATCGTACCACCACCGATACTTCCCGTCCAATTCGCTCCGCAATACGACGATACGACCATCCGGCCTCGCGGAGTCCGACTAGACGGCCTCGCTCAAAGTCGGATAACTGCTGAAATCGTACACGTCTTCCATGTCCAGGCATTGCAGCTTCTTCAGGGTCTTCGTACGTGTCCGTACGCCGACGACTGATTACATTCACTTCGCCGTACTCCTTAAATACCACCGACGATAATTTGCATATTATGCCGTGCTGTGGCGTAAGCGCTCACCGGTTGGTCCCGAAATTAACATCACACCTACGTAAACCCGACCCCATTAACATATGTTAATTGCATGATCGTCCACCAATTCCTTCGTGGTGTTCTTTTTCATTTTTCGCCAGTGTATAATCGTTTGGTAAATCTTGAAAAGCCATTGTGTGTTTGCCTCGAGAACTTCTGCATCACTCAGTTGAATCAAAACATGACGATTACTTTCTTGAGCTTAATATAAAAATATGAACTAAAAATTATATGAAAATTCCTTGCGACCTTGGAAATTGCTGCCCCCTATAAATGAGAAACTTAATATTAATTGAATTTACTCTGTTTTCTATAGATACTACGTACGTAAAACGATAGTAAACGTAAAACTATAGTCCTTTGTTACTCTCACGTTCACCAGATAGGAAATCCCAGATCACGGATAACCCAAACTCCCATAATTCCCTTGACAAGAGTGGGAACTATATTAGCCTATTTTAAACAAAAGGACGTTTTAAAAAACTTTCAGGAGCAACTATTCTGTAGGAAACTAGAAAAATATCACTCTATGAATAATGTTTTGCTGCATCAAGTATCCCAAAAAAAAACCGATACGGATAAAAAAGTCCTGCAGAAACAGGTAAAATATTTAGTCACATTTGCATGAAGGAACCTTATTAATTTATGTTTGTACGATAATGACTTTATTTTTATATAAATCAGTTAAAGCTGCTGAATTATTAAGTCTATGCATAAGTTTCTATCGTTTTATGGTCGAATACGTGTCGTTCTTATTCAAGCAAGGCGCATTTATCATCATGGGAATGTATGCACTCTGTGAGCTACATCTTTGGGCCATCTTACCGGTAGCTGGTGAATACTGTAATAAAAGAATGACGTCTGTTTTTATGCGATGAAATCGTCGATGCATCTTTAGAAATCCACAAGTTTAGCTAATCGCTGGAGGTCAAGAATTGTTGTATGGGACGAACCAAGTGGATAGCAATACGTCACTCACCACTGTTAAGCCAAGGGAAGTATGCCGTAGTATGCAGAACCTTCTACATCCGGCTGCATGATGGTTTCCAGGTTGCTACAACCACTTAAGGTTGTACTTTTATCGTGGAACAGAATGACCTTCCGACGCCCATGTCCTGAAAATGGTAGTTTCCTTTGTAGTTCTTCGTACAAACGCAGTGTAGTGACGACTGTGGCGTTTCGCAATCACTGTTAGATTTGGTGGCATGAGTTCATGAGACACCATACCATGTATGTCTCCCCAAATGCAGAGAACTTTTTCCCTTGGATGTTGGGTTTCCGTGTTGATGTTGTTAGCTGGCCGGATTCTACCCAGCATCCTTTGCATTACGGGTTGCCTCAACGAATCGAGTTTTCGTCACTCGTAAAGGTTTTCCTGGAGAAGTCTTTCTTACGATGTATATGAAGTCAGTGAAATACATATGTTCAGTCTCTGCCCAATGTCACACTCGGTGAGTTCGTGTAAGACCCACTTTTCTGTTTTTTGGATCTTTCCCATGGCATGCAACCATCGAACCATGGTTGAATGATTCACATCTAACTGTATTACTAGTTTTGTGGTCATCTGGATGGCAGCTAAGTCCACAAGGGCTTAAAAGTATGAACTCTGTATCTCGATCGACCGTCTGGTACGCTGCTTCTTCTCCACCATGCAATGGTCACTTCTGAACTTCACAAACCACTCACGACAAGTGTTGGCATCTAAAGCTTTTTTGCCGTGTCACGAACAAATTA
Organism: Macrothele yani; assembly: GCA_039090855.1. NCBI lineage: Eukaryota > Metazoa > Arthropoda > Arachnida > Araneae > Macrothelidae > Macrothele > Macrothele yani. The sequence goes on along the minus strand of CM077002.1, from coordinate 101,085,482 downwards.
TCTCGCATGCTTCTGCAGTAGTTTCCTCGATATTAAAAATAAACAACAGACAGTGGCGAATAAGGACCTTGTCCTTATTCGTCACTGTCTGTTGTTAGTTGCAAAGTCCTAGCTCAAATACCCACATGTGTGATCTGGCCGCCAACACGTGTCGTGCGACGGAGGGTTTCCACCTTACCCCTGCAGCCCATAATTCTGACAAAGCTTCAACCATTTTGCGTGGATTGCCAAAAATTTCCGTACAGACCTCAGAAAAACACAAAATACTGTATTTCATCAACCGTGGACGGAAGCTTGGAAATTTTATTTTGCGGACGAGTGTTACTCCACAAAAGCTCATTATATAATTAATTAGCGTTTGTGTATTACGCATGCTTTATGTGGTAGGTTATTTCGCATTTTAAAACCACGGAAATTCCTTTTCTTCCTAAGCAATATAAAAGCAATACGTCACTCACCACTGTTAAGCCAAGTTTTTGAATGAGTTTTGTCTAAACAAAGTGTTAGAAGCTAAAATCACGTTTAGAGTGTGAAGTGATGAAGATCAAACTTTGCTTTGTATGAAAAACTGTTATCATGCAAAACCAGATGTTTGGATTATAGTGAACTGTCACTGGAGATTAATGACATTTGGCTTGGTTACAGAAAATGTCGCTCATATGACAGGCAATGTTTTCTCGATGTTAATTATGACAAAACATTAAGCTCACTTGCGTTGATTTTCTTCCACTTTATTACACGCCAGTTTCCTATACTTAAACACAAGATCACAGTGTAATTCTTAGTTTACCTGTTATTAAGTCGCGGTTCGCCTATTATTCACAGGTTGCTCAGACCAAACTTTCTTTCTATCCATTACTTCGACAGAATCTACAGTTTCCCGTATTACAGTGGTTTTGGGAGTGGTCTTCTCGTTCCTTCATGATTCAAGGTTCCTGATTTGATTCATGGATTCTCTGTTTTCTAGGATGACACTAGCTCTTTCATTTTCCTGGATCTAACAGGACTAGGTGTTTTCTGGTGTACGATGCTCTTGGAAATTAAAAACATCCTAAAATAGAAAAGATAATACATATTATATTACAAAGAAGTTCAAGCCCTAAGAAAGATTTTCTATCTCGCGCTCGTTTGATGCGTTTGATCACAAAGTTGCTGTTATATATCTACTGTAAATCAAGATTTCTCTTAGTTAGCTGATGCACTGTCACTATTAACTGCTAGATATCGGCTGCACTTTCAGATCTTAACAGACTTAGACATTTTGACCAGAAGTCAAACAAAGGACAAATACCTGTATACTGTTTAGCAACAGATATTTGCCAAAGCTCATTTAATTCTGACAAAACACTAAATTCACTTGTGTTTGTCGTAATTAAAAGCTATAATACCGTCATGAATGAAATACCGGATTACACCATATAATACAAATTCTGAAGATGACAATCCGTTTTTTGGTGTAAATATGACAAGGATGGCAAGTCAGATAATATCCGAAAACTTGAAAATTTCGTCGTACTGGAGCGGAAATCGATCCCGCGTCTCCCAGATAGCGCCCGGGTATGCTAAGCCCTACACCACCCAGAACGACCAAGTCTCAAGTTTCCGATTAATTTGAATATAACCATCACACGATTTGCTAGTCGAGGCAACAACATTCATGTTTACCGAATCTGGAGGTTAAGAGGGGGAATCGAACCCGCTATCTGGGAAACGCGGATTCTATTCCCACTCCAGGACGACGAAATTTTCAAGTTTTCGGATATTATTTGCCTTACCATTCTTGTCATATTTACACCAAAAAACGGATTGTCACTTTCAAAATTTGAATAATGTATTTCTACCACTAATAAATCGATGTTATATTAAAATTTGCTTTACATTCCAGATCGCCCAGTAGCAAGTGGCTAGGACGATCGAGACATATTACTGTCTTATATCGATTGATCGAGACGTGGATACTGTGTTTAATACTGATCAGTGATTAGGAAGTACCGCTTCCTGTGAAGTAATTGAAGTGGCTCATACGTTGACACGGGGAAGAATGCCCCATTGAGCAAATCGAGTGCTTGTTGCAGATTCCATTCTTTGCTTCTTGGATTTCTTTTGATAAGTATGATATGAGCATGTTAATATTACTAATTTATGATAAGCATGATTACGAGAAGATGGCACTGGCTATTGTCTTCTCGTACTCATGGGTCTGTTTTGTAATTCGGAGTAGGATTCGCGTTTGTTCTAATGACACTAGTTATCTTCCTTTCTGGAAACCAGTGTCTCTAAATTAGAGATGGCAGAATCCTCCAAGATTTAGATGTTCATGGCGTTCGTTCATCCAATATGAAAACATTACGAAGCGTAAAACTTGGCGGCCACAGTAGGTTCACGTACTTTTAAAGACAGCAGAAACAAAAAAACATTTACATCAATACTACAAGCAGAACAGAGATTCAATAACTGGCGTGTTCGAGATCACTCGACATATCGAAACAGACTTCATTCAGAACGACGCGAGATGCTGTTTCCTACTCAGGAACGTCGTTAGGTTTTGAAATCTGGATGGGCGACGGGTGGGCGAGCATTATTTTTGGTGGGGCAAGCTTGATAGCAACTATATTTACAAAACACTGAAAGGGCTAATTTTTAATGCTTTTCACTATCCGTTGCATAGGAATTCGTGCAATCCTCACTCCCTCCACCTGTACAAACACACACTCATACATGGATATGACTAGTTACGTTACTAGTGTAAGATACAAGTGTTACTGCGTAGAACGTCGCCTACAACGTTTTCCTTCCTCTGAATGCATTGTGTTAAACCACTTTTCAAAATTTTGCATTGTTGCTTACGACAATGGTACTGTACTTGAACAATTTAAAGGAAAATCTCGTTTGTGTTTACCTAACACAAATTTTAACTCTGTGCCACGCAGACACAATACCAGCGATTGTGCCTTGTTGTCCTCTCCTGCAGAGCCGTCTTCGCCGCCCGGGTGGCGCAATGGTCTAAGCGCTGAGAGAAAGGTCCGGTTCAAATACCATCAGGCATGGATGTTGTATTTGTCTAATGTTACGGGCTTTCTCCCTTTCCTGGAACCAGTAACCCTAAATTAAAGACGGGCGACTGCTTATTACCCACTGAGTTGCTCACTGTAATCGTTAAACCTTTAATAAAAAAACAAATTAGTTAAATCGTGCAATGCATTGATTATGATACGCTTTCCAACATACCAGAAATTATTACTCAACTTATTACTCAAATTATGACGATAATGGCTGTGGAATAAATCTTAATCCTGTGTCCTGACCTTTCACCCCATTTCGATGCTATTGAACAGAATTGGTTCAGTAAGTTTCCGGAACAACATGATAAAGTTTTGTTGCAATCGAAGCATTTTTACGTAAGTTACGACGCATAAGGGCGATGGAATGAATCCCTCTCCTATCTCCTGACCTTTGACCCCATTTCACCCATTCTCAACAGAATTCGTCCCTAGGTGGTCCCTTTCAACATACTAAAATTTCATCGAAATCGAACCATTTTTACGCAAGTTATGACGAATAAGGGCGATGAAATGGATCCCGCTTCTTTGTCCTGACCTTTGACCCCATTTCCTCCATTTTAAATAGAGCTCGTCCCCAGGTGGTCCCCTACCACATACTAAAATTTCATCGAAATCGAATCATTTTTACGCAAGTTATGACGTATAAAGGCAATGGAATGGATCTCGCTCCTATGATCTGACCTTTGACCCCATTATTCCCATTTCCCAAAGGGTTTGTTCTGAGGTGGTCCCCTACCACATACTGAAATTTCATCGAAATCGAACCATTTTTACGTGAGTTATCGTGCGAACGGGCAGATAGACAGACGGATAAAGCTGGAGCATATGCGCTTCTTCAACGTACGGTTGGAAAGCGTAAAAAAGCAGTCTTGAGCCACTTCCTGCACTTTTACTGTGCTCGGGCAGTCTTAAGAGCGCTAGCGCAGCTTCAGAATTCACTTTCTATGTTGAAATCCCCTATTTTGTAAAGAAAGCAAACAGCGGAGAAATTAGTAGTGACCTCCCTCAGTTAAGTCCTATCCATTCTCCTCATTAGGCCCCTCCCCGTACAATCATGAAAAAGAGGTTTAAACTAAGGATTTGGACGAGTGGAGAACAACTGAATTTTCATGGTGCTGTAATGCTATTTTGATACTCTTTATATGGAGAAGTAACAACCCAGGTAGCACAGCTTTGCAATTTAACGTTGGCCCAACACTGAGCCACCGTCTTCTATTCCTGAAAGACGTCGGCTCAGTGTTGGGCCAACGTTAAACTGCAGGCTGTGCTACCTGGGAACGCATTTCCGAGGGAGAAAATACTTAGGGCTACATGAAATAAAACACAAGATTTATTACTTGGCAAAGTCCAGATTATATTCTAAAATTTAATATTTTGAAAAATGGCACACTTTGAACTGGGTGGGTGGCGGGGTGGGGAAAACAAATTTCAGGGCAAAACAAGCCTACCGTCGCACCCCTTGGCGACGTCCCGGTTGCTACTCTTATTCGTGATATAAGTGCACTAGTTTTTCACCACCTTTTCATTGTCTTTGTGTTGACAGCAAACTTCTTCTCAGCGAGAAGATGAAAGCTGCTCAAACGAGAACTGTCCGCTGCGAAAAATGGAGACCACTGTTATTTTAAGCTGCACGGTTATTAACTCAACCGCCCATTTGCGCAAGGGTTTCGTTCTGCAGAAACTTTGTGGTCGTTAAATTAGCGCAAACTGAGTTTAAGAAGCGACGGGAAACAATGATTTAGGTTCTGATATAGTTTATTGTCTACTAATATTTATGTAAAGTTCATAACGCCGTACAAATAAAAAGTGTTAAACAAAAGTTTGTAACAAATGATCTTTTTTTCCGTAAAAGGCACATCAGAAAATGAAAAAGAAAAAAAATCAAAGATCTCTTCAAAACAATTCCATAAATGTAATCCTAATCCAAACCAGATTCGATGCTAACCATCTCCGAAGGGCCTGTTGCGCTTAAAGTTTTTGCTGAGAAAAAATCGTTGGATTGACCGAGCAATACCATAATTGTAAGCACTCGTGTCTTTTTCATCATCTCAGACGGCATAAGATTGTATGTGGCAACAGCATTATTGACATTTCTATTCATCAACAGTCCATGTTCATAAACGTAGCTCCTATAAAACTCAATACGAAGTAAGGCGCGAAAACATACATCACCACTATGATTTGTAACTGCCGACCGCGGCTGCGAGAACTCCACCAGATAAGGTACCGACCAGAATAAAATAGCTACGTTTCTCACAATAAAATGCTTATGATACATTGACTACAGTTTAGCAGAGCGTTTGGCTCGGCATCATCAGGAACAATGGACCTGATGATGACGAGTCAAACGTTCTGCGAAACTATAGTCGATGTATCATAAGCATTTTATGCTGAGAAACGTAGCTATTTTTATTCTATCTTAACACCACCAGTTTAGTAGTCATAAATTATATATACGGTACCAAACAGTTGGAGCTGATTCGTGCAAAACGCGAAGCATACTGAGATACCACAGGCTCCAGCCATTGTCAGGTGACTGAACCATTCAACGAACAGGAAATCGGCAATCCCGCCAATGAGCTCAGAGCATGGAACACAGACGTTATCCTCGCGAAGTAGATAAAGCTGCTAGGAATACCATATACCTACAGAAACATAACTGATGCATGTTTACGGCGAGTAGTTCGCGCATACTTTAATTCGCGAAAATGGAACTCTTGCACACGGAGCGATGAATGTATTACACTGAGTGGCCACTTTATCATGACCACCTGACAGTTTTATGTATGCAAATGAGTTATGGCTGCACGTTGTTGCCGCCAGAGGGCGAGGCTAGTATAAAAGGGAAAGCTTAGTGCTTGCGACAGCAGTAGAAGTGATTTTTGGGTGACGAGATGGGTAAAAAATGCGATTTGACGGACTTTCAACGAGGGATGATTGTAGGAGCTCGAAGCCATGGAGTGAGTATCACCAAAACCGCCGCATTCGTGAAATGTTCCAGAGCAGCTGTTGTTAAAGTGTTTAAAGACTGAACTGTCAGCCAAAAAACTAGGCCTCTACGTGCAACGTGTGGTCGTCATCGACTAGTGACTGCTCCGGTGGAACGGAGAGTGTCTAGACTGGTAACAGACAACAGAAGGGCAACAGTGCAGCAAATTACAGACCATCTTAATCAATGATCCCCTCAAATGATCTCTGCACGCACTGTTCGCCGTACACTGCATCGGATGGGATATGGCAGCCAAAGGCCTGTTCGAACACATTTGCTGTCTGCAGTTAACAAGAGAAAACGTCTTCAGTTCGCACAGGAGCACAAGGAATGGACAGTCGATAATTGGAACCGAGTTATGTGGTCCGATGAATCACGTTTTCAGTTGCACCATGCCGATGGCCTAGTGAGAATTATGCGGAAACAGCACGACAGCATGGACCCCAAATGCATTGCTACAACCCTTCAAGCTGGTGGAGGCAACGTTATGGTTCAGGAAATGTTTTCCTGGCATGATTTGGGCGCTTTAATTCGTGTTGATCAACGTCTGACTGGCATATCATATCTGAACATCGTTGCGGACAGAGTGCATCCTGTCATGTGGATGGTTTATCCCAATGGCTATGGCTACTTTCAATAACATAATGCGTCCTGCCAGAGTGCTCGTATTGTACAGGATTGGTTTCAGGAACATGCCGGTGAGTTTACTTTGCTTAGGTGGCTCCCACAATCTCCAGATCTCAACTCCATTGAGAATTTGTAAGATGAAGTTGAACGAGCCATCAGACAGCTGGATCCACAACATTGCAATCTCACACTCCTGGAAAGTGCTATTCAACAAGCATGGTCTCAGATTCCCCAAACCACCTATCAACAACTCGTGGAGTCCATGCCACGAAGAATCGACGCAGTATTAAAGGCAAAAGCTGCCCCAACGAAGTACTGAGGGGGGTGGTCATAATAAAGTGGCCACTCAATGTATAACCTGCTACTTCAGCACCATTGCTACCTTCTGTGTAATCACTGTATGTGCAAATAGTACAGTACGTTGCACTCATCCGTCATTCATTCTTACGCTGTAAAATGTTTTCAAAGGACAATTAATCGAAACTAATAATAATGTGGCTGCTGTTGTTTCATATATTTCTGAAGCTTTAATTAATAAATCCTATCTGTAAAAGTGAAGAAGGTTTCGTATTTCTTAGTTATTTATCCGGTCTTCATTTGAGAAAAAAGCCAGATTTCATGCCTTCATTCACGTTCATATTTTTTTCTTTCCTTTTTTTTCTTTTTTTACTTTAGACGCTTTGAAGTCCTTAAATATTTTCCATCGCAAGTTAAGTTCTTTAAAAGCTTTGTTTAAAAAATTCTAACCTCTTGTCATAGCGACAACACTGGCAGTACATTGTTTTTAAAACTCTTTGTCGTGGAAAAACAAACCGATGCATACTCTTTCTTTATTTTACCAACGAAATTGTCGGGAGATTATTCATCTCTTTTTGAAATGTTTCCTTTTTATTTTCTTTCTCTTTTTATTCTAAGTGTTTGACCGCAGATTCTTTGATGAAAAGACCCTTGAAAATTTTTATTAAAAACACTGATTTTTTTAATAAGGGCTTGGTACCTATAATCTTTGCAATCCATTAAGACATTGAACGTTCTCTTCTTTTTCTGCCGGTAGCGTTTTTATTCATTTTGTAATTTTTTTTTTCATTTTACAGTTCCTTGCCTTTCAATGATCTTTGCTGTCTTTTCAATTTGTGTAATTGTGTACATTCTTCTTTTCTTTCTCCACACACTTCAAAATGTGTTCGTGCTTAGATCTTCTGCTTTCAAACGATTTAAACCGCAATCTCACGCTGCTAGGCTTCAAGAGAAACGCATTATTTTCCCCTTCTCGAAGTATCTGAAAAAGTACCACTTACTTTTAATTGGCGCTCTTAATAAATTAATGAAATATTCCATTTATTATGCAGCAAGCCCCGTGAATTGCTCAGAAAATCGGCACAATGGTTACTGTCATAGACATACATACGGCTTAGCAAATTTCGAGGGAAACAACATGATTGTAGGATTTTCAATAGATAGAGAGATGAATAGATATTTCGTATTGAAAAATTATAAGCACAATAAGGGTGTAGAAAATAAAATGTGCTCAAAAATCAAACGAAAAGGTAACTTTTTTTCTGTATGAGCAACTACCTCCTACTCAGAAAGATTAATGAATTTAGTGAGATTAAAAATAATTTCCTTTGTTTGTGATAGAAGTCTAACGTGTCGTCTTTTGCGCTAAATAACTGATGGTGTGCATCCCTTTTATCCATAAATTAATTCACAGTTTGCTGAAAGTGGTGGTACTAATACTCTAAGACAGAGATGTTTGAAGTCTATCATATTGTTTCGTTAGAGGTTTGCTCTCGCGCAACAGAATTGTCGAACGGATGTGTTGACGTTATCACACTGTCTTTGAGATGGAACTTTTTGATAGTACGTTAGAGGAGATCAAAATGGGAATTCGCATGTAGTATGCTTCCCTTTGGGGATCTCACAGGCGTTAGTACTAACACTTTGTGCTCAGTGTAATACACGGGGGGATGACAAGGCGAAGCACAATATTTAATGGTGATCTGATAATTTCTCCGCATCAGTCAATATGTGATACAGTCTATTACGAAGTAGAACCCTCGTTCTAGCTCTAAAGCTAGTTTGAAACAAAGGGTATATGGGTACCCTTCCATGGAGTACTCTCCAGTGGATGTCTGAGGCACGCTTGTGAGTATTTCAACGATACAGATACAACTGCATATGTGCATGAATAAGCTTAAGAAAGGGATTTTGAGGGTAACACTGGAGTAAAGCATAAGAGTGAAATAACTGCAGAAATTACAAGGCTTCATTTGAGTACTACGTTGATACTGAGAATCCTGATTGCGGATTGAGATTTTTTGTTAGCGCTTTGTGGATCAGTTGCAGAAGTTTAACATCTGTAATTTTAATCTTGGGGACCAGCAGCAAAGTTACCCGGGTTTTTGTTAAAGCAAAGCGAGATTTTAAGCTGTTTCTTCCTTTTGAAAAATATCTGCATTTCTAGCAGAAACTGTAGAATTTGGTGTGTATTTTGTGCTTCTTTTATAGAAATTGTGTTTTAAGAGAAAATTGGGTGTATTGTAAAAAAAGTTTGTTTAATTGATAGCCTTGTTTTGGTTCTATTGATTGATTTAAATAAGATGATTGTGTTTGATCTTTGTTGTTTATAGTGAGAAATCAATTGTCAATTGAATTTTCTGTTAAATAATTATGCTTAAATATGCTCTCAAACGTGATGAGAAATTGCATTTTAAGAGATGTGCTCTTTAGCATTGTACTTGTTTGTTTTAATAAAGACCAAAGTTTAGTCAAAGTTTGTTAGCAAGGCGACGATCTCTTGGTCGGAATCAGAAGAGTCTCCTATCCCCCCAAATTTAGTGGTGCCGGGAGTCCGTGCCTGCGGCTCCTCTCTGGTGGGTAGGATTGCTATCGTTAACTTTTCCTAACTTTAAAGATGTGTACTTATCCTGTTGTACCTTTAATTAGGCGGTACGGGAAATTGTCATTAGTTTTACTCAGGATAAAACAAGTAATCAGACGTACGTTAAAGTACAGGAATGACTTAGGAAGGTTTATGCACTTCCTGTAATCGGAATTGCAGCACTCCTATGGTCAAAATATGGAACTTATTCGTGAAGTATTGCAGACATTTCACGACTTTTTTATTCCAATTACAAATCGGTAGAACTGCGCATGGCATACAAAAACGAAGTTGCAACATGCGGTTTTGATCACCAGTGACAAAGAACTGCATCAAAGAGAAAAATGACAAGACAAGACAAGAACAGAAGGCTTACCATGGTATCAGTTATTTTACTTTAACGCATGCTTAAATTGGTCACCTTTGGCTCAGTACGGTACTGGACACATGTAGCAATGTGCTGATGAATCCTCGTCTTCCAAATGTAGATGTCAACCAGATCCTATCACGACAAAAGGGCGAATGACAAAAAAACGACACGACAAAAAGGCGAATGACAAAAAAACGACATGACAAAAGGGCGCAAGACAAAAGAGCGATGCGCCAAAAGGGCGCACGACAAAAGGGCGATACAACAAAAGGGTGACACGACAAAAGGGCGATACAACAAAAGGGCGACACGACAAAAGAGCGGAGCGAAAAAAGGCTCCACGACAAAAGGGCAAATCCACGGGCTTGATATTTTTCTACTTCAACTGCAAGATTTCTAAAAGTTGTTATTTCCGAAATCGGCACCGCCCTTTGGGCAAACTACATATTTCCTTGTGTATTCTAATTCCAACTGAAATCAGACGTCTCCTCCTATATAGACGGCTTTTTAAACGATGTTATTTCCAAAAAGGCTCCGGGGCACTTTCAGTAAATTCAGCATTTCTTTGTGTATTCAAATAATCCCAACTGAAATCAGGCGTGTCATCTTTTGTACTCGAAGTGAAATCTATATAGAAAGGTTTCTAAACGATGTTTTTTTTTCAAAAAAGGCCCCGGGGCCCTTTCAGTAAAATCAGTATTTTTTTGTGTATTCAAATAATCCCAACTGGAATGAGACGTGTCATTTTTTGTTCTCTGAAATCTATGTAGAGGTGAAATCTATATAGAAGGGTTTCTAAAAGATGTTTTTCCAAACATGCTATGGAGCCCTTTTCTGAAATTGCCTTCTTTGTACATTCAAAGAGGAATTTTATGCATGCATGACATTTTTTTTGCTTCAACTACGACCTGCAGAAATGGCAGAAGAGATATTTCCAAAAGGGCCCTGGAAATTTTATTTTGTTTCATTTCTTGTTTTTAAGAAAAAGATTTTCTTCAGAGCAAGAAATTCTTAGTAGTTCAACCCTTCCCATGACACGATTTAAGCTACTTAAGATTGTCGAGGAAAAAAATAAAATAAAAATAATAATTATTACACCAGGCCTCGACTATTAGATTTTTTGCCTTGTTAGGATGCCATTTTAACCTGGTGTTAGTTACTTAATGGTAACCGGAATTCTGGACGAAATTTCACATATTTCGTAATTGTTCAGTTCTTTTTACTTATAATGTTCACATTGTTTGATCTTTTTACTTGGCTGCCCGGTGAGACCTTGAAGAGTCGGAATAGACCATCTGTGGGAGTCGCTGATGTCCTTCGAGCAAAAGAAATTTCCTGCTTTCTCCTCCCGACCCAGAGAGAATGGGGAGTGCACTTAATGTATTCTTAGGTCGTAGTGTTTAAGATAGACAGTATAGATGCCAGGTTGTTTATGACTGATCGTAATTTTTTTCTATAATACAACAATTCCTTCCAGCCAGGATTTTCATCTCACCTCCCCTTCTGTGGTCGGTATGATAGCATGAGGAAATTTTCTTTGCCAGGAAGGGGATAGTGGTCCTTTCAAGGTTTCACACAATGAGAGCTCGATGGTCAAGGAGCCCCCACTCCTCCTGCCCCAGTCAAATAAGACTGTCTTCTGCTGTTTCCGTCTTGAATTACGAAAAAAGGGTAACCTCATTGGCGTTCTGTTAGCCGCCGCAGTGCGGGGGTGCCTCACGCCTAAGACGGTTTCGGCAGATGGATTTTTCAAAATTTTTGTAGAAACTTTGTATGAGTTAAAGAAATTGCCAGGAATTTTTAACAGCAGCTTTGAATGAAGTATTAAGAAGAAAAGCAATTTTTGTTTGTTGTTGTTTTTTCTTTAGTAAATAAGTAAAATCTTCAAGAGATCATTTTCGCTTTAGTTTATAAAAACTGAACGACGGGAATACGTCAGCTATTCCAGAGGACTTGAGGCCCCTTTTCACAGCGATAGAAATATTTCCTATACATGTCTATTAGCAAGAAAATGTGAATGAAATATCAGTTGAATAAATGAAAAGTTTACATCAGTGAGGATAAGGCGTTGTATGTTACATCACTTGTTTGCACATAACTACGCATCCTTCAGAATACAATAAGCTAAAAAATGTTTTTCGTAGGAACGATAAAACAGTGACCTGTGTCATTTTTTTCATAACAGAGTCAAAAGAAAAGGCTTTTACTATATGCAAAACATTGTGACATTATGCTTATGTGTTTTGTGTATTCATGAATCAAGAGTAAACAATTTAAGTGATCTTACTTTTTTATGCCACAATTCTGAATTGTTACTTTTTTATTTGCTTACTTATGTCCAGTATTTTCGTAAAAATCGGAAAAAATCATTAAACACCGCCAGAAGGACGCTGCGTATTTTGCGCGGAGTCCGGACTAAAGCCTACCGGACACTTGCCCACCCGGACATTTGCCCACCAGACACTTGCATACATATGTTTGTGCTTCAACTATAAACTTTTCTATAGGATCTTAGAATGCATTTGGAGTACAAAAAATGGCACGTCTAATTTCAGTTAATATTTGAGTATACAAAGAAATAAGCAATTTACTCAGAGGACGCGTAGGGCCTTTTTTAAAATAACATCGTTTAGAAAGTATTCTGCATAGGTTGCATTTATTTCAGTACAAATAATGTCACATCTGCGCTCAATTGGGATTTGAATATACAAAGAAATATGCAATTTACTTGAAAACCTCACGGGACATTTTAGAAATAATATCGTTTTGAAAGCACTCCCTACAGGTTATTGAAGTACATAAAAATTAACATTTGCTTTCAGTTGGGATTTGAATATACACAATGAAATAAACAGTTTGGAACTTTATATCTTCTTAACGTTTCTTGCAAATTATTTGAATAGTTCTCCTAGTTTAGTGAACTGTTAGTCTGGTAGTCGTGCGCCCTTCTTTCGCTGCGCCCTTTTGTCGTGTAACCCAACCAGATACGTATCGGCACTGTGCAATGAGGTGCTACTCAACACATTTGCATCCACATGCTTCGCTACTGATTTTTCTGTTTATTTTATTAGAATCATATATCGGAATTTTTCCGCTAACTATCGTAAATTTCAGTTGTTGTTTCTACAACAGAAACCTGTAATTGTAAGCACAGTTTTCTATGAAAATTTTAGTTTTCCTAATGCAGCTTTTTTTTCTTTTTGGTGATGAAAATAACCATTTTTAGTTCCATGATATCCCCGCTTTTAATTTCTGATCTTTTTTCTTTTTCCTTTTTTTTTTGGGGGGGGGGGGAGGAAGGGGTTAACGACCACCGTGAGCAAATCGTTAGGCTATAAGCAGTCGCCCGTTCAAAATTTAGTGCCACAGGTTTAAGGGAAGGGAGAGAGCCAGTGCAGTAAGACAAACACAACATCCATGCCTCACCGGGTTTTGAACCGGGGCCCACCTCTGACGAATGGCAAAAGTCAGCGCTTAGATCACTACTCCACCGAAGCGTCAATTCTTCGTGTCAGTGTTTTAGAGATAAAATCGGCAATTCAAGCATAATACTGGAAAAACAAGGTAATCTGCACTTCAAGCAAAACCTTTTTGAGAACAAAAAATGAAAACGGAAAACAGGAGAAAGATATTTCGTAATTAATACAGAGAGCATTTTTCACGACTTTTATTAATTTGAAATGAGTTATAAAAACTCGATTTTAATCATTTCTGACATAATAGACATTATACCAGAACCGTCCCATAATAAATGAGAGTGAAAGTATTATTAGGTACTGGAGGTTAACAATTGGCTTACTCTAGTTCGCAGCACTGACTATGGTTAAAAGTAGTATGTCAATAGAACTCTGCAGCTAGATGGCTGTTGCAGATAGGGGTGTACTTTTTTCTCCTAACTGCCCCTAAAAACAAAGAAATACACTTCTCTGGCAACGAAACAAAACCAAATGCGCCTTGTTTCCCGTTCAGTAAAACTTCTGCAGAAATTATGCTGATGTTTCGATCTGCGTTGAGAGGAGAGTGCTTACATGAATCTGCAATTTTTCAATTATATTATCTAAGCCTGCACACAATAGCCATAAATTGCATTCAAACACACTTCACGACTGGATGTTGTACCGTAACAAAGCAAGCATTTCGGCATTTTCATGCCTCCGTATATTTTAGAACGTCTGCTCTTTAGACAACACAACGCTGTTAGATTTCCAGACTGGCGAAAGTCATCATTTTTTAGAATCAATGGTGATTACCACCAGCATTGGTTATAATCAGTTCTGACTACCATAATTTTGTCGTGAGCTTAGTACTATGCTCGAGACAGAACTTTGGGAGAGAAGTTTTGTTCCACACTTGGAAGTTCCTAAAGACGCTGAGATTGCCTGCCTCTAAAGAAATTCACAAAAAAAATTGTAGCAGAGCTTTGAGAAAGAGCAGGAGCGATGGAACTTTTTCATCGTGGCCATCAAAAGTTCTGTGTCTAAGAACAACAGCGGTATAAGTGATGCAATTGTGATAAATGTTGTACATAATATTTGCTCTTATTTATCATGGCACGGATAAAATATTCAGGGGCACTTTTAGAGCTTCAGGCAAATTCAATATACTTTATCAAAAAAGTTTAGTAAATAAATATGAATTTGAAATTATTTTCATTCTTCATGCGCAATTATTTCCAATCTAGTACAGTAACTACTAGATATTAGATACAATTGTTGTTTAAAATACTTCCATGAAATTTTGTCTAAGTCAGTTTTGGTGAAATAAACAAAGAATGTGGTAAAACTGATATCAAGGAAAATTAATGTCTTGTTCTTCAACAATTTTTCAAGGAGATAAAGGCATTGGTCGAGGTCTGATGCAACTACAAATCCACGTTAGTCTTGAGCACCAGCAAAACTAGGGATCATTACTGTTTATTAAATTACTGTAAAATGACAGTTCTCTGGTTTTTGTTGTAAACTGTCGTCATTTTGTGTTATTTGGTACTTATCCTTATTGCGGATATGCATTTACTATATTCGCTGCCTCGGTGGTCAAGCGGTCTGTGGCGCAAGCTTTTGATAATTCGTTCGAGAAGGACCCTAGCTAAAGGCTGGGAAAAATCATGGGTGGTGTGTTTGTCTCATGGCGCTGATTCTGTCTTTTACCTGGAACTAGTGGCCCTAAATCAGGGGCGGGCGATTGCTAATAGCCCCATATGAGTTGCACTACTCACAGTGGTCGTTAAAGCCAGGAACAAAAACCAAATATTCTCTGTTCTAAGTACCATCACTTACCTGAATTTGATTAAAATAGATGCAAATGAATAGTACCGCTCAATTCCCTTCCCAAGAATTGTTTCTCTAAGGTGGTTAATATGAATATTATATGTGGTAAATATTGTAATGTTTTTCGTTTAAAAATCTCACTACTTAAAACATTACTACCCTGCTATCAGTAAGTTGAAGTACTAGAGCTGTAACTTCGAAGACTTAAGCACCGGATTGACAGCACACAAAAATCATTAATTATAAACTGAGCTGAATTAGACGACCCAAAGGACAGAAAAGCGTTGATTTCAACTTACGAAAATCACTGTCCTTTATTACCAAAATACTTCAGGTCAAATAGGCACCTACGTGAATCATCAGCCGGACAATAACGAGTATATCTACTTCTCAATGAAAATCACAACTTTTGTACATACAGAACGTCATGAAAGTACAACTAACGCAACGTTTATCTATATGTTACGGGCCGAAACCGAAATCGGACAGATCATCCGCCCGGGCAAATCGCGATGTGCCTACTAGTTTCGGGCAAACCCCGATTTGCCCTTGCGAATCGCGATGTGACCATTTGACACTGGGCAAATCTCCAATCACTTATCTGTGCAGACTGTAATATCTTTTATATACAATATCGTCATCATCATCATCATTGTCAACCATTATCAATCCACTGCTGGACGAAGGTTTCTCCAAGCCTCTTAAACAACGGTCTGTCTGGTGCCAGTCTCCTCCATGTTACTCCCGCATACTTTCGAATTTCATCCACCCATCTCCTCCACGTTACTCCCGCATACTTTCGAATTTCATCCACCCATCTCCCATGTGGTCTTCTTCTGGGTTTTATCCTGTCCCTTGAAATCCAATCTAAAATTTCGGCTGTCCATCGATGGTCTGTCCTTCTGGCAGTATGCCCAGCCCATTGCCATTTCAGGGATTTTACTCTGATCATGATGTCTTCCACTCTTGTCATTTTTCGGATCTACGAGTTCCTCTTCTTATCTCTGCTGGTTACACCAAGCATGCACCTCTCCATGCTACTTTGAGTTGTCTGCAGTCTTTGTATGTCTCTTTTAGTTAAGGTCCGCGTCTCTGCACCATACGTAAGCACTGAAAGGATGCATTGATCAAACACTTTTCTTTTAAGCCATAATGGCATATTGCTCTTGAAAATTATGCTGTTTCTTCCAAAAGCTCTCCAAGCAAGTTTTATACTCCGATTAATTTAATTTCTTCATGAATGTGACCCTCACTTGATATCTGCTGTTCAAGATAAACTTACGTATCTGTTATCTCTAGCTTTTCTCCATCAATCGATAAATCTTCCTTTCTTCTAAAAGCATTGTACATCACTTTTGTCTTCTGAAAGTTCATTTTTAATCCCACTTCTTTACTCTTGTCAGCAAGTTCCTGGATCATACTCTGCAGCTCTGATGGGGTAATTGCAAAAATGACTACATCATCAGCAAAACGAAGGTGAGTTAGATAATCTCCATTAATCTTTATCCCTTTGTTTTCCCAGTTCAGTGACTGAAAGACATTTTCCAATGTGGCATTAATGAGCTTAGGATATATGGTGTCACCTTGTCTCACTCCCTTTCCAATTTTTATGTGTGCTGTATTCTCAATCAGCCGAATCTTTGCACTAGCATTTTCATAGATGTTATTAATAATATTAATGTATGCATCTTCTATACCGCAGGATTTCAAAACCATTGTAACTGCTGATGGTTTCACCGAATCAAAGGCCTTTTCATAATCTATAAGAGCCATGCACAATAGAAGCTCATATTCCCTCGCTCTTTCAATTAGTTATCTCAATACGTGGATATGATCCATAGTGCTGTAGCCACTCCTGAATGCAGCTTGCTCTCTTGGTTGAGCCATGTCTAGTGTTACCTTCAACCGGTGTGAAAGAACTTTAGTAAAGATTTTATAAACCACTAATAAGAGGCTGATAGGTCTGTAGTTCCTGAGATTCTCAATATCACCTTTTTTATGTAGCAGGATCATTGTAGCGTTGATCCAATCCTAAGGAATCTTCCCTTCATTAATACATCGAGTGAACACTTGGGCGACTACTGTTTCTATTTTTCCACTTGCTTCTTGTTTAACCTGGCAACGTCTTATACGTTCACTTGAACCTCCATTGCTAATATGATGTTAATGTTAACCTTAAAATTTATGTTTATTCACATGCACATTACTTTTACCATGGCGACACCATGTGACTATTATAAAGCACATAGGTTGTCGCCGCACCACATGTATTCACAGTTGGCTTGACAATGGGCACCAAGGGGTGGCCCGAAAGATCTCGCTTCATGTAATTTTATCATTTTAAATGTAACATACTGGTTTTAACTGTAGTAAATCTTTCACTTCATCTTGCAACTAGTGTGTTGTGGTTTTAATGAAGTTTTATCCTGTTTTAGACAGCATTACAGCCTAATATATTTGTGAATCGTAACACGAATTCTCACACAGAACTTTGGAGATGTCTACAGTAATTGCATATTCTCCTGCAGCTTTTCCCAGCTTTATGTTCTTGATTGCATGTGCAACTTCTGTTGGGAGGATTGGAATAGCTCTGGTACCTTTCATGATGTCTGGAGTACATGTATCATCCCTTTCATATAATTTGGAGTAGAAATCTTTCACTCTTGTCAAAATTTCGCCTTTATTTCTTGTTACAGAACCATCTTCTTTTCTCAGTGCCATAATCTGTTTTCTTCCCTTACTGAGATGTCCTTTTGCTATCTTCAGGTTTTGATTATTTTCAATTCCTTTCTTAACTAGTTCACAGTTCAATTTCCTTACGTCTTCAGTGATACTTTTTCGTACTGTCTTGCATAGCTCAATATATTCCACTTTGGAAGTCACATCTTCTTTAGTTGTCCTCATCTCTCTTCTTTTTCGCATCAGCATTTTGGTTTTTCCTGATAATTTGTTCACATGCAACTTGTTCTTAGACCTAGCTAATTTTGTTGCTGTTTCCATAAGAGTTTTGGTTACTTTTCTGTTAACTTCAGAGATGTCCACTTCTTCTGATGTTAGACTTTCTAGAATAGAGAATCTGTTCCTCAGTTCTAATTTGAAGGTATTATTATGCTTTTTAAGGTTGGTCACATCAATACACTTTGTTTGTTTTATGAGCTTGCCACGCTCGAGTTTAGCATTGAGGTGCATTTTACATCTTACCATTCTATGGTCACTAGCTGTGTTGAACTTGTTCAGCACACTGCAGTCTTCCATGACCAATTTCTTGTTAAACATAATAAAATCAATTTCACTTGTCACTCCATTGGGATGCCTCCATGTCCACTTCCTTTGCGGCTTTTTCTTGAAAAAGGAGTTCTTGATGTAAAACCCTTCTGCCTCTGCAAACTCTATGAGAGTATTTCCACGCTGGTTTCTGTTGCTGTTGCCCTAGTTTTGCATCGACCAACTGCCTCAAGGCCACGTGCCAGGTTACTCCAAATATAAACGTAGGATGGTCGCATGAATTGGTCGAATCGTGATTTGTCCAAAGACGATCGGTCAGATCTCGATTTGCCTGGCCACATCCCGAAATACCAGGACACATCGAGCTTTACCAAGATACACTGGACTTTGCCCGAAATTAGTAGGCACATCGCGATTTGCCCTGTCAGATTGCGATCTTTCAGGAATTCGGCATTTGGCCGTAACATATACACAATATTGCCACCTCTTTTGCTGCTTGCTTCAACATTATATCTCTAATCTGTCAACATGTACACGCTGCGCACTCTGACCTCAGACTGTTGCGAACATCATTCCATGAGCGAGTATACGTTAAGGTTGAAAACGCTTAAAGAGAATGAACTGAAATTTACATAGAGAAAGAAACTAAAAATAAAAGTAAAATTGGAGTATACGTCATAATATCTCTGTCAGAGGGCATCGATTTTACGATCAAAGAATTAATAACATAAATCTGGTTAGATTTTTAAAGAAAAGCGAACGATAACGTAATTTTAGAGGGTTCTGTACCCAGAGAATTACTGATCAAAATTCGACTGAAACAAGAAAAAGAAAAGGGATTCATAACACTGAGGATCATTTCAGTTCAAAAGATCAGTAAAAAGAAAGAAAACTTTAAAATCTCAGTGTCATGGTTTTTTTATCTAGATTATTCTCATCAATCATTTCTTTAAATAGATATAGAACGGCAGCATCATTAACTTTAAGGAAAACACGTTCAGGCGAAATTATATTTATTTGTCTTATCGACCATGAAAAATTTAAAAAGCAGTGGCTAAACATTTCCTTCCTTAATCTTATATTCGTCACAATGATGGTAGTCTAAAATCTGTGACAACAGCATCATTAGTTGATAATGATAAAACAGCTCATTTGAATTTTGGTAGAGTTTTAACCGAAAATATCGTCGTCATTTATCTCAAGGATTAATTATCTAAATTTTATTAAAATGAGGAAATTCCCCAAAAAACCAACAGCGTCATTGTTTGTCTTCATTTTCGGGGTACCTGCCGTATTGTTAGGATTATGAGACAATTACAATAATAGGATTATCCACCCTGGAGAAAAAAGAATAAATTTTTTAAAGCGTACACGGTATATTTCCTGAAAATAAAGATATCAAAGCGACATTTCAAATGTGCAGCCTTACTTGATCGCTTCAATTTATCTTCACTCTCATCTTTAGCATCCGCTATTGCAACGTAACCGCGTTTTCCCCCATTTGTTTTACATTATCTCTCTGCCATCAGCTTCTGTGACATGAAGTAAAATTTCTCTAATATCCTGTTATTTTTTTAAGAAATAGTTTTCCGAAGGATTTAATCCAAAAGCTGAGAAAACGTATTAATTTTTCCTGTCGGGAAAAATTGATGTTTTCTTCAGTAACTAGTCTAGGTGTTCCCTTTTCAAGTGATCTTGGGATGGATTATATATGATTATGGAAATTTGCTTATTTTATGGGTTTGTTGAACCCAAGAGTATTCGAAACTATACGTTGTTCGCCTCCTTAATTTAGAGCCACTGGTTCCAGAAAAGGCCAAATACAGCTCCTACAGAGACAAATGTTACTACTTAAGCCATATCGAATACTCTTAGGACAAACGTGCCACATAAGCCATATTGAATAATCGAACATTAACGCAACCAGAACAATTCGCCAGGGGAACACGCCTCTGATCATTCGTCCACCGTAGCAGCATATACACTGAAGTGCCAGAAAAACTGGTACATCAGTCTAATACTTGATAGGTCCCCCACGGGGGCGCAGGACTGCAGAAATATGACGGGGCATGGACTCCACTAGCTTCTGGAAATATGCTGTAGGCAATGCACACCATGCTTCCTGCAGAGCGTTCCACAATTCGGGTGTATTCCGAGATATCGGATTCCTGTGTTCGATAACGCGTTGCATGGCATCCCAAATGTGCTTTATCACGTTCAGATCTGGGGATTTGGGTGAGAAAGGCAAACACCCCAAACTCAGATGAATGCTCCTCTAACCATAATGTGGCGTCCCGACACTTGTGTGGAGGTGCATTGTCCTGTTGGAACAGGCCCAACCCACCAGCATGAATGCAGGACATGAACGGGTGTACCTCGTCAGAAAGGATGCGCACATAGCGTTGGCCGGTCACAGACGTTTGTAGGCATACCAGGAGTCCCAGTAAAGTCCAGCTAAACACACCCCATACCATTACGGACCCAAACATTCAGCCGGTATAGTTCTCTCTTGACAGGCGGGATCCATGGCTTCATGGGTTTTGCGCCACACACGAATCCTTCCATCTGTCCGATACAGTTGGAAACGTGATTCGTCAGACCAGGTTACTTGTTTCCAGTCATCAAGGGTCCAGTGGCGGTGTTGCCGCGCCCAAGCGAGGCGCATAGCTCTGTGTCGTGCACCCATCAAGGGGACTCGAGTTGGGCGTCGGCTCCCGAAGCCCATATCGTGCAGGATACGTTGCACAGTCCCGACGCTGATGCTTGTTGAGGCACTAGCATTGAATTCCGATGATATCTGCGAGAGTGTTGCACGCCTATCGCATGAAACGATTCTTGACAGCCGACGATGGTGACGTTCACCCAATGTCTTTTTATGGTCACACTGGTATCGAAGGTTGGAGGTTTTGCCGCAATTCTTGTAGTCACGGTACACCCTTGCAATGGTCGTCCGTGAAAATCTGAACTTCGTTCCTACCTCCGAAATACTATGGCACATCTTACGAGCGCCAACTATGACACCGCATTGAAAATCGCTTAAGTCGTTATTACTTGTCATTCTCATGCCAAAAACAGCTTTGACAGCTGGCGAGAATATCTTTCGCTTTATGTTTATAACGTGTAATACGCATAAAAAGCCGTTGTCTGAAACGTAAACAAGCCTGTCGATAACTACAGCAAAAGGATGCACACAACACTTAGTCTAATAAAGTAAACAGCAAAATCAAATTTCAAATTGTATTTCGGACGTTATATCAACTTTGAAACAGTGATTGAAGAAACCAAATCAAAATATTCCCGTAGATAAAGTTAGGAACTATTTATAGTGCGTAGTAACACACGGAGAGCCGTGGTTTAAAACGTACACATACACACCGGCAATTGTGAATGAAGGATTTAGGTAGCTGTTCGGAAGCGCTACCCAAATAATTTTGTACAAGCTATTCATATTGTTGCTTCTATCAACAATATGAATAGCTTGTACAAAATTATTGTACAAGCTTTTGGGGGTGAGGTTCTTCCTGATTACACAAGTGTGCAATGAAATATTGTTGCTTTTATGCAAAGTGTAATGAAATATTTCTGCGCAAGAGTATAATGAAAAACTTTTGCTCAAAAATGAAATAAATTATTGTTGCGTGGGCTAATGGCACAGCATATTTGCAAGATCAAATTTCAACCATGATTGAAAGGTTAAAAAACTATTTAAATTAATAAAAAATTTGGAAATCTGAATTTCAAAACAGAGGATCCCTAGACGCTCATACTGAGTACATATGTGCGTCTATAATTTCTGCCAAATTTCAAACCTCTACGCTCAGTAGTTTTTTCATGGAAATTTTATTGTCAGAGATGCACTTGTGCACCTGGTTTCTTACTAGTTTTAGTCAATTAATCATTAATTCATTTGTCATCGAGCAATGCACTTTTACCAGATAAATATTCATACTGGCCAGTATTTCCTAGGGCTTTGTCTCCCGCAATAAGAGTAAGTACCAAATAACTCAAAATGATGACAGTTGACAACAAAAACCAGATAACTGTCATTTTACAGTGATTTAATGAACAATAATGATCCCTAGTTTTGCTGGTGCTCAAGACTAACGTAGTTTTGTAGTTGCATCAGGCCTGGACCAATGCCTTTATCTCCTTGAAGAATTGTTGAAGAACAAGACATTAATTTTCCTTCATATCGGTTTTACCACATTCTTTGTTTATTTCACCAAAATCGACCTAGCCGAAATTTCATAGAAGTATTTTAAACCATAATTTTGTCTAATATCTACTGTACTAGATTGGAAATAATTGAGCATAAAGAATGAAAATAACTTCAAATTCTTATTTATTTACTAGCATTTTTTGATAAAGTATACATTGAATTTGCGTGAAATTCTAAAAGTGCCACTTAATGTTTTATCTATACCATGATAAATAAGAGCGATTATTATGTACAACATTTATCACAATTGCATCACTTATACCGCTGTTGTTCTTAGACACAGAACTTTCGTAGGGCACGATGAAAAAGTTCCATCGCCCCTGCTCTTTCTCAAAGCTCTGCTACATTTTTTTTTTTTTTTTTTTTTTGTAAATTTCTTTAGAGGTAATCTCCGCGTCTTTAGTAACTTCCCAGTCTGGAACAAAACTTCTCTCCCGTAGTTCTGTCTCAACCTTAATACTAAGCGTAGGACAAAATTACGGTAGTCAGCACTGATTATAACCAATGTTGGTAGTAATCACCATTGATTTTAATAAATGATGACTTTCGGCAGTCTGGAAATCTAACAGCGTTGTGTTGTCTGTAGAGTAAACGTTCTAAAATATATGGAGGCGTAAAAATGCCGAAATGCTTGCTTTGTTACGGTACGACATCTAGTCGTGAAATGTGTTTGAATGTATTTTATGACCATTGTGCGCAGGCTTAGATAATATAATTGAAAAATTGCAGATTCAAATAAACACTCTTCTCTCAACGCGGATCGAAGCAAAAAACAAAATTGAGTATATCTGCTCATAGTGCAAGCACAGATTTCATGCTCGATATCGCATTTCCAGTTCACGTTAACAGTACATATCTCGCACTTGTATCTTTCACTTTTACACTGGGTGACATATAAACCAAATATTCGGATTGTCTTCTGTTTTTTTTTATTTTTATAGATGAATTATACATATAATTCCATGTCTTTCCACTTTCGCTCCAAATGTTTTAACAATCGTTCAACCGGAGTTATCCTTCTTTATAAGAGCCCATTGTGACTTATCATAATTGAAGTTTATCTTGTTTCTTTTGATAATTCGGATTTAAGAGTTAATGTATGCTCTGACGTGCCTGCCTCGCAGGACGCACACGACATAAAGGCAGATAGCAGCAAGAACAAACGTCTGCGTAGCTCAGTTGGTAGGGCGACCTGTTCCGGAATAAATGGACTCGGGTTCGATCCCCGGCGTGGACCAAAAATGACGGAGAAATTCACTTCGTTATAGTGGCGCCCGAACTTCCCGGATGGCCCGGCCGTTAAAGATCTCGCAGTGGTGTGATGTTCTTTCCACACCGCGAGACAAGAAAACTAAGAGAATCCCTTCTTCAGCGCTTTGAAAAATAGATGTGTGAGACGTTGCATTCCACACACCTGATTGACTGGGAGTTCTCAAGTGAACGTTCTTCAGCGGATGGCTGCCTTCGGCGATTCATGGTCACGGCTGACCCGTGGGCCATACCCGGGCCCTCTTTCGTGGGGAGGGGAGATGTCACGTGCCTGTCTCGCAGGACGCACACGACATAAATGCAGATAGCAGCAAGAACGAACGTCTGCGTCCCTCAGTTGGTAGAGCGACTTGTTCCGGAATAAGTGGACTCGGGTTCGATCCCCGTCGTGGACCAAAAATAACGGAGAAATTTACTTCGTTATAATGCAGATACTTCTAGTGCTTTCATTCAAATAACTCCCCACGTTATGCAGTCACTACGTCTTTACTTTAAATTCCAGTTCATTCAGAACTTTGTTTCCCATATTAAGCTGTCCTTCTGTCTCGGGAGTTATAAATACACTGAGTGATCAGTGAATTATGACCACCTACCTAATATTTCGTCGGACCTTCTTTCGCCCTCAGTGCAACAGCTATCCGACGTGGTATCGATTCAATAAGATGCAGGAAGCAGTTAAAAGTTATGGCCAACCAAGCTGGGTGTAATGCAGCCTTCAATGCAGGTATGGAGGTGATTGGCGTATCCAGATGCCAGATATGCCGTTCAATAATGTCCTACAAGTGCTCTATGGGATTGTTAGCAGAAAATGTCGGAGGCCAATCGTTATGATAAAAGTTTGAAATGTGTTCCTCAAACCATTCCTGCAGAACATTGGACCTGTGGCTCGGCGCATTGTTTTCTTGGAAGTCACCGTCGCCGTTCGGGAAAAGTGCAACATTACTGAGTGTACAGAGTCAGCAAGCAATTCACGATAGTGCGCACCAG
Source organism: Macrothele yani (assembly GCA_039090855.1). Classification (NCBI taxonomy): domain Eukaryota; kingdom Metazoa; phylum Arthropoda; class Arachnida; order Araneae; family Macrothelidae; genus Macrothele; species Macrothele yani. The sequence goes on along the minus strand of CM077002.1, from coordinate 101,060,586 downwards.
TCATACGTTGCACCACATACACCAGGGGTTCAAGTTCCTGGCAGGTAAATATGCCCTACACCATACAACCGCTTCTACAGGCTTGCACTGTGGAGACCATGAAGGATGGATCGAGTACCTCATGTTGTTTGAGCCAAATACGTACACGACCATTCCCGGAGTGGAGTAAAAAACAGGACTCGTCTAACCAGCATACTTTTTTCCAGCTATCCGACGTCCAGCTCGCATGATATTTGCACAAGAAAAATCTTTTGCGCTGATGAACCGTAGTTATGAGAACATGTCGTCGGGGTAATCTGCTGTTATAGCCCACACGTGGGAGCCTGCGACGGATGGTCATGACAGATACTGTTCCTGGTTGACCTCCGTTGTATTGGGTAGTTAACTGTTGAACAGCGCTGCGTCTATTGGCCTGTTCGAGTCGTTAGACCCGGCGTTTACTTCTCACATCAACGTTTCGCTGTCCTGCGCAGTTTTGCCTCCGGGTCGTTGTTTGACCATTTTCACGCTGGTCCTTATACAGTTTAATTACAGCGGGTCTCGAACAACCCACCAGTTTAGCCGTTTGAGAATTCCAGGTACCCTCTCTGAGTTCCTTCAATCTCTCCTTTCTCAAAGTTCGATAAATCCTTCCGTTTATCCATCACCTCCGAACTTTACCACCTACTGCTCCACTCGCACCTTATATATGCTACGTCGGTTGACTATAGCGACATATAGGATATCACGTAGTCAACTGGCCACATCTACTTTTTTAATACGATTGGTCATAATTTAGTGATCACTCGGTGCACTTTTCTTGTAGAAACTGCTTTCTTCAGTTTCTCCTAACAGTTCCTCCACTGTCTCATATTTCAGCGAAATTTAACGTTATTCAACAATCAATTCAAAACAGAAAGATAAAAAAATTGGATTTTGTTTGTAGTACAGTAGCAAAGGAGGGCTTTGCAAAAACAAAAGAACACAAAGGGAAGAAAGCTGGGTTTGACCACACAAGTTAAATAAAGTCTACGGGAAGAAGGTCTAAAGAAAACAGAAGGGAAGATGCAACAGCTGACGTGGCATCGGTAATGGATTAGAATTTTGATCCTATCAAATGTTTCTTCAGTTTAGGCAGCAAATCAGACGGTGCCAAATCCGGTGAGTAAGCAGGTTATTTCAGTAGTTTAAAGTGAATTTTATGAAATTGTGCGGGAAGAAGTATTGTTATTTATCCGCTCATTTTGATTTTAGTTCCTGTTTCCCTTTGTCCGAAGGATGTATAACATGTTGCTCTAATGGTGGCACCTATTCCGGGTAATCCACCAGCACTACCCGTCCTTGTCCCAGAACACAAACGCCATCACTTTTGCTGGAGATTTCCATGCGCAAACTTTTTTGTGCAAAGGGAATAGCTGCGTCTCCATTTTTCTGGAGAGAGGAACCACTGCGTTTCCATTTTTTTGGACGGTTCGTTTGACTCCGAACCATACAGATAGATCCACGTTTAATCATTGGTCACCAACCAAGCCAATAAACTTTCCGCATTCTGATGAGAACGTTGCATTATTGCTTTAGCTGCTGCAACCCCATGAGTCTTGTGGTCCGAAGTCAGGTATTTCGGCACCTCTTTTAACGCCGAGAACTTCCTCGTGCCCAGGACCTTGTAGATGATAAATCCAACGTTTTCTCACGACATCACCAATATCCCAGCTGCTTTTCCTTAAGAGATTCTTTGGTCTGAAGAATGTGGAACTCATCCACATTTTGTGGAACTGTGACTACAGTAGGCCTTCATACTGAATGTTGAAGTGGCATGTCTTAAATTTGGCAGTCCTGATTTTAAATGTGGAATAGAAAGTACACTGATCACAAAATGTCTCCGTCATTTCGCGGCGGATTTCTTTCGCTGCCTTCTCCATTCTGAACCGAAGCCTATTCACCGCTCTGCTTTCCTTAGCTGTGAACTCTGCTTGCATGAACTCCAACATTACTTTAGAACCAAAAATGAAATAGCCATTCATGTCAGAATTAGATTCAAATTGATCAAAAAGTGTTTAAAAATATGTACTTTTATGTGACAGATACCTCATTTGTCGGAATAAAGAGACAGATATCAAAGCCAAAGAAGCGAGAGACTTATCAGCTTGTAATTAACGGAATGCACATACAGTAAAAACTAGCTTCTAAAATAGGATTGCAAAACAATAGAATGTTCTAAATGTACAAAAATAAAACATTTCATATTTGAATCACCAAGGGTTCTTTTTGGAAAGTTCGCACTTGAACTCAGTCTTAACTAATTCGGGGTAATAAATATTAATTCGGATAAATAATATGGTAAAGAAAACGAAGAATTTCTCAACACCAGTTTGCCTTTTCTGGTAGCGTTTAAAGAAACTATAAACCAGTTGCACGGCGTTCAAACGATGTGACATGAGTAAGCAACTTTCTGTTTTGTTTTGCGGTCAGAGACCACCATAAGCAATTCTTTAAGGGCTGTAAGAAGTCATCCATGAATAATTTGGGGCCACTGACTCCAGGGAATAGAGAAATCCAAGGACATCAAACACGTGCAGCACCTATGTCTCATCCAGGACTCAAACCTGAGCACATTTCGGACAAATCGTCAGAAGCCAGCGCCTCAAACCACTCGGCTATTGGGATGGATGTGTAAACAAATTATATGCGACTATTGGATGGAGAAATACTACTTCTACAGCACGAGGCATGACTGAATGCCTTACATGTGGGGCATTGCAGGAGTTCAATAAAGTGAAAATATCACAAAAAAAATAATATCTTACTGCTGGACCGCCGTTCCTTTAATAGGTCATCTAAATTACATTAAAACTTACAGGGATAATGTCGCTATGGTTCAGGCTGATTTACAAGTCTTCAAACTTACTATACTGCCACCCAAAATGTAACACCAAGAAGGACACGAGATGGCAAAGCCAGATTTACTGGACACATAACAACAGATACAAAGATAAAACGATTGAGCTTACAGGCCCGTGCGACTTGCGGAACACGCAGACATTAATAGTTCGTGTGGCCCCCATGCCTGGCAATAACGGCCGCTACACGCCGCGGCATCGCACGAAAGAGGCTTTGGATGGGGGCTTGGGGTGTGTCGGTCCAGGCTGCTTCCACACGTTGCCACAGTTCACCAGGCGTAGCCACGGGTGGTGCTTGCCGGGCCACTCGGTTGCCGATCAGCGACCAGACGTGTTCAATGGGCGACATATCGGGAGAACAGGCGGGCCACGGCAGCAGTGACACCTGGTGGGCCATGAAGAATTGTTGCACGATGCACGCCACGTGCGGTAGCGCATCGTCCTGTTGAAACGTGGCTGCTGGCAGGTCCTGCAGGTAAGGGAGTACTACAGACTCCAAAACGTCGGAGATGTAGCGGTGGCTGTTGAGTGTACCGGCGATGCGTACCAGAGGGATGCGGGTGTCATATCCAATTGCACCCCAAACCATAACGCCAGGCGACGGACCGGTATGACGATGCATAGTGCAGGCGTCATACAGTCTCTCGCTGCAGTGCCGCCACACGCGGATCCGATCATCGTGGTGTTGCAGGCAGAAGCGGGATTCGTCGGAGAAGACAATGTCCAGCCGTTCCGTAGTCCAGGTGCGGCGTTCAACGGCCCACTGCCGCCGAACTCGCCGGTGGTGTAACGTCAATGGTAATCGGAGCAATGGGCGCCGTGCGACAAGTTCCCGCTCCTGCAGACGTCACGTGCTGACACAGGTTGTTGCGCAACACACCCTAATTCTTGCGCTAACGTTCGTGATGTGGCGGTGCGAGTCGTTAATGCCCGCCACACAACATGCCGGTCCTCTCGTTCGGTAGTGTACCGCGGCTGCGGCAAGTGCTCACGTCGTTCCGTCCGTCCCTCCTGCACCCACCGAATCCATACTCGCCTCATTGTGGCTGGATGTCGTCCCACACGGGCGCCGATGTGTTGGTACGATAAACCGCGGTCGCGATAAGCCACTTTTCGTCCTCTGTCGAACTCCGAAACGTGCTGGAATGACTGCCGTATTCTGCAACGAGGCATCAGGAAGCTTCCCACGCACAGGTCCGGCAGCATAACACAGTTCGACTACTTACACCCCGCCTTCAGTGCACCCTTCTTATAATGCTTCTCGGTGGCGTGCCGGGCGCACATGATTTGCATATGCCCTGCAATGCTAATCGTTTGCATGTCCTCTCGCGGGAGACGCATGCTGCGAATTTCAAGCCAATCGGATGCTTCCTCCTTGGTGTTGCATTTTGGGTGGTCAGCAGTGTATATTGATGAATGTTTAGATATTGCAAAAAGGTAGGTTTTTATCAATCTTTTGAGCAAATTCTGTAACGCGTTTCACTTCGCGAACTCACGCTATATTTGTTTGTTCTTTTTAGAGAAATTTAGGAGAGTTGTACAAATTTATCTCAAAGAAGATTCTTCGTTAAAAAGTTATTTCATAGATCAGTATCCTCTTTTAATCTCCTTTTGTTTCTATGGGGAGTTACTCTTGTATTGAAAATAAACACAACCCTTGGTATGTTAAAATTGTACATAATGGTAAATGCTTAAGTTTAAAATTGCGTATCAGACACCTGAACTGCATAGTGCCAATAGCATGAAAAATAAATTACTAAACTAATTCTTCTGTTATTAAAACACCTGGTTTTTCTTATTTAGACGCACCTTTTGAGAGATAGAAAATGTAAAGTGAATTTCATTTAACGGATAAAACTATGCATTTGGCTTCGAGGAATTCATGAACGAGTGAAAATTCTTGAGTGATATAACACAGTAAACGATCAATACAATGCGTACGTTCCCGTTCCCCGTCCACTCTCAGGAGGGACTTAAAAGTGTAATCCGAATATAATGGAAAGTTCCGCCACTTCCGTCATTATTTTTGCATTATGCCGATTTAGAACAATTACAGATTGTCGCACTGTGACCGAAAACTTTGATCAAACATAGCAGATAAATGTCAGGTCAAAACTTTGACGTCGAAAAATTTCGTATCTACTGAAGTTTACAAATAAACGATAATTTAATGAAATACTCTCATTTTCTGAAAGAACACTGTCATTGAAGAGAGTTCCCGATACATTTTCTCTACATAGAATAACCTCTGATTTAGAATTAATGATCGGAATAGATTTTTCGTGTTAATGACTCAGATTCCTCTTGGTATTGACCAAATCAGCAAATGAGCTTATTCATTCACCACTGCGATTTCCATTTATGGTGCGAAAATCGTGGGGGCGCGACCTTTAGAGGTTCTCTCAATTTATCAGTGGGGTGAAAATTAACTGGAATATTTTGGAATTAAAAAATGGTGGCAATCAAAGTGTCATAATATTATCTAAACCAAGCGATTATAATATCACAAAAACCTAGCTATAGGAATAATAAGAGAAAAAAAAATGAATTGTGACTTTATGGAAGTTTTAGCCATAGGAATCCCTATATCACTTATAGAAAATCTATGTACGTCATTTTGAAAAACTTTTCCAGCTTGTGAAATTTGATCTGTAAATACGGTATGTGAACGATGCATTCGTTATCCGGAAGAAATAATAGACTGAAAATATAAAGAAAGGATAGACTGAAAATAATGGTTCCCTATCATTCCTTGACGTCTTGGTGCCATACTCAGAAAGGTCTCTCGTAACTACAATTTATCTTAAACTTTTGCTGTTTCTTCACCTCCACATGCCAAGCCCAATCACTCTTGGTAACAAAACCTTAGCGCCTCTTACACGTGCGCATATCGTGTTACACATAGATGTTCAGGTGAAGACTGTTTGAAAAAAAAAACTTGATTTTTTTTAAAAGTATTACATTACTCAAACCCTTCCGTTATAGACAAGGCTCCTCAGAAATTTTGGGAAGCGAAGCCTGTCACCACATTGACTCCTATTTTTAAGTCCATTGCGACAGAAATATGCCCTTGTTCCGCTTTCTCGTGACATTAAATTTTCAAAAATTCGCAGACCATGCGGTAGATATAAATTCGAGGGAAAATGATTAAATCCCATGTGAATGTGATCTTTTGTATAGAGGAGAGACCCGTCGCGTAGGGCTGTGAGTTATCAATTGAAGAAGGAATAATTACATACATAATTGTGAACTAAAGAAATCGTCGTTGGCTAAACAATATCATGAAAATAATCATGAACTTCTATTTGAAGAACATAAATTTATCTACAAGCAATTTTCAACCATCATGCTTTTCATCGACAGTATATCAGAATTCCTCGTAAAGTTTCAACCTCTACGACGTAGCATCCGCCCATTTCTATCTAGTGTGTGGAAGCAACTGACAGGAATCCGTGATCGTAAATACCGTGGATTATGTAACTGAGATTTGAATATTTAAGTGCCGATGAAGATTTGAGTATTTAAGTGCAGATGAAGGTTTGAGTATTTAATTGCCGGTGAAGATTTGAATACTTAAGGGCCGATGAAGATTTGAATATTTAAGTGCCAATGGAAACTGATAATAATCCGTGACCGTAAACATCGCTGTTAATGCAATAAAGATTTGAATATTTCGTCATGATGAAGCTGAACCAAAGCACAGAGAAACTACGGTCAATAAGAAAAGGAAATTAATTGGGACTAAGTGTTCATCTCTTCTGTCTTATATACTTCTTTTCTTCTTCTGTCTTATATACTTTTTTTTCTTTTTTTGATTGAAGGTTTAACGACCACCGTGAGCAACTCAATGAGCTATAAGCAGTCGCCCGTCCCTAATTTAGGGTCGCCAGCTCCAGGGAAGGGAGAGAGCCAACGCCGTAAGAGCAACACCCATGCCTCACCGGGATTCGAACCCGGACACATCTCGGACGAAGGATTAGAAGCCATCGCTTACACCACTGCGTAAGCATTTAAAACTTACCATGACAGTTATAACCAGTTTGGTTTCCTAATAATAGTAGCTTTCTTAACCTGGCAAACTGGCCTGTAGATCTTTTACAAATTTAGAACCACTTGTTCGCTGTAAATGACAAAATTATTTCTAAACAACCGGTTACTACCAAACTGAGCATCAATTTTTATTTAATGATTTCTGAAGATTTCCAACTCCAGGCACAAAACTGAAAAAAAAACTGTGACCCTTCGTCTGAGACAGCAACAGTAAACATGTGAATCTTACTCTAACAATATTGTGAAATTGTAAAATAATATATATTTCCCATTACTATCCGTAATTATAAATATTTTACTGTCTACCATTCCCATTACTATCCGTAATTATATATGTTTTTACTATCTCCCATTCCCATTGCTAGCGGTGTGTATTTCATTAACTCTTAATCCATTTAAAAGAATACAATCTAGCGTTTTGCGGGAGAAGTATTCCCGCATTCAAACAGTACTTTATGAGGGAAAAATGCATTATTCTGATAAAAATCGTGCAGTCAGTGGCTAGGCTGCATTTGATAGAATTAAAGAATTAAAAGCATGAAGAGAAGCAACCTTATTAACTGAAAATTGAAACAGAAACACTTATTTTCAAATCCTGTAATAATGAGGCTTGTAAATATTTTCAGGTAAGTAATTTCTTTAGCACCGTGAACGAAGTGTAGTTCATTACTTTTAATTGGATGTGTAATTTAGTGCCATGGTATGAAATTTCATTCGTTTTGGACGTAAAAATTTGGTAACGTGATGCTCCAGGTCATGTACGAGTGTTTCATGCTTCCGTAAATCATTGCGAAGTCTTGGGACTTATCCTTTGCTCCATTTCTGCCACATTATCCCTCAATAGATTTCTCAGCAATCAAATACGTCTTTCGTACTTGCTGTTTTGCGTCATGGACGTACTTCGACTAGTATTTGAGAATGTCGATGAATGGAGTATGCTGCCACGTTAGGCTATGCATAGCCATCGCACTCCCAATGTAAAAAAACATCTGCAGTGAAAGAGAACTGTTGATAAAACCCATGCTTGGCATCTTATGCTGTACGAAGAAAAAGAACTAAATGCTGCGTAGGCTTAAATAAAAATTATCATCTACGAAGACACCTGCTTGTCAAAAGCAACTGTCGCAGCTTTTCAAATACGGAGAAAAACCATCCGGACTCACTGAGGTCATGCTGAAGAACATGGTGAATTCGAATTCCATCTTATCAGCTGAAGAAATATCCCCAGCTCCGACTGACTCATTACCGACTACCATCTTTTAGCAACTGTAAGAGTGTCCAAGTTCAGCCAGTATGTCCCACATGAACTAGCATAGTCGATGTAATGAACCGTTTTTGGACCGCATTTTTATTGGGAATGAAAAGTCGGAATTTTGCGTCAAAGTAAAGCTTACAAAACCATAGAATGGCCGAATCGTTTATCACTATAGACGCCAGAGACTGTCTGCTCACAAAATGTTTAACGGCCACCGTGAGCAATTCGAATGGAAATAAATAGTCGCCCGTTCCTAATGTAGGGCCACTTGTTCCACGGAAGAACCAGTGGCCCTACTTTAGGCCAGTGGGGTATGACAAACATAACATCCAAGCTTCACCAGATTCGAACCCTGACCCATGTCAGACGAATGGTCAGAAGTCAACGCGTAGACCATTGCGCCATCGGGGCGGCGTTGAGCATTTGAACGATATCAGAGAAATAGCTCACTTTGAGTTGGAACTACAAAACGAATCAATTATTAATGTTTGATGTTATTTTCAATTCGACTGTGTGAAAGCTGCTTTACAGCGTACTACCTCCTGGCTGGTAAAACCGAGAAAGCTGAGTTTCAGCAGGATAAAGGCCGTTCCAAAATGGCAAGAAGTATCGACCAAATATTCAGATTTGGCTGGAAGTTGTTACCCCTCCACCGTTCGTCGGAACTTGCACTCGAAGACTCCAGGAAAGCATTCGTCAGAGTTTCGCCTACAAACCTGAAAACAAATTTAGATTTTTTTCATTCTGATGCTGTATACATGTATATATTATGCACAAATTTTCACATATTGTATACATTGCACGTTTTACGGCAGAAAAATTGTCCCTATGTATGGAAAATAATTGTCCCTATGTATGGAAAATAATTGTCCCTATGTATGGAAAATAATTGTCCCTATGTATTGAAAATAATTGTCCCTATGTATGGATATAATTGTCCCTATGTATGGGATAACTAATAAAATTACGCATCCTAGTTTCTGTTTCCGGAGGAACAGACGCTATCTGTCTGTTCTTTTTCTCTCTTTGATTTACTTCTAACCCATGCTCACTTTTCTTGTGGTCTTTCTATCAATGTCCCTTCATATATTATTGAGACCATTTTCTCTTTGTAACTGTTAATATTTCAACTTTGCATTTAGAAATTTCAAACAAATAAGAGCTTAATGATCCTTTCTCGTTTATACCTACTACAGATTAAAATAACAAAAATGGCGCAGAATTTTTTGGTTGTAATGAGCACGTTTTTTGAATCCTTTCTAACACGAATTAAGCTCTTCAAAATTACTCAAAGTCAATGGAGCCCGTTAGAAAAAAACAATCAACCGGGTTTCCACAATCGGTAAAACATTCAACAGGTACTTACTTCCACTAGCGGCTAACATGTACGTTACGAAAATTAAAAAATGGTCCTCAAAACATTCATCATAGCACAAGGAATATCCGAGACAAACACATTTTCAAATGGAACAGTTAAAAAAAGAAATACTTCTAGAAGGAAACATGATGTAACTCTACGTCCTCCTAGCAAATGAGATTTGCATAATGGAAAAGTTGATAATAGGCGAAAATTATTTTCCATAGAAAAAGCTATGCTAAGCAAAAGGACTTTTCAAATACGTCTCCCGGAAGCAGAGATAACGGAAAAAAGGTTCCGACCTTTACGCCCCTGTCGGGAAGTCTTTGCATTATTTAAAGAGGATAATGCTCCAAATCTCTATTGTAGAAGATGACATACAGTAACGAATAAATTTCTCAGTAGGGATTTTAGAAGAGGAGACATAGCTGTAGCCTGAAGTACAAAAACATCACCTAGCCACAGAACTGTGAACTATAAAACTCCTCATATACCAACCTAAAGTGTTCGACAAGGTAAATGGCATCAGGTGTTGAAAGAAGTTTCTAAGTCGCATACGTAGAAGCAGAGATTTTTAGAAAAACGGATTAAGCATTTGTACCACCTAGCGGAGAAATTGTCATTATTTTGGGAAGAAAATGCATATACAGAATTTCTATAGTTAGTAGTATCTGACCGAAAAAGAAATTTTTCAATCGGGCATTTACTATACTGTGCAAATTAATTGGAACAAATAAAAAATCACTCTTTTTTCCAAAACTATGCCTTTATATCATTCTTTATATCATTCTATGCTTTGATATACACTGATAAATACCTGTTTTAGTATGAAGCATGTCATCCTTTAGCAGAAATGACCTCTTGAATTCGTTTTGACATTGACTCCACTAATTGACTGCACATTTTTTTTACTTCATAATCGTGGAACCACACTTTTATAGCATTCGTTATCATGCTTTGGTTGTACAGTCCATTTTACCTAAACGTCTCTTCAAAGTTATTCCACAAGTTTTCTATGGGACTTAAGTCTGGTGAATTTCCAGGCCAATCAAGCAAATGAATTTGATTTTCCAGCATGAAATTCTTGACCAATTTCGAATTGTGACATGGGGCCAAGTCATGTTGAAATGTCCCGCCAAACGTTTGCAAGAATGGAACAATCCTACGTTGTAATATTTCTACGTACTTGGCTGAATTCATCATACCTTGAACAGGAACTAAGCTTCCAGTGCCATTTGATGTGAAAAAACCCCAAAACATCTGTTTCACAGGGTGTTTTACAGTTTGTTTGACATGCTCAGGTCTTAAGGGTTCACAGTTGCTTCGTCTAACGACATTTGCTTGGTAATCCTGCACAAATAAATGAGTTTCATCACTGAAAATTACCTTCTTCCAGTCGTTAGCAGTCCATGATTTCCATTTTTTGGCCCATGCTAAACGTTCTATCTTCATTTTCGCATTCAAATATTGTTTTTTCATTCGTCTTCTTGCCTTTCGGCCAACTTCCAGAAGTATACGACGCACAGTTGAATCACTAACGTCACAACCACCAGCCAATAAATCTCTTTGAAGGTCGGTGTTGTTTTTGTTTTTTATTCATTTTACTATTTCTGATTAGATATTTATCGGTTTGTGCAGCTGTTTTTCGTTTTCTTCCATATTTACCTCTCCTTTTTGGAGACGATGATCCAGATGCATTGTACCGCATAAGCAGTCTTGATACACTTGAATTGCCTACACCAACTGCATAAGCGATTAATCTCACTGTTATAGAAGTGTTATCCTTCAGAGCAATTATTTTTGCACGCTTCCTTGGGGAAATATCCATTTTTCAATACACGAAAGCAACACGTACTCACAGAGAGCAAACACTAACATCCACCTGTCACACACGAAAGCTCACAACTGAAGCTGAAGTGCCTATTTCCTGTTTAAAACCGGTCAAACCACATTCTTACTATCAAGTTCTAACAGTCACACCACCTCACAGCTGAAACAACCGGTTTACGTAGGTTTCCGACATCAACTGCCGATCACATTACAATTCTGAGAATAAAATAGCTTGTCCCAATTAATTTGCACGGTATAGTAGGTCTGCCGGTATTGCTGTAAATGTAAACATGAGGTGGCAGACTTGTGCGCTAAAATTTTTTTAAAATTATATGAGAAACCTTTCGTACCGGAAACGCTATCCAACATAGAAAAAAGAAGTTTTCAAATCGGACTCATAGAAGCAGAGATATCGACAAAATAAGATATACATCGACGTCCTCTAGCGAAAAAAACATGCGATATTTTAAGGAGAAAGTATACTGAAAAGGTTTTCCGAGGTGAGCGGTATCGTCCACAAAAGAACTACTTCAATCTGATTTATAGAAGTTCAGATTTTGCAGCAAATGCATCAAACGCAGAAATTAACACTTACGCCCCCTGGTGGCCAAACCATGCTTTACCAAAAATTAGAAATTATATGCGAAACATTTCCCACGAGTTCTATCTGGTGCAGGAAGAATTTTTCGAATCAGAGTTTTAGAAGCAGAGATCTTGAGGAAAACTCAATTTAGTTACGCCGCCTAGCGGAAAATCTATGCCTAATAAAAATAGCCTTCGATATAAATGGAATCGAACGGAAAAATATTTTTAATCGGATATTTAGAAGCAAATATATGGAACAAAATGTATTTTGGATGCATTATCATCTGCATTTACGCTTTCTAGCGGCGAAACTGTGCATCGTAAAAAACCCGTAATGCAAGGATCATCATTTTCATATTTCAAGCTTCCCAACGCGAAAAAAAAAAAATTCAAATCGGACTAATAGTTACAGACATATGGTGTCCACAGACGGACGGACAAACCGGTAACATAAGCACAATCTTTTATATAAAAGTCGTGGTAAAGAATGGGAGAACCTTTCTAACATTTACAATACAGCTTTAAAACACTAACTTCGTTCAAATAAGCGTTTTGCAGTATGTGACCTTTAAAGGCGTATGTTGTTTTTTCATGAGGTTGATAACTTAATTGCCGCTCGTACTGTATGGACGATAGGAATGCGTAATATTGTGATACACAAGGAATATGGGAAATGAAAGATAAGGTAACGTGCTTTGTCGCAGAATTAAAAAAATGCGACACTAAAGTTGCAAAATTGCTGAAGGCTCTTATACGCACAAATGTGTATATGTATAGATTGACAGGTTGCACTCGTACATATGAAATAGGAATTTAATGTCTCAATTTAGAAATAATTATATTTTTGGATATTCAGACTTCTTTGTTTACCATAACGTTTCACGCAGACTCTGGTTTCTTTTGACAGCTAGATCGTGAGCACATTGTTTTATTTTTGCTCAACGGCGTGCAGTGGAGGAGTTACTTTCTTCATATATTATTAAGAAAAAATGGTAGGTCCAAAATTAGTGAAAAAAAAGTTCGCGTTTTTAAAATAATCATATCTAAGGTACTTTAGAAATTAATTCGACATTAGAATTGTTGTCGAATGCATGTGGTACCTCACATGACATTAAAGCTCAACTCAGAATCTCACAGATAAACTACATTTAAAACATGAATCAGTTTCAAAATATCACTTACGTTTGTTCAATATCTTAATAATATTATAAGAATTACCAACATGTGCCTGTCGCAGTTCAAGAGGACGATAGATGGCGCTGCTGCACTAAGCAAAACTCTCTCGCTCTTTAGTACAGGCGAAGTGAAGCTGCTGTTATTCCTCTCTCTCGTCGGCAACGAAAAGGTTAAAATGGCGGTGTGTGTGCTTGTCTCACTGTAAAAACAATATCAACTTATGTGTGTGTTAAATCAACCATGAGTGAACGATTATGGTGTTGTGAATCAACTTAATGTGAATAAATTTAGATTACTTAATGAATGGTGGTAAGTAATCTCTCTCTTTTCGGTCTTCCATTCAGCGAGTTGAAAAATTCTAGTTCTTTCATTAGTCGTCATTTGAGATCAATGCGCAAAGCGTTATTGAGTGCACATTATAGAGTATTAAGATCAGTCCCAGTATTTCTTTTTTTATTTTACTTTTACTTCTCCCTGTATTGGTTGCACAGGAGCAGAGGTGTAACTAGGCAGTTCTGCGCCCGGGACAAACAACAAATATTGCTCCCCTACCCCGGATGTCGTTAAGACAAAAAAGCTTTAGCGTCTGGTGCTTGAAATGTTACAATCATGTGTGTTTCATGAGTTTTCAGGGAAGTAAAATAGGTTTTGGGTGTTAATTACGCACAAATTTGCATTGTTTAATTAGTATCTACACGCATATGCAACTGCAATTTTTCAAAATAACTAACACTGGCCACCGGAGTTGCTTCTGACATTTCGCTTCACCCTGAATTTTATACTGTCTTTTTTTTCATCGCATTCTCTTGTAGTTAATTGATAACTAATAATCATTAATGGTTGTGCAATAAATAGATTTTAAGAACCAGCTATTTTTTCGCCGGACTAGGGTAAGAACATAGCGAAGTTACGGCTGCCCTCATTGCCATTTTTATTGTAGTTGAACAACCTAAAGCATAAATATTTTTTAAATAGGGTGTTATGGAATTAAGTGTCATTTCTTATCCCAAAAGGAAACGGCATTTTACCCTCCTTAATTACGTCAAAAGAAGGGAGGCAATGGGATACAGCACTCAGCCGCAGGGTTTTGTACATTTCCCTTACCTTTACTTACATCACTTTTTGTATTGTACATTTAGGGCTGTAAAATGCAAAAGATGAAAAAGGCGTTGAGGTTTCCAACTGCTTGGGAGTTCAGACCTGTGGTATCACGTTAAATTGACCGAATGCAGCTATAGAACAGTAATGTATTCAGTTACCTCCAGAGAGCCTCAAACAATGTGAACGATATCCTTACGTTGCTACGAAGAACATACACGCTTTATTTCTGATTGTGGGTAAATTACATCCCCTGGACATTTTTAGGAACAAATGAGCATTTTATGCTGCCAAGCTACCGAAACTGGCGAAAGATACTATAGGTAAACCTGTAAATGTGCAAACGACAAAGTATGGCGATAAAAAAGTGTACCAAAAATTGGTGCAAAAGTTTCAATTACGATTTCAATAAGAATGTACGCAGTGATTTTTGCGCCCTCTCTTGAGCTGCGCCTGGCAGCCGCTCTGCCTGCCCGGTCCTAGTTACGCCTCTGCACAGGAGGTCAGCACGTCCACTGTAATCCAGGGTGGGGGTTCGGTGTTCAAATATTGGAACTTAGTCATAAGTCCAACTGACCCGTGAGACATCTACTTCCCTACATTTACTTCTCCTCGTATGTAGATGTATCAAGGGTTGATGCATGGAGTAGATTCCTCGCATTTCAGGAAGCAAATGTGTCACCTCTCAATCAAATATTGTTCTACTGTAAAAAAGGTTTTGCAGGGCGTTCCACTAAAAATACAGCTTAATTGCCTCAAAAGTTTTGAAAACGGTACGCAAGAAATCTCAAAAAAATGTTAGACACATTTTTAAAGAAATATGAAGCGCCGTGCAGTTCCGCAATAAAACTGAAAATTTTTGGAAAAGCGGTAAGGAAAGGCGTAAATGCACCTCACATTGAAGAAATTGACTTATGAGAATTCTGAAAGAGTATATAGTGCAATTCAGGAAAAATTGCACAAATCTACAGTAAACTTTTACGTGTTCTTTAGTGAAAGAAACTCATATTGCTAAAACGTTTTAAAAGTTGCACTGAACTCTAAAAAGCTATACGCTGGAGTTAGTCTTTTGTCAAATAAACTGAACTCAGAAAAAATTGCCATTATTCTGAAATGTTACATCAATCTCAAAAACCTATTACACAAAGACTTGAGTTTTTCCATGTTTCGCAGAACTTTAAAAAAAGTGTGTGAACTTATCCAGAAAATCTCAGAAACGTTACACAGACTTCTAACGACGTTTCATGGATGAACTTGTTAATGCTTCATAATATCTTGTTAAATCTGAACTGGACACAAAGCTCTAAATCACTTTTGGCTCGTGGATTTGATAACAAATGATAAATGATCAGAATTTAAAATCCATCATGTTACATTCCCCTATAAAATATATCTTGGGTTCAAGATTTGTTGAAAGAGATGATTAATAGAAAAACAAAAATAATTTCTTAAAAAAACAAAACAAAAAAAAAACTAAAAGTGACGTAGCGACCTACTGGGTGCATTGGTTTATTCCTCTGTAATCAGATGAAGGGATGTAATTTAGCAAAAACGCAAAGCTATAACTTTTTCTAGGAAACGCAATTTCACGTAATATACCTGGCTTCCATAATTCAAGTGACCTGCAGTAAATCACATTCGGATTGACACGCTTTTGATAGATTTTTCTGAAATATAAATGTCTTCTGCCCTACATTTCCATATTTAAAGGCTTAAGGAGTTTCAGATTTATCTCTCAGCAGACCTAACGGTATACACATTCCTTAATCATTTTGACTAGCATATACTTTCTCTACGATAACTGTTCTTTCGTTAAATTAAAATATCGTTTTCTCTTTCAACAGGTTGTTGTCATTTTTATTGTACGAGTAGCATAGTATAAGAATATTTAAGGCACGCAGACCGTTTGCTGGGTGAAAAGCAAAATTTTCGATCATATTTTAAGTTTGGAATTTCAAAGAAAAGTCGTCTGTGTAGAGTATAAATGCTAGAAAAAATGCAAAAAGGAATTAGTTCCACTTAAAGAAAATTTTCCAAATTTAAATATTTTTGCTGCTGCATAGGAATAATTTTGTGAAATTAGCCATTGTAACAAAAGTGAATAGTACTGCATCAGTACGTTGCACGGTAATAAACTTATAATACACAGATAGTCACTTCGTTTTTTTTATGGTTCAATCTTGACTTTACAGCATCACACGGCTGCATCAGAGTCCTGGGTGTGTCTCCCTAGTGGCAGAGTGGTCTAAGGCGCTGACCTTTCTTTCGAGATAGGCTCGAATTTCGGATGAGGCATATAAGAAGCGCTTTTTTGTTTTTAATTTGGGAGTTTAAGGACCATCGTAAAAAAGGCTCGATGGGCCATAAGCTATCGCTCGTCCCTAATTTAGGGCACATGGTTCCGGGAAAGGAATAGATTAGGTGCAACAAGACAAAAACAATATCTATCCCTCATTGAATTGGAATCCGGATCCTTCTCGAACGAACGATCAGAAGTTAGCGTTTAAACCACTGGACCACCTGGGGAGCGCTTTCCTGATTGCCCTGGCTATATGACTCTCCGCTGGATCAAGCTGCCCCAAGTAAAGGGCAGGCAAGAGCATATCGCACGAAGAGTTGCTTTTGGCGGTTCTTAAATTAAAAAAATAAGAAAAACATCCTGGGCGAGACAAGGTTGCATACTGTGTACATTTCTTTTTTTAGTTCTGAGAATTGCATTTCCTTAGACCAGAAAATCTAAATTTTGTAGCACTCTATTTAACCTTGAATGCTCACAGAAGTTATTAAATTACAAAAAATAAACTTAAGAATGAAGAAGGTAAGAAAAGGTTGGAAGGAAACACAGAAATATCCCAGATCATCGAGAGACTATCTCGTGCTCATGTCTGGAGTAGGTGCAAAAGAATCATGATATCAGGGTAAGGTACAAAGGCAGAAATCTGTACTTCCTCTAAAGAATAAAACAATGCTTTACAAAGAATGCTATAAATATAATTTTTTTTGCAGAATTTCGCTAGTAAAAGAGGCCATTTAGTTACAAAGCAGAGGGCAGCACAAGCAAAAATGCTCTGTACCAGCAACGAATAATGAAACTTGATCTTTTCGTTAACGGAGACTATCAGAGTAAAGACGCTTTGAGATGTTTGTAAACGGTTTCTCATAAAACACGCAATCCATACATTAGCTGTAAATGGTTTAAGCTGGCGGAAGTATTGATAGGCATGCAAAAGACATATACTCATTGGCCAAATGTGGAAAAATAGAAAATGCTCTACGGTGCTCTCGGTATTGAGATAGAAATGTCACGTAACCAGCTTAAGTGTATTTCTTGCAATGGTCAACAATGGTTAATCAGAACATGGAGAAGTGTACTTGTCTGGAAAAAGAAATATAACATGCACATGTGTGTTCTTAAAACAACGCAGTTCTGCTGTGCTGATTTTTCAACGTAATCATTCATTTTTTGATTGAGTTATTTCAGTTTGTCTTTGTTCTTTTAAAGCGCTATCATTACATGAGCAAGCAAACGCTAACATGAAGACGTAAGTACTGAGTACCTTAAAAAATCAAATTCATTACATTCGCATTTTTACAGACAAAGTTTACCACACCATTCTTTCATTAAGTAAAGGCAACATCAAATCTCGACAAAGAAACTTAATCCTTGAAATATGAATCAGATGAAGGAAAACGCCCTGAAAATTGCATTATGCATCTCAAAACATAAAATCTTTCTCAAAAACTTCATGTGACTGTTGTTGAAATCACAGCTGTAGAAAACAGTAAAGTAAGTACGGAAAACTTCGTTTCGGCGCTCCTTTGAATAGATCAAGAAAATCAGACTCGAAAGGAGACTGCGGGTGACTAGAATTGCATTAGTGATAGTCTAATGGTTTTCTGCGCATTGCCCGCAGAACTTCTGGTATCAGATTAGGAATGTGATCGGCAGTAGACTAGACCTGCCGTTATCCTTAAATTCGGTTTATTTCTCACATCCTTCTGTTTAGATTATAGGTCAGTATTATCTGCATTCCTAGTAGAATTTCGAATGACTACCTGTTTTTTCTGTAGTTTTGAACTTTATCATTGCATTGCACACATCTATGGACATGTGTGTTCCTTCGTGAAAGCGTTGCTTTTAAATCACCATTGCTATTAACTTGATTTTGATTGAGAGACTTTTTCCCAAATTTACTTTAGGTTCTGGATTTCCTTAACTGAATGAATTTACCTCAAGTAACGTTATTTTTAATACACCAAAATGTGAATACTCAAGAAACGCATATAGCGTATTAAATCCGTTTTTTTATGGTGTAATAAGCACGAAAGTTGCCAAGCTTTCGCAATCCACTGGGAGGCTTTTTCAAGGCAATGTCTACCATCAGCCTCCCAGTGGATGGCGAAAGCTTGGCGAATTTTGTGCTTATTACACCATAAAAAACGGATTTAATACGCTATATGCGTTTCTTGAGTATTAACTCAAGTATTTGCCAAAGTCGAAGATTTAATTAAGAAACTCCTGTCAAAGACGCTATTGTACTGATTGAAAAAAGCTTAAAGAACCGAATATCACCATTGGTGAGGTTAACAGCGTGATTGCGGCCTTGTATTTTGTCGCTGACAGTAACTGTTTTCAGTATGATAACAGAATCTATAAGCAAATGACGGGAGCCCCAATGGGTTCACCTATATCAGGACTTCTGGCAGAGGTAATACTACAGGATATAGAAAACCATATACTTACAAGGGATACAGAAAAAAGACCAGAAATGTACCTAAGGTACGTGGACGATATCTTGATTTTTTGGAAGTACAGTAATGAAGATATGCAAGGCTTCTCAGACAAGTTTACTGAGTTATATCCGACTATTCGTTTAACATCCGAACATGAACACAACAGTCAGCTTGCAATCTTGTATTTGTGTTTAAAAAATGAAAATTGTAGTATCGACTGTGAAGTTTATAGAAAACCAACAAGCGTACCGGTTATTATTCCAAACAATTCTAACCATCCGTGGAAAATTAAGTAGTCGGCTGCTTTTCTGTACTACATTAGAAGAGCAATTACTCACTCTTCTAGCCAGGCTGCTGAAACCACAGAACTTAATTAGGTAAAAAGAATAGCAGGCAGTTATAGATATGGTACTCATGTGGTGGAAAAATTATATGACCAAATTGAACGCCAAATTCATGGCATTGAATTAAAGACAAAACCAGATCAGGTTATGACCCAGGACTCAGGTGATAGGCATTGTTTAGACAAGGCGGGAGTATATCAGATCCCCACAAAATCCAAAGAAGGTTTAAAAGAAAAAATCTATGTGGGCATCACGAAGCGGAGCTTAAGATCCAGATTAAAGGAACACCAAAATAATTGGAACAGAAATCAACAAACTACTGCCCTCATCCAATATTGTATGAACAATGACGCAATACCCGAATGGGACGTTGTCAAATTATTGACATCACACATTAGTCCCAAACAGATTTTAATATCCGAAGCAGTGGTCATAGCAAAAACAGATAATATAAATTGTAACAACAATACATCTATAGAATTATCTACGGCATGGAAGTTCCTTATCAGGTCGGAGAAACAACAAGCTACACATAATAAGATAAAGAAGAGGAATAAGCGGTTTGCATCTGCCCAATTACATGGAACAGAAGTACACGACATGCGTAATAGAGATCTTGATTTGACGGCGGGGGATATATATTCGGAGACTGCGTTGACCAGCTTTAGAGTTTGTGCAGATGTATTGCGACCTAGAGCCATTGAGGATGTCCTCGAAGATCAGGACGAAACGCGTCTGGCAACGAGCACCGTGTCTGAGTAAGTATCTCTGTGTGATATTCGAGTCTGCGGGAGCCATCCATATACATTTGAGTAAATTCTATAGAACAGCATTATAACCATATTTCATGATTTCTTGGGAAGTGGTAATCAGTGAAGGCTGCATGCGCATTTTATATGTCATAGCGTAATTTTAGGTCGACATTTTAACTCTTCATAGATTTTAAAGCTAATCAGTCATTTTTTAGATACTTAAACGTGCACCAAATTGACATGTATAACGAAGTAAATTTCTCCGTCATTTTTGGTCCACGCCCGGGCTCGAATAAGTCGCTCTACCAATTGAGCTACGCGGACGTTCGTTGTTGCTGCTATCTGCCTTTATATCGTGTGCGTCCTGCTGGGCAGGCACGTCACACATGTTATGAGAATGGTTTGCAATGAACTTTCCTGTTTCCCATCTTGGCACGAACTGTGCTTTTCTACAACCAAGTTGGACAGTCATCTGAAGGGTGAGTGTTAAGGACAAATTCAGTTAATTATATTAAAGTTTTTGGCACATATGAGATGATTATAGATATAAAAATACATCTTCATCTAGTTGTGGTGACTTTTAACAGGCTCAGACAGTTGATTTTGTCTTCCTCCCATAACATTGGGAATGAATGTATGATATTCTATGTCAGAACCATGCTTATTATTTTCAAATGTGCACGTATATATTATAATGCAACGTTCAGTTTTCATGAGTAAATATTGGTATTTTTGTCATCTACTGAATATCGACTGACCATTGATAACCTCATCGCAGAAGTTTTTTCAAGTGCTTTTCTCAATTAATTATTTTTTCAAATTACAATGTATAGTTAGATGGGGTATCTCGCAGATGTATATTATGCAGGAGCATTCCATGGTACTTAAATACTTTAAAATAAACGTGTGAAACAGAAATTTGACGTTCATTAAGTCGTCACAGTTACAAGTACGGATAACCACGTAATACAGCATTATGAATACTTTGATTCTTAAGCTAAACTAGTTAAATTTGTTTCAGTTTGATTGCTGAATTGTTCCCTTCGTTACATCAAATCAACTCTTCGGTCTCATTCTTTGATTAGAATTTTTTCCGTCAGCTGCCTGAACTAAATCAGAGAATGAAATTTTGTTCATTGAGCTGTTAGCCTTAACCGAAATCTGTTCTGCATTTTCAACTCCAGTAGTAGATGGCGTAGTTCAGACGTGTTTCTGTCACCTAGTATGGATTTAAAACTGTAACAAATAGCAGCTATGAAATGTTGCGTGAGTATGAATGAAACCACCACAGAAACGCACGAAATGATTAAAACAGCCTGTAAGGAAGATGCTTTGTCCGTGCAAGAGTTTTTGAGTGGCACAAGAAATTTGTGAGTGAAGAGTGTCTGGAAGATGCGCCACGCTCCGGTAGGCCTTCGACGTCGACTATGGAGGTTAATGTCAATACCATGGAGTCACTCCTGTGCGAAGACCGCCGAAATGACCATTGAGGAGGTTTCTAATGTGATGTCGATGTCCGTTGGTTCCATTGATGGCATTGTGAGAAACCGGTTGGGGCACCGAAAAGTTGCTGCAAAGTGGATTCCCCACATGCTCACGGTTGAACACAAGGCAAATCGTGTTATCACTTGTCGCAAATGGAAGTGCCGGCTACGACATGTGCCACACTGTTTGGAACTAGTCGTTACATGGGATGAAACATTTTTTTCACCATTTCGATCTAGAAACAAAACAACAGAGCACCCAATGAAAACACCCACAGAGTCCCGGATCCAAGAAAGTAAAGGTAAGTGCAGGGAAGGTCATGCACCTGGTTTTCTTCGATAAAAAAGGACATGTGTATGTCCATGTTGTTCCACAAGGGAAACTATTACCGATGCCCATTATACTGAAGTTCTCAAAGGTCCTCTAAAGGAAAAAAATCTCCCCAAAACTCCGAAAATATGCATAAACTGGTTGGATTTTGCATCAAGATAATGCCTCTGCACACCGTGCTTTGCTTACACAGCAGGTTATCCAAGATCTAGGCAGAAATTATGGCACACCCCCAGTATTCCGTGTGACTCCCACCTATTCCTGAAGTGAAAAAACAACTTCATCAGCATCGGTTTGCATTAAGTACTGAACTGAATAATGCTGTGATGGGTATCCTGAACCACATGTCAAGGAAGCGCTTCGAACACACCTTCCGGAAGAGATAAGAAAAATGGGCCCAATGCATTCAGTTAGAGGAAGAATACCTCGAAAGTATGTACGAGAAAGTATGTTTATTGCATTACCCTTCTGCCCCATGTAAAATCAGTCTCTTTACTTTTTGAAGGACCCTCGTAGATAAAGTAAACATCAGCCAAGATAATGAAACACCCATGTTTCACTGTACTTGACCTTTTTAATTTATTAACTAACTGATGTCTAACGAGATTTTTCTGAGTTTCAGAGTTTCAATTCAGTAAAAGTTTTCGTAGGATTTTTAAAAGAGGATTTAAACTTGGTTAAGTCAAATTAGTCGAATTTCATATCATATTTTCTCTTTAAAATTTTATTTAAACATTGCCAAGAAAGCTGTGTTATCATTTGCTTAAAGTGAGCTTAATTCCTTAAATGTTTAGATCACCATTTAAGGAATTAAAATGTTTAGATTCCTTAAAGGTTTAGGACGTAGATTAAAAAATAAGGTAAAGGTATGCGTAAGGTCGTTAAATACTAAACATAAGAGCTCCCAGGTAAAGTGCGTTCTGCCATCTTGAACATGAGAAGAAAATACATAATGCTTAATTTACTTTGTTTTTCTTTTTTCCTGTGTTCGTGTTTACCTGTTTCTCCAGCTTCAAACCTTTTGTTTTAATTTCGGTTGTAAACATGTTTCATCCCTCGGAGAAGGAGAGAAAAAAGGATTTCCGTATAAATTATGGACATTATCTTCGGAGGGGAATTAGCCGGTGTCATTAGGAATCTCTTAGGCTCTGCTCAGCAATTGTGAAGCTTTATCTTTTGCTGTAGATGGGCGGCATTATCTCGTAAGATGCACTCATTATCATTCTCTACAAATGATCCCTTGTGTGAGATACGCCGTCCCTATTACGTCAGAAACACAAGCCAATAATTGACTGTGATTCAGTCTCTGTCTCAATTACGCGTCTTTAGGGCCTTTATCTCTCTCTCTCTCTCTCTCTCTCTCTCTCTCTCTCTCTCTCTCTCTCTCTGTCTTTCCAACTGTTATTGATCGACTTCAGCTCAACCGTTTATTCATTTTTTGCGTGATCCTGTGAAATCAGACCCCTTCCTAGATTTTCTCTGGAGGTACACTCGCAAAAAATGATTTAATCGAAACACAACTCAATTGATTTACGAAAAGTTTTTTCATGTTATGTATAACTAAATTTTAGTTGAGCATGTAAATGTAATAAATATTTTATTTATTTATTTATTTATTTATTTATTTATTTAGTTCACAATTCCCGCTCTGTATTTCGTTGAAATCGCTGCTCTCAGACAATTTCACGTATTACA
Organism: Macrothele yani; assembly: GCA_039090855.1. Classification (NCBI taxonomy): domain Eukaryota; kingdom Metazoa; phylum Arthropoda; class Arachnida; order Araneae; family Macrothelidae; genus Macrothele; species Macrothele yani. The sequence goes on along the minus strand of CM077002.1, from coordinate 101,037,016 downwards.
ATTCTTTTTTTCTGGAATTCTTTAACATTTTAATTTGATGAAAATGGCATCATGTTAATAATTCCTGTATGTATTATCGTACCCTTTTTTTCGAACGGAATATGTAAAACTGAATTCTGAAAATCATAGGGGGTTTTTTTCATATTAACAGCCATTTCAAATTTTACGTATTCCTATTTGCAATAATGTAGATTTTTAATTTCTTCCTCTTTTTGATAGATAATCGAGAAGCGATTTTAATTCATCACGTCTGGATAAAATTCACAATCCATAAATTAGTTTTATGCTGTAAGGGAGTTGTGCATTTTTACATTTGAAGTGTGAGGAACTCTAATCATGGATTTAAATACAATGAGACATCATAAGTTAAATCAAGTCTACCCATATTAACCTGTGAGTTACTTTTTTTTTGGCTGGATCCGTGCCTAACAAGACTGCCATTATGTTAATAACACAAACGGGAATAGATTTACATTTAGAATGAAGTCATTGAGGGTAAGCCTAGCCTACTAAATTTGGTAATCCCTAACTTTATATCTGGAATGCTTCGTAATCCCAAATTACTCTGGTTAGGGAGAACAGAGAAATTATGAGATACGTTGAGGTTCATGTTAAATGTGCTTATTTAATTTAAAATTAAAATGAATCGTATGTTAAACATCAAAATGTATGGGAATAAATATTTAAGTTCATATGAGAATGATGTTATATTGTTGCCAAGTAATGAAGAAGACAACAGGGAGTCGTGTGTGTTTTTTCTTTCTTTCTTTCTTTCTTTCTTTTTTTTTTTTTTCCTTTTTTTTTTTTTGCAACGAAAATTTCCGCAAGGTGCCTAGAGCTATAAATAGTTAAATAATTCTGAGACACTTTTAACTTTCTTTTTAAGTTATTTAATTCATTTGAAATATGAAATGTCAATGAGAACAAGCAAAGACATAGTCGATAAGTGGTAGAATTGACTCGTTGACTCACTGGCCAATAATCCGTTTAATTCTCCGGTCATAATGCATCAAAGAACAATCTGGAAATGATCACTGCTCTTATGCTTCTGTCTATCGTATAAACGCTTAGTTATTGTTAGAAAGATAGCATAAGTAGTTTTGAAATAAAAACAAATTGAAACTTTCAATGTGAAAATTGATGTGCCAGAGAAACATAGATATAATTATTCATAACAGCTAACATTTCGAAGATGAACAATGCTTAGGATACAAAAAAGAACTGCAAACACTTCGATCCTATAGTGAATCATTTAAATACATTGACACTGGCCTTCAAAAAACAGAAACTTATTTTTTAAATCTTTACACATTTTGTGGCCATGAATTCAATGATGTTTGACGTATATCTCAAATTTAACTTTCCTTTCTGAGTTTCTATTCTTATATAAATTATGTTATCTTTCCGTTTGATTTTCCTCCTGAACAGTGAGTCAAAAGAAAAAGAAAGAGGCCACGTCGAGTAGAAGACGTGTGTTTGGTGATGGTATGACAAATCACTGACTGTATTTTACGCACGCTATCTTGATGATCTACAAAGTGAAATAGTCTTATCTACGAAAATAATATTTTGAATAAATTAGAGAAGCTCTTTTAGTGTTCAAAAAGGAATTGGGATTGTGAGCAAGTTGTACTTCAAAACTGGGAAGCCTATATAACAAGCCATCGTAAATTCCATTTATTTTCTTTCTTGTTATACTGACATCTGAGAAAGTCAGTGGTAATATAAGTGTTGTGTTTAAACTTTGAGCATAATTTCAAGGCACGAACCAAAAATGTTCTTAAAAGCATTAAAACATTCTAAATGCTGAGGAAATTTACCGGGAATACCAGCATAGTATTCTGGTTTAGAAATAATGTTACCATAATCATGAACTCTTGACACAGCAGAAATATTTCCAATTTGTAATTTCATTTTTAGCCAAAGTGGATAATGAAGAACTGTGGACATGTGTAAGTTTTTGAACAAGAGGAACATTCAACATAAATTCTTAATACTTTAAAGTCAAAATTGCACCCTCCAACTTAGTGGTTCAGATACTTGAGGCATTGTTGAGAAGAACAAATTTAGATTCATGCCCAAAATACTGCAGGTATATGAGGAAAAGCATACTTGTATAAACGGATTTGGAAATTATCATCTCCTACAGAGACACCTAAATTCATTACCTCACAACGTTTCTATAGACAAATTAGCAGCAGGATTCAAATCGCCCTTTTCATTACACTCAGAAACGTTCACCAAATATGAAAAAAGCAGTTACACTTGAATAGTGATATAGTCATCTCATTAGTAAAAGTTAACTCTGTAAGCTCCAAAGGCAACTGCACCAATGTTCATCTCCTAAAATATTATTACTTTTGACAGAAGGCGCTTTATGAAATTCGAAAAAAAATTGGAATAACGTTATGCTATTGTGATATTCACACTTCCTCCGCGAACTAGGATCGGATCAGATCTGAATTGCAGGATTTGATTTTTTCTACTGAGGATGTTAGCAGCTGTAGGTGAAAGAAATTAAAAACGAATAGTTTTATCTTTCCTTACAGCTCTCTTGTTGCTTAAGAAAATTAGCTACGTTGATTTGAATAAAAACTGCCTCATCGAAATCCCCTCACGCATTGTCAAGCAAAATTTTTGACGAAAAACCTCGATAAGAACACTATATAACACTCTTTCCACTGCAGAAATAGAGCCATACAGAGATCTAGAGGCTAAAGTGTCTTGGTTGAATTCTTTCGGCAGGACACCCCTTATTAGAATTCCGACCCACATTTCGATCATTCCAGCAAATCGTTATCGGCACTTCCTCTTTCGACCGGAGGTCAGTTACGTGGGGTTATCAGATACATGTTTCCCTTTCTCCCCAGAGCATTAGGCAAAGCATCGACTCGACTGTGGGGAAAAAGCCAAGAAAATGTGGAGTCGACTCCCAGAGGACGGGAGCAGCCTTTTAGTCCCCATGTCATGTGATAGGCGATGTTCATTTCCCGCATTCCAAACACGTTCCCGCCATCTTTCCGATATCTCCTCCTGTTTCAGAAATACCTTTCCACACCGGGGAATAGCATACGACTGAAAAAGAGTTTTGCAGCTGAACAGTATTTCAAGCCTTTATTTCGCGACCTTATAAATATTTTATTAAAAGATGATATTTCACTGCATTTCGTCAATTTCGTTCAATTCCAAGGTGAATACAAATCCATCTGATTCGAAATAGCTTTTTACCGCCTTTGCCAAACATACAGCTACACCTTTTTTTTTCTTCCACCTTTTTCCCACAAGCAGCTAACTTTTTGATGTCACTGATATCCAGAAATAGTACGAATAGCTGGCTGATTTCCTCTCTTCAACAACAGAGTATAAAATAAAAGCTTTTAACTGGGATGGTAGAATTTGGTTTTACGTTAACTTTATTTAATGCTAAGTGAATTATTGACACCCGGATTATTCTCAGTCTTTCATGTCGTTGCTGAAAATCTCAACTACACAGGAATATCATTTTCAATACAACGGCCAGAGTTTAGTGACTACAGAATTCTACTTACTGAAACCGAAATCCATTTCGTTTGTTACAAAAGCCCGTCTTCATCATCAACATGCCGTTTCGCAACAATGAACAGAATTCAATCAATGATGACTCATGATACATATTATACAAATCACTCTTAGAATACAATCTGCTCACTCAACAATCTGCTCATAACAATATTGCTCAGCCGCCCCAGTGGCCTAGTGTTCTAAGAGCTGGCTTCTGATCAATCGCCCGAGATGGGTCAGGGTTCGAATCCCTGTGAGGCATGAATGTTGTGTTGTGTTTGTCTTACGGCACTGTCTCTATCACCTCGATGGAGCCAGTGGCCTTAAATTAGAGACGGACGACTGATTATTGCCCATCGAGTTGCTCACGGTGGTCGTTAAACCACAAAACCAAGAAAAAAAAACAGCATTGCTCATACAAGAATCAATTATCGCATATAATTTGCTCTTACCAGAATCGCTCTCCATCTATTCGTATCAACATTACATACTTCACTGTATGTGCATACTGTTCTCTTACTTAAGAACACTTTATTTATGTTGATTGCCCTTTGACCCTGCCAGGGTGTCAACTTCAAACTCGTCAGAAGAAACTTTGAATCGTTAAATTAAATATTATTGAACGAGGAGAAAACAAATTTACATAAAAATAGAGAAACTCAGAAGGAAAGTTAAATTCGAGATATACGTCACAGCAGTCGTGCTCTGTAACTTAACGCACTCAACAGAAAACTCCCATGTGATACCTGCACGAGAAATTAAGGTTAAGCGAAAAAAGGAACGTTATACATAATACTAAAAGATACAGTTGCCATAATGCATTCAAAAGGGCATCGAAACATTATCATTGAAAAAGAAAACAGCAAGTAATATGTGCACAAAATTAATTTGTTCGATAAAAGAATGATAACTCATTGCTCTCTATTGGCCCCAGAGTAAATAAAAAAAGATCGCATCTTGGCATCGTTAGTAAGAAACGTTTTTCGCGATATTTTTAACGTTTTTTAAATTCACGAGTTTACTTTCACAATGTGAGATTTGAGTGACGTATCAAAATTGCCAGCCAGTAGAAATGTCATGAATTTCGATCACGTCCTATTCGGGAAACGGTGACATTGCCTGAGACTAAGTTGCCTGACTCAAGGGGTGCATTTTCTTTCTGAGGAGATGTGTTTGTCAGATAATATTATTTACTATGTTAATGAACTACACTACACACACACACACACACACACACACACACACACACACACACATATCTCGCACAATAATTTCTGGTTTTTCTTCGTCCTACTTTTCCCTCTTCCACTTCATTCTTTTCCGTTTTCTCTTTTCCACTTCATTTTCTTCCATTTTCTCTCTTCTAATTCCATTTTAGCCCACCTTTTGTAAAAAAGTTTGTAAAATCATGCAATGCATTGATTATAATACGCTTTCCAACATACCAGAAATCATTACTCAAGTTATCACTCAAGTTATGAGAATAATGGCTGTGGAATAAATTTCGGTCCTGTGCCCTGACCCTTGATCCCATATCGATGATATTCAACAGGACTGGTTTGGTATATACCCGAAATAACATGATAAAGTTTTGTCGCAATCGAAGCGTTTTTACGTAAGTTATGATGCATAAGGGTTATAGAATAGATCCCGCTCCTGTGTCCTACCCTTTGCCCCATTTCGCCCAATTTTCAATAGAATTCGTCCCCAGGCAGGTCCCTACAACATACTAACATGTCATCCAAATCGAAGCGGTTTTACGTAAGTTATGACGCATAATAGATATGGAAGTGATTCCGCTCCTATGTCCTGACCTTTGACCCCATTTCGCCCATTTTAAATAGAGTTCATGGCCAGGTGGTCCCCTACTAGAAACTAAAATTTCATCGAAATCGAACGATTGTTACGCGAGTTATCGTGCGGACGGGCATACGCACACAGCGCGTGACGTAATGAAGCAGATGGGAATCGCGACCATCTGCTCGCAAAAGTATGACGTCATAAAACTTTAATAGGCTCCACACACAACGCGTGACATAATGAGGCACATGACGCGACCGCGCGCCACCATTCTCAAACGCGAGATTGTGACGTCATAAGATTTCTAAGCATTGGAAATATTAATGGAACGACGCCATGACACTAAAAACGTTATAATTCAGGGTGGTTAATTAACCCACTAAACGAATTCTCCTAAAGTCGAGATCAAGCTAAATCGATTTCTAGTTCCAAAAAACGGTAGGTTAACGACTTTCATCAAAATTCTTAGAGGCGTTTTCAAAATAAAATGTACATACATACATACATACAAGAATTGCTACTTTAAGGTAGACGTCAAGTAATTTTGCTTCCTATACTTCCATTGGAAAAACTTCTGTACACATTTTCTTCACAAATAATGCGTTCCCAAGAATGAAAATTTGAACATCGATTAAAATAGCTTCATTTCATAACTTGGAATTCTTAATATTTTCTGAACCATAACCGTAATAATATTTTCTAAACCATAACCGTAATTATGCAATCCAACATTTATTTGACTACTGACGTCATCAAAGTACAGATCGCGCCATCTTTTTTTGGTTTCAACGCAACCAAAGGAAACGTTATTGTTTTTTTAATATAATTATGCTTCTGTTTTAGAAAATGTTAAGTATTCCAAGTTATAGTATGAAGTTATTTTAACCGATGTTCAAATTTCCATCCTTGGGAACACACTAATTGTGAAGGAAATGTGTACAAAAGGATTTTCATTGAAAATATAGGAAGCAAAATTACTTGACGTCCACCTTAATAGTGTGGGATAGGGGCGATGGAATGGATCCCGATCCTATGTCCTGACCTTTGACTCCATTTGTCACATTTTCAATAGGGTTCCTCTCCAGGTGGTCCCCTACCACATACTAAACTTTCATCGAAATCGAATCATTTTTACGTACCTTATGACGCATAAGGGCAATGGAATGCATCCCGCTCCTATGTCCTGACCTTTGACTCCACTTCACCCATTTTCAATAGGGTTCGTTCCCAGGTGGTCCCCTACCACATACTAAACTTTCATTGAAATCGAACAATATTTACGCAAGTTATGACGCATAAGGGCAATTGAATGGATCCCGCTCTTATGGCGTGACCTTTGACCCTACTTTCCCCATTTTCAATAGGATTCGTCCCCTGGTGGTCCCCTACCACGTACTAAAATTTCATCGAAATCAATCCATTTTTACGTGCGTTATCGTGCCGACAGACAGACGGACGGACAGATGGACGGAAAAAGCTGGAGCATATACGCTTCTTCAACCTACGGTTAGAAAGCGTAAAAAAGATCGTGCCTTTGTTACTGGTTTGTCCGTCCCTCCGTCTTTACTCACGATATCTCTACAACTATTTGTCCGATTTGAAAAATCCTTTTTGCATTGGGAAGCTTGAAATATGCGAATGATGATCCTTCATTTCGTTTATTGTTACGATGTACAATATCGCCACAAGAGGGCGTACATGCAGATGATGTCGAATTCAAAAATACGTTTTATTCCACTTATTTGCTTCTAAACATCAGATTGAATATATTCCTTTATCTTTCGATTCCATTTACATCGAAGAGTATTCCAGATATAGTTACTTTTTCAAATTACGCATAGATTTTCCGCTAGAGGGCCTAAAAATCAATTACATTTTTCCCGATAACTCTTCTTCTAAAACTCCGATTTGAAAAACAAATTCTTCAGCGAATATATCTCCTGATGGAAAATATTTTGCATATAATTTCTAATTTTTGGTAAAGAATACTTTCGCCACCAGGATGCGTAAGTGTTAATTTTTGCTTCTGGCGTATTTGCCATAAAATCTGAGATTTTAAAATATCGGGTGAAAAATTTCTTCTGTGGACTGATGCCACTCACATCGATAAACCTTTTCGGAAATATTTTCATTATAAAATATTCCTGAGTTTCTCCTCCAGGGGGCGTAGAAGTATATCGTATTTTTGTCAATATCTCTACTTCTAGAAGTCCGATTTAAAAAATTCCTTCTTTGTTGGATAGTGTTTTCCGTGTCGCATGTTTTTCATATAATTTCAAAATTTTCACGTTATCCATAGACTTTCCGCTAGGGGGCGTAAAGGTAAATTGCGTTTTCCCCTATATCTCTGCTTCTAAATGTCCGATCTGAAAAAATTCTTTCTGCACCGGATACAGCTCCTGATGGGAAATCGTTTGCACATAATTTCTAATTTTTTTAAAAATGGTTTGGCCACAAGGGGGCGTAAACCTTAATTTCCGCTTCTGATGTATTTGCAGCAAAATGTGAGCTTCTAAATTCGCGATTGAAAATAACATCGTTCGTAGACCGATACTACTCATGTCGACAAACCTTTTAGTAACATTCTCTTCTTAAAATAGTGCACGGTTTCTATGCCAGGGGGCGTAGATGTATATCTTATTTTTGTCAATATCTCGACTTCTAAGAGTCCGATTTTAAAAAATATTTTTTTGTTGGTGTTTCTAGTGTGACATGTTTTTCCCATATAATTCAAAATTTTCAAGTAATTCACAGACTTTCCGCTAGGGGGCGTAAAGGTAAATTGCGTTTCCCCCTATATCTGTGCTTCTAAATCTCCGATCTGAAAAATTATTTTTGCACCGGATACAGCTCCTGATGGGAAATCGTTTGCACGTAATTTTAAAGTTTTGTAAAAAAAAATTTGGCCACCAGGTGGCGTAAGTCTTAATTTCCGCTTCTGATGTATTTGCAGCAAAATTTGAGCCTCTAAAATCTCGGTTGAAAAAAAGTCTTTTGTTGACCGATACTACTCATGTCGACAAACATTTTAGGAACATTTTCTTCTTGAAATAATGCATGGTTTTTACGCCAGCGGGCGTAGATATATATCTTTTTTTTGTCAATATCTCTACTTCTATTAGACCGATTTGAAAAATTCCTTCTTTGTTGGATAATGTGTTTCCGATGCGAAATGTGTTTCCTATAAATTCAAAATTTTCAAATAAATCATATACTTTCCGCTAGGGGCGCGAAGGTAAAGTGCGTTTTTTGCGCTATTTCTGCTTCTAAAATACCGATTTGAAAAATTCTTCCTGCATCGCATACAAGACCTGATGGAAAATATTTTTTACATAATTTCTAATGTTTGGTAAAGAATGGTTTGGCCACCAGGGGTCACAAGTGTTTATTTCTACTTCTGATGTATTTGTAGCAAAATCTGGGCTCCTGAAAAGTGGACTAAGTTTTTGTTTCTTGAACCGGTACCGCTTATATGGATAAACCTTTTGAGAATACTTTCTTCCTAAAATAATGCATGGTTTTCCCACCAGGGGACGTAAAGTCACATCTTATGTCGATATATCTGTTGCTAAGAGTCCGATTTGAAAAATTCTTTCCATGTTGGAGAGCGTTTCCGCAGTGAAATGTTTCTCATATACATTCATGTTTTTCTTAACACACAAGTCTGCAACCATAGGGCGTAAGCTCACGGTTCCGTTTACAGCAATATCTGAGAGGTTAAAAACCCTATTAAAAAACTTCTTTCTTCCGTCAGATACTATTGTTTTCCATACTGATTACATTGATTTTGAATAGCTTTGATAAATTTAATTTGCGTCAGAACGGATTCAAAAGACGTGCTTATTGCACCCGAAACTTCGGTGTCAAATTTCTTGTTTTTTTTTACTTTCAATCTCTCTTTCTTCGTCCTTCGTTCCACTGTTTTTCATATTCCACAGTTTTTCCAGCAGCATCATTCTCTATTCTCGATCTACGAATTTTCTTTACAGAATTTTGCCGAAGTTTAGTAGCAGCCGGGGTGGCGGTCGTCGAATCGCTGGCTTCTGACCATTCGTCGGAAATCGGTCTGGACTCGATTCCTGGGTGACACATGGACAGTTTGTGTGTTTGTCTTACAACACTGGATTTCTTTCTTTCCTTTAACAGTTAGCCCCAAATTAGGAACGAGCGACTGCTTGCAGTTACTCACGGTGGTCGTTAAAACGCCAAACAAAAAACATTAGTATGCAGATAACATGTTAAGTTATTTTTCAAATTTCATTAATCACAGCCCTTCAAACATGAAGGATTTAAAACAGAATGGAATAAATTTAATACAATCGCTAAGTAACTACATTTTTTGCGGATGTGTACGGTTCAAATTGCATAACGAGCGTCAACACCATTAGAGACAAGTGAGAGATAAATATTTGTGACGTCACTCGTAGGTCTTCGTGTTTCCGGGCAGGTACGCAAGTGACTAAAATTGCTTGTCGGATTAAATTATGACAGTCTGACTTAACAGCTGTATGACGTCGGTTGTCTAATGCGTTTCGTGTCGTTTTGATTACGAGTGGTTATAATTAAATAAATAAATAAATCTCATTTTCTATAAAGTCAATGTATCTACAACGAATTGATAAGCACATAACTTAAAATGAAAACATGGCTCAGCTTTGTGCTAAATTACTTTTAGACGTTGAGTTACGCAGTGAATGAGTTGTAGTTCCAAAATGACGTTATTAACAATACGATTGGGCATTGATTCAGGTTATGAATTGACACCACCTTCCCCAGTATGTAGCTACAAAAGAAGTAAAAAGAAATCTATCGTTAAATTATTTATAATACATGCTTTTGTTCTTCACAGGTCGTTATGAGCAACAAAATGGAACGAATATTCACGAGATAGCACTTTTCTTTCCGTGTTTCTAAGGAGTTGTTTAAACGACTTTGATCGCGTGACGTAATGTATTGTGACGTCACATCGGAATGATTTCGGATGATATGAGGCCACAGCATGATTTCACGCAGAGATGTTTTCAGTGCTATCGTAGCATACGGAATTACAAGAGAAATTACGAGTATATATCAGAATTAAAGCCTTTTGTTTCACGTTATTTGAACATAATTTTTATCTCGTTCACGACCTTCATAGCATACTTAAGATGAGCAATTATTCAAAGCCAAATGATAAAACACTTCAGAAAATCGCAATAATTGAAGAAAATTTTGTATGCTTGTAGCTTTAGTTAATGAGCTTCTTAAAAATACTAAAAGTGTGGGTGATATTATTTGTTTGCTTGTTTGTCTGTTTGGTGGTTTAACGACCACCATGAGCAATTTGAAGGGCTAAAAGCAGTCGCCCGTCCCTAATTTTAAGCCATTGGTTCCTGAGAAGGGGAGAGCTAGTGCCGTAAGACTAACACAACATCAATGCCTTGCCAGGATTCGAACCCGGACCCATCTCGGACGAATGACCAGAAGCCAGCAATTAGACCACTGCGCCACCGGGGTGGCCTTGGCGTTTTTCAAGCACATATTTTTGGCAACTTTCTAGATCAGCTTTATAGTGGTTGTTTTTTTCTCTTCTTTCATACTTTTTAAAAAGACAAAATAGATTATGTACTCATCCATCTTCATATTTTGTCGTTACAGTCGAATTTTCCAAGAACAGCATCATTGGCAGCCCCTATTGGCGAGTAGTCAGAGGCTTAGGTTTCTGTTTAGGCATCCCATCAGACCCCAGGATCGAGTGCCGGATAAGGCATGTGAGGTGCGCCTGCCTTCCAGTGCTGGTTCTTCACCCTCCATGAATCAGTAACCTTAAATTCGCGACGGGCGAATTCTTATACACCTTACGGCTGCCCACGATGGTTATTAAACTCCGAAACAAAAGAATAATGATACCTGCATAGTGAAACATTTAGTTTTCCAGGAGAATATGTGGGATTATTCCGTATCTTTTGAGAACACACTGAGAGCTTTCAGTTTCCTCTAAAGGAAAATTGAGAGCTTTAAGTTCAATTAGAAAATACAGCATGCACATGAGTTTGTATTTGCAAGTAAATTAACAAGATGTTTTGTACAGAAATGAATATGCTATGGACGCAGTTTCATTTCCAAGAGGGCCCAAGCTGCTGTTTCATTTATGATCAAATAATTCTTTTGTTCCGAAGTCAAAAACGTGTCTAATTTTTAGCACGTCTTTTGAAAAAAACATCATGCTTATGTTATCGGTTTGTCCGTCCGTCCGTCTGTCCGTCTGTCCGTCCGCCTTTATGTCGAAGTCTATTTTAGGTATAGTCACTTTTTCAAGTTGCACATAGATTTTCCGCTAGGGTGCGCAAAGTTGAATTGCGTTTTTCGCGATATCTCTGCTTGTAAAACTCGGATTTGAAAAATTCCTCCTGCAGCGGATACAGCTCCTCGTGGGAAGTAACTTGCATATAATTCTTAATTTTTGGAAGAAAATGGTTTGGCCACCAGGGTCGTAAGTGTTTATTCCTATTTCTCATGCATTTGCAGTAAAATCTGTGCATCTGAAATCTCGATTGCAAAGTTTGTTTCGTGGACCGATACCACTCACGTCGATAAACCTTTTCGGAATATTTCCTTCTTAAAATAATGCATGGTTTCTCCGCCAGGGGGCGTAGATGTTATCATATTTTTGTCAATATCTCTGCTTCTAAGAGCCCGCTTTGAAAAAATCCTTCTTTGTTCGAGAGAATTTCTGATGCGAAATGTTTTTCATGGAATTTCAAAATTTTCAAGTAAATTGCAGACTTTCCGCTAGGAAGCGTAAAGGTAAATTGCGTTTACCCCGATACCACTGCTTCTGAATTTTCAGTTTGAAGAATTCTTTCTGCACCGGATACAGCTCTTGATGTAAAACGCTTTGTATATAATTTCTAATATTTGGTAAAGAATGGTTTGGCCACCAGGGGGCGGAAATATTAATTTCTGCGTCTGATGCATTTGCAGCGAAATTTGAGCTCCTGAAAACTCGACTGAAAAAATGATTTGCTGGACCGATACAGCTCACATCGAAAAATCTTTGGAGGATACCTTCTTCTGAAAATAATACATGTTTTTTCCGCCAGGAGGCGTAGAGGCATAGCTTATTTTTGTCCATAGCTCTGCTTCTAAGAGTCTGATTTGAAAAATTCTTTCTTTGTTGGAGAGCGTTTCCGCTGAAAAATATTTCTCGTATAAATTTAAACTTTTCTTAACGCACACGTGTGCCACAAGAGGGCGTAAGTTCACGTTTCGCTTTACAATAATATCTTCGTTTAAGTTAGTTAGTTAGTTAAAAGAAAAAAATTATTCGGTCAGGTAAAACTAACTATGCAAACTCTGTGTGCGTGTTTTCTTCGCGAAATAAGGCGCAATTTCGCCACTAGGGGGCGCAAACGCTTAATATGCTTTTCTCAATATCTTTGCTTCTACATGTTCGTTTTAAAAACTTCTTTCAACACCGGATGCCATTTACCTGCTAGAACACTTTAGGCTAGTATATGGGAAATTTTGTAGTTCACATTTCTGTCAGTAGATGATGTTTGTGTACTTCAGTTTGCAGCCGTATCGCAGCTTCAAAAAACAGTATTGAGAAATATTTTTTGACTGTATGCCATTCGCTACAACAGAGATGTGGAGCATTCATTATCATCTTTAAATAGTGCAGAGATTTACCGGTAGCTGCATAAAGATCGAAACTTGTTTCTTCACTATCTCTGCTTCAGGAAGACGTATTTGAAAGTTCTTTTACCTTAACATAGCTTTTTCCGTGAAGAATATTTTTCACCTAGTTTCAATTTTTCCATTATGCAAAATTCTTCCGCTAGCACAAGCAGACATATATCATGTTTCCTTTTCTATATTTCTTCTTTTAACTGTTCCATTTGAAAATCTATTTGTCTCTGATACCTTCCTTGTGCTATGAGAAACTTTTTGTGCGCCATTTGTTGACTTTCGCAACATGCATTTTAGCCGTTGGTGAAACTAAGAAGATTTTTCTATTTTGGGATGTTTCATTAATTGTAAAAACTGTTTGATCGTTTACTTAACTGGTTCCATTGACTTTTAATAGCTCTGGTAAATTTAATTCACGTAAGATTTATTCAAAAGACGTGCTCATTACAACCAAAAATTCGGTGCCATATTTCTTGTTTCCTTTAAAATTGACAATTTTGCATTACATTTTTTTGAGGGGGGGGATTCGTTGTTGTAATTGAAAAAGAAAAAGTTGGATACACAATTTCCCACTGTTTTCCGGCGGCGCCGAAAACTGCGTACCATACAAATCTTCATATGTATGGTGTGGGCTATGAGGAATGATACTGTAGGGCTAAGAGATTATTACCGTATGATTGAATTAAGCATCAGATTTTTTCTGTTTTCTTCATTTGAAAGGGTTTTAATTACAAGCGTTCCTTTGCTTTGAAATAAAAACAATCCGCAGAATACAAGATGAGCAAACAAATGAAACATGCACTAAAGCGTCGTCTTGAATAACTGATAATCATTTCAGTAGCGTCAGTCTTTGTCCTGAGTATTCCGCAGACTCTCTTCACTCTTCTCATTTGCTTATGGTATTTCTTTAGTACAATTCGATTTAAAAATACCGACTGGAGACATGTATCTTTCCGAATCAGCTTGCGCTGTCATTTCATTTTCTCCAAATGGTTTGTTACCTACAGTATAGCATCTGAGGTGGCCTGACGTTGGCTCAGGTAGAAACAGAAAACTAAGAAATGATGTCAGTTTGAAAATTTATACGTGCTTCCAAAAAAAATGTTCATCTTATTCGTGAGAAATAATAGTCAAATCATTTCTAACGTTTTGTTCAGTATATATGTCTTTCACGGAAATAAAAGATGTTCTGCGAAGTCAATTTCAAATGAAAACTTCGCGCCTGAAAAGTTGTATGCACTAACAGTTTTCATTAAGTCATAAGAATTACAACTGAAGTGCCAATAGGTTCGAACTCGGTATTTTTTAAGCGATGGTGTTTGCTTAGTCTAAATGTTGGCCTTTCCACGTACTTGAAGAATGCTATAAGGATTTCATCTGGATGTGAATGAAGCATGTTTAAAGAAATACATTTAAAGTACTTTTATTTGCATTTCCCAAATTCAACACTCAATGCTTTCAAAACCTAAGGTAGTTTTCAAAATCATATTCATTTAATTCCTGATGAACGATGAAAAGACGAATTTCCCCAGAACTGGCTACAAGTTTTTATTCTTGTCCAAGTCCACCAGCCTAATTTTCTTAGATCTGGTGATAACTCTTGTATGCACAAGGTTTAAGGACAAATATGTTATGCAGCCTTCTTACGTTTCGTTATCCATGTGCGAATTTAGGTATTTAGGTTATTTGCTTTACCGCACAAACACAATTATTCGCTCCTCTATTGCACCTATTGGAAGAATCTCTGGCAGAATGGTTTCATGAAATTTACTATGTATATCTCGTAGGGAGTCCCGTAGCCACGAATCATCACCCAGAGCAACTTATAGTACCTGATTTCAGCTATGTGGGAAATTGCACAAGCAATTGTGAAGCTCCGGTGGCGCAATGCTATACGCATAGGTGTAGGGGCGAGAAATTATGCCCCTATGTAAATTGTGTGATGGACATTAAATCACATTGATCTTACAAGATATGAACATTTTAGATCAGCTATTTCCATGTGTATTACTTAGAACGGATGTTAAACGTGGAAATGTACCAGACCAGGCGACATTCCGATGTGCCTGTTTGT
This sequence comes from Macrothele yani, assembly GCA_039090855.1. NCBI lineage: Eukaryota > Metazoa > Arthropoda > Arachnida > Araneae > Macrothelidae > Macrothele > Macrothele yani. The sequence continues at coordinate 101,021,931 of CM077002.1, read as the reverse complement.
CATGACGATTGTATTCACGGAGGCACCGCTATTGTTCCTGGCCAGGAGGCATGCATGCTGCAGGGCACACGGGAGCTAAAGGTCAACGAGGGGATAGTTAGAGGTCAGAGAATGAAGAGCTCAAGGTCAGCACTGGAGTGCACAAGTCAGGGAGAAAGGGTAGGGTGCACCGAGAAGCGGGGGTCGCCTGCTCTACGAGTGCTCCGACTAGGAAAGAGAGGAACGCCTTTGGCGAAGAAGGCAGGAGCCAATCAGAAGGCTAGGAGAAGTGACTAGGGAAAAACTTTAGGATAGGAGTTAGAAAAAAGACAGCGAGACAGACAGTCAGAGCTGGGAACGGTTGGAGGACAGTGCTGGGTGTCAGCGCTATGAAAGAAAGTTGGTGATAGAACGTGCCAGTTAGGGCACGGCGAAAACGACCGTGTTTGGAAGAGTCGGAAGTAGACACCGTCGGTCGGTAACAACGTACGGAGAAAGCGATTTGACAGGACACATGTTCGGGATGGGACCCAAGGCATAGCTTCCGAACAAGTGAAAGTGGTGAACGGAAAGGTACGACGATTAAAACCTTTCACGTCTGTGATAGAAAAAGAACGGGCAAATAGTCATTGGCAGGAAAGAGTATTCTTTAAGAAAAAGAGACTGACGATTTCTTCGTGGAACTGCAATTTGCAGGAGCTCGGGTCAAGGAACAATGGCTGCCGAAACGATTATCTTTGATTAAATCGTTTTGTTAAGTTTTCAACAAGCCTGAGATTGAATTCATGCTTGAGATTGTCTTGCCATTATTTTTATTTCCCCTCTTCCAAATAGCAGATTAATTTTTTTAGTAAAGCTCGGAGAGCAAGAACGACGAGCTGTCTTCAACTTTCCGTTGATAGACAGTCTCCAGACAAAAAGAACCTTACAAATGTATTTCCTTCCTGCTGTGGAGAATTTTCATTAAAGCTGGAAGCCAGTGTTGTTTGGCCGATGAGCATTAGTTTACATAATGATCTTCCACCCTCCAATAGGTTTTCAACCATACGTCTCAGATAGATACGAGTTCGAATCCCGGTGAGGCGTGGATGCTGTGTTTGTCTTGCGGCATTGATCTCTCTCTCTCTCTCTCTCTTTCTCTCTCTCTCTCTTCCCTGGAACCAGTGGCCCTAAATTAGGGACGGGCGATTGCTCATTGGGTTGCTCACGGTGGTCATTAAATATCAAATCATCATCATCATCATTGTCAACCATTATCAATCCACTGCTAGACGAAGGTCTCCCCAAGTTTCCTCCACAACGGTCTGTCTTGTGCCAGTCTCCTCCATGTCACTCCCGCATACTTTCGAATTTCATCCACCCATCTTCCATGTGGTCTTCTTCTGGGTCTTTTCCTGTCCCTTGGAATCCAATCTAAAATTTCGGCTGTCCATCGATGGTCTGTTCTTCTGGCAGTATGCCCAGCCCATTGCCATTTCAGGGATTTAACTCTGATCGTGATGTCTTCCACTCTTGTCATTTTTCGGATCCACGTGTTCCTCTTCTTATCTCTCCTGGTTACACCAAGCATGCACCTCTCCATGCTTGTTTGAGTTGTCTGCAGCCTTTGTATGTCTCTTTTAGCTAAGGTCCACGTCTCTGCACCATACGTAAGCACTGGAAGGATGCATTGATCAAACACTTTTTCTTTAAGACATAATGGCATATTGCTCTTGAAAATTATGCTGTTTCTTCCAAAAGCTCTCCAGGCAAGTCTTGTACGCCGATTAATTTCTTCACCAATGTGACCCTCACTTGATATCTGCTGTCCAAGATAAACGTACGTGTCTGTTATCTCCAGCTTTTCTCCATCAATCGATAAATCTTCATTTCTTGTAAAAGCATTGAACATTACTTTTGTCTTCTGAAAGTTCATTTTTAATCATACTTCTTTACTCTTGTCAGTAAGTTCCTGCATCATACTCTGTATCTCTGATGGGGTAGTTGCAAAAATGACTATGTCATCAGCAAAACGAAGGTGGGTTAGATAATCTCCATTAATCTTTATGCCTTTGTTTTCCCAGTTCATTGATTGAAAGACATTTTCCAATGTGGCGTTAAAGAGCTTCGGAGATATGGTGTCACCTTGTCTCACTCCTTTTCCAATTTTTATGTGTGTTGTATTTTCAAATAGCAGAATCTTTGCACTTGCATTTTCATAGATGTTATTAATAATATGAATGTATGCATCTTCAATACCGCAGGATTTCAGAGCCATTGCAACTGCTGATGGTTTCACCGAATCAAAGGCTTTTTCATAATCGATAAAAGCCATGCACAATGGAAGTTCATATTCCCTCGCTCTTTCAATTAGTTCTCTCAGTACGTGGATAGGATCTATTGTGCTGTAGCCACTCCTGAATCCAGCTTGTTCTCTCTCGGTTGAGCCATGTCCAGTGTTACCTTCAAGCGGTGTGAAATAACTTTAGTGAAGATTTTATAAACCACTGATAGAAGGCTGATAGGTCTGTAGTTCCTGAGATCCTCAATGTCACCTTTTTTATGTAGCAAGATCATTGTAGCGTTGTTCCAATCCTCAGGAATTTTCCCTTCATTAAGGCATCGAGTGAAAATTTGGGCGAGTACTGTTTCGATTTCTCCACTTGCTTCTTGTATGATGTCTACAGTAATTCCATCTTCTCCTGGAGCTTTTCCCTGCTTCATTTTCTTGATTGCATGTGCAACTTCTGCTGGAAGGACTGGAAGAACTCTGGTACCTTTCATGATGCCTGGAGTACATGTATCATCCCTTTCATATAATTTGGAGTAGAAATCTTTCACTCTTGTCAAAATTTCGCCTCTATTTCTTGTTACAGAACAATCTTCTTTTCTCAGTGCCACAATCTGTTTTTTTCCCTTACTAAGATGTCCCTTTGCTATCTTTTGGCTTTGGTTGTTTTCAATTGCTTTCCTCACTAGCTCACAGTTGAATTTCCTTACGTCTTCAGTGATACTTTTTCGTACTGTCTTGCATAGCTCTATATATTCCACTTTGGAAGTCACATCTTCTTTAGTTGTCCTCATCTCTTCTTTTTTGCATCAACATTTCGGTTTTTCCTGATAATTTGTTCACATGCAACTTGTTCTTAGACCCAGCTAATTTTGTTGCTGTTTCCATAAGAGCTTTGGTTACTTTTCTGTTAACTTCAGAAATATACACTTCTTCCGATGTTAGGCCTTCTAAAGCAGAGAACCTGTTCTTCAGTTCCAATTTGAAGGCATTATGGTGTTTTTTTAAGGTTGGTTATGTCAATACATTTTGTTTGTCTTATGAGCTTGCTACGTTCGAGTTTAGTGTTGAGGTGCATCTTACATCTCACCAATCTATGGTCACTGCCTGTGTTGAACTTGTTTAGCACACTGCAGTCTTCTTTGACGAATTTTTTGTTACACATAATAAAATCAGTTTCACTTGTCGTCCCATTTGGATGTCTCCATGTCCATTTCCTGTGTGGCTTTTTCTTGAAAAAGGAGTTCAAGATGAAAAACCCTTCTGCCTCTGCAAACTCTACGAGAGTATTTCCACGCTGGTTTCTGTTGCCGTGACCGAATTTACCTACTGAAGTTTCATTCTGTTGCCGTTGCCCTATTTTTGCATTGAAATCTCCCATAATTATCTTCAAGTGCTGCTTACCTTTATTATTTAGATCACGAATTTCCTCATAAAATTCTTCAATTTCTTCTTCAGCATGACTTGTGGTGGGTGCATAAGTTTGAATAATCTGAGCCTGGTATCTTCTCGAGAGTTGGATAACGAGTCGTGCAGCTCTGTCAGAGGAACTTTCAACTTCTACAACTTTATCCTTCAGTTTCTTGTTTATTATAAATCCAACACCACTAGTTCTGCCAGTATCTGTCCCCCGATAGTAGAAGAGTTGTCCACTTTTCAGTTCAATGAGATCTTCTCCTTTTCTCCTTACCTCACTTAGCAATACAAAAAGTAATTATACTGTGTCGCAATTCCTGTATGAATCGTGTAGAAAATGGTTATGGACAAGCGATTGTCTTCACAGTTTAATGCATGAATGCATTGCAGTGTCCCCGATGGATTATAGAACCTCAGCGACATAGCGGCGAGCAGTCAGAGTGCCATTGATGAAAATCAAGGACAAACAACGATAGTTATTGTTCACTCCCCACGTATCAATAGCAGCGGGGCACAGTATGGCATTCCACAGTGGCTCTAGGTTCACTGCCACAGCCTTTGGTCGGAACACGTGAATGCTGCGAATTATCAGGCCCCAAGTATAAGTGAGATTCATCGTTGAAGAACATTTAATACTATTCTGCACCCTAGGTGGCCCTTATGCGGTAGTATTCCAGACGCTGCTGACGATGAGCAATGGTCTGTGGAAATCGACGCAATTGCCGATACGTATCGAAACATTGCATCCCTTCCTTAAGTCGGCGTTCAATGCTTCGATAGATGATGAGGTGACAGCCAGATGAAGTCATAGCTTGTTGAATGGTCTTTAGTGTGGCTGTAGTAGCGTTATGGAACTGTCGACGGATAAGATGATCCTCCTATTCTGCATTTATTCGTTGTGCTTCACTGCCAATTCGACTAATAATATGAGCTTTCTGAAGCAACTATGGCTAACATTGGTGTACTGTGTTATTGTCACGATCCACATGTTCCACTAAACAACAAATATACCATCCCGCCTTTCGAAGGGCAATTATTTAATCTGTCGAAATCTGTGAGTCCCGCTTCGGTGTCACAGTGGTTTAAGCGATAACTTCTGATCATTCGTCCGAGATGAGGTTCGGATTCGAATCCCGATGAGACATCGATGTTGTGCTTGTCTAACGGTACTGGCTCTCTCCCTTCCCTAGAGTCAGCAGCTCTAAAATAGGGACGGACGACTGCCGATAGCCCATTGAGTTACTCACGGTTGTCGTTAAACTCTCAATCAGAAAATAAGTCTCTGAGTTGCTTATATCATTATCGAACATATCTTAGCATCCTCGGTAATCTCCTCGTATTCTGAAATCGATCTTTGCAAGACAGAAGAGTGTTAACTGCATCAGGCACTAGTTGTTTTGCTCTTCCGCTCTTCACCTCTGTGCTTATACAAGCCAAAGCTTTCGTTCTACTGAACCGGCATTTTCATAATTTGCGTATCTCAGCACAAGTCATCCACCTGCTCATTTGGGTGCCCTTTCGATTAGTCCTTCTGGATACTGCAATTTCAGTACATATATACGAGGCGGAATTACATTAGCGCATTTAAGACAACGAAGTCCTTACGTAAAAGAAAATTCAAGCGCACTTGGAATAAATCGATGTGTTACCTGCCTAGAGTTTTTCCATATATTGTATGTAATTGGGTTATACTCGTATCAGTGTATTATATCATTGGAACACACCATTTTAGGCATGCAATCCCATTTGCGGATTTTCTTGTATACATTTTTATCCTGAAATCATAGTAAAACACGACGTTTTCCGCCCTTGTTGGATTAAGATACAGTGCATCAGACACGCGTGAACTGGGAACTACAAGCTATTCTTTCAATACTCTTTTTCTCACTGCATAGTTTCGCTTATAGAAAGCTTCAAACGTTGCACTCCCATCAAAACTAATTAGCACGTTGGAAATCTTATAGAAACTATAAAATTTGGGGTGTGAATAGAATATGATATATATTTCACATAAAACTGTCCCAGGTCAGTACAGACCTAACAAGGACACGAGTTGCCATCGACGGAACAACTGAAGCTCATAGCTTTCGCAAACATGATCCACACCTGCATTCCGCAGATCTTACTTTCAGGGGAAAGCACCGGAGTCTGTTATTGGGAACAAGGCATAACTTTGTACCTGGTATGATTGGTAAGACTTATTTCGTTTCTCAACACGGGCGCCATATTGTTTCTCAACAGGTACATATGAAATACGCGCGCGCACACACACACACACACACACACACACACCCACACACACACACACAGAGAGAGAGAGAGAGAGAGAGAGAGAGAGACCATCACATAGCATCGAATTTCCAAAATAAAAAAAATTGCTTGTCCATGATTAAAGAGTTGTGTGGCTGCGATCCAATTGAAGTATATTTTAGTATGATTGCGGCAATTTTTCTAATAATGTTTGTATTATTTCTTGCCATAAATACACGCTTACGTCACCATGAAGCCAACAAAGAAAAAATAGGAATCAGGATGATGTCCAACCATTACCTTTTCCTCGAAAAGAAATGCATCAGGATCGCATTACCACGAAACTACCTGCGACACATCCACCTTTCATTTTGTATACCTTTGAAATAAAATTCAAGTGTTGACTACTTGTTGACCATAGCCTCTCACGTGTTTGAACTTTTCAACTGATTTTCTAGATGAAACAACAGTTCATCACAAAAGAGGGTAATTTTCTGATGAACGCTTCGAGACAGTAATAAAGTTTTATCTGTTCATCGGCTCTTCGCATTTCTAACGGGATAATAATAAAATGTTGCTCTATTGCAGAATGATCTGCTTGGCAGCAGTCTGTTGTTTTGTTGGCAATACACATCAACACGTGCTCATAGTGATAAGTACTGTACATCAACGGAAAATATACCATGATTGTGGTTATAAAGAACGCTATTGCACATTACGACGCCTGAGCTTTATTAAAATACTGTCAGTGAAATTCTGCACACATTTTGAATGATTTAGTGTTGAAACAAACTCCATAAAACTGTGCCTTCGACTGACAGCGATAATTTATGAAAGGTCACCACGCAGCAGGAAGGTTTCATCAGGTTGTCATGACCACAGAAGTTACTCACAGACATCATTAGTACTTATTGATTATAAACATTTGTTCCTGTCATCCCTCATTCTTAAATAATATTTGTTAATTAGAACTGCGTTTTTGGACGTTTTCAATCGATCTTCCACGAAAAGTTCTGACATCTTAATTCTCAAGTACCACCGATCATTCTTCCTTTTCTGTCGCATAAAATGGTACTTTACAAGTTTGGCATATTTTTCTTACCTTTTTTTTTTTTTTGTCATGTTCAACCGCATTCAGGCAGAATGACTGAAAATCATGATGAAGAAAGTTAGAAAAGAATGAGAAATGAAGAAAGTTAGAAAGGAATGAGAAATGAAGAAAATATTGCATTCCTTCAATATGACGTATTATAAATACAAAAAACGAAACGTTTCCTATCGGTTACGGTTGAGACTTCTCATGGCTTACTTCGCTCAGATTGCAAATTAAATAAATACATTTAAAGCTTTTTACAACTAGATAATTCAAAAAATAATTTTTACCATTCATTGGCCTACTAAAATTATTACTTTAATTTTGTTTTAGTTCTTACGGCGCTGTTAGGTAGAGCATAATTCCTAATGACCCTGAGTGACGAAAGTTTCGCATAATTTGGTGCCATCTTCAACGTAACTGGCTGAAAATGTTATTACAAACGCAGTGGACCTTACGTATTACTACAGTTCAATACTACTTGTTTCTTACGGACGTGTGTATGCTTTTGACCCGGCAAAACAGCCCAGACCAAAATATTCCCGACATCACAGCCAATACACAAAATAACCCCCATCAAAATAGCCTCCCGTCAAAAGAACCCCATTTAAACAAACTTGTACATATCTTATAAGTACGAAACATGTGTTCGTACCTTAGCTAAATTGCCAAATGAAATAAAAAGGAAATATTTGTACAAGTTTTGAATATAAAAGAAAAAAAAAGAATTGATCCAACCTTGGTAAAAAATGTTTTTAATAAAATTAAGTTGTCACGTTGTAAAATATTCCACGTAGATATCAAAATATTAGTAGCACGATAATTCTGCACAGTTTTTAACAATTTTTAGTGAAAAATAATGGTTTTAAACAAATGAAGTTATATTATCAAGTTATGAGAAATCCCACGCAGATAGTCCATAATATTGGTGTCATGTGTACAAGTATTTCAAGTCGCTGATTTAATTTCACGTACCTTTTGCTTCGATATTTCTGGTTGCCTAAACTCTTCTTGAAAACCAGCTAAATCAATTTCAACTCGATTCTCTTCTTTTAGAAGTTGATGCATATGTTTCCACATTAATAGCGGTGTGGGTAACCTAGGGTCTGTTAAAAAGAGCAATGCCGTCCTTCAACCAAATTATTAGTGCACAGAAGCTTGTTGAGAACCCTACTGTAAACACTTCAAATGGAACTTACAATATAATTCGTAAAGAAAATGAATTAAAACTTAATTGTATCTCATAGTCTAACTGTAGTTCAGAATATTTCTTCAAGCACAATAAGGAAGTCGTGAAATGCAAATAATTTGTAATCCATTTCCTTTACGAATTATGTTATGAATCAAGAGGCAGAGACTAGCGTAGCCATATGGGCTGCGGTAGGCTATTCTAACGGGACTATTTTGACTGGGATGTCGAGGCTGTTTTGGTGTGAGCTATTTTGTAGCGGTACGGTTTTACGGCCATTCTAAATGAAGCTGTATTAGAATTCCCACTTTATGTTTCATACCGATGTCCGTTTGCCCTTTGGCACCAAGAAACATTAGCCATACCAGTATACGATTTTTTTTTCTACTGGAATAAATAAATGAAAATATTTTATGACCTTTGGTGTCCAAACAAAACGTCTTTTTTATCCAAAAAAGGTATTTGTTTCCATGAATATATACAATGAAGCAGCAAATTATTAGAGACACCCAATGGCAATAAGACACGAATCATCTTATTCTTCCAGGTGGCAAGCACTCATACACTGACGGGAAAAAAATCCCAACACCAAGAAGGGGTTGTGTTAGATAAACGACAGTTGGTAGGCGGTGACAGCACATCTGTAAGATGACGTCTATGCAAATTTCGCGCTCGGTGCATACGAGTGACGCTAGTAACGCCCCTTGGAACATGCAAAGCAGGTTTGCTGTAAATACGCGCTGTAACGTTCGTGAGCGTTAGTTATCGTTCAGATTCGACGTAGTGTGTTGATGTTAGTCAAGAATGCCTTTAAGAAGACGAAGAAGCCATTATCAACAGCTCACGGAGTTTGAACGAGGTCGTGTAATGAGACTACGAGATGGTGGATTTTTTTCCAGCAATATTGCAGAACGACTTGGCAGGAATGTAGCCACCGTGCATGATTCTTGGCAGCGGTGGTCAAGGGAAGGTACTGCCTCAAGAAGACTGGGTTCCGGCCGGCCACGGAGCACCACTGAGAGGGAAGACCGCCGTGGATGGCGTATGGCCGTGGCGCAACATTCTGCGTCTGCAGCAGCAATTCGAGCTGCAGTTGCCACCACAGTGACACAACGAACTGTTACAAATCGGTTACTTGAAGGACAGCTCCGAGCCAGACGCCCTGTAGCGTACATTCCACTTACTCCAAACCACTGTCGTTTGTTACGTCAGTGGTGTCAAGCTAGAGCTCATTGGAGGACGGAGTGGAGATCTCTTGTGCTTTCTGATGCAAGCCGGTTCTGCCTGGGTGCCAGTGATGGCCGTGTGTTGGTTAGAAGGAGGCCAGGTGAGCGCCTGCAACCAACCTGTCTGCGGCCGAGACACACTGGACTTACACCTGGAGTTATGGTCTGGGGAGCAATTTCCTATGACAGCAGGAGCCCTCTCGTGGTTATCCCACGCATCTTGACGGCACAGTTGTACGTCGGTATGGTGATTCAACCTGTTGTGCTGCCATTCATGAACATCATTCCAGGGGGTGTTTTTTAACAGGATAACGCTCGCCCGCATACCACTGTTGTAACCCAACATGCTCTTCAGAGTGTCGACATGTTGCCGTGGCCTGCTAGATCACCAGATCTTTCACCAATTGAGCACGTATGGGACGTCATTGGACGACAACTCCAGCGTCACCCCGAACCAGCATTAACCGTCCCTGTATTGACCGACCAAGTGCAACAGGCATGGAACTCCATCCCACAAACTGACATCCAGCACCTGCACGACACAATGCATGAACGTTTGCGTGCTTGCATTCAACATTCTGGCGGTTACACCGGTTATTAATGTACCAGCATTTCACATTTAAAATGGCTCTTCTCGCGCTTACATTAAGCTGTGATCTTGAAACCTTAATCGATTAAATATGTTACCTATACAAATGTATTGCCGCCATTTCATTCCTCTATAACTATTTTTTCGTGGTGTTGGGATTTTTGTTTCCGTCAGTGTATATACATTCGGAGATTTCTGTGCCTAAAGCGGCGACGACGCAATAATGCGTACATTGAAAACCTGTTCAAAAGCCGCGAGAACGCAATATTGCGTCGATAAAATTTTCAGGCTCATTGAGCCGAGAACGCATATATTCCTCTGAGGTGAGCCCGACGAATACTACAGAAAGACAGGACACTTTTAGAGGAATCTCCAGTCACACATGTGACAAAACTCCGAATTGCTTCTTCCAAAGCTCCTGCTACCTGAAGGGTTAACTTACAGACTTAGTCTAATTTTATTAATAGCAGCTCTATGCAAAGGATTCGAACATATAAGAAGCGTCGATAGCAGCAATATGGGAAAGACTCGAGACTTCAGCGACTTCCAAAAGAGGCATGATAGTGAGTTTTAGGCGGGCAGATGCAAGAATGACAGGAAGGCAAATCTTATCGCCTATGCAAGAACAACTACATCGAGTGTGTACAATGAGTGATGCAGAAACAACAAATGAAGCTGTGAGCAGTCTTTCTGTCGACGGAAACGACAGTCCGATGTGCAAGAGAAACTGTGTCTGGAAAGGACTGTATCAGGTAACAGAGGAGCTGCATTGCGTTAACCAACAGTATCGTACAGCATCGAGAGAACTTCAGCATACACAGCGCACAGCACATTTGCGCGAATAGGCTATAACAGCAGATGTCCCCCATCGTCTACCATTCGTCTCTTTTAATTCGTTTGCTGTCTGCATTGGGACACCTAAATTGGACCCTTTAGGACTGAGAAGCTGCCATTTGGTCTGACGAATCAGGGTTTCAGATAATGCATGCCCGTGGAAGAGCCAGAATGTGGCGTCAACAGGAGTCCCAGCTGCCTAGCGTTAACTATACAACGACCGTTATACAGTCACGACAGTTTATACAGTCTGATAGACGCAACGTAATGGTCTAGAGTTTGTTTTCATAGCAGTCATTGGGTTCCTATACAACGACGGTTATACAGTCACGACAGTTTATACGATCTGATAGACGCAATGTAATGGTCTGGAGTTTGCTTTCATAGCAGTCATTGGGTTCCTATACAACGACGGTTATACAGTCACGACAGTTTATACTGTCTGATAGACGCAATGTAATGGTCTGGAGTTTGTTTTCATAGCAGTCATTGGGTTCCTAAATACCTCTGAAACATGACTTGGATTCCACGAGATATCTTAACATCGTTACGGACCAGGAACTCCAGCGCATGACAATGCGCAATACCACAAGGATTGGATCGTTACACAGTGGTTCCAGGAGGACAACAGTTACATCCAAGTGCCAAAATCGGCCCAACGGTCTCCACATCTTAACCCAATACAACATCTGTGGAATGAGATTGAGAGAGCCATTCGTGAAAGTGTTCCAGCGAACATTCTTCATTTGACGGACGTTATCACATCCGATTGGTTGAACACACCAGTAGAATGGTATCAGCCCCTCATTGAATTCATGCCACATTGAATCAAGGCTGATGAATCACATTGAATACGTGCTTGACCTTCAGGGCAGCCGAACAAGGTACTGAGTAGGTGTTCCTAATAATTTGCTAGTACAGTGCATTTTAATTGGATTTTTTCTTCATCTCCGTACGTCTTCAGGATACACTTGATTTTAAATAGCACAACTGATATGTATGGCATTAATATTTTTGTATGGCCTAATTCTTGCATTTTGGTTTCTTGTTTTAGTTTGTGACTTAAACTTTTCCGAATATATATCTGTAACTCGTATTTTGTGAATTCATCTACAGTCTCAATGCTCTGGTTATATTTTAAATCTGTTCACGTATTTTGCCTGCGTATACTACGCGCGGAAATATTAATATGTATAACCTGATAATCTATAGTTTAATAAGAAGGAATTGTACACCAATTATACTTAAATAGTATAACTATACTAGTGATCCGAATTTCTTGGCGTAGAATAGAAATCAAAGTTTCCAAGCTTTTGCATGTCAACCAGATGGCTTTTTTAAGGAAGGTACACAGCGCCGCCCCGGTGGCGCAGTGATTAAATAGATAGCTTCTGATCATTCGTCCGAAAGGGGCCCGGATTCGAATCCCGCTTAGGCATGGATGTTGTGTTTGTCTTACGGCACTGGCTCTCTCCCTTCCCTGGAACCAGTGACCCTAAATTAGGGACGGGCGACTGCCTGTAGCCCATTGAGTTGCTCACGGTGGTCGTTAAACCTTCAATAAAACTAAAAAAGAAAAAAAAGGTAGACAGCAAACTGTCTGTTTTCCTAGGATGGCTTTTGCTGTCTAGCTTCCTTGAAAAAGCCATCTGGCGAAAGCTTGGAAACTTTGATTTCCATTCTACACCAAGAATTTCGAATCACTAGTATCTTCCTTGTCTAATTTCCTTGAAAAAGCCATCTGGTTGATGTTTGAAAGCTTCAAAACTTTGATTTCTATTCTACACCAAGAAATTCGAATCACTAGTATCTTACTTGTCTACCTTCCTTGAAAAACCCATCTGGTGAAAGCTTGGAAACTTTGATTTCCATTCTACACCAAGAAATTCGAATCACTAGTATCTTCCTTGTCTACCTTCCTTAAAAAAGCCATCTGGTTGATGTGCGAAAGCTTGGAAACTTTGATTTCTATTCTACACCAAGAAATTCGAATCACTGGTATCGTTATACTATTTAAATTATAATCTATATATCAAGCTGTGGGGATATTATATTTGGCGTTCAGTTAGGTTTTCAGCAGGCTTAGTAGCAAGTTTAAGTGCCATCTACGTTTTCCCTCAAGCATAGCAGAAGTGGTATCCTCTTTACTCCTACCGAATTCGACTGCAGAGGATATCTTATATTTCTGTGTTTTGAATACCTATTTATAGAAAACTTGCTAACATGCTTGCTATGCAGCCACACTTTTAAAAATAAATCAAGGAAATTAATTCATAATTTTAGCTTTACATGTTAGTGCTGTCTGTCATTAATTTTTCCAGTGGTGTGAATGCAGCTTCAGTCGAAATTTAAATAATGGAGATAACCATGCAGCTAATTTTATCTGCCCGGGATATCCCTTATGAAATTGCAGAACGCTGATTTTGGTGCTGATATTACGAAACACCAAAATCAGAGCAGAGGTTACAAAACAGATTTTTCATGTATCATGGTATCCTGACGAATCTACAGCTCTTTATAAAATAGATGTAATGGCACATCAGCATATATATCAAATGGCTTCAGTCGATGCAATGGCATACCATAATAGATAAAACAACAAAGACATAATTGCGTTCATCATTAATTGATAAGACTATTTTGATGAGCCGTTCAATTGAGTTTAAGTGGGAATATGACTCGACTTGATGTTTAGAGCCGCCCTGGCTAAGTGATGGCTTCTGATCCGTCGTCCGAAATGGGTCCGTGTTCGAATCCCTGTGAGGAATGGATGTTGCGTTTGTCTTATGCCACTGGCTCTCTCTCTTCCCTAGGACCAGTAGCCCTAAATTAGAGACGGGCGAGGGCCTATACTCCACTGAGTTTCTCACCATGGTTGTTAAGTCCCCAATAAAAAAAAGAAAAGAGATTTAGGAAAAAATTTGCCAGTCCCTTTTCCAAATCACACGACGGACTTCCTTGATTCGAAACCATGCAACTTCGTAGAAAATACTTTAAGCAGCCTCAAAATGAGAGTAGGAAATCTTCATTTTCAAATAAAGTTCTTCCGATGTGTTTATTAATTTTATTAGATTACGACCGTTCGAAAATTCGTTATTCTACTACTAGAAAGAGATGCAGAATAAAGCAGTAGTCGAAATGTTTTAGATTACCTGTAGGTTTCCGAAAAAGAAATTTAGGACACGTTAAATAATTTCTCCAGTCGTAAGAAAATAACCTGAATGCCGCCAAAGGTAACAAAAATGTCAAAATGGAAAGTTATTTATAAGTATGCAAAGCGTATTTGTAGGTGACAATTTTTTCATGAGAAGATTTCTATTTGCGCACTTCCTGTAATGAGTATGTGTGTGTTTTACAGTTCCTTAATTTGTTCCCGAGCGCTTGAATTTTAGCTCCTTAGACATTTTTTCGATTCTTGTTTTGATATTTTTATTTGAAGAATCTTTTATAAACAGTTTTTGTCACGTTTCAGTTAACTTCCCATGAGTTTGTACGCGTCAAGATGAAGTTTCATTACAAGCGGGGAATAAAAACGCTTTTACACTGAATTGAATTTTCTCACTCTCGAATCCTGGCGTCCGCAGTTTCATTTCCGACACCCAGGGATTCTTGCATGTCAAGAAGCTTCAACGCTTACTGGGCAAAAATTAAAGCAGCAATCAAATATGCTCACATTCTGTATAAGGGCAAAGCTGACAAAAATAGTGTGTTTCGGTGCAGAATTTAAAATACAGCAGGTAGATTTATTTTTTTCGTTTGTCAACGCGCGCGCGCCTGTGGTTTCGTCAGATAAATCTTCGTTAATTATCATTTGTAAATTGTATTAATAGATTTGAATTCTTCTCTCCTTTTTACCTTACTTTCTTGCTGATGCAAAACATCTGCCATGTATATTTAATATTTCTTAACATTTTAACATTACGTGACCTATTTAACATTTCTTTTGAGATTCTGTTTTCTTATGTAAAATTACTAACTTTTCGGCTAAAGGTTTTGTCACAGCATATTAATTACCCAAACGAGCTTGTACATTTTGGCAATGCTGACAATGTGTCAGGAAAAATAAATCGACAATGTTAAATAAAAAAAACCCGAATGATAGTGAATATGATGGGGTTGTTAGAAATACACTTGGATTAGCAAAAGAGTTGGTAGATTTATGTGAATCAACGAATAAGGGCTGTAGGTTATCAGATTTACACTCATCGTCAAAAAACTAGTTCCACCCAGAATGAAGCAACCAACAGGGGTGAAACTTAGCGGGTAGGCTTTGCATCGTGAGACGTGCAAATGATTTAAGTATTACGCTCAGTTGCGCATGTGACGCATGCAAGAAGATGTCGTAGCGCTGTGCCTGTCTGGCTATATGAGGTCGTCCCTGTTCGCGTGCTTGCCATTCTGACTCGTGCTGTTGTGTTGGTTGCATCCTTTGCAAGTGAAGTATGCCTCGGAGAAAAGTTCAGAAGCAATTAGAGCGGTTGGCGGAGTTCGAGAGGGGCCGAATCGTCGGGCTCCGGGAATTGGGATGGTGTTATCGCCGTATTGCGCGCCATACCAGTCGTGCGGATATCACTATAGCACGTTGTTGGCAGCAGTGGATAGAACAAAGCACGCTGTTGGCAGCAATGGACAGAACAAAGCACGATGTTCGAAGCATGGGATAGAACAAAGCATGCTGTTGGCAGCAATGGACAGAACAAAGCACGCAGTTGGCAGCAGTGGATAGAACAAGGCCCGCAGCAGCGACCGGAAGGTCTGGGAGACCTAGACGAAACACGGAGAGACAGGACCGATGGGTTTTCCGACATGCGCGGAGTGACCCAACAGCCACCATTGCGGATATTCGACGAGCAGTGGTGCCTTCACCATTGGCAAACACGACGTAGGTCTACACGTACGCAGGCCGTTACGACAACTGCCCTTAACAACAGTGCGTGCATCTTCGCCAAAGACTGCAATGGTGTCGTGCCAGACTGTCATGGAGCAATGTAGAATGGCAATGAGTGATCATCAGTGGCGAATCCCGCTTTAGACTTGGAGGAGACAACCACTAAATCCGTGTGTGGAGGCTCATTGGTCACAAAGAACCGTTTGTTTTCGAGCGTCACACGTCCAGAAGGCCTGGTGTCATGGCGTGGGTTGCAATTTCCAACGATGCCAGATCCCCTTTGGTATTCATTACACGCACTTTGACAGCCCAACGTTACATTAGTGAGGTCCTGCAACCAGTGGCCGTACCTCTCCTGAACGCTCACTCTGGAGCAATTTTCCAACACGACAACGCTAGTCCGATTACTACTGCTGTCTCGAGAGCTTGCCTTTAAGGCACTGACGCTCTGCCATGGCCAGGCACATCGCCAGACCTATCGTCGATTGAAAATGCGTGGGATGCTATAGGACGCGCGGTCCACACTCCACCCCTACCGCCCAATCCGCAGGAACCGCGTGAGAAGATTAAAGCTGCATGAGATGGGTTATCGCAGGACACCATCAGGAACCTGGACAACTCCATGCCGAGACGTCTGGCATGCTGTGTGAGCAAACATGGAGGCTCGACGCCATACTGAGAGACACTACTTATTGGCGCGTAGCTCAATAAATATTGCCCATATCAGTCTTAATGTTTAATCATTCATTGTTCCGGTAACCTTTATCTTTCTCCCGAATAGCACTGCAATCCGACACGACCTTCTGTGTGGAACTATTTTTTTGACAATGAGTGTATATGTTAATTCAAGAGGTGGTTGTTAAACGTCAGCGGTACGATTTAATTATAATGCGTTGATGACCTGAATTTCCTGTAGGTAGAGAATAAGCAACTGATGTTACGTAGTATTTTTCTGATTCTTTAATCCTGATTGTTTTTATGCAGGTAAGTTTTTTCTTGTATGTGAAATACATGTTCAGTTAATTAATTAGGTACATTAGCGTTATTCATTCATCAGCAAGTTTAGTCAAAGACATTAATAAACTTCAGTTAAAAGCTACCTTCAACTAATAAAAAATTCATACATCTTTACCCGCAAATGCCATTTTTGAAATCATGTAGACTACGTTCTTGGATGTAATGGAAGTAGCATTAAGGAAATGACGTCATCTTCCATTTCCTTAGCCATGAGGAACTGTTGCTTGGTACACAACACTGCTCCCGCTACGTCCCTTACTGCTAACGCGGCCCTAAACTCAGTGGCCGCGTGACCACAGCGCTGTGAGTAGCGAATGTAACTTTTGAAACGTTGCATAGCAATATCTCAATTTCTATTAGTGCGATTTTTGAAATTCGAATGTTAATTTTTTTCCAGAAAAATTACCCGCGCGATTGCAGTGTTGCGAGTACCGAGCGTAACTCTTGTAAAGTTACATAGTGATACGTCCATTTCTAGTGGTGCGATTTTGGAAATTCAGTTGTTGTCTTTAAAATTCAAATAGAAATGTAAAATTAATTAAATATTTTTTTCAAATAAGTTAAATCTTTAGGGACTATTAATTATAGAAAAAATCTACTGCTGAACAAATGCGATGATATATATCGAGTTCATCTACTTTTAAAGCTAATGGACCATAAAACCGCGTACATCTAAACCATCCACACATGGGTATTATGACGTAGAAGTCGTTTCTTACTTCTACGTTATTTAAACGAAAACATAACCATAAGATGAAATAGTTCCTAAATTAAACCTTAACGGCCAGATGAAACATGTAAACAACAGAAGTAAAACTTACGAAAAAGATGCTTTATTCAAGGATGTTTGTTTGCTTGTTTGTTTGGAGGTTTAACGACCACCGTGAGCAACTCAATGGGCTATAAGCAGTCGCCCGTCCCTAATTTAGGGTCACTGGTTCCAGGGAAGGGAGAGAGCCAGTGCCGTAAGACAAACACAACATCCATGCCTCACCGGGATTCGAACCCGGACCCCTTTTGGACGAATGATCAGAGGCCATCGCTTAGACCACTGCGCCACCAGGGCGGCTATTCAAGGATGTAGCCAACACATCGTAACATAGCATAGCATATTGCAGTAAACGCTCCACACACCGCACAACTCTTAACACAACGCTCTTTTCACAACGCTCCTTTCAATAATTAGTTGACAACCTAACGCTCTGCAACACAACGCTCTCCAGCAACCTCGTTTTTCGTTTTTATCTCTCGTTCTTATCTTATAACAGGCATAGGTCACGTCCATTCAACCTCAGTTATGTTGCCAACAGTATTCGTTTGAGAGAAAAGATATCACGTTTAAGAGTGAAATATAACTGAAAATAAACTCAAGATTTACATAGGGAAAGGAAACTAAAAGGAAAGTTCATTTAGAATATACGTCACAGTATCGAAAATATAGAACTCGTTAGAAATTGGCGAAAAAAAATTGAAACGTCGAAGGACTTTCAACAGCCATCCACTACTAACACACTGAATTATTACAAACTGCACTAATTCTGAAAAATTCTGAGTGGGCAACATCGATTAGCTCTGACTTCATATTACAATCGAAATAAGCTGATTAAGTTGCATGTGCAGGAAAAAACTACTAGGCCATAATTAACATAAGAATTATCATCGTGCATTTCAGAGAAATTTCTTTAAAACTGTGTTTGAGAGCTGGCGTTCTGTTTGCGATCGATTTTTTTTCTTAGTCAAAACAATGTTAAGAAGCCTACTGTTAGCTTTCGGGAATTTTCGGAACTTTCGGGCCTTTACAATTTTATGAACTTTGAAGAAATGGGTTTGTGTCAGCTTCCACTCATTATTGAAGAACAATGCTTTTTAATTATAAAAGTATCTTACACATTGACTGCTTTTGATTTTTGAGGTACATGTAAGTACATCTTACGGGAGTACCTGGTCCTCCCACTTGTTTTTAGCACATCTTTTGTAAAAAAAGATCGTGCTTATGTTAAATGTTTGTCTGTCCGTCTATCCGTCCGTCTGGCTGTGGACATCATATCTCTGCAACTATTAATCCGATGTTAAAAATTACTTCCCTATTGGAAAGCGTTAAATGTGCGAATGATGATCTTCTATTTCGATTTTTTTTACACAATCAATGCACAATTTTGAAACTAGAATTTGAAGCTATTGAAGCTATTTTGAAGTAAACGCAGATGTATCGAATTCAAAATACATTTTATTCCATATATTTCTTTCTAAACATCGGATTGAAATTTTTTTTACCTTTCGATTCCATTTATGTCGAAGAGTATTTTAGGTACAGTCACTTTTTCAAGCTACCCACAGATTTTCCGCAAGGGTCGTAAAAGTAAATTGCGTTTTTCACGATATTTTCTACTTCTAAAACTCCGATTTGAAAACTTTTTCTTCAGCGGACACAGCTTCTGATGGGAAATATTTTGCATATAATTTCTAATTCTTGGTAAAGAACGGTTTGGCCACCAGGGGTGTAAGTGTTAATTTCTGCTTCTGATATATTTGCCACAAAATCTGAGCTTCCAAAATCTCGATTGAAGACATTCATTCCCGGACCGATGCCACTCACGTTGATAAACCTTTTTAGAGTATTTTCTTCTTAAAATAATGCATGGTTTCTCTCCGTAGGGGCGTATATGAATAGCTTATTTTTTTCAATATCTCTACTTCTAATGATTCGATTTTAAAAATTCATTCTTTATTGGATAGAGTTTCCGATGCGACATGTTTTTCATAAAACTTCACAATTTTCAAGTAATTCACAGACTTTCCGCTAGGGGGCGTAAAGGTAAATTGTGTTTCCCCCGATATCTCTGTTTCTAAAACTCCGATTTGAAAAATTCTTTCTGCACCGGTTACAGCTCTGGTGGGAAATATTTTGCATAATGACTTCTAATTTTTGGTAAAAAAAATGGTTTGGCCACCAGGGGGCGTAAATCTTAAATTCCGCTTCTGATGTACAGAAGTTGCCAAAAGTCTTGCACCAGTAGACCGAAAGTCAATTTTTGATGTTTGAAGTCAACTTATACAGCGTAATGGTAAAGTCAGGAATACATATTATACATCATTTTAAAGGAAAGGTTATGCTGAATTCAAATATTTTTACAGAATGTTCTTACCAGTAATAGAAGCGAAGTTACAAGCAAAAATAAAGCGTCTAGTCATAAAAAGCAAAAAATAGTGGAATTTGTGAAATTAGTGTACAATGCATTTAACGTGAAATTACTCTACAGTACATTACTGAAACTTGTAGGACACTTGAAATGGCTTACGAACAAGCAAAATAAGCTTTAATATTTAATTGGATAACCACGGTTTTTGGTAACAAAGTGCACCTTTTTGGCATGGTACTAATGAGCTTCTCCAGTTGTCCATTGGTGATAACACGGTGCCAGAATTGTTTTAAAATATGTCTATGATCATTCCACTGTCTTGCGCACCATTAAAAGAGTTGCAGAAACTGGATATGTGGGAAACAGAAAAAGAACAAGTCGACCAAGGCTGTGCACTGAACGTGATGGTCGCATGTTGATTCGTCGTTCCTTAAAATCAAGGTTTAAAAGATCCACTGATTTAAGAAATGAGTGGGAGAATGAAGTAGGCATTATTGCATCTGCACGTGCAGTTAATCGTAGGCTTACAAAAAAATGGACTGACTGCACGAAAACTGCACGAAAACCTTTCCTTGCTGAACAACAACGGCTCAAAATAATTGCTTGGGTCAAGGCACACAAGAATTGAACTGCTGATGAATGGAAAAATGTTATTTTCAGTGATGAAACAACTGTTACTATTTCCGCTAATAATGGAAATAATTATGTACGTCTTCGGGCTGGTGAAAGGTATAAGGCATGCTGCACCCAGCCAACAATCAATCACCCACATTCGGTGATGTTATGGTCCTGTATTTAAGCCAGAGGTGTTGGCCGTCTGCACATTGTTGATGACACATTGAATGGATTGAAATATGTGAATATTTTGGATTCCAAACTTCTAACATCTGCACAAGACATAGGTTTGAGGAATTTTATCTTTCAGGACGATAACGCTCCATGTCATCGGTCAAAGTTGGTTGTCGAGTGGTTTAATCGAAAAGTTACAAGAAAACCTCAGTGGCCGGAACAGTCACCAGATCTTAATCCCATAGAGAATCGGTGGGTGAGATTAAAGCAAAAGAACCGTCAACAAGGACCCACATCTAAAACAGCAATAACTGAGTCTGTAAGGGCCGTGTGGCACCGTGTTATCACCAATGGACAACTAAAGAAGCTCATTAGTTCCATGCCAAGAAGGTGCACTTTGTTACTAAGAAACCGTGGTTATCCAGTTAAATATTAAAGCGTATATTGCTTGTTGGTAAGTTATTTCAAGTGTCCTGCAAGTTTCAATAATGTACTGTACAGTAATTTTACGTTAAATGCATTGTACACTAATTTCACAAATTCCACTATTTTTTGCTTTTCATGACTAAACGCTGTACTTTTGCTTATAACTTCACTTCTATTACTGGTAATAACATTCTGTAAAAATATTTGAATTCAGCATAAAATTTCCTTTACAATGATGTATAATACGTAGTCCTGATTTTACCATTACGCTGTATAAGTTGACTTCAAACATCAAAAATTGACTTTCAGTTTACTGGTGCAGGGCTTTTGGCCACGATTGTATTTGCAGCAAAATCTGAGCTTCTAAAATCTCGATTGAAAAAATTCGTTTGTGGACCGATACTATTCACATCCAGAAAACTTTCCGGAAAATTTCCTATTTAAAATAATGAATGGTTTATCGCGAGAGGGCGTCGATGTATATCTTATTTTTATCAATATCTCTGCTTTCGATGGTCCGATTTGAAATATTCCTTCTTTGTTGAATAGCGTTTCCGGTGCGCAATGTTATTCGTATAATTTCAAAATTCTCAAGTAATTCCTAGACTTTCCGCTAAGGGGCGTTAAGGTAAATTGCATTTTCCTCCATATTTCTGCTTCTAAAACTCCGATTTCAAAACCTTTTCCTGTATCGCATACAGCTCCTGATGGGAAATACTTTTTGCATAATTTCTTAAATGAAAGAAGACTTATGAGCAGCCGCACGACGATTGTAACCCATGGAATAAAGTTCCCTGCTATGGTACGTGCTCATACCGAGATTCCAGCATTTTTACTCACCTATACACTGAGGTCTTGTTCAGACCTCAGTGTATAGGTGAGTAAATAAAATCTGTCGATTAGCTGTAACGACTCTCCTGAGGCTTCGACGTCCTCAATCACTGATTTTCTTTGGTCTGCCGGTACGTTTTGCTGATTCAGGCACGTCATGTGTCTTCCACTTATTCAGTACATTAGAAACAGTTGACTTGGGTATGTTTAAACGCCTCTCGGTTTCTCTTATGGACAAACCACTAATATAACACCCAACAATCTTTCCTTTCTGAAAGTCAGTTCTCTCCCGTTGCGGCATTTTCACTCAACCTCACAGTGCAATATGATCGCGGTCAGCTGCAGGCTTGTTTTTATACCGTTTGCAGCTGTACCGCGCATCTTAACAACGCAGCTGATCCGTTAATTTGCCTTTGAATATGTTTCCGGTGACTTTTTTCAATACAGTGTATGTCAAGTTGCAGTTTCCAGAGCATGAGGATGAGGTAAAACAGCTACTCTGGTCACCTCAATTTCTGGATCTTGATATAATCGAACATTTGTGGTAATACAGGGCGCGTGCGGAGGGTCAGACCACCCTTTCCACCTCTAACATCAATGGCACAGTTGGGATATACACTATATTGACAAAAGTCACCGGACACCTAGAAGAGAAACACAACATAGCATCTATTGCCATACATTAGTACGGTGTCGGTCAACCTTTGGCCTTAATGTATGGACTGACCCTTCGAGACATGCTTTTGACAAGGTTTCGGAACACAGCGATAGGTGTGCGCTTCCATTCAGTACATGACGCTGCTGCTAACTGTTGCTTAGTAGTAGGCCTTGGTTCCAAACTTTTTATGCGGCGCTCTAATTCATCCCGTAGGTGCTCTATGGGTTTAATATCAGGGCTCTGTGCCGGCCAGCCCAAACACGATACGTAATTATCTTGAAACTACGCCGTGAAAGTCCTTGCTTAATGGCTCGGTGCATTATCCTGCTAGTACCAACAAGACTCGGTTCCATAGTATTGCCGCAGAGTTGGTAGAGCATAATTGTCCAGAATATGGAGGTAGACGTGCTGGTTAACAGGTTTGCCCACGATAGCCAATGGGCCGGGACCATACCACGAAAAACACCCCCACACGAGTACACTGCCAGCTCCAAACTTGACCGTAGGAGCAGTATATTGTGGTAAATAGCATTCCCTCGGCTGCCGCCATACCCACACACGGCCATCAGACTGATGGATCGTGTATCTGGATTCATCAGTCCATAGGACCCGTTTCCATTGATCTACGGTCCAGGATAAATGTTCTTTACATTATGCTAAACGACGAGTAGCATTCCGAGTGGAGATGAAAGGCTTATGAGTAGCTGCACGACCACCGTAACATATGGAATTATGTTCTCTGCGAATGGTACGCACACATACCGTGGTTCCAGCATTTTTACTCAATTGTACATTGAGGTCTTGTGCAGTAGTACTTCGTCCATTAGCTGTAACGACTCTCCTGAGGCTTCGACGTCCTCTATCACTGATTTTCTTTGGTCTGTCGGTACGTTTTGCTGCTTCAGGCACGCTATGTGTCGTCCACTTATTCAGTACGTCCAAAACAGTTGACTTGGGTATGTTTGAACGCCTCTCGGTTTCACTTATGGAAAACCCACTAATATAACACCCAACAATCTTTCCTTTCTCAAAGTCAATTCTCTCCCGCAGCGACATTTTCACTTAACCTCACAGTGCGATATGATCGCGGTCAGCTGCAGGCTTGTTTTTATACCGTTTGCAGCTGTGCGGCACATCTTAACAACGCAGCATATCTGTTCATTTGCTTTTGAAGTAATGTCCGGTGACTTTTGTCAATATAGTGTATTTTACAAGAAGAATGGTCCCAAATTCCATTATCTTACGTTCATAATCTGCACAAGTCTATTCCAAGTCAAATTATTTCTGTTCTGAAAGCCCGAGGAGGTCCTACATCTTATTAATAAAACGAACGTTCTCTACGTGCCGTAAGTGTTTACATTTTTTTTTGTAAATCCCTGCTTGTATTTCTACTACGATTGTTGAAGAAAATATACGCAAACCTACAGACTGTTGTTATTAAGTTATTTGCTATTTCCCATGATATTACTGGAATTCCTTTTACACGCTAAAGTGAAATCAGGATAATGGTGTTAAATCCTGGTCGCCCTTGTGTCAGTGACACTTTCTCCTCTCATGCTTAATGAGCAAATTAACTAATATCTGAACTTCGCTACCAGCCACTGGGTGATGTTAAATTAATTATTGCTTATGTCTCCCAACCAAAGCACGATATTATTTTTATTTTGCTTTTCTTTTTCTGTAAAATACCATTCTAACAAAATATGTGCTGCATTTCTTTCATTTCTCAGATTCAAGTTGCCCTTTCAGTTTAAAAACATTTTTTTCATGTAAAGCCGGCAACTGCAGTTCTGAATATTTTCAATGTGCACTTTATTCAGACAGAAACTTTTAAAAATATTTTTCACTGAGAAAAAGATTAAATCAAATTTTATTCTCTTTCATAAGTTCTAGAGTCTACGAACTCTTCCTGGAAAAGCTCCACCTCATTGCCCTCATGTCTGTAAGTAGTAGTGGAAAATCCAACCAAAATATCTTTTTCTTTAGAAATGAACTGACTGTTCACAGTTGTGAACTCATCTTCGAAGTCATTCGTTTTCTCTTCGCATATGCTGCCACATTTAATATTTCACTTTCAAAGGTAAAACACGAAATTCTTTCTCCTTCCGGACTTACAATCAATCAAACAGTTCACCTTACCACTGAAAGGCACAGCAGCTAAAGATGTCTGCCCTCAACCTACTTCCTATGTTTCAAATTCTTTCATTTTTGTCCCAGTTAAAAATAAAATATATTTCTATTCCACTTCGATAGCTAGCTCTTTTTCATCTTCTCACTCGAATCATTTTTCTTTTCCTTTGTTCACCATATATTATACGTCAGTCGAACAATTGTCCTTGCGGCCTAACTCGGTGAGAAACCCATTCATTTCTTTTTGGACTCTTTAAATAAGATGTGTCTCTCATTCATATTAGTAGAGAGAACTTTCGTGTGGGTTTTAGCCATGAAAAACAAATGTAAGCATTTATCGTTCTCGCTTTAGTTTTGAATGCGGTCATAGAACGTATATTTATGATTCGTTTCGTGCTGAAACTTTTGGTAATAAAATTGGAATTCTGCACAGAATTCGTTCAAAAACCCCAAAGTTTGGACGCTTCGCGAAACTTTTGCCTTTTAATAGAAGAAACGAAAGCTTGCTCATATGTATTATTCTTGGAAACTACATTTTCACTTCTTTCATTCCGTTGTGTTTACAAATTGCAAGTAGGTCATGTGAGCCGAGAATATCGTGAATCACATATAATTTGATAAACAGGTTCCTGTTATATGTCCACATGGAAGCAGAATACTTACGAATAAATGTGTGTATTCTTCCAGTTTCGATAGGTTTCTGCAGATGCAAAATAAAATGGTTTTATGAGTGATGCTCGATTTGGTTGTTCTTAGTATCTTTTGTCATGTAGAAATTCAGACGCAGCATCTTCACAAAAACATTTTACGACTTCCCTTATGAATGATACTTCCCGAAACTGGTATGAATTGAACATAACATCAATTTGTTATTGTGCTATGATTTCAAAATGGAACGCAAGCAATTTGAATACAAGTACGCCGACTGAGCTTAAATCAGAAAGGTTTTTCGTGTTTCAGTCGAGATTCAGTTGTCGACCTGATCAATTACAAATCTCTTACAATAAAGCTCATTGTCTGGAGAAGACAGATAGATTTAAGTTACGATTTACGTGCAAGTTCTTTCCGTTCAATAGATGAACAGCTCACCATACATCGAATGTTTTCCTCCCAGATGCTGACAGTTTAGGTCACTCTCACCAAATGCCAACGATTTTGCCGCATCGGACATCGCTGGACAATTTCCTGTGTCTTTTATTACTAACAGTAAAAACCACCAGACATCATATCAAGGCTTTTGATTCGGTGAAGCCATCAGCAGCTTTAACAATTTAAGCGGGTGATGTTTCTGAATCAAATGGTGCCCAAACTTTTCTAAGCTTTCCAAACAGAAATTGCTCACATAGCGACTGGACTGTACGAGAGCTACGAAAAACCAATCGCCTTACCCCTCCCACCTCAGCAGTACCGAACACATATCTGCCTGTATCTGTTGCTAGTGATAAGATCTTGCTTCTGTAGGCCTCTGTTCTCTGCCCCATAATCACTACACATTGTTCCCCTGATAAGGACAACGTGCTACTGGGCATAACAAGTGCCTCATATATCTTTCTTTTCTTAGGTTAGTCGATATTGTTATAGCCCTTTTATCAAATAATCAGTTAGATAGGTTTAGTGTCTCTCATCGTCCTAAATGAAAACTTTGAAAAACAAAGTGGCCATTTAGTGTCAATCATCGCCCTAAATGACCACTTGCGATATGCTAAGAGAAAGCATCGCTCTCTTACGAACAAGTTCACTTATTCCAGACGTGTTCAACACATGTTTTAGACAACGTAAATATTTTCCTAACCCCGAGTTAATTCGCTCCAGCCGGTTTTGGGACAAGGCCGGACAATTGAAATCTTTGAAATCCTGCGGTAATGAAGACACTTACGCCAAAATTATTAATAGCATCTATGAAGTGCAAACGCAAAGGGAGGGAGAATCGAGCGGGTGCAGAGCCGAGCACTTGGTATGATCGTTGGGGCTCCCCCTTGGACCGCACTTCGGAACCTGAGGAACAGACTTAGAGTTTTCCACCAGACTCGCCAAGACGTTCTTCAAGAAAGCGGTAAGCCACCCTAATGGACTTGTTAGGGGTGCGGTTGACTACGATTCCAGCGAATTTCTTAAGTTTCCCGTAACTAAGGCAGCGATCGTTGCCCCCCCCCCCTCTATAGGGACTTGGGAAAGGGCAGTACTGTTTTCTGGGCTGGTGGCCTTGGACCAGATGGAGGCTGGATCAGATGGAGAGTAAGTGTGTGTTAGACAGACCACCACCCCTTTCCTTTTCAGGTAGGCATCGCGATGGTGAGTACTGATTGCTGCCAAGTGTAAGCATTTATCGTTCTCACTTTAGTTTTGAATGTGGTTATAGAACTGCTCCAGCATTGGGATGGGGTTTTGTTGAGTTTTAGTCCCCTACACCTCATCCCCTCGAGCTTCGGCGGCTGGGTTGTGTTGTGGTTCTCCGTGATGTTGTGTGTGGTGCTTGGTTCCCCCTCCTCTTCCTCTCTCCCCTTCCAGCCTCGGACTGGTGTCATGGTTCACAGTTTGAAAGATACGTTCTCCTCTCCTTTCACTCATTTTTCTGTTTACCTTTCCTATCGAGTTCACTTACTCAGATCTCCTAGCTTCCTATTTTTAAGGGTAGTTATAGACCTGGGGTCTGACACTCCCTTCCTAAAACTTCTTCAAAGAGCATAGCGTAGCAAACGCAAAGATCCGGCTGTTCGTGGACACTGTGCTTATAATAATTGGAAATGGAGTAAGACAAAGTGACACCATATGTACGAAACTCTTCAATGCCACACTGCATAATGTATCTTAATCATTGAACTGGTAATACGAAGGAATAAAGATTAATGAATATTGTTTAACCCACCTTCGTTTTGACGACGGCACAGCCATTTTTGCCAGTACCGCCTCAGAGTTACAGTGTATGATTCAGGAATTTGGGGACAAGAGTAAAGAAGTGAGATTAAAAATGAATTTACGGGAAACCAAATTGATGTACAATGTTTTTTTACAAGAAATTCTGATTTAGCGATTAATGGAGTAAATCCAGAAGTAACCAATGCCTATATTTACCTTAGACAGCAGATATCAAGTGAAGGCCACATCTCAGAAGAAATAGCTAGGCGTATAGAATTGGGCTACAGAGCTTTTGGAAGAATCAGTGAAATTTTCCATTGCAATTTATCATTATATCTTAAAAGAAAAATGTTTAATTAATGCATCCTTCCATTTTTTACTTATGGGGAAGGGACATGGACTTTAACTAAGAAGGTATTCAGAGGCTGCCAGAAACTCAAAGCAGCATGGAAGCTCATGCTTGCTTGGTGTCACCAGAAAAGATAGAAAAAGAAAAGAATACGTGTACTAGGGAAATGACAACAGTTGATGACATCATGATCAAAGTGAAGACACTCAAGCGGCAATGGGCTGGACACATTGCTAAAAGAACTGACTAGCGTTGGACTACTGAAGATTGGATAGATTGGATACCATGGGACAGAAGATCACATAGGAGAAGCGTGGGTGGAATTGAAAGCATGCTCGAGAGTCTTGGAAGAAACAGATCATGATAAAAAGTTATGGAAAAGGCTCAGGAAGACCTGCGTGCGAATTAAAAGATTAGAGGTATAAGAGAACCACATTTGCTATATTGCGAGCTATAAGCTTCAAATGATATATCAAAATGAAGTTGACAATTTCAAGTTGAAACTATTTGGATTCTGTAAGCAACTGATTACACCTGTGAGTATTTGGGTGTCAAGTTATTCATATTGTGGTGCCCTTCTAAACCAATAACGGTGGATATTCAACTTTAAGTAATGTTTCTCTGCTGCATTCTTGAACCTAGTCATTTTTGCTATTTCGTTAATCAGTTATGTTTAAGTTTGTAATTGTGACTGTAGTATTGCAGTTACAAGATCTTCAAGCAAAGATACAAATTTGAATAATAAGGGTTCAACAAATTAAAGTCAATTGACAAGTTTAAGTTAGAGTAAATCTTAAATCGACATATTTCTAATTTCACTTCTTTAAGTAATGTACACTATATTGAAAAAAGTCACCGGACATTCTTTCAAAAGCAAACGAATGGATCCGCTGCGTTGTTAAGATGCGCGGTACAGTTGCAAACGGTATGAAAACACGCCTGCAGCTGACCACAATCCTATCGCACTGTGAGGTTCAGTGACAACGTCGCGGCGGGAGAGAACTGATTTTGAGAAAGGAAAAATTGCTGGGTGTTATATTAGTGGGTTTTCCATAAGAGAAACCGAGAGGCGTTTAAACATACCAAACTTGACTGTTTTTGATGTACTGAATAAGTGGAAGACACATGGTGTGCCTGAAGCAGCAAAACGTGCCGGCAGACCAAAGAAAATCAGTAATAGAGAACGTCGAAACCTCAGGAGATTCCTAACAGCTAATCAACGGAATACTGCACAAAATCTCAGTGTACAGGTGAGTAAAAATGCTGGAACCTCGGTATGTACACGTACCATTCACAGAGAACTTCATTCCATGGGTTACCGTGGTCGTGCTCATAAGCCTTTAATCTCCACTCGGAATTCTACTCGTCGTTTAGCATAGTGTAAAGAACATTTATTGTGGACCGTAGATCAAAAGAAACGGGTCCTAAGGACTGATGAATCCAGATACACGATCCATCAGTCTGATGGCCGTGTGTCGTTTTGACGGCAGCCGGGGTAACGCTGTTTAACACAGTGTACTTTTCCTACGGTCAAGTTTGGAGCAGGCAGTGTACTAGTGTGAAGGTATTTTTCGGGGCATGGTCCCGGCCCATTGGTTATCGTGGACAAACCTGTTAACCAGCACGTCTACCTCAATATTATGGACAAATATGCCCTACCAACTCTGTGGCAATACTATGGAATTGAGCCTTGTTGGTACCAGCAGGATAATGCACCGAGCAATAGAGGAAGGACTGTTACGCCGTGGTTTCACGATAATTCCGTCTCGTGTGTGGACTGGCCGGTACAGAACCCCGATCTTAATCCCATAGAGCACCTATGGAATGAATTAGAGCGCCGCATAAGAAAGTTGGAACCAAGGCCTACTACTAAACAAGTTAGTGGCAGCATTATGTACTGAATGGAAGCGCATGCTGTGTTCCAAAACCTTGTCGAAAGCCTGTCTCGAAGGGTGAGTGCATGCATTAAGGCCAAAGGTAGACCGACATCGTATTAATGTTTGTCAATAAATGCTATGTTGTGTTTCTCTTCCATGTGTCCGGTGACTTTTGTCAATATAGTATATATTGATTCGAGAACCGTTGAAACTCGGTCAAAAGATCGACAGAGATCAATACACAATAGCCTTTGTTCGAACAGCATGAAGACCTTAGGCCTAATAGAGACAGTACTTACTTCGATGAAAACTGTGACTCCATTTTGGGAACATTATTTCTATGGAATATTGACCATTTATAAGGAATGTACATTTGAATTAGGGAATGTACAGTAAAGCCTTCTTAAATATTAATTTACATTGCTTATACCATGGAGTTTACTCAATTTCTTATGAACGATATTGAACCTGTTGAACAGAATACCATGGTACATATTACCATAATGATATTTCATTAATAGCAAAAATATTTGCAAATAAAATTAGAAGGGCATCTGTATATCTACATCTGGGAAACACACCTGAAATGCTTCCTTTTCTGCAAGAAGAGTGATTATGCTGGAAAGTCTGCGTCTTGCCCGAACCTCCGACAAATTGAATGCACACTACAGACGAGGAAAGGCCCTGATGGTGATTAGTACTATAACCTGGGCCGTTCAGGGACGGAGTTCATTTATTCTTGCCGTTTCCTTTATAACAACTTCATTCATTCGTGTTAATGACTTGAGTTTGTGTTAGAATAAACAATATGTATTTTTCTAACAACGGAAAACCCGAATCTATGCATGCTGAAATTTGTTTTGAATATTCTTGTTTCCGATCATTACACTTTCTCAAGGCACTGAGTATTCGCGTATCACTGAAAGGTTGTTTCATAATGCAAAATGTAGGCAGAACCACAAAATCCGATTTTTTAGAACGTCTTTTGTTAAAGAAGGTTATATTTGTATTATCGGTTCGTGCGTACGTCCGTCTGTGGACACCACATCTTTGCAACTCTTAGTCCGATTTGAAAAATTATTTTTGCATTGGGAAGTTTGAAATATGGCAATGATAATCTTTCGTTTCGATTTTTTTTTACGATGTGCAGTTTCGCCGCTAGAGGGCGTAAACGCAGATGATATCGAATTCAAAATACATTTTATTACATATATTTGCTTCTAAACATCCGATTGAAGAAATTCTTTTACCTTTCGATTCCATCTATGTCCAAAAACATTTCAGGTATAGTCACTTTTTAAGTTATGCATAGATTTTACGCTAGGGGGTGTAAAAATAAATTGCGTTTTCCCCGATATTGGAATTTCTAAAACTCCGATTTGAGAAATTCTTTCTTCAGTGGATACAGCTTCTGATGAGAAATATTTTGGATATAATTTCTAATTTTTGGTAAAGAACGGTTTGGCCATTACGGGGGCCTAAGTGTTAATTTCTGCTTCGGATGTATTTACTGCAAAATCTAAGCTTTTCAAATCTGGATTGAAAAAGCTAGTTCGTGGACCGATACCACTCACTTCGATAAATGTTTTTCGGAATTTTTCTTCTTAAAATAATGCATAGTTTCTCCGCCAGGGAGCGTAGATGTATACCATTTTTTTAATATCTCTGCTTCTGAATAAATAGGCCAAACTAAAAAATTCCTTTTTTGTAGCATATAGTTTCTGACGCGAAATGTTTTTCATATAATTCCAAAATTTTCAAATAATTTATAGACTCTCCGCTTGGGGGCGTAAAGGTAAATTGCGTTTTCCGAGATATCTCTGCTTCTAAAACTCCGATTTGAAAAATTCATCTTCTATCACATACAGCTATTGATGGTAAATGTTTCGCATATAATTTCTTATATTTGGTAAATAATAGTTTGGCCACCAAGGGGCGTAAGTGTTTATTTCTGCTTCTGATGTATTTGCATCTAAATCTAAGCTCCTGAAAACTCGATTGTGAAAATTCTTTCCCGAACTAATTTCGCTCTCTTTGGTAACCATTTTCAGAATACTCTATTCGTACAATCATGTATAGTATTTTCGACAGGGGGTGTGGATTCATATCTTATTTTTGTCGATATCTCTGCTCCTAAGAGTCCGATTTTAAAAATTATTTCTTTGTTCGGGAGCATATCCGCTGCAAAATGTTTCTCATGTAATGTAAAGTTTTTTGTAGCGCAGAAGTTTGCCACGAGAGGGCGTAAGCTCACATTTCCGTTTATAACAATACCTGAGGGACTAACACCCCGATTGAAAAAATTCTTTCGTCGGTCAAATACTACTGAATGTGCAAACTCTGTGAGCGTATTTTCTTACCAAAATAATGCAAAATTTCGCCCCTAGGGGGTCGACAATGTTTTTCTTAATATATCTGCTTTCAAATGTGCGATTTAAAAAATTCGTTTAACATCGGATGTCATTTACCTTGTGGAACACTTTAGGTTACTATTTGAAGAGTTTTATAGTTCACAGTTCTGTCGCTAGGTGGTGCTTGTGTACTTCTGTTTGCAGCTGTATCTCTGCTTCTAAAAACCCTATTGAGAAATTGATTTTTTTACTGTATGCCCTTCACGACAATAGAGATGTGGAACATATCCTCTTTAAAAAATGTACAAATTTCCCGCTAGGTGGTGTAAGGGTCAATTATTTTTCTTGCTACCTCTGCTTGCGGGAGACATATTTGAAAATTTGAAAAGTTTTTTTTCCTTAGCATAGCTTTTTCAATTAAGAATATTTTAAGCCTACTTTCAACTTTCCTATTATGCAAAATTCTTGAGCTAGAAGGCGTAGAGTTATATAATGTTTCTTTCTATATTTGTTCTTTACTGTTCGATTTGAAAATCTGTTTGTCTTCGATATCCTTCTGCTGTAAGAAAATTGTTGCGTGCTATTTCTTAATTTTTGTAACGTACGTTTGAGACGACGTCAGAAGAAATGTAACTGTTTCTACTTTTGGATGTTTTATAGATTGTAAAAATCCAGTTCATATTTTCTGACTGGTTGCATTGACTTTTAAAAATTAAATTCGCGTCAGAAACGGTTCAAAAGATGTGCTCATTGCAACAGGAAATTCAGTGTCATCATTCTTTTTATTTCAAATATTTAGAAGACACAAATATAGAAAAGGAGGATGTAAATATCAAATATGACTGGACGTACGTATAAAACTCAATGCTGCTTGTCATTGGTCAGGTATTACGAGAACCTGCTGAAAAGTTCACATTTGAGCCTGGCACAGCCAAACATGAACATGGAGTTCAAATAGTCCAAATTAGGTGAGGGACTGGTTCGTCCTAATGAAATAAACCTGCAAATATAGTTTATGCTCTACTCTGATATATCGAACCGTGAAAAGGTTCTTTGTCACAATGATTAAAGTCGTCAACTCTTTTATATATGCCATGGAATATATAAGGACTGACGCTGCTGTTAACCTACTGAATGGATACAGATAAATGTCTTTGTGCACCAAAAGCCACATGACATTTTTTAAGTCAAGTTTCAATTACCCAAAACCCACTATTTAAGTACATTAGGGCATTAGTATAGTTAAAATGATGCAGATACCTGAGCCATGCCCTATTTCGAGAATTTCTTTTCTAGCTGTCCATGGCATTTCGGAATATATAGCACATAAATGTGTTCTGAGTTGAACACATTGAGAAAAGGTAGACAACTCAGTCAGAACACATCGAGAAAGTAATTCCGGAAAATGTATTCGCAGTGTGCTACGAGAGTGCTCCATGCTTTTGTCACGAAGTGTCCCGAATGTGTTATGTAAAAATACCAGTATCTTCTACCATAAAGCATTTTATGGTGGAGGAGAGAGCTTTGATAACACATGCGGAACAGGTTGATACACATTCAGAAAACTTTGGCAACATATGAGGAATGCAATGATCACCCAATTTTTGGAAATGGTTTTCACAAAATGCTACGAATGTGAGCGGTCTATTCCAAATGATTTGTTATTTTCCACCTCAAAAACTCACTTTTCTTTCATAGTTATCGTGCTTAACATACGAATTAATGGGGCATTGTCTTGTAATTTAAATTTGCTCCTTTCATATATTCATTCCCCGTGTGAATCTAAAACAATATAATTTTCTTTGTTCGAAAGTATGAACGTTTGTCCCATTTTGTCGCCCAGAGCGGACGCGTATACTACTTTGCTTTGTTGTTAAACCAAAAATCTCCGATTTTCAATATCTGCTAGGGTTACGCCATCTCATCTAAATCATTCTGACATGACGTCAGAGATGCATTACTTCACACGATCAACTCTTTTGAAACAAGAAAGCGTTACGTCAGGAATATTAGTTCTACTTTGTCGTTCATAATCGACATGCAAAATTTTTCATTTAGAATCCTATCGCCTGTCTGTCTGTTAACCTTTTTTATAGCCACTTCTGGCTATAGGTATCTCCCAAATCTTTATTCGGGAGGGTAATTGTCTAATTTCTCACGTTAACCAGACGGCTTGGGAAATGCATATTTCTGCTACTGCCAGCATGAGGAGAAACATAATGCATCCGTGACCAACTTGACAGTGAACCATCTACGCACTGGGGTCCCCAAGCCCAGGGAGGCTGTGGAAAAACCCCTGAAAAACCGCAGACTAGACGGCCGGCAGAACCAAGAATCGAACACCCGACAAGAATTCTGTCGTACGAAATTTAATTTTAAGATTTCCCTTGCGAACCTAAAATGTTTATTTTAGATTGTCAAACCAGTTTCTTTTCTCATTTAAGTCTAAACATTGAGAGTTCCAACAAAGTAGGCAACAGTGTGTTTAAATTATTTCATGCGCATGCTGAAGAAACATCATTTGAGAACTTTCTTTTATCCTTAAGCTACGAAATTCTCAGAATATAACTATTTTTTTTCGCAGAGTATAACCAGTTATTATTTTATTTATATTTGTAGAAGAAATGAAAACGAAAAGAAAAAGAAAAGAAAAATGCAATTAGATCTATATTAAATAAATAAATACATCGCTCTTAACCACGTTCTAGAAACACACAGCAACCGAAAAATTGTTTTTCAGCCGCCGCTGTGGAATTGAATAAACAGAACTCTCGATATCTAGCCGAGTGCGTTACGTATACGCGTTACATATACTA
Source organism: Macrothele yani (assembly GCA_039090855.1). Classification (NCBI taxonomy): domain Eukaryota; kingdom Metazoa; phylum Arthropoda; class Arachnida; order Araneae; family Macrothelidae; genus Macrothele; species Macrothele yani. Next base: position 100,986,958 of record CM077002.1, on the reverse strand, counting down.
TATGTAACTCCAAATACGAGTGCGTTACATATACATTTGCTGTGTGCTTCTAGAACGTGGTTAAGAGCGATGTATTTATTCATTTACTGTCGCCACGTATTTGGATTATTTTCAGATTAGATCTATATTAAACTACACTAAGTAAGCTTAATGCTCCAAACGTTACTGGCTACGGTTATTTTCGTAACCGGTAGTCGGAAACCTCTAATGCCGAAGAAGCGATTTGCGTGCAGATCAAAGCTGTACACGTAGATTAGGCTTCTGTATTGCAGCGAAAGGCAGTTCCGTTTTGTATATTACAGACAGTCTAAACAGTCTGTAATATACAAAACTGTAATATATGACCACAGTTTCATAATTTAACGAAGCTGTAAAGGTATTTACGTAAAATATATGCACACAACACATACGAAGCTTTCGTTTTGTGGAACATACTGCTTTTTTTTTTTTTGTTTTTTTTTTCGTTTTTGAATTAAACAATATACAAGAGTCAGCTATGTAACCAATAGAAAAAAAAATTAAATATTTAATCGCTCGAGCTATGATTTAAGCTAAGTTATTTTTGTAGAAAATTATTAACTTATAATGTTCATCATTAAAAATTGCAATTTTGAATTTAGAGGTATAGCATTAGTTTGCATCCCATTGTTTCAGACGCCTCATATTACCGCTTCCTTTCAACCAACTTCGAGTAGAATTACTTTCTCCTAAGTGTTTCTAAGTATTGCGAGGTAAACCGTTTTACAGTAAGTAGAGGAAAATATGTTTTTTTCATATACGGTCCCTTAATTGATGTATGCTTGGGTTTTCGCTTATATCTCAGAAAGGCTTTATGCTATCCCGCTGTAAATTTGGATTTAGGGGTTTAATAATATTTCGCATCCCATGGATTATTAACAAAATATGGTCATAATTTATTTTTTCATGATTATATCCCATAATTTATAATTCCCTTAATATAATAGTTATGTTCTTGTATAACGGCTCACATTATCTCGGCATTTTGTGTTTTACTGTTGCAACACCGAATCATTGTATCTGTTCTCGATTAAATGATACAAATCAAATCAACGTTGCCGCCCCGCTGACGCAGTGGTCTAAGGCTATGGCCTCGGATCATTCGTCCGAAAGGGGTCCGGGTTCGAATCCCGGTGAGGCATGGTTGTTGTGTTTGTCTTACGGCACTGGCTCTCTCCCTTCCCTGGAACCAGTTACACTAAATTAGGGACGGGCGACTGCTTATAGCCCATTAAGTTGCTTACGGTGGTCGTTAAACCCCAATAAAAAAACTGGGTAAACTAGCGACGCGGGTATCGCACACACTGACCACGAAACAGAAGAAATGCCGCTACAAAACTGTACAGTGTAACCTTACGTGGCATCGTCGGAATAAGGAAAGTTCCTTTGCTTAAAAGAGAAATTGAGTGGAATTTTTTCGGACCCAACAAAAACAAAAGTTACGTTCCTAGGTAGAAACCGGTACTTTCGCGTCTCCTTTAAACCGTGAAGATTTGCATGAGAGCGTAAAATCTTACTGGACATTGGCATGGTGTAGGCGGGGTTGCTTTCTCGAAAACGTATGAGAACATCACAATAACATGGCAGTTGTTGTTGAGATGTTCTCATAATAACAACTCCCATGTTATTGTGATGTTCTCATAATAACAACTCCCATTTTATTGTGATGTTCTCATAATAACAACTCCCATGTTATTGTGATGTTCTCATAATAACAACTCCCATTTTATTGTGATGTTATCATAATAACAACTCCCATGTTATTGTGATGCTCTCATAATAACAACTCCTATGTTATTGTGATGTTCATATACGTTTTCATGATATTGTGATGTTCTCGTACGTAAGTAGGAGAACATCACAATATATGTTCTCATGTCGCAGTGCCTATGGTGGAATGAACTCCTGTAGAAACAATATAAGTTGTTTCTACAGGAGTTCATTCCAGCATAGGCACTGCGACATCGTATATAGTGACCCTGTCCTTACACACACCAACGCGCGGCCGTACGACCCCCAGACTGTTTGTGTGTTCAACGAACAGAACGAATGGATGGAGCTGCTCCACCCACCATATTCGCCGCATATGAACCCCTCAGATTTCACCTGTTTTAGCTATTTGAAAAGTAAGGTATCTGATATTCCTTGCAACAACAAACAGAATTTACATCTGCGGAATAGACATTTTCCACAGACTTAAATACTCTAATACATTTACAGATGTGTGTTAACTGCTTGCAGTTTGGAAATGTATTTTTTATAATAAGGGGAAACTACTCACAATTACCCTCAAATATTGTGGTCATTGCTTTGCTATTACAAGAATTATCGTAGGCTGAATATGGTCACTTATTTTCCGAGCAACCTAATATTTAAATTTAAAATGCCATACATAAAAATGAAAAAAAATATTTACATAACTGCGTTTAGTTACGATATAATTACGCTAACCCACTTCGAAGCACTCTTTTCCTCTTATTTCTTCATATTACAGACATTAAATACTGCGTACGAAATTTAAAGCTATTTTTAGCTAATCAAATCCAGTTTCTGCCTGTTCGTAAGTGATTTCTTTAACGGAATGGTCACTTTTATTTACAATTTATTAGTTCATGATGCTGATTATCCATCTTAAGGCTTTATGGATGACTAAAGAATTATTGGCTTCCTTCAAATATGTGCAAAAGCGCGATTTGACGAAAAATCTCGATTTTTCAGTAAAGTGGAGTGTCCATGGAAGCACTTAAACGATTCATGCCCAAGAATTAAACCAATAGTCGTCATGTAAAGAAAGAAGCGCTTTTTTCCTTTCCCTTTTTCTCTTTTTTTTTTTTTTTCTCGTCCTGCTTATTCCTCTGACGCTGCTGTTGGAAATATTTCAGAGATTACCGCTGACCGTGGAAATTTCTTTCAGACACTTGAGCCTTCGTGTCATTTACCGTAAAGCTTAGATTAAGTAAAGGACTGCGAAGCTCTATTTTTTTTTCTTTTGCTCTTTTTTCATCATGTGTCGCCTGAAGTTTTGTTATCGCGGTCTGTTCGACGAAGTTTTGACGCTGTATTTCATGCATATTTTTTGTTCATTTAATACAGCTGGATGCCTTTCGAGCTTGACTTTTACAAACGCTTTTCCTGTTTTTAATAAAAAGAATTTTAATTAAAGATAAGAAAAATGCAACATACTGCAAAGACAAAACGATGACAAAAAAAAGCATAGAAAAGGTAGTTACACAAGTAAAAAGCAATATTATAGAGTGCTCAATGTGGAAATCGAAAAATATGACATTTTCACTTATCTGTTCTAACATGTTTTGTTTTGTGTTTTTTTCACCATGAACTTCCCGTTTAGAAGAGTAGCTCCAACTACGCTGTTATGCAGAAACACAAGCGTCGCTTTCCCATATTTATGAATCACTACTGCCTTTTTTTTTTTTTTTTGGCTTCGTAATTGTTTTGTACATTATTCCAACAAGCTGATATTTCACCAGCCCCAAAGTGTGAAAAACCTGAGAGAATTCAGTTAATTTCAGATGATTATTTAAAACGTGATCTTTGAGAGGCCTTAACATCTATTTAAAATTCATTACGTACATATTATCAATAATGCTAATGTATACATCTTCAGTACCACAGGATTTCAAAGATATTAAAACTGCTGATGGTTTCACGGAATCAAAGTCCTTTTCATAGCAAGTAAAAGTCGCATATAGTAGGAGTTCGTATTCCTTCGTTCTTTCAATCAGTTCTGTCAGTACAAGGATGTGAGCTACATTGTTGTAGCTACTCCTGAATCCAGCTTGTTCTCTTGGTTGAGCCAAATCCCACTTCTTTACTCTTGTCAGGAAGATCCGTGATCATACTGTGATGCTCTGCAGGGTTCTTGCAAAAAATGACTATGTCATCAGTAAAACGAAGGTAAGTTAAATAACATCTGTTGATATTTATACTTTTGTCTTCCTAGTTCCATGATTGAAAGGAAATCTGCAATGTGGCATGTATAGAGTAATTCATAAGTCCGGAACCACCTAAATATTTTCTAGACATTTAACAGCACATGAATGTACAATGTGCAATATACGGTACATTGGACCAAGTACTGCACCTATGACACATGTTACCCAACCCTTTCACCATCTTGGAATGGGCCATATTGGATTCAACTTAAAATTCTCAATATGGCAATAGGGTCATATGACCACTCAAATGTATGTACCATTTTCTCAGAAAAACAGTGGTACCATTATTTTTTACATATATTTATTAATTTTCAAGTTATTGCATGTTACGTGTTTACTTGAGGTACGCACGTACTGAATCGCAAAAACTCCTGTGCTTGGCAAACTACACGCATGTGCAAAGCTCACAACAGATGCTCAATATGCTGTCCTTGTCCAGCTATACACGCTTGAAAACGTCGTTCCCATTCCATACGAACACGGTTCAGCATGTCTGATGTAATGCTGTCACACGCATCACTAGTGCGTGCCTTTAACTGCTGTACAGAGGATGAGTCGAAGGTTTTGCATTATTTGGATCACTTCATGTGATCCAAATATGTATTTACGACGAAAGCTGACTGGCATTCAAAGCATAGGCCATTGTGTAGCACCGTCTTTAGCCATTTGTCTGCCAGTTCTTCAATTCTACAGAAGATGAGTCGAAGGTTTTGCAATGTTTGGATCAATTCATGTCTACATAGTTACCTTTACGACGAAAGATGACTAGAATTCAAAGTATAGGCAATCGTGTTGCACCGTTTTTAGCCATCTGTCAGCCAGTTCTTCGATTCTACAGAGGATGAGTCGAAGGTTTTGCAATATTTGGATCAGTTCATGTCTTCATACGTACATTTACGACGAAAGCTGACTAGCATTCAAAGTATGGGCCTTTGTGTTGCACCGTCTTTAGCCATCTGTCAGCCAGTTCTATGATTCTACACAGGGTGAGTCGAACGTTTTGCAATATTTGGATCACTTTATGTCTTCATAAGTACCTTTACGACGAAAGCTGACTAGCATTCAAAGTATAGGCCATCGTGTTGCACCGTCTTTAGCCATCTGTCTGCCAATTCTTCGATTCTACAGAGGATGAGTCGAAAGTTTTGCAATATTTGGATCAGTCTTCATACGTACATTTACGGCGAAAGCTGACTAGCATTCAAAGTATAGGCCATCGTGTTGCACCGTCTTTAGCCATCTGTCTGCCAGTTCTTCGATTCTACAGAGGATGAGTCGAAGGTTTTGCAATATTTGGATCACTTCATGCCTTCATACGTATCTTTACGACGAAAGTTGGCTGGCATTCAAAGTATAGACCACCATGTTGAACCGCCTTTAGCCATCTGTCTGCCAGTACTTCGATTCCGCGGCGGTACCAATTCTTGTCCTTCGAGGCGAAGAACTCCTTCACCCCAACAACCACCTCCTCCTGGTTGTTGAAGTGCCGACCGCGAAGGACGTAGGCCATGGACCGGACAAGTAATAATCCGACGGGGCAAAGTCCGGAATATATGCTGGGTGTGGTATCAGTTCAATGCCCTGAGGTTCCTGGAGTTTTTTCCCGTTGGGATCATTCGCTCGGTATGAGGCCGAGCGTTGTCCTGATGTGGTAGAACGCGCTTTCTATTCACCAGTGCCTGTTACTTCTCCTCCAAAAACGACATATATCGCCCCAGTTGTTCAGAGTAGAGGTTGCCGTTAATGGTCCGACTTTCTGGAACAAATTCGAAATGAAATATCACCTCGAAATTCCACCTGACGCAGAGCATCGCCTTGTGCTCGAAGTACCCACGTTTGGCAACAGGTTCAGGAATCTGGCCAGGGCTTAACGATTGCCATTGTGGTGTTAGGATTACGGACGTAGACCCACTTTTCATCGCACGTAACAATTATCTCGATGAAACGTACATCGCGCTGGTTTTCTTGGAGTTTCGTGCACAGTTCCATTCGGCGGTTTGCTTCAGCTGGAGTCAGTTCGTGAGGGATAATGCGGCAGCTCCTGTAGACCTTGCCGAGATTTTGAAGGTGACGAACCACGGTGGTCTGTGATATTCCCAGCTCGCCTGATAATCTCCGAGTGCTGGTTGTCGGATTTGCCTCTACGGCCTGGCGCACGGCCTCCGAATGCACGGTTCGCTGCCTATTTGACCTTGGGTGGTCGTCGAGGTTTCTGTCACCTGAGCGAAATTTCTTGAAGCATCTGGTTACGGTGCTGTAGTACACGGAACCTGCTTCTTTCGCATGACACATGTTTCATGTTGCTTGAGCAGCATGATGGCGTAGTTCAAACTCGTAAAGCAAAAGTTCTCTAATTAGCCGGTTGTGGCTGTTCACCTTTTAGGCGTCCCAGTCACAGACAGAACGACGACATGCAATACTGTTCACAGCAACGAGTACCACTTTATATTTCCCTTTGACTGACTGTAGTGTGAGACTTGAATAATTTAAACACGTGACATTCACGCCAAAGCACATATGCAAATATTGCAAAACATTCGACTCACCCTCTATAAATGTTGCAGGTCTCTGACGTTGAGTGCATACACCACACCTTTCACATACCCCCACAGAAAGAAGTCCAACGGGGAAGCACAGAAAGAAATCCAACTCTACAGGCCCACGCCTCTGAATCCAACAATAAGGGAATTCCTCATCCAGATAAGCACGGACATCTGCAGCGTAATGAGGAGGAGCACCATCACGTTGGAAGAAGCAGGGGAATTCACCATCTTAATCACCATTTTCATCTAATAACATTGGGAGCATAGACTCTTGCAGCATGTGGAGGCACCTGTCGTCAGTCAAATTGCTGTTAATAAACAGTGGACCGACAATGCGTGTCTTCCATATTCCACACCACACCATAACTTTTTGTGCAACTTGCATCTTGGGCCGGTTGTTACACTGTGGATTTGTGTCCGGCCAGTACCGGGTATTATGGCAATTAACCCCTCCATTGAGTTATAAATTGGCCTGTTCACTAACGAAAATCTTTGATACAAATGTTGGGTCAGACTGAAGTTGCTGCAGGGCCTACTCGCAAAACTGAAGACGACGATCAGGATCATCCTCACTCAAATGGTGTAACAGTTGCAGTTTACAAGGATGCCATTTGCTTCTTGAAAGGACACCCACAGTGGAGCTCTGAGTGGTGCCACATTCGTCTGCTAAACGCCGCGGGCTCTTCTTTGGGCTTTTGGCAAGCGCCGCCAAAACCATGGCTGTTGAATCCTCATTTGCCGTTGTTTTGGGCCGACCGCTATTTTGCTTCCCCCACACACTGCTTGTTTGCCTAAAATTCTGGATTAGCTTCACCACTGCATTATGCGTGATTGGTCGTCTTTCAGTGTGTCTGCGTTTGATGTCAGTTGCAACCTCTCTTGAGCTCCGTCCACCACAATGCAGGTATATGTAAATATGCTCACTTTTCACTGCACAACAAAGTCGAAACATTCACGAGTAACATTCAAGAAAAGCACCAAACATCGATTAATGACATGTGATAACTTAAAAACTAATAAAGATATGTAAAAATAATGATGCTACCGTTTTTTTGAGGAAATTTTATATAACTTTGAGTAGCATATGACCCTATTGCCATTTGGAAAAGTGGAATTGAATCCAATATGGCGGATTCCAAGACGGCGGATGGGTGGGGCAACATGTGTCAGAGGTGCAAAACTTGGTCCAGTGTGGGAAAACAAATAGAAAAAGATTAATGGAGATTACTTAATTCACCTTCGTTTTGCTGATGACGTAGTCATCTTTGCAATGCTTTTACACTAAACGAAGATTTCTCGATTGATGGAGAAAAGCTTGAGACAACAAATTCCTACCTTTATCTTGGGCAGCAGATATCGAGTGAGGGTCACATTGATGAAGAAATTAATCGGCGTATAAAACTTGCCTGGAGAACTTTTGGAAGAAACAGCATAACTTTCAAGAGCAATATGCCATTATGTCTCAAAAGAAAAGTCTTTAATTAATGCATCCTTCCAGTGCTTACGCATGGAGCAGAGACATGGACCTTAACTAAAAAAGCATACAAAGACTGCAGACAACTCAAAGAGGCATGGATAGATGCATGCTTGGTGTAACCAGGAAAGATAAGAAGAGGAACTTGTGGATAAGGAAAAGGACAGGACTTAACGACATGATGATCAGAATGAAGTCACTGAAATGGCAATGGGCTGGACATGTTGCCTGAAGAACGGACCACTGATGGACCACCGAAATTTTAGACTGGATTCCGAGGGACAGGAGAAGACCCAGAAGAAGACCACATCGGAGATTTAAGGATGAAATTCGAAAGTATGCTGGATGACATGGAGGAAATAGGCTCTAGGCAGACAGTTGTGGAAGGAACTTGGGGAGACCTTCATCCAGCAGTGGATTGATAATGGTTGAAGATGACGATTATGATGATGAAATATTCTGAATATACTCTGAAATGCTGTGGCGCATATTGTATGAATTACCCACAAAAAATAGCTGCATTGTTCCACATCTGCTTCACAAAATTTGTGAAGCATAAGCTTTAATATCGATCAGTGACATTACGCTCTTGTAGTATTTATTTTAATCTTGTTATACGTATACGTAATGCGTATTTAAAACATACAGTATATTTAATACAAGGCAAATACATGGAACGAAGCTCGTGCATTTATTATAAAACAACCGAACGCATAGGATGTACGTTATTAGACTTGCTTATCATTATTTTCTATCAAAATGAATATATTATGCTCTCTCATATTATCAGTTTAGATTTCTCAATTTCACAGCCCTTTTCTTCTATTCATATGAATTAGTTATCGGTGCAGCAATTCTTTTTCATAAAATGCTATTCAAGGAAAGTTCAATTTCATTGCAAAGAATGTATTTCAATTTCATGAAGTGTATCGTTTCTGCCTTTTTTATACTAGTGATGTCCAACGGACGGCCCACGAAAGAAATTTGGTGGCCCGCAAAAGAAATACGTCGGCGCGCGAGTGAAATTTGGCGGCCCGTAAATGAAGAATTAACCAAATTTCATTTCCGACTGAAAAGAGATGGAATCAAATCTGAAATGTTTCATTGCATTTTACACCAACAAGCATTTCGTGGGTCTTCGCTGGTACTATCAAATTAATGGAGAAGGTACTGAAAATAACGAATTTAATTATTGGTGGAAACCGTGCTCTTGCATATTGAAAAATCGAAACATTTTTAGATTTTCGTAACAAGCTGACATCATTAAAACTTCCAATTCTACAAAGACTTTTTTGATGAAACAACAACACTTGTTGAAACTATAATTTTTTTTAGTATTTGTTCCTAAGCAAGACACTTTTTTAAAGAATTTTGATGAGAGGTATAAAATAATTGACGAATTCAAACCAAGCCTACATCTGTTCAGCAATCCATTGACTGTTGGTGTTGGAAGCACAAACCCCATTTATCAAAGGAGCAATGTGAACTTCAAGCCGAAGAATGTTTTAGAGCTTGATCAGAGCTGGAGTAGAATTGTTTAAACATTTAAACCAATAAAATATATTTTTTTGTCATGGAAGGTTTAACGACCACCGTGAGCAACTTAATGGGCTATAAAGCAGTCGCCCGTCCCTAATTTAGGGCCACTGGTTCCAGGGAAGAGAGAGAGCCATTGCCTTAAGACAAACACAACATCCATGCCTCACCGGGATTCTAACCAGGACCCTTTCTCGGACGAATTATCATAAGCCAGCTCTTAGACCACTGCGTCAACATGGGCGGCCTAAAAATTTTGCGATTGTAAGTTGTCTCAATGTCTGGAAGTATAGAGTTTGGACAAAACAATATGAACACCATGTTTATAGGGGTTAATGTTATTCGCGTAGGCTACACTGAAAAAAAACGTTGTGATTATGTTTTGTGTATATTTCTTTGTACGATATGTTTCCTAGGTTGTATGCCACTTAGTAGAAGTTGTGTCCGGCAGGGATTCGTACGAGGGGTCGGTGAAATGAGGGACCTCTCACACTTTCAAGAGAACAAATCGTAGGAGCCGCTCACCAGGAGCGTCGATAAACATAAAAGCCATCAAATCGTTTAGTGCTTCAAGAGCAAGTCTCCACAGTTGTGACTGCATACACAAAGTATGGCAAGACTTCATTGGCGAAGAAGAATAGCGGGCAAAAACCGAGATTGGATTAGAGGGTCTGTCGCACTCTACCAAGGATTGTGTCCACATAACTCAGAATTACTGCAGCAAAAGTGGCAGCAGAACTCAAAATTTACTTGGAAGACTCTGTTTCCACAAAAACAGTCCGCCGAGAATTTTACGTGACCAAAATCTACGGAAGAGCTGCAATTGCTAAACCATTAATCAGAGAAACCAACGCAACAACGCGAAAAAGATGTTGTCATGCGCATAAAACCTGAACAGCTGATGACTCAAAACTGGGATATGGTCCGACGAGTCCTCACTTACATTATTTCCAACAGCAAGTCTGGTTTATATAAGAAGAAATCCCAATAAAGAGTACAATCCGGAATGTCTGGTTCGAACTGTCAAACATGGGATTGATCTGTGATGATTTGGGCTGCCATATTTTAGTATCCGGCCGACCTCCTCATTATCCTACATCAGGGGTCCACAAACTTTTGAAGAGAAGGGCCAAATGGGAAATAGGGTAAAGCTCAAGCGGGCCGAATTTTAAAAAATGCCAAATCAAATATCAATTAATGCAGATATTGTAAATTTTCAATGAACTAATTACTAATGTGTCAATGTGTAGGTAATTTTATATGTTCTGTAATTTAACAAAAGTTTTCAAATAAATATTTCAAGTTATTTATACACATCTAAAACAAAAAGAAAACTAAACTTACTAAATGACTTCATGACATCTTAAACTAGAAAAAAAAATCAATGAGAAGAATGGCATTGTTTCTAGAATGATTTAGCTACATTTCCGGTATTTGGTTTCAAATCGGACAACCCAGTTTTTAAAAAGTATGACACGTGTGGCTGTTGGTCAATCGTGAACGAAGCTTTGATTTAACATATTTCATTCTGGAGAGAGCTTGTTCACAAAGATATGTACTGCCCAACACTGAAATCATTTTCCTGGCAAAACTTTTCAGGTGTGTGAAAAAAAAATCCACCCTCACTCTTCTGAAAGGCGCTTTAGTAGTAGTAATAATAAACAGGTTTTAAAAGCGAAGCGTCAATCAAACGTTGCTATGTTATATATAATTCAAGACTACACACTTGTGATGCTCATTTAGAATAAATTATCAACGTTTTTTCACAATTAAATGTTTTATTAACATCGACTATAGTTTCGCAGAGCGTCTGGCTTGGCATCATCAGGACGAATGGAGCGTACACATTCAAATCATTGTGACTTCATCAGAGTTGTGACGGTCACGGTTTTTGGTGAGTTGTTTCCACGCGCTTGAAAGAAATGGCGTAGACGTCATGTCATTGATAAGTCGTGAAGAATTCCGGTATATGTGGAAAGCTTCTAATACATTAAGCTTGTTAGTCGAATCAGGTTTATCAATAAGAATAGCGTTTCCAAACAAAAATTTATGGTTATTTTCGTGACAATGTTGGGCTATTGATGACTTCTTCAGTTCATCGTTCTGTACGTAAGTCTTGTGTTCCTTCACACGGAAACTTAAAGCCCTGCGGGTCTGTCCTATATATGAAAGTCCACATTCACAAGGTATCTGATAAATTACACAGGAATTTATGTCTTGGACGTAGTCTTTTGATCCGTAAAAATTCACCTTGTTTATGGGTTTGAAAATCACTTTGAAATTAAAACTTTTGAGAATTTTTGAAATTCTGAAGCAAATCTGAGGAGTAAATGGGATAACCGCCCAATCCGTTCGTACTGGGAGGTCTACTGGCGTGAGCGAGCAGACGGTCTTCGGTTTTCTAAATTTTTGGACCGCTTTTTCTATCACGGAAGGGCTATATCCTCTGTGTACTGCAGTTCGTTTAATAAAATCAAGCTCTTTCTGTAAGGAATCCTCAGTTGAGTATATATGTACTGCACGATATACGTATGTGCAGAAAGCAGACATTTTTGTTTCCATGGGTGATTTGATTTTGCATGTGGAGGTAAGGAAACAACAAATGGCTTCCGATAAAGTGTTGTACTAAAGGATCCTTCAGAGCATGACACCAGGACATCTAGGAATGGTAAGCAGCCATTATTTTCAGTCTCACAGGTGAACTGTATATGAGGATCAATTGAATTGATAAACTATAGTCGATGTTAATAAAACATTTAATTGTGAAAAAACGTTGCTATGTTATCCGGCCAGGCTGTGATATATAGCAACTCACTTTCTCAGTCAGTAAAAAAAATAAAATATGTAAAATGAATTTTAAAATTGTAAAAATAGAAATTTCCTGGCGGGCCGGATCCTGGTTTCCCGCGGGCTGTTTTTTGGTGACCCCTGCCCTACATGGTTGAGTTACTGCTAGCAAGTACTTGGACATTCTAGGTGATCATGTGCAACCTATAGTTCAATTGTTTTTTCTCATCAATGACGCCATGCTTCTAGATGATAATGCTCCCATACATACAGCCAGAACAGTAGTTAGTTTGAGATCACCAACATGAACTTCAGCAGCTGCCCCGGCCAGCTCAGTCCTCGCATTTGAATATCACCGAACCACTCTGTGAGCTGTTTTGGAGAAAAGAGTGAGAAGTACATTTCCTCCTCCGACATATCTGAAGCAATTGGCTGATGTTCAAATCGAAGAATAATACAACATTTCACTGGAGACTGTACAAAATACTCGAAGAAGTTCGGAGGCTGTATTAAAGAAAAATGATGATCCAACACCTTGTCAATAAAGACATATTGCCTGTTTCCCAGATGTTCGCATTATTTTGTCAAACCCCTGTACATACATATTCGAAAGGAAGTTTTCTGTCTTGAAATACATAAAGTCAAAACACAGGAACTATATGAATAAATATATTGCTTAACAGTTACTTCGAATGTCAACGACAAGCATCAAAGTGGGTATGAAACAACTTTTAGTGGAGATTAATCGTCCACAATGTTCTCACCGAATGTAAGGGATTTTTGTTTTCCAAATTTTAAGTTTCCACTGTTTTATTAATAATATCAATTAAAGAACTTAAAGATTTGAAGCAGGACATCTTGTATTTACATCATCTTAAATATACAGAAAAGAAAAATGTTGTCCGCTTTTTTATTTTTTTAAATACTTTGACCCATGACTCTACAGAAATTGGACAGCTCTGTTCTAGACGATACACTTTTAGAAAGTTTCGTCTTTTAGACGCAAAAGATAGCGATGTTAAGTTTGAAACCAACGAAATTATGATGCCATCGTCAGTTTTATTACAACACAAATACTTACATGATGTAAATACCCTAACTGTTTGATGTTATCTCCTGCAATCTGCTAATGAGAGTGTAATTTGTGGCAGCACTCACTTCATCAAAGGCACCTTTGTTGCTTAATGGAATTAAATGCGAACATGGGAAATGGTGAAATCAATAATAAGATTAAAAATTTTAATTAGATCTCACCAATGAATTGTAGTGGGCCCCCAGAACGCAAGTTGTTATTATTTTCTTAATAATTAATGCTTTAAAATGCGTATATGAGAAGCGTAGCTTTAAAGCATACAACCTTTCTCGTTGTAAGAATTGTGAAATGAAGTGACTGAGCTTTTGATTTATCGTATAAATGTAAATAACAGTATATACTGTTTGCGTAAGGTAGAGATATAATACGACGAAGCTCCACAAGTCTTATTCCAAAATTCAGGAAATATAAAAACAGGAATGCGAACTGGAAGATTTCATTTCAGGTATATCTAGACTTCAGGTGATGATCGTGACTAGGAGAAAGAGATCAGAAAGTTTACAAGAAAAATAAAACCGTATTCTCGGGTGTAATGAGCATATTCTTTGAATCCTTCGCGACCCGGAGGAATGTTTCTAAGCAGATTTTTAGAAAAAGAAAAAAAATCAGTGAAAAAGAGAAGGCATTTCTGATCGCTAGTGAAAAAACTTCGCATTGTTAAAAATATGCAAAGTGAGCAGCGCTTTTTACAGTGAATCACCAGTGACAAAGAAAAAAGCACATCAAACGCATTTTACAACACATAGAACATTTGCAAATGGAAATAGCTACTTCAGCTAGCGGCAGAAATGTGTGATACAAAAATCTCAAACTGTGCACAAAATGTTTCTCAACGTTGAAGGTATCCAAGGCAAAAGGAATGTTTCAGATAGAACTATTATAAAATGAGATGTGGAGCAAAATGGGATATAACTTTACACCCCCAAGCTTGAAAGGTGTGCATCGCTTAAAGAAGAAAATATGTGAAAATATATTCCACATAATGAATCCTATCCTTCCAAGAAAGTATTCCTTCAACGGATTTTCTACTTTCAATAAGACATATACGTTAACGTTGCCTTACGACAGAATTCTGAATTATGAGAGAGAAGAAAATACATCCAAATTTTTTTATAGCAAAAGCTATGAGGGTGAAAAAGAAGTTTTCAAATGCCACTCCTAGAAACAGGAATAGCAAACAAAAGGATTTTACATATAACTCTAGCGGAAAAATTGTGCATTATTTAAAGAAGTTAATGCTCGTAATCTTTACTCTAGCAAATACAATACAGTACCAAAAGATTTATTTTTCAAAACAATGCTTCGGGGTGGATATAGAGCTGCCAATAGAAACATAGACTAATGCAACTAAAAGTCAGAACTCTCCACTCTACAAAAAATTGAGAATGTAAAACATATTCCACAAGGCAAATTCCGTTAAAAGAACAGTTTTCGAATCAGACTTCTAAAACAAGAGATATCAGGAAATATAAATTGTGTTATTCCACCTAGCTGGTAACTTGTGCGTTATTTTGGGCAAGAATGCGCATATGATGCTTTCACACGTGTGTGATCAAGAAATAATTTTTCAATGAGGTCCTTAGATGCTCACATACGCCTATAAATACGTTGCAAACAGAAATAAGCATTTACACCCTCTAAAAAAATTGTGCATTAAAAAACAAGAAATTATATTCGAAATGTTCCTCTCCAGAAATGTTGTGCGAAAAAGGAGGAATTTTTCAAATCGGGCTGTTAGAAGCAGAGATATTACGAAACATACAATATACATCTACGCCTCCTAGCGGAAAAACTGTGCATTATTATCAGCAGGAAATGCATACTAAAAATTTCCCTTGAGTAAATGACCAAGAAACAATTTTTCAATCTAGTTTCTGGAGCACAGATACTGCTGCAAATATATCGGAAGCAGAAATATGTGTCGAAACGTGCGTCTCCGTGGCAAAAGTAATAGAAAAAAATAATAATTGTATCCAAAACAATTTGCACCATCATACACGAAATAAAGTTTTCAAGTCTAATTTTCAGAAGCAAGGATATCGGCAAATATTCGGTGTAACTTTACGTCTTCTAGCACAAAGCTCGTGAATTATTCGAAAAATAGATTGTATGCAAAATGGTCGTTTTAAAAGGCATCGAAGGAAATAAAGAATTTCTTCAATCGGATATTTAGAAGCAATGATGAGAAATTAAATATATGTTGTACTTGGTAGCGTCTGCATTTACGCCCAGTAGCGACGAAGCTATGCATCCAGAAAATGACCAAAATGTAAGGATCCTTATTGTCACAGTTCAAGCTTCACAACGCAAAAAGACTTTTGCAAATTGGTCTGATATGTGCATAAATATAGTGAATACAGACGGACGGGTGGACAATAGTGATAACATAATCATGTCTTATATTTTTCAAAGAACGCGCTAAAATTCAACACGGAATGATATAAGAAATTATCTTAGAGTTAAAAGAATCTTTCTGTCACGATGTCAGATAATGCGATGGGAAACATTCCTGAGAAAGTACATTTCTTCCTATTTAAGATGCTTCTCAAAAGTTTGCTAAACAGTATGCAAGTTTAAGCTGTGTTAGAGTCGTAAATCAAGTTTCGTTGTTTAAATTATCAAAACGTTTAGATTTAAAGATAAGAAGAGTAGCACAAAGAGGATGGTCTGAATGAAGATAACGAGAACTCCTCAAGAAAAATTCTGGAACTACGATTTGCGTTTGTCAAATCTATTCCAGATGAACGAAAGTGCCAAAATCTGCGAAAAGCAATGCATCATTGTCAGAAACGAAGGAAAGAGTGAATAAACGAAAATGATGGTTATTGTTCTTTTAAACTGCTTTCTTTTCTGGATTCAGGCAGCAGCTTATCTGGGTTTCCAGCCTTTGTCTGTTACGTTTTAAGAGAAAAGAAAATATGTGCATTGGGTAAGAGATTAAGAAGACAGTACAGCATTTTTACAGAAAATATTGTCAACAGGGAAATCCCTAACAAGTATTATTATGAACAGTGCCAATTGTCAACAGAATATAAACTCACGGACCATGAAATTTGCGCACCAAGAAGGAAGCATCGGATTGAACTGAAATTTTATGGACGTAATGACACAGATGAATGATACACATGATGGGAAAAACAGAGCTGCAGGACAATTACAGAGGGATTTATGGCACGCAGTCCGGTCATCTTCAACAACGCGTCGTACCGCCTCGTGCGGTGATATATGCTGCACTACGGTCCGGCATGGAGGTGAACAGACGCCGGATGTTTTTCTGCGGCAGACTGGCCCATTAAGTGTTGACGGTGTGCTCCAAAACCCGGATTTGCAGCACGGCAGCAGCTGGCGTTTCAACTGGTCCCACACATACTCGATAGAGGACATGTCCGGGGAACGGTCAGCCATGGAAGTGTCTTGACATGACGTAGGCAGTCCTTGGCAACCCAAGCCGTGTGCGGGCGGACATTATCTTGCTGGTATAGCACACCTTGAATACCGGCCAGGAATGAGAGCACATGGGGCCGTAGGATCTCATCCACATACTGCTGGCCCGTCAATAATCCCCGTACCACTATTACAGCTGATTAGGTATCGTAGGCAATGGCTCCCCAGATCATTATGCCTGCAATGGGGAAGTATGGCGCTCGATAGCGAGGTTGGGATTGTACCGTTGACCCGGTGACCTGTACACCCAGACACAATGATCATCTGTCCCCAAAACGAAGCGGCACTCATCGCTAAACACCGCACATCGCCAGTTTGTGGCGTTCCACGTCACTCTGTCCTGGCATCACTGCACACACAGCCGACGATTTTCCGGTGTGTATGGTAGCACACGTAAGGGGCGCTGGGGTCGTAGATTCGCTTTCGCGAGGCGTCGGAAAATGGTTCGTGAGCGCACAGGATTCGCTACATCTGCCTGTGTAGTGGACCGCGTCCCCGTGGGATCCGTTCGTGTCTGGTGCACGATTCGTCGATCCCCTCTACCGGTAGTCCTCCTGGTCCGTCCGGAGCCACTCCGCCATGTGGCAGGGTGGTCACGGTCACGTGCCCACTGATCCCAACACAGCCGGACGGTAGGGTCAGAACTATCCACGTGGTGGGCTATACGGCGCGCCGACCACCCTGCGGTTTTCTGCCCAATGATCAGGCCTCTTTCATAGTCCATAAGTTGCGTAAATCGACGTCTCTGGCGTCTACCCGGCATTCTTGTCAATCTGTACTCTTGCTTGGGTCGGCCGGTGCTTTTCGCTTTCGCGGGGCATTGACTACACGCCGGTTTATAAGGCTGCCGGTTTGTGCTTGCAGCGCCAGCACATGGTGAGCAGTCATGCGCACTCGCACCAAACGTGGATCATTTGCATATCAGCATGCACTCTATCTATTTGCAAAGTTTTGCGGTTGTAGCATGTTTCCTTCTAGGTGCACAAATTTCATTGTCCATGAGTTAAAGCGTGACACTAAACTTTTCATTCATAGATAGCTCTTATGATTGAAGACAATAGAAATTTTCTAGTAAGATTCAACTTTTACTTAGAACCAACGTCATGAAGTATTCATTTGATCAAAACAACACAAGGACTTGATATTGCAATCATTGCTTTAAAAGATGAAAATTTTCAAATTTTACTAATGATGATGCAGTGATATCCATAAATAAATCAAAATTTTACATCCACTCTACTAACTTTTGCTTCTGCCAATACTGAACTGAAAAAGGAAAGGTGTGTTTTGTGTGTGCTCAGATTGGTAGAGTGACATTCGTGGCGTGTCTGCCGAACGGGACATAAACATCGTGAAACCTTTTAATCTGTTTTGATGCAGCTGACTCTCCCGCTGTGAAGACGTTCGTTATGCAAGTGGAATATAAACGGAGAAAGAACTTTACTTACAAAATATTTGGAAGGTGTACTTCAGAATTCTGGAGACACAGCTGAATACCTAACAATAACTAGTATATCAGTGGTTATTCTGCGTTCTAACTCTTTTTTAACTGCTTCTATTGACCACCACGAGAAACTCTAAATATTATAAGCAGTCTTTGGTCCCTAACTTGGGATCAATGATTTCAGAGAAGAAAGAGAGGTGGATCCGTAAGATAAACACACAACCCATGCCTCATCTGGAACTCGAATCCAGTCCCATCGCGGACAAATGGTTCGAAGCCAGCGCCTCAGACCACTCGGACGAGGCTCTAACTGAGTTCACACTGGAATATGCGGGACGTTGAAGTACAGGGTGTCCGTGACGAAAAGTAACAATAAGAAATCGTTGTAAATCAGTGCAAAAAATTTAGATACGAAGATGCTGTTTACAGTAGCAAAAAGAGGAACTTAACAAATTTCGTTAGTGGCACACGGTGAGGTTCGTTGGTGATAGATGGTGCCGCTGTTCCTTGCGTAGTTGGTACATACGTTGTGTAGCAGTCGTTTTTGAAATGTTCACGGTGCAGCTGAAAGTACAGTGTTGTTACTGGCTTGCAGCATTTAAGTTTCCAGTGACCGTGCAAAGAAAATTTCGACAAATGTACGAATTAGAACCACCCGAGAGACACACAATATCACCGTGGCACAAAAGGTTGCTGGAAACACTCTCATTGGAAAAGCAGAATGCTCATGTCTGAAGAACAAGTGGAGGTCATCCGTGAAGTGCTTCTCCGCAGCCCAACTGAGTCCGTTTGTCTTGGCATTCGTTAACTGGGGATCCGAATGTCGACAGTCCGCCACGTTCTTCACAATAGGTTAGGTCTTCGTGTATACAAAATTCAGTAACTGCAGAAGTTAAATCCAAATGGCATGCCCTTGAGATACCAGTTTGCTTCCGGCATGCTGTCAGGACTGATAACAGCAATGGCTTCTTTCAGAAGGTGATTTTCAGCGACGAGTACTTATTTCACTCTCAGAGAGAGACATAACTGCATGATATGGGAATCTGAGAATCCGCACGCAGTGTGACATCTGCAAAGAAATAGCTCAAAAGTGAACCTTAATGCGGCCTCAGTGCACATAAAATCATTGGCCCGTTCTTTTTCATTGAAAGGACTGTCACTGAAGATGTTCATTTGGATATGCTGAAAATTTATGCCTTACAGCAGATGACAGACGGATTCTTTTTCCAACAAGATAGAGACTATCATTACGCAACACATGTCAGGGCTCATTTGGGATAGTGTTTCTCTGTACGTTAGGTCGGAAGTGGCGGACCGGTGCTATGGACTCCCAGATCTCTGGAACTTACCTGCCTTGATTTTTAGGGGGTCATATCAAAGACATTGTCTACCAAACTCTAGTAAACGATATAGTGGATTTGTGTCGGGATCTTCGCTGCTCGTGAAAGAGTCGCCGCAGGCGCTGGAAAACACATGGCGGGAGCTCGAATACCTCGTCTAGACATCTGTTGCAACACAAAAGGGTGCACATGTGGATATTTGTTGATGACCAACGAAACTTTGTAAATTTCTCTTTCTGCTACCCCAAACAGCATTTTTATATACACTGTCGGAAAAAAATCCCAACACCACGAAAAAATAGTTGTAGAGGAATGAAATGGCGGCAATACATTTGTATAGGCAACATATTTAATCGATTAAGGTTTCAAGATCACAGCTTATTGTAAGCGCGAGAAAAGCCATTTTAAATATGAAATTCTGGTACATTAATAACCGGTGTAACCGCCAGAATGTTGAATGCAAGCACGCAAACGTTCATGCATTGTGTCGTACAGGTGCTGGATGTCAGTTTGTGGGATGGAGTTCCATGCCTATTGCACTTGGTCGGTCAATACAGGGACGGTTAATGCTGGTTGGAGGTGACGTTGGAGTTGTCGTCCAATGATGTCCCATACGTGCTCGATTGGTGAAAGATCTGGTGATCTAGCAGGCCAAGGCAACATGTCGACACTCTGTAGAGCATGTTGGGTTACAACAGCGGAATGCGGGCGAGCGTTACCCTGTTGGAAAACACCCCTGGAATGCTATTCATGAATGGCAGCACAACAGGTTGAATCACCAGACCGACGTACAACTGTGCCGTCAGGGTGCGTGGGACAACCACGAGAGTGCTCCTGCTGTCATAGGAAATCGCTCCCCAGACCATAATTCCAGGTGTAGGTTCAGTGTGTCTCGGCCGCAGACAGGTTGGTTGCAGGCGCTCACATGGCCTCCTTCTAACCAACACACGGCCATCACTGGCACCCAGGCAGAACCGGCTTTCATCAGAAAGCACAACAGATCTCCACTCCGTCCTCCAATGAGCTCTAGCTTGACACCACTGACGTCGGAAACGGCAGTGGTTTGGAGTAAGTGGAATGCACGCTACAGGGCGTCTGGCTCGGAGCTGTCCTTCAAGTAACCGATTTGTAACAGTTCGTTGTGTCACTGTGGTGGCAACTGCAGCTCGAATTGCGGCCGCAGACGCAGTACGATGCGCCACGGCCATTCGCCGTACACGGCGGTCTTCCCTCTCAGTAGTGCCACGTGGCCGGCCGGAACCCGGTCTTCTTGAGGCAGTACCTTCCCTTGACCAGAGCTGCCAACAATCATGCACAGTGGCTACATTCCTGCCAAGTCGTTCTGCAATATTGCGGAAAGAAAATCGACCTTCTCGTAGCCCTATTACACGACCTCGTTCAAACTCCTTGAGCTGTTGATAATGGCTTCTTCGTCTTCTTAAAGGCATTCTCGACTAACATCAACACACTACGTCGAATCTCAACGATAACTAACGCTCACGAACGTTACAGCGCGTATTTACAGCAAACCTGCTTTGCATGTTCCGAGGATCGCTACTAGCGCCACACGTATGCGCCGAGCGCGAAATTTGCATAGAAGTCATCTTACAGATGTACTCTCACCGCCTACCAACTGTCGTTTATCTAACTCAATCCCTTCTTGGTGTTGGGAGTTTTTTCCGTCAGTGCATGTATATGTTTTGCAGTGATTTACAACGATTTCTTATTGGTAGTTTTCGACTCGGACACCTTGTATGTACATCACGTAATCAACTGGTTGTGCAAGTAGTGCAACTGTAACCTATCTCTACATATCACCGTCATCACTAAACTGAAATTTAGAGTTGAATAAAGTATAACGTGTGATCTACACTATATTGACAAAAGTCACCGGACTCCTCTTCAAAAGCAAATACGCGGATCCGCTGGGTTGTTCAGATGCGCGGTACAGCTGCAAACGGTGTAAAGACAAGCCTGCAGCTGACCACGATCATATCGCTCTGTGAGGTTGAAGAGAAAATGTCGCGGCGGGAGAGAGCTGACTTTGAGAAAGAAAAGATTATTGGGGGTTATATTAGTGGGTTGTCCATAAGAGAAACCGAGAGCCGTTTAAACATACCCAAGTCAACTGTTTTGGATGTACTGAATAGGTGAAAGACACATGGGGTGCCTCAAGCTGCAAACCGTATGGACAGATCACAGAAAAACAGTGATACGGGACGTCGAAGCCTGAGGGAAGTCGTTACAGCTAATCGACGGATTACTGCACAATACCTCAGTGTACAGGTGAATAAAATGCTGGAACCTCGGTATGTACACGTATCATTCGCGGAGAACTTCATTCCATGGGTTACCGTGGTCGTGCGGCTGCTCATAAGCCTTTCATCTTCACTCGGAATGCTACTCGTCGTTTAGAATGATGTAAAGAACATTTATCGTGGACCGTAGATCAATGGAAACGGGTCCTATGGACTGATGAATCTAGATACGCGATCTATCAGTCTGATGGCCGTATGTGCGTATGGCGGCAGCCGGGGGAACGCTATTTACCACAGTGTACTGATCCTACGGTCACGTTTGGAGCTGGGAGTGTACTCGTGTGGGGGTGTTTTTCATGATATGGCCTCGGCCCATTGGTTATCATAAACAAACCTGTTAACCAGCACGTCTACCTCGATATTCTAGACAATTATGCCCTACCAACTTTGTGGCAATACTATGGAACCAAGCCTTGTTGGTACCAGCAGGATAATTCATTGAGCCATAAAGCAAGGACTGCTACGGCGTGGTTTGACGATAATTCCGTATCGTGCGTAGACTGGACAGCACAGAGCACTGATCTTTGTCCCATAGGGCACCTATGCGATGAATTAGAGCGCCGCATAAGAAGTTTGGTACCAAAGGCCTACTACTAAGCAACAGTTAGCGGCAGCATTATGTACTTAATAGAAGCGCATACCTATCGCTGTGTTTCAAAACCTTGTCGAAAGCATGTCGCGAAGGGTCAGTGCATGCATTAAGGCCAAAGGTGGACAGACACCGTACAAATGTATGTTAATAAATGCTATGTTGTGTTTCTTTTCTTAGTGCCCGGTGACTTTTGTCAATATAGTGTATAAAAATCAGCTTTAATGCCACTTCAGGCTCGTCTCGAACGAATGATCTGAGGCTTCGTCTTCTTATCATTCATTTGAGTTGAGCCTAGGCTCGAGTCCCAGATGCACCTGCTTGATGGATTGATTGATTGATTGGAGGTTTAACGACCACCGTGAGCACCTCAATGGGCTATAAGCATTCGCCCGTCCCTAATTTAGGGCCACTGGCTCCAGGGAAGGGAGAGAGCCAGTGCCGTAGCTTGATGGAGCCGGGTCCGTAGACGATTACTTGCAGCCCTAAGAGTTGCTCGTGGTCGTTAAACCCCAAAACAGTTGTTTAGTTCATCTACAGAACTGTTTTTGGGGTTTAAGAAGTGGTAGCAAATTTGATCAGTTAGAATCAATATTTCTCTCACCTGCTTCAGGGTTTTGCAGTTTCAGAAATGAGTATATGGTTGACCAACTCCCAAGACAGCCCCAGTATAATCCTTGCCCCCAGATCCGCTTCGCTGAGTATGTAATCAACAAGTGGATCTCGGGAAAATTTTAAGTCCTGCAGAAGTAAAAAAGACAAGAAATAAAGGGGACTTAGCTTAAAATAGTTTGTTCACAGGAAATTGTATGTATCCAAGAACACGGAACACTGAAAATGCTAAGTTTCTTATTTTTACAGTTGTAATATTTTCAAATTTAGCATGCGGAGAGGACAGATATAAACTTGATGCAATATAATACGGTAAGATAAGTGTTTAATGCCCCTTCGAGTAGTTCACATGATATTTTGCTGATATTTTCCAAGAACGAATTTTAATTCCGTGACTTCTTAGTCAAAAACACGGAGCAGCACATTTATGAATTAGACTTAAAATAGGGATGTTACAAATGAAGAAACAGCATGCGAATCGATTTTTCTTTTCATTTTTACAATCAACAGATTTCATTTCCCACATAAAAATTAATACCATGCTTCCTTGAAATTCAGTTTCAGGTTCCTTTTAGACAGCCATGCCATATCCATAAATGTAATACACTGCACAGCATCGCAGAACACTTAATCATCCGCAGAGTGCATCGAATTAGAAGATAAAGGTGAAACGAGCTATGTTAATTTCAATGAAAAATGGATTTAATTAAATGGATGTTCCACTGTTTAAGCTGCGATACATCACTTTGCGGCAAAGCAGCCTTTTCATATTGTGTTTCTACCGTTCCAGGGAGAACAATATGCCGAAAGTTATTAGCAAAACCACTTTTACTTCAACCTGTAACTGCATAATGTAAATTAATTCTTCCTTAAAATTTAACGTTATTTGGGTTTTGTTTTTAAACTTGGAAAGTACTAGTCTGAAAACAGCGTACCCGGAGATTATATTCACATTTCATTGGCACAATGGAGAGATTTAGGGCTGTGTGAGATTAAAAAAAAAATTTAATCACATGCTTTACGTTCTTGCCGGTTTGGTTGGTTGCTTTGTCTCTGTTTTTATCTTTGAGCATTAGTTTAAGCAAAACAACTCTTTCGGTATATTCATTTAATATATGTACAAAATTTTCATAATCCGATGATATGAGGAAACATGTCTTCCAATTTTTATCACATATCTGATTATCGTTTTTTCGATCTGCGTAGACTGCTACACTTCCACAATCACTGGCCCACACCGCCGTGTAGTTCCGCTTGCATACGAGCCATTGCAGTACAAAGAATGTTTTTCACATTTCATTACACAGCTAGATCATTGAGTGCCATTTTGTACACAGAAGTGATGAGACATAAGTAATGAAATAAGAAGATAGAGAGACAGATAATTAAGACAGAGTGTAAGCTTATAATTTAACCTAGTGATGATAGTTTTATACTTGTCGCAAATAATGTAGTCATTCCTATGTTTAAAATAACAAAATTACTGTTTGATCAAAAGTGGCAAAAACCTTTTGTTGAAACAAATCCCCTTCCCTACTCATATGATTTCGAAATGTGCAGCTTAAGATCAACTCTCTCTTTCTTTTGTTGAAATGGTATAACAGGTGTACGTTTTCGTTAACAATGACATGTCAAAATTGTGCGTGTTTGTACGTGTAGGAATATATTTTTTTAGTTTTTTTTTAACTGCACTGGATCACCAGGAGCCTCTAATTAACCAAAAGACTACCAATTAGGCGGTTTCATTTGCATTTTCTTTGCCAATTATACATTAATTCCTGGATGTCTTTTTACTTTCGCGTTTTACTTATTCATTCATTTTTACAATTTTTGCTCCATATTTAGCATATCAACAGATTTTTTATTTAGCATATACAAACATTTAGATAAAGTTTTGAACAGATTTGTAGATTTTGCAATGTGAAAACTTTTAGATTTTTCTATTTTTATTATTTTCTCTGTTTCCCTTTTTTTCAGATTTTTCAATTAGGCAAAAGACTTGAGGCACTTCTTTAATCATAGTTCGCAACACTTTGCAGATACGATTGTTCGTTTTGACGTAAGTTTTTCTACGTTTTTTTTCTTCAGGAGCTAGTTCAGCCCTTTTACATATAAGGCCACTGTAATGTAGTTTTTGTTTTAAAAGATGAATTAGAGTTTTAATGATAGATGTGGATTACTTACCGACTTTGTCCGCTGGCATCGCTCGCTACACGGAAGTGACGCTAAAATATTTGTTGGCTTTAACAACCACCGTGAGCAACTCTGAGGGCTACAAGTAGTCGCCCATCCCGATTTGGAGCCCCTGTTTGTAGGTAGGTAGCGAGCCAGTGCCGTAAGACAAGCATAGCCTACCACCCATGCGACATCAAGGATACCCAGGCCATAAACGTGATCACCATGAGCAACTCTATGGGTTATAAGCAGTTTCCCGTCCCTAATTTAGGGCCACTGGTTCCAGGGGATGGAGACAGCCAGTGCCGTAGAGCAAGTTCACCACCCATGCCTCATCTGGGAATCGAACCCGGGTTCACTTGGACAAATGGTTAGGAATTGAATCACTGAGCCACCGGGATGGCATGCTAAATTTCCTTTGTAAAGAAATGGCGCGCACGGAAGTGCGAGGCAAACCACACAGCAGCTTCATGTGATGGAGAAAAGCTAGAACAGTTCTCATAAGGAAAAACTTCGTATTCACCTTCATGACAATAAAAATCGTAAAATCATTGGTTTTAATAACAATCGCATTCGAAGCCGCATTAGGTTCATGTGGGAACTCTTCTTCAAGCACACATTGAGCTTTTAGCCTGGAAAATAAGATTTATCTTTGTCATTATTATTAATTAAGTTTTGGTATTTATGATATTTATAAAAATGCATTCGCAACTGAAATAAAAATTTCAATGACTTGATGTATTTTATTATTTTGGCGAGGCGTGTTAAAAGTTTAGTAAAACATGGCAAACGACAGAAAGTAGCTAAATGATACAAATGATATGCAGTTGTTGCATGATGACACTTTTGGTGGCAAAAATGTCTCAGTAATGCTACTTGCTTAAAGCAATTCCTTGGATTCATTCCTATTTTAGATTCTTTTTTGCAGGATAAACCTATCATCTTTTCATTTCTTTGACGTACATCATCTTTTCGTAGTTCCATGTTCTATCAGGAGTGCTCATTCATTTTTATTTAAGAAATTACCATAAATGTTGGAGCTTAAGTGTACAGCATCATCATCAATCTTGCTTTCCTTCGTAGAACATGGAACTACGTAAAAGTCATTTCTAACCCTTGATTTAAACCAATGAAGGTTGAAATTTTCGAGCTTCTTCGATTAAATGTGAAATGACAGTTCAAAAAGATTTACTACAGTACGAATTAACCGCTTCTTAACGCAATGGGTACGGTTCTTATTTAACTGCATTCAAAACACGTATCAGGTGACAGCGATTTTCACAACGAGACAGCAAGCTGTAGGATGTGACACAATGACGGATAACTATTGAGAACACTGCGTATACTAGTACTAGAGACCCATTTGTGTCGGATAAAGAGTAGTGTCTAGATCAAAAGGAAAATCTCAGCTATTTTAAGTGGATTCAGGAAAAATGTGACTGTTAGGGGTCTTAAATAAGAATAACTTCCTTGAATATAGTATGAAACTCAGTGTTTTCAGTTTTGTCGACCGTGAGCTCTTTTTTTTTCTCTAAATGGAGGTTTAACGACCACCGTGAGCAACTCAATGGGTTATTAGCAGTCGCCCGTCCCTAATTTATGGCCACTGGTTCCGTGGAAGGGAGAGAGCCAGTGCCGAAAGGCAAACACAACATCCATGCCTCACCGGGATTCGAACCCGGACCCCTTTCGGATGAATGATCATAAGCTATCGCTTAGACCACTGCGCCACCGGGGCGGCTGACTGTGCGATGGATGTTCAAAGAGACCTAAAAAATAACTGAGAAGCAATTATTAAACACATGTAATAACTAAATTTTATAGAGAACGTCATAAAATCATATACTTAAACCCACAGTAAATCCACAGAAATATATCTATAACAGAGATGGCGAAATTTCTTTGTCTGTTTTGTTTGTTTTTTCACAGTACATACCCACAGTCTCATTTACCGGGTAGACAGGGAAGTACAAATAAAGTATCGGAGAGAAAGGTACAGCTGCAGAGATACAGCAGCCATCTTGAATATGTGCCAAAACAAGTGAGTCACGAGACTCCCGGCTCAGAATGCGTGTCTGTCTTCTGGAGGCACACATCATCTCGTGTCTGTGCTGAAGCTTTAACTATTTCGCGCACTTTTTCTCTTAGTGACTATGGTAAAGCACGATGGTTTCCCCGATTGCCCAGTAATCTCAGGCGCGGGCTTCTGACAGTTTCTCCGAGATGGGCCCGTGTTCGCCTGATGAGGCATGGATGGTGTGCTTGTCTGATAACGCTGGCCCTGCACCTTCCCCGGAACCAGTTGTCCTAAATTAGAGACATGTTGCCGTGAGAGATGCTCATGGTGATCGTTGAACCTCGAAACAAAAAGCGCAAGATAGAGAAAATATTCCGATCAAGAATAGAGAGAAAGTGTTCTTTGGCAAAAACCTAACTGACAGAGAAATACAGAAGACACTATATTTATTTTTATGCTTATTACAAAAAGCTGAGTTTTGTAAGCCTAAATCTTTTCACCATCAATGACAAATCACCTCGATATAGTAATTCATAAACGAATTAACTTTGTTGTGCAATCCCTCATCCCCCCCCCCCCTTCCCGGTGGCGCAATGGTAAAAGCGATGGCTTCTGATCATTCGTCCGAGATGGGTCAGGGTTCGAATCCCGCTGAGGCATGGATGTTGTGTTTGTCTTGTGGTGGTGGCTCTCTCCTTTCCTTGGAGCCAATGACCCTAAATTAGGGAAGGGCGACTACTTATAATCCATTGAGTTGCTCACCGTTGTCGTTAAACCTCCAATCAAAAAATAAATCCCTAATTGGCTCAAGCATTGTGTGAGCAATTCAGAATTCATGGTCGGCAATAAGGGTTTTTCCATCAGAACTACTGTGAATTGGGTAAGTTCGACTGAAATGGTTTCACCGATAAGCAAAAGAAACAGTTTTTCCTGAATTTAGTAAAATCTTAATGAACCTTTCTTAGCTATGAAGGAAATACGAAATTTCACTATTGTATAATACAAATTTCGAAGATGGGAATCCGGTTATTGGTGTAAGTATGACATGGACGTTAAGTCAGTTAATATCTGAAAACTTGAAAATTTCGTCGTCCTGGAGCGAGAATCGAATCCGCCTCTCCCGGATAGCACCGAGTATGCTAACCATTACACCACCCAGAACGACCAGATTTCAAGCTTCGGATTAATGTTTTCGGATATTATCTGACTTAACATCCATGCCATATTTACACCAATAACCGGATTCTATTGGGCAAAAGCAAGTCCCCGTATTCGGCATCAAGTTCATTTATAAGGTTTCGAATTTTTTCTGTACGTCAGAGCTGCCAAATCAGAATAAAGTTCTTCTAAATCTTTAGTATCTGCAGTTGTGTCGGTGTTGTTTTTGTCATCATTTCGTTAATTAATGAAGTTCCCATGGTTTGAATTTAACATATCCAGGCCCCTCCTGTGCAATTTTGCATGTAAAAACCTGGCCCGAAATTATGTTTTGCACACCAGTGTGCTTCTTTAATAGATTGCGAAGTAATTAATACGAATATTTCAAAAATGACAATTAATGCTTCAAGTGAAATGAGAGAACGTTATAAAATCATACTTTTCATGGAATATCCTATTTTCATACTTTGAGACACAGTAATCTGCTTTATTTGCATAAACCGGGCTCACGTGTTGATACTTGCAGCCTGCATATTAAATTACTTGGGTATCTAACGAATATTCATAAATCTGCGCTCAACCTTTTTGGAGGAATTTAGATTTCAGTAAAGACGTCATACAAAATGCTGATGCAGTTTTACAATCCAGTTGCTTGTATTTAATTTTTTTAGATTTTGGATTTACACATCTTTTAATATGCCAGGGAAAAAGGAACGAATCAAAAAGAAAATAATGATGTTTTTTTCATCGTTTCTTAGTCATAGGTAAATGGACAGTCATTTTTAGAAATACAGTCTTATTGCGATTGGCAAACCGATTCTTTTGGAAGAATATAATTGACTCACTAAAATAATTCATTTACAATGATTCGTTCATTGGCTCCTACGATGAACGATTTTCGCAGGAAATGACTCTCGTAAATAGTTCTGAGTCTGAGTGTCTTCCGTTTGTGTCGTTCGTTGACTCTTCCTGTTTGACAAAAGATTTTCAGTTTGTTTGTTTTTTTAATTTTACCGAATATAAATTAATTTAGTGCTTAGACTTAACGTCATCCCCGAGCTATTTTTCTATAGATGTGTACTATAGTATGTCCCGCATTGTTTTGGTTTTTGAACTATGAAAATAGTTCGAAAACAAAACATATGCGGGACACTTCTGGCCACAAGTATTTCGGGTAAAGGATACTTAACCTGGTTATGAATAGACATTTTTGTTATATATAGTCTTGTTATAGTTGACCGATAGGTACTTTTGAAATTGATAGATTTTTCGTATCATTGCACTTCCATTATTTCTCACGTCATCTTCTTTCCCTAGTTTTCCTAAAGCAATGCGTTGCGCATCAATGAGTGGACCTACCTACCTGCAAACGATATTTTCTCCGTAACAGCATGCGGGCAGTATGAAAGAAAAGCTTGAGTGCCAAGGTTTCAGTTCTACAAAGCGTTGGCACTCAAACTTTTCTAGCTTTATAATGGCCATAAATTAATGCCTAGGTAAATTTATAACGAGGAACAATACACCAATTAAGTAGTAAATAGTAACGCTGTACTAGTGATCCGATTTATTGGCGTAGAAAATAAACACATAAGCGGTTCCAAGCTTTCGCACATCAACCAGATGGCTTTTTCAAGGAAGTTAGACAGAAACTGCAAACTGAAAAATAGAACGCTTAACAATTAGAACGCGGGAACTTGACAACAAATAGATGCGACGTTATATTCATTTAAAGATACGAGGCATCACGTTGGTTGCACGCGGGATCCTGGTAGAGAAAAGGTGTTACTTGAAGAATTGGTTCCAAATTCGTGGCAACTCGAGCGAGACACAATCATTGCAAGCATCGCTGTTGGTAATGATCTCCAAGGTTTCCCGAATCGCTGTACATTTAGGGGTAGAGTAGCTAGCTAATTTCTTTATATCATCCCACATGGGAGTAGCTGACTTGAATTATACTTCTCTGGATAGTGCCGTGGCTACTTTACCGTATTTTGTGTCCCTTTTATGTTCGTTGACTCTGATTCCAAACGAACGCTTGGTCATTCCAATGTAGTATCGTTTAGAGCCGTTCGGATACTGTAGGGGGATCGCATAAACGCCTGCTTCGCAGGAGAGAGGTGGTTTTTCACTATTTCTCTTTAGTATAGTATGTAAAGATGCAGAGGGGACCTTATGCCGACGCCGTAGTTCATCTTCTTGAGGGCGTTTTTGAATTTGTAAGATACACTTGGAATGTAGGGAATTGAGCCTATATAACGTAGCTGCGGCGCAGGAAGACCGGAATGTTTGGCTCTGGCTTTTTGGATAAAGCTACGTATCTGATTCAATGAATATCCTGCATCAGTGGCTAGCTTGATGACGCTTTCAATTTCGTGTTGTCTAGAATGGGTATCAGAAGAAACGGCGAAGGCTCTTTGAATTCGAGAACGGAAGATAGCGGCTTTGTATTCTGCGGGACAGAAAGGGCTGCGGAGCATCAGGTTGGGGACGGACGTGGGTTTATAGTAGACTTGTGTGCCGAGGCGGTTGTCAGACGATTTCCTCAATAAAACATCTAGATAAGGTAAAGCGTTGTTGCTTTCTAGCTCCATCGTGAAATTGATCGTAGGATGTATATCATTGATTTTATCAAGGAAAATTGGAAGAGTCCCTTTTCCGTGGGGCCATACAAAAAATACGTCGTCAGCATAACGCAGCCAAGTGGTAGGCCGTGGGGTAATGCTGGAGAATATATTCCGCTCAATTGGGCGAAGTATTGCTTCTGCAAGGATGCGTGAAAGTGAGGATCCCATCGGAGCGCCATTATTCTGTTTATATACTTGTCCTTGGAAACTGTAGAAGCTGGTATTAGAGACCAAGTCTATTAATTTGAAGATGCTGAGGCATGCCTCCTGCGTATAAAATGTTGAATTAGATATGGCATCCTTTAATGTTCTGATGGCTTTTGGAACGGGAATTGATGGGTAAAGGGAAACCACGTCGAAGCTGCCGATAATGTCGCTTGGCAGGACAGTGAGTTTCTTGACTTTCGTTATAAAATCCAGAGTGGAATTTATTACTAAGTCCGATTCAGGAAGAAAACTACGTAGGAATTTGGAAAGTGCTTTCTCTAAATGGTACATTGGTGCATACTTCCTGGATACGATGGGTCTCAGTGGGTTTCCTGGCGTCCTTTTCTTTTCAAGTTCACTATACGTGACAGAGTCTGACGGTCAGTGAACTTGAAAAGAAAGGACGTTATGTATCCATGGAGACCAAGAGTTACTCCCTCTACATGAAATTGCACGGATTGTGCGGCCCGATCACCTTCAACATCTTGGCCTTCCGTGTAGATATGTTAGTTGATAAAATTAAACGTTCCTTATCCTCCACGCATAACAAAAACTGGATTACTTGAGTTCTTCCCAGACTCCAAAGGCTACAGATTTCACAATTCCATTCATCAATATTTCCAACCGGACGCTTTCCAAAGATGAAACAAAAGTTTTGGAGCTTGGACCAAAATTCTGCTTCCGAACCAGGTTGAACCCAAAGCGTCGTTTCCGAATTTGAAAGTGTAATATCGCGAGTTTAAAACGACTCAAAAGATGAACTACGCCAGCTCTGTTCTTCTAAATTACGATCTTGGTATGATTCTACTAAATCACCTAATACATTTATAATTCCGAGGCCAGTTTCGATACTTAGAAATGATCCATCCATAATATTGACTCTAACGGACAAATCTGGCCAGATAGCGATTATGGACGCAGAAGACTACAATACGAAAATTGAAGATTTTATCACTGACTCTGGTTCTATAGCCCTTCAAAGGAACCCTCTAAATTCTTGGATTGCGCAGGTGCAAAGAGCAGCCCGGTTACCCGCTATTCCAGACGATCTTAGGAAAGCCGCCAGATTACCACCAGGACCTCAGATCCCAAAGCTGTTTGGAAGACTTAAGCACCATAAGCCAGGAAACCCACTGAGACCCATCGTATCCAGGAAGTATGCACCAACGTACCATTTAGAGAAAGCACTTTCCAAATTCCTACGTAGTTTTCTTCCTGAATCGGACTTAGTAATAAATTCCACTCTGGATTTTATAACGAAAGTCAAGAAACTCACTGTCCTGCCAAGCGACATTATCGGCAGCTTCGACGTGGTTTCCCTTTACCCATCAATTCCCGTTCCAAAAGCCATCAGAACATTAAAGGATGCCATATCTAATTCAACATTTTATACGCAGGAGGCATGCCTCAGCATCTTCAAATTAATAGACTTGGTCTCTAATACCAGCTTCTACAGTTTCCAAGGACAAGTATATAAACAGGATAATGGCGCTCCGATGGGATCCTCACTTTCACCCATCCTTGCAGAAGCAATACTTCGCCCAATTGAGCGGAATATATTCTCCAGCATTACCCCACGGCCTACCACTTGGCTGCGTTATGCTGACGACGTATTTTTTGTATGGCCCCACGGAAAAGAGACTCTTCCAATTTTCCTTGAAATCAATGATATACATCCTACGATCAATTTCACGATGGAGCTAGAAAGCAACAACGCTTTACCTTATCTAGATGTTTTATTGAGGAAATCGTCTGACAACCGCCTCGGCACACAAGTCTACTATAAACCCACGTCCGTCCCCAACCTGATGCTCCGCAGCTCTTTCTGTCCCGCAGAATACAAAGCAGCTATCTTCCGTTCTCGAATTCAAAGAGCCTTCGCCGTTTCTTCTGATACCCATTCTAGACAACACGAAATTGAAAGCGTCATCAAGCTAGCCACTGATGCAGGATATTCATTGAATCAGATACGTAGCTTTATCCAAAAAGCCAGAGCCAAATATATATTAACCAGAGCCAAATATATATTAACCAGAGCCAAACATTGCGGTCTTCCTGCGCCGCAGCTACGTTATATAGGCTCAATTCCCTACATTCCAAGTGTATCTTACAAACTCAAAAACGCCCTCAAGAAGATGAACTACGGCGTCGGCATAAGGTCCCCTGCATCTTTACATACTATACTAAAGAGAAATAGTGAAAAACCACCTCTCTCCTGCGAAGCAGGCGTTTATGCGATCCCCTACAGTATCCGAACGGCTCTAAACGATACTACATTGGAATGACCAAGCGTTCGTTTGGAATCAGAGTCAACGAACATAAAAGGGACACAAAATACGGTAAAGTAGCCACGGCACTATCCAGAGAAGTAAAATTCAAGTCAGCTACTCCCATGTGGGATGATATAAAGAAATTAGCTAGCTACTCTACCCCTAAATGTACAGCGATTCGGGAAACCTTGGAGATCATTACCAACAGCAATGCTTGCAATGATTGTGTCTCGCTCGAGTTGCCACGAATTTGGAACCAATTCTTCAAGTAACACCTTTTCTCTACCAGGATCCCGCGTGCAACCAACGTGATGCCTCGTATCTTTAAATGAATATAACGTCGCATCTATTTATTGTCAAGTTCCCGCGTTCTAATTGTTAAGCGTTCTATTTTTCAGTTTGCAGTTTCTGTCTAACTTCCTTGAAAAAGCCATCTGGTTGATGTGCGAAAGCTTGGAACCGCTTATGTGTTTATTTTCTACGCCAATAAATCGGATCACTAGTACAGCGTTACTATTTACTGCCTAGGTAAATATTATTTTTGCTGTAACAACGTACTGACATTTTTCGGTCACACCAAACGTTTATATTCAAACGCTTCTGGCTTTTTAAAGGTCGTACATTTATGCCTAGAGGAAATAAGATTTGTCACTTTCAGTCTAACACCTCGGTTCCCAAATTCCTGAGCCTCCCCGGTGGCGCAGTGGTATAAGCGATGGCTTATGATCATTCGTCTGAGATGGGTCCGGGTTCGAATACTGTGAGGCATGGATGTTGTGTTTGTCTTACGGCCCTGGCTCTCTCCTTTCCTTGGAACCAGTGGCCCTAAATTAGGGACGGGCGACTGCTTATAGCCCACCGAGTTGCTCACGGTGGACGTTAAACCTCCAATCAAAAAACAGTTCTTGAACTTCGAGTTTTACCTAAAAAAAATTGCGTGGGCTGTGTCGGAGCCACGGCGGCAAGTGTTTCTTCGCGTAGAATACGTCGCGTGTCAGATGGGTGTTAAAGATGAGTGAATGCACAGAGTTTAGGTTTAGAGAGGTTTTTTTTTTGTTTTGTTTTTTTGGCATTTTGCAGAAATCTTGTGCCGAGAGCAATGTATTTTGAGAGAATAGGTTACTTATTCTAGCTGAAAATGGTCTTGTTGACGAGGGGCCGATGGTATGAGAAGGACCTCCACGTATGGTATGACATCGACGACGTTGTTTCTCACGAAAGTGAAGTTGATGTATTTGTTTCCCAGCTTGGTTGACGATCGCGTCGGCACAAAGTTCAAGTTGAATTGAGTCTTCATGAAATCGAGCTCATGTAGATTCGTTTGAGCGTCATCGCTAAAGTCTCCCATGATTATTATCGGTACCTCTGTGTCCCCAATCATATTCTTGCTGATTTTCTTGGCGTTCTCGGAGTACTTGATCATCATCGCAAAGAGAAATATTTCGAGGCCCGAGATGGAGACGTTCGGGGTAAATGTATTCGAGAATGAAGCGTGACTTGCCGTTCAATAGGATGTCGACGAGGCACATGTCTCCCACGAAGTCTTCAATTATCCGTTTTCGCGTTCAAGTCGATCTCGATCACTCTGCATTCCGTGGGACTGTTTAAATTTCTGTATATTACGACGCCGCCGGCTATTCTTCGTCTTTTGGTCAGCGACACTTGTTTTGAAGTGGACGGTTGAAGACTTTTGTTTGATTCGTTTAATTCGAATCCCTCGAGTTGAATTGGTTGTGACTCGTCCATCCAAGTCTCTGAAATCGCGAGATAATCTGATTTCCGACGAAATTAAGATATTGAGATATTTTGGAAATTTTTACAAAGTTCTCAACTATTTCACAATTTTTCACATACCTAATCAAGTCTTCTCACAAATATTATACCAGATATTGATAGATCTCGCGTAAACGAAACGAATGACACCTCGCGGTACGTACTATCACGTCACGGTTTCGAGTTATACTAATTTTATCGCGCGCTCCGAGGGCCGATTCAACCACAAAATGACGGACGCGCGTGCCACTCACTATTGCGTCATCTGACCTTGAACGCTATTTTGGTAGAATCTTTGAACTCTCATCTCTTCAACTCAGTTACTATATTTGTGCTTGCCTTTTTAGTTTTGAAGTTATTGAAGGAAGTTTGGTGTACACTTTTTCGGGACACGCGGATTTTTACCAAGGGACTTAGTACTGGAACGAAACGATAAACGTATTCTACATCAAAATAATTTGTCTAGAGCGTGCTACTTTTAATGTGACATTAGCTTGAACGTAAACGTATAGTTTCCAAATAGTTACTTGAAGGGGTTTTCTTCGTTTCTGGTTAGTTGCTGTCACTTATGCTTTTCTGTTTGTTTTTCAATTATAAAACTTCTCTAAATAATTTTGAACAGTGTAAAAGTAATAGACAACTGCTCATATGGGATTTCTGTTTGGAATTTTATCATGCACATCTTTAGAAAAAAGTAGATAATTAGAAGTTGTCTAGTTTATTAAAAGTGCATGATTAACTGATGCAAAAAATATGAAAGGAATTACAAATAATAATTATATCACTTCGCACATCTATTTTAAGTTGTTTACAAAAGATGTGATCTTTTTCCCCATTAGTAGCTGATCCTAAATAACTCGTGACGTTATCAAGCATTCGATAAAGCAAATATTTAATTCAATTTCCTTTTGTTCCAGTATTTGAAGAATCAATTTATACTCGGAAGGTTTCATGAGAGCGCGAGAAGGAGAAACTGTTAGCATGAAATTCACGAACTTTTCGCCGAGGTCTGCATTTCGTAAAAGATGCAGATCAGGTAAGAAAAAAAACAAAGAAACAAACCAGTAGCAAAGGACAAATAACTGCGAAGGGAAAAAAGAAAGAAAGAAAGAAGCAAAGTACAGGATGGTGTAAAGGTAGCCATGGGAGAGATAACAAGAGCCGAATGAACAAGAATGAAAACAAAGAGAAAACAAACTAAGTGCAATCTGCCCGATTTCCAAACATATACTGAGCTCTCTGAGCATCCCAGGCAATAAACATTAATTGACCTGCTAAATAACCGAGTTCGGAATAAACGAGCAGCGTTCTTTTGTCTTTTCCTAGTAGTTTGTCTTAATGTCAACCACAATACCTGTGCGTGCCCAGAAATGGCGTTTAAATGAGGAACCCCTTCTTGGATTGTTTGTTTTCTCCTACGATAAAACTGCTCTCACTTCAAGAAATCATTGCTTCTCCGTTTCTTCAAAAAGTTTTATTCTTTCTAATAGTATTTCCGTGAAATTTGTTCTTTCTCTCTTTGACAGCGAAAAAAATTATACATAGAAAAGATTTTATGAGCAAAACACATTAGTATTAAGCAGATCATTTCTAATTGCATACTCTTAAGTTATTTCAATTCTATGCAATGTTATTGTGACGAAGTTAATTACCAGAAAATATCAAAAAGCCTTTGGTAACACTTTTGGGGGATATTTTACTATCATGAACTTTCCATAATTTCACTATCATGAACTTTCCAGAATTTTACTATCATGAACTCTCCAGAATTTTACTATCATGAACATTCTAGCAATGTTACGATATTTTATCTCAGTAAACTGACCCAGCAACCCCTACTCAGAGATGAGAGATATTACGGAGATGACAGATGTTATGTTCGGAATGCTATAGCAGAAACTGCTTCGCCGACACTTATGAAGAGATATTCAAATCCAGCTATGGATTTTTAATTCATTTAAATATATATATTCGGAGTGTTCATAGCTATAATACTTATAAAGAATTTCTTATTTGCCCTCATAATTAATACCACTTCGAGATGCTATCATTAGCTCGATGATAGCATCTCGAAGTGGTCAATGTAAGGGAGTTTTGTCACATTTGGCTAACCCAATAACCATATCTAGATTATTACAATACATTTGGATACCTGCATGGGTAATTTTTAGCATGTGCTTTGTAAAAAAAGTACCTGCTTATATTTTCACTATGTCCATCTATCTGTCCGTCTGTGGCACCATATCTTTTCAAATATTAGCACGATTTAAAAAATTATTTTTCCACTGGGAAGATTGAAATGTTTCAACGGGGATTCTTCCATTCTGGTTTTCTTACGATGATAAATTTTTCGCTAGAAGGGTAAACGGAGATGCTATCGAATTCAAAATTGTTTTGTTTCATATCATTGCTTTTGAAGATCCGGCTGAAAAAATTATTTCCTCTCTTTAATGCTACTTACAACGAAGACTATTTTTGGGTACAATCAATTTCTTCTTCACGTAATGCCCATTTTTTTCTGCAATGGGGCGTAAGGTTAAATTTATTCGATATATCTGCTTCTAAAAAGCCCGATTTGCAAAATTCATTTTATACTGGATAGAAGTCGTGATGGGAAATGTTCTGCATATAATTTCGACTTTTTGTCATAGAACGGTTTTGCCGTTAAGTGTCGTAAGTGTATATTTCTATTTCTGGCGTATTTGCAGCAATATCTGCGCTTCTGAAAATTAGATTGGAAAAATTCTTTTGTGATCGGTACCGTTCATTGCGAAAAAACTTTTGAGAATGCCTTCTGCTTAAAATGATGCATAGATTTTTTGCTAGGGGATGTAGTTGTATATCATATTTTTCTCGATATCTGTGCTTCTAATAGTCAGATTAAAAACATTTTCTTTATCGGCGAGCGTTTCTGGTGCGAAATGTTTTGCATACAATTTCAAGTATTTCTTAACGCACAAGTTTGCTGCTAGATGGGAGAAATTTACGTTTCTGTTTACAGTATATTTACAGCAACATCTGGGTTGCTAAACAGCTGATTTAATTTTTTTCTATCAGTGCTACTAACTACGAAATAATTTAGCGTTCATTTCCTGTCCAAAATAATGCAAAATTTTACCGCTGAGGTCGCAAATGCTTAATATGTTTTTCTCTATATCTTTGCTCCTAAAAGTCTGACTATGTTTTTCTCTGTATCTTTGCTCCTAAAAGTCTGATTATGTTTTTCTCTATATCTTTGCTCCTAAAAGTCTGACTATGTTTTTCTCTATATCTTTGCTCCTAAAAGTCTGACTATGTTTTTCTCTATATCTTTGCTCCTAAAAGTCTGACTATGTTTTTCTCTATATCTTTGCTCCTAAAAGTCTGACTATGTTTTCTCTATAGCTTTGCTCCTAAAAGTCAGACTTCAAACTTCTTTCAACGCCACATACCATTCCTCATGTGGAACACTTTGCATGCACTTGTGGTTTTTTGTATTTCATAGTTCTTCCGCTTGTTGGTATTGTACGCAACCGCATCTCCGCTTCTAAAAATCCTACTGAAAAACTTCTTTCTTTTTTGTATGACATGCGCTACAGTAAAGACAGGATACATTTTCTTTTTTAATCCAGCTAGGGGTAGGGCGTAAATGTCAAAACTTTTTTCTCGTTATCTGTGTTTCTAAGAAACACATTTGAAAAATTATTTTTCCATAGTAAATCTTCTACTACGAAGAATAATTTTAGCATATTTTCTACTTTTCCATTGCTAAAAACTCTTTCGCCAGAGGGCGTCAGCATGTACTAGGGGCGTAGCAATTCAAAAATTATGGTAGGGGCTCAAGTAGTTTCATACCCAAACATCAAAAATAATTGTTAATCTAGGATAATCAATTAACAATTAAGTATTAATTATCAATAATTCATTATTTAGAATAATTATATAGATTCATTAACAAATTAACAATTTTTTGTTAATTAAAATACTGATTTACAAAAATTTAATACAAAGCCTTATGTAATTTGTCGTGCTATATATTCATTAAATGTGGTTAATGTAAAATAGGATACTTCTCAAGCAGTATTCAATTTCTCGGAGTTATTTACTTTTAAAATTAGTTAATTTTTGAAATAAATTACACAATTTTAAAATTAGGTATTTTAGGAAATAAATAATCGTGCAGAATATCGAAAATTTAAAGTTTTGCTGGAACTTTAATAAAATTGTACTTACCTATCTTAGCGTCATTGTACAAGGTAACTACGCTTCGCTGCAACTGCTTTCAAAATGTTGATCCTGTATTTACTTTTCGATGAATGTTCCGCAATGCAAGTCCAGGAGAGAATTAGCCATTTGTGTCTAATTCTCAGAGAATCGGACATTGTATCGAGAACTAGACATTGTGTTTCAAAGATACATTTTCTGGCGCTTGAGAGTAGAAAATGTACTTTCCGGAGTTGCTGTTATCTGTTAAGGCAGGAAGCGTGGATAGAATGTTTAGTAATTCCTTGATATTGGGGTAAAAGAAAAGGGACAAACAGCAGCTTCACAACTTGATAAAGATCCTATCGCAGTGTGTGTTACTTTCACGTGGAAAAATGCGCCAATGAAACGAATTCAAAGGGATTCGAAAAAATCCACGACTTTGCTGAAAAAAATTGTGATTTGAGTCAGTTTTTTATCGGTTTTTCAGATTCA
This sequence comes from Macrothele yani, assembly GCA_039090855.1. Classification (NCBI taxonomy): domain Eukaryota; kingdom Metazoa; phylum Arthropoda; class Arachnida; order Araneae; family Macrothelidae; genus Macrothele; species Macrothele yani. The sequence goes on along the minus strand of CM077002.1, from coordinate 100,946,903 downwards.
TCTTGATATTTTTAATGAACAAGATTTAAAATTCGGCTTTAAAAGAGAAAAAGAAATCATGTGATTCGGTGTTCAAGTGAAAAATGTGCCTTGATATCGAATGGGAGGGGCTTGAGCCCCCTGAGCCCCTCCTTTTCCTACGCCAATGGCGTATACCTCTAGTTGAAAGAGTTAATTCGATTAAAAATGCGTTAGAAAAATCATTTATTGGTAGGATATTCTTCATTATGAAGAGTGTTTTGAACCCATATTTTTTAAGCAACACAAAGCTTTTCCGCTAGGGGCGGAAAAGCTTTGTGTTACCTAAGAGTTTACGCACTAAGGGCGTAAAGTTGTATCATGCTTTCTTCCATATCTCTTTTAACTGTTCGCTTCGGAAACCCTTTTATCTGTGATAACTTCCTTTGGCTATGAAAACCTTTGTGCACAATTTGCCAAATTTCGTGGCATACTTTTCAGTCGCTCGTGTGTGTAAGCAGCTGTTTCTATTTCTAAACATTTGTAGAAAGAAATAGTAAATCAGTTGTAGAAATAAATAGAAAATGGCTACTTTATGAAATAGAAATAGGTAATTATAATCGATGTTTTATCGATTGTATGTATCTGTTTCTATTTCGGGATGCATTATCAATTGTAGAAATTCGTTTGATTGTTTTCCTAGCCTGTTCCAGTGACTATGAATAACCCTGCTGACATTACATATTTTAAATTATGCGCAGATTTTCCCCAGGTAAGTCTCTTTTCCTTTTTTTTTTTTTTTTTTTTTTTTTTTTCCAATTTTATGTTTTTGAAAAATCTGCTTTGAAATATATCTTTCATGTCTGAAAGGATGCAAAAGACCCACTCATTACACAAAAATTCGACACCAGGAATTCGGTGTCATCTTTCTCGTTTAATATACCTTTATGTTAGGTCCGAAATATACGGAACAATATTTAATTATTCACGCAGTGCTAATTTTCTTGCTTCAGTGGAAGCAAGAAAATGAAAGTTTTTATCACAGTTGAAATTTTGATAAACATGATCTTCACAGTTATTTCTAGCTGGAAACTCGTTCACAACTCACTGTACTTAATTTACATTTTTCCACCTTTCGATCACATAAAACACTAAATAATTCAAACTACCTTTCTCAGCTTCATTATTTTAGTCTTGAAAGTGGCATATTCAAACCCATAGCAAACAAAATGATTCATGGTTATGATCTCAAACACATTTGTCAAAGATAGAATGAAAACTATCGATATTTGAAATATTTATAAAAAGTTGGAAAGTCTTCCGTGCTTCTGGAAATACACTGGAAGAAAAAATAAAGAATTTCGAGTAGCTGTAACTTCGAAAACGTTCAACACTGCAACATTGCGCTTAATTCAGTACGAACACCAAATACTTATTCTTCGAGGCCTATGCTTCAACATATAAAGTAATGACGAATTCATCGTCAAAGGTGGGTTTAGAGATTATACCACAAACATCGGTAGGCCTAGAGGGCTTTAAGTTTCGACATTCAGTAGTTTCTCACAAAGTTTGTGGGGAAATATTTCCATTTTATATGAAATTCTGAAGGACCGGGAAAGTGTGTTATAATCTGCATTTAAGCTAAAAACGTGAGGCGTTTTTCAACTGCTATGAAACTAAACTTCTCCTTTTTTTAACGTGTTCCATGAGAAACCACTGATTTTCAAAGAGAGAAAACCTGTTCTGGAGGACAATGAAGTAAATAACGCTGAACTCTTCTCCTGCTGAATACATGGGTAGTTCTAAAACGTATTACCTTTTAGTAATTGGAAAGACTAAGGTGCTTTAAATGTAACATTACCTGTGTAGTATGAAAGTAACAAAACAGGTGGTGAATGACTGCACATTTTTGAGATTGGGTGAATAAATTTAATGTAGAGAAGCGAAAAGTTCAATAATTGTGGTGCCTCAAATCTATATGACTTTCTTTCCTTTCCTTCTTTTTCTCTTTTCTGCTAACATGGCATTCAAACTGCCGCCTTTGATTCAGGGATGATCAAACATGTTAAATATTTCTTTTGAAAAAAAGTTAATTAAATCTCCCGTGAATATAATCACTCCGAATTCAGCGTTTGTTTTAACGTTTCCCTCAGTTTGGAAAACTGTGCCACCCTAAGGAATTGCGAATAGTGTTCAGTGCTTGCTGTCAAAACAAAGAAGCAGTTGGTCCTGATGTTTGCTTTCAGTGAAGAGGTGTATTTCGACCTGTACAGTGTGGCATGTCGTGGCCCGATTAATAAATTTGACTAGAACATAATACTCTTGATTTATGTGTTGCTTCCTTGATTTGTGTGTTGATGATGGTCTTTAGGAAGACCGAAAGTTCCTCTGGCTTTATTTTTAATCTTTTAACTTGTACATTAAATAAGTTCTTCACTTCATCAAAAGCATGCGTAGTGTTTTAATTATCGTGCTTTTAAGATTGCTACCTTAAGCTTTTATGATTGACTCATTCCGCACGAGAACCTGATGTCTTGATATCTTGGCTAGAGTAAGGTTTTATTTTCTACTTTGGGGCCGCTGATTCCGGGGAGAGGGGTTCTAGTGCCGTAAAGCAAGCGCACTATTCATACTTCACCAGGGACTCGGACTGGGGACACCCGGACGAAAGGTCAGAAGCCGGTGCACTACCGGGGGATTTGAAATGAAACTGCGCAAAACGAAAATTACTTTTGTCATTCCAAGAGGAAACTTAGGTTGCAAATAAATATCTTGAGTTCCAAGTGTTGCACACATTTTTGCGTTTTTATCTTTAGTTATGGATTTTTCAGATCAGCTTTCAGCTTAAAAGGCTTCAAAACTACTTAACAGTAATAAGAATATTATTCGATACAATATAAAAGCGAATCAAGTAGCAATATTGGATGCTTGAAATCAGTGTACATTAATAGTTGGTACGCGGGTAATTGTAATGCCATGGGAAAAAGCATTGGTAGACAACAGAGCCTTTAGGGGTCTCCCTCCTTGTCTGAAATAAATTTACTCAGATGGATGCGAAGAATCTTTATTGCAAAATACTTGCAAAAACAGCAGGAGTAGCTTTAGTTTTTGCATTTGAAGTAAAATCGCGATGTCTTCCCAGAAATTTGCACGGCGTAGAATAAATTCCTAGGGCAGAACATTGTGTTCTTAGGGTGGAATCTAATATCCTCATAGTCTTTTTATGCACAAAATCGTAACTACAGTCAAATAAAACATATTGTTTCTGAAATTCCCTAATAGGTTTCACATTTCGTCCCCTTACATTCCTTCATGATAAAGAGATATATCTTTGGTTGCCTCGGGAACAGTAAGAATTGCTTCATGAGGGTCGCTGGAACTGAGATTATAATGAATAAGCTTTATTAGCTTTCCGCTAAGCTAATGATAATGAATAAGGTCTTTCTACCAGCTAGCTAATGATAATAATGACGCTTTCCTACTGAGCTAAGTATAGTATAATGAATAAAGCTTCAGCTACTGAATGATATGCTTGTACTAAGCTTCAAATAGTGAATTCAAATGGTTGTTGTTACTAGTTAATTAAGAACATGAATAAAGTCTCCTGCTAGTAGTGTAGTAATAGTATTGAACAAACTTATAACTGGTAGTAATGTTGTAGCAGTAATTAGAATGAATAAAGTCTTAACGCTGGTTGTTAATAGTAATAAACTAATGACATAAACCTAACAGCCAGACAGAGATCTGACAAAAACTATGAATTGAGAAAGACGTACTTACAACAAAGCTCCTTTATTATGTAACTCTTGATCATCCAAAGCACACACACAACTCGTTTCACAATAATGAAGAATCAAACTAATCACATAGAACGAAGCTCTCAATACAACAACAACAAACTCTCTCCTACACAACAACAACGCTCTCCCTATAACAACAAAAGCTCTCCCTTCAATAACAAACGCTCTCCCTTCAATAACAAACGCTCTCCCTGGCTATCGTTGAACGCGCCTATTTATACTGGCTACCACCACGTCATGACTTACACTCATTGCCAGATCTCATTCAGCTGGTGAAATAATATTTCGTTCAGTAAGAAGATAATTTACATAGTAAAATAAAATAATCAGAGATAGTAAAATCAAAAGGAAAGTGAATATAGAGTATACGTTACAAGATGTCTGCGACGTTTCCCAACCACGAGGTCAGCCAACGTACAAAGAATATCTGAAACACAAAGGTGACTTCTAGAACCAAATTACTACAAGGTTTGTTATTCTCAAAACACACACACGCACACAATGGTGATATCCGCACGCAGAAACGAAATGGGTCATAGCTTCCTTCATCACAAACAGCAATACCCAACGATAAAAAATCTAAATAAAAAAAACGACTTTTTTATCTAAATATTCGTTAAAAGGTTTATCCATGCAAGATTTTGCAAAAATAATTTGTCAACACTTTTACAAAATCTTCATTAGGTACTTTAGTTTGAAATAATTTCCCATAAATCTCTGCAATTTGTTTGTTCAGCTCGAAATAAGTTTCTATTCACAGCATAAATTCCAAAGCAAACTACACAGCCGACGCCATATGCTACAGACTACAAGAACAGTGACTAATTTCCCCATAGGGTGCTGCCGTCTCAGAAGACCCAGAATAACTCAAACCTCTTATGGGCATCTAGCCAATCATCTGACTTCCAGATATCTTAGATCATCCCTGAGGTAATAAGAGTCATGCCCTCTCGCCACGACATCGAGCAACCTATTCAAAGAACACATAAATATGTTTAAATATCAAGATATTATTAAATAAATTTCTTCGTTTTTTAAATATTAGTGATAAGAGCAGACTTTATTTTTTCTTTGTCCGTTTTTAACTAACTGAACAACTCAAAATGCTTTAGATAATTATCACGAAGAAAATTACTTTCTCGTTTTTATGACTAAAACATATAAACTCAAATTAAAACAAAAAGCAGTTTTTAGTGTTTGTCTCAGATGGAATTTTTAAAACACTTCGTTTTCGTGCACTTTTTCGTTTTTGTTCATAGCCTTTTCCTACCTTTCTTTGCATCTATTTGTAGACAAAGGGAGTGTTTTTCGTAGAGTCCCAAATAAAGAGGTTTTACAGTGAATAGGATAAATCAGAAAGTGACACAGTTATTTACTAAAATTAACATAACTGTAATACAGAATTTAATCGTGTTTATCAAAGTACGCTTGTTTTCTCAACATCTTCTTCCAAGATAATCATGCCTTTCGATAACTTTGGGAAAATGCCTGCTCATTTTTGTCCTCTGTAGAATATTTGTGAAACAAAACTTTAAGTAGACTATTTTTATTGGTGTAAGATAGTTAGGTTTTCCATTGAACAACAAACAGTAAATTTTTATAATATTCTTTCATACCGATATCATAAGCACTTTTCGAGTTACAGAATCCTTTGTTCGCTTTGGTAAGTACACTGGTTTCATCCGCTTTCCGTAAAAAATACGAAGTTTTTGTACTTTCATGGCTCAGTACACATCGATGAAGTTGTCGTATTGCAATTGACTATTTTTTAGAAACATAATTTGTGGTTATGGTAGTTCTCACTATATATTTACCATAATCTTGCTGTTTTAATAATAATTTTCTTTTTATTATATTTTATTATAGATCCGTCGGCCAACAAAATCGTTTAAAGATGTTTATTTATTATAAATGGTGACTTAACGTCATGCGCAAAAATCATATTAAAGAAATTTATATCTGGCATCTAGTTTTGTTTGTCATGGTGGTTTCATTCAAAAAGATTGGTTTAATTTACTTAAATAATTAACTTCACCTCTTGATTTTCTATATTCTGAATTTTTCTCCTCACCAGCTGAGCACTAAATTTAAGAGCGTTTTTTTTGTTTGCGTACTTTAGAAACTGCAAAAATCATTCTTATTCCTTCTGCTCTGATCAACAATAACAAAACGTCCGCACACGAGGCGCTGCGGTCTAAGCCATGTCTTCTGACTATTTATCAGAGATGGGTCTGGGTTCGAACCCCGGTGAGGCATGGATACTGTGCTTGTCTCACAACACTGGCTCTTTCCCTTCTCTCGAACCAGTTGCCCTAAATTATGGACGTGAGATTGCTTGTAACCCATTAAATTGCTCACTATAGTCGTGAAAGCCTCACAAAAAAATTCTACTCTATAGAAATGCTTTATGCAACGGTATGAAAACTTGTAGGATCGAAAACTATTTCCTGTTTGTTCCCGAGATCTTAAATTTAGTTCTTAACAATTATTTGCTAATGCAAAAACTGGTTTTAGAGAAAATGTTCAGTTTTTTGTGATATATGTATTTCACCTCGTGTTTCCGTATATTTATTTCTTTAAAATATTCTCAAAATATTATTGAAGTTTGGTGATTGATATTTTCCATTCACAGAGCACGTGAATTCATACAACCATTAGTATGGATTGGTTGCTAATCATATTGTGTAAACGTAAGCACAACATTTTTGCCTCTTTGATTTCTTTAAGTTTGAATAAACTGACACAAGTGCGAAAACTGCGGTACAAAGGAGTTACCAGAAAAGCTTTCGTTTAACAGGAAGTGCAGTCTTGCTCATTTTTCTGAAGCAAAAGAATGAAACGTAATTAGTTAACAAAATCGTTATTTTTATGAGTGGTTTCCTTGAATAAAGTGCGTTATTAATTAAGAATCTCGAGCTTTTTTAGTTTTTTGAGCATCCTCTTCTCGTGCAAGAGCACTCCTGTTCCATTTAATTGACGCTGCAAATCTGACGACTTCATCATTTTTCATAGAGTTTTAAATGTTTTGTGGTGAACAACCCATACATAATGACTCTTTGTACCCATAAAAACCCGTCTTAAATTATGTTGTTTCTCAATTCCAACAATGTTTCAAAACGTTATGATAAATATACTTTGCATGTCTCTTAGTTTCTTTGAGATCTGCATTGAAATTCCCTTAAACGACACATTTTGTTTCTGAAAATCAAAATTTCTTTAAAGAAACATATTTCGTGAAAACGCAGATATTTGTTGAATTTTGACTATCTATCAGAAATATTAGCGACGTTTTTGTTTCCAACTGTTCTACTAAGCAACGCTCTCTTTAATTTTAGCGAAAAGGCGCTGACTTTACGGAAAACTGCTGATAATGCTCTGTTTCTATATAAAATTAATTCATCGTACGAAAATATTGTTACAACACCGACTTTTCAAACAAAATTTTATTTAATAACGGCAACCTGGCACATAATTTTTTGGCATAATAGGTAACTGCTTCCTGATCGGAATTCCTCCGTGATATATAAAGATATTCGTGTCATACTTCATCACCACCCACATGATGTGTTTTGTTCAATTGCCGAAGTTAAAGTAAAATTTTCCATGCGGTTCGTACCCCAAGTATTTTTTTCAGCTCAGACTAAAGAATAAAATTCATTTCCTTCAATATCCTTATTCCGAGGATACCTCTCCTTTTTATTATACCAGCTCCAATTTCAATTGTAGTAAAAATCGCATTTATCCTTGTTTGGTCCTTACCAATGAAAGCTCCTAGAGAGCCGCCCTTGTGACGCAGTAGTCTAAGCGATGGCTTCTGATCATTTGTCCAAAAGGGGTCAGGGTTCAAATCCCGTGAGCCATGGACGTTGTGTTTGCCTTATGGTACTGGCTCTCTCCCTTCCCTGGAACCAGTGGTCCTGAACTAGGGACGGGCGACTGCTTATAGCCCATTGGTAGCTCACGGTGGTAGTTAAACCTCCAATAAAAAAAATCCTAGAGAATTTTTTAATCAATTCCCACGTAAATATTTTTTAAAAAAAAGGCCCTTTTGAGGACCTTTTCCAAATTCTTAGAAAAATTCCACTAATTAATTACTACAACCTCTGAACTCCCAGTCTACTCCTTCTTGCCTCTAATCTAATCAAAAGGTCCTATCCCACAGCTTGGAAACCTTTAAAAACCACCCATGAATTACCATAGGAATTTATCGTACTCATCACCTTCAGACTTTTGCCAATCCAGGATTTTTCAACCCCTACGCTCTACAGTACGGCAGTTAGTAATTATCCCACACTCTTACCAATTCGAACAGTTCTATTAACACTTGTAAAAAACATTTTGCTACTTGCTACTTTTCTCATCCTCCTCCATAACTTGATTTGCCTTTTTTCCCTTGCAGGACATAGTAATTTGTTGGATCAGTGAGGTGTGGGCTAGGATTCTGTGTATTTAGTTTCGTTTTAAGAACATACTCCTAAGCTCTCATATTTCACCTTTCCTTTTATTTTTTGTACAATCAGGGGACCTTCCCCCGTTCCTCAAGATTTTTACTCTTCAAGACAAACAACTAAATGTGAATTGGCTTCTATGCCCCAGAAATTGTGCAATTATGTAAATCATGAAAATATGTTGTTTCACATAACAATGAAGAGGAATCCAACTACTTAAGCTATTCTAGAACAAGCAGTCTTGAGCTTTAAGAGCTCTTTTGAGAAATCGAAAGCTACAAGACCTCCTGGCGAGAAGTAATGTTAAATGTACCACCCTATTTCTACTGTATCGGTTTTATTACCCAGCATCAGATTCATGCAACCATGTAAAGCCGAACCCACATAAAATGAGCTCGCACAATACGAAGTTCTGCATAAACCGAAGCTTTTATAGATTCCTTGAACTTTTTAATAGTCTCCCTTGTTCTTTTAACAGCTAATATAATTTTGGGAGAAACCAAATATATCAAAGTTACACATGAGTACCAGTAAAAAGAAAAAAATAATACGTGGTATTCATCCAAGTTTTTTCCTATCCTCTTTCACCGAAAAACCCGAGATTACATTCTATTAACAAACCCAGTAGTCTCCTTACAGACAGGTTAGATTACATGAAGACAAGAATGTTTCAGTTCGGTCTTTACTAACTCCTGACCCCCTGCCACACACACACACACACACACACACACACACACACACACACATCTCCTGGGCAAATGTTGTCTTTTATTAACTCCCCTCGCTGCCTTTCAAGCACTTAACCCTCTAAGTGGTCAATATACGTGTACTAAATGGTGCGAAAATTTTCTGTGGTTTCCAAACAGAAATATTTACATAGCGATTGGGTTTTATGAAAGTAACTGAAAAACCATTCGTTTCCCCCTCTAATCTGAGTAGTACCGTCCATAAACCCACCACGGGTGATAAGCTATCCCTTCTAGTCCTTTGCTGTCTGCTAAATGATCTAAGTCATGATAGGAAAGAGTTCCTCCTCCTGACACGGGCACCATGTTGCTAGAAAGAAACAAATGACTAAAATATCTTCTCCCTCCTTCCTTAGGTTTGTCGACATTGTTACAGCTCTCTTAGCAAGTAAACCGTCAGAAAGGTTACTGTCAAGTCATCCCCCTGAATCACCAAATTTAAAGGGAAAGCGACAGCTGCTAATTATTTATCAATTTTATTCGTTAAAAATGTCTGATACGCAAGCTGATTCACTCCCGTCAAGTTCGACTCACTCTTTAGACAGCGAATAAACTCCTTCGAGTAAATGTCAGCTCATTTTGTTAATCCTGAATTAATTCGTTCTAGCAGGTTCAAGTGTTAATCTGTGCTCGGGCTCGGGAGCCACCACAAGTCTGTTTTATATGAAGCTGGACACGGGGTTAATGACGTCATGCTAGACACGGGGTTAATGACGTCATGCTGGACACAAACTTCTGGACTACGATTCCATATCTTTGTGGGGATGTCATCTCGTTTTTCGATGAGTATTTTTCAAGTGGACTCACCCACGTAACAAAGAATGCTGTTGGTCACATTTAGCTGGACTTCTACTGCTCCGTGCTCAGTGATCTGCGCAGTGTGCTTACGAAAATCAAAACATCATGACTTTTAACAAGCACGAAACTTGAACGCTCGTTCATAAAATTGAAGCAATCGTTTAGTGGGAAAAAGAGGAGTAACTGATTCGAAGTTACGAAAATCTCTGGTATTCCATGAAATTCTCTTTCTAAAATTTTAAAAATCAAGGATGAATTGAAATCCAAAGTTCAGTGATAGTTCGTCGAGTGTTGCAAAAAAAACGGTTTTGAGAGAACATTTCCACATTGTAGGAGCTAATCTTTTCAGTTGATTTGTAGGAGTCAGACGAAGAAACATTCCAGTGACTTGTCTTTTTTTTTTTAAAGAAAAGATTAGATTTTGCCATGCCTTTAAAAAAAAGAGAATTTTCTACCAAACAACGGAAATTTGTGGAGTTTCTAAGATCCCCACCATATTGTGTAATAGTCTGGCTGTGATATAGGTGTTTAGTAGACGAAAGAACCGTAAAAAAATTAATAAAATCTAGCAAGACCCTCATTTCATAGTATGGACCCTGTGATGTGTATACTAAGACGAGACTAGAATTTCTTGCTAGTTATTGGGGAAGAAAATTTTAGATTTTAATGGAGAAAAATGTATCAGTGGAAATATATTCTAAAATCAAAGTGACTGCTATGCTGTGTGCAAATATGGATGATTCAAACAAAAGCGTCGCACATTATCGGAAAATAAAATAATTCTACGTTGTTTGAACAAAGGTGAAAAACTACAAGTCAGTTACTGAGCCAATAAGAAATCCTCGATGACACTGGAGATCTTTATAGAATGGACAAAAGTAATCTACACCAAAGTGAGCAGAAAAAGAAGTGAAAGATCGTTTTTCTTACAGATAACAGCATTGCCAACAAAATACCGTGGTTTTGAAATCTCGGTAAAGTTCACTGTTTTTCCCACACATTGAAAACGAGCTGCAGCCAATGGATCAGGAACTAATGTAAGATGCAAAAGTTTTTTTTACAAAAAAGGGTACTTAAAAAAGTTCTAATTCATTTAGGAAAAGATGAAGTACTAGTTATTGACGTTAGAATAGCATGTGCTGTGCTTGGAAACCTGTTCTATTAAAAGGAGCAGTTTAAAACTGCTAGAAATGCGCCAGTTTAGAAAACACTTTCAGGTGAACAATCAGCATATTCTGGCAAAATGAGATCCAAGATAGCGAACTGAAAGTGATAAAGACAATGAAACTTTGAGACATCTCTTCTGAAGTTTCTTTTCAAGATTATATGGACACAGATGATGATGAAACAAGAGATGAAAAAGAAATCACGGCAGAGAAGGAAGCAATTTCAGACTTGCTATTGAAAGTTTAGGAAATTGTAGAGTTTATTTTGCATTTTTAAACATTTCAACCACTGCTTTAGATGAAGTTGAATGAAATTTAACAGCCCTTTTTATAAAAATCACAAAGCAAGTAACAACTAACACTTACTTCTGACTTAATGTATAAACAGCAAAAGACATGCAGGAGATAAAATTTCTAAGTTTTGCAGTTACTTTAATTTTTACATTAATAAAAGTAATTTCTAAATTTTGCAGTTACTCTTTTTTATATTGTATTTCAGATTGCATTTATATTTCATTAATACTTATAATTTTTAATTAACAAATCTTATTTACCTTCGATTAATTGATAAAAGATTTATGATTGACTTGTTACAACCGGACTTAATGTAATATGTCAAAAATAGCTCTTCCTTGATCTGTCAGGTAATACAGAAGTTTGCTTATGTAGAATGTTTTAACTCTCCCTTCATCATGTTATACAGGAATTCGATTGTATATAAAACTTTGCTCCCCTTTCATTGGATCTGAGTGCATCTTGTTGACATGCCTCTTGAAAAACCACAGAAACATAACTTCATTTTCACTCTTCATCCACATATCTATTGTTAATTAACCAAAGCATCTGAAAGAAATTCCAACAAGTGCAAACGTTCCAAGGTTCAGATAAGTTGCCTTAAAGGAAATATACATAGGCTTAAGAAACTACGTCTACACCATCAGCCCTTTTTCTATAGGTTTAACCTATTAGCTGCAAAATTTAGGCTTCTCTGCGCATCCTAGGTCTCCAGTGCAACTGAGCGAAAATGCCCTACATTACTGAAATGGAAATGCAGAAAATATCAGGAACCGTCACTTTGTTCCGATGAAGAATCGATTTAAATTGATCTCAGCTGGGATGAACTTTTAATCCTAAACCATTACTGAAAAAGGATGAAGTTCTATTTAATTATCAAAATTATGTACCAAGTTGCTGATGTGCTCATTTGATAAGTCATTAGTTTCTTTGTCAGCATTTTGTACTGCAGTTTTTGCAATGATATTTTTCGCATGCTAATAATGCTAGCTCGGCTAAGACTGGTCGGTAACATTTTTCACGCGTAACATTAAGTGAGAAGCTCATTTATAGCTAGTATGAACAAATAAGCCTGAGAAGCTAAATGAGCATAAAAAAAAGCAACTGAGTCTCGTCTTTATTTGATTTTCGCTGAGTTATTCATTAAATCACTGCTAAAATTTCATTTGAAATTATTGTCTTATTTTACTTTATCCAGTTCAGTAAATCTGTTACAAAATTATGCGACTATTTTCCAGAAACGGGTCTTCGATCCGAGATTGGCTAATGGACAAATGTTAGGCCCTGAACAGATATGCAGTATCGTCATGAGGTATATATCAAACAAGTTAAAATGGCATAAATTCGATTTCTCCCATTCAGCACAGTTATTGGACCATTCTGCTGATTTTTACATTTTTAGCTTAATAGAATCAAGAATAGCAACAAGCGTATATGTGTCTTTTCCTCATTTATGAATAGTTTTTGCAGATGTCGTTTTCATCGTGAAACATAAAGTGTGGTAATTTTACCCACAGGAAAGAATGTTCGTTCGTTCAGTATTCAAGATTCGCATAATTAACATGTACTGGAGATACAGTTATCCGCGTAGTAGCTCATAGTTTCTTCATGCAGAATTCAAGATTGTATTTTCAAAAAATTAATTTATGAAATGACTTCGAGTAAAGTTTTTTTCCCAGTTACTTGATTCATTTTAGACCACCCGCAGAATGAAGTATGGTTTTTAACCGATAAAGCAATTTAAGTTCATCCTTAAGTAGTTCCAGTTACTAACTGTTTAGGCGCTGGCACCCGTAGATTTTATGAAGCGTAAGTCGCTAACTGTGAAAGACTACTGTATTTCACGTACGATTGTTTAATTCCGTACGATAAAGTCCGTTCTTTTTTCGCTTGTTGCTCCTTAATAGCTGTGCCGTGGAAATTGCAACGGAACAATTTCCGAGCTTGAAGCCTCCTAAAAGAATTATGAAACCAACTCGATCTTTATTTTGGATTCCTTACGAAATGGAAACTGAGTCACGTGAGTGTAATGGACTCAGAAAGGAAGCATATGGTGAGACAATCTTCAGTTGCACGGCACGTTCAAGGAGCAGAAGTCGATTTCGCAACTGAAGTTGGACCGTGACGAGGGCGGGAAGAAAGAACTCATGCTAACGTCCATTTTTCTTACAACGAGAGCTGAAAAAAAACGTAAAGGAAGGAAAATATTTCATTTAATAGCTGCTAGGATTCCAAATTTTTGTTTTCCGGGAGAGGAGAAAGAAGTCCATTTCTTCTGAAAGAGAATATTTCACAAAACTGAGTTTGTAATGATTATCAGCTCATGTGCGAAACCCAAATAGAAAGAATAATTCGCTCAGGTCAGAGGCCTGCATGCGGGATTTATACTCTAGACTCAATGAACTTAAAACGTGTTATAGAGCTAGGCGTTAAAGTTGGAAAGCGTCGATCTGAGACTGTCACGTTTATAGAGAACACGAAAATGAATAAAATGTCCTTAGAATATTTTAAACAAAACGAAGCTGCTTTGACCTCTGAAACAATGAAAATTATACAGGGTAAAAAGCAAAAATAAGATTATGGGAAAAAAGTAAAAAATATTTAAAATTAATATGATTATCCTCAAAAACTGAGATAATGGTTAAGTTCCACTGAGAGGCTTGGTACTTCAGCAGCTACGTTTCGCTGTTCAAAACCTGATAAGTACAGAAGCGGAACAGGAAATAAGAAATAACGCACCCTGAATGAAGGCCAAAAGTGAAAAGATTCGAGGGAAAAGAGTAAAATCTACATAAGTTTCGGGATCAAAATGGTGCTACTACATCTTTTTCAGTTTAACTATTCTTTTTGTTTTCATTACATTTGTTCTCTCTTCAATTGTGTGTATGTTACATTTTTCATCGAAAGCTTAAAAAGCCATCATAAATCTTCTAACGAGCAGAGACCAAGCCACTGAAATTGATAAAGATTAATCGCATGCCACGATAATAATGTAATGTTACATCCTGGTTCTGAAGGACTGCTAGAAGGCATCGCAACCGAAGGATTTAGTTCTTTCCTTAACCCTTTAACGACCATAACGTCTAAAACGCCCGAACGTACAAACAGCCATAGCCTCCCGAACCGCCTGTCTAGAATGAGTCAGATTTCCTACCCGTACTTGTTCTTCAAATTATCTTGACCTGTGAGGGATCAGCTAGAGTCACCCTTAGTCTTTACTGTTGTTATTAAACAAAGAAGTGAAACAACAGACATTTTCGGGCGTTATAGTATTTAACGTGATACAAGATTTTTGGGTCATGGTCGTTAAAGGGTTAAGGCAGGCGAAAGTTTGAGATATTTTGGGCCTTTGTCAGTCATCTGTAATTACAATTCAAGTGAAATGAAGAAGACGTAGAATTTCAATACACAAGCACAAACATTTAATTATATATTTAATTACGTTGCAAAAAGCCATGGGTTGAAAGAAGGAAAACGGACGGTATTTATCTTGTTCCCTTGTTAACTTCCTACCCATCAGTCAATGAAACCTACATGCAAACTTACAGTACTATCAATACTGTCCCAATATCATTAGAGTCCTAATAGCCAATTTGTAGAAGATACCGTAAAATAAAAATATGCAGATACTTACTGGCTTGCAGGCAATCGAAATACTGAATCCAAAAGGCGCTATATTCAGTATACTTCCGTATAAAATAAACCCAATTAACTCGATGAGAAGGTGTTCCTTCTCACCCCTGCCACCCGTCTTCTCTCAGTCGAGTCTCAGCTCCTCGCCGTGAAAGTCTCCGTTATAAAACTACATCACAGCTTCTTACAAAGTTCGCAGCGGCCCAGGTTTCCTCTCCGGGTACACAACTGTTGAAATCATCCCACTAAGATGGCCTAGCGGCCAGTATTCCTGCCTACTGATGCAAATAACGTTGGTTCGATCCCAGGCAGGCTACAAGTGTCTGAACCACTACGTTCGAACTACGCAGGTTAGAAACATTTCGAACATATGTTCGAACCGCCCTTGATTCTGTTCTTCATTAAATTTTAGAATTTGTTCGTCTGCCTAAATGGAGCTACCCTGGTGGCACAGTGGTCTAAGCGCTCGATTATGACCATTCGTTCAAGTGGATCCGGGTTAGAAACCCAGTGAGGCGTGGATGTTGCGTTTGTCTTAGGGTACTGGCTCTTTTCCTTCTCCTGAACTAGTCATCCTAAATTAGGGACCGGCGACTGCTTGTAGACCACTGAGTTGCTCACGGCAATCGTTAAACCCTAATAAAAAAAGGAGACTTTCCAGCAAAATTTTCTGAATAAACAAATTTAAAAAACAAATTGAAGTATTGCTCCTTGCAATTATGGCGTATTTGGTTGAGTAACTATATTTCAGCCTTCCATTAATTCTGAAAAACTGAAGAACATAAACGGTTTTAGTTGCAGTTTAACCCTTTAACGACCATGATCCTTAACTCTAAGTACCATAACGTCCAAAACTGTCTGTTGGTTCGTTTCTTTATTTCCTAATAATAATGATGACTGATTGGGACCCTGATGATCACTCATAGGTAGTGAAATTTTAAAGAAAAGGCAAAGGTAGGAAATCTGACTCACCCTAGAGAGACGTTTCGGGCGGCTATGGTTGTTTGCATGTACGGGCGTTTTGGGCGTTATGGTCGTTGAAGGGTTAAATAAGAAAATCTAAACGGCATTGGCCTTCAGTTGGCATGCTCTGCATATTCCTGAAGTACGTCGAACACTGTAAAACTGTGGTTTCAAGCACCCGCAGTTTTCCGTATCTTAAGCGTTAAAAATCAGACAATGAAAGATGGAAATATTTTATCACTGGATATATTTTGTGTTTCAACCAGTTCTAAATAGATTCTTTAGGGATAACGTGTCATTTTGACGTGGATACGTCTTTAAAATCTGTACCATGAGGGTACTCTTTAGGAAAACTTGACCGACGTAATTTCTTACGATTCATCAAATGCTTATAATTTCTAAATTATAACAAATAGCTAAAATCTAATAGCTGACATTAAAAGAGTAATAACCGATGATTCCAAAAATATCAACTTCAAGGTCATGGGCATGCGCGGGGAAAGGGGAGGGCGTCCGCTATTTGGGGGTCGAATACGCTGTCAAGCGTTTTGAAATCAGTATAACTCGAGATCGCGTAGAGGTATGATCGTGATATTAGTCTCAAACGATTTGTCTGGATGAGATCTATCAAAATAGCAATAATTCATAAACATTTTATAAGTACTTTATGAAGTATAAGTGATAGACAAAAAATATTTGTGAGAAAATCAAAATGTCTAAATATTTGAAGCAGAAGTCCGACTCAAATTACTGCAAACGTACAGCAGCAGAAAGAAGAACTCAAAAGGTATCGAAGAAGCCCAAAACGACTAATGCAGAAGGATATAGGGCTTATAGACAGAAGAAGAAAGCCGACGCGATGCAACACGTGGAGACACAACCAAGCGCTTCTACAGCTAATACATTGAACCAATGAACTTCTTGGCAGTGAGTGAAACTTGGATGGATGATTTCAGTCTCATACCTTTATTCAGTTTCGAATTGAAGGTGAAAAGAAATAGGGCAGTTTCCCAACACAAACCATCCACTTCCAAACGTACTACTTCGCCCACAAAACGAACTGCGGGGAGAGTTGCCATTTGCAGTAACATCAATAGTCTAACAGATTGCCAACCCGTAAATGTCTCAGTCAACAACAGATTGAGAATTGAAGATGACTATGTGGGTGACATGTGTCTAGTTGATGTGACAGAATCTTCTCAAACTCGCTTCATACTTGGCTCGGTTTACATTCATACTAACGTTTGAGAACCATCACAAGAGGTCTTCGTGTTCCGGATTTTCTGCGATTTCTCTGAAAACATCAAGAAAATCATACCAAGTATGGTACCGGATACCCAAGTGCCTATCATTCTCACTGGTGACTGTAACATTGATGAGCAATAAAACACCAACTTACTCAAGTTCATGAAACACAATTTCGGCTTGACTTATACACTAAGTGGCCACTTTATTATGACCACCTGACAGTTTTAAGCATATGAGCTATGGCTGCACGCTGTTGCCTCCAGAGGGCGAGGCTAGTATAAAAAGGAAAAGCTTAGTGCTTGCGACAGTAGTAGAAGTGATTTTTGGGTGACTCGATGGGTAAAAAATGCGATTTGACGGACTTTCAACGTGGGATGATTGTAGGAGCTCTGAGCCATGGAGCGAGTATCACCGAAACCGCCGCATTCGTGAAATGTTCCAGAGCAGCTGTTGTTAAAGTGTTTAATGACTGGACTGTCAGCCAAAAAAACTGGGTCACGTGCAACGTGTGGTCGTCATCGACTAGTGACTGCTCGGGTGGAACGGAGAGTGTCCAGACTGGTAACA
Organism: Macrothele yani; assembly: GCA_039090855.1. Lineage (NCBI taxonomy): Eukaryota > Metazoa > Arthropoda > Arachnida > Araneae > Macrothelidae > Macrothele > Macrothele yani. The sequence goes on along the minus strand of CM077002.1, from coordinate 100,929,282 downwards.
AACAACAGATGGGCAACAGTGCAGCAAATTACAGACCATCTTAATCAAGGATCCCCTTAAATGATCTCTGCACGCACTGTTCGCCGTACACTGCATCGGATGGGATATGGTAGCCGAAGGCTTGTTCGAACATCTTTGCTGTCTGCAGTTAACAAGAGAAAACGTCTCCAGTTCGCACAGGAGCACAAAGATTGTACAGTCGATAATTGCAAACAAATTATGTGGTCCGATGAATCACGTTTTCAGTTGCACCATGCCGATGGCCCAGTGGGAAGATGGCGGAAACAGCACGAAAGCATGGACCCCAAATGCGCTGCTACAACCCTTCAAGCTGGTGGAGGTAACGTGATGGTTTGGGGAATGTTTTCCTTGCATGCTTTGGTCCCTTTAATTCGTGTTGATCAACTTCTGACTAGCACATCATATCTAAACATCGTTGCGAATCAAGTGCATTCTGTCATGTGGATGGTTTATCCCAATGGCGATGGCTATATTCGGCAAGATAAGCGTGCTGACATAGAGGTCGTATTGTACAGGATTGGTTTCAGGAACATGCCGGTGAGTTTACTTTGCTAAGGCGGACCCCACAATCTCCAGATCTCAACCCCATTAAGAATTTGTGGGGTGAAGTTGAACGAGCCATCAGATAGCTGGATCCACAACCCTGCAATATCACACTCCTGGAAAGTGCTATTCATCAATCATGGTCTCAGATTCCACAAACCACCTATCAACATCTCGTGGAGTCCATGCCACGAAGAATCGACGCAGTATTAAATGCAAAAGGTGGCCCAACGAAGTACTGAGGGGTGGTCATAATAAAGTGGCCACTCAGTGTATAAATTCTCCACCAACTACCTTAGGTAATACTTGTGACGACTTAACCTGTGTACGAAACATAGATGTGAATTGTACTCCATATGTTTGTTACTTCTCATATCATCGCTCTTTAATAAATAAAATTATAATCTAATTGCATTACTCTTTCATTTATCAACCGAATTCTACCTCAAACCCCTTACTGTCAAACACGTATCCACGTAAATAAAACCTGCAGGTGTGTCCCGGAGACAGCCTACCCCCATTTTTTTAATAGAACTATTGGTACCAATTCTAGTGTTTATATTAAATTTGAGACCAAGAAAATTAAATTCGAGATACCTGATTTTCAAATGATTTCGCAGGGTTTCATAACTAACCTTTTGCGGTGTCTGTTGGAGTGCACCAATTAAATAATAAGATTGAGTTTTTTAAAAATCCCGGTAAAACACACGCGTCGCGAAGGCATGGTTTTTTAATAAGTAATTTATCAGTTATGCGGTGGAAATAGTGTTTGCGCAGATGATTATTTACGTTATGCATGACGTCATTCGGTGGAAGAATGTTGTCACAGCTCAGTCATGTAGAAGATTGCAAATACTCGGTTCTGTTAGAAAATAGGTAAGACTGCATCGGAGACATTTGAATCGCAGCTTGATGTGCATGGGGCTAATTGCCTATATCGTGCACAAATGTTCTGATGGTATGCGCGTTTCAAGGATGGGCTGGAAGATTTTCAACATGACGAAAGACGCGGACGCCCAATTTCAGTACGCTTTTCTGAACTCATTGAGAAAGTTCGCGAAAGAATAAAATGCAATCGTTGTGTGACCTCGAGGATGCTGTAATGTGAGTCCGGTGTTAATAAGTAGACGATTCTTCAAATATTAGCGTAAGATTGGGAGGATGAGGTTTGTGTTCCTTTCGTTCCGCATGCTTTGTCAGACCAGCAGAAACATACCCGAGTGGAGTACGCAAAAGACAATTTTCCAAATGATTTGTCACCGTGCGACTACTTTCTATTCCCTGAATGAAAGTTGCCTTTAAAAGGAAACGTTTTTCAAGGCATTGGAGACATACAAAGAACTGTGACATCAGCTCTTCACTCCATACCAAAAGATGTCCTCTGCAAGTCCTTCCTTTCGTTGGCTGATCGTGCCACTTCTTGTATTAACACAGAAGGCATGTACTTCGAATAAAATTTATTCGCGTTTCTGCTTTTCCATTTTTTTTAATTCACTCTCATTACTTAATTGCAGCAATGTATAGTTCCAGAACGTTTGTCGACTTAGTGTCTGTGATGACAAAAAGCTGATCTTGTAAGCATGCTACGCATTTTTGGCGGAACCGTCAGTGAAGATACAATAGACGTGTCTTGAGACTCCAGTTTACAAGGTACACCTGCTCTCGTCACAAAAATATCTATATGCGGCCAAAGCACTCGACAAAGTGTTTCATAGTTTGGAAATAAAGAGATCGAAAAGTTTGGTAATGCTCATCCTAGTCAAGTAATAACCTACTGCTTGGAATTACTAACACGACCGGAACTTACAAGTAGATATTTCGAGTATATAGTATACAGATTATTCTTCTCATAATACGTGGCAAATACTTCATGATAATTAACACAGAAATCAGACATCGCTAAATTGACTGTAATTACTGTTTCACACGTGAATTCAATCACATCAGAAAACTTGAAAATTTCATTCCCGCTCCACGGCGATGAAATTCTCAAGTTTTCTGATGTGATTGAATTCACGTGTGAAACAGTAATTACAGTCAATTCAGCGTTTTTTGATTGCTGTGTTAATTGTCATGTTGTATATAGTGCCACGCACTGTACATATGTAACAGACGGCGAATCCAATAATACTCGGAATTTATCTGACTTTTTGTCGCTTGCGAGGTTCGAGCTGTATAGAAAGTTTATGATGATTCCTTCTCTGCCAAAACATATAATCAGGGAAGGTGTTTATGAAGATGTAGGTAATTTCGTCAAGCATAGCCGTATGAATTGGAATTAGTGTTTTGGAATAAGGGCCGACGATGCATTTTGCGAAACACAGGAACGAGTTATTTGTTTCACCGAACGTAAAGTCTACACACAAAGAAAAGAACTCATCACCCAAGTCATGAATGCAGATTCGACGCAAACTTAATAAAGTTAATGTAATCATTTTGTAGCACGATTTGCTGTACGATCAGTTAAACTAGTTCGTTGAGCAAGAATTAGCATTCAATTGAGAGTCAGAGTGGGCAAAACGAGTAATCTGTTCGTTTTGAGCGTGGTATGACAGTTGGTGCCATTCGAAAAGATTCCAGAATTTCCCAAACTACCACACTCCTGGGTTTTTCACGCACCAGCATTGAAAGAGTTTATCGTGAATGGTACGACACGTAAAAAATCGCAGCAACGGCGATTCTCTGGGCTTAAACAGCTGGTGGATCAGAGGGGTCAAAACAGACTGACGAGAACCGTGCAAGCGATCAGATGGAACATAACCTGTCATATCACCGTTGAATTCAAATTTGGTGTGCAGAGACTCATTGCTGAATGAACTACGCATTTAATCCATGAGGCGAATGAGGTAAAACAGCCAACGGCCATGTCGCCAGCCTTCTTTGAGTCCTCTGATGTACCAGTTGTTTTTATTCTCACGATCTCACGATTTATGAAAGTATTTTGCACGTAGCACCATTCACGATAAACTGTTCGTAAAGTTCTACGTGGAAATCAGAGGGAAAAGGCTGTTTTGTTATTGTTGTTGTTTGGGGTTTAACGACCACCGTGAGCAATTCGATAGTCTATAAGCAGTCTTCCGTCCCTAATTTAGGGCCACTGGTTCCAAGGAGGGGAGAGATGCAGTGCGGTAAGATGAAAACAGAATCCGTGCCTCATCGGGATTCGAACCCACATAGGACGAATGGTCAGAAGCCAGCGCTTATACCACTGCGCCACAGGGGCGGCAACGACCTTTAGAAGATGTTCAAATCAGCACGGCTGGCTCCAGCTATCATGCCACGTTTAAATTAGCTCAGATCACTCCTTTTGTCCATTCCGATCCGCAATCCAAGGCAACCTGATACTGGACGAGCTGTTCTGCCCGATTTATACCACACATTGTGTTCACGTTCCGTTTTACGTATTGGACTGAGGCACTTATATGACAAGGGCAAGTGTACCTAATAAACTGCATCTCAATGTATAGAAACGGAACTGCAAGAAAAGCACCTCGGCTCCTGCTGAAAGAAGCACATCGCAAAACTGCATAGCGATATAAACCTCATAGTTATTTTTAAAATCTACATTAAAGGAGAATCTGTTTATGAAACAGAAAACCCGAACTAAGTTACCAAATGCCAAGGAAAATCCTAAATCAGAAATCAAAAAGAAAAGTATGTTTTCGCGTCCGACAATTTCAAAGTGAGGAAAAAGAACAGATAAATGTTTTCTCTTTTCTTCCATGGTATATTAAAAGATAGGGTTATATTTAACACTGCCCGCGTTTCCGCGGAACAGCGAGCACCTAGTATTTCACAGTAAAGAACACAAGAAATGTAAGTAAACGGGTAATAGAAGTGTCGCTTCTGACGTGCGGTTGAAGACGGAATCAAGACGCTACCAATCTTCCTATGACGTGCCAAATAATCTAGTTTACGACCTGTCCGTCATATTCAGCCTTGAGGGGAATTTTTTAAGCCAGATCCGATGCCTTTTCAAGCCTCACTTTGCCAGCTCTCCAAAATACACACGCAAGAAAAATTGAAATTCGCGTCTTTTACGTTAAACTACACTTCAAAAAACTCACTGTATTTCAGAAAAGCCCTACAGGGCTCTGAATGCATGAAACATCTTGGAAGACGTGACTCGCTTCTGAGAAGTACACTGTCACTCTTCTGAATCATTTCCAGTTTGCTGTTATCGTAAAAAAAAGCGAAGTTTCTACACACAGTCCACAGCAAATGAAACTAAAAAAATCCTTTACAGTAGGTTCTTAGTTGTTTCCCCTTTCCGCAAGAGAGTCAAGTTTAAATGTTTTAAAAAAGTTCCGCAATGTGACTCAATGGCGCATTCTCTTGTGCATCAAAAATTAATTGCACCTTGAGATTTATGCTCTTCACGAAAATATTCGGTTTAAAAGACATGAATTAGCAAATACTGTAAAAATTAGCAAATACTCTACAATAATTTCACGCACGATATGCTTGCTGTTTGAAATTGTTTTACACGATGTTCTTTCTGAATTTTTTAAACAAATGGAATCAGAAAATTTACAGCTGCAATTATTTTTATTAACTTTATGCATTACATTATATGTAATACAGTCCTTGAACAAAATATTATACACTGGCGGAAGATGAAAAAAGAACACCAAGAAAGAATTGGCGGATGATCATGAAATTTTACATATGTTAATTGGGTCAAGTTAACGTAGGTGTGATGTTAATTTCGGGACCAACCGGTGAGCGCTTACGCCACAGCACGGCATAATATGCAAATTATCGTTGGTGGTATTTAAGGAGTACAGTGAAGTGAATGTAATCAGTCGTCGTCGTACGGACACGTGCAAAGACCTTGAAGAATCTTCAATGCCTGGACATGGAAGACGCGTACGATGTCAGCAGTTATTGGATTTTTAGCGAGGTCGTCTAGTCGGACTCCGTGAGGCCGGGTGGTCGTATCGTCGTATTGCGAAGCGAATTGGACGGGAAGTATCGGTGGTGGTACGATGGTGGCGTAGATGGTCCGAGGAACATTCCCACGCGAGAAGACGTGGAACCGGGACTCACAGACGGACTAATGAGCGGACCGATCGACGCATAAGAAGAGCGGCGTTGTCAAGCAGAACATCCACTGCGACGCAAATCCGAGCTGCCGTTGCACCTGAGGTGACTGTGCGAACAATCCGCAACCGTCTACTGGATGCAGGACTACGTGCACGTGAGCCTCTGGCATGTGTACCTCTGACTCCAGCCCACCGTCAGGAACGGCTGCAGTGTCGCCAACATCTGCACTGGAGAACGCAATGGCGATCTGTCGTGTTCAGCGATGAAAGCAGATTCTGCTTGGGAGCCTCCGATGGCCGTATGCGTGTTCGCAGACGCACAGGGGAGCGTCTCCACCCTTCTTGAATCCGCCAGCGACACACAGGGATTACGCCTGGTCTCCTGGTGTGGGAAGCGATCAGCTATCTCTCCCGTACACAACTTATGTTTGTACCGGGTACGTTAAACAGCACCTCCTAAATCAACAGCATCATTCAGCCCGTTGTTGTGCCATTTGTAAGGTCGGTCCATCGTGGTGTTTTCCAGCAAGATAACGCACGCCCACACACGGCACGTACAACGTAACATACACTTCAGGGCATGAGACAACTTCCATGGCCTGCACGTTCATCGGATTTGTCCCCCATTGAGCACGTGTGGGATTTTATGGGACAACGACTTACCCGGTCTCCACGGCCAGCCACGACCATCCCCGATTTACGCGTCCAGGTTGAGGATGCTTGGGACTCAATACCCCAAACTTACATCCAACATCTGTACGACAGACACCATGCCAGAATTGCATAGTGTGACGCAGTTCATGGCGGTTCAACCTTGTACTAACCATGTTACATGGAAATGTTATTTTTCAGTTTACCAACAAATACAGCTGTATTTTGCCATAATGTTTTGATCCCGTTATCCTCTGTATTCCGTTATTATGCTGTATAAATTTCGTTGGTATCAGACGTCTCCTTCTTGGTGTTCTTTTTTTCACTTTCTGCCAGTGTATATTAATAATTTGCATTTCGGCTAGAAAGATCATCTGAATTTGAAAAAAGTGAATGAAATTTCTGAATTATGGATTCGTCTTCTGTTTTCTTCAGGTTCTCAATAAGATTTTAAGAAAATCTTCAAATTACGCAAGAAAATAAAAAAAAATAGACTTTATTGATACACAAATTTCCTGAAGGGAGTACGGAAAGTCGGAAGAGAAGGCGTTGCTCTGGAACGTGACTTCACCTGTTGCACTGAATGTGTCTTCTGAAAGGCATTCAATAGGTTCTGAAGACTACATGCCTATGCTTCCGATTCTGACAATATTGTAGCTTTCGACAAAGTTTCCGGAAATTTTAATGCACTAACTACATGTTAGTTCCAGAAGAGTAAAGGCCTCGCTAACAAGAGTATGTTAAAGGCTATTGTTAAGACTCCCTATGAGAAAAATCATAAAGTTCAAGTTTTGGGAATGCCAAGCATGACGAAGCTCTTGAAAGCCACATTCCAAGACCGCATCATAAAAACCATTAGTTTTGTTTATTGAGAGTTTTATCACTGCCCGTAGGCCATCTTGGAAACTACCATCCATGCATTTTAAACAAATTTACTGTAAAAAGTTTTCCCATCTCGATTTCGCCTCTTTGGCAATCTCCAGTTCCGCCAGAGGAAATCTTTTCATAAAAAATTTGCTAAATTTTAAGGCTCCTTTTTTTGCTTCTACCTGAACAGGCAGACTCGAACGAGGGTGATATTCAAGAAACTCAAGGCATCGACTAAACTTCTCTCTGCATCTCCTGATAGAGACATAAAGTCGTGCATATTTTTCACCGGAGTCAAACATTACACTCGAAAATACAAGCCGGCGTTGCTACTTCTCTCGTGGTTGCTACTGTCACTGTGCTTGACACTGACAGTTTCTTCCGCCTGAGTGATTTCATGAGTCAACTTGTAGAGCTTTTACAAATGAAATCCTTTTCAATCTAAAAAGAATCAGAGGAGCTAACATGCATTCATGTCAGTACCCATGAGTTATTCACTAGACTCAAGCTTAGAGTTTACGGAGTGTTGTGCATAATTCCAAGTACATTGTATGATCAAACTTATGCGGACACCTCTTTTGAGTAGTGAATTTGCCAGTATACATCACAACTATGGACCATGCAGGTATAAAAACACGGACGTACTGGTAAACATCATAGACAAACATGAACAGTAACACTGACCATACGGCAGAGCTCGGTAACTTTCAACGTGGCACGATCATAGGATGAAATTTCTCGAACAAGTCAGTTCGAGAAATTTTTGCCCTGCTGCAACAGCACTGATCAACTGCAGTTGATGTTATTAGGAAGTGTAAATGCATAGCAGCAACAACAGCCCAGTCGCTACCTGCTAGGTCATGTGAAATGAGGGAGCAGGACGGCCGACTGCTGAAGTGTGTGATCTGACAATATCGCCTGTCCTCGGCTGCAGCACTAAGCACCGAGTTCCAAAACGCCTCTGGATACAACGCCAGCGCCATAACCGTTAGTCGAGAACTGAAGGGAATGGTTTTCCGTCGCCCAGCAGCTTCACACAAGCCTAACATCAGCAAGATCAATACTAGGCGTTTATTGATTGGGTAACGCCGGTGCCAGTGGACTATGTAGCAGTGGAAACGCGCTGTCTGAAGTGAAAAATCACGCTCCACATCTAGAAGTTCTATCGGCAAGTCTGGGTGGGGAGGACGCCAGACGAACGCTACTTCCAAGGGGTCCTCTAGTTTCAATGCCCGGGAATTTTAACGGCCTATTATAATGACATTCTCGACAATTCTGCGCTCAGACCTTATAGCAAGTATGGTGAAGGAATTTTCCTTTTCCAACAGTACAACGCCCCAGTCAACAAAGCGAGGTCCGTGCATGAATGGTTTAATTAAATGGGTGTGAAAGAACTTGGCTGGCCAGCACGGATCCCCGATCTCAACCCCATGGAGCACCTATGAGATGAATATGAACCCTGTTTGGTGGGTCAGTTCCTAACCTCTTGACATCGTTAACCGATCTGACTAATCCTCTTGCGGCAGAATGGATGGCAATTCCCACAGAAATGTCCCAAAATCTAGTGGAAAGCCTTCCTAGCAGTGGGAAGTCTGCTACAGTAGAAAAGGGTGGACCAACTCGATATTAATTCCTTTCCTATTACAAGAAGTTTTTGGATAGGTAAGTGTCAGGATTCCTTTAATCAGATAGTGTATACTGTATATGCTTAAAGTCATAGGATGTAATTGACAGACTACTAACAGCGTGATTATTTGATCCACATAACTTGCTAATTGCTTTTAGGAAGCCTTTGAGAACCAGGGAATTACATCAGGACGGTGGATTTATACAAATCTTTGGCTGTTAAGGGAAACACTATCGTTTCGCAGGAAATTCAAATATCTTCTGGGCCTAATTTGGGAAACATTAGTTTAGTGCGCATGAACATTCTACTACAAATCCAAGAATTCATCATTAACGTTTGTTCTGAAAATTCTGAGAATCATCATGAACGCTCTTTCGCTAATTCCAAAGTTTATCTTCCGCACTGTTTTGTAAATTATCTCCCATTATGCAGATTCTGGGAATTTTCAAATTTTAAAATTCATCCTGATCACATTCCTGAAAATTCCACAGAACACTGTGGCCACAGTTCTGCAAATTCAAAATCCAGTTGTCGTTCTGTTACAATGATGATCAGTTCTCGTGTCTTTTGTTCTTTGTTTTGTTTGTATGTTTTTAGAGCAGCGCAGAAAATTTACGATCGATTAAAATGAAAGCATGCGAAGAAATTCGAAGTAGTTTTACTGCAATGATGAAGGCAAGAATGTAGTATAAAATCAACATTAAAATAAGTGCCATTTTCGATTTAAAAACGAAATTCAGCGGTAATCGATTAGTGCTCTATCAAATATGAATTTTCCATACATTTTTTTTCAAGGGCGGATAATTTTAGATAAATGTCTTCTGAAATATTCCTAGGCATACAGTAGGATATGTCTGTAATTTAGAAAACAATAAGGCAAAAATAGTCTAAACACAAAACTGATACTAATATCACCCGAATATTCCGGAATATTTTGAACAGTACTGCAATAAGAGCTTTCGGAGGATGTCAAATATTCTGCAAGGTTTGCTAACAATTCGGGCATTTAAACGATTTACTTACTATTCATACATCTTTGAATATCAGCAGATATTACGTGGGCATACTGATAAAGCCCTACAAAATTCTGTAGACATCTTAAGTATGCTGAAGAATAATTACATATCAGCATTCCAATAAAGCGTATGTGTTATTATATACGACGGAGAGTCATTTGTACTCTGAAGTAAGCATTACCTGCACTGTTCGACATAGAAAATGTCACGTTAGAAAACGCCTTGTAAATTGGTAGGTATTTGCCGACAGGACGGTTATATAAATTATTGTACTTTCGAACCAATCACGTGATATGTGAAGTAAACAAAAGTGCAAAATGGTTCGTCGTGGTTCCTTTTAGTCGTACTCACCTTGCCGTATGTACCACTGGTTCAGATCAATCTTGGTGGCGAAAGCACGCGTAAGGAGTTAGAATGCTTGGGCAACATCATCGAGAATCGTACCGCCACACGGATACCATCATGAGAGACTTGTGACGTTTATTCTAAATTAACTTTCCTTTTTAGTTTCTTTCCCTATGTAAATCTTGAGTTTATTCTCAGTTATTCTTCACTCTTAACGCAATATCTTTTCTCTCAAACGAACACGTTTGGCAACACAATTGAGGTTGAATGAACGTGACGTATGCCTGAGTTTTGATAAGAACAAAAGATAAAAACGACGACTAATCTGTTGCTTGGCGAGCGTTGGATTGTAAACTAATTATTGAAAGGAAAATTGTGAAAAGAGCGTTATGTTAAGAGTTGTGTGGTGTGTGGAGAGTTTAGTGCAATATGCTATGCTACGATGTGTTTGCTACATCCTGAATAAAGCATCTTTTCCGTAAGTTTGACTTCTATTGTTTACATGTTTCGTCTGTCCGTTAAGGTTTATTTTAGGAATTATTTCTTTGTATATTGATGTTTTAAATTAACGTAGAAGTACTAAAAGACTTCTACGTTATAGACTACATTGTTGGGCTACGTACGGTAGGTTGATCCCTGCGTCGCATCGCAACGGACAGGCATCGGAATGCAACAATTGTCGGCTGAATGACGCGACAGTGGTTGGAGAAAAGTAACGTGCGTCGCAGTAGTGGAGCTGGTGCACGTAGGTGAGAGTACAAAATCCCGTATCGCCGTTTTCGACGGAAAGCAGTGGCAGCTGGCGATATGAGACGAGATGAACAGGCAGCTATGGACATCCCAATATCTCCCCGGATTGTGAATCGCAGACTGGCTGAGGCAGGTTTGCGTTCTCACTAGCCATTTTTTATGCAGAACATCGTCGCACGAGGTTGCAGTGGTGCTGTACCAGACATGCGTGGTGGGTCGAATGGAAACAGCGATGAGTCTGGCTTCTGTCTCAGAGTCTACAATCGCTGATTGAAAGCCTGGAGACGACATGGTCACCGGTATGATCTTTCCGCCATCAGTGGGCGTCATAAGGCTTCTCAACCTGGTGTCATGGTTTGGGACGCTATCAGTTTCAACAGCCGTTCACTTCTACTGGGCATAGTGGCTACAATGACTCGTCGACGATTCTTTCTGGGCATAGTGGCTAAAATGACTCGTCGATGATTCTTTCTGGGCATAGTGGCTACAATGACTCGTCGACGATTCTTTCTGGGCACAATGGTTACAATGACTCGTCGACGATTCTTTCTGGGCATAGTGGCTAAAATGACTCGTCGACGATTCTTTCTGGGCATAGTGGCTACAATGACTCGTCGATGATTCTTTCTGGGCATAGTGGCTACAATGACTCGTCGACGATTCTTCTTGGGCATAGTGGCTGCAATGAATCGTCGACGATTCTTTCTGCGCATAGTAGCTACAATGACTCGTCGACGATTCGTCGATTAGGTGCTGCAGCCCATTTGGTTGTCTTATCTCAGTGGTGGTATCTCTGATGCTTAGTTTCAACAAGAATACTGCCACTGCCAACATCGGCACAGTGACTACAAAGTGTCTGGGTGCTGCTCTGGCCATTGCGATTCCAGACTTCTTCCCAATAGAAAACGTGTGGGACGTCATTAGAGGGCGACTTAAAGCCTCTGCACGACACCTCGTATTGTCGATGGATTGTGGACACAGGTCAGCGGTACCTTAGGACACTATCCGTGGAATTTTCCACTCGATCCCACGCCGTGTTGCACAATGTATAGCCGAGCATAGCTGTCATATGATCTAATAACTCAGGCCACGTTATACTGTCTCCTCGCCCATCGCGTTCATGTCTTCCCTCAGAAATTAAATGACTTCTTTCCCATCTACCTGCCTACATGTATGATACGTTTCGGCTCATTTTGTACATTCCTTCATGGTGTGGTATTTTCTATGTACAACAGTGTACATTGATAATGAGATTCAGTCTACGATGTTGTTTTAGTTGAGAGAAACTGTGTTTGTGGTAAAACTACGATGGGACAAGCAGACGGCAACTATTAATAAAGTAGCAAATAGATGCAAATTTGTCATGGTTCTACCATCAGCAACAGATTTAACTTTCGTCAAGTCTGCGTGCAATGTGTACCAAATCTGCTCAGGAGGAGCACAAATGCATTGGTTTGAACATAAAGGTTTTTACACCGCTGTCGTTACGAAGATTACGCCTTTCTTCGAAAGAATCATAACTACAGACGAAACACTGATCCACCATTTTGAGCAGGAGAATAAATGTGAAAGCTCGGAATAGAGACACAAGGCTTCTCAACCACCAGTCGAAAACAAATTCAAAATTAGGATAACAGCTGGAATGCTCATTATTATTTATTTACTAGCTTAGGACGGCTGTTTTTAAGCTTTAAATAAATATTAATATATAGGGGGTGTTTCCCGTTTTAAGATGGGGTGAAATTTTTAATTGAGGCACATTGAAAACAAATCAAACAGACGCCGGCTTTTTCTAAGGAAATATAGTAAAGACTTACATAGCAAGAACTCATTTATGTTAGAACTGAAAATTATCTGTTATTTGTTTCCGTTTTTCAAAAGACCTTGCGATAAATATACATTCTGTGTAAAACATTTATTGTTGTTTAACATTTTTCCTTGTAGACGAGTTGTTTTCGTGTAAACTTATAGTAATAACTTTTGGCTTGTTTTAGACTGTCCTATTCGACGATTAGTTTGAAACTTCGTACCGAAGCTTTTTCTACAAAACAATGGGACATCTGGCATTACAAATCGGAATCGGAACTATCAAAATTATCGACCATGTGCCGTTGGGGTGACATCTCTTTATAGATGCAATTTTGCTCACTTTGACATCTCAAGATTTCAGTTTTATTGTAGGTTAGAGCGTTTAGACAGATAGATATTTTGCAAAATGTATAATACACTGATGTGCAAAAATTAAGGTTGAACAGGAGAAATTAGCATAACAGCGGAACGAGCAGGCAGAACGGACCGAAAGACCACTCAAAAGATAGACTAGGGTCCGGTACGGTAGGGCATGCGCATATACGCAGCATGACGTGGAAGGGGGGGGGGTCGGAAGGGTATAAAGCATACGGGAGAGTGTACGCTCAGCAATTCGGTGAAAGCTATTGAACAGCGTACATCGATTTGAACGACGTCGAGTTGCTGCCACCGTGTGATATGGCCAACAGGCAATCCAGTAGACGACATCTGGATGACTTTACCCGAGGTCGCGTCATTCGGAAGTTGGTTGGAAGAAGGTCGAAGTGTGACTAGTGTGGCCGAGGAGTTCGGGATCGCTAACAGCATCGTTTCACGAGCTTAGAGAGCATTTCAAACGACAGGAACAGCTATCCGAGAGTTTAGCAGTGGTCTTCCACGAGCAACCACGGCGGCGGACTACCGGTATATTGTCTTACAGGCGAGAAGAGACAGACGGCAGACAGCGGGAGAAATCGAAAGGCACATGCAACAGACATCTGGACGTCCGTTATCGCGTTTTACTGTGGCCAGGAGGCTGCACAAAGGTGGTCTTTTTACACGACGACCAGTACGGTGTGTGCCATTAACGTCTGCTCATCGAAGACGGCGGTTTCTGTGGTGCCAGGAACACAAGAACTGGACACATCAGCAATGGGGTCGAGTTCTCTTTACGGATGAGAGCCGATTTAGTCTGACGAGCGATTCTGGACGTATACACATCTGGAGTGAGCAGGGAACACGCAATCACACCTCCAACATCATCGAAATGGGGCCGGTTTGGAGGTGGCGGAGTTCTCGTTTGGGGCGGTGTCATTCTTGGTAGCCGTACTAACCTCCAGAACTTCCAAGGAGGTTCAGTCACTGGTGTTCGCTATTGTTCCGAGGTTCTCCTGCCTCACGTGCGTCTGTTTAGAGGTGCTGTGGGTCCTGAGTTCCTCTTTATGGACGACAACGCTACACCCCATCGTACAGTGGCTGTCGCAGAGCTGTTGGAGAATGAAGATATTCAACGCATGGATTGGCCCGCAAGTTATCCGGACCTATATCCAATCGAACACGTTTTGGACCTTCTCTGGAGACGCTGGGAAGCACGTCACCAGCCGCCAGCAGCAATTCCGCAGCTGCGATTGGCGTTGCAAGAGGAATGGGCCGCGATGCCTCAACAGCTCCTTGACAACCTCGTCCTCAGCATGGACAGAAATTGTAAATCCTGCAACGCAGTCAGCGGTGATCATATCCCCTACTTAAGACTGGATTTTTCTTGGCAGCCGTCTGTCACATGGACGTTTCTGTCTTCTGTCCAGTTGTGCACGAAGCTACCTTTTCAATAAAGTGCCTTTGTATCCTTTGGATTCCTTGTTTGGACGGTTTTGCTCACTAGTCCCATATTCTAACATCTTGGGGATCTTATGGTATGATTTGAGTCAATATGGGATACTTCTGCACGACGTGACATTCGAAAAACCGTCTCGTCCTTAATTTTTGCACGCCAGTGTATAATCAGCAATAAACTCGGAAAGTTAGTTAAATTAAAAAAGTAAAAATTAATTAAAGCGTGCAAATTAATATTTGAATTGTACTAAATTAAATAATTATACATACTCAACGTGCAGTGATATTAAGATTTCAAATCGAGTTTTGTAGATCGGATAAATAGAACTTGAGGCATTGATAATCCAATGTTTTTAAATTAGCACGCGATCACTCTGCAATCTCAAAGTGATCGCGTGCTGTTATACAGCACACAATGACTTTGACATCAGATCGCGTGCGATTGTATAGCACGCAATCACTTTGGCATCTCGAGAACAAGCACGAAATGATCGATACGTGATGGCGCAACTCCGCGGGGGAGACGTTGCTGTGACGTAAAGCGTTTTTGAAAGATCTGGCTGTTTATTTATTTATTTATTTTGTGTGGATGATAGGGGCTTACAAGTGTCTACACTGGATCATTTTCAAGAAAACTCAACAGTGAGAAATACTCACTATAATGGCATATTGTGTTGCAAGCTGAAACCTACATTTTAAAACAGACGTCGAGAAGTAGTCCGGAGAGGCGTTTTGTTGTTACTTCAGAATAATCCAGAAAATGAAACTTGAGGTATTGATGTGTCCTCTTTGAAATTTCAATGATTTGGTCTTTTAAAAAGCCGTAAATTTTTCGCGGTCCAAAAAGTTAAGGAAGTGTTGCATGCATGGCTCATCTCTCTTCAAAATACAATTCTTTAAAGCTAGATCAAGTGCGTTGAAAAGAAAGGAGCTAGAGTTGAAAAACGATATCCTTATAAAATCTCAGTTGGTTTTGTGATATATTTAGTAAATATACTGAGCTTAATTTTGACAACAAACTTAAAAAACGATATCCTTATAAAATCTCAGTTGGTTGAAAAACGATATCCTTATAAAATCTCAGTTGGTTTTGTGATATATTTAGTAAATATACTGAGCTTAATTTTGACAACAAACTTAAAAAACGATATCCTTATAAAATCTCAGTTGGTTGAAAAACGATATCCTTATAAAATCTCAGTTGGTTTTGTGATATATTTAGTAAATATACTGAGCTTAATTTTGACAAAAGGGCTTACTTTATTACTCTAGTAGCCTTAATTTTTAATGGAAATAATGAATTGCGCTCTCTCACGTTATGCTGAAGTAAAAAGAAGAATCGGATGTTCTAGTGAAGAAAGCATTTGACCTCGATCTTCTTAAAAACATTCAACAAACGTGTTTGGAAGAAAAAGGACGAATGTTCGTTAAGTAATAGTGTAACGTAGCATAACGCAGGACAAGGAAAACTCATAAAATAAAATGAAATTTTGCGTATTTGGTTTGTTTTTGAGTGACAAAATCTTCACAGACGAAACTGGTTTACTATGTGTAACTCGTGTGTATCTACCTCAGTAGACTCAACATTATTTCAAAGTAATTGGACAGAAAATGCACCTGAGGCGAAAGACGCGTTGCAACATTTTGTAGTATTCAGAAATGTTTAATTATCTAAACCCTCAAATATTTGTGGATCCTCTGAATACGTTAGAATCTTCCTACGGTTTTCCTGTTCCTAAAGCATTGAATTAGCACCTTTTTTCCGATTGAAAGAAGTTGAGATTACTGTATGCCTCAAACACAGCTGTCAGAATGCGGAGAAAAACTCATAAGCGATTACGAGGCATCAATTTGTTTCGCTCTGTCTCTGTGTGGAAAGGCGACCTATCTTTCCCCAAAAATTTCTGCAAAGAAGATTTTGTCTTGTTTATCTGTCTGCATGCAGTACCGATGATGAATGCCTTTAGCTAATAACAGAGATTTCGCTAGGAAGACAGAGCTAGGCGAATGATTAATAAATTTGAGCATGATGAACGGAATCCGACGAAAATATTTCGCGCTTTAAAAGTTACCAATAGATCAATCACAACTCAGGATAAGTAAGAAATATCTTGCAATTAGTAAATGTTAATAATCTCTTAACATACAGAAGCGATGTGATGTAAAAAAGTCGTTACAATGCGACCCAGTAAAATTCTCTGGCGTAGAACGAAAACCAAACAGAACGAGCATGTTTTACTGGAAAGCAGTCAATTAAATCTTACCAACAATTCAACACGAAATTTTTTTCTCACTTTGTATTTATTGAATGCATAATCCAGATACTTTACATGTGGTCTCTAATTTACCTGAAAACTTCCCCAAATCTAATACTTTTGCTTAACAAACAAATGTGTCTCCTTTTTCTTTTTTAAGGATTAACGATCACTGTGAGTAACTCAATGTACTATGAGCAGTCGTCCATCCCTAATTTTAGGTCACTGGCTCCAGGGAAGGGAGAGAGCCAGTGCCATAAGAAAAACACAACACCCATGCCTCACCGCGATTCAAACCCTCTCAGATGAATGATCATAAGCCAGCGCTTTGACCACCGCGCCAAGGGGCGGCAAATCTCTCTCTCTTTCTCTCTCTCTCTCTCTCTCTCTCAATCTGTTTATAAGCTATAAATGCAACATATTAAAACAGCTTGAGACTAATTAAAACAGAGAGATTACAAACAGTGACTTTGTTTTGTTTCGGGGTCTAATTACCACCGAGAGCAACTTACAGACTACAAGCAATCGCATATCTCTAATTTAGGATCACTGGTCCCTGGGAAGAGGCTGATTAAGCGCCATGAGACAAGAACTCCCCCATGCCTCATGAAGGAATCGAACCTGGTCCCACATCAAGCTAATTGTCAGAAACCAGCGAGCCTGACCACTCGGCTCCACAGTGCCTTATACCAATGCGACATAGTGGCTTTATCATCGAAAACTAACCATTGATATTGTTTTTAATCCATGTGTACAAAAGGCATCCTAAAAGTAATGCCTCGTTCCTCATAAGAGTTTTATTTGTAGCAGCAAAAATGTGAAATTTAGTGGCAAAATAGTTGGACATATTGTTAATAATGCTAGCCTATTCAAAGTATTGGCCATCACTTTATATACATTTCCGCAATCTTTGTATCCATTGGAAAAATTCCTAAGGCTGCCGCTTCACTCATGAGTTCACCACCAGTTTAACGTCTATCACATTACCGAAATGTTCTCCGCGAAGGGTACTTTTCAAAAGATCAAATAGAAAAAGACTGAGAGAAACAAATCAGGACTGTAGGGGGTTGGGGTATCACTGTCCACAACATTTTGGCAACAGCCTGTGAAGTCTTCATTGAGGTGTGGGTACGTACGTTATCATGGTGTACGACAACGCTATGAAGTGGAACGTCACGTCTTTTCCATAGCTTCCTTTAGCGTATCCAATGTCTGCACATAGTGAGCACTGTTTATTGCTGCACCCCGTTCAACGAAATCAGTGAAACTGACACCACGTTTGTTACAGAAAATTGACATCATCACTTTGCCTGCGGAACGAGTTGTTTTCACTTTTTTTTGTTGAAGGGAAAATGTACGGTGCCATTCTATTGACGCACGTTTTGTTCCTGGGTCATGAAAGAACAAACAGGTTTCTTCCTTCGTCATAGCCTTAGAGAAAAACACCTAACCCTCCCTCTCATAATAGTCCAAGAAGTTCCGGCTCATGCTCACCCTTTTCTCACATTGTTCACGGGTTAGGTTTCTTGAGATCCACTTTCAACAAACTTTTCTGTAGCCCAGATCCTTAACTTATGTTTCCACAGCACTATGACCACAATGAATTACATCACAAAACTCCTGGATAGTTACACGATGATCAGCTGTGATGAGGTCTTTCACTCAAAGCCTGTTGACATCTGCCAATGCAGTTGCAGGTCTTCCACTAGTTTATTTGTCCGACACTGAACTTTCTCCCTCTCGAAACCCCTTCATCCATCTTCAGACATTACTGATATCGATTGTGGCAGATCTTTACACCTCCAGGAGTCCTCTGTGGATTTCTGGAGCCTCACATCCCTCTTTTTACAGGAATTCAATTACTTCTCGCTGCTCTTTTTCTGTCATTCATGATCTTTATTTCTGACTAGCTGTAAAGCCTGTTGAGATAAGAATACAACGGTTCTAGATATCACTTATTGGTATTAAAGCGTTTATTAACGACGGTATAAAATATCGTTGTACACGATACTTTTGTGAATATCTTTTCGAAATCTGGAAGTAGTTTTCCTTGCATGGACTACTTTAACTGTGACATCAAACCGTCGAACTCTTGACAACGAAACATAAAGTTGTCCATGGCTAAACACTGGTTCAGGAAGGTAGATACCTATTTCCTTGAGTGTTTGACCTTCAGACTTATTAAGTCATAGGAAAGGCGAGTTTTACAGAGAATTGTCGTCGTCTTAAAGTGAATGGGAATTCTATATCAGTAGGTGCGAGGTCAATTCGCAGAATAAAAACAGTTTTACCACATGCTGAGCCTGTGAGTACTTCTGCAATGATCAAATTGGGTTTTAGTTCTTTAATTCCATTGCATAAACCAATGTCTTGTTCCGTTGCATAAACCTCGTTGTGATTGAGGTTTCTCAGGAGCATGATAATAGCTCCAATCTTTAACTTGAGTCTGTGAAGTGGCATTCCTGATAGAGTTTGCTCATTTAAAAACTCTATAGGATAATACTGTTCAATATCTTCTTTGCCATC
This sequence comes from Macrothele yani, assembly GCA_039090855.1. NCBI lineage: Eukaryota > Metazoa > Arthropoda > Arachnida > Araneae > Macrothelidae > Macrothele > Macrothele yani. The sequence goes on along the minus strand of CM077002.1, from coordinate 100,910,015 downwards.
GGCATTAATTGAATCAGAGCTGAAGTATGTTCTTGCTGTCCCCTCTAAGAGATCATGAACATTCTCATTTAGTTTGTCAACATCAGAGTGTTTGAGACACAGAATGGCTTTCTTTGCAAATATTTTTAAATCAGAAACTTTCAAGTTTCCATGTGTGCAAATTCTACTCAAAGATGGGATTTATATTTCTCAAACACTTTTTGTGCATTGGGTGATGAAACAAAGATAAGAATGTGCATGCAAATAAATCTCGTAGTTGTCGAGGTATGCTGCAAACTGATGCTTCATCTAAGGTTTTCTCCCATATTTCATCACTCTTAATTAAACCTTTCTGCAATGCAGCTTATTGGAAGGTATCATATGGAATTCCATTGACGGTTCTTAAATCGTTAAAGCTTTTCGCTCCAGACCCATAAATTAGCAGTAGTCTCAAACAATATCTTTCTAGATCACAGCCAAGGTTGACTGAAAACATTCTTCCAATCACATTATCTCCACCACGTTTTCGTTGAACCCATTGTCTTTCCTTGTGATTGAACACATAATGTCTTGGCATGTCGCTATATAAAATGGATCGCGCATCTTCATTGCCCTCATTACGTTTGAACCATGAGGTCAGCATTGTATCTCTCTGAGCATTATGAACAACTGCATTTAGATCATTGTTTAAACGCTCCGGATTAAAGATAATTTTCTGTTCTTCAGGAAGGTGAACAGGTAATCTAACTATTGTATGAGATTGCTGGTGCATATCATAACCAAGTATTCGCCACATTGCCTCAGTTACGCTAACGTATCGGGAATCAACATGACTTTTTACTTCGTCGTATTTGGTGTTGTGCTCTGTTATATGCACATTTGCACAGTCATGACCTTTGTATACGTACTTGAAAAGGTATTTCACGCTTTTCACAGTAGCGCACACCTTGACCTTAATGTGGCATTTGTACTTTAACAAAAAGATACGGATTATAAGGAACAATCCAGCTGTTATCAATAATTTTACCACGTACAGTTGTAGTTGCACCATTCTTTCTGCGGCGATATAAAGGATACCCGCCTTTGTTAGCTACTGTTTCATTTTGAAAAGACTTCGGAAATTGCTTAGTACATTTGCCGTCTTCCATACAGAGTGAATTGTGATTATTTCACCACACGGGCCATGAACCATGTGTTTCGCAACAGTTGCGTGTAAAACTGGTAAATGCTCTTTATCTGGTAGTTCTGCCGATATAATTTGGTCAGTTTTCTCAGGCAATGCTGGTTTGTCCTCTTCTTTCAAGAGCATGTGAGCACGGGGAAGCCCTCGTTTTTGGAATTCGTTTACATGAACTTTGGCCACCGGAACTCCAAAAATATGTCTTTTTGTTTATATCATCCATTAATTCTTTCAACTTTAATTGGAAGACTCTTGCAACTAAATCTGGACGGTTTTCGACAGACTGACCGTTCAAGTTTTCAGTAATTTCTTCCCGTTTCGGGTTGAAAGTCATAGTAAGGAAAAGATCAAGCTTGACATACTTTCTAACTATAGCCATTGCATCCTGATAATTTTGCACCATATTTCGTGGACTATCTTGAAGGAAGATGGCAAAATAAGATCTTTTCCAGGAAGAAACTCATCATCTCCAGCATTCTGAATTTGGTCCATCTGACCTTTATACTTTTCGACACTTAACTGAGACTGATTTTGTCGTATGTAATTCAGTGTATTAGCTTCCATTTTTACATACGCGTCAACATTGTATTGCTGCGTAAGCTTTCCTTTTGCTTAATAATGGACTAAAGTCGTCACGGATCGAAAGACGATGTTGATAGTATTGTATTGCATTTGTGTAACCCTTGACCGTGGCTTTGTACATTGGTTAACAACACTTAGTAAAAACGTTGGTCTATGTTGTAATGGAATGTCAGTTGACCTTGTGACGTAACGCATTTCTGACGTCATGTGAGAATGTTTTGGATCAAATGACGTCATACCAGCAGCTGTGTTCTTTGTTGCTATGACAACGAAACAAAGTGATATACGCGTGAACTGTGCACGTGTAAGTCAAGACGTCACCTGCACGAAAACACGAAAACCTAATAGTGACGTCATAAACATTTGTTTCTCGGTTGTTGCTATGACTACTTAAAAAGTGATTCAGGTAGTCGGCAACTTAGCCTTTTATATATAAGTATTCTGAAAAAATGTGTTCCCACATTAGGCACATATCATAATACATGTCAGTGCAGTTTCATTAAAATTACTTCTACATTTCAAAAGTCATTAAGGAGGAGGCATCGTTATATCTGAAGGTCCTTACGAAACGTGTACCATGTGGGTTTCTTGTAATATTAATATGTCACCTACGTAGCCTAAGCCAGATGGACCTTTGGAGGAGAATAGCGGTGCTTCTGCACAATGACGTTACAAGAGAAACTCTTTTAATAATTCGTTGAAGTAGTCTGCTTTAGCATTTTTGCAATTGATCATAAAAAAATGGATTCTAGTTGACTGTGATCTTGCTTCACTGTGACAGGAATTTTCAGAATATTTGAAGCCAAGTACTCAGTGGCGAAAAGATCTACAAGTGAATGCCGTTTACATCGGTAATAAAAGGAGCACAAGTGCAACAGATTCAAAAGTAGAACGTGACTCAATAAAAGTAGTTAGTTAATCAAAGAAAAGTGGTTACGGAGTTTAAGTAAAAATCACAAAGAACGATATTCTGGGAGTTCCTCGAGAACAAGGACGTAATTATTCAAGTACTTCTGTTTGGGAAGAGTCAGAAATTTAAACAAAAGGCAAGTGTTGTTTTTCTTTCTTCTGGTCAGTTTTTTTTTTCGATATTTTATTCAGACGTGCTGTGGATACTAGTACAAAGTGTGGGGCTCTACGAAATCTTAACTTATTGTACCTGTACGGAACTGCATAACGATTTCACTGAACGGTGTAAAGGTTTGAGGTACGGTTCTGTCTCAGATGGTTTCATCATACCAGTTATACACGGTCGAGTCACATTATTGTGACCACATATCCACAGTAACCGCCGTGTGCAGCGCGGGCAGCAGCTAGACGGGCTGAACGTGACTCAATAACGTTCTGGATGGTGTTCACAGGTATCTAGAGCCATGCTGACTGCAGTGCATCTGACAACTATTGGAGGGTTCGTGGTGGAGGATCCATAGAGCAAACAGCACGATTGAGGTGGTCCCACAGATGTTCAATTGTGTTTAAATCTGGGGAATTAGGGGGCCAGAGAAGTACTTTGACATCTGCATCATGCTCTTCCAACCACTGTCGGACATTTCTAGCAGTGTGGCACGTCGGATTGTCATTTTGGAAGATCACATCCTCCCCAGAGAAGACAATCAGTGTGTATGGCTGTAAGTGGTCTACAAGAATGGATTCATAACGAATACGGTCCATAGTACCTCCCGCAGGTATGAGTGGATTCAAAGATGCCACGAAAATATTCCCCAGATCATAACAATGCCCCCACCAGCTTGTATTCTGCCAGCAATGGTTGAAGAGTGTTTGTTCTCTGATGTTTCTCGCCTTATACGCCAACGTCCATCCGTTCGATGAAGCAGAAAACGTGACTCATCGAAGAAGGCAATCCTTTGCCAATCAACGGAGGTCCAATTCCGATACTGCGGCGCAAATGTAAGCCTTTTCTGACGATGTACTTCGTTAGCTTAGGTGCAGTGACCATTCGTCTGTATCGGAGCCCCGTATGCAGCAGGGTTAACTGTCGTTTTTGTTACACTTTCGGTAGCCCCCTGGTTCATTCGGTCAGTGAGTTGCTCCACTGTAGCGTGTCGTTCGGCCCTCACGCACCTTCGCAACCAACGTGCACCTCTCACATCAATGGCACCTGGTACTCCGCAGTTTCCACCTTGCTTATTTGCAATGGTTCCATTTCTCCAATCATGATACACTTTAACCATAGCAGCACGCGAACAGTTCACAAACTGCGCTGTTTCATAAATACTGCCACCCTTGGCCCGAAAGCCGATAAGCATCCCTTTTGGCAAATCTCATAAATCGATCCTTTTATCCATGACAGTAACGAGTGATATGTTTTCAGAATGCTTACAGCACACCTTATATACCTTCCAAGCCATTTCACGACACGTTCCTTCTTTCATTGGCTAAGCGCTGTTCACGTCAAAAGTAGGAGGTGGTCACAATAATGTGACTTGACTGTGTATAATCTTTTTTTAACATTTGTGAGCATGAACTATACAGATACACAGAAGATGGTGTTACTTGGTGTTGTATATTAATATTTTGTCCTACCTAATGTCGTTGGGCCTAATCTGTAACCTGAAAGAAAGCGAAGACACATAAACCTGCCGTGTTTGCCGACCACCGGCAGCAGGTTATAACTCCAATGATACCACTGTAGTATGAAGCATTTAGTATTAATTCTCTGTTGGCAAATATCGTGAATATGTATTTGAAAGCTGTTCAGCAATTTTTACTTTCCGCTTAGGAAGGTAAGGTCTCTTTTATTTTATTAAATCTTGCTTCAAATCAAGGATAATCTTATTTTCCCTGCGTTAAAGTTTGTTTATCGAAAAATTGTTTTGTTAATTCGCTAACACTATGCCGTATGTTTTCTCTATGTTGAACATAAACTAATCCGAAGAGTACAAGGTAACATACACTAAAGATCAATTGAATTAGAGATACCTGTCTAGTAACGTGTAGCACCACCTTTCGCCCTGATGACGGCGGCGATTCGTCTCGGCAGGGACTCGAAAAGACACCGGAAGCGTTGGGAAGCCATACGGCTCCACGCCCCCTGAACAAGCTCCCACAGTTCATGAAAATTTGATGGAGGGAAGTCATCTCTCTTGATGGCATCCCAGATGTGCTCGATGGGATTGAGGTCAGGTGACCTATCTGGCCAGGGAAGCGAGGTCACGTCGGTGGAGTGTTCATCCAACCATTCGGATACAATTCGGGAGCGATGGCACATTGCATTGTTTTGTTGCAGGATGAGGTCCCCAGTGGGATGTTGAAGACGCACAAACGGGAGCAAATGGTCGTCCAGAATATCCCGGTAACTTTGACCTGTGAGGGACGATGTCACACGTGCCAGGGGTCCCATTTCAGTCCACGTAAACAGTCCCCAGATGAGAATGCCACCCCCACCAGCTTGAAGAGTACCCTGCTGGCAAGATGGATCCATCGCTTTATGGGGTTTGCTCCGTACTCGTATCCATCCATCCGCATGTACCAACGTGAATCTCGACTCATCAGTCCAGGCAACATTTTTCCAAATGTCTAGGGTCCAGTAGCGATGATCCCGCGCCCATGCTAATCTTCGCACCCTGTAATGTGCGGTCAGCAGGGGTACCCTCGTTGGACGATGGCTTCTGTGACCCATAGCGAGGAGATTGTTCTGGATGGTGTGGCTACTTACACGTTTTTGTGCACCAACGTTAAATTGCCGAGTGATTTATTGCACTGTGGCCCGTCTACCCGTTGTTACAATGCGAGCTAGCCGACGATGACCCAGCTCGTCCACACGCTGTTGTCCACGGCAATTGGCCCTTGCAGGGATGGTTTTACCGGATTCAATGAATTCACGGTGCACCCGTGACACAGTGGCTCGTGAAAATCCCAGTGTCTGCACGACTTCCAAGATGGAGTGACCCATTCGTCGGGCCCTGACAATTTGTTCACGATTAAATGCGCTTATATCCTTTGTCTTACGCATACTGCGTCCGACTCTTACTGGTTCCCGCAGCACTCCTTATATTGTCGGGTCGCTGCATACGTCATGTTGTTTCCGTTTACAGGGCCGCCCACAGCACCACATTTGCATAATGCCAGCTGTTTCTAATTCAATTGCTCTTCAGTGTGTACTGGGCCGACAAATGGCTAATGAGATGCAAGCCTTTTTTGCGATTTCAGTAGTATGACCCAGGCCTTTTTGTGAATTCAGCCTATATAAATGCCGAGAACTGCTGTGGAGCTTCTGTAAAGTATATAAAATAACTATGTACAACATTTGCACTTTAAGAAAATTGGGAAGTTTTGCCGTCTGCTGAATTTTTCTTTAAGAGCTTTTAAATGAAAAATTTCAGTTTAGTATGCAGTTATAAATTGCTGTTCAGTAAAGGTTTCCGATGAATTGACCTCATTGGTTCTTCAAAAATCCGTTATAAGTTATTCACATGGATATTGTGCAAGTCTTGTAGAAGCTGCTTCAGTGATACAGTGAAGGTTTATTGCAAGCTATTAGCATGCATGCTATGGAAGTTTTTCGGAAGCTTCCGTGGATATTGTAGGTATTGTAGTGTGCTAACATCGATGATTTTTTAAAGATTTGTCAGTGGCAAATATTTTGTGGTTAAATTAAGATTTACTCACTTAATAATTTTAGTCAATATTTTTATTCATAAAGTATTTTTATTGCTGAGTATTCTTCAGATATTCAGCTTCAAATTAGACCATCAATATTTGTCTTTTCTTTTTCCGATAAATCATCTTTCATATTGATAATCTGAATATTTCAATTCCTTCCTTGTTTGTGAAAAGAATATAAAGTGAAAAATCACGATGAATAAATCCATAACTTTATCTTCGTCAATGCCAAATATCCGGGAAGAATATCAAACACACTTTTGCAGAGGGAGCTGAAGTGCAGCTACATATTTGTATTGACCCCTTGGGATATTACATGCACCAAACTTGTTTTTCTTGATGATGTACGTTCATATATATTTTAGTCTGTTTCGCTATCGAAGGCGTGAGCACGTTGAATAAAACATAAAACGCTCCGAAAAGTTAGCATGCTGATACATACTTAAGTTATTCGGGGTTGGGGTGTCATTCGTTTCATTGCTCATTTATTGCACCGACGAGCAAGCTTGGTACACACTCGTACCTTTCCAAGAACATTTGCTACTAGCCGTCACACAGGAACCCACGAGATGGCGTTTATTGAGAAACCAAAGCAGTTGTTCTTAAAATAAGGAAAGTGAACAAAAACTTTAAATTACTGCACAAAATGAATTTTGAAAATATGTTAAATTGCAAAAATGGATGAAACTCTGTGGACAAAAAAAATTTTGAAAATGTTGTTTGATTTTGAGCTCAAAAGTTAAAGCTGAATTACATGAAACGCAGAGAATGAAGATATCCTTTTTAATAGACAACTTCCTATGATTATTCCTTGTTTTGCAGAAAGATATAAGCTTTCAAAGACTTCCAAAGTAAAAAAAAATGCTTATCCTCGTTTTTATTAGGACGTCTTTTGTAAAAAAAGATCGTGCTTATGTTACCGGTTTGTCAGTCCGTCCGCCTGTACCCACGATATCTCTGCAACTATTAGTCCGATTTGAAAAACTCCTTTTGCATTGGGAAGCTTGAAATATGCGAATGATGATCCTTTATTTCGTTGTTGTTGTTTTTTACGATCAACAATTTTGCAGCTAGAAGGCGTAAATGCAGATGATGTCGAATTCAAAAATACGTTTTACTCCACATGTTTGCTTCTAAACATCCGATTAAATTATTTTATCTTTCGATTCCGTTTATGCCGAAGAGTATTTTAGATATAGTTACTTTTCCCAATTACGCATAGATTTTCCGCTAGGGGGCGTAAAAGTAAATTACATTTCCTCCGATAACTCTTCTTCTAAAACTCCAATTTTAAAAATGGTTTCTTCAGCGGATACACCTCCTGATGGAAAATATTTTGCATATAATTTCAAATTTTTAGTAAAGAATACTTTGGCCACCAGGGGACGTAAGTTTTAATTTTTGATTCTGATGTATTTGCCATAAAATCTGAGCTTCTAAAATACGGATTGAAAAACTTCTTTCGTGGAATGATGCCACTCACATCGATAAACCTTTTCGGGATATTTTCTTCTTAAAATATTCCACAGTTTCTGTGCCAGGCAGCGTAGACGTATATCTTATTTTTGTCAATATTTCTACCTCTAGGAGTCCGATTTGAAAAATCCTTCTTTGTTGGATATTGTGTTCAGTGGGACATGTTGTTCATATATCTAAAAAAAAGTTTAGTAATTCATAGACTTTCCGCTAGGGGGCGTAGAGGTAAATTGCGTTTCCCCATATATCTCTGCTTCTAAATCTCCGATTTGAAAACTTCTTTCTGCACCGGATACAGCTCCTGGTGGGAAATCCTTTGCGCGTAATTTCTAATTTCTGTAAAAAATGGTTTAGCCACCAACTGGCGTAAGTCTTAATTTCCGCTTCTGATGTATTTGCAGGAAAATATGAGCTTCTAAAATCTCGATTGCAAAAAAAAGTCGTTTGTTGACCGATACTACTCATGTCAACAAACTTTTTAGAAACATTTTCTTCTTGAAATAGTGTATGGTTTCTACGCCAAGGTGCGTAGATGCATATCTTATTTTTGTCAATATCTCTACATCTAGGAGTCCGATTTAAAAAATTCCTTCTTTGTTGGACCTATAAATTCAAAATTTTCAAGTAAATCATAGACTTTCCGCTAGGGGGCACAAAGGTAAATTACGTTTTCTGCGTTATTTCTGCTTCTAAAACTCCGATTTGAAAATTTCTTCCTGTATCGCATACAAGACCTGATGGAAAATATTTTTCACATAATTTCTAATGTTTGCTAAAGAATGGTTTGGGCACCAGGGGGCATCAATGTTAATTTCTGCTTCTGATGTACTTGTAGCAAAATTTGGGCTCATAAAAAATCAACTAAATTTTGTTTTTTTCGGACCGAATGATCAACTAAATTTTGTTTTTCTCGGAACAAAAATGAGAGTCACATCTCATTTTTGTTTATATCTCTGTTTCTAAGAGTCCAATCTGGAAAATTATTTCTGTGTTGGAGAGCGTTTCCGGTGCGAAGTGTCTCTGATATAAATTCATATTTTTCTTAACGCGCAAGTCTGCAACCAAAGGGCGAAAGTTCACGATTCCGTTTACAGCAATATCTGAGGGATTAAAAACGCGATTGAAAAACTTCTTTCTTCCGTCAGGTACTATTGTTTTCCATACCGGTTTCATTGACTTTGAATAGCTTTGATAAATTTAATTTGCGTCAGAACGGATTCAAAAGACGTGCTTATTACACCCGAAAATTCGGTGTCATCTTTCTTGTTATAATTATTAATGAAAAATAAATCTTCGTAAATACATGGGTGTGCAAAAGCGTAATCATTTTTTGACACAGCAATGACGTAATCAACTGCTCACATGCTGCTGGCCCCTCAAGGAAATTTGTAAATTGTCTCCCGAAAATACATACTACACTCTGACAGAAATCGCGAGACGCAGGCTGAATCCTAATTTTTCATGGAAACAGTTGTATTACGCATTTCTATACCAAAAAACATGCACATTTTAATATTTCACATCTTTGGAGAGCTATACGACAGAGAACAGATAAATTCACATGTTTCTTGAACGAAATGCGGGATTACACCATATAATACAAATTTTGAAGATGACGGGACGATATTTTCAAGTTTTTGGATGTTCTCTGATTTACCATCCTTGTCACATTTACACCAAAAATCGGATCGTCATCTTCAAAATTTGTGTTATATGGTGTAATACCGTATTTCTTTCATGATTTATCTGCTCCTCCGGGCAATCACGGGAAAGGATTCTTAACCTCCAAATTCGCTAAACATGAATGCCAGTTGGTTCGACTAGCGAATCCTGTGACAGTTATATTCAAATTAATCGGAAACTTGAGACTCAGTCGTTCTGGGTGGTGTAGTGGTTAGAATACCCGGGCGCTATATGGGAGACGCGGAATCGTGTCCCGCTCCAGGACGATGAAATTTTCCAGTTTTTAAATATTATCTGACTCACCATCCTTGTCACATTTAAACAAAAAATCTGAACGTCATCCTCAAAATTTATATCACGTGATTCTTTTTTCAAAATATGTAATAAACTTCAATTGGATTTAAGATATCACGATCATTGAACGGAACTTGGCAGTAAACGTTCCCATATTTCTGTATACAGGGCGTTTCTAAAATATTTTAACAAACTTTGGAAACGTTCTACTGCTAATTCAAATGAGAAAAGTCACGGAAACATAGAATCGAAAATTATTTTCTATAGAGATACGAGGGTTGTACTAAAAGTAATGCAAAAATTGGCATACCTATTTTATTAACTGATAGAGGTCGTTCAAATTGCGCATGCTGGTAGAGTAACTCTTTCTCTATACAAAGGTACTACTCAACATAGTATCCATCATAAGTGATACATTTGTACCATCGTTGAACCCAACTCTCGTATCCTATTTGAAAAAATTCAGGTGTGGACTGTTGTACCCTCTTCTTCACAGCCACTTTAACTTCGTCTGTGTAATCAAATCTTTGTCTCCGGAGACTGTCCTTCATTGGACCGAACAGGTGGAAATAAGAGGGCGTGAGATCTCGGCTGTACGGTGGGTGGGGGACCACCAACCTGCCTAATTTACTGATCGCCTGATTTGTTACCAAAAATGTGTGTACTCTCGCATTGTCATGGTGAATGTGAATGCTTTCATATTCTTGTTCGGTCTCGTCCTCTTTATGGCTTCTCTAAGTTTATTGAGTGCCTCAATATATCGCGTGCTGGTCACGGTCCGGCCATGTTTCAGAAAATTAGGGAGAATGACTCCCCTGTTACCTCTAAATACAATCAGCATGAATTTCTGTGATATAGCTAACTCTTGAACTTCTTAGGTCTTGGTGAAGAAGTGTGACGCCATTCCTTGGATTGGTTCTTCGTTTCAGGATCGTAAAGATACGCCCACGTTTCATCCCTAGTCACCAGATCGGAAAACAACGTGTCTTTATTGGCTTCAAACGCTTCCAGCAGATCAGAGCAGACTTCCACTCTTCTCTCCTTCAAATCTGAAATGAAGAAGAAGGGTTGCTGTAGAGGAAGAGTTACTCTACCAATATGTGTAATTTAAACGACCTCTGTGAGTTAATGAAAAGGATATGCCCACTTCTGCATTACTTTCGAGGGTTGTACTTCGTAGTCCACGTTTCTGGAGTTCGAAATGCAGCGCGAGGTTAACTATGTAACTTCCTCATGTGCAGATGACGCGGGATCGTGCTATACAAATGGACATCATTTGCATTTCACTCTTCGTTGGGCATTAATACAAATATGTGCCGCAATCGCAAGACTGGAGTGCGATAAGATTACTTTAAGTGAACCGGGACTCGTTTCGCTAGGCACTCGCATTTGACGACGTTATGGAAGGTTAAATAATACAGTGGTTGTTATCGTTGATTAGATTTGCGCAAGCGTAAACGTTCAAGCTCTCATTCTCAAAATCTGTAAAACAGTAAAGGCTTAAATTAATGCTGCGAAATATGGAGTTTAACTCTCGTCACTCAACTGATGTGTCACTGATATTCGTTTCACGTACGGACGAGCGAATTGAAATAGAAGGGAAGCCCATCGTATCTACAGAATTTCTGTCCCACACAAATGTCTCGGCAAAGCTACATTTGCAGACATCCATCAGCGCCTACGAGAGAGGAGATCAACAGCTAGCGCGTCGCCCTGCAGATCGGGGATGACCTAGACATGTATGTACACGTGCGTTTGAAGAACGTTTGCTGGACATGTTAGAGGAAAAGCACGGAATTAGCACAAGCAGAGTAGCTGCAGAGGTGGATACGTTCAAATTCCACTGTATAGCATGTCTTTCATCAGCACCAGCTGTATCGTTACTATGTGCAAACTGTACACGCACTCCAAACAGTGGATGTTCCTCTGGAATCAACTTTGCTCAATTGCTTTGCAAAAATTTACCTAACCTGGTTTCCTCCAGGGTCTGTTTTTAGGAAAGAATGGCAATTTACCCAACACGATATTGTAAACTTACACAACATGCATCACTGGGCGCGGGAGAATCCTCATAAAATCAGGCAGTTTCGGCATGAGCAAAGTTTCTATGAGGACATTTTTGGTTGACATTATTGGAGACTACATCATTGGTTCGTTATCTTTGCCACCGACGTTCAGCCTTCAACAGGACCAGCACTTCCTGGAGAGGTAACATCCGGCGTTGTTGGAAGATATGTCGTTAGCAATAGGTCGGCACATGTAGTCCATGTATGAAGGAGCATCCTAAACGTTAGTTCATGAAATGTGTTGTACGTTTACAAAAATACATATCTTCCGCTGTCCAGGGGCGACATAGCACCTGGATACCAGCTACACTGACAGAAAAAAATTCCAACACCAAGAAGGGGTTGTGTTAGATAAACGACAGCTGGTAGGCGGTGAGAGTACATCTGTAAGATGACGTCTATGCAAATTTCACGGTCGGCGCATACGTGTGGCGCTAGTAGCGCCCCTCGGAACATGCAAAGCAGGTTTGCTGTAAATACGCGCTGTAACGTTCGTGAGCGTTAGTTATCATTGAGATTCGACGTAGTGTGTTGATGTTAGTTAAGAATGCCTTTAAGAAGACGAAGAAGCCATTATCAACAGCTCACGGAGTTTGAACGAGGTCGTGTAATAGGGCTACGAGAAGGTGGATTTTATTTCCGCAATATTGCAGAACGACTTGGTAGGAATGTAGCCACTGTGCATGATTGTTGGCAGCGGTGGTCAAGGGAAGGTACTGCCTCACGAAGACCGGGTTCCGGCTGGCCACGTGGCACTACTGAGAGGGAAGACCGCCGTGTACGGCGAATGGCCGTGGCGCATCGTACTGCGTCCTGCGGCCGCAATTCGAGCTGCAGTTGCCACCACAGTGACACAACGAACTGTTACAAATCGGTTACTTGAAGGACAGCTCCGAGCCAGACGCCCTGTAGCGTACATTCCACTTACTCCAAACCACTGCCGTTTGCGACGAAAGTGGTGTCAAGCTAGAGCTCATTGGAGGACGGAATGGAGATCTGTTGTGTTTTCTGATGAAAGCCGGTTCTGCCTGGGTGCCAGTGATGGCCGTGTGTTGGTTAGACGGAGGCCAGGTGAGCGCCTGCAGCCAACCTGTCTGAGGCCGAGACACACTGGACCTACACCTGGAGTTATAGTCTGGGGAGCAATTTCCTATGACAGCAGGAGCACTCTCGTGGTTATCCCATGCACCCTGACGGCACAGTTGTACGTCGGTCTGGTGATTCAACCTGTTGTGCTCCCATTCATGAACAGCATTCCAGAGGGTGTTTTCCAACAGGATAACGCTCGCCCGCATACCGCTGTTGTAACCCAACATGCTCTACAGAGTGTCGACATGTTGCCATGGCCTTCTAGTTCACCAGATCTTTCACCAATCGAGCACGTATGGGACATCATTGGACGACAACTCCAACGTCACCTCCAACCAGCATTAACCGTCCCTGTATTGACCGACCAAGTGCAACAGGCATGGAACTCCATCCCACAAACTGACATCCAGCACCTGTACGACACAATGCATGAACGTTTGCATGCTTGCATTCAACATTCTGGCGGTTACACCGGTTATCAATGTACCAGCATTTTACATTTAAAATGGCTCTTCTCGCGCTTACATTAAGCTGTGATCTTGAAACCTTAATCGATTAAATATGTTACCTATACAAATGTATTGCCGCCATTTCATTCCTCTACAACTATTTTTTCGTGGTGTTGGGATTTTTTTCCGTCAGTGTATTAGAGGACATAATGTTCTTCTGAAAAGTACTGTAAATTTAGTTCCCCACCACTGCGACAGTCTGTAAAATAAGCTTATCTTTCATTACATTCTAAAGCAAAAGATTAGTTGTTGGTCTGGTGAAGAAGATGCGATGGAGGCGTCCAGAAAGTATAAAAATTACAATTTTTGGTAGCATACTGAAAATTATTCACGTTGTGACTTACAGGTATTTGGTTTTGCAACTTTCACACGTTCCTTGCGTTGAATGAGTGCTTATTTTTTACTGTTTATGCACTACAAAAGGAGCCCTTCCATTCCAGTCACATCGAGGAACTTAATCATGTGTCTGAGTATTTTCTTGGAATCTTAAAAACATTTTTGTCCTATCCCAGCAAAAACAGTGTTGCTGGGCCAACACTGGCAGACAGCAGTGCCAGCGGGGGCCCAGCACTATGTTGCCGCCGTCCAACCGTCAATAAAATGTCCCGGCGACCACCACATGGGCCAGCAGTTCGGACCAGCAGCGGGCCAACAGTGGCACTTCCATCAGTTTTCATATGCCGGAACAGGTCCATTAGTTACCTATCACAGGCAGTAGCTGCCACAAGTGGCCCTTCAGCGGCCCTGCAAGCACGTGCCGTAAATGATGGCTAGCCTAATGTGATCCGCTAATTTCCCGGCAGTGGCAGCCGACAATCACGTGACGTAACTGGTGGCTTTCCGAATCTTGTCCGTCAGTTTCCCAGTAGTAGCCATAAAAAAACTAAAGGATAACGGCAGTAGTAGCCATAAAAAAGCTATAACTACTTTTTTCCCCTTACGAAATTTTTGCATTTCAGCCCTGCGCTGGGGTAATTTTCTAAATAGGTCCTGAAAAACGCCCGTTTGGATCTGGCTGGAAGTGAACGAAGGACTGTCTCGTGGAAAGCGGGTGCTCTAGCAACTGGAATGATTTGCCACACACGAGCACTTACTTGAAGCTGAGCCTCTTTCCTGCAGAATGTGTAAAGAATGGTTCATTTTTTTAATTTTGCAATATTGCGAGGTATTTTTCATAAATGTCAGTTTCATATAATTCATAAATTTATTTTTTCAACGTAACAATTTTTTTAACCTTAAGGAAACTTCACTCATTTTTAAGGAGTGTACCAACTTAAAGGCGCTTTCCAAAGTTTTGTGCTGTCCTTGTCGTCTTGAAGGACGATTGTTGAATTAATATGTTTCCCCGTTCACGTCACATTCTGTTACATTTTTAACGATGTGTCTTTCCTTTCCGCTGCCCGAAGCTACATTTGTTTTAAAGAGGAAGGATATTTTAATTTACGTTCTCGTTATTTTTAGAAGCGAATTCCTCCAGTCTTCTTTATTCAACCCATGGATGAGTATATTATATCCACATAGAGTTGGTTTTCTTTTTTTTTTTTTCAAGTAATTGATAAATTTTGTACGCGTATATTTCTTTTTCTTTTTTTCCAACATAACGGTTTTTTAATGTTTTTCGGGACTTTTGTTTCAAGCGATTTAGTGTATGTTAAAACAAAAGATTACACAGAAATTATTTTTTGTTATTCATGGGAATACAGTGGGTGTATTTCATGGCTTAATTTGATATCTTCGTCGACGTGGCATTTCATTATAGGAAATTAATTCGCCTCTCTACATATGGCTTTTTTTCTTAACATCCACTAAAATAAACACGATGGTGATAGCGTCATCTTCAACTAATTTTAGCAAACATTTTTTTTTAAGCGACCAAACTGTTAACCAGCATTTTCACGTTAAAAGTCAGCCAGAAAGAGAGTTTCGCGTAACAGGAAAATTTTACTCATGCAGTTAACCAACGTTTCAAAGAACACCGTCTGCGACACAGCTTGAAGGAATCATTAATCAGTTCGCCTTTCCTCCCACTATCGAATATGAGCTTCTTACCGGGGGAAGCAAATGACCAACAAGTTCCAAAGGAGCGTAAAATTTCCTTGCGTGGATGGGAAGCAGGAAAAACAAAGGCGGTGTGGGGGAGAAATTTTACAGTACCTTGGAGATTCTTGTTTTCAGCTATAGACAGAACAATAACATTTTGTGAAATCAGGGAACACACATGGTTCGTACCCATTCCTGAACCCCTGGAATTATTCGCAAAATTGTACTTTTTCTTCTTCTTAGTATTAAATATACAGCTCAAATTAAACAACACAGCTCGTTTACGGACAAAGTTTTGATGAACACATGTAGCACTAGAAAAGTTAGTAGTGATATTCACTGATCACTGTAGTTTGCATAAGTGCATTTTGTGAGAGTCTTTTAAAAAATGAATGATTACAGCAAAAACAAGGGGGGGGGGAGATTTTCAATCAATGAAAAAGTGGACATTTTGTCGCAGCTTGATGCGAACCCAGGATCACAGACTGCTGTAGCAGAGAAACTCGGAATTTCCAAGTCAATGTTGTGTATCATAACGAAAGATAGTAAAGAAATCGAAAGCTGTGCATCGAAGTGCGGGCAATTTTCGAGTAAGAGGAAATATATGAAAGCATTGCCCCTGAATGAAAGGGAAAACGCTCTTGTCACTTGGTTCCAACAAACACGGGTTAATAATTTACCCATTAGTGGATCACATCTGAAGGAAAAAGCAGTTCATCTTGCCCAGTGACTTCAAATAAAGCAATTCACCGCATCAAATGAATGGATTAATCGTTCAAAACAAGCACATAACATGGTGTATATAGCTCTATCCGACGAAAGCAGAAGTGTTGATCCCGTGACGGCACAAACGTAGAAAAAGGAACAGCTACTACAAATTTATTGAAGGGTACATGCTGTGTGGCAGTTTTAGTGCTGATGAAACTGGACTGTTTCATAACCTGCAACCAGATAAAACACTATGTTTTTGAATAACACCTGCCATGGAGAAAAGAAATCAAAAGATAGAATTATTGTTCATCTAGCTACCAATGCAGACGGGCCAAAAAATGTGCAACCGTTAGTTATAGGCAAATCTGCTAAACCACCTTCCTTCAAAAATGTAAAATCTTCGCCCACCAAATATGAAGCAAATAAAAAGTCGCGAGTTACCACAGCTTTATTCAAACATTATGTAGAAGCCTTGGATACTCAGATGCAGGCAAAAAAAGAGAAAAGTCCTCTTATTCATAGATAGAGTGCTAAATACACAGTTGACGTGGATTAGGAGCGTCAAATAGAAGTCATCGCGCTTTCCACGTTTATAAGTGAGTCACGGAAACATTCTCATCGGCCGCCACCGGGAATCGAACCCAGGGTCTTCCAGTTACGCGCCGGACATGCTTTTAGGATATTATCTGACTTTACCACAGGAGCTAAGAACTCAATTAGAACTAGACTGCTAGCAGAATTCAGCACTTTTGTCTCCAACAAAACACCTTTCCACTTATGTATTCTTGTCATAGCGATCGCAAAGTGACGAAACTGGAACTCTCACTTGGTGATTATGAAAACCCTAGCAAAGGTGCCCGGATTCCCCGGTGTCACCGTGGTCATAGAGCTGACTTCTGACTATTCGTCCGAGATGAGTCCCGGCTCAAATCACGGGTAAGACATAGGTGGTGCGATTGTCTTAAGGCACTGGCTCTCCTTCTTCCTCACCACTCACAAAACAAATGACCCCACATTAAGGACGGAAAACAGTTTATAGCCCATTGAGTTGCTCACGGTTGTCGTTAAACCCCAAACAAAACAAAAAAACAGATTATTTTAAAAAATATACATGAATCGGCTTGTGAGCTGCAGTTGTCTAAGTTTTCCTGAAATTATGAATGGAATACACTGCACGGAAACATTTAATTAAAATTTGTTCCAGTAATCAAAAAAGGGAAGAAAAAATCAACCGAAACAATGCGAGAAAGAAAAAGCGGGTGTGTAAGCTAAAAAAAGCCTGGCAACACAAAAAGGTTATGCACTGAAGTGCCAGAAAAACTGGTACAGACAAGCTTATGCAAAATACATAGCAACGTCACGTATGCGCGTACTCGGTTGCGTCCGCCAGTGCGTATATAAAGCAATAGACATCCTTGCCAGCTGTCAGAGCTGTTTTCGGCATGAGAATGACAAGTAATAACGATTTAAGAGATTTTCAACGCGATGTCATAGTTAGCGCTCGTGAGATGGGCCATAATATTTTTTGGTAGAAACGGAGTTCGGATTTTCACGGACGACCATTGCAAGGGTGTACCGTGACTACAAGAATTCCGACAAAACCTCCAACCTACGATACCAGTGTGGCCGTAAAAAGACATTGGGTGAATGTGACCATCGTCGGCTGTCATGAATCGTTTCACGCGATAGGCGTGCAACACTCTCGCAGGTATAATCGGAATTCAATACTGGACCCTCAACAAGCATCAGCGTCGGGACTGTGCAACGTATCCTGCACGATACGGGCTTTGGGAGCCGACGCCCAACTCGAGTCCCCTTGATGGGTGCACGACACAGAGCTATGTGCCTCGCTTGGGCACGGCAAAACCGCCACTGGACACTTGATGACTAGAAACAAGTAGCCAGGTCTGACGAGTCGAGTTTCCAACTGTATCGGGCATACGGAAGGATTCATGTGTGGCGCAAACCCCATGAAGCCATGGATCCCGCTTGTCAACAGGGAACTCTACCGGTTGGTAGGGGTCCGTAATGGTATGGGGTGTGTTTAGCTGGACTTCACTGGGACCCCTGGTACATCTACAAACGTCTATGACTGGCCAATTTCTGACGAGGAACACCCGTTCATGTCCTGCATTCATGCTGATGGGTTGGGCCTGTTCCAACAGGACAATGCACCTCCACACAAGTGTCGGGACGCCACATTATGGTTAGAGGAGCATTCATCTGAGTTTGGGGTGTTGCCATTCCCACCCAAGTCCACAGATCTGAACGTGATAGAACTCATTTGGGATGCCATGCAACGAGCTATCGAACACAGGAATCCGAGACCTCGGAATACACCCGAATTGTGGATCGCTCTGCAGGAAGTATGGTGCGCATTGCCTACAGCCTATTTCCAGAAGCTAGTGGAATCCATGCCCTGTCGTATTTCTGCAGTCCTGCGCTCCGGTGGGAAACTTACCACGTATTAGACTGGTGTACCAGTTTTTCTGGCACTTCAGTGTATATAGGAAAGAAAAAGGAATCCATCCTTAGCCATTAGATGTAAAGAACACATGAGAAGTGTCAACCAGGATATGTAGAACACGGCACTTGTCGAGGAAATCATGCACTGCTCGTTCGCTCCTATTCCCAACAGTGCATTGCGATCGGCGAACATGGGTAAACGAGGTGATCTGAGCTACTTTGATCGTTGATGCATTGTCGGCGCAAGACCGATGGGTCATTCTGTGGCCCAAGTGGTAGGAACCCTAGAGTTCGCAAAGGAAACCTTGTCAAAGACGTGCCACGAGCATACCATCGATGGACTTACCAGCGCCCATACAGCAAGTGGTTGCTTACCACTCGCCATTGATGACTGGGGTCGACGTAGACTACTTAGACTGGTACAGACTAACAGCTTGGCAATGGCGGCGCGAATCACTTCCAGGTTATATGTCAAAGGCCCAAGCAGCTTCAGCGAGCAAACGGCACAGCACACGCTGCGTAACCTGAGCTACGGGAGCCGACGCTCAACTTGTGAGCCACTGTTCACTGCTCGACATCGGATGTTACTGATCGCCTGGAACACTAAAGCTGGACGTCTGCAGAAGTGATACCTTCGCGTTGTGTGGTCAGATGAATTCCATTTTTAGCTGTACTGAGCTGACGGCAGGGAATGGGTGAGACTTTGACACATGAGATCATGGCCCCCTGTACTGCCAGGTCGGCTCTATCAACGCCAGGTGGTTGCTCTGTGTTACTTTGGGGGAGCCTTCTCACGGAATGTATTAGGTTCCGTAGTGTATCTGGATAGGTCCATACCGCTGTGCGCTACCAGCATTTTCTGTCTGATAACCTACACGCTTGCATGGCCTTCGTACATCCTGCGGCCAGTGGTCTGTTTCAGAAGGACAATGCACCGCCCCTCTGGACTATTAACACCCAGGCATTTCTCCAAGAGCCCTCGTCTGAATTTGGAACCGTCCAGTGGACCTCAAGGTTCTTTGATTAAAACCCTGTGGAAGCTCTCTGGGATGTGAGGAACAATAAATCCATGGATCCTGAACCGACGTTTTAGCCGGGTTGTGGACAGCACTGCAACACGCATGACGGGGTGTTTCCTCCGGAAACCCTCCGGCATTTGGTGGAGTCGATGTCTCGGAGTGTACAGCTGTTATTTTTCGCGCTAGAGAAGGACCAATAAGCTATTATGTAGGTATCTATAATGTTTTGCCCATTGAATGTACATGAAATGTTTTCCTAGCGTAATTCAAGCAAGAAAGATGACACCGAATTTTCGGGTGTAATAAGCACGTCTTTTAAATCCGTTCTGACGCAAATTGAATTTATCAAAGCTATTCAAAGTCAATGGAACCGGTATGGAAAACAATAGATCTGACGAAAGAAAGAAGATTTTCAATCGAGTTTTTAAACCCTCAGATATTGCTGTAAACGAAATCGTGAGCTTACGAACTCTTAGAAACAGAGATATCGACAAAAATAAGATATGACTTTACGTCTTCTGGTGGGAAAACCATGCATTATTTTAGGAAGAAAGTATTCTCAAAAGGTTAATCCATATGAGCGGTATCGGTCCAAAAAGAAAAAAAATTAGTCGAGTTTTCAGGAGCCTAGATTTTGCAACAAATACTTCAGAAGCAGAAATTAACACGTATGACCCCTGGTGGGTAAACCATTCTTTACCAAACATTAGAAATTATGGGGAAAATATTTTTAATCAGGTTTTGTATGCGATACAGGAAGAATTTTTGAAATCAGAGCTTTAGGAGCAGAAATAACGCAGAAACCGCAATTTACCTTTGTGCCCTCTAGCGGAAAGTCTATGATTTACTTGAAAATTGTGAATTTTTAGGAGAAACATTTCGCATCGGAAACACTATCCAACAAAGAAGGAATTTTTCGAATCGTACTCTTAGAAGTAGAGAGATTGACAAAAATAACATATACATCTACGCCCCCTGGCGTAGAAATATGCATTTTTTCAAGAAGAAAATTCTCCTAAAAGGTTTGTCGACATGAGGAGTATCAGACAGCAAACGACTTTTTTCTTCAATTAAGATTTCAGAAGCTCATATTTTGCTGCAAATACAACAGAAGCGGAAATTAAGGCTTACGCAACCTGGTGGCCAAACCATTTCTTACAAAAATTAGAAATTATGTGCAAACGATTTCCCATCAGGAGCTGTATGCGGTGCAGAAATAATTTTTCAAATCGCAGATTTAAAAGCAGAGATATGGGGGAAACACAATTTACCCTTACGCCCCTTAGCGGAAAGTATATGAATTACTTGAAAACTTTGAAATTATATGAAAAACATGTCACACGGAAAACACTATCCAACAAAGAAGGAATTTTTCAAATCGGACTCCTAGAAGTAGAGATATTGACAAAAATGAGATATGTCTTTACGCCCTCTGGCGAAGGAACAGTGGAATATTTTGAGAAGAAAATATTCGAAAAGGTTTATAGATGTGAGTGGCATCAGTTCACGAAAGAATTTTTTCAATCGATATTTTAGAAGCTCAGATTTTATGGCAAATCATCAGAAGCAAAAATTAACACTTACGCCACCTGGTGGCCAAAGTATTCTTTACCAAAAATTTGAAATTATATGCAAAAGATTTTCCATCAGAAGATGTATTCGCTGAAGAAAAAAATTTACAAATCGGAGTTTTAGAAGAAGAGTTATCGGGAAAAATGTAACTTACTTTTACGCCCCCTAGCGGAAAATCTATGCGTAATTTGAAAAAATAACTATATCTAAAATACTCTTCGACATAAGTGGAATCGAAAGATAAAGAAAAATTTTCAATCGGATATTTAGAAGCAAATATGTGGAATAAAATGTATCTTTGAATTCGACATCATCTGCATTTACGCCCTCTACCGGCGAAATTGTACATCGTAAAAAAAACGAAATAAATTATCATTATTTGCATATTTTAAGATTCCGAATGCAAAAAGAAGTTTTCAAATCGGACTAATAGTTGCAGAGATATCGTGGGTGCAGGCGGACGGACGGACGGACCAACCGATAACAGAAGCACGATCTTTTTTTACAAAAGACTTGCTAAAAAAAGAGAATTTATCTGCTCCACATATTATATGTGTCATCGCCCAACTCTAAATTTCCTAAATAGCTGATATCAAATGTAAGTGCGATGTACGTTTTATGAGACCTTATAATTGCGCGTGAGTGCAGTACTTCTTTTCGTAAAGTATGTCAAAATCCTTGGATTAAAAATTCCTCTTCCATATGGAAGAAATGCATATAATTACGCTTATATCAAAGCCCTTCATCGCACACGTATATACTGTTTATTTCGTGCAATATATCTGTTTAATATTTTAATCTCTTCTGGAATTTTCAACCATCGCATTTGCTCATAATAAATATATTTCTGTCTTTTAAATAGTATTGTTTACATGTCCCTTTCTGTGACGGTACCTTTAAGTCCGTGTCTGGTATTGTACCATTAAATGGGAATTTCAGCTCAAATATATCGAAGAGCAAGAATAATGTTTTAAACCTAACTAATGTTTCGCGTGAGTGATTCAAGAACTTATAAGGAATCTAAGGTTATTTTCTTTGTCTTCTGGTATTTTTCTCCTTTTAGTTTTTCATATACTGCTAGAGAAATCGTAGAATGCTTTGTGCTCACTCAGATACTAAAGAATTCGTAAAATACTTTGCCGAGGTAAGGCAGATCTATAGCTTCCCATGGTCAAATAAAATATCCGAAGTACAGAGAAAAACATTTTCATCGACTGAAAAATGATCACGGTTAGTCGATCGATGAAAAGCCCTTCTCAAACTTGAGACTGGTTGTATCCTGATACATGTAAGTTAAAATGCTAAAGCATTGCCTTCAGAAGAGAATATCTTTTTTCTTTACGGCTCGGCGACGTTATTTCCATAAAACGATTTAGTGAACAGTTCATTTGAAACAAACGTGAGATGAGTTCTCCGTTTTTCTCATTACTTTTACTGTTTCTTTTCCAATTACCATGTCGATGCAATAACCGAATGTCTCCCCTTAGCACGCAACTCATGCACTCATGCTTATAATCCTAAAATCCCATAAAGTTAAAGACACCAAAAATATCCTTTTTCTTCGGAGTTCTTAAACGACTTTCAGTTAAACAACGTCTCGCCACACCGAGATATTTCAAAACGACCGGATTTAAACAACATCTATGGACTGAAGATCTTGAGACGATGCAAAAATTTAATGTAAACGCAAGTCCAAAAATGCTTTCCGAAAGTACAGAGGCTAACTGATTGACAGTACGTAACTGACGAGGTTTATACATCGAAACCATGGCAAATAATCCAAATGACTTCAGGCTTGGGCAGGGATTTCCTCCAGGGGAATCATAGACTGATGAATGTGCAGAAGAACGCGGTTGAAGACCAGTTAATTCCTAGTTTCCTCCTCTGATCCACCATTTCTGCTTCTTGATGATCTAATTCGATATCGTAATAGCAGCAACGAAGTTGGGATTAAATGACCGATGAAGCCATGACCCATCTCCATGTGAGATATTCAGAAAAGTATTTTTTTTTTCTATACTGAATCTTATAAATTATAGGTAAGGCTATCCCTCGAAAATCAAAATATCATCTGTTTTCTTAGTGATGAGAAATGACAACACAACTAACATACTCACACAAATTAGCCTATGAATGGTACTTTCAGAAACAGTAACTGCATTGCAGCGGGGAATGGTAGAGCTGGCAGATAAAAGAAATAATGCAGTTTAGGTGATGATCGCCAAGAAATTACACCAACTGCAACTCGAAGCAGGCGACTAATGTTAGTGGCCGAAGAACGAATCTAGGTCGATACTTTAGACGACTCCTTAATTGGTTCTGTAGAAGAAGGTCTCCTATCATCATAAGAAATAGAGGAAAACGGTGCATTTACTTTAAAAAATGTAGCCTAAAATGCACCCCCAACACATCGGGAGCGGAAGGATTATTTTGAGGCTACAGATTTTGCAATGTCTTCACGTCTCATATATGATGTTTTTAATTATTGCATTTTAGTTTCATATCTTTCCTACTTTTTAGCACGTCTTTTGTAAAAAAAGATCGTACTTATGTTATCGGTTGGTCCGTCCGTCCGTCTGTCCGTCTGTACCCGCGAAATCTCCGTAACTATTAGTCCGATTTAAAAAATTCATTTTGCATTGGGAAGCTTGAAATATGAGAATGATGATCTATTATTTCGTTGTTGTTGTTTTAAGATGAACAATTTCGCCGCTAGAGGGCGTAAATGCAGATGATGTCGAACTAAAAAATACGTTTTATTCCACATATTTGCTTCTAAATATCCGATTGAAAAAATTATTTCATCTTTCGATTCCATTTATGTCGAAGAGTATTTTAGATATAGTTACTTTTTTCAAATTACGCATAGATTTTCCGCTAGGGGGCGTAAAAATAAATTACATTTTTCCCGATAACTCTTCTTCTAAAGCTCCGATTTGAAAACATTTTTCTTCAATGGATACGCCTCCTTATGGAAAATGTTTTGCATATAATTTCTAATTGTTGATAATAAATACTTTGGCCACCAGGGGGCGTAAGTGTTAATTTTTGCATCTGAGGTATTTGCCATGAATCTGAGCTTCTAAAGTATCGATTGAAAAAATTCCTTCGTGGACTGATGCCACTCACATCGATAAACCTTTTCAGAATATTTTCTTCTGAAAATATTACACAGTTTCTCCGCCAGGAGGTTTAGATGTATATCTTATTTTTGTCAATATCTCTACTTCTAGGAATCCGATTTGAAAAATTCCTTCTTTGTTCCATAGTGTTTTTAGTATAACATGTTTTCATATAATTTCAAATTTTTCAAGTAATATCATAGACTTTCCGCTAGGGGGCGTAGACGTAAATTTTGTTCCCCCCTATATCTCTACTTCTAAATCTCCGATTTGAAAAATTCTTTCTGCACAGGATACAGCTCCTGATGGGAAATCGTTTGCACATAATTTCTATTTTTTGTAAAAAAATGGTTTGTCCACCAGGGGGCGTAAATCTTAATTTCCGCTTTTGATGTATTTACAGCAAAGTAGGAGCTTCTAAATTCTCGATTGAAAAATACGTCGTTTGTAGACCGATACTACTCATTTCGACAAACCTTTTACAAACATTTTCTTCTTAAAATAATGGATGGTTTCTACGCCAGGGGGCGCAGAGGTATATCTTATTTTTATCAATATCCCTACTTCTAGGAGTCCGATTGGAAGAATTCCTTCTTTGTTGGATAGTGCTTCCAGTGTGAAATGTTTTTCATATAATGTCAAAAATTTCCAGTGATTCATAGACTTTCCGCTAAGGGGCGTAAAGTAAATTGCTTTCCCCCTATATCTCTGTTTCTAAATCTCCGATTTGAAAATTTCTTTCTCCACGGGATACAGCTCCTGATGGGAAATCCTTTGCACATAATTTCTAATTTTTGTAAAATATGGTTTGGCCACCCGGTGGCGTAAGTCTCAATTTCCGCTTCGGATGTATCTGCAGCAAAATATGAGCTTCTAAAATCTCGATTGAAAAAAAGTCCTTTGTTGACCGATACTACTTATGTCGACAAACCTTTTAGGAACATTTTCTTTTGAAATAATGCATGGTTTCTACGCCAGGGGGCGTGGATGTACATTTTATTTTTGTCAATATCTTTACTTCTAAATGTCCGATTTGAAAAATCCCTTCTTTGTCGGATAGCGTTTCCGATGCGAAATGTTTTTAATTTAAATTCAAAAATTTTAAGTTAATCGTTGACTTTCCGCTAGTGGGCACCAAGGTAAATTGCGTTTTCTGCGTTATTTCTGCTCCTAAAATTCCGATTCGAAAAATTCTTCCTGTATCGCATACAAGACCTAATGGAAAATATTTTTCACAAAATTTCTAATGTTTGGTAAAGAATGGTTTGGCCACCAGGGGGCATAAGTGTTAATTTCTGCTTCTGATGCATTTGTGGCAAAATCTGGGATCCTAAAAACTCGATTAAATGTTTTTTTCTTGAACCGATACCGCTCATATGGAAAAACCTTTTGAGAATACTTTCTTCCTAAAATAATACATAGTTTTCCCACCAGGGGATGTAAAGTCACATCTTATTTTTGTCGATATCTCGGTTTCTAAGAGTCCGATTTGAAAAATTATTTCGGTGTTGGAGAGCGTTTCCAGTGCGAAATGTTTCTCATATAAATTCATGTTTTTCTTAACGCACAAGTTTGCAACCAGAGGGCGTAAGCTCACGATTCCGTTTACAGCAATATCTGAGGGATTAAAAACCCGATTGAAAAACTTCTTTCTTCCATCAGATACTATTGCTTTCCATACCGGTTCCATTGACTTTGAATAGCTTTGATAAATTTAATTTGCGTCAGTACGGATTCAAAAGACATGCTTATTATACCCGAAAATTCGGTGGCATCTTTCTTGTTTCTGCTCAAATGAAATCGGACGATTAAATCCTACATTTTTATGCTTTTAACCTAAAAAAGCAGAAAGTTTCCCAAAGACATTTTCCGTAAAAAATCGTCATCAGTGGCACCCTGGAGATCCTGAGCACTCCACGTGCACTTTTGTAATTGATTTACGGGAATAAAAATCATATTCAAACAAATATATTTTTTTAGCACGTCTTTTGTGAAAAAAAATCGGGCTTATGTTGCCGGTTTGTCCGTCCGTCTGTACCCACGGTATCTCTGCAACTATTAGTCCGATTTCAAAAATTCTTTTTGCATTGGGAAGCTTGAAATGTACGAATGATGATCCTTTATTTCGTTTTTTTTTTTACGATGTACAATTTCGCCGCTAGAGTGCGTAAATATAGATGATGTCCAATTCAAAAATACGTTTTACTCTACATAATTGCATCTAAACATCCGACTGAAAAAATTATTTCATCTTTCGATTCCATTTATGTCGAAAAGTATTTTAGATATAGTTACTTTTTCAAATTACGCATAGATTTTCCGCTAGAGGGAGTAAAAGTAAATTACATTTTTCCTGATAACTCTTCTTCTAAAACTCCGATTTGAAAAACAAAATCTTCAGCGGATAAACCTCCTGATGGAAAATATTTTGCATGTAATTTCGAATTTTTGGTAAATAATACTTTGGCCACCAGGGGGCGTAAGTGTTAATTTTTTATTCTGATGTATTTGCCGAAAAATCTAAGCTTCTAAAATATCGATTGCAAAAATTATTTCTTAAACTGGTGCCACTCACATCGATAAATTTTTTCGGATTATTTTCTTCTCAAAATATTCCACTGTTTCTTCGCCAGAAGGCGTAAACACATATCTCATTTTTGTCAATATCTCTACTTCTAGGACTCCGATTTGAAAAATTCCTTCTTTGTTGGATAGTGTCTTCAGTGTGACATGATTTTCATATAATTTAAAAGATTTCAAGTAATTCATAGACTTTCCGCCAGGGAGCGTCGAGGTAAATTGCGTTTTCCCCTAAAACTCTGCTTCTAAATCTCCGATTTGAAAAATTCTTTCTGCACCGGATACAGCTCCTGATGGAAAGTTGTTTGCTCATAATTTCTAATTTTTGTAAGTAAATGATTTGGCCACCAGGGGGCGTAAATCTTAATTTCCGCTTCTGATGTAGTTGCAGCAAAATGTGAGCTTTTAAATTCTCGATTGAAAAAATCGTTGTTTGTAGACCGGCACTTCTCATGTCGACAAACCTTTTAGAAACATTTTCTTCTTAAAATAATGCAGGGTTTCTACGCCAGTGGGCGTAGTCTAATAGCTTAATTTTGTCAATATCTCTACTTCTAGGAGTCCGATTTGAAAATTTCCTTCTTTATTGGATAGTGTTTCCAGTGTGACATGTTTTTCATATACTTTAAAAATTTTGAATTCGTAGACTTTCCGCTAGGGGGCGTAAAGGTAAATTGCTTTATCCTCTGTATCTCTGCTTCTAAATCTCCGATTTAAAAAAGTTCTTTCTGCACCGGATACAGCTTTTGATGGGAAATCCTTTGCATGTAATTTCTAATTTCTGTAAAAAGTGGTTTGGCCACAAGGTGGCGTAAGTTTTATTTTCCGGTTCTGATGTATTTGCAGCAAAATATGAGCTTCTAAAATTTCGATTGCAAAAAAAGTCGTTTGTTACGCGATACTATTCATGTCGACAAACCATTTAAGAACATTTTCTTCTTGAAATATTGCATGGTTTCTACGCCAGGGGGCGTAGATGTATATCATATTTTTGTCAATATCTCCACTTCTAGGAGTCTGATTTTAAAAATTCCTTCTTCGTTGGATAGTGTTTCCGATGCAAAATGATTTTCCTATAAATTCAAAATTTTTCTAGTAAATCATAGACTTTCCGCTAGGGGGCACAGAGGTAAATAGCCGTTTCTAGTTTATTTCTGCTTCTAAAACTCCGATTTGAAAATTTTTTCCTGCATCGCATACATGACCTGATGGAAAATAGTTTTCATATATTTTCTAATGTTTGGTAAAGAATGGTTTGGCCACCAGGAGGCATAAGTGTTGATTTCTGCTTCTGATGTATTTGTAGCAAGATCTGGGCTCCTGTAAACTCTACTAATTTTTTTTTCTTGGACCTTTACCGCTCATATTGAAAAACCTTTTGAGAATACTTTCTTCTTAAAATAATGCATGGTTTTCCCAGCGAGTGACGTACAGCCGCAACTTATTTTTGTCGATATCTCTGTTTCTAACAGTCCGATTTGAAAAAGTATTTCTGTGTTGGAGAGCGTTTCCGGTGCTAAATGTTTTTCATATAAATTCATGTTTTTCTTAACGCACAAGTCTGCAACAGGAACGAGTAAGCTCACTGTTCCGTTTACAGCAATATCTGATGGATTAAAAATCCCTTTGAAATACTAATTTCTTTCGTCAGATACTATTGTTTCTCATACCGGTTTCATTGACTCTGAATAGGTTTGATAAATTTAATTTGCGTCAGAATGGATTCAAAAGACGTGCTGCTTATTACACCCGAAAATTCGGTGTCATCTTTTGTGTTAGATTATACATACGGCTGGTAAATGGTTTACTCATTCTCTGGGCACTCAATCGCCTATCATGATAGATATGGTTGCAATGTTGCATTTAGGCATAAAACCTCCAGAAAAAATAAAAGAATAAATTTTTAAATTAAAATTCATCGTTGAATTTCGTGGAAGCCTTCTAACCAATCGCAAATTGCAGTTCATATGCACTTAGGTCCTGAGTTTTTAAAATTGAAAAGCCATCTGCAGGTTCAGTTGTTGCTAAACAGAGTGCAACGATGATTTAGTCGAGTTTTACGAAAATCACTCTTCATTCTGTCACAAGTTGAACTGTGCTGTTCCATAAAAAGAACGAAAAAAAAAAAGCCTTAAGACATTTTCAGAAAACGTCTTCAATTAATATGTCTGGTGAATGCTATCTCAAAATTTATAGTTCTTTTGCATATGGCCTGTCAACATTCTTCAACATTACGGCAGAAAAAGGCAAAATTAGTTAAAATTTCAACTTCCGTATTCTTAAAAGTAGACGCATATACCCTATTACAGGCAACAGAACCAAATTTTCCGCAACCGTTTCTTATGCTTTCCAATCGTAGTTTGAAGAAGCGTATATGCTCCAGCTTTGCTCATCTGTCTGTCTGTCAGCACGATAACTCGCGTAAAAAATGGTTCAATTTCGATGAAATTTTAATAGGTTGTAGGGGACAACCTGGGGACGAACCCTTTTGAAAATATGCGAAATGCGGTCATAGGTCAGGAAATGGGGTCATAGAAGCGGTATCCATTCCATCGCCTTTATGCGTCGTAACTTACGTAAAAATGATTCAATTGCGACAAAAGTTTAGTATGTTGTTCCGGAGGTATATTGAACCGGTTCTGTTTAATATCATCGAAATGGGGTTCAAATATTAGGCCACAGGAGCGAGATTCATTCACAACCATTATCATCATAACTTGAGTAATGATTTCTGGTATGTTGGAAAGCGTATCGTAATCAACGCATTGCATGGTTTGACTAACTCGTTATGAAAGCCAAAATTATGGACAGTAATCCTCTGAAAATCAAGCACTTATCGTGTATAGGAAGTGATTTTATATTTGAAATATGACATCCTTAAGGTTCAAATTAAGTAGCGGTAATTTTACTCGTATTTTCTTTCATAACCGTAATAGTTACAGATCAACGGCTGCATTTAAATTTTAAAATCGTTAAAATGAGTATTAATGAACGAACAACGAAGCCCTAAAAGTTACAGAGTCCACTCACCCTCAGTGCACTGCGCCTGTTAGAGAATGGAAAAAATGAACAAAAAAGGAAAGCAGGAACAGGGTGCCCTAATAGAACAGTAGTAAATAGTACAGTTCAGAAAAAGTTAGGGTTAAAGAAATACACTGTTTCCCGTTAAAGAATGAATATCAATTTGATATGACATCTTATTTCAACACACAAGCGAAGCAGTAATAAGTAGATACAATGTCTGTACTGTAATGAAAGTGGCTGAAATATTAATTTTTCTTTTCTGTTATTATAATCATTTACTTCAATATTGTAAATATTTATAAATCGTGTTCATTATTTTTATTAATTACAGCTACCGTTCCAACTCTTATAATTTAAAAAATCTATCTCGTACGTTCAATTCCCGAATGAAAGTGTCAGGATTTGCGATTTCGTACTAACAGAGCAACCGCGAAGATTCAATTAGATTTTACGAAATTCTAAAAAAAATAATTATCCAAATGAAAAAACAAATGGTCAGAACATAAACTAAACAGTAAAATTAAACATTAGAAACCAGAAAATAGCACGTAAGAGCGTATAACTAGCTTTAATACATTTTCATTTTTGTGTAGTTTAAATATCCCTTTTTTTATTCTAAAATAACCCTTCAAACGTCAATTCAATTCACGATTTTCTAAATTTGAGACGTCCCCTCGAAATCCTATGAATAAGCATTGTACCGGAGCCCACACTCGTGATGCGATTAGTTATGCTCGTACACAAAATATAGTAATTAGTGACAGACATGAGGAGGCCAATTAATGTGCTTGCAGTACGTCACTAAATTTCATGCAAATGCGCGCATCTGAACCTATTCTAACCCACAAAACTATAAGCATTTTTACACTCTGGAAGACACTTACTTGAATGAAGTCTTTCGTGTATTTATCCGGAAGCACAGACTGAATATCACTGAGATAACACAGTTGATACCACGTAGCGCCTTATATTCCATTGAGTGACAGGCGTTGCAATCATGGTCTGGGTGTCATGTTAGACCAAAGAGCTTTGCAGTAATGTACCTGTAAAATTATGTGAATAAGGGGATCTGTTCCATAGTAGCATCAGATATAACAGAACTTGGCTCACCACTTATTTTTACGAATGCGATGTCGAAGGCAGTAGAATAGCTAGAACTTTTTGTTCAGTTTTTCTTTTTTTTTTCTAGGTTTAATGCCGCTTGAGTATCTAAGATTACAAGAAATGTTCTTCTTTTATTTTTAATTCAGATGAAATAATGAAATTTCTTAACTTGGAGAGGAATAGAACTAATTCTACTTTAGGGACACTATTTCCAGGAAAGGAACAGAGTCAGTGTCGTAGGGCAAACACACGACCTATGCCTCAATAGATACTGAAACACTGGCAAGCTCGGGCCATTATTCATGAGACCATTTGGTCATTGTAGAAACTATTTCTACTTATTCGCATGATAAGTAAATTCAACTTTGTAACCTACTCGTGTTACAAGGGCATTTTT
Organism: Macrothele yani; assembly: GCA_039090855.1. Classification (NCBI taxonomy): domain Eukaryota; kingdom Metazoa; phylum Arthropoda; class Arachnida; order Araneae; family Macrothelidae; genus Macrothele; species Macrothele yani. Next base: position 100,878,499 of record CM077002.1, on the reverse strand, counting down.
CATGTACAAACATCATCCTCTTGATATGATGGAGGTTCGAGAGAAGGGATGTCTTCTTCGAATGCTCATGCAGTCGGCATGAAACACGTTGAAAAGATAATTGTTTTGAAATAATATTGTGGTGTTGTGTCATAATGAGAAGCCCGTCAGTGTGCAATATATCGATATAAGCTTGCAATTCTGCAAATTTACATCGGTATCTGAAACAAAAAGCAGCCTACTTGTAATGGCACATCAACTATGTGTGTATTTTTCACAAGGTTCTGTAAGTCTGAAATTAAAATATAGTAGATTCCTTAAAATGCTACAATTCACAAGTCACAGATGCATGCGCTTACAAAAATTTGATGGTAAACACGTACGTACCAAACCATTTAAAAAAATAGTTCTCGAATTACAAATTTTGTTCATTTCAAATATTTTATTTAAACAACACTCATCCCTTTAGATAAATATTACACCTTGTAATTTCGCCTTGACAAATAATATGACCACATTTTGGTATTGTTGGACGATATAAGTGTTTTTCACCTGTTTTGTAAGCGCGTTCATTTTTTCTTTTCGGACTTTTCTTTCCGTAATGGCGTTTCTTTGAAGAATCGATGGAGTAGAACATATACGGTATCTCAGAAAGCTTTTACTTGTCAAATCGGTGCTGCTTCTGCCACTGTCCACGTTCCTAAACAACAAAGACTGACCAAGAGATCCCAGTTGTTTTTGCAGAAACGCTTGTTTTTTTATCGCCCGTGTACTTTGTAAAAACCTATGTCTGTAAATCAGACATACGCTCGTTTTATTTTCTGCAAATCAGCAAAAGTATGCCTGCAAATCAGCAATTCTCGTAAAGTGCATTCACTTGTTTGTTTATATTTACCTTTGCTACTGATATGTCCCGCAATGCGACGTCAGGATTGCAATAATATTTATTTCCCAGGTACGTTACGTTTCTGTTTTTTGTTTAATTCGCATATACAGAATAAATCAAATTAAGATAAGGAAGAAACTTGTAAAGCTTCGACTAAATAATTACTTCTAATGACTGAATTTTTTGTTCTAGTATATTGCTATGCTGGTGACCCCATCCTTCGTAACCTGCCGCGTGAAGGTTAAACCGCAGGCATTGGGTCACATAGCGAATGGAGTACGAATAGGCAGGACACACTCGTAAAGAATTCCTTTTGATCAAATACAGATCAATTTAAAAGCCTTGGATAACATTTTAAAAATACTTATTAAGTTTTATGTAATTCTTTCAATTAAACAAAGTACGGAACTCGCTGCCACAGCATGTATTGAGTTGGAAAGAAAATAATGTCTGATGACGAGATACCCGAAGTCGAAGTCCCGCCACAGCGTACATTGGCCACTGAGATTGCTCGGCACACCAACATGATATCAGCAGGTAGGTAGCTTAAGTCAATGGCAGTTAGCCGTCAGAACTAGGTAGCTTAAGTCAATGGCAGTTAGCCGTGTAACGGCCAGCCAACATGGAAGTGGACAAGGAGCTCATCCGCCATTGCATGCTGTATGAGTTTCGTCTCGGTAACGCTCCCACAGGTGCTGTGTGGGACATTACCAGTGTGTACCCTAATGCCATATCACATCGTCAGTGCTGTCGTTGGTCTAAATGGTTTCGAGAGAGAAATTTTGACTTTCCAGACCGTCCCAAAGACGGAAGACCCGTAACAGTGGATATGGATATGCTGAAGAACTTAGTGGAGGCCGACCCACGTGTAACCACGTGGGAGTTGGTCGAACAGCTGGGAACTACCCACACGACCATTGTTACGCATCTTCGTCAACTTGGGAAGGTGCGCAAGAGGGGAGCTTTGGTACCCCATCAACTCACAGTTGAGCAGAAATCAAATCGCATGAGTGCGTGCGGTCCCCTGCTGCACAGCATTGTGATAGGTGACGAGAAATGTGTACTGTATGACAATGTCCGTGCCCGGAACCGGTGGTTCGACCCAAAACAGGAGCCCATGCCGACCCCCAAAGCAGGTTTACATCCACGTAAAGTCCTGTTGTCCCTTTGGTGGGATATGCGGCGTATCGTGATTCTTGAGCTGCTGCCGGACAACACCACTATCACCGCCAATGTGTACTGCCGTCAGTTCGACGATCTGCACACATCGCCTACGTTGAACCGTCCAGCTCTGCCGAACCGCAAGGCCGTCCTCCTACAGCAGGATGAAGCGAGACCTCACACAGCACGGGTGACCTGTCATAAGATCAGAGACCTGGGCTTAGAGCAGCTGCCCCCCCCCCCCCCCAGCTTATTCCCCGGACATAACCGCAAGCGACTGCCACTTTTCTCGGTCGTGTATACATTTCCTGGAAGGATAGCGGTTCGCCAACCGGGACGAAGTCAAGCGCGTACTTACTCATTTCTTTGCGCCCAAGCCGCTACAATTCTACAGGGATGGCATCCAACAACAGCCCAGACGATGGGAGCAAATTGTAACAAATGATAGCCACTACATTTTGGACTGATTTGTACTTGTACAATGTACGATAATTAACATTTTTCTCTTTCCTTGCATTTGCAGACATTACTTGTTTTCGAACCCAATACTTTAGAAAGAATCTGAATTATGTTAATAGCATGCATTTCAAAGATTAATTATCCGCTGCTAACCGTTTTATTATTCACTACGGCGCGATTTAGATTTAAAAAATTGCTTTAGTGAATATACAGGGCTTTAGTTATGCACGTTTTGGATTTATAACATAGCTATTTCAATAACTGTTCATTGCTTTAGAAATACTTTTTAGATTAAAAAAACTACTCGAGTGTTTATCCATTGCTTTAGTTACGTACTTTTAAAGTTCGAAAAGAAATTGATAGAAACGTCGTTGTATTTGATGAAATGCGCCCAAGTACGTTACACACAGGTGATGAATTCAGTGGAAAGACATCAAGCGTACGTTTCCGATGCCTATTTTAATCTGTTCCGGAAGCGCATCATTAAACTTTTACTAGATGTAAATATTCTCCAGGGACTGTAGTGGCGACAAAGCCATGAATCGAGAAAATAAAGACAACTAAACTAAGCCACTTTGGGAATTCAAAACGTCGTAAAATTCCTTGCATGAAGTTTTCGGCTGGAAGTTACGAAGTCCACGTCACGCGCTGGATTTACGATGGAAAATCCCCGTAAGGCCTGTTCCAAAATCAGGGTTTTAAATCCTTCGAGTATTTGAAGACTGGGTCGTTCAAGTTGCAAGAACTTTAAACTCACATATAAGCACATAAAATCACTTGAAGCCCAGCTCTTTTTTTCTTCTCCTTTCAGTCGGTTCATTTTATTCACCCCGTTGATTCCGAAATCGCCATTAAAAATACATTAAACAGCTCTTGAATGTGAAACTGAGAGCAATCAGAAATCCATTATGGCTGTTCTAATGGAGCCCGGGCGACATATTTTTAAAACACGGGTCCTCTTCATTCGCTCCATTTCATTTAAATTTCTCCTGAGAACTTCCCCATCGATTGTGCTCAGGTGGTAATTAAATGAAACCGCAAGTGAGGCATGAAGTTAGAATGCCCTGTTGATTCAAACGGCTATATATTTGTTCACGGTACAATTAAACTCTAGATTAATTTAATGTGCACCTATGCTTTAAATGACGATTAGATTTATTGCTGAAACCATACTGTTTTTGTTTCATGCCACGTTCTTCACGTGCAGTCCCTTATACAAAATAATTAATAAATCCAAAACAAATGTACTTCAAATCCAATTCATCATTAAGTTAATGTTAAGAAATAAGCGTTTTCATTTCAACGCGTATGGTTATTTCTTCCTGTAACAGATTGTTCCAATAATATTAGTTCACTGTTGTACGTAATCCAATATATCGTTTAAATTTTTAAGGTAAATGCATTGCAAAGAAACTTCAGCAGCGCATAAAGGCAAGTCTTTAAATGAAGATTAGCTGTATAAATTATGCACACACAAACACACGTATATTCACACAAATTTCATGAAAAGAAATATCTGAGTGTTGTAAAGAACCTTACTGGGATTAGCAATACGTCTGCGTCATTCTTTTTTTATGTCAAGTTTTGTTCTAATACAGAACCATTTCTCAAACAACCTGGTAGATATATCGTTGTACCTACTGTTCTTAATCAAATGCACAACGTTTCAACATATCGTTTTTTTTAAATCCTTCTAATATGTGTGCATCTGGTGGTGGTTTTTGTCGTTTAATTTTTTGTTTCTGATTGAAAGTTTAACGACCAGTGGTGAGCAAATCAATGGGCTATGAGTAGTCGCTCGTCCCTAATTTAGGGTCATTGGTTCCAGAGAAGGGAGAGAGCCAGTGCTGTAAGACAAACACAACATTCATACCTCACCGGGGTTCGAACCCGGACCTTTCTCAGACGAATGGTCATAAGCCAGATCTTAGACCACCGCTCACCGGGGCGGCTTAAATATTTTACAATGATGCAAAATATAATTGCAAAAGGTGGTAATTAAATGAAACCACAAGTGAGGTTTTCGTTTTTCTGAACAGCCAATATGGTAATACAAACACACCATCTCGGACGAACGATTAGAAACCAGAGCTTAGAACACTAAGCCACTGGGTAAGCGTCATAATTTCTTGTACGTCTTAAATGTTTCCAGTTGCCCCGGTGACACCGTGGTCTCAGCGCTGGGTTCTGATAATTCGTCCGAGATGGGTACTGGTTCGAATCCCAGTGAGGCATGGATGTTGTGTTTGTCTTACGGCGCTAGATCTCTCTCCCTGCCCTGGAACCAGTGGCCCTAAATTAGGGACGGGCTACTGCATACGGCCCATCGAATTGCTCACGGTGGTCGTTAAACCTCGAAACGAAAATAAAAAGTATTCATTGAATCTTCATCAGTGTGACAAGTAAGTGCGCAATAAGAGTTTACACCTTTTCACCAACATTTTCATTTGTGCTATTCGTCCTCATGTCCGTTTTAGAGATCATCAAAAACTTCGATTAGAAATTTTGAAGATGACAATCCGTTTTTTGGCGTAAATGTGACAAGGATGGTAAGTCAGATAATATCCGAAAACTTGAAAATTTTCAGTCCCGCTCCAGGACGATGAAAATTTTCAAGTTTTCGGATATTATCTGACTTACCATCCTTGTCACATTTACGCCAAAAAACGGATTGTCATCTTCAAAATTTGTATTATATGGCGTAATCCCGTATTTCTTTCATAACTTCGATTAGGCTACAAAAAAATATTTCGTTATTCTTTCTCAAATGCCAATCTCCTTAAAACTGAAGAATATTGCGTTCATGTTCCACAAGAAGACTCGATATTGCTCTACAACCTCAGAAAAAATAATTACCAAGAAGAACTTCAAAATAATCATGGATAATCTGTGCAATTTCAAAGTAAATATAATTTATTTTTAAATTACAAAAAATCTGGAACATGGAAGTTGTGAGATTCTTATTATCAGAAACGATCGTCGCCTGAACTTGAATGTGAATTTCAAGAGTGAATTCATCACTTTTAATAATGTATAGGTACACTATCCTCAGGATTTTTTTCTTTTTTGATTGAACGTTTCACGACCACCGTAAACCACTCAACGGGCTATAAGCAGTCGTTTTACCCTAATTTATGGCCATTGGTTCCAGGTAATGGAGAGAGCCAGCACCGAAAGATCAACACAACATCGATGCCTCACCGGGATTCGAACCCGGACGCTTCTCGGGCAACTGTTCATAAGCCATGGTTTAGGCCACTGCGCTCCCGGTGCGGCTTACTCAGGATGAAGAAGAATGTATGATGAAGCTTCTGATGTATAACTGCCATGGCATTTAGGTAGTTGGTAAATTTGATCAAGCTGTACGACTTTATCTTTCAGTTTAAAAAAAGCTACACTAAGACTGTTATTTTTTCTTATGATGCCATAAATCCAGTACTATTTACTGTTGGAAACGTTTCCTTCACATTTCCTGCACTGAAGAACTAACGAAAAGAACTCGCCAATAACGGTGTGTAACAAAATCTGAACAATTACGTGTTTATTTGAATATTTGGATGTTTTTTTATTAATTTTGGTGCGAAGATTTCAAAACTGCCGCTATTTCTGGCATAGTAGCATCAATAGCGTAGCCACAATTTACGCGGCTCCGAAATCTACGCAGTTGTATAATGTATGACGTGTATTACAATACATTAGGCAATTGAACAGGGTATGAAAAAGAGTACAAATCATGAATATTATCAATACATAGCACGAACTGAAACAATTAAGGACAAGCAGTATATTTGTCCTAAAATATAACTTTGGATCGCCTTTGTCTTTTATGAACACTACATCTTGAATTTGATGTGCCATGCTAGTGCATGGCACACCAAATTCCAGATGTAGTCCCCTTGGCTTCATTCCATCTTCCATGATATCCCCTTTCCGCCTTTCTTATGTCTTGATGAAACCTCTCTCCATGTTCATCTCACACACTGCTACCAAACTTTCTCTGAAAAATCGAGATGTGGGTGCAAGTAATAAAATTTCACTGACATTCGAGACACTCCATTCTTCCAAACTTGTCTACTAAATTTTTCACAAGCTGCTTGTAGTTGGTGCTCTTACTGTTTCCCAGAAATTCAATCACAACAAAAAGAAATCACTACCAGGTATCTTTTTCCACACCACTCATTTTGCTCTCTATTTCCTTTGAGGTCAGCATCGCCTTTATTTGTGACCCCACAAATATACCACCATTTACTTTGGCATCGGAGAGATTTGGGGACATTGAGCCAATAAACCTGAATATTTGCCCATCAGGATTCACTGAGTTCACAAATTGCTTCGTCAGTCCCAACTTGATATGTAGCGGGGGCAAGAAGATTTTCTGTACTGGAATGAGGGCGTTGTATACAACAATCTGCGTATCATCTTGCAACTCAACTCTAAGAGGCTATTCTTTTGTTTTGTAATGTTCGCTGACCGCTCAGCTGTCTCACAAGCGAAGGAAATAAGGGTTCCTTGTAAAGCCAGGCTGCAGGCCAAAAAGGAATTCAGTCATCTTGAAATCAGCATGGACATCCCAATCGTAATTGTGATATTTGATTATTTCTAGAAGAAGCTTGACATTGGTGCAGTCTTCTTCCTTTGTGCATGAGCACTGCATTCAGACTTCTAACCAAACTGTCTATGAAGAGTCTCTTTCCATCCTTCCGGTATGTAAGGAAGGCTAAAGTTCTCAAAGAGCCCATTTGTATCGAAGCAACGGCAAAGAGCATCAATCACAAAATAATATTGTGCACATTTTTCATGTCTTTTTCTGTACATAGTCGATTTTCAGCGGGGATCCAATATATTTCACTCTTTAAAACTACAAGTCAAAGTTCTACGTTTGATTTTCTTAGCCCAAAGCCTCTTATTAAATCATCTAGTTGTTTTTGATTTGGAAAATGTGGCTACGCACTTGCTAGATGCACTTTGGAAGTCCATATCTTTGTATTTCTCACAATCACTACCAGACTGGATATCTTTCCCTATCGTCTCTACACCTTTTATTCGTTGTGGAATGGGAAGCTCGTCACAATGTTTACCCGATGCAGTAGATGATGGTGTAATTCCGGTCCCTAGGCTACTTGTACTTGGAAATATCCACCATACAAAAGAAAGTCATCAAGATGATTCTTTGGTTTCCTCCAAATTCGAGAAATGGAAAATGGCATTTCTCTCCTTGCACCACAAAGCCAACCTTCCAAAACTGACCTGCGACTACCACAACAAAAATGCAGTGCCCAAACCTTGTCTTGGTCTCCCATAGGCATTCTAAAGTGAGCTTCAAATGCAATGGAAAACTTGGTCCCTGCTGTAATTTTGTGCTTGACTGCTTAGACACAAACATAACAGAAAGAGCCCAGGGAGAGCTTACAACCTCTTGTTGTGACCATTTTTACACTGTAACAACGGCGAATGACAGTGTATTAATACAAACCCCAAACTTTATGAAAACTAAGAAAGTTCTGATGATACAAAAAAAATAAGACCACAGTTGGTAACAGCGCCTCTGAACTGTATAAGAAACATTAAAAATCAATATAAACGTTTTCTGTGTTACGCAGTGTAATGATTTTGAAATGAATTTAATATGTGATACATTTTGCGATTGAAAACTCGCAAACGAATTCGGAGTGTCATGCCCGCAAAATTTTAAGACAGCGGTACTTTTTCAGGTTCTACCTACTTTCATAAAGGAATACAATCTGAGACTCATTTCGGGCATTTTAAGATAAACAAATTCCACGCGTATTAATTTTGTTGAGAACATGGTGCTTGAATACAGGGCACTAACTGCTTATTCTTGATTGGATGTTGGATCCGGCTACACGATGAGTTGGTTCCACGTTAATACAATTTCTGTCTTCACCCTCGATTTCCGCCAGTACTGAAAATGTTGCACAAACATATATTTGTGAGAAGAGCAAGACTCGTTTCATTGCATTTGCACTGAGTTTCGGGATCATTTACTCAGAGATAACCAGAAATCTTTTGTGGTAATATAAGAGTAATCACAAGAAATGTTTTAGTCAGAGTTAAGTAATTTAGTTAATACACTGCTGGCCACCCAAAATGCAACACCAAGAAGGAAGCATCCGATTGGCCTGAAATTCGCAGCATGCGTCGCCCGCGAGAGGACATGCAAACGATTAGCATTGCAAGGCATATGCAGTCATGTGCGCCAGGCACGCCACCGAGAAGCACTATAAGAAGGGTGCACAGAAGGCGGGGTGTAAGTAGTGGAAGTGTGTTGTGTTGCCGGATCTGTGCGTGGGAAGCTTCCTGATGGCTCGTCGCAGAATACGGCAGTCATTCCAGCACGTTTCGTAGTTCGACAGAGGACGAACAGTGGCTTATCGTGACAGCGATTTATCGTACCGATATATCGACGCCCGTGTGGGACGACATCCAGCCACAGTGAGGCGAGTTTAGATTCGGTGGGTGCAGGAGGGACGGACGGACCGACATGAGCGATTGCCGCAGCCGTGGCACACCACCGAGCGAGAGGACCGGCATGTTGTGCGGCGGGCATTGACGGCTCGCACCGCCACATCACGAACGTTAGCGCAGGAATTAGGGTGTCTTGCGCAACAACCTGTGTCAGCACGTACCGTTCGACGTCGTTTGCAGGAGCGGGGACTTGTCGCACTGCGCCCATTGCTCCGATTACCATTGACGTTACACCACCGGCGAGTGCAGCGACAGTGGGCCGTTGAACGCCGCACCTGGACTATGGAATGGCACGACATTGTCTTCTCCAGCGAATCCCGCTTCTTTCTGCAAAACCACGATGGTCGGATCTGCATGTGGCGACACCGCGGCGAGAGACTGTATGACGCCTGCATTATGTATCGCCATACCGGTCCGTCGCCTGGCGTTATGGTTTGGGGCGTAATTGGATATGACACCCGCACCCCTCTGGTACGCATCGCCGGTACACTCAACAGCCACCACTACATATCCGACGTTTTTGGAGCCTGTAGTCCTCCCTTACCTGCAGGACCTGCTTGCGGCCACGTTTCAACAGGACAATGAGCGCCCGCACGTGGCACGCATCGTGCAACAATTCTTTACGGCCCGCCAGGTGTCACTGCTGCCGTGGTCCGTCTGTTCTCCCGATATGTCGCCCATCGAACACGTCTGGTCACTGATCGGCAACCGAGTGGCCCGGCAAGCACCACCTGCGGCTACGTCTGATGAACTGTGGCAGCGTGTGGAAGCAGCCTGGACCGACATACCTCAAGCCCACATCCAAAACCTCTTTCGTTCGATGCCGCGGCGTGTAGCGGCCGTTAGTACCAGCCATGGGGACCACACGAACTATTGATGTCTGCGTGTTCCGCAAGTCGCACGGGTCTGTAAGCTCAATCGTTTCATCTTTGTATCTGTTGTTATGTGTCCAGTAAATCTGGCTTTGTTATCTCGTGTCCTTCTTGGTGTTGCATTTTGGGTGGCCAGCAGTGCATTACCTAACTTAAAACGCAACATGACACAATTAATGAAGTACAGGAATGTTCTTGTTCAGATACCTTTGTCCATGAATAACATTTTGCGCCCATTTTCTTCTTCATATAACGCAGTTTTCCCCACTAGGTTTTTTCTCACAGCTGTGCTTCCAATTGTATGACTTGAAAAATTCTTCCAATATACAAAACATTTTCGTACAATCTGTGAGTTTCGGTAAAGCAGATTTCTGCCACTAGTCGGCGCTATAAGCTGTTCCTATTTCTATGCAAAAGTTTATAAATGGAGTTGAAAAAAATTTTTGTAATTGAATTCATTCTCTGTGAAGAACACTGTGCATTGTCCGGTTTAAATAATATGCAGTTTTTCTGTTAGAGGCGTAAGTGTATTTTCTTTTTAAACGATATCTCTTTTTCTAGAAATTATTTTTGAAAGTCCATTTTGTATCGGAAAGGATTCAAAAGACGTGTTCTTTACACCGGAGCATTCGCTATCATCTTATTAATTCTGAGATCACTCACAAAATTAGGTTTTTACTGGCTTATTGAATTTATTGGCTGTGCCCACCTCATTAATTAATAAAGCTAAGTGGGTTTCAGACAGGCTCAGTACTGAAAAATGAAAATGATTAAACTGAAATTTATATATTTCAAGTCTCAGAATTATCAAGGTTTTTTTTAAAGCAGAGGTTGTACATTTGTATCTCTGAGGAACTTTAAGGTTAGGTACTATGGAACTTTAAGACTTAAATGTCACGTTTCGATTTAATCAATTTTTGAACCCTTCAATTTAATTGAAGTTGTAACTGTAATATTTCAAACTTAACTGCACACCTGAATAGCAGTAAATAGTAACAGTCCAGAGTCAAGAATCAACAGAATAGATTACTTACTGTTTCAGTGTCCAAGTTTTATTCGGTAGATAGGCACGTCAAGCAAGAACAGCGTTAAGGTACTTCACTTCCTAATACGAAAATGATGATACAAATACAGCACTCCAAATACTAACTCACTAATTCAACACAACACATTTATCAAGACGTTAGCTTGCTACCGGTTAACAAAGCGCAATCAAACTACATTTGCTGCCAAATAAGCTCTTACAATACTTTTTTTTTTTTTTTTTTTTTTATTCAAGGTTTAACTACCACCGTGAGCAACTCAATGAGCAGTCGCTTGTCCCTAATTGAGGGCCATTGGTTCTAGGGAAGGGAGAGAGCCAGTGCCGTAAGACAAACACAACATCCATGCCTCACCAGGATTTGAACCAGGACCTTTCTCGGACGAATGATCATGAGCCAGCGCTTAGATTATCTTATCTCATGCATCGCTTACCGCTCTCTCAGTGCCCTTTAAACTCTACGTACACAGTTTTCATTGATCTCTGACTCACTATCACTATTGCCAAATTTGAATATTTGTCGTGAAAAATAATGTGTCGTTAACTCAGAATATGTTTAACTACAAGAAATCAAATTTACATAAGAATACAGAGACTCAAAAGGAAAGTTAAATTAGAAGTGTACTGCACAAGCCAAAATTTAGACCGCATCTTTCAATCTGAAAACATGCCAAACCCACTGAAGTTTGACCACTATTGTGCTCAAGTAGATTAAAAAAACGCTACGACTGCTTGCTTAAAGCAAAATGTACTAAACTTGAATCCCGTATATATCAACTTTTTTTTCCGAAGGAATTGGTTTCTTTTCTGCAGATGTTAAAGTCATTTCTGAGAAGTCTTACGGAGATGGCTCTTTTCAGAAAGGACGTTGCTGATGTCTTGAAAACAGAACCAATAATCTTCGTGAAGTTCACTCTAAAACGGATTGATTTCTGTCTAATCCCTATTTGGCAGATCGTCCGGAAATTGAAGGATTCACAAGATAGATTTTATTTTCTGAAAACGTGTCCACACAGACCAGCATTGAGCTGTTTTTCTGTGATTATATTTGTAAATATCATCATCATCCATATTAATATAAGAAATACACTTTAAGAGTTAAGATTACAGTATGCGTTTTAATGAAATATTTTCAATGTTGCTTTTCCAAATGTGTATTTCATGTACTAATTTACTGGGGCAGATTGTATAGAGAAAACAAGAAATTGTTATTACATGCAAAATCTTGTTTGACTGCAACTTCACCTCAAAGTGATCTTTTTTAAGACATTGAAAGATAAATCATATTTTGTTCCATAAAATGGAACATATACAGCTGTTTTCTGAACTGCATCAATAAAACAAAATTTCAGTTGTGATTTTTAAAATATTTGAAAATTAAAGTCACCTTACTCTTTAAATTTTCTATAAGAAAGAGTCGCACAAAATTCAGTTGTGACTGTGTTTGAAATTTATATCATTCGAAAAGAACACTTTGTTTCACTTTGCTGTACGACCACCATGATTAGCTCTATGAGCTACCTATATGCGGTCACCCGTACCTAATTTAGGGCCAATGACTAAAAAAAGGGGGCAAATTAGAGCAATAAAACAAGCGCACTACCCATGCCTTTACAACAGCTTGAGCCATGGCTGGGTTTCGACGACTAGCCAAAAACGTACACCTCTGAAAACCCGGTGACAGGAGGAGGCCAAAACAAGCAAAGTAAGAAAGAAACAAACTTTGTGAAATGTGCTAAATAAGATATAATCACGTTTCTTCTTTGGCTTTTTTTAGCACGTCTTTTGTTAAAAAAGATCGTGCTTATGTTACTGGTTTGTCCATCCGTCTGTACTTACGATATCTCTACAACTATTGGTCCGATTTGAATTTCTTTTTTTTTCTTTCTTTTTTTTGCATTGGGAAGCTTGAAATATGCGAATGATGATCCTCTATTTCGTTTTGATCCTGAATGCAGACGATGTCGAAATCAAAAATACGTTTTATTCCACATATTTGCTTCTAAACATCCGATTGAAGAAATACTTTTATCTTTCGATTCCATTTATGTCGAAAGTATTTTAGCTACAGTTACTTTTTCAAATTACGCATAGATTTTCCGCTTGGGGGCGTAAAACTAATTTACATTTTTCCCGATGACTTTTCTTCTACAACTCCCATTTGAAAAAAAATTTGTTTCAGCGGATACACCTCCTGATGAAAAATCTTTTGCATATAATTTCAAATGTTTGGTAAAGAATATTTTAGCCACCAGGGGACGTAAGTGTTAATGTTTGCTTCTGATGTATTTGCCATAAAATCTGAGCTTCTAAAATATCGATTGAAAAAATTCTTTCGTGGACTGATGCCACTCACATCGATAAACCTTTTCGGAATATTTTCTTCTTAAAATATACCACAGTTTCTCCGCCAGGAGGCGTATATGTATATCTTATGTTTGTCAATATCTCTACTTCTAGAAGTCCGATTTGAAAAATTCCTTCTTTGTTGGATAATGTTTCCAGTATGAGATGTTTTTCATATAATTCCAAAATTTTCAAGTAATTCATAGACTTTCCGCTAGGGGGCGTTGAGGTAAATTGTGTTTCCCCCTATATCTCTGCTTCTAAATCTCTGATTTGAAAAATTCTTTCTGCACCGGATACAGCTCCTTATGGGAAACCGTTTGCTCATAATTTCTAATTTTTGTAAAAAAAAAATGGTTAGGCCACCAGAGGCCGTAAATCTTATATTCCGCTTCTGATGTATTTGCAGCAAAATATAAGCTTCTAAATTCTCGATTAGAAAACCCGTTGCTTGTTGACCGATACTACTCATGTCGACAAACATTTTAGAAACATTTTCTTCTAAATATAATGCATGGTTTCTACACCAAGGGGCGTAGATGTATGTCTTATTTTTGTCAATATCTCTACTTCTAGGAGTCCGATTTGAAAAAATTATTCTTTGTTTGATAGTGTTTGCAGGGTGACATGTTTTTCATATAATTTCAAAATTTTCAAGTAATCCGTAAACTTTCCGCTAGGGGGCGTAAAGGTAAATTGCTTTTCCCCCTATATCTCTGTTTCTAAATCTCCGATTTGAAAAATTCTTTCTGCACCGGATACAGCTCCTGATGGGAAGTCCTTTATACGTAATTTCTAATTTTTGTAAAAAATGGTTTGGCCACCAGGTGGCATAAGTCTTAATTTCCGCTTCTGATGTATTTGCAGCAAAATATGAGCTTCTAAAATCTCGATTGCAAAAAAAGTCGTTTGTTGACCGATACTACTCATGTCGACAAACCTTTTAGGAACATTTTCTCTTGAAATTATTCATGGTTTCTACGCCAGGAGGCGTAGATTTATATCTTATTTTTGTCAATATCTCTACTTCTAGGAGTCCGATTTGAAAAAATCATTCTTTGTTGGATAGTGTTTCCGATGCGAAATGCTTTTCCTATAAATTCAAAATTTTCAAGTAAATCATAAACATTCCGCTAGGAGGCACAATGGTAAATTGCGTTTTCTGCGTTATTTCTGCGCTTCTAAAACTCCGATTTGAAAAACTCTTCATATGTATCGCATACAAGACCTGATGGAAAATATTTTTCACATAATTTCTAATGTTTGGTAAAGAATGGTTTGGCCACCAGGGGACATAAGTGTTAATTTCTGCTTCTGATGTATTTGTAGCAAAATCTGGGCTCCTGAAAACTCAACTAATTTTTTTTCTTGGACCGATGCCGCTTATATGGAAAATCCTTTTGAGAATACTTTCTTCCTAAAATAATGCATGGTTTTCCCACCAGGGTACGTAAAGTCGCATCTTATTTTTGTCGATATCTCTGTTTCTGAGAGTCCGATTTGAAAAATTCTTTCTGTGTTTTAGAGCGTTTCCGGTGCGAAATGTTTCTCATATAAATTCATGGTTTTCTTAAAGCACAAGTCTGCAATCAGAGGGCGTAAGCTCACGATTCCGTTTACAGCAATATTTGAGGGACTACAAATCTGATTGAAAAACTTCTTTCTTCCGTCAGATACTATTGTTTTCCATACCGGTTCCATTGACTTTGAATAGCTTTGATTAATTTAATTTGTGTCAGAACGGATTCAAAAGACGTGCTTATTACACCCGAAAATTCGGTGTCATTTTTCATTTTATTTTATTTTTTAATAAAATGTGCTGGAAAGTACGGTAACCAGGTATAACCAAGGCCGTTCAGAAAACACAAAGCCATGACATTAGAGAGTCACTAAAAGAGGGAATTAACCTCTCCAATGTCATGGCCTTGTGTTTTTTAGACGCCTTTGGTATAACTGAGATTTCGAAATGCGGTTACGTATAAGGGTCGCCCAAATGAAAGTAGGGCTCGTGTAATACCGTTGTTGTATTGTTACACAGAGCCTTGCATTTGCGCCGGTAGATGACGTGTCGTGTCAGGAAGCACG
Source organism: Macrothele yani (assembly GCA_039090855.1). Classification (NCBI taxonomy): domain Eukaryota; kingdom Metazoa; phylum Arthropoda; class Arachnida; order Araneae; family Macrothelidae; genus Macrothele; species Macrothele yani. Next base: position 100,863,183 of record CM077002.1, on the reverse strand, counting down.
CTGTTATCTGCGGCAGGTGTCAGTGTGCTTTTTGCACGTACGGAGGCAAGTTGACTACGTGGGATCGTAGTCATTAAGTGTCAGTCACGATGTACATTGTTCCTCTGGTGTAGTGAATTTCGAAAAGGACGTGTGAGCACGAAGGACATGCCGAGACCTTGCCAAGCACACGTGGCCACCACCATGGAATCGATTGCTGCCGTGGACAACCTTGTGAAGGAGAATAGCTGAATCACCACTCGCGACCTTGAAGCAGCATTGTCCGTGAGTAAGGGAACTGTAAACACCATTCGCCATCGCAGACTGGGATACAGCAAGGCTTGCGCACAATGGGTCCCCAAGTATCTCTAGGAGGAGCAGAAGACTCTGCGAATGGGTGCATGCCTGGAGCATCAGCATCGTTACCACGCAGAGGAGAAACAGTTTCTTTCCAAGATTGTAGCCGCAGATGAACCTTGGTGTCACCACTTCGATCCGACCACAAAACGGATGAGTATGGAAAGACGGCATCCAAAATCTCCTCGCCCAAAAAAACCCAGTCCTCCTTAAAAGCTGGAAAAGTGATGCTCACCGGTTTCTTCGACGAGGATGACCCATTGCTATTGGATTGGCTAGACGCAGTCAGTACGGTCAAGGCAGCCACAGCAATACGTTACGCAACCTCAAAACGGCCATCAAGCGTACGCCACCCAGTATTTTGTCAAATGGGGTTATTCTGCTGCACGACAACGCACGCCCGCATGTGAGGACAGTGTGTCAAGATTTGCTGCGGAGCTTTCGCTGGGAGGTCCTCGACCTTCACCCTCCCTCTATAGTCCCGATATGTCGCCCTGTGACTACTACATCTTCGGTTCAACGGTTCTCCAGATTCGTCGGTTTGCTAACGACGCTGAGGTCCGGGGCGCCGTTGAAGACTGGTTTCACAGCCAATCACGGACGTTCTTCGCTCAGGTTATCCACAATCTCGTGCTCCGCTGTGACAGTTGCTTAAACCGACAAAGCGACTATGCGTAGCGACTATGTAGTCCATGTATCACTCTTACTTCCTGTATGTTCACATATTCCAACTTATAAGCCCTTACGGCAAAAAAATTGACAGTCGCAGTTTCATAGGGCAACTCTTATAAATAATACTTAATCTGCACTTTTTTGCATTATATATTGCGCATACTGGGCCTATACGATGTTCCTAAAATTTGAAGAGTAGAAACTATAAAAGTTAAACTGAGCTCATCGGATGTTAAAAATGTCCAGACTATATGTTTGTCATGAAATTTAGATCTTTGCTTCCAAAATGACAATAAACAAGAAAGATGACATGGAATTTCCGGTTATAATGAGCACGTCATTTGAATCCTTCCCGATTCGAATACAATGTTTCAAAGTTATTCATAATCAATGGAACCGGTTAGAAAAGAATCAAGCGGATTTTTACAATCGATAAAACATCCAGAAATAGAAACAGGTACTTACTTCCATTATCGGCTGAAAAATATTGTGTTAGAAATAAAGTGATGCCTGCAAATGCAAGGCAACTGATAATTACGGTATGTACAGGTACAAATCAGTCCAAAATGTATTCGCTATCGTTTGCCACGACCTCTTCCCATAGCCTGGGCAGCTGTTGAATACCATCCTTGTAGAATTGTATCGGCATGGACTCAAAGCAGTTAGCAAGTGCGCATTCAACATCGTTCTGGTTGGTGAACAGCTATCCGCCCAGGAAATGATGCAAAGACCGGAAAAGGTGATTGTCGTTTGAGAAAATGTCCGGAGAATAGGCTGGGGCGGCAGCATCTTCTCTCAGCCAAGGTCTCTGATCTTGTGACATGTCGCCCGTGCTGTGTGAGGTGTCGCTCCATCCTGCTGTAGGAAGACGCCCTTGCGGGTCAGCAGTGCTTGTCGATTTGACGTGAGCTATGACTGCAGATCGTCGAGCTGACGGCAGTACATATCAGCAGTGATGGTGGCAGAACGAGAAACACGACACCCTTACATATCCCACCAAACAAACAGCAGGACTTTACGTGGGTGTGCTTTGGGGGTCGACATGGGCTTCTGTTTCGGGTCCAACCACTGTTTCCGGTGGCTGACGTTGTCATACAGGACCTATTGCTTTTCAGCTATCACATTGCGGTCCAAAAACGGTTCAGCTTGGTCACACGCAAACAGGGAAACGAATGCACTTATGCGATTTGCTTTCTGCTAAACTGCAAGTTGATGGGGTACCCAAACTCCCTGTTGTGCCCCTTCCCAAGTTGATGCAGAAGCGTGGTAATGCTCATGTGGGTGGTCCACAGCTGTTCGGCCAACTCTCGTGTGGTCACAAGTGGATCTGTCTCCACTAAGTTCTTCAGCATGTCCATATCGACTGTTGCGGATCTTTCGGTTTTGGAACGGTCTAACAGGTCAAAATTTCTCTCTCGAAACCGTTCAAACCAACGACATCACTGACGATGTGATATGGTATTGTGGTACACATTGGTAACGTTTCTTAAAGCACTTTCGGGGATCCTGCCGCGACGAAACTCATACAGCATGCAATGGCAGATGTGGTGCCCCTTGTCCACTTCCGTGTTGACTGGAGCTTCAACTTTTCACTTTATGACGGCTAACGACCACTGACTTAAGCCCCTTACCTGTTTCTGGGAGCTGACATTGCTGATTCATGCCTATGTGATGCGCAATCTCAGTGGCCAATGTGCGCCGTGTCCGGGGCTTTGGCTTCAGGTACCTCGTCATCGGACATTACTTTCTTTCCAACCCAATACGTTACCAAAATTAACAAATTGAACACCAAAAGTTTCTCATCGCAGAAGGAAGATATCATTCAGAGAAATTTTCAAAACGAACTGTTAAAAGAAGAAATAAAGAAAGAAACATGATATAACTGTAAGCTTCCAAGCGGAAGAATTTTGAACAATGGAAAAGTTGAAAATATGCGAAAAGTTTTTATCACCGCAAAAACTATGATAAGGTAAAGGAACTTTCCAAATACGTCTCCCGGAAGCAGAGATACAGGGCAAAAGGTTTTGACACTTATGGCCGTTAGCAGAAAGGTGTATATCATTTAAAGAGATGATTCCCCCATCTTGAGAGTAATGAATGATATACAGTGTAAAACGAAAATTCTCAATAGGGAAGTGGATGTACAGCTGCAAACAGAAGTACGCTAACACCAGCTAGCTGCAGACATATGAACCATAAAGAAACTCCACAAGTACAATCAAAGTGTTCCACAAGGCAAATAATATCCGATGTTAAAATAATCTCTTAAATTCGATATTTAGATGGAGAGATATTGAGAATAACAGATTAAATGTTTGCACCCTAGCGGGGAACTTGTGCATTATCTTGGGAAGGAAATGAGTGTAAATGTTTTCATATGTTTTTTTCTGACTGAAAAATAATTTTTTCAATCAGATTTTAATCCCGCAGATATAGCTAGCAAATACGCTATAAACTGAAACGTAAACTTACGCCCTCTAGTGGCACACTTGTGCGTTAAGAATTTTTTTTAATTATATGAGAAACATTTCACACCGGAAACGCTCTCCCATAAAGAAAGAACTTTTCAAACTGGACCCTTAGAGACAGATATATCGACAAAAATAAGATATGCATTTACGCCTCTGGTGAAACAACTATGCAATATTTTAAGCAGAAGGTGTTCCCAATAGATTTTCCTCGGCGAGCTGTATCGGTCCATGAAAGAATTTCCCAATTCGATTTTTCAGAAGCGCAGATTTTGCTGAAAATACAACAGAAACAGAAAAATACACTAACGCTCCGTGGTGGCCAAAACATTCTTTACCAGAAATTAGAAATTATATGCAAAGCATTTCTCATCATGAGCTCTATCCGATGCCGAAAGAATTTTTCAAATAGGACTTTTAGAAGCATGACTATCAGGGAAATCTGAAATTTTCTTTAGGGAACCTAGCCAAAAATCTATGCATTTCTGGAAAATAAAACTATATGCCAAATAGTCTTCGTTACAAATGGTTTCGAAAGGAAGAAAATATTCTGTCGATAGTGTATGTGTATTATGTATTTTGAATTCGGTAGCATCTGAATCTGCGCCCTTTAGCAGCGAAGTTATGCATCGTAAAAAAAAGCAAAAAGCGAGGATCATCATTATGACAGTTTAGGCTTTCCAAATGAAAAATAATTTTTCAACTCGTACTAATAGTTGCAGAGATATGGTGTCCACAGGCTGACGAACGAATAAAGTGTATAAGCAAGTATTTCTTTTTACAAAAGACGTACTAAAAATGCATTGTAAATTCTCGAATGCGAATGACAAAATAACTAGATCACATCCCAATATTTCCGTCCCAAGGCATTCTTACCTGCCTGAATTAAAAACACTTTTGCCGACACTGTGGTGAAGTGCTGGCTGGCTTCTGACAATCTGTTCGTGATGGGTCCGGGTGCGAATTCCTGTAAGGCATAGATGTTGTGTTTGTCTTACGGCACTGGCTCTCTCCCTTCCCTCAAACCAGTGACCTTAAATTCTTAAATTAGGGACGGGCAACTGCTTATAGCCCATTGAGTTGTTCACGGCGGTCGTTTAACCTCAAAAAATAAAAACTCTTTCACTTGACTATGCAGCATCTCAGGAATATTTATTTTACGTTACAAGACGGATTATTTTTTCATACTTCGCAAAGCAGAACTAGTGTTATAGATTTCTGTTATATATAGTTTGGACTTCGAGATGACTACTTTTTTTAAAGGACTAAATGTGGCATGTCCCTGGCATGCCTTCCCTTATGTTCTTGCATCTTGGATGAATTTTTTTAGCGGTATATATTAAAACTTAAAAAATTACTATGTTGCAGTGAAAATCATCATATTCTATAAATTTAATAATACTCTTGTAAACACTGTTTAAAAGTTATAAGACGCGAGTCAATCCAAAGAAATTCTCTGGAAACTTAAGAGAACGAGATAGTTCGAACAATAAAAGTGAAATACATTCACGAAAAAAGATAAAAATAAATTTCCGTGTGGGAACAGAAAATCTCTGCTTTAATCACCAAATTACTGCGCTCTATTTTTATGAAGTCGTATCGCCCTATAAGCAAACAATTTACCTGCTGTTGGAAGCTCTGGTTTAATGTTGGCAGTTTTAGCACTTGCATAATGTGGCATATTTTTATTTTGTAATTAATTAATTAGTAGATTAATTAAAAGTTGTTGTTTTTTTTCTTCTGATGTGCGATTAAACTTTACAAGAATTTCAGATTATCTTCTTTCACATTCAGCAAAGCCCTCATCGATTTGATCGCTTTCCTCTGAAAATTTCATAAATTTATGATTTAATAATCTAACTGCACAGTTATTCCATTGTCATCAACAAACATACGGAGTAAGGGTGAATTATAAAGTGCCCAACAACCTGAGCTAATGAGAAAATTTTAATGAAAGTAGCAAAATATCAAATAAAGTTCTCTTGTTCTGCGACAAAGGTAAATTACGTTGCTACTTTAGGTGTATGAAGATGGTTTCACAGGTGTATCACGGCAAGTGAATAATTTGTTTCATTTAAAATGCAACTCTCTGGAAACACTAAGGACTTCTTGAGTGCATTACAAAGGCAGATAGTGCACACCTTTTATTTTTAATGATGTTTATTTCCAAGCTCCTTCAGAGGTATCTTTCCAGAAAATTTTGGAAACTTCTTTAAAACGTTCCATACGTAAATCAAACATCTTCATAACGCCATCACGACTACTTTCAAATGTTCGCAAATATTTAGAAAAGAACGAATTGTCCAAGTAATCTGATGACTGAATGCGCTGTGCGTATCATATAGTCGTATTTTTATCCAATTTTATCTGATGTAAACCCATAAAAATCGTTACAAGAATATTACACTATAACACGTTCAGAATGGAGAAAACAGGTTGCAGTACAGTGAAAAAGTACAGGATGGTCCAAAAGTCTTAGCTAATTTTTAGAAAATTCGTTAAAAATAAATACCCCACTTGTAGACAGAAAATTTGCTGAGTGTGAAAGGTAACCATCTAAATTTTTTTTATGATAAAAACTGATGTACTTCTGTATGTGTCCTCTTCGTTTCACAGAGAATGTCCAGCCTATACTCGATTTCTCTCCATGCCCGTTGTAATAAATCCGCAGCAATGGCGTTTAAGTTCCATTCCACTTTAGGTTCCTTAAACCACTCACCTATGCTCTGTATACTGTCTCTTTGACAAGTCTCCATAAAAAAAGTCCAATAGGGTTATATCGGTGAACAGGTAGGCCATGGAAACGGGCCATTCCACAGTTCTAGGAGCGAACTAGTCACGAACACTTGTTCCCAAGTGGGAGAAATTCCGTCTTGTTGACACATGACATCGGAATGAAGCTCTTCGACTAGTGGCACGCAAGATTTTGAGGCCTATCAAAGTAAGCATTTGCATTGATAGATTTTTCCTCGAAGAAAAATGGACCAATATAGCGGTTGTGCATAATCTCACACCAAACATTAACGTTTGGGTTATCACGAATATGAGTTCGTGAGACATGTGGGTTTTTCGATCCCCATATGAGCTCGTTGCATCTGTTGACTGCTCCTGCTAAGTGACATTTTGACTCATCACAAGAAAGCACGCGTTAAAGGAAACGAACGTCATTATTTAGGCGATCCATTCAGCGGCCGATTGACAATGAAGCGCAGAAGCGGGGTCTCACGATGCTAGGCTGCCTCAAAAATAATGATCTATAATTATTTTTTTTAGTTTTCCTTCTAAAAAAAGAGAAAGATTGTAGAGCGAGGGAGAAATCTGCTGTTCTGGATTTGGAAAGATTTGGAGGCATAATTCTGCCCGAAATTGAAGTACGTCAGCTACAAGTATGAATTTACTAGTTTAAATGCAGTCTCACTAAATATCGTTTTGAAGGTCATGTTACTTAATATTACATTACAACTGAGTTTAGAAATTAGTGTGTTATTTCTAGCCAATTTGTTTTAGAATGTAATAAACATTCAGCTGTTTAGTCGGGTGTTTTATATCATCGTTCCCTCAAAAATGTTTTGCCTCCATTGAGTTTAGTTTAAGAGGTATTCAAAAGAGTGTTATTGTACGAGTAAAATGGCATTGGAAAACGTGTTTTACGAGGCACAGAATTAGATTTCATCCATGTTCGTGCTGTCTGTAAAGGAACTAACTGACAGTGGACAGAATCTGATATGCGTCAGCAGATCCCCCACCGCAAGTATAACACTGATGTCAATTAAAGCCGTACCGTAAACTAACCTTGCATAATATGTAAACGTACTGTGGTTCAGTGGTCATCTGTATAAAAGTTCCGACTCTTCTTTCTCAACAAAAGGCTTTCCACTTTTAAATTCAGCCATTTCCTTCCCATGCATCAGGGTATCACAAAAGCTCTCAGTATTAAATTTCGTCTTGATATTCCTGTTTTTGAGTTATGGCCAAAACAAAACACACACACACACACACAAACACATGCGCGCGCGCGCACATGCAGACACCACCACCACTACCATGAAAATAGTCAAATCACGTTTGGGGGAGATCAAAATGGATATTTCTGTTGAAATCTGAACGTCAGTTTTGTTTTTTGCGATTACAATACTATTTTATACATTAGTGGAAGAGAGTAAAAATGCGCAGATTATATTTTAAGGATGCATGTGTGTTGGCCCCAAAACTGACGTTGGCGCAGGGCCCCGGTAACTTTAAATCGGCCAATGGATCCATTAAGTTATACAGCAAACTCGAAACGGCGAGCCTTATTGTTCTCCTCCAAATGTTGAACAATCTGAACTTCGAATGCGTATAACCGCTATGTTTTATGCAAATTTGCATCATTGTTGTGAGTGATTGATTGATGAAGGTTTAACGACCACCGTGAGCAACTCGATGGGCTCAAAGCAGTCGCCCGTCCCTAATTTAGGGTCAGTGGTTCCAGGGAAGGGAGAGAGCCAGTGCATTAAGACAAACACAACACCCATGCCTCACGGGATTCGAACTCGGACCCTTCTCGACGAATGGTCAAAAGCCATCGCTTAGACCACTGCACCACCGGGGCAGTGGTCAACAACTATGCAGACCACCACCGGGGCAGTGGTCTGCATAGTTGCTGTGAGTGGCAAATCTAACTATGCAGAAAATTGTCGGGTTGACATTGACGGGCTCCGGGAAAACACTTTACGTACTCGTTCCACATCATCTTCCGCAACACTGCGGTCTCCACTTCCCGACTTGCCCAACACACTCCAATTTCTAGAAATATATATTTCCGGTGCTTAGTTACTATAGCATCAGGAGAATTTCCGCAGAAATGTGTATGGAAATTTCTTTGCACTTGAATTTCAGATTTCGTTTCAAAAAACCACAACACGATTCGTTTTCTCCTGCACGTTCACTATCGTTGCTTGTAGCTATGAATAGGAAGAACAACATGCGACATCTACACGCAGTGATAAAAAAACTTCAGATGTTTGCCTCTTAAACGCCATAATATTATTTCTGTAAGTGGTGCAGTTGTTTTCTATTAATTTTCTAAAAATAAGGCAAGCCTTTTATACCCATCTGTATTGCATGTACAAACCTTAACCAGATTTTTACTTTAAAATAGTACTGTATTTGCAACAGATTAAATGATTTTGATAGCGAAGCAGGAAGACCCTGTTGAAAACAGATAGACCAGTTTTACGTTCTATAGAACAACGTTTTTTCTTATTCCATAAAACTATTACTAATGCTATGGAAGAGTATTGAATTTACATTTTGTAACGCATAAAGTTCAGTGAAGGATTTCTAATATTCATTCATGTACTCTGTGTTCAGCTGGAATTATTCGTGATACACGAACTCGAACGTGAAGTTCTGTATTTGAAATTCATAAAATGATCTGTCCCAGGATTTGTCGTCGGTAAAACAGGTTTGAAATTCATAAAATGATCTGTCCCAGGATTTGTCGTCGATAAAACAGGTTTGAAATCCGTAAAATGATCTGTCTCAGGATTTGTCGTTGATAAAACAGGTTTAAAACATGGTAGAATATTTTCCTCAGTCCCACTCTTTAATTGACTCAAATTCTTGTACATTCCCAGATCAAATTTGCTATGTACACGATTACCTGTATTACAGTATGAACTGCAACGCTTTTATGACAATGACGTAAAGTATAGATTCGTACACTGCCAAACAAAATGGGAAGTATGAGCCGTTCTAGTATAAACTGCATTTTGCTCAAATGAATACTGATTCCAAGGACCAGAAGTGACAATGATTTCTTAACTAGAATTTTGTGTGGTCAATGAAACAAATGCCGAAAGCTACGGCAAAACAATTATTCTTTCCCCCTCTCATCTCAGCAGTAGTGACAAGAAACTCGTCCCAGGCGATGAGCACTCCACTCTCGTCCCTTTTTTTCCGTTCCAAAATCCAAGGCATGACGGTGAATGGCTAGTACCGCTGATACGGACATCATGCCCCTGCATTCAAACATCTTCTCTCTCCTTTGTTAGGTTTATTGTCATTATTAGTGCCCTTTCGGCAGGTAATCAGTCAGAAAAGATAAGTGTTAATCATTCCCCTAAATGGCCACTTTGAATAACAAAGCTAAGTGGAAAGCAGCGCGTTCTTATTGGCAGGTTCACTCGTTATAGCCACGTTCGACCCACTGCTTAAACAGAGAATATATTCTTTCCAATTGATTTCCGTTCATTTTGTTAACCATGAGTTCATCCGTTTCAGACAGTTTTAGAGTTCAATTCTACCGGCGCTTACCAGCTTTTAACGCATTTCTGGAGGAGGTTATTTTCTCCAAGACATATCTTTCATTTTCTCCAAGACATATCTTTTCATTTTCTCCCAGACATATCTTTCATTTTCTCCAAGACATATCTTTCATTTTCTCCAAGACATATCTTTTCGTTTTCTCCAAGACATATCTTTCATTTTCTCCGAGACATATCTTTCATTTTCTCTAAGACATATCTTTCATTTTGTCCAAGACATATCTTTCATTTTCTCCAAGACATATCTTTCATTTTCTCCAAGACATATATCTCATTTTCTCCAAGACATATCTTTCATTTTCTCCAAGACATATCTTTCATTTTCTCCAAGACATATCTTTCATTTTCTCCAAGATATATCTCTCATTTTCTCCAAGACATATCTTTCATTTTCTCCAAGACATATCTTTCATTTTCTCCAAGACATATATCTCAGTTTCTCCAAAACATATCTTTCATTTTCTCCAAGACATATATCTCATTTTCTCCAAGAGATATCTTTCATTTTCTCCAAGACATATCTTTCATTTTCTCCAAGACATATCTCTCATTTTCTCCAAGACATATCTTTCATTTTCTCCAAGACATATCTCTCATTTTCTCCAAGGCATATATCTCATTTTCTCCAAGACATATCTTTCATTTTCTCCAAGACATATCTTTCATTTTCTCCAAGACATGTCTTTCATTTTCTCCAAGACATATCTTTCATTTTCTCCAAGACATATCTTTCATTTTCTCCAAGACATATCTCTCATTTTCCCCAAGACATATCTTTCATTTTCTCCAAGACATATCTCTCATTTTCTCCAAGACATATCCTTCATTTTCTCCAAGACATATCTTTCATTTTCTCCAAGACATATCTTTCATTTTCTCCAAGACATATATCTCATTTTCTCCAAGACATATCTTTCATTTTCTCCAAGACATATCTTTCATTTTCTCCAAGACATATCTTTCATTTTCTCCAAGACATATCTTTCATTTTCTCCAAGACATATACTTCATTTTCTCCAAGACATATCTTTCATTTTCTCCAAGACATATCTTTCATTGTCTCCAAAACATATCTTTCATTTTCTCCAAGACATATCTCTCATTTTCTCCAAGACATATCCTTCATTTTCTCCAAGACATATCTTTCATTTTCTCCAAGACCTATCTGTCATTTTCTCCAAGACATATATCTCAGTTTCTCCAAGACATATCTTTCATTTTCTCCAAGACATATCTTTCATTTTCTCCAAAACATATCTCTCATTTTCCCCAAGACATATCTTTCATTTTCTCCAAGACATATCTCTCATTTTCTCCAAGGCATATATCTCATTTTCTCCAAGACATATCTTTCATTTTCTCTAAGACATCTCTTTCATTTTCTCCAAGACATATCTTTCATTTTCTCCAAGACATATCTCTCATTTTCTCCAAGATATATCTTTCATTTTCTCCAAGACATATCGCTCATTTTCTCCAAGACATATGTTTCATTTTCTCCAAGACATATCTCTCATTTTCTCCAAGACATATCTTTTATTTTCTCCGAGACATATCTTTCATTTTCTCCAAGACATATCTTTCATTTTCTCCGAGACATATCTTTCATTTTCTCCAAGACATATCATTCATTTTCTCCAAGACATATCAGGGTAAAGTTCTTGCCAAAAACATTTCGCACTAGGAGTAGGGGGAATATTCAGCTGATTCGTTTCATAAAGGATTTGTTACTCCAGCTACCCTAGCTTTTTATTCGACGGAGTATTTTTTATTGCAAACACCACTGAAGTTTGTTTTATGCCTCCATCCTGCAACTTTGCACTGGAAATCAAAATACGAACTTCTGAGGGTCAAGGGAGAGCTTTAAATTCAACTGTTTAAAACCAAGTAATCTTCATTTTTTACTTGGAAATCATTGGTTCAACGAAAGAATGTTGCATATTTTATTGGTACAGCTCACTAGAAGTGATCATAACGTGTAAACTGTTGTTGCGGAAGTCAAAAGGAAATCTATCCATTCCGAAGCGTGTCATACATAATCGCAAATGAATGTTCCGATTATGAACGGTGCTGATTTATTTTACAGTACACATTACATGCTAGTCTTCAATATATTTAAGGTGTCACCAAATGTATTTCAGAATGTCCTGAGTTAACAGGCAGCCTGCATTAAGAATCAAAAGAGAATAATTATAATATATTTCATAACCATTATTTCCTTTTTTAAGATACCACATGTTTTGTGGTTCACCGTTTAATTCGATCGACAGTTTTTCGACATCTTTTAAAATCACGTTGAAAATGGAGGATAACTGCGTGTTATAACGGACATGTTATTCAGATCTTAGAAAGAATGATAAAAAAAATTATTTAGAAATCCCATAAGCCATGTAAAAAGCGGAAAAAGTATATTTAAAAGTTAAAGCCCGTTATATAATGGAACTGGTAGAGCATATAATAGTAAATATTGATCACAAATTTACAATCGGTGTTGATGTTTTAAGGCAGATCTGAATCCAGTGTTTCTGAAGAGCACTTTTATCAGTATAAAGCACCTACATGAGTTGATCATGATATGAAGTACCCTTAATTTATCCATGTGAAACTTTAGAGGTGTTCTTGAGACGAAGCGGTCGTCGTGGCTACAAAATCCCTTTTACATGTCTATTACCTCTTAAAGTGTTGTTGAAAAAAGTCAACGGTTTTATGCAACACTTTCAGATTAGATGAATCTGTAGTGGATGGAGAACAAAGCACTAACGAGGAGCGTAAGTTTTATAGGAAATCATATGACACAAAGCAAAGGCACAAAATGAGGTCTATAGAAGTCTTGTTGATGAAACAAATATCGACCGCAAAGTCTTGTAGTATTTACAATGCAAATGCACCAAATGACGGAATTATTTTTTACATATTCAAGAACAGTCATATTCAGAAAAAAGTAAGTTATGAAATTCTACCTTGCAGAATTTTCCAAATCTCCTATTATGACAAACCAGTTCCATTGCATTTTTTCAGAATCATTGTTTGGCGATGTCTGATAAACACATCTGCCTAATTTCAAAATGAAAAATTCGCAGTTTTGAGGAGACAAAGATTTACCTGGCTAATGCACATTAGATGTTGTTTAACAGCAAGAAGAGAGTTTCTGAGAGTGATTTTGAAATGATCTAGAAAGCAAAGAAACGTTGTAGTAGAGAGAAGCACAGCAGAAAGTGTAGAAAAGAAGGACAGAACACAAAATGAAGTGTACTGGTGAAGTATATAAAACAGCCATAGTACAGCGAATGTACAAAGAAACAAGTGACACAAACGAACAAATTGAAACTGACAACATAGAAATAATGCAAAGAAGGATAAAACTGACGCTTGACAGACGAAACATTATCCCGATGTATTCAAGTAAAAGACCAAGACACAGAAAGCTAGTAAATATAACTGTAAAATTATAGAAGACTTACAGAATTTGTAGAATTTGGGAAGATTTCGCAAAAGAAAAAGAGTTGTAACGTGTGAAATATCCGTCTATTGGCGTAAGCAAAAATATCTACTCTAAGCTTTCACACACCAGATTGGTGGCTTCATCAGGCAGTCGCTTACTGTGAACTAAAAGAAAACAGATTCTTCTGACTAAGAATTCAAATCTAAACAATATATAAAAGATGAGACAGGAGCATATGTAAAAGCCTCGTGCTGGTGACTTAATACTTAAACTTTAAAATTAATTTTAAAGTTCAGGAGGGCTGGAACTCCCAAAAGTGTATGTCGGACAAGGTCTGTGGAGAAGTCCTCGTCGCAAACCTTGTTGGTGGTGAGGATCTCAGCCGTTTCTCTGTAAACCGTGGCTCTCGCGTTTGTGAGGGAGCAATCTTCTTAATTTCATCCCACTTAGGGATAGTGGCGTGGATCTTGACTTCCCGTGCCAAAGCAGAGGTCAGTTTTTCCGGCTTCACATCACGTTTGTGCTCCTTCAACGTTGTGTTAAAACACCAACAAGATCAACACCAGCCTAACACCAGCAAGATCAACACCACACTAATGCTAGCAAGATCAAAGCCAACCGTCGCCTGGTGTTAGGTTTCTATGTGACTGCTTGGGTATGGAAACCGATTTCCTTCAGCTCTCGTCCTACCATTATAGGGCTGACGTTGCTTCTAGAGACATTTTAGAACTCGGTGGTGACTGTTGCAACCGAGGACAGGCAATTTTGTCATACTACTCGCTTCAGCACTAGGCGATCCAGCTCTGTCATTTAATTCCACGTAAATTGACAGCGCGAAATCGACGAGAAATAGCTCTTTCATGATTGCAATGTTGTCGCTCCTAAGTGTTTCTACTTCATAATAACATTACTTACAATTAATTGGGACAGCTGCAGCAGGGTAGAAGTTTCCTGAACTGGTTTGTTGCTAAGATGGAGTCCCATACAGTGGCAACCTGATAGTCACTGAGCCCTACTGTACGACCCATTCTACACTGCTGGCCACCCAAAATGCAACACCAAGAAGGAAGCATCCGATTGGCCTGAAATTCGCAGCATGCGTCTCCCGCGAGAAGACATGCAAACGATTAGCATTGCAGGGCATATGCAAATCATGTGTGGCCGGCACGCCACTGATAAGCACTATAAGAAGGGTGCACAGAAAGCGGGGTCTAAATAGTGGAAGTGTGTTGTGCTGTCGCACCTGTGCGTGGGGAGATTCTTGATGCCTCGTCGCAGAACACGGCAGTCATTCCAGCACGTTTCGGAGTTCAACAGAGGACGAATAGTGGCTTATCGTGACAGCGGTTTATCGTATTGAGGCATCGGCGCACGTGTGGGACGACATCCAGCCACAGTGAGACGAGTATGGATACGGTGGGTGCAGGAGGGACGGACGGGCCGACGTGAGCGATTGCCGCAGCCGCGGCACACCACCGAACGGAGGACCGGCATGTTGTGCGGCGGGAATTGACGGTTCGTACCGCCACATCACGAACGTTAGCGCAGGAATTAGGGTATGTTGAGTAACAACCTGTGTCAGCACGTACCGTTCGACGTCGTCTGCAGGAGCGGGGACTTATCGCACGGTGCCCATTGCTCCGAATACCATTGACGTTACACCACCGGCGAGTGCGGCGGCAATGGGCCATTGAACGCCGCACCTGGACTACGGAATTGCACGACATTGTCTTCCCCGACGAATCCCGCTTCTGCCTGCAACACCACGATGGTCGGATCCGCGTGTGGCGGCACCGCGGCGAGAGACTGTATGACGCCTGCATTATGCATCGCCATACCGGTCCGTCGCCTCGCGTTCTGGTTTGGGGCGCAATTGGATACGACACCCACACCTCTCTGGTACGCATCGCCGGTATACTCAACAGCCACCGCTGCATCTACGACGTTTAGGAGCATGTAGTCCTCCCTTACCTGCAGTACCTGCTAGCGGCCACGTTTCAACAGGACAATGCACGCCCGCACGTGGCACGCATCGTGCAACCATTCTTTACGGCCCACCAGGTACCACTGCTGCCGTGGTCCGCCTGTTCTCCCGATATGTCGCCCATGGAACACGTCTGGTCGCTGATCGGCAACCGAGTGGTCCGGCAAGCACCTCCCGCGGCTACGCCTGATGAACTGTGACTACGTGTGGAAGCAGCCTGGACCGACATACCCCAAGCCCACATCCAAAGCCTCTTTCGTTCGATGTCGCGGCCGGCGTGCAGCGGCCGTTATTGCCAGGCATGGGGGCCACACGTACTATTGATGTCTGCGTATTCCGCAAGCCGCACGGATCTGTAAGCTCAATCGTTTCATCTTTGTATCTGTTGTTATGTGTCCAGTAAATCTGGCTTTGCTATCTCGTGTCCTTCTTGGTGTTGAATTTTGGGTGGCCAGCAGTGTACTATTCGTGCTTGTCTATTATGTTTTCCGGGCCACATGCGTCTTTGTACATATATGGGCCATGCATTTAACGAATATGGGCAAATCCCCTACTCAAAAAGGGTACCCTGATTATATAGTGTACATGCGATATATGAAAAGGATGAATTTAATTGATGGAATTAATATCCATGAAAAGGTAATAAATAGGGTAGGAAAATTTAAATATATGAGGAAAACAACAACGGAAATATCTCTCCAGATTCCGAGTAGTATGAGGCGCTGGCTTCTGACCGTTCTTCCGAGACGGCCACGGTTTCTGTCATGTATGAAGCATGGTCGTTAGCACTTGTCTTGCTTTATTTCTTCCATCGAATAAGTAGCTCGGAATTTGGGACATCAGACTGCCTGTAGCCTTTAAAGTCACTCATGGTGATCGTTAAACTCTGAAAAAAAAGCGAAACAACTGATTCTCACATTGCAAGCAGAACGGAAGAACTGGAAGAGAAAATAAGATTAATTGTTGTGACGTACCTGCAGGCAGGACGCACACGACATAAAGGCAGATAGGAGTCACAATGAACGTCTGCGTAGCTCAGTTGGTAGAGCGACTTGTTCCGGAATAAGCGGACTCGGGTTCGAATCCCGGCGTAGACCAAAAATGACGGAGAAATTTACTTCGTTATAATGGCGCCCGAACTATCCGGATGACCCGACCGTTCAAAATCTCGCAATGGTGTGATGTTATTTCTACACCGCGGGATAGGAAAAATCAGAGAATCTTTTCTCCAGCGCTTCGAAAAATAAATGTGTGTGACGTTGCATTCCACACACCGGATTGACTGGGAGTTCTCAAGTGCACGTTGTACAGTGGATGGCTGCCTTCAACGATTCATGGTCACGGCTGACCCGTGGGCCATGCCCCCGGCCCTCTTTCGGTGGGGGGGAGATGTGACGTACCTGCCAGCAGGACGCACACGACATAAAGGCAGATAGGATAGTCACAATGAACGTTTGCGTAGCTCAGTTGGTAGAGCGACTTGTTCCGGAATAAGCGGACTCGGGTTCAAATCCCGGCGTAGACCAAAAATGACGGAGAAATTTACTTCGTTATATTGTGTTCTAAAAAGTTGCCGATACGGCTAGAAGTTAAAATTACAAGGTTATAGCAAGCGCTTCAATGCTGATGCTTGACCAATGACAAGATATGTGTGAAAACAAGCTAAATGTTGAAGCAACAGCGATACTGGCCGGGCTGTGGTTTGCAGCCAGGAAAGATACCCGTAGAAAGAAGAAGATCTAAGCAACTATTAAGGAGAAAAAAAAGACCTGAGAATGCTGCAGAATAGGCGTATATTGAAAAAAGAACGAAGGGCATATGAATGTTGGGTAACTATTCTAGCGAAAAGCATTTCCACCTGCAGTCCGTTTAGATCTTCAAACGAAAAACAAAAATGCTGTAGGAGGAATATTTTAACCTTTGGAGTTATGCTCTGACATTTTTCTCCTCAAATAAGATACCGAATTCACGTAAATACATATCATCTTGCGGAGGTTAAGTTTAACCGTAAGTGCTTTCTTTTGGTTCGTTTTTTCAACTTAAGGTTCTTCTCTCGCAGAGATGAAAACAAAAGAAAAAAGAAAAGAAAAGAAAGAAAGAAAAAAAACTTCGGTGCTTCTCTCTCTCTCTCTCTCTCTCTCTCTCTTCCCTCAGGTTGTTGTGTGAGACTACAGTCCCTAAGCTTTACTTTTTGCCAAGATATCTCTTTCATGTTCATTGAAACTTCTGCTGCCACCCCAAGGAAAATATCATGTGCATCTGCGTTACATTCACCTCAACTGAGTAACCAGCCTATTATGGATGTCCCCGAGCATAATCAGCGGATACATCTTGTAACGTATACTCTAGATTCAGTTTCTTTTTGATTTTACTATCTCTTGTTATTTTATTTTCCTATGCAAATTATCTTCTCACTTAACGAGATGTTGTTTCTCCCGCTGAATTATATGTGGCAACGAGTGTAAGTCATGACGTGGTGTTATGCAGTATATATAGGCGCGCTCAAGTATACCACAGAGGTTCGTTTTTATATATGATAGGTTCTTTCTAATTATTGTTATGCGATTCTACGAAAGTTCGGTCTAACAGTAGTTGTGTTATTTTGGAGTGTGTAATGGAGTAATACCAGGAGCTCCCAATAAAAGGTTAAAAGTGAGTACGTTTTCTTAGTTCATTTTATTGTCAGACCTCTGTCTGGCCGTTTAGTCTATTTCATTGAGTGTTTGCGTTAAGTTCAGGGGATATTGTGTTTACCGCTCTAATAAGGAGCCTTCAAGGTACTAATGTACAAAAACCGAAGTTATATTACTGATATTCAAGATAATGAGGAACGCTGAGTAAGAATAATTCTATATTCTTGGTATTTATCGCACGTGAGTGTCTTACCTAAACAAACTCTAGCACTTTGATGATTAAGCACACTTTAGCTACGTCAAGTAACCTTTCAATAACCCTAACGTGACTTAACGTAAGCTTTCCTGCACTACACGTCCAGCAGGAGAACTCTATTCATTATAATGGCGCCCGAACATTCCGGATGACCCGGCCGTTCAAAATCTCGCATTGGTGTGATGTTCTTTTCACACCGTGAGATAGGAAAAATAAGAGAATCCCTTCTCCAGTGCTTCGAAAAATAAAAATGTGTGATGTTGCATTCCACACACTGGATTGACTGGGAGTTCTCAAGTGCACGTTCTACAGCGGATGACTGCCTGCTACGATTCATGGTCACGGCTGACCCGTGGGCCATGCCCCCGGCCCTCTTTCGGGGGAGATGTGACGTACCTGCCAGCAGGACGCACACGACATAAAGGCAGATAGTAGTCAGAACAAACGTCCGCGTAGCTCAATTGGTAGAGTGACTTATTCCGGAATGAGGGGATCCGGGTTCGAATCCTGGCGTGGACAGAATGACGGAGAAATTTACTTCGTTATAATCTCTTCGTCAGTGACACTTTCGCAACGTTTCATATTAACTTGATGCCAAGCGATATTTGATACCATGTGCCGTGTGTTGTTTTTATTAATCGACTTACTATTGTATTACCAGCATCATACTTTATGTTACCAATTAAATATAAATCAAGATGGAAAGGCATTTAAAGCATTTCAGTATTAAGGGTATTCGGAACGAATATATTTCACCAAATTGAACATTGTCTTATTAAACCTAGCCATATAAATAATATAACCGGCCATACGACCATACCGCTCGAAATATCGGTAATTAACGACCATACCGACGAAACACCCGTACGTGTAGAGGATCACTGACCCCCGAATCGTCCGTCTACTCTCAGTCACCACTATTGTCACCAAACAAAGAAGTGAACTATAAGTTGGTTTCTTCCGGCGCGAGAACATTAACTCATATGATATAGGATATTTTTTCTGTGGGAGATTACCGTGATTCAGTGATTTTATTAGGATACGTCTGATTGTCAGTGCATATGAAGCGAACAGATTGGAGGTTTCATATTTTCACCCAGCACTAATTCTTTATTTATTTTAGTTTATATTTTTATTTTTTTTATTTTTTGTTTATCTGTAAACAAAGGAACGGAAATTTGAAAAGCAGCAAAAGGCATCATTATGGTATTCTGCGCGACACACAAGTTTTGGATCCTGGTCAGTACAGGTTTAAACCTTTGAGTCGTATTGGTGTGCACGTTCCTCTGCTTCGTTATTTCGGTTATTGTCATAAAAGCAAGTACGAAAATGAAACATTTATAAACTGAGATGGAATGCACTGGACCTTCCGGGTGACCGACTCTTTAGAGGCTCAGGCTTCTGGCTAATTTCCGGTGATGGATACGAATCCCAGTTCCAGTACGGGCGGGTGTCAGGTTTTCTCTACCGCGCTGGCTCTCCCCCCTTATATTTAGACAGCGGCACTAAATTAGGGGAGGGCGACTTCTTTCAGCCTTAGATGCTTACGGTGGTCGTTAACACCTAAACAAACAAACAAAAGGAAAGAGCACTATGGAAAGAAAATTATCAGCAGCAGCGATTCCCCTTTCCACTTATATTGGGGACAAATAATCCTGTTAAAGATGAAGACACGAAAATGGAGATGATGAAGAGTTTGAACATTCTGAAACAAACAGGTAAAATAACTGAAAACTGCGTTTAATCAAATGACTTCCGAATACAAATGCCTCTTAAACTTTTTTTACGGTTTCAGAGATATTGTCTTTGCTTCTATAAAAAAATCAAATATCATGAATACGATTAGGATCTCTGTGCTGATTTGAAGGTGCTTGGGTTCCTCTTGGGCCTGCAGCCTGCCTTTACATATCCTTGTTTCCTTTCCTTCTGGAATTAACACGAAATCTCTGACATATACAGAGATTCGTGTCAATTCTAGTAAAACACTACCGAACTAACGAAAGCTGTTGGTCATACAGACTGCATCGCTTCTTCTTTTTGACTCATGCCACAAAATGAAGATTCACCAAAACTCCAACTTCATAAATTGTGTTACATCTATTAACGCCTAAGGGCACGAAGATATAAGTATCAGATCTCATTATCCGCCCTCGTGGCCGAGTGGTCAGAGGCACGGGCTTCAGCCTATTCGTTGGAGCAGGGCCCGGGACTGAGTCCCGAAAGAGGCTTGCGTAACGTATGTGCGTCTTATGGCGCTGGCTCTCTTCCTTCCGTGGAACCAGTTAATCCAAATTACGAATAGACGACTGCGTATAGCCCTTGGTGGTGGTCCCTAAATCCATAACCCAAAAAAATGATCAAATCTTATTAACGACACGATAACCATGCCACCAGGTGGCGCAGTGATCAAAGCGCTGGCTTCTACCTGTTTCTCCAAGATGGGTCTAGGTTCGAATCTCGGTGAAGCACGGACGCTGTCCTTGTCTTACGGCACTGGTTCTCTCTCTTCCCTGGAATCAGTGGCCCTAAATTAGGGATAGGCGACTGCTTATAGCCCATTGAGTTGTTCACGGTGATTGTTAAACCCCCAATAAATAAATTAATTCTCATGGTTTCGTTGTTTCCATATCAGTTCTTCCCCAGGATAGATTTTTTTTTCTTTTGTGCTGTCATACAGGCCAGTTGCATAAAATTTCGTGGGATTTCCCGTTTTGTCTGTTCCAAGGAAAGTTTTCTTCTACGGCCGTTGTTTTTTAGCACGTCTTTTGCAATAAAAGATCGTGCTTATGTTACCGGTTTGTCCGTCCGTCCCTCCGTACCCACAATATATCTGCAACTATTAGTCTGATTTGATAAATTCTTTTTGCATTGGGAAGCTTGAAATATGCGAATGATGATCCGCTATTTCGTTTTTTTCTACGATGTACAATTTCGCCGCTAGAGGGCGTAAGTGTAGATGATGTCGAATTCAAAAATACGTTTTATTCCACATATTTGCTTCTAAACATCCGATTGAAAATATTTTTTTATCTTTCTATTCCATTTATGTCGAAGTGTATTTTAGATATAGCTACTTTTTCAGATTACGCATAGATTTTCCGCTAGGGGCGTAAAAGTAAATTTCATTTTTCCCGATATCTTTTCTTCTAAAACTCCGATTTGGAAACTTTTTTCTTCAGCGGATACACCTCCTGATGGAAAATCTTTTGTGTATAATTTCTAATTTTTGGTAAAGAATACTTTGGCCACCAGGGAGCGTAAGTGTTAGTTTTTGCTTCTGACGTATTTGCCATAAAATCTGAGCTTCTAAAATATCGATTGAAAAACTTCTTTCGTGGACTCATGCCACTCACATCTATAAACCTTTTCGGAATATCTTCTTTTTAAAATATTACACAGTTTCTCCGCCAGGGGGCGTAGATGTATATCGTATTTTTGTCAATATCTCTACTTCTAGACGTCCGATTTCAAAAATTCCTTCTTTGTTAGATAGTGTTTCCAGTGTGACATGTTTTTCATATAATTTCAAAATTTTTCAAGTAATTCATAGACCTTCCGCTAGAGGGCACAAAAGTAAATTGCGTTTTCTGCGTTATTTCTGCTTCTAAAACTCCGATTTGAAAAATTCTTCCTGTATCGCATACAAGACCTGATGGAAAATATTTTTCACATAATTTCTAATGTTTGGTAAAGAATGGTTTGACCACCAGAGTGCATGAGTGTTAATTTCTGCTTCTGATGTATTTGTAGCAAAATATGGGCTCCTGAAAACTCGACTAAATTTTCTATTTCTTGGACCGATACCGCTCATATGGAAAAACCTTTTGAGAATACTTTCTTCTTAAAATTATGCATGGTTTTCCCACCAGGGGACGTAAAGTCACATCTTATTTTTGTCAATATCTCTGTTTCTAAGAGTCCGATTTGAAAAGTTATTTCTGTGTTGGAAAGCGTTTCCAGAGCGAAATGTTTCTCATATAAATTAATGTTTTTCTTAACACACAAGTCTGCAACCACAGGGCCAAAGCTCACGATCCCGTTTACAGCAATATCTGAGGGATTAAAAACCCCATTGAAAAACTTCTTTCTTCCGTCACATACTATTGTTTTCCGTACCGGTTCTATTGACTTTGAATAGCTTTGATAAATTTAATTTGCGTCAGAACGGATTCAAAAGACGTGCCTATTACACCCGAAAATTCGGTGTCATCTCTCTTGTTAATCTTATTATCAGCCGCAATGAGCGTGCAAACAGTAAATAATTTTGTGCATGTGTATGTGTGTGCGATTCTGCCTCCTTTCATCGCTACAAGTAACACAAATATAATATTTTGAAACAAATTACATAATTTTATTCGTATCTAAAACTGAATTGAAATTTTAAGTATCATATTTATTTTATTAGCATTTCAGTAATGCAGTCAACCTAATCTACATCACTTATTTTGTTGCACAGAAATATAATTGTTTCAAAATGATTTTTTCTTATTAAAAATATTAATCATACTACACTGCCGGACAATTGCTAAGGACAGATGACAATAGCAACGATAGCAACCATAAAATGGAAGGCAGGAAAATGTGGAAATTAGCATAAGTGCGGGATACAGTAAGACGTGTTGTGCGTATGCAAATTTTGGATTGCCGAACTTGTTCGTGACGTCATAGCGCTGATAAAAGATATAAAGGATTTGACGCGTATTGACCGTTGTTGTTCAAACGCCAAGTTGAAAGGGAAAGAATCAATTGACAAACTTGCAATTTTCAGTATGTCTTCCCGACATCACCTAGATGATTTTACGCGTCGCCGTATTATTGGCAAGATTGAAGAAGGGTGAAAAATAAGAGATGTTGCCAGGGAGTTCGACGTCAGCCACAGTGTATGTTTCAAGGCTTTGGAAATCATTTAAAACAAATGGAGAGTGTAGCAAATGTCACGGGGAGGTCGTGTTCGCAGTACGACACCTGCAGATGATCGGTACATAGTGCTATCAACAAAAAGACACCGGCGCAGCACAGCTAGTGAGGTAGCAAATCAGTTTATGGCTGCTACTGGCAAGCGGATCTCCCGAAAATCTGTCGCCAGACGTTTGCATGAAGGAGGACTATACGCCCGCCGTCCTGTTGTGTGCATCCCATTGTCCAGACGTCACCGTACCGCCCGTTTGCAATGGGGCCATCAACATCGCAATTGGACTGATAACGACTGGTCTGCTGTCCTCTTCTCGGATGAGAGTAGATACAGTTTATCGTCTGATTGTCGACGACAACTGATCTGGCGTGATAGTGGTACTGCATATTATCCAGCAAACATACAGGACAGGGACCGATATCCGACATGGAGTGTCATGGTATGGGCTGGCATCATGATCAAAGGCCGTACGTCCCTTTATGTGCTTCCAACTGGGACTATGACTGGCCAACGATACATTAATGATGTTCTGCTACCTCATGTTCGCATGTTCCGTGGTGCTGTCGGTGATAGATTCATTTTCATGGACGACAACGCAACATGTCATCGAATAGTCGCTGTCCAGGAGTGTCTTGAGAACGAGGATATTCAACGCTTCGTATGGCCAGCACGTTCTCCAGATCTGAATCCCATTGAAAATGTGTGGGATGCTTTGGGGAGGAGTCTTGCTATTCGCCAATGCCCTCCAATAAACAAGGACACGCTCATCCGTGCACTGACAGAGGAATGGGATAAATTACCCCTACAGCTGCTTGATAATGTTGTGCAAAGCATGACACGACGTGTGGAATCTTGCATCGCCCTCCATGGTGGCCATATCCCGTATTGACATCTTACGCCGGAACGCCTGCGGACGGTAATTGCATTTTTTTTCACGTTTACGTATTCTGCACAAAATGGCCTGTTTGTCCCTTGAACACGTTCCAAAGCCTTCTGGATTTCAGAGCACAATAAATTGTCTTTCTTGTAATGTCCTGGCATTCTGACATTATTTTATTTCACTTGGCATCCAACCACACTTACTTTTTCATGCGCTATATAGCCGTTTATGATCCGTCCTTAGCAATTGTCCAGCAATGTATTACAATGAAATGACTATTTTCTCTGGAAAAAGCTATTCTTTGGAGAACCCAGAACTGTTCGAAAACGCACATGCGTTGAAAGGTATACATCTGCGCTTGACTATCCGGAGACATGTGAGCTGATTTTTACGTTTCTTTGACTACCAGTGAAGGACGGAGTCTTAGACACATTTCTTCCAAAGCCAAGAGATTTTAGAATGTTTTATTTTGTGGCAGTTGTTACAGAAATTATCTAAATAGACAATTAGTAATTGAGCTGCAGAGAAACGTTTCTTCCACTACAAGGAAAGAACGGGTCTGAAAAAGTTTATGTTTCATGAAACTTTACAAAAACCACACATATTATTAGTGACACAAAGTTCTCATGATCTGCGCTTCTCTGTTTCCGTATGGGCTGTTTCATTTCCTGCATTTGCAAAGCAACTACTAATCTACCCGGTGAAAGGAAACAAACTGTAAATTTAACTGGCGAAAAGGAAAACTGATTAGCCCTTTAACCACCTGAAAAGGCAGCTCGATCTAATATATTCATTGTCCAAGTAGTGTGTCCAAAGTCGCTGGAAAAAATTAGCCTGTGCATCAGAAAGCATTGCTTCCTCCTTTGTTTTGTAATTCAAAGTGGCCATTTAAGGGAATTATCGACACATAATGCTAAATGTGCTAACCGCCCTGATGGCGCAGTGGCCAAAATGCTGGCTTCTGACTATTCGTCCAAGATGGGGGTCCGGATTCGAATCCTGGTGAGGCATAAACATAAATGTTGTGCTTGTTTTACAGCACTGGCTCTCTTTCCTTTCCCCGGAAACAGTAGCCCCAAATTAGGGACGGCAGACTGCTTATAGATCATCGAATTGCTCACGGTGGTCGGTAAACACCCAGATGAACAAACAAAACATTGGCAATGAACCTATGAAAATGGTGAGATGTTTGAATCCTTTGTTTCCACACAGTGACATGATATCCGTATTAGAGGGACTATTCCTCGCCAATCATGCGGGGGTTTTTTTGGGGGGGAGGTTTAACGACCACCGTGAGCTATATGTAGTCGCCCTTCCCTAATTTAGGGACACTGGCTCCAGGAAAAGGAGAAAGCCAGTGTCGTAAGACAAACACGACAACCATGCTTCACTGGGATTCGATCCCGGAGCCAACACGGACGAATGGTCCGAAAACAGCGATTAGACCGCTGCACCACCAGGGTTAACATCGTGCGTTTTGTCACGGAGCAGAGAATAAGGGTCTAGAATGGTGTGCATATACGAGCAAGAGGTTTATGGCCGGGACTGCTCAGATGAGAGGGGAAGCCAATTACTTTGTCGTAGCTTTCGTAAAACCCGGCTGTTGTGTGACCACTTCTGCTTGGTTAGTTCAGCCGCAACTCCCGTTTAAAAGGTTAAAATATTCGCTCATCTTCTTTCAGGTGGCGATTTTTTCAAGTATTGAAGCAGATGTTTAAAAGCTAGCAAAGAACAAGCCCCGTTAAACAGTGCGACGGAAATGAAACATCATGAGCAATTTTTCTGATACGTGCTCTGCCATTAAAATTTATAATATTTCTCCGGTGCGTTAATGAGTTGTTTTTAAATAATATTATACTTTTTGCGAATTTTCTGTATTCTTCGCCTATATTCTACTTATGACCTTTCAAATGCTACTTTTTTATAGTTCTACATTTTGAAGCTATACGTTGTGCATTTTTAAGCTTTCTGAGTTTGAAGTTACTTTTCTGCGACATAGATGAGTACACGCTAAATCATCATTTTTACTGAGCTCACGAAAACCTCCCATTTCGTTTT
Organism: Macrothele yani; assembly: GCA_039090855.1. Classification (NCBI taxonomy): domain Eukaryota; kingdom Metazoa; phylum Arthropoda; class Arachnida; order Araneae; family Macrothelidae; genus Macrothele; species Macrothele yani. Next base: position 100,837,234 of record CM077002.1, on the reverse strand, counting down.
TATATCATGTGCTTGTGGCCTGCATATTTCACACTAAAATCCATTACGGCCCGCAATTGCCATAAAGTTTCCGGCTCCTGGTCTAGCTATTCAGAAAACTTTATTTATCTAGGAATCAAGCTAAGGAAGCTTTTCGAGAAGAAACTTTATAGCTCCAAAGCTTCCTTGACCAAAGTTAACACGACTTGTGCCTGACCGGAACAATAAAAACGTGGAGGAAAAAGCCTGGTATTATCTTTTAATCCTCTTGGAGAAATAATTTTGGAGCGAGACAGCATTAAACAATAATGTGATGTGAGCATAAGCAAAGATAAACATCGTACTTATGCAGACTCGTGAAAGTAATGTAATTAATACTTCCCGTGGTTATTGTGAAATGTTTACTTAAAGTGTTCCTAATATTTTGTCTTCGAACTGTGGGAAAGTTTCCGAGTTCTTTAGGCTCTTAGAATTAATTTATCTCTCCCAAGACACTTTTTTTAAATAATTTAGTAACAACCCCGCTAATGAAAATTAAGATATTCAATTAAGGTTGAAAAGAACAATATTCGCGCTGATCTTATTAAAAGTTAATACGATTAATTCGAATTTAAGTACACATTTTAATATTGCTCATTTAAATAATAGAGAACTTAAGCACCTATTTGTATTCGTCATGAATTGAACGCAAACCAATGTGGCTATTGATAAAGGTATTAACTTTATCGATAGCCGCATTTAGGAAGGTATTAAGGCAAGGAAATTTTGAAAATGAGGAAAAGCAAGAAGCTTGATTTTCTACTGAATATCCTAATTCCCGTTTCCAACTGAAAATATAATTTCTATGAAAATGAGAAGCATTGCGCTAAGGATTGTTTGTTGGAACCACCTATTAAAACCATGTGATGTCTATATTTCGTTATTTCATGGAATTGCTTTTACATAAATGGAATGATTAAAAATTTCCGGTAGGGCAGTACGGCCCGTAATGAGTATAGCACTACTACAAAACACATTGCCTCTTTAAATCTTCATGCAAGATGGTGTGGTTCGTCTCAATGAGTACAACTGAACGTGAATTGCAACTTTGTCTCATGAACCTTGTGACGTTTCAATAGCTAATAATCATTTCAGAAGTAGCCAACACAATCTCAGGTTTCTCTTTGTTATTAATAGCTCGGTGTTTGAATGTCTTCTCTAAAGTGTTGTACAGGACACCGTACTGAGATCATTATCGTAACCTGCTGCTATCAGACGCCAATGAATGTAGGATGCTGTCTGTATGTGAGAACTACATCGTTCAGAGTTCGCAATCGCAATGTCTTTAGATTTGATTTGCTCTACACATTATCAGCTGTTTATACATGACTTTGCGTGATGTTGATGTGCATTATCTGTGGTTCAACTGTCTTCAAGATTTGATACGTTGTTTGGTACAGCCGTACGATACTTGTTGTATCTGTGTGTGAAATGAGTGGCGAACAGCAGATGTCTACAGTGAAATAAATTATCTCCGTAGTGGTCCAATGTACTTACTTAATATGTGGGTAAACGAAAAACGAGCTGTAGATTTATTAGAAAACTGCTCTTTTTTATCAAATTATTTCCGGTAATGTTAATAAAAATACATTATGCATACATTTGCAGAGATGAAGAACATAAAGAATTAGATTACATAATGGAAAATTAAATACAAAATGTTTTCAAATATTCCGCTCGCCTTCTATACATAAAGGCGACCTATGCCTACAAAGTGCATTTGTACACAAAGGCCGTCCCGGTGGCCTTGCAAAAGGTACATTTCGCCAGCCCCCCTTACAAATGTAGCTGTACTCCGTTCATCTCTGCAAATGTAGCTGTACTCCGTTCATCTCTGCAAATGTAGCTGTACTCCGTTCATCTCTGCAAATGTAGCTGTACTCCGTTTTCATGCTGTTTTAGGAACATTCAGCATAAGGTTCTCAAGGTATCACACGATATGAAAACATTTAGGAAATCGATTTTGGCTAATACCAGCAGTATGACAGAAGCTTTAGTAACACATACTTTCTATATGACGTATCAGGCGATCAATCATTTCTGAGCAGCCTTCGCAAATGTATTTTTTGTTTGTTTTTTTGGAAGTATAACGACCATCCTGAACAACTAAATGGGTATAAGCAGTCGTTCGTTTGGGTCACTGGTTCCAGGGCGTTAAATTTTGGATTTACGCCTCACCTGGAATTCGAAACTGAACCCTTCTCTGACGAGTGATTAGAAGCCAACGTTTCGTACAAAATGTAATCCCAGGCTTGAATGATATAAACTTTCTCCATAAAAGTAATCTCGCACCCTGGCAAAACGAAGAAGGATCGTTGTAAATGAAGTGGGTTTTTTTTTACTGTGGTGATTCTCCACGACTTCCTTGGTTGACGCAATGAACTTTCAGACGCATTCAGTAAGTGAGGATACTAATTGAGGCAATAGCAAATTTAAAGTGTGTTTATAAAACATATATGTGGTTTTCAAAAAGTTCTCTAATTAAGGAAATTTTGTGTTGCGGCTTACATACAGTTCGATGTAAATGATAGCTAACACCAAATTTAGTTTTGAATTCCAAATCAAATTACAGGTCTAATGAAATATCATGCTAAACATGATATTTCATTGCCTGATTCTTTTTCTTACTGAATACTTCGATTTAATATCTATCTAAAGATTTAAACTAAATGGATATCACTCCAGGTTGAGTTATGGAGGGGCATGTCTAACAGGGAGGCAGCCGTCCAAACGAATTCAGCGTTATCAGTATTTGAAACAAAAGCTAAACAATTTCAAGTGTTGTTTTTTTTTTCAAATTAAAACATGAATGTGCATGATTTAGCAATGACCAGGATTTCAACTTAGGTTAAATAATTTCCACTTTCTCCAAATAAGAAAACAAAAGTACATGATAATTAGTTATATCCAAAATTCAGTAATTTTTTAAATACGCCATCCCGCATAATGCATATTGGTTGTACTAAATACTTTCATTCCATTGTAATCGGATTTTGATATTCAGAAAAGTAGAGAGAACTTCTCAATCACGTTCATTGATGAAAGGATGCGATACTGATAACATGATAAAATGCCAACGGATTTTTTTCGTTTGGCATACCGGAAGAAATTTAGTTTATCAACATTGGTCATTATATTTTTTTCTTTTTCATCAAAAAAATTCATTTATTCAACAGCTACAGAGAAAACTGCCATTAAAGAAGATTAGATGGATGAATAATCACGAAGATATCTACTTTAACTAAACTCGCTTCACAATGATTCGAAGTAAATTTTTAGATTTCAATTTGAATTCACTTTTTCATGTTAGTAATAAAAGGAGTAATTAGAAACCAGTTAATTTCGTTCTGTAAGTTACGTTATTTAAATTCTTATGTCATATAAACAAGAAGGGGTCTATCTCTTGATTTATAATAATCACCAGTTACAATATACCAGTCAAGCAATCGATGGTATTTATTCAAAGCAAACCAACTTGAGGGACTATCGAGAATCCCTTTACGCAACTTGCATACATCAGAATCAATGACATTTATTAAAAGTGAATCAACTAATGAGATTTTCAAGAATTCCTCTACGTATCCGGCATACATTAAGACACATCTCAAGGCATGATTATAATGCATCATACATACATAGAAACATAATTCAAGGCACGATCATAATGCATCTTATACACATAAAAACACATCTCAGATCATGATTATTATAATCATCTTGCATACAGCGAAACACATCTCGAGGCATGATTAGAAAGGGGAAATGCCATCACATTATGTAAAACATTAACATCCGTTTGGTGTATAACCATTCGAATGAAACTTCAAAAGTCATCGTTATGAAAAGTACAAAAGCACTAAACCAGTTAGTTCTCAGAGCATGATTGTTATAATCATCTTGCATATATCGAAACGAGGTATGATTAAAAAGGAAAAAATACCATCACATTATGCAAAAAAATAACATCCGTTTGGTGTTTAACCATTCGAATGAACCTTCAAAGTCATCGTTATGAAAAGTACAAAAGCACTAAACCAGTTAGTCAAGAAAACATGAAGAATTCATCATTAGATTTCAAAACAACATGAGCTAAAAATGTAGGTGATCTGGTCATGATTTGTTGATACTTGTCGTTGATCCAACCGAACCCATAGACATAGACAACGTGGGTGCTCCAGAGCTCAGGTTTTCCAATGGGCGCATAGTACCCTTTGAACATTTTATTAAGCATAAAATCTGAAAAGAAATGACAAATTTTAAAACACTTAAAATTGCCCATTTTTTAATTTTCTTTTTAAGATTAGCAAGAAACCTTCCGATATCCGACTTTTAGGGAATCACGTTGTCCAGTTTGAAGCAATGTGTTACGAACTTGTCTTTTTTTTTCTCTTAAAGTAATCAGTCATCGTTTTGAGCAGTGCTAGCATCTGACTAGTTTGAATGTAGAACAACCGTGACGAGAAAGAAAACAAGCAATATGTTTAAACACCTGTCTGAATTATTGCTAAATAGGGATTTACAATGGCTGCCAGTAGCTCGCTGTTATCTGGCGTTCAGGGGCTCAACGGTTATATAAAACAAAGGGGGAGCTTGGAAACCACCTCCAAGGCTACAACTGAAAGAGAAAGGATAGGATGCGTGGTGCGAATGAGTCACCTATGAAAAAATTTGCTCCTCCATGCATCCACTGATTTCTCCTGTTCCTGTGAGCAGTCAGTAATTACCTGAGTCAACTTACGGCTTTCTGACGGACTCTCTGGATTGGAGGAAGAGTAATTGCCACCTTGCCCATGTTTCAGTTCATCTGGAGAGAAATCTAAGGAAATGAGTGGCGAAATCACCAAAATCTTTCTTTACTCACCGGAGAGTTGACTCATCCCTGTCGCATTCCGGCGTATCGGGGTGGTGAGCCAGGCAAGTTGCTTTGGTTGGTATTTTGCGTGTGTTTTGTACTTCGCCATTTTCCACGGAACAGAGACATTTAAATATTTGAAAAGATAAATTAATCTTAAGGTCCCCCAGATGTTTACTTTTTACTTCGAACAAATGTAGTGACGCATCATCCATATTTGGGTGACAAAGAAGGAAAACTTAAACATATATTGGCCCCAATCAAGAAAGGAAGGTATTTTCAGCAAAAGTGGAGAAACCCTCATTTTGTGGATCTTTCGTGAAGCAGAAATAGACAGTTTTTCTTCTTGTTCTGTAGCGCAGAGGTTGTTAAATGCAAAGCACACCTTCCATGTCTACCGCAGGTGACCAAAACGTTTTACTTTCATTTATGACTGATGCTTTGCGAAAAGCTTTGAATACAATGAAAAACTTTGGTACACGGCGCATGAAAAAATTTTCTTTGCATATCCCAGTCTGTTATTTATAACAACCATGTTTCTGATCCCTATGTCGCCACGTCTGGAATACCCCAAGGCTCTAACTTAGGACCACTTTTGTTTTCCATATACATTAATGACCTTCCTTTTTGCATTGATGGCCCTTGTCTCATGTTCGCTGATCATCTCAAGCTTTATCGCAATGTACAGACACTTGATGACTGTCTTGCTCTTCAAACGGACGTCAACAATCTGCTTCAGTGGTGTACGTTAAACCATCTCCACCTCAATATCTCCAAGTGTCATGTCGTTTCCTTTTCTCGGAAAAGAAACCCAATTCTCTTTTACTATAAAGCTGGCGACTATTAGCTGGATAAACGATGTCCAGGACTTGGAAGTCGCATCTGATTCCAACTTGGACTTCAAAAGTCGTATAAAAATTTTTTTACGTACAGCGTATAGAAATATTTGATTCATCATGCGACATTCTAAGTATTATTCGAATCCTCAGACACTTATTCGCATTTTTGAGGCTACATTCATATCCTCACTGGAGCCTGCGGTGATCATTTGGAGCCTTAGCTTCGAACTCTAGTAAATGAAATCGAGAAAGTTAAAAAAAAAATCTTAGACACCTTATTTACAAATCGACTGGTGTTTTCATCGCGGACATCCCGACGGCTGACCTTCTGTCATTGTTCAAGATGACCTCTCTGCAATCCTGAAGGAAAGCTCTCCAACTCAAGTTCCTGTATGGTATCATCAATGGAGAGATTAATGTATAACGAAGTAAATTTCTCCGTCATTTTTATCCGCGCCTGGATTCGAACCCGGATCCACTCACTCCGGAATAAGTTGCTCTACCAATTGAGCTACTCGGACATTTTATTCTGATTCCTATCTGCCTTTATGTCGTGTGCGTCCTTCTGGCAGGTACGTCACATCTCCTGGTACGTTACAAATGATACTCAAATTGTAAACCAATTAAGTTTCCGTGTCCGACGTTTATCAAGGACAAAATGTGAACTATTTGCAGTGCCATTTTGCAGGACTGATGCTTGAAAAAAATATCCGTTATACAAAATGTATCGACTTTACAACTCAGTTGAACAATGTTCAAATACTTTTAATGTAAGTCATAATTTTTTTCGTATAGCATATTCTGTAAGACTGTAAATATCACTTGGCAATGTAATTATCACTATAGCAATTCCTGTAACTACATATACCGTCTGTAGGGATGTGCTTACAAATAAAGAAATAAATGAATAGAGCAGCTACTTCAGTATGCCTTTGAACTTAAAAAGGACTTTATATTGCAATATGGATCTCATGTAGCAAATTTATCGAAATGAAAGTGACCAAAGTAGACCTCATTGAAATTATTTCATCTCAAAAGTTTCTGGCTCAGCAAGGTTTGGCAGTTCGTGGCCGTGAGGACGCAAAGTCCAATCAATACGTTGCAGTATAACGAAGTAAATTTCTCCGTCATTTTTGGTCTACGCCGGGATTCGAACCCGGGTCCCCTCATTCCGGAATAAGTTGCTCTACCAATTGAGCTACGCGGACCTTTTATTCTGATTCCTATCTGCCTTTATGTCGTGTGCGTCCTTCTGGCAGGTACGTCACATCTCCTGGTGCGTTACATCATCTCCCCCTTATTTTTTTTTTATTTTTTTTTTTTGAAGTGCTGCTCTTATTTTTCCTATCTCGCGGTGTGGAAATAACATCACACCATTGCGAGATTGTGAACGGTCGGGTCATCCGGATAGTTCGGGCGCCATTATAACGAAGTGAATTTCTCCATCATTTCTATCCGCGCCAGGATTCGAACCCGGGTCCACTCATTCCGGAATAAGTTGCTCTACCAATTGAGCTACGCGGACGTTTTATTCTGATTCCTATCTGCCTTTATGTCGTGTGCGTCCTTCTGGCAGGTACGTCACATCTCCTGGTACGTTACAGCAGTTACTCAGTTTTTAACCCGATGATATCCCAGAACTGAAACATTAGCTCTTGCATACTAAATCATCATCAACAAAAACAATTATTAATCAACCGCTGGGTGAAAGTCTCCACAAGTTTCTGTTTTGAGCGAGTCTTCTCCATGTCACTGCGACATGCTTTCGAATTACATTCACTCATCTCCCACATGCTCTTCTTCTGGGTTTTTACCTATCAATTGGCATCCAGTCTAAATTTTCAGTTGTCAATCGGTTGTCTGTTCTTCTAGCAGTGTGTCCAGTCCATTGCCATTTTAGGGATTTTACTTTGATTATGATGTCTATAACATAAACGTCTTTTCGTACTGCTACGTTATTTTAAAAAATCACTATAGGATGAAATAGTTCCTAGATTAAACCTTAACGGCCAGACGAAACATTTAGAAACGGAAGTCAAACTTACGGAAATGATGCTTTATTTCTCCTGCACATCGTAATATAACATAGCACTTCACATTTTATACAACAATCAGTATCAACACTCCACATTAAACACACCACACCACGCCACACAGCACGCTCTACACACTCCAAGCAACTGTTTACTCGTAGTTTTTATCTCTCGTTCTTATCTAATAACAGGCACTCACGTTCATTCAACATCAATTATGTTGCCAACAGTATTCGTTTGAGAGAAAAGATATCACGTTACGTATAAAGTATAATTGAGAACAAACTCAAGATTTACATAGGGAAAGAAACTAAAAAGGAAAGTTAATTTAGAATATACGTCACATGTCTTCCATTCTTGTCGTTTCCCTGATCCATGAGATCCTCTTCTTATTCATCCTGCTTACACCAAGCAAGAACCTGTTCATTGCTCTTTCAGTTGTTTAGCCTCTCATTATCTCTTTCAGTTAAGGTCTATAACTCTTCTCCATAAGTAAGAACTGTAAGGATGCACTGATTAAACACTAGACATAAGGGTAAATGGCTCTTGAAAATTGCACTGTTTTTCCCAAATGCTCTTCCAGCAAGTTTATACGGCAATTAATTACTTATTCGATGTCGCCTTCACTTGATATCTGTTTCCCATGATGAATGTAGGTGTAGGTTACCTCTAGTTTTATCTCATTAATTGCTAAATCTTCAGTTCTTATAAAAGCATTGTACGTCAATTTTGTTTTCAGAAATTTCATTTTTAATCTCACTTGTTTACTCTTATCAGCGAGTTTGTGGATCATACTCTGCAGCTCTGAGGAGTTGCCCTCAAAAATGATTATTTATCAGAAAAAATTAAGGTAGGTTGAATAGTTTCTATAAATCTTTATCCTCTTGTATTCCCTGTTCAATAATTGAAAGACATTCCGAAATTACATGCTGTAACACATACTGTCTTTTTAGCTTTCCGTTTTTGTTATGTAAATTTTATTACTTCTGGTGACGCTTTCCGTATTGAACATTACGTGTGAACTTCCATGAGTTTCTCTTCTTTTGGAATATGGCATTTATCTGTCAGTCAAGTCATGCTGACTGATAATAAATATATGGACCACCCAAAATGTCTGACTAATTGGGTCCCTCCTCACGTCAGTTTTTACGACGTCCAGGAATGTGATCTACTGCTGGGGCATCGATAGTAGTGTGTTATTACACAGTCGAGTCACATCATTGCGACCACCTCCTACTTTTGACGTCAGCTGCGCGTAGCCAATGAAAGAAGGCACGTGACCTGACCTAGCTTGGAGGTTATATAAGGTGTGCTGTAGGCAGTCTGAAAAATATACCCCGAGTACTGGCCCCCGGTAATAAATAAGGGCGTGTTCCTCCTCCTTTCTACTTCGCTTCCGTGTCACTTTCCTATCGGGCACTCTAGAACAAATCTCCTAGCTTCCTATTTCTAAGGGTTGTTTAAGACCTGGGGTCAGACACTCCCCTCCTAAAATCCTCTATATATGATCATGATCATGATCTGAAAACATATCACTCGTTGCTGTCACTGATCAAAGGAGCGATTTATCAGATTCGCAAAAAGGTATAATTATCGGCGTTCGGGCCAAGGGTGGCAGTATTTCTGAAACAGCGCAGTTTGTAAACTGTTCGCGTGCTGCCGTGGTTAAAGTGTATCGTGATTGGAGAAATGGCAACCATTGCGAATAAGCGAAATGGAAACTACAGAGCACCACGTGCCACTGATGTGAGAGGTGAACGTCGGCTGTGAAGGTGTGAGGGCCGATCGACACGCTACACTAGAGCAACTCAATGGCCGAATGAAGCAGAGCGCAACCGGAAGTGTGTCTGAAACAACAGTTCAGCGGACCCTGCTGCGTATGGGGCTCCGATGCAGACGGATGGTCAGTGTACCTATGCTAACGAAGGTGCATCGGCAGAAAAGGCTTACGTTTGCAGGACAATACCGAAATTGGATCTCCGCTGATTGGCAAAGGATTGCCTTCTCCGATTAGTAATGTTTTCTGCTTCATCGAACGGATGGACGTTGCTGTATAAGACGAGAAACATCGGAGAACAAACACTCTTCAACCATTGCTGGAAGAACACAAGCTGGTAGGGGTAGCGTTAAGGTCTGGGGAATGTTTTCATGGCATTTCCTGGGTCCACTCATTCCTGTGGAAGGCACTATGGACCGAATTCTTTAGGAATACATCCTTGCATACCACGTACACCCATGCATACTGATTGTCTTACCTGGGGAGGATGGGATTTTCCTGCACGACAATGCGATGTGTCATACATCTGGAAATGTCCGAGAGTGGTTGGAAGAGCACGATGAAGACTTCAAAGTACTTCCCTGGCCCCATAATTCCCCAGACTTAAACCCATTTGAGCATCTGTGGGACCACTTCGATCGTGTTGTTCGCTCTATGGATCCTCCACCACGCACCCAGCAGCTGTCAGATGCACTGCAGTCAGCATGGCTCCACATACCTGTGAACACCTTCCAGCATCTTATTGAGTCACTCCCATCCCGTCTAGCTGCTCTCCGCGCTGTACACGGCGGTTAATCTGGATATTAGATGGTGGTCACAATAATGTGACTCGAACGTGCATATCCTGTAATATCTTTGACAGCAGAGGTTTTAAGTTTTCGACTATTTCAGCAAATTAATTTCGCAAATTATTGTGAATGTTTCCTATTAGAAAAGTAATGAACTCTGAAGCATCATAGTGTTTTTATTGAGACTGCAACCTCCTCCAAACATCAAAACACTGATTCAGCTAACGTCATGATGATGAAACACTGATGCGTTGCAGATACTTTCACGATAGCACCGATGCATGCAGCTAACTTTGGCGCGTCAATTTACACCAGATGTTGTTTACAAAAGAAATCGCTGAATATCTTCGAGTTATGCGTAAAGGTTTTAGGATTTTTTTTCTTTTTGCATTTCCTGTTCTTATCACATGTTTTCAAGCTTGGAATGAAATACATTCCAAGAAGGAAACAGGAACAGAAAAATAAACACAACAGGTGATTTTTCACCTATAAACATAAAATTTGCGTGTCTGTCTCTCTGTCAGTCTGTCAGTCGCCTGCAAAAGAAATTACTTAGGTTGAGGTTTGAAATTTGGAAGAAACCTGCAGAGGTGTGTGCACCTTTGATCCTTCTTTCTTTTAATTTAAAATTTCAAAAAAAATTTATTAATTAATTTATATTTAAAGCTCTCAACTACTGTGGAACAAACCATTGTTGGAATTCGATCTTGCTATTTATTGTACCATAAGCTCACGCAGCAATCTTTCATTTCACTTTTATGCAACATTATTTCATTATACTGTCGCGTAATAATATTTCATTGCAGTATTGTGTAAACTACGAGTACCTCACAACAAACGTGACAGAGCGACAATATTAATATGTAGGTTGGGTAAAAATATTTTGGGGCTGCACTTCCTGTGTATTACGTGTATCCTTCCGCCGCAGTTGTATGTGTGTCTGTTTCAGATTTAGACCGGCTCTCCGTTTGTCATCATGCACTATAAATAGTTCCAATCTGTTTCTATGGGAAGAACTGGGCCGTGGATGGCCAAGCAGCCACATTTGTGACTGCCACGGAAAAATCTTAGGATCGATCCCAGTCAGGTACGAACGCTCGAACCACTAAATACCGACAGTGTGTTGGATGGGAGCGTTAAGCCGTCGTACCCCAGGTACTGGCCCCCGGTTATAACTTCATATTGACTACTTCATCTTGACTATTTATTTATTTTATCGTGACGTAATCTGTAACCACCAACGTTCAACATTGAAACACAACTGACTGTCAAGAAATTCATGTCAAATGTCCTAGTAGTGACCATCATGACTTGCATGTCACAGGGGACCACGGTTTTATTTCATGCATTCTAATCATCTCACCTGACCTTCCATTTCCGTTTAAAATGCCTGCAGTTTTCTGTTCGTCTTTATTTCGTCAGGAATAAGAAAAAGATAACGGGTCAATCGTTAAAAAATGTTGGATTCAGCCTGTAAAGCCCATGCTTTTTCCATGGCCAGTTTTATGTTGGTTGCTCCAGTGTTGGGAGAAATGAAACTTCTTCCTTCATCTTGGCTCCCAAGAAAGAACACACCATGTCGTTGACACACAGGCTCTTCAAAGATACACTTACTGTCGCTTCGGAAGAACTGTACATAGCACCAATCACAACACAGGAGGAAAATGTAGATCTTTCAAATATTTCCGAACGTTCCATTGTTCACAGTCTGTAAAGACTGCTAGGTTCTGCTGATTGTTCCAGCACCAGCACAGATATTTTCAAACTTTTTAGTACGACTTTTGTAAAAAAAGTTCGTGCTTATTTTATCAATTTGTTGGTCCGTCCGTCTGTTTCTGGACGCCATATCCCTGCAACTATTAGTTCGACTTGAAAAATCCTTTTTGTATTGGGAAGCTTGAAATGTGACAAAGGTTATCCTTGCTTTCCGGTTTGTCTACGATGCATAACTTTGCCACCACAGGCTGTAAATTCAGGTTCTATGAATTTTAAAATACATTTTATTCAATATAGTTCATTTTACTGAATATGCTTCTAAACATCCAATTAAAAATTATTTTGGGTACAGTTCTTTTTTCAAGTGACGCATAGTTTTTCGGCTACGGAGTATAAAGTTAAATTGCGATTTCCCTGATAACTGTGCGTCTAAAAATTCTATTTAAAATTTTTTTTAGCATTGGATAAATATCCTAGCGAGAGAGATGTCCTGTATATACACTGCTGGCCACCCAAAATGCAACACCAAGAAGGACACGAGATAGCAAAGCCAGATTTACTGGACACATAACAACAGATACAAAGATGAAACGATTGAGCTTACAGGCCCGTGCGACTTGCGGAGCACGCAGACATCAATAGTTCGTGTGGCCAATATGGCTGGCAATAACGGCCGCTACACGCCGCGGCATCGAACGAAAGAGGCTTTGGATGTGGGCTTGCGGTATATCGGTCCAGGCTGCTTCCACACGTTGCCACGGTTCATCAGGTATAGCTGCGGTTGGTGCTTGCCGGGCCACTCGGTTGCCGATCAGCGACCAGACGTGTTCGATGGGCGACATATCGGGAGAACAGGCGGGCCACGGCAGCAGTGATACCTGGTGGGCCGTAAAGAACTGTTGCACGATGCGTGCCACGTGCGGGCGCACATTGTTCTGTTGAAACGCGGCCGCTGGCAGGTCCTGCAGGTAAAGGAGGATTATAGGCTCCAAAACGTCGGAAATGTAGCGGTGGCTGTTCAGTATACCGGCGATGCGTACCAGAGGGGTGCGGGTGTCATATCCAATTGGGCCCCAAACCATAACGCCACGCGACGGACCGGTATGGCGATGCAGAATGCAGGCGTCATACAGTCTCTCGCCGCGGTGCCGTAACACGCGGATCCGACCATCGTGGTGTTGCAGGCAGAAGTGGGATTCGTTAACGAAGACAATGTCGTGCCATTCCGCAGTCCAGGTGCGGCGTTCAACGACCCACTGCCGCCGCACTCACCGGTGGTGTAACGTCAATGGTAATTGGAGCAATGGGCGCCGTGCGTAAATTTCGCGCTCCTGCAGACGACGTCGAACGGTACGTGCTGACACAGGTTGTTGCGCAATACACCCTAATTCCTGCGTTATCGTTCGTGATGTGGCGGGGCGAGCCGTCAATGCCCGCCGCACAACATGCCGGTCCTATCGTTCGGTGGTGTGCCGCGGCTGCGGCAATCGCTCACGTCGGTCCGTCCGTTCCTCCTGCACGCACCGAATCCATACTCGCCTCACTGTGGCTGGATGTCGTCCCACACGGGCGCCGATGTCTCTGTACGATAAACCGCTGTCGCGATATGCCACTATTCGACCTCTGTCGAACTCCGAAACGTGCTGGAATGACTACCGTATTCTGCGACGAGGCATCAGGAAATTTCCTCCGCACAGGCCCGGCAGCACAACACACTTCCACTACTTACACCCCGACTTCTGTACACCCTTCTTATAGTGCTACTCGGTGGCGTGCCGGGCGCACATGATTTGCATATGCCCTGTAATGCTAATCGTTTGCATGTTCTCTCGCAGGCGACGCATGCTGCGAATTTCAGGCCAATCTGATGTTTCCTTCTTGGTGTTGCATTTTGAGTGGCCAGAAGTGTAATTTCAAATTTTTGAAAAGGATGGCTTGTCCACTAGGACCGTAAGTGTATATTTTTTGTTTCTGATATACACTCATCGTCAAAAACTAGTTGCGCCAAGAAGGAAGTAACCGACAGGAAATTAAACTTGGTGGGTAGGTTTAACATCGTGAGACATGCAAATGATTCAAATATCACGCTCGACCGCGCATGTGACTCCAGTAAAGTGGGGTCGTAGCGCTGTTCTTGACCAGCTATATAAGGCTGTCACGTTGCGCGTGCTTGCAATTCTGACTCGTGCTGTTGCTTTGGTTGCATCCTTTGCAAGTGAATTATGCATTGGAGAAAAGTTCGGAAGCAATTCGAGCAGTTGGAAGAGTTCGAGGGGGGCCACATCGTTGGGCTCCTGGAAGCGGGATGGTCCTATCGCCGTATTGCGCGCCATACCGGTCTTGTGGATATCACCATAACACCCTGTTGGCGGCAGTGGATTGAAAAAGGCATGCAGCAGCGACAGGAAGGGTCTGGGAAACGTAGACGAACCACAGAGAGAGAGGACCGACGGGTTTTCCGACATGCGCGGAGTGACCCAACAGCCACGACGCGGATATTCAGTGAGCAGTGGTGCCCTCCACGCATCGTTCGATTAGTGCCAGCACCATTGGCAGACGGCTGCACGACGTAGGGCTACAGGCACGCAGACCGTTACGACGACTACCCGTAACACAATTGTGTCGTCGCCAAAGGCTGCAATGGTGCTGTGCCAGACTCTCAAGGAGCCACTCAGAATGGCAGTAGGTGATCTCCAGTGACGAGTCCCGCTTTTGTCTTGGAGGAGACGATCAACGAATCCGTGTGTAAAGGCACCGTGGTCAGCGCCAGGATGAACGATTTGCTTTCGAGTGTCACACGTCCAGAAGGCCCGGTGTCATGGTGTGGGATGCAATTGCCTACGACGCCAGATTAACTTTGGTGTTCATTACAGGCACTTTGACAGCCCAAAGTTACGTTAATGAGGTCCTACAACCTGTGGCCCTACCTTTTCTGAACACTCATTCCAGTGCGATTTTCCAACAGGACAACGCTCGTTCGCCTACTGCTGCTGTCTCGAGAGCTTGCTTTCAAGGCACTGACACTCAGCCATGACCAGACCTGTCGCCGATTGAAAATGTGTGGGATGCTATTGGATGCGCTATCCACACTCCATTCCTACCGCACAATCTGCAGGAACTGCGTGAGAAGATTCAAGCTTCATGTGATGGCTTATCGCAGGACACCATTAGGAAGCTGTACAACTCCATGCCGAGAAGTCTGGCATGCTGTGTGAGCAAACATGGCGGCATTACGCCATACTGAGAGACACTACTTATTGGCGTGTAACTCAATAAATATTGCCCATATCAGTCTCAATGTTTAATCATTTATTGTTCCTGGTAACTTTTACCTTCTTCCCGAATAGCATTGCAATCCAACACGTCTTTCTGGGTGCAACTGTTTTTATTTTTTTATTTTTTTTTTTTTTTTTTTTGACGATGAGTGTATTTGCAGCAGCAATATCTGCGCTTCTGAGAGCTCGATTTAAAAAATATTTCGTGGTCATTTTTAAATTATTTCGTGGTAAGATACCACTCACCACGACAAGCTTTCTGAAAATACCTTGTGCTGAAATGAAAATAATGCATAATTTGTCCGCCAGGGAACGTAGATGTATATCTTATTTTTGTCGATATCTCTGCTTCAAACAATCCGATTTGAAAAGTTTTTATCTTTGTCGGAGAGCATTTCGTATGCGAAATATTTTAAATATAATTTCAAATTTTTCTTAACGCACACATGTGGGACTAGAGAGCACAAATTCACGTTTCCGTTTGCAGCGTATCAGCAGCAACATCTGCTCGTCTAAAACTCCGATGGAAAATGTCATTTTTTGGTCAGATACTACTAACTGCCAAAACATTATGCGCTGATTTACTGCTAAAAATAGTGCACAATTTTCCTGCTAAGGGCACAGATGTCTTTTCGATTTTGTTAATATCTCTTCTTTTAAAACACCGATTTAAAAAATTCTTTGAATGCCATATACTGTTTACCTTGTGGAGCCCTTTCCCTCTATTCGTGGGGATAGTTATCCTAACTCCTTTTCAAGCGCTAGTGGAGGGAAGTAGCTGTTTCTCTTGCTACATGCTTTATCGATGGTGGAAATGCGGTTGATTGTTTTGTATTTTTTGTAATGGGCTTGACTATGAATAACTTGGAAATATTTTATTCGTATCGGAACGGATTCAAAGATGTGCTCATTACAACCGAAAATTTGGTGTCGCCTTTCTTATTTTTAATTCCTTTCTTTTGATTACTGGAACATAGTTCGACTAAATGTTTGCGTGCCATGTAACCTATGCACGATTTCAGGAAAACAGGGGAAATGTTGGCCCAGAAGCTGATGAAGTTACTTTTTGTTATATCCAAGCAACGCTGGATTCCTTTGCTAATGTTCAATATGTTCAGTAATATAACTCTCCTATAGTTTTCTAACACAAACGCTCCTTACCATTGAGTTGACGGGTAAAGAGTTGGAAGAGTTGTAAAAGTTGACGGCATTGAGTTATTTTTCTTTCAAAAATACAAAGTAGAAATGCTGCTGTCCAAATTAGCAACTTGGATCAGCAGATAGCTATTCCATAAGATGTTTGCTTCTTCGGTATTTCTTTATTAGCTCACATGATATCTTAAGGTTCACATGATGCATGCTCAGTTGGGCATTTTCTTTTAAAACCGTTATTTTGCAAACTCGTCTAAGTGATCTTTACGTGCCTCGGTGCATTCTCAAAAGGTTTCAAAATATGCTTGAGGCAGTTTCAGAGCACTTAACGTTTCACTGCAGAAGTCTGTGGCTTTCTCTCTATTTCAGGGTATTTTAAAAGAAGCATAATTCACGATGGTCCATTTAATCTGAAAACCCTCTCATACAGCTCATACGAAGCATTCTGTTTATAAAAGGGAAATTTCGAAATTCTTGCTGAGTGTATTGTAAGAATTTGCTGACCTGTGACTCATTCTGTCAGTTACGTAGTCAGGATTTCGTTTCCGGGGAGGAGGGGATTTCCAGGATCCTATCTCACACTCTTAATGCATGTGTGCGAGTGTGTGTGTCACGTTTCAATTAAAATATTTCAGTTCAATTATATATACTCAATATATTTCAGTTCATTTAAAATACTGTATATGTTTCGGTTCAACTATAAAATTATAAATTTAAGTTCAATTAAAATAAATATCCCTATCCTCAGGTCTCTAGAATAGCGAGAAATAGAGATATGGTGACAAAACTTGGTAGGTAATAGAGGGCATGGCAGACCGATTTAGCAAGAAAGAAAATTAAGTTCGAAATCGAGCAGCTGGTGAAAAATGTAGGTGCAGGCGAAAGAAAAGAACAGACACGTCAGTTAACACTGGTTATTGACACCACAAACATTGTAGGAAAAATCTTCTGACTATGCTGAGCATCATAAAAAATTACTTGTGATATGCACAGCAGAAACGTCACTGGTGAAACCCGAGACATTAAAGGTCGTTCATATGGAAAGTTTCGTATGCAAATTTTCACATGCAAATCTGTCATGCTACGCCTAACAGGGTGAATACGGCAATGATCTGGCTGCCGGTAGTCATTATGACACTTGCAAAGAAGAACGCACAAATTTTATTATCAAAAGCAGTGTAACGCCAATAGTGCACTACGCCAGTATTGACGGATCAAAGGATTACAGAGAGGACCCCTTAAACTTGCGGCGTTGAGGAGAATGACAAGTAAGTTTGAAGACACTGGAGATTTGGGAATAGCATCGGAAAGAGGACGTTCGCATGTTTCCGAACATGTCGTGGATGAAGTTGGAGTTTCTAGTGCCGACAAGGCAAGCAGGAACGCAGTTTCGCAAAGCAGTGGCAGAGCAATGGCCCAACAGGTTCACTTTCCATAATCCGCAAAGTGCTGTGGTCTATCGAGGGATGTATTCGTATAAGAAAAATGTGATGCAAGGAGCAACGCTTGAACTCCGCTGTCTGATTCCTGGTCCGAATGGATTCTAACAGCCTTAGGCTGTAATGTTGTCAGATGAGGCCCATTTCATTATTACAGGGACGGTGAACTCGTAGAACAGACGGCAATAGGGAATTGTACTACCAGCTGTAGTCCATGCGTGAGAAATATGATGTGGCTTCACAACAGATTTCATTACTGAACCATTTTTCTTCGAAACTACCACAACCCGGGGCCCCGAAAAGTGCACTATAATTACTGAACGGTACTGCGCTCTTCTTCGACAACATGTTACTCATGCTTACTCTTCGGAAATGTTTTGGTAGCTACCGTGTTAATGCAAGATGGTGCACTTCTACGTGTTGGTTGACTGATGAAGGTATTGCTCGGCTGATCATTTGGCAATCAACGCATACTCTCTCGAGGGTTTCCTCAGTCCTGGCCATCCCGCTCACCGGAACTTACTCCTTGTGATTTCTGGTTTAGGGGATACTTGAAAGAAAGAGATTATCGGAACTCTCTCCCTCAAATCTGAAAACGAGTATCAGATGTGAAGTGGCCAACATCGACCGTGCGTGCTGCCAACAGCCTGGTCACATGCCGTTCTTCGTTTGCAGCATATCATCTCTTCTGATGGCCAGCATATTGTCCCGAAACGTTTGTGCTGCCATTAAACAATAAATTCACGCACGTGTCTGTTCTTTTCTTGCTTCCGAAGAGTCAGTGTTCTTCAAGTGGCGCAATTCTGAACTATATAAGATACGATACGAAGAGGAACTCGTATATCAGGAAAATGACACGAGTGAAAGACATCAGGACCAAAATAAAATCCCTCAAATGGCGATGGGCTGGACAGTGGACATATTATTGCTGGAGGAACTGACCACCAATGGATAACTGTAAACTTAGCTGGACATCAAGGGACAAAAAAGGCCCAAAAGAAGACTACATGCGAAATGCGTAGATGGACTTCAAAATCATGCTGGAGTGACCTGCACGAGAATGGCTCAAGACAGGTAATTTTGAAAGAAACTTGGGGAGATCTTCATCCAGCAGCGGATTGATATGGTTGATGGTATATATAATCACATGTACATCATCACTTGTATACATTTCATGTTATATTCTGTAATTATTATTTGGAAATATTTCAAAGCTATAAATATATTTTATTGAAGAACAAAAGGGTGGCCCCCATGGGTGTACAGACATTACATGCAAGACTTCTTCTGCACTAAGAGGAACATTTGAATTTACTGAAAGAAGAATTAAACCATTCAGACATTGCTGCTCAGTTTTGTTCCTTAGATCCGATTTAAGCCTCTTCGTCATCGGAAGGGAATGTTTACTTTCTGTTGAGAATGAGATCTTGCACAGAACATTTAATAGCCTGCGGATACTTAAGTAGAATTTCTCTTCACAGCTAACAACAACGGTAGCAACGTCTGAAGGGTTTTAATCTTTCCGGTGACAGTTTTCGTTTCCATTGCTCACACAAAATAAGATAGAATGAACTGTTGTACAAATCAGATTTTCAAACTAAGGTAGTAAGTGATGCAGTAAATTGACTTTGTCCGGCGATACTTTACAATTCCTACGGCACAGAATACTCTGTATTATTTCACGAGTACGGAGAGAAAGATGAGAAGTCAAAACACATAAAAAAAAGGGAGAGGGGATGCTGAAAGTGTAACACAGTATCCGTATATTCAAATTACACCGATGGGCTGTTACATTCTGACCACGTACCTAAGAAGCTGTAAGACAACGTTTAATCCGAAAAACAGCTGCCACTCGGCAAGGCATCGATTCCGTGAGGTGGCGATAGGTATTCTGGGGTATCTGGTGCCATAATGTCAACAGCAGGTTCTCCACTTCCCGTACATTTCGGGGTGGTGGTGATTTAGCGCGAACCCGTTTTTCCAAGTTAAATCACAAATGTCCGATTGGATTCATATCAGGTGAATTTCGAGACCAGGGCATTAACAGAAAGTCACCAGCATGTTCCTTGAACCACTCCTTGACGATTCTGGCAGTATGGCATGGCGCATTTTCCTGCTGGTAATGGGCATCACCAGCAGGGAACACAGTTGCCAAGAATGGATAAACTTGGTTCCCAACGATAATCAGATACCTGACAGCTGTCAGGGATTGTGCTATTAGGATAATGGGGCTTTAAATGTTCCAAGAAATCATTGCCCAAAGAATAACACCGCCGACGCCTGCCTGTTTCCTCCCAACAGTGAATCCAGGTGCCATATAGGCTCCCTTGGTAATCGACATATCCGCGCTCCGCCACCTATGTGATGCAAAAGGAATCTTGATTCGTCAGACCAATCCACTTTCTTCCAATCATCCACGGTTCAATCTCGATGATCTTGGGCTCATTTTATGCGTTGTTTGCATTGACGTGAAGTGAGCATAGGGGCCTGACTGGGTCTTCGGCTACGCAGGCTCATGCACAGAAGGCTGCGACAAACTGTGTGCTGTGACACATTGCAGTGATCACCACTCTTGTAGCTGCGGGTGATTTGTCGCACTGTGGCCCTATGATCGCTGTGAACAATGCGCGACAGTGTTTGCTCCACGCTGGCATCAGTGAGCTGCGGACGACCATCTGTGCACCACTTTTGATACGTACTCACTACAGCGGCACGTGTACAATCCACAAGATCGTAGTTCAATCCGAGATCGTAGTACGGAGGCGCCGTGCCATCACAATTTATCCTTTATCAAACTCCGATAAATCGGCAACTTTTCCCATTCTGACTCCGAATACTGTAGTAACCGAAAGCCACCACAGTATTTGTCATTTTTTTGTAGGACTTCCGTCCACAGTGAGTAGAGTTTAGGTCCCGGCCACCTACAGCAAGATCGCCTTTTGGGCAGGACACAGAAACGGAAGGAATGAGAGCAAGTCTAGTGACTTTGACAGAACAGTTTGTAGTGAGATTAGAGTACAGTAGATGGCGCCACCGTACAAGTACGATGTTGCACACAGAGAGGCGAGATAATTTCAGGACGGGCATAGGAAAGGATACCCATTTAACCAGTGGGTCCAGCCTGGGGTCCGTCATTTAACGTGGTCGTCCGATGCACGGCGGATATTTAGCGATTTTTAGTAAATCACACCATCTCTGAAAGATTAGCCCAGGTTCGAACCTGAGGACCTTGCATTGATAGTCTGACTCGCTAACCACTAAGCCATCCGCGGCTCAGTAACCGAAAGCCGGTCTACGGGTTATATATATACTGCTCAGTGAACTTCACCTGCGCCACCGTTCGGTCTGCAGACGGGCTCATTTCTCTAGGCTGGGGGTGATCATAATGTAATAGCTCATCGGTGTAAGTTGAAATAACCTCAATAAATCTCATAAATCTTTCAAACTAAAGGAGAAAAATAATGCTTAAAGTTGTTATATATCAATTTTCCTTCCTGGCCACGAGGACCATTTGTTTTGTATAAAATACTGGTCACGGAGACTTTGTTATGTATACCAAAATATACTTGTGATTTATATAACACTTGTAATTTCAAAGAAGGCACGTGATGTTTGTCAAAAAAAAAGTAGTGGTAGGGCAAAAAAAAAAGGTAATATGCACAAAAACATCAAAATTTAGGTTGTCGAAATGTCAATTAGTTAATTTAATCCGGTTCAGATCCTTGAACTCTGTCAAATGCAGAGGTGATTTATGTGCTTGACAAAAAAAACTGCACAAAATTTAATTCACTAACCTTGGATTCACTGAACACACATAAAACTATTAATAAAGGTGAGTCAGGACTTTTGAGGTATAAAAACTGACTTCAGTTATGTTTATTTGGCCAAAAATTGGCGATTTTTACAGATGTAATTAGTTTTTTTCTTTTGACACAAACAACCAATGGTGGCAGAAAAACAGCTTTTCTCAAAACACCCATCAATGCCAAAAAATAAGAGATTTAGAGTCCAATTCAATTTAGTAGGGTCTATACTTCCAATTTGTTACAAATATTCTTGAATTGTTTTACTATCTCATTACTACCATTCTAATTTTCAAATTTTCAACTCATATAACGTACCAAAATTTTACAGTACGGATCAATTTGTACTCTCTTGGAGAGGTTGTGTATACATTAGACAAAAATTGTCTTTTCAAATAGATTCACTAATTTTTTTTTTTTTTAACGTTCATCATTTTTAGCTACCTCAACTTTTATCACAACGACCTCAAAAACACAATGCAGAACAATACGTTCTACACAGAAATACACTTTGGCCAAAATAAAATACAATGTGTCTTCAGAGTGTAATGCATTACACCTGTTTCTGAAGTTGTTTTTGTTTGTTGGGTTATTTCAAACCATTTTTACCTCCTCCCTTTTTTGATCCTCCTTAAATTTAGTTGCATTTGTTTTAACCAACATATTACGTTAATAGAATTTCACTATGGACCAGGACATAATGAAATTATGATTATTCCAAAAAGTATAAAGACGCTCCTAACCACCTCGTGTAAACAACCAATTCACTACTTCAAAGGCCTAATAATGCACTTCACAACAACACAATTTTCACTTCCTAGTAAATTGCGAGAGTTAGCCCTGTTGTTTTTCAGGTAATTAACATCACAGTGCTGTATGGGACTCAGAGGTGATCACACCATTTTTGCAGGAGAACCCATTTTTTTCTTTTGTATAATCATCCGCCACTTGAGCTGAAGGTAGAGCAAGTCTGAGTTTGTTTTTTCCTGAGTCAAGAGAATCAAAGAACGTGGTGCTACTGGTGGCCGAAAAATAAAATGTACCAAGAGGTTACCTTCTGCTGTATTTATGCAGAGCATTCCCTTGTCTTGAGGGTCGCGGAGTTAATTTCCGTCATTGCAAGTGACAGGTCTTACCGACTTCTTGTTCGACTTGTAATGGCGTCCAACAAACGAGCAACGGGTCCGGAACTCTTCCTTCCACACAGCAGCATCGGTCAATAATTGCAGTTATAGGATTTTTTTACCATCAGCAAGAAGTAATCAGGTCAACTCTGAGCAGGAAGAGAACCAGGGAGCAAATTATTGACCCCGCGGTCAATATGAGGCAAGTGAGAGTGAACTCTTTCCTGTTGGAACAACTTCCAAAATCTTTTTCGCGCATGCGCCAACTCTCCTGAGTTAGGGTTTTACCTCGCGATTGGATCAGAAGTTTCTACTCATCTCGGAAGCTGGGGGCATAGGCAAAAGTGCGTGTGTGGGGAAGGAACGAAAAATCTGCCGGTCACTATGGCGTCCCCTGTTTAACATTCCTTAGTCACCATGACTTGCAAAAATTTTGAAGTTCATCCTTCTTGCCCCAGTGTTAAACACTTGCAATTTTGAAGGTGATCTTTCCATGGAATTTTCTGGACCACGGGCTACGAAGCCAACGCTAGATTCTTGTCTCTTAAAGGAACCGTAAACACATTTCGGGCATTTTTTTTTCTCCGCGCAAAAATGTAATGTCGAAAGTGACATGAAAACTGACGCAATCAGAAATGTTTTATCGTAAGTAGTTCTCCCTCTAGAGCGTTTTTTAAAATCAGCAGTGACGTCACACTAGACAAGAGACCGGACGCTCAGCGTGCGTAGAGCTCCAGTCGGTGCTCTTTACCGTTCTGTACAGCGCAGTCGATCCCATCAATCTGTAAAATGGCTAGTGTAAATCCTTATACATTTGAACTACGATATTCTGCCGGTACAGTACGAATGTTTAACAAGAAATGTGAAAACAAATTCTAGGGTAGAAAAGGTAATCTTGACTGGTGCCAATGTTATAACTGCGAGAGAATGTCACTAGACGCTGAGTGTTTGTGTTGAAACGAGTGATCAGATGCTGAAAATGAAAGGTAGTGCCCAATGTATCGTAAACCACGAATCATTCGGCAGTGTTGTTTTAAACATCCACACCTTACAAGCAAATTGTCATCAAATGATTCTTCGGGCTGAAAAAAACGAGAAAAAAATATGAACTTGTATGTAGCAAACTATGGAGACACGTTGCGTACAAACAATTTGTATATTGGGTGAATGCCTGGATACCTGTAGGGCGAAAATTCAGAAAAGTAATTCCTTCTTGTGTTGTTAGAATGCTTTCCTGAATCTAATGAACAACAGTATTCAGGTTTTGTTTGTTGCTCTGGAAATGACACAGACTATTTCGATTAACTCCCACTGTCACTAAAAATTTGTCATCTACTGTCTATATACGAGTATATAAAGGTATTTTTCATTGAACTAAGTGCATATATATTTTTTTAAGTTTCTCCTATTGTCATGGGAGAAACAACTTTATGAGTATTTCTCGTAGTCCAAGTGCAAAGTCATTAATGACACCCCGCTCCACGAAAATAAAAATACCGCAGTAGTTGAACATGATATGGAAATCAAGAAGAAACATATGAACTAGAAATAACAGTTAGATAAAAAGGCAGTTTATCTAACTGTTATTTCTACTGTTATTACTGTATGGCAGGATAGTCAGTGATAGCATTTTTTCTACCAGCAGTTCAGCATCTCCATTAGACGTTTGAGCTGACCACCATAAATGGTTGGTTATACTGGACCGCCATGCTTCTAGTAAAGGAGCTTTCTTTTCAGCAGCTTTTAGATATTTATTCAAGCTTTTGGCCATGTGATGGTCAGTTTGGGATATTTTTTCTTCATGAGGGCACGAATGCTTCTATGTCTATCTGATAAAAAAAACTGATATCTTTATTTCTTCATAGAGGCCTGAGAGTAATAAATCGCACGCATTATTTTCAAAGTCCCCGTCAAAAACACCTTTTTGGACGACAATAAAATGCACAATATTTCCCTTGCGAATATCCATAATGGAATACGTATAGTATTTGGCGCAAAAACTTGGGGAATCAAAATGTCCATCTCCGCTCACTCTAATTTCGGAATCGCATAATTTTAAATCATCAGTAATTTGTTTTTTCATACTGTTCCACGTAAATTTGGTTATTGTCAAAACTAAAAATTTCACCACTTTCTAAAAAGTAGTTACTGAGTGCTTGTATACCAAAGGTTTCAGCGAAATCCGTAAACTGCTTAAAATTCATTCCAGTTGTGTAAATTGCAGCAGACAGTTTGATGACTAGTGAACAGGACACGTGCAACACAATGAGTGAAATTCCTGATACTAATTACCTCGTACTTTCCCTCACAATCGCAACCGCACCGAGTACACAAATGCCGCTGGTGCGAGACGTGGTCTGACAAGCGGTCAGCTTGTCTAGTGTGACGTCATCACCAGAAACTTTGCCAGCTGTTTACTCAGCTCCCAATGGCCGTAGGGAAACAAATTTCGGCTCTAGGAGCATCATCCGGTCCCCCGCATAACATGACAGCAAAAAAAAACGTATTTTGAAAGACTTTTTTTTTAAGTTTACGTTTCCCTTTCTGCAAATCGGCATGGGAATATCTCTTGAGTGAAAAACGAAATGGCGCAAATTCAGGAAATCCTATTTTTCACATAAAATTTACAGAAGATACACAAATTAATATTTCTTGAAAACTCATAAGTACAATACTTTCACACCATTTACATCACAAATCGTCAAAGAAGAAATTTCCGAATTCGGGAAACAAAAAACAAAAAAACATTGCCTATGCTAAGGTTATCATTCCAACTGACATAAAATAAGACTGTTTATCAAATTTTGTATCTTGCTAACACATCTGAATGTCACAAATTTTTATACCGAGAAATGCCTCTCATTACCTACTATGAACACACTTTTTAATCCGACTCATAATGCAAGTTTAAATTAATTATGCATGATTTAAAGTTACGATTTAATTAATTATTGCCACATATAGACATCATACAAGAAGCAGGTGGAGAAATCGAAACAGTATTCGCTCAAATTTTCACTCGATGCCTTAATGAAGGGAAGATTCCTGAGGATTGGAACAACGCTACAATGATCCTGCTACATAAAAAAGGTGACATTGAGGATCTCAGGAACTACAGACCTATCAGCCTCCTATCAGTGGTTTATAAAATCTTCACTAAAGTTCTTTCACACCGCGTGAAGGTAACACTGGACATGGCTCAACCGAGAGAACAAGCTGGATTCAGGAGTGGCTACAGCACAACAGATCATATCTACGTACTGAGAAAACTAATTGAAAGAGCGAGGGAATATGAACTTCCATTGTGCATGACTTTTATCGATTATGAAAAAGCCTTTGATTCGGTGAAACCATCAGCAGTTACAATGGCTCTGAAATCCTGCGGTATTGAAGATGCATACATTAATATTATTAATAACATCTATGAAAATGCAAGTGAAAAGATTCGGCTGTTTGAAAATACAACACTCATAAAAATTGGAAAGGGAGTGAGACAAGGTGATACCATATCTCCGAAGCTCTTTAATGCCGCATTGAAAAATGTCTTTCAATCATTG
Source organism: Macrothele yani (assembly GCA_039090855.1). Lineage (NCBI taxonomy): Eukaryota > Metazoa > Arthropoda > Arachnida > Araneae > Macrothelidae > Macrothele > Macrothele yani. The sequence continues at coordinate 100,810,861 of CM077002.1, read as the reverse complement.
AACTGGGAAAACAAAGAGATAAAGATTAATGGAGATTATCTAACCCACCTTCGTTTTGCTGATGACGTAGTCATTTTTGCAACTACCCCATCAGAGCTGCAGAGTATGATCCAGGAACTTGCTGACAAGAGTAAAGAAGTGGGATTAAAAATGAACTTTCAGAAGACAAAAGTGATGTTCAATGCTTTTACAAGAAATGAAGATTTATCGATTGATGGAGAAAAGCTGGAGATAACAGACACGTACGTTTATCTTGGACAGCAGATATCAAGTGAGGGTCACATTGATGAAGAAATTAATCACCGTACAAAACTTGCCTGAAGAGCTTTTGGAAGAAACAGCATAATTTTCAAGAGCAATATGCCATTATGTCTTAAAAGAAAAGTGTTTGATCAATGCATCCTTCCAGTGCTTACGTATGGTGCAGAGACGTGGACCTTAACTAAAAGAGACATACAAAGGCTGCAGACAACTCAAAGCAGCATGGAGAGGAGAGATATGAAGAGGAACTCGTGGATCAGAAAAATGACAAGAGTGGAAGACATCATGATCAGAGTTAAATCCCTGAAATGGCAATGGGCTGGACATACTGCCAGAAGGACAGACCATCGATGGACAGTCGAAATTTTAGATTGGATTCCAAGGGACAGGAAAAGACCCAGAAGAAGACCACATGGGAGATGGGTGGATGAAATTCGAAAGTATGCGGGAGTGACATGGAGGAGACTTGCACAAGACAGACCGTTGTGGAGGAAACTTGGGGAGACCTTCGTCCAGCAGTGGATTGATAATGGTTGTAAATGATGATGATATATATAAAAATTAATTTCTAAAATGAAACTAATAATTTATTACACTAATGTTCTAATTCCACATATAGACTAATAATAATTTTAAGCCATTAGTGTATTTCAAATTTCCGGAGTTCTCGTTCCGAAGGCACATATACAGTACATGTACACAAAAAATATATGAATGCACAATTATAAAAAAAAATCTCAGCATAAATGGTTAAGAAAATGGAAAAAATAAAAGAATTGTTTTTTTGCTGTTACTTGGTTCGCCTCAAAAAAGAAAAAAAAAGAAATTCAGAAAAAGTCAATGAGAAAAAATATTTAAGAAATCATTCTTAGAGACAAGAATGCGTGGATGAGTGATGTTTCGCAGAGTGAGACCAAGGATCGGGCCCTGACCCTCGAAACCACTCGTAGAAATCATCATCACCACAAAGTGTATAAAATTATTCTGGAATAGTACGTGTTTTGAAATGACAGTGTGAAGACAAAAAAAAAACGTACTCCAGGTGGAAAATTTCGGAAGAGCTCGTAATCCTAGGAATCCACTATTAGCTCCGTTCCTGCGTTCTGTGTAATACGACAGTATTTTGCGTGACTGTTTGGTCAACTCAGAAACAAATTTGAAAGAAAAAGTGAAACCGTCATTCAACTGAATGCATCCTTTCATAAATCCATGTTTTTGCCTGCCACTTTACTTTCAGATGTTTTTCAAAGAAAGACGCCCAAAAAAGAAGACACTTGCAATTTTCAGCATTTTTGGCAAACAAATTACCTGGCGTGATGTTCTGAAACTTCGATCGTGGAACGTTGATTGTAGTGGTCCACTTTCTCAACCCATAGTTGGAAATTCAAACTTTAAATTTGTATTTTAGTGAACTTCTCTCGAAGATAACATTTGTGGAAAGCTCTTTTTGAATTGCACCTTGAATTTCGCATTGCATTGAATTGTTTGCGGCTTACTTCGAAATTTGACACATCTCTGCGTTTCCTTTTGTCAAATGCTGTATCAAAATGTATGTGCGGCTCCACTTTTCCCTTTTCTTTACATTTTATTTTGCGTACACTCAGAAGATCACGGAAAAGAAATCATTTAGGTATATGTATTTTTTTCCATCCTCTTTCTTCTCGCTTTTCACGTATGGAATAAAGTGAAGTGTTTGAGAAGAGGAAATAGACGAAGATGCGAAGTAGAGAAGGGGAAGAAACGAAAGAAATTCGTGGCTCGTCCAAATGCCAGAGTAAAGTCCATTAGTGGAGGAAAAAGAAAACTGACGAAGTCAAAAATGCGAGTGAATATAATAAAGTCTGAATAAAGAATGTCCGTTCATTGGGGAGACCTGGAGGATGCGTTTGGTGATTTATATAAGTCTGCAAAGGTAACTTTTTTTATTTTTCTTTCTCCATTTTTTTTTCTTGATTTTTTTGGTGGGTGGATTTGGACTTCTAAATTTCTTTTCGGAACGCGTCGTATACCTTCTCACGCTTTGTTTTGCTGAAGAATACTTCCCATGTCATTTTATGTGCTGGACTTCAATTTTTTCTTCCAAACTTTTTTTTTTCATTTATTTATGGTTATTGCTCGGCACGGACATAACTGCGGCAAATAAAAGTAGAAAAGTGTGGATTTTTTCCCTTCTCGGACGAGAAAAATGTTACCTATCTGTCTAAGTTGAGCAAAATTCGCGCGGTCCAGAGCAAATTCTTGTTCCTTTACCCAAAAAGAAGGGGGGGAAAGGATTTTTATAGAAATGTCATAAATCTATGGCTCTTCAGTGAAGTAAATCATTGTGTGTTTCAGTAAGTTATGCGATAACATTTTCTAGGTATGTAAAGAGTGATCGTAGGAGATTTGATTTCACCGTAATAGTTGTTTGAATAGATGTTTGAGTGAACAAAATTTCTTGTTCTTGCTTTCTGTTTCTTGAAGGGATACAAATAGTGCTTACCGAACAATATTTCCTAATATATACGCACATTTCTTTTAATCGTGATACTAAATCACGAGCAGGATAAAATCACCAAGAAAAATAATATACCCTTGTGTTCTAAACAGTCTGTTTTGTTTTTTCTTGAGATTTTATAAAATCCGAAGATATTAATTTCAGTTTCTCAGCCACAAATTTCAGTTAATAAAAATAAGGTGGTTTTATAAATCGTTTGCAGCCCAAAGTGTGTTGTCTTTGCAGAGTTAGCAATGCTGTGAAGACATTAAAACACTGAAAGCTAATTGAAATTATTACTTTTTTACGTAAAACTGGTAGTGGAAGGCTTTACTAAAAAAACGAATTAGTAGTTTCTAGTCTTGTGAAGCGCAGGACTCCATGATTGAAACTTTAGAGAAAGATATTCCATATTGGTTGGTCGAAAGGTCAAGCGTGGGATCGTCTTTTGTTGAAAACACGAATCTTTTTGCAACATAAACCCATAAAAGAATGACTCAGCGACGATATTATCCTGGGATGCAAGTACATCTGATTCCTCTCCGTTTGTGTAAGGGTAATATGTTAGAAAAGAACGAAAAAGTTGTTAAATCATGTATGTATACATATATGAAAGGGCCACTCTGGTGGCCGAGTAGTCTGAGGTGCAGGTTTCGGACCGTTCGCCGCAGATCGGTCTGGGTCCGAGTCTCAGATTCAGCACGGGTGTTGCGTTCGCCAGAAGCCGCTGGATCTGGTTTTGGCCGTTACTTGGGACCAGTGAGTCTAAATTGGGAAGGGAATTTTTTTTATAATTCTCAGAATAGCTCATGTTGGTCACTGACAACCCCCCCCCCCCCATGCCTACAAGTCATCCTTTCCTCCTGTTATACACCTTGGTGTTTTTCCAACTTCTTTTGAATAATGTCCGAATTACTGACATCTTGCAGGTGTCAGTATGAAGTACTAAATCCCTTTAGTTCTTTAAGTACCAAGGATGGATTTAGTATTCGGATTCAAATATGGATGCTATAGGTACATGGACTGAAAAGGATAATATGTATTTTCGCAAAATTTAGCATGGGCAACGGGTTGTATGTATTTTCAATTATTCCACCATAATAGAAAACGACAGCAAAGTCAAGATGAAAATCTAAACAAGAGCAGCAACATTATCGACGAACTAATCGCAATTCAATGCTTTTCAGTCGAAGGAAGTACACTGCTCTCAGAACAACGTATTCCTGAACAGAAATGAAAGTACTTCATCCAAACTGAACGCAAATGAGTAACGTCGAATCTTTTCGCGTGGGCAGGCTGGCAAAATGTCACAACTGCGGTGGTCCGGCGCTCGAATTTGAAGGCCAGTATGTTTAAAAAATGACCTGAATTTGCGCAAATGACCTCGGTTTCTCTTGCCAGCTCCATTCCTGGATGTGTAGATTCATTTGCCCATTGAACAACCAATTTTATTTCATTTTTCATTTCCATTGAATGCCCAGTTTTTAAAACCCGTTACGTGTTATTGCGGGGAAACGTGAAACTGTATATGCGAAAACATTTTTTACTGCGCTTATTCCCTCTCATAGGAAAGCAAAAGTAATGGAAATTTCTGGAATTTCCTGAAGAACACTTTTGATGACCAACAATTCTCAAATATTAATGAAAAGTACACCAGAGTGTGCAAATTGAAATCGCATATAACGTAGGGTAAATACGTTTCTTAGTGGTTTAATGCAGCATACACACATTGTCATGCTCTAGCTCTCCGTTGGGAGGCTTTTTAAAGAAAGTTATTGACATGAAATTCATTTTATGTCTAACATCTCATTGCGTATATATCACATCTCCGGTATGTATATTTACAAACAGCCTCCCAGTGGAGTGCAGAAGCGTAGCAATATGTGTATGCTATATTACACCAGTAAATACATGGATTTATGCCACGCTATAAGCGCTTTCACTCTCAAGTATGCCACTTTTGCAAAAATGACTGTTATCGTAATCATAAAATAGCTATGGCGGACAGCCTTTTGTCCAACCTCAGAAACATTTTCTCGGGGCATTCATTGGATGCAGAAAGGTTTTGGAGAAGTGAATGCATGTGTCCGCCCAAACTATATTCCTCTTGAAAGCAATTGTATTCAGGCAGCACATATATTCAATTCAATCATAATTATGCACTGAAATTGCTTGTGGTTACTAGTCTTCAATGTAACAAATCCTCAGAAACTTTAAAATTACATTGTCCTGAATCGAAAATCGAACCTGCATCTCCCGATTTCGGTCCGAGTGTGCTAACCGTTACACCACCCAGGACAATAAAGTTTCAAACACCTTAATGATCTGAAAACCTTACAATTTTCACTAGTCGAAGCGATCAGCCTCATCATAGCGCCATTTGACTATCACACATCTAGTCATGGATGTAAGTCAAAATTCACCAGTATTTCAGGTATCGAACTTGTGAGGAAGAAATATTTCCCCATAGAAGATTAGTAATCAAAAGCAATTTCAGTGTATAGTTGTAATTGAAGTGAATATACACTGAAGTGCAATTGAATTAGAGATACCTGTCTAGTAACGTGTAGCACCACCTTTCGTCCTCATGACGGCGGCAATTCGTCTCGGCATGGACTCGACAAGACACCGAAAGCGTTGGGAAGCCATACGGATTCACGACCCTTGAACAAGCTCCCACAGTTCACGAAGATTTGATGGAGGGGGTCAGAGCCTCTAACTTCTCTCTCGATGGCATCCCAGATGTGTTCGATGGGATTGAGGTCAGGTGACCTAGCTGGCCAAGGAAGCGAGGTCACGTCGGTGGAGTGTTCATCCAACCATTCGGATACAATTCGGGAGCGATGGCACGCTGCATTGTCTTGTTGCAGGATGAGGTCCCCCAGCGGGAGATTGAAGACGCACAAACGGGAGCAAATGGTAGTCCAGGATATCCCGGTAACGTCAACCTGTGAGGGACGATGTCACACGTACCAGGGGTCCCATTTCAGTCCACGTAAGCAGTCCCCAGACACGAATGCCACCCCCACCAGCTGGAAGAGTACCCTGCTGGCAAGATGGATACATCGCTTCATGTGGTTTGCGCCACACTCGTATCCTGCTGGCAAGAAGGATCCATCGCTTCATGTGGTTTGCGCCGTACTCGTATCCTGCCATCCGCATGTTCCAACGTGAACCTCGACTCATCTTTCCAGGCAACATTTTTCCACATGTCTAAGGACCAGTGGTGATGTTCCAGCGCCCATGCTAATCTTTGGACCCTGTGATGTCCGGTCAGCAGCGGTACCCTCGTGGGACGATGGCTTCTGTACCCCATAGCGAGGAGATGATTCTGGATGGTGTGGTTGCTTACACGTTTTTGTGCACCAGCGTTAAATTGCCAAGTAATTTCTTGCACTGTGGCCCGTGTATTCGTTGTTACAATGCGACCTAGCCGACGATGACATCCACACGCTGTTGTCCACGGCAGTTGGCCCTTGCAGGGATGGTTTTACCGGATTCGATGTAATCACGTTGCACCCGTGACACAGAGGCTCGCGAAAATCCCAGTGCCTGCACGACTTCCGAGATAGAGTGACCCATTCGTCGGGCCCCGATAATTTGCCCACGATCAAATGCGCTTAGTTCCTTCGTCTTACCCATACTGCGTCCGACTCTTACTGATTCCCGTCGCATCCCTCCTTATATTGTCGGATCGCTGCATACGTCATGTCGTTTTTGTTTACAGCACCGCCCACAGCACCACGTTTGCATAACGCCAGCTGTCTCTAATTAAATTTCTCTTCATGTATGTGGTGCCTGAATATAACTGCTTTGAATATGCTCCCATGTATTTCTGAGGAATTTCTAAGACAGCGATCACTGCTCGAACGTCGAAAGATATCATGATGCGCTTCCAGTTATTCAACGTAATGAACGTTAAACAGAACTTACGAGAATGTGAAATACACTGCTGGCCATCCAAAATGCAACACCAAGGAGGACACGAGATAGCAAAGCCAGTTTTACTGGACACGTAACAACAGATACAAAGATGAAACGATTGAGCTTACAGACCCGTGCGACTTGCGGAACACGCAGACATCAATAGTCCGTGTGGCCCCCATGGCTGGCAATAACGGCCTCTACACGCCGCGGCATCGAACGAAAGAGGCTTTGGATGTGGGCTTGGGGTATGTCGGTCCAGGCTGCTTCCACACGTTGCCACAATTCATCAGAAGTAGCCGCGTGTGGTGCTTGCCGGGCCACTCGGTTGCCGATCAGCGACCAGACGTATTCGATGGGCGACACATCGGGAGAACAGGCGGCCCACGGTAGCAGTGACACCTGGTGGGCCGTGAAGAATTGTTGCAGGGTGCGTGCCACGTGCGGGCGCGCATTGTCCTGTTGAAGCGTGGCCGATGGCAGGTCCTGCAGGTAAAGGATGATTATAGGCTCCAAAACGTCGGAAATGTAGCGGTGGCTGTTGAGTGTACCGGTGATGCGTACCAGAGGGGTGCGGGTATCATATCCAATTGCGCCCCAAACCATAACGCCAGGCGACGGATCGGTATGGCGATGTATAATGCAGGCGTCATACAATCTCTCGCTGCGGTGCCGCCACACGCGGATCCGACCATCGTACCGTTGCAGGCAGAAGCGGGATTCGTCGGAGAAGACAATGTCCTGCCATTCCGTAGTCCAGGTGCGTCGTTCAACAGCCCACTGCCACCGCACTCGCCGGTGGTGAAACGTCAATGGTAAACGGAGCAATGGGCGCCGTGCGACAAGTTCCCGCTCCTGCAGACGACGTCGAACGGTACGTGCTGACACAGGTTGTTGCACAACACACCCAAATTCCTGCGCTAACGTTCGTGATGTGGTGGTGCGAGCCGACAAGGCCCGCCGCACAACATGCCGGTCCACTCGTTCGGTGGTGTGCCGCGGCTACGGCAATCGCTCACGTCGGTCCTTCCGTCCCTCCTGCACCCACCGAATCCATACTCTCCTCACTGTGGCGTGGATGTCGTCCCACACGGGCGCCGATGTCTCTGTACGATAAACCGCTGTCACGATAAGCCACTATTCGTGCTCTGTCGAACTCCGAGACGTGCTGGAATGACTGCCGTATTCTGCGACGAGGCATCAGGAACCTTTCCACGTACAGGTCCGGCAGCACAGCACACTTCCACTACTTACACCCCGCCTTCTGTGCACCCTTCTTATAGTGCTTCTCGGTAGCGTGCCGGGCGCACATGATTTGCATATGCTCTGCAATGCTAATCGTTTGCATGTCCTCTCGCGGGCGACGCATGCTGCGAATTTCAGGCCAATCGGATGCTTCCTTCTTGGTGTTGCATTTTGGGTGGCCAGCAGTGTAGTACTGTATATAAAAAAGATTACGGAGCAAGTCAAGATGATAAAACAATAGACTTCATGTGCATAATTTCAGAAATTCAAACGCTGTTATAGTCTCAATATCAAATTGCACGCAAGAGACTTCATTCTCAACTGCCGTAAAATCAGAAAGGGATTATCTGCTTTTGTAAATTCCTCTAATGGTCTGATTTACTGTTTGTTCTTAACAGCATTCAATTTTCCACCTGATTAGGGTTCGCGATGCTGATCAATTAACCTCAAAGCAGATATTCGATCGCATCCCTCTCCGAAACTATTGAAATGCACCGACCAATGTGTGATCATTGTCACCTGCGCATTTCCCTATCACAAATAGATGCCAAGCTTCAAAATTCAGGCAACTGAAGCTGAAAAGAACCCTATTCGCAGCATCTAGTTCATAGATTGTTACTTAAGTATCGTAGCATTTAAATTATTCTTCGTAATAAGACCCACGAAGTAACTGTGAAGCGTTGTAGTGAAATACATTTTCCGTGTCTGCCCTAATTATTTATTTCTGTTTTTAATTCATTGATTTAAATGAAAGCGGAACCGTGAAGCGAAGCATGCGATCATTAAGAAATAGAAGAAAGTATTTCCTAATAAAATAACATTTAAGTAATCGCATGATATACGAATACTTTTATGAATATCCGTTAGATCTTGGTGTTAATATTGTTTAACTCAAACTGTCTAACTTAATACAGAATTATTTATTAAAGATGCTGTGTTGTTGTTATGTTACGTAGATATTATCTTTTTACGTGTCAGGACTGATTACAGCTGGCAAACGTGAACACCTTACAAACATTAAATACAACCAGTGGGAATGTCCATTAAGGAAAAGTGAAACCGTCGAAATAATTACATGTCGTAAAAAATATTTCTGATGTATACTTAAACTTTCTTTTGAGTTCTTGTCTTGTTATATGATTTTTTTTTCTAGTTAAATACACTGGTCACAAAGAGTTAAGGATATTGCGGTTTCGAAGGGAAAGCGTGGTGATATGCAAATTTAGTGACCACTGGAGATCGCTTATAAGCGTAGGTAGTAACCTCATATACATAATCGAGTCACATTATTGTGACCACTTCCTACTTTTGACGTCAACAGCGCGTAGCCAATGAAAGAAGGTACGTGTCGTGAGCTGGTTTGGAGGGTATATAAGGTGTGCTGTAAGCATTATGAAAACATATCACTCGTTGCTGTCATAGGTAAAAGGAGCGATTTATCAGATTTGCAAAAAGGGATGATTATTATCGGCTTTTCGGGCCAAGCGTAACAGTATTTCTGAAACAGCGCAGTTTGTGAACTCTCCGCGTGCTGCTATGGTTAAAGTGCATCGTGATTGGAGAAATGGCACCATTGCGAATAAGTGACGTTCAAACTGCAGAGCACTGCGTGTCATTGATGTGAGAGGTGAACGTCGGTTGCGAAGGTGCGTGAGGGCCGATCGACAAGATACAGTGGAGTAACTCACTGGCTGAATGAACCAGGAGACTACCAGAAGTGCGTCTAAAACGACAGTTCAGTGAACCCTGCTGGGTTTAGGGCTCCAATGCAGACGGACGGTCACTGCACCTATGCTGACGAAGGTTCATTAGTAGAAAAGGCTTACATTTAAACTGCAGTATCGGAATTGGACCTCCGCTGATTGGCAAATGATTGCTTTCTCCGATGAGTCACGTTTTCTGCTTCATTGAACGGATGGACGTTAGCGTATAAGGCGAAAAACATCGGAGAACAAACACTGTTCAACCATTGCTGGAAGAACACAATTTGGTTAGAACAGGGTTATGGTCTGGGGAATGCTTGCGTGGTATTCCCAGGATCCACTCGTACCTGTGGAAGGCACTATGGACCTAATTCATTATTAATCCATCCTTACAGACCACGTGCACCCATACATGCTTATTGTCTTCTCTGAGGCTGATGGGATCTACCAGCACGACAATGCGACGTTTCACACAGCTAGAAGTGTCCGAGAGTGGTTGGAAAAGCACGATGAAGACTTCAAAGTACTTCCCTGGCCCCCTAATTCCCCAGACTTAAACTCCATTGAGCATCTGTGGGACCACCTATAGATCCTTTACATCCTCTATAGATCCTGTACGTCCTCTATAGATCTTCTGCATCCTCTATAGATCTTCTGCATCCTCTACAGATCCTCTACATCCTCTATAAATCCTCTACATCCTCTATGGATCCTCTACCACGCAGCCTCCAGCAGCTGTCAGATGCACGGCAGTGAGCATGGCTCCACATACCTGTGAACACCTTCCAGCACCTTATTGAGTCACTCCCAGCCCATCTGGCTGCTGTCCGCGCTGCACACTGCGGTTACTCTGGATATTAACTGGTGGTCACAATAATGGGACTCCACCGTGTATAAATTAGCATGATGACAACAAAGCACGTGGCGTGCGGGCTCCGATTTAAAAGCACCCTGTGAGAAGTGGAAAATGTGTCGCCTCACTGCTTGGTCTTAAAGTTTGCTGAATGTACTGTCTTCAGTGTGGGATTAACTTGAAATGATGTCCAGACGACGTTTAGGCATTTTAACAGAAATATTGCTGTTGGCATGTTATAAAGTGCACAACATATCAGTGTATCTGCTGCTTTAGGAGTTTTGCAAAGTGTAGTAATTCGGCTACATACAAGATTTATACGGCATCGAAATGTTGCAGAGGGACCCAGGAGTGGTAGCCTGTGGATAACCACCAGGAGACAATATTGTCACCTGAGTAAGTGCTCGAAGAAGGCCTGGTATCACCAGTAGCCAACCCCGAGGATCACTTCAAGCTGCTTTTGTTGTCACAGTATGTACTCAAACGGTACGAAACCGTCTTCACGAGTTCGGACTCAGAGTAAGGAGGCTGCTGAGATGTATAGCACAGGGATCAGCTTACCGTTGTCAAAGATGTACCTGGGTCTAACAGTACATGTCATGGAATACAGAGTGGCACCATATACTTTTAACAAAGGAATCCGGTTTCGGTCTTTATCATGATGCTCGACAATGACCCATGTGGATGAGATCCAGCACACGAATGCAAACACACTATGTGCAGTCCGTCCACAATTACCAGTGGCAGTCAGTTCTGGTTTAGACAGGACTGTGTTTTAAGGACCGTACCCCAATGTGTGTTTGTTAAGGCAACATGAATGCCTCTGTGTACCGAAACGAGATGATTGTACCAATTGTGACACTGTTTCACACTGTTATTTGACCTGCATTTTCTGGAGAACAATGCAACCAGTCGCCATGCCTGGAGCGTGCTTAGGAGCTAAAAAATCATGGGTTTCTATCGCTACAGCTGCTTCTAGGTCTCCTGACCTTTTTCCTATTGAGAACAGTTCGGACGTTGTACAGCGACGTCTGCATAACCACGTTCCCTACCTCACCACACTGGCAGACCTCCGAAACGTGTTGCCTGTAATTTGGAACGAGCTGCCCCAGACACTCGTCAAGTATGCCTCTTAGGTGTCAAGAAGTTCTTTGGCACAGCAGTGGTGTTACCGGGTACTGAAATCCACAGGTCTGGGCATTCTCCGAATATACCATTTTGTTTATATTGCAGTGCTTCTTTGTTGTGTGCACAAATTTCCCAAAACATTATTTTTGTAAACGCTCTCTTTATTGTTAGCCTCACTGATGTTATTTCTATGTGTGTTTCTTGAGTCAAATATATACAGTACATACATACATACATACATACTTCATTTCATGCTATATCCCCACCTTTTGTGACCAGTGTATTTTGTGATTTAACACCACAGATTCGTACAATGAATTTTTGGCAATTCTGACAGCAGGGCAAAGCGCAAACTACGTAGTTAAAGATTGATGGGATAAATTTGCGAGTACAGCTTTTCTGTGTACTGTATTCGATGTTTCGTTTATTATGAGCAGTTTCCTGAGAACAACAATGTTTGTTAAATGATTCACGAATGATTTATCTTTATGCAACGAACCGTAGCAAGCGAAAGTTTGTAAATTCAAACTGTTTACACCCAAGGTAGTTAAAAATAATTGTATTTTGGATTGAGCGATAAGAAGTTAGATGCCGTGCGTGGTTATGAGTACAGTGATTGATACCATTTGTTGACGTGCTTCAAGATTAATAATCTGTTAGTATACTATTATTGGAAATCTGTATTCATGCTGTAAGTAAACTTTGTATTCATTTAATTCTTGGCCGTATTACTGTAGTGACATTTCTATGTTTAGTTAAGGCTTTCAGATATAACAGGCTGAGAATTATCCGAGATCAACGGAAAGCTAATTCAGTAAACTTTAAGTCCAGAAGCTGAGCTCCACGCTCTTTGTGTTTTGCACTGAAGTTCGCAATAAAGATACAAATCGATAACCTGTTTAAGTAATGTTATTACACAGTATAATGTTTGATGCAGCTCCTCGGGCTATCGTCTCAAATAACTACTTCGTTTACCAAACAAATCTTCCTATTAGGAGGTCGCATTCACGAGTTTGTCTATCTGCAATCTTATAACATCGAAGTCTAACAAAACTTCCCAGCTGATTACCAGGCAGGCTTGAAAGAATATGATGGTAGTTATGTGGCGCAGAAGTTTATGCAATCTGCTACCTATTTTCATGAATCACAATTTCAAGCATCCTCTCTCTGACATCTTCCTTTCCATTGTAAAATTCTGCTTGAAATTGCTTGTTCCAATTTATGAAACTATTCGAAGGAAAGGCTGTTAAAGTGCTTGTGGAAATTTAACTCCTAGGAGTTTTTATCCCGATTACTTTAATTTAAATATGAACTTTGATATGATTTACAGAATTATCACTAAAAGTGCAGCCTTAACCCTTTAAACGGCGGGAATGAATTAATTTGGAGTTAGAAAAATGAGCTGAAATCAGCTCGAAGGTTTACATTCGTTGTCTAAGAAGTGAGCGGAACACGGCTGGAGTGAATCTAGGCTTCAGAAAGACATGCTTTCCTCTTAGGTTTGTAATTCAAAGTATCCATTTAAGGGGAAGACTCGTTAATGCGTTCGGATTGTTTATCTGTTACAAGGGCTATAACAGTGGTAACGAACCAAAAAAAGAAGAAAGATGATGTTTGTCTCACTGTTTTTTTTCAGTGGCATGATGTTCGTGTCAGGGGGACTAGCCCTTCCCCATCTTGCCTTGAGCCATGGAGCAGAGAATGAAGAACTAGAAAGGAGCGTTAATTAGCAGTGATGGATTTATAGTCGGTACTGTTGAGATGAAAGGGGGAAAGGGAAAGGGATTGTTTTGCTCTAGCTTTCGTAAAGCCCGGCCACTATGTGAGCATTTCTGTTTGGGAAGCCCAAAACATTTTGGACACCATTTATTTCAGTTTCGTCGGTCGGTTAAAGGGTTAAAATATTGTGCATTGTCTTGTTATTTTAACCTTTGCAGACTCAAATCTTTTATTTTTGTTTCCCTTACGCCCAAGTAAATGATTGTGCTATTGCTATGCCTGTGTAGTAAAATATCCTACTTTCCCGTAAAAATAAACCTATTGAATAAAATCAAACAGAACTATAATATACAGTGGTTTTGCTTTAAGAAGTAAGTTTTACCTTTGTTTAAACAACAAATAAAGTAGGCTTCGGAATGGCGATTTTTCACAGTTTTGAAATGCTTCAAACCTGACTGTATATCTTTAAGTTTTACAATTATTATTAGTGTTCCATTCGGAAAAAAAATACTAGTACAAATATTTAATTAATATTCGCGTTATCTGTTCTTGACTCGGGTACCGCAGAATAGTATAAGTACAAATTTAGGATAAATCTAATATATTTATACTTCTGAAAAAGAGAAAATCACCCTGAGTTTATTCCGTGATATCAGTTTAAGAAATTACATTTTTGTCCAATTTCGCTGTCCGCAGGATGTACGCTGTCAAATATCTCAAATTTCCCTGTTTAGTGTTACAAGTCACGCAAACCAAAATGAAATATGTATACATTGATCTCCATTTGAATAATGTGTCACTTTTCGCAAGGTACGAGAGCTTCGTGTTTTCTGGGTTTTTTCTCATGAAATCTAAAAAGTCCTTCCCAGTTCTGAAATTTTAAAATTCTTCCATGTTGTGAGAAATGTCAAATGATTTCTTTCTCTTGGACATACTGTCTTGTCACGCTGTATTACCTCTGTCTTTTGCATCTGACTTCAAACATGCAACGTCGATTTCCTTTTGCACATGCTCCACTTCTGTACTTGACGTCAAAAATCTGCTTTCATTCCCGTTCAAGCGTGCTTAATCTTTGATATCATTTTACTTAGAGAAGAGAAACTATACTTCACTACAGATAACTTAGGTTATTTATAAAATACATAGGCAAAAGCAAATTTATTTTTCTTAAATAAAATCCAGGAGCCAGCCAAAGTTAAGGAGGTCCATCATTTAGCTCCTCACACTCACCAGAGATGAATTTATGGTAATTTTCTCCTGGGAAAAGCACAAGTTCACTTACTTTTAAAACAATTAAATCTCTTTTGACACTACGCGGCACTAATGTAAGCGTCAGATACACATAAACGCGTCAGCGACTATCGAAAAAGATTCATTTAATCTGCCGTCACTTCTGCTAATGACAGAATGATCACCAAAACTACTTTTTTACTTTTCTTCCCCAGGGGGCGCCGTCTCCTCCATTTTCGATCGCCGAAGGATCAACACGGAGTCAAAGAGGAGCTCTCCGTCTGTTACTTATTGACTCCTTGGGCCGCGTGTCATCAATCTCTCATCCCCCTTTGTACCCAACACCCTCCACCTCCGCCTTCTCAGAGGTCTTGGAAAACTTCAAAAGTTTCTTCATGTGGATGGTCCAACATATGGCACCGCTCAGATCCCCAGATATCGGAAAGAAAATGGGGGATTACCAGAAAAAATGGCGCCCGCTTGAGACAAATCCTCAAAGCAAAACGGACTTTAATAAAGTGAACCGGCTTCTGGCAATAAATGTGGGTGATGAGATTATGGACGCTGGTTGTCGAAAAATACGGCACATAACGATCTCACATCGAGTAAACGATAATGACAAACTTTTCACTCCAGAAGTTGCATTTCTCTTGATTTGTCTCAAGGAAGCTACGGCAGTACTTGCTGGTTTTAGCTGTATTATCCCAATAATCGTTCTTCAGAAGAAGACGACTTAACTGTGTGTTGACCTGTGATGAGAAAAATCAAGCTCCACGTAGAAATATATAACCTGAGCTTATGCTTCGACTTTTAGTCTGAGAGTTTATGAGCACTATGGTATTGGGACTATAAATGCTTATTTTCATAATTCTTCGAGAAGCCATTCAAAACATTCAGAGGAAGAGACACGACGTTTAGCTAAAAATAAATAATGAATGTCTTTTAAGTTTCAGGTACTTGAGTCTTTCCACAACGCGTTAACTTCTTTCATAAATTTGTATGATACCAGTTTTAGAAATAATAGCAGCTCATAATCCTCAGCATAAAATTATAAGTATTCATTAGCAAACACAGTATTTTCAAGTTTAACGGCCACACAGTATTTTCAAGTTTAAGTTAAACTGTCGTTTTTTGCCTGATCTGTGAGCAAATTCTGTTCTAGCCTTTCTGTTTTTATTCTGCTTTACAAGGAAATCTATTCCCGTATCCCACACTATTTTCGCAATTACATCACTGATCTTTGACTATATGCAGTTGAATGTGGAAATACAAGTTTCACTGTGTTTGTTTTTAATAAAAAAAAAAAAACGATCTCTAATTCTAAGTTGTAGTGCAGAGCTTCAAGACCAATTTTGTCTTCCTGCATTGAAATGTGCACCAGCTCAAAAGTGTTTTAATTACTCATGTAGCCGAAGATTGCATTTTAAAAACAAAGAAGAGAACTCCCAAAATTTGAATGCAGTAAGGATGGAACACGCGAAGCAGATTTCACGGCATTTATTCAGATGAGTACATAAACGGATGCAAAGTGACCATGCATTTTGTAACACAACGGAAATAGTACAGGCCGTGAGACAATAAATGGTAACTCTTAAGAGAAATGCCTATGATAGGAACACCCGACAGGTATGTATGTTAAGTTCCCACTTGAACAAAAGGGCAAAAGGAAATCCGTAAGCGCCGTGTTGTTCATTAGGAAAACTGCAGGTTTCGGCATAACACCAAAGAAGTTTTAGGGATAATTTTTTTTTTTGATTGGAATTTTAACGACCACCGTGAGCAACTCAATGGGCTATAAGCAGTCGCTCGTCCCTAATTTAGGGTCACTGGTTCCAGGGAAGGGAGAGAGCCAGTGCCGTAAGACAAACACAACATCCATGCCTCACCGGGATTCGAACCCAGACCCCTTACGGACGAATGATCAGAGGCCATCGCTTAAACCACTGCGCCACCGGGGCGGGGCGGCTTTAGGGATAATGTGCAGACATTTACCGAAATGGGGAAATAATATTCCAGAATTCGATGAACTTCTTGATGTAATGCTGTCAATAGTTTTTAAAGAAAAAATTTCATCTAAATCGAAAGAGAAGTTAGTTGAATTAGATTTGAACAGGAAGGAAGCGTAACTATGCAAAAATATGGATGGGAAATTATTCATACCTAGAACACACAGGTACTCCTTGATAAGCGAGTACCTGTGTTCTAGGCGTGAATATGCCCAAATGGCACGAAGTACTGACTTCTAACAATTCCTTGAAGGTGTGAGTCCCGGATGAGGTATTGTGACGTGCCTGCCCTGCAGGACGCACATGAGATAAAGGCAGATAGCAGTGAGAACACATGCCTTTGTAGTATAGTGGAATGCACTCGGAGCTCCGGAGCCGAAAGTTGTGGGTTTGAATCCCACCCTTGGCATAAAAATGATGGAGAAAGTTACTTCGTCATAGTATCGGTGATGTGCTTGTTTTACAGCACTTTCTCTCTCTCTCTCTCTCTCTCTCTCTCTCTTCCCACGAACTAGTGGCTCCAAATTGCGGATGGGGCTATTGCTTATAAATCTACGAGTTGTTCATAATGGTCATTTAACCTCGAAATGAAAAAGGGAATCATCTAATAAAGGATAGAAAATGAATGTAGAAGAAGCATTTTAAAATCACTTTTACTGATTAAGTATTGCGTTTTGCAACTAAAATGACCTAAACACTGCAGTTCAAGGATGAATGAACAATGCATCGAAATCGTTGATGTTTCTAAATACCATGGAAAGGCCAGGAAGAGTAAGATGCCCAGAACTATGCATTTGAGTAGTTACAACAGGACAGAAGTCGTTAGTATGCAAAAGAAAGCAGGCAGAACCAATCCTTGAGATTCTCCTTCATTGAGAACGTAAGCATCACAAAATGTATTTTCAACACCTGAGGTTACGAAACTTCCAAATAGGAACCTAGAAAGCGATTCAACATAGTGCAAAGGCCTGGTAAATGGAGCGTGTTTAGTAGGTTCTGATTTAAAACTTCAAAACCTTCATACCATGAAATGCCAGAGCTTCAGTTTTTCCATATTGGGCAGACTGAGGAAACAACAGTTGATCGATTTGAACGAAAATTTATCTTCTACACACTTATATCCATTTTGCAGTTCTGACCACATCGGCGAAAACATAGCTCTTCAGTTTAAGTAAGCTAAGGTGATCGAGAAATGTAGGGAATATTTTGCATTACTTACTAAATTCAGGGACTGTGGCTGTAAAAAATGTACCTAGGTGTGTTTGTAAAAGAGTCATGAACGTAAAGTTTTAGAAATTTAAAAATAAACATTAGTGTTTCCAGCATTCAGTTGCGACCCCAGTGGTTAGCAGTTGGGCTGAGGGTGCTAATTCGGGGCTAAGTACTCAATTGGGAGCGTATGTGTTCTATCGTAAGTGTTCTATAGAGAGCGTACGTGGTCTATCGTAAGTGTTTTATAGAGAGCATGGGGAGCAAACTATTTTGAAGTGTGGGCTCTACCTTTAGCCAAAAAAATCCGTTTCATGCAAATTTTAGCCGACACTAATATGTTATTCTCAATAGAACACATACTGTTTTTGCACAACACTAGTCATCTCGATGAAGAAATCAAAGACGTTTTTGAGTAAATTCGACATCAGAACAACTAGGGTAAGCATCACTTGAAGATGATTTGAGATTTCAACCAGAAAATATGTCAACAGCAGCAGAACGAAACTTTGGTAGGTAAATTTAGTCAGTAACAGAAACGATGATGTAAATACTCCTACAGGTTTCGCAGAGGACCAGAGGTTTCTCATCATGAACTCCTTTTTTAAGACAAAACCGCATAGGAAATGGTCATGGGGCTTCAAGTGAAATTGATTTTATTATATGTAAGAAGAAATTTGTCATCGGAGACTGCAGTGTACTTATTAGGTTTAACACACAAAGTGGCCGTAGACTGGTGCGATGTACGATGCATCTTATCAGAAAAATTGAGCGGCCGAAATTTAAAAGTACTGACATGATAAATCACATAAAACATCATAACACTTTCAAAGTGGAACTGAGAAACCGATTCTTTGCAAAGGTCTAACAAAAAAAAAAGTAGACATCTCCGAAATATATATACGTATATGCTTTCTGATCAAAAATATCCGGCGGACACTTATTTAACCACAAACTCGCTGTAACGAATGCTGCTATCATGCTATCAGAACTTCCACTTTGCTGAAAAGGCTTTCCACCAGATTTTGGCATGTTGCTGCTGGGATTGTTCTCCATTCCATCACAAGAGCATTAGTCAAGTCGGTTACCGTTCTTGGATTGTTTGGTCTGACTTGCAGTCTGCGTTCCAAATAATTCCAAAGTTTGAGATGCAGGCCAATTATGTTCTTCTACACTCTTACTCATCAAAACATTCCTAAACAGACCTTGTTTTGTGTACGGAGGAGGACATTATTTTAAAAAATACGAGTCATTACATGCCCCAGCGTTAAGATTTATGGTCACTGGAACTAGGAGGCGGGCAGCCCAAACCATGAAAAACGGCCACATAGTTTTTTGCCTCTTCCACCAAACTTCACAGTTGGCACAAACAGTCGGGCAAGCAGTGTTCATCTGCCATACTTCACACCGAGACTCGTCGTAGAACTACCAAATGGTGAACACGTTTCCACAGCCCCAAAGTCCATTGGCTCCAAGCTTTATACTATAATGAATTTAGCTTTCACTAAGCTAATGCTTCTTCTAATGGTTGTTGTTTTGTTAATTATATCATGAATAAACTTTCCTTCTAGTAATGTAGTAATAATAATGAACAAGCTTATAACTGGTAGTAATGTTGTAGTAGTAATTAAGATGAATAAAGTCTTATGCTGGTTGTTACTATGGACAACTAATGAAATAAACCTAACAGCCAGACAGAATTCTGACAGTACTATGAACTGAGAAAGACGTACTTACTTAAAACTCTTTTATTTGGTAAACTTCTCGCTCTCACATAAACGAAGATCTCTTTATACAACAACAGCTCTCTGACACATAAACCACAGCTCACTTCGTACAAAAACAGCTCCCTCTACGCACATCAACAAAAAGCTCTCCACATAAACAAACGCTCTCTCAATACAACAACAAACGCTCTTCCTACGTATCGTTGAACGCACCTATTTATACTGGCTACCACCATGTCATGACTTACACTCATTGCCAGATCTCATTCAGCGGGTGAAATAACATCTCGTTCAGTAAGAAGATAATTTACATAGTAAAATAAAATAACCAGAGATAGTAAAAATCAAAAGGAAAGTGAATCTAGAGTATACGTTACAATACCACTGCAACAGACACTTAGCGTTAATTTTGCTTATGTTAGGCTTGGGTGTGTGGCTGCTTGGGAATGTAAACCCACTCAATTGAACTATTGAGAAAGTTGTAACTACTTCCAGAGGCTTTTGGAACCTGGTAATGAGTGTTGCAACCGAAGACAGGCGATTTTGTTGAAACACCCGTTTCAGCATTTGGTGGTCCCGCTCTCTCATATTACGTAGCTTACCAGGTCACAACTGCGCTGTTGTTGTACCTATAGGCGTCTCCGCTTCACAATAATACACAGTTAATCGGGACAGTTGCAGCAGGACGGAAATTTCCCGAACAGACTTGTTGCTGAGATGGCATTCTATGACCGTGCCGCGTTGAAAGTCACTGAGCCCTACCGTGCGGCCCGTTCTACTGTTCTTGCCTGTCATGATGCTTGACAGGCCACATGTGTCTTTCGTACCGGTATGGGCCATGTCTGCGACGTATATGAAAAAATCCACCGCTCAAAACTGGTTTCCGGACGCTTTTGATCATGTATACTGTTAAACATTTGAGGTAGGTTGCACCAAAAAGTGGTGCTACACTAGCTTTCTGAGAAATAATATACCATTTTCTGGTGCAAACAAACCCAAACAACATGCTGAAAACTTCCACTATAGTGCAGTACAACGTTATACCATAACGTGTTAGGTTTTGTTTGCACATCACTCAACGGTATATCATTTCTCAGAAAGTGGTGTAGCACCACGTTTTGGAGCAACCTGTCACCAAATGTTTTAACAGTGTAGTCTCTTTCGGATCAAAGATGGCTTCCTTTTGCGTTGTTAGTCACTCTCTCTCTCTCTCTTTCTTTCTCTCTCTCTCTGTCTCACACACACACATACAAGCGCGCACTGAGATTCCAGTTTTTTAGGTACACCTACCTCTTTGTCACATAAAAGCTCACTCTAATACACAAAAGTCATATGAGCCCGGTGTGTGATATGAATCAGGCAAACCATATCGTCGAATATTAGTTAGCGTTGGGTTCATAATCGGAATGGGCAGAACAAGTATTCTGAGGGACCTTGAAAGTGACGTTACATTTTTCAGTAGGCGTGCCGGTTCTATCATTTCCCAAACGAACGTACCCCTTAGTTTTCCAGGCACAACCGTAGCAAGGGTTTGCCGTGAATAGTACGGAATGCAAAAACCTGCCAGCAATCGGCGATTCTGTAGACGAAAATATCAGGAGGAACAGTTGACAGGTATAAAAGCACAAAGATAAACTGAGTAGTATTTTATAGGCACTAGAAGATTGCAGACTATTTATTTAGTAACGCCAACGTACTGAATTTATTTGTTCAAGAAAAGCGTTAAATGTAAGGATGGGTGTAAATTCACTGTCTTACAGGAAATGGTTGAACTAAGAAAATACTTTTTGTCTAGATCTGTGGAGTGAACACTACAGAGGAAAAGCTGCTTAATCGTTGCCATCCGTGGAGTTGTAAAAGAAAACGTTGGGGATTTCGTCAGAGTGATTCATTGATGCGTGTGGGCGTTTGCATATGATAGACAATGCTATAGTTCCGTACATACCTGCAATATGAAAAGAGCTTTTTAACCTTTCCTTGCTTAACGAACCAATCCGTTTCTTCGAGGAAGACCAAGACCTTCTGTTACAGAGGTTGGTGCTGAGTTCTATTACAGCGCCCTTTGTGGAGGGTTCGTTTGATGCTTCCTTTGCAGTAAGTTCGGTATCGGTGGTATAATCCGTAATTCTCCCAACTGGAGCAGATAAATACAATACCAAGTATAGAAAAGTGAATCGAATGAGGCTAAATTTTGCAGTGAGGAATACTTTTATTCAGATGTTACGGGGAATGCCTTTAAGCCTTGTCCTGATCTCCGTTCTTTCTACATATTTCCTCGCTCATGATCTCTCTCCGGCCATTCAAACCTCTTCCTTCATCCGTTCCGACAAAACCCCCGAGGTTTTCAGAGCCTCCTAAAAATATTCTGCTCCTCCCTCGACTTTTCGCCACCGAGTCCTTCCTCTCTTGCCTGGAGAGAGAAACCCCATCAAAACATTGTCCCCTCGTCCGACTTATTCCAAGAAAGCGCGGCCACGCCTTCACATTCAAAACTTAGGTACATCGTTGCGGACCAAGTTCACCCATTCATGACAACTGGTCTGACGAATCAAGATTCTTAATTGCTTAACTGCCCCCTCTGCTGCGACGCGTGGGAAAGGAAATACTTTGCTTTTCGTTCAAATGGCGGGAAATTGAAAGAAAGTGATTCCAATTATTTATCCCGCAAAACGGCTGCTGAAATTCACTTCCGATTAATATGGAAGCTCCGGTTACACTTCTACTCCCCCGTCCCCTTGCTGTAGATAGATGATCGACCGTCAGATTGGCCATATGAGTTATCTACCTCGTTCAGATGGTAATAAGATACGTGAAAAGTAATTATTGCGTAAAACTCGGTAACCAGTGTTAAGCATGCTTTGCGTTATGATGATATTCATTTTTTTTTTTCAACTTTTCAAGTTTTTTTCTCTCTTAGCCTATTGTTGACTGTAATTAGGTATTACTTATTTCCGTAATAAGTGATTTTTAGAACGTACAGTATTACTCATGTTGCATTAAATGAACTTGAAATGTTTTATGATTTAGAGAAATTTATGGAGAGTTCAAGAACATGTAAGGAAAAGCGTCATTTAATAAAAGCTTAGGAAATTTCTCAGTATCTTACAACACGAATCATAAAAGAATGGTGATTTTTTTTAAGAGTTTGGTGCCTCGGGAACAATATACGTAAATATTGTTATTCTCCATGACAGTAAATACTCAAGAAACGCATATAATGTATTAAATCCGATTATTTTTGTGGTGTAATAAGCATAAAGATTATCCAAGCCTTCGCATTACACTGGGGGTTTTTTCAAGGAAATGGTAGATATAAAAATGCTATGTCTACCATTGCCTTGGAAGAGCCTCCCAATGGAGTGCGAAAGCTTCTAGAATCTATGTGCTTAATACGCCACAAAAATAAACGGATTTAATACGCTATACACCAATAGACGTTACATTATGACAACCCCCAGCCTAGAAAAATGAGCGCGCCTGGAGACCGAACGGGGGCGTAGGTAAAGCTCACAGAGCAGTATACATGCAACCCGAGGACCGGCTTTCGGTTAGTATAGTGTTCGGAGTCAGAATGGGAAAAGCTGTCAATTTGTAAGAGTTTGATAATGGACAAATTGTGATGGCCCGGTGCCTCGGAACTACGATCTCAGAAATGGCGTGGCTTGTGGGTTGTTCACGTGCTGTTGTAGTGAATACGTATTAAAAGTGGTGCACAGATGGCCAAACGACGAACCGCCGTCCAGCCCTGTGTCATCAGCAGCTCCCTGATTCCAGAGGGAAGCGGAGACTGTCGCGCATTGTTCGCAGCGACCGCAGGGCCACAGTGCGACAAAGCACCCGAAACTACAACAGTGCTGATCAGGGCAATGTGTCACAAGCCACAATTCGCCTCAGTCTTCTGCGCATGAGCCTGTGTAGCCGAAGACCCAGTCAAGTCCTCATGATCACTGCACGTCATCGTTAACAACGCATGAAATGGACCCAAGATCATCGAGATTGGACCGTAGATGATAGGAAGAAAGTGGCCTAGTCTGACGAATCAAGATTCCTGGTTCACCACGTGGACGACGGTCGAGCGCGGATACGCCTATTACCATCGGAGTCTACGGCACCTGGATGCAATGTTGAGCGGAAACAGTCCGGCGGCGGCGATGTTTTCTTGGGGCAGTTTAGGCCCCGTTATCCAAATAGCACAACCCCAACGGCTGTCAGGTATCTGTAGATCGTTGTGGACCAAGTTCACCCATTCATGACAACTGTGTTCCCTGCTAAACATTTCGATCTTACATATAATTTGCATGTGTAATTTACATGAAAGAGCAGTTCATGGAACATGTCTTTTGCTTACGACGTGTGGTATTTTAATATGAAGTACGATCATCCCTGAGAGCAATGCAACTCAAGCAATCACTCTTCATACAATTTATGAGGGTACTGATAAGGTCTTGAGGGATTAAATACCACAGCTTTACTAGAACTGTTTTAAGTTCTTGAAGTGTTCTGCAAGGAGGTTGACAAGTTCTTATGCGTCTACCTAGAATGTCCGATATATGCTTAATGGGATTGAGGTCAGAGGATATATGTGGTCAGTCTATTTGGCAAATATCTTCCTCTTAGAAAAAACCACTGACCAGATTAGCTCAATGAGATTGGGCATTATCGTCAGTAAGAATACAATCTCGACCAATAGCTCCTCTGAATAGCCTGGCACATGGTCTCAGGATATTATCTGTACTGACAGCTCTCTGAATGGCCTGACACATGGGTTCAGGATATTATCTGGACCGACAGCTATAATGAATGGCCTGACACATAGGTTCATGATATTATTTGGACCGACAGCTCTCTGAATGGCTTGACACACGGGTTCAGGATTTTATCTGGACCGAAGGCTCCTCTGAATGGCCTGACACATGTGTTCAGGATATAATCTGGACAGACGGCTTCTCTGAATTGCCTGACACATGGGGGGTTCAGGATATTATCTGGACCTACAGCTTCTCCGAATGGCCTGGCCCATGGGTTCAGGTTCCCGCATCTGTACCTCAGGTCAGTTGAAAGATGTGCAGGTCTGTGCACGAATTCGTCAAGATTCCTGCTGAGATCATCACTCCAGCTCCCTAGAGTAGTACATTTCTCTCATGTTAAAGAGACCGTTGAGGCTCCCTGGTTCTCACCGGATGAAAATACGTCGTGAATCAATATTTAAGCTTGATTGTAGTTCATCTGAGAAAAGAACTATCTCTCACTGGTCTGGACTCTTTTGCTATTCCGCGTTGAACGAGCTCGCCGAGCGGCGGAAGTTAAAGGGACACAAGTAGCTAGTCTCCTTGTAGAAAGGCACTCAACAAATTTTCTACAAATATGCTAGCCTAGCGGATATCTCTGTATTCCGTCTGTCAGTCAGGCTCATATAATGATCACTTGCACGACTGTGGCCCTGGGACGACCTTGTCCTGGTCGATAACGTCTGTTGAAACTGTATCCAGAGTTTTGAAGGGTATTTTATGGAATATTCAATGTTCTGAAAGCCTCGGTCTGCGACTGACAGCTACTGAAAACTTCGGTATGCGACTTCGGTCATCCTTCTAATAGCCTTCCACCGCTGAAAATCATCCATACGATGTCTTCGGTCATCCTTCTAATAGCCTTCCACCGCTGAAAATCATCCATACGATGTCTTCGGTAGGTAATTACTTCAACGTGCCACTGAAGTGAAATAGTTGCCTAGAGCAGCACAAGATCAGAGTAAACCCGCGCGTCTTAACGCTATGTTGCTTTGTATATTTCGGCTTTCCTGTGATAAAAACAAATGCGGGATTGTTTTCCGGGTAGCCAATTTGCACTTTCTCCAGTTTTCATGCGTTATTTTGCATACGTATGTCGTGAGCTATATAAGTTTTCGTAGGTTATCCTTGAATTTTAAGTTCCAATGTATTATAGCTCATCACATGTTAATCAGTGAGATGCAGACTTGAAATAGTCGCTTGTTTTCCGTGAATGCAGTTGATTCTTCCTATTATCAGCGTAATGATAAATATAGGTCCGCAAAGCATAAAGTAAAATTTTGTACTTACTTTTCATGCTTGATAATTTCATACTAGTTGTCAAAGAACTAAAAGAAGAGTGGTGTTGCCCCACTGAATCTATTTTCTCATAAACCACAGATTCAACTTCATATGCTCAAGGTACTCTTAGATATTTTCTGCGATTCAGAAGGCTTTTAAAATGTTCACGCTAGTTGTGATATAAATTATTTTTCAGTCTAGAGAGAAATGCTCCGAAATGAAAAAATAAACTATTCTTAAAAAAAAACAATTTTGCGTGTGATTTTCTTAAAAAATGCAGTAAAAAAATTAAATCCTTTTTTTTGGAAAATTTCCCTTTATGGACATTTTCTTTCTAGGAAATTATCTTTTCTATTTCACCAGCAGTCGATTGGCCAGGGCATGATTTAAAATGCGACAGACCATAAATCTCCTGTGCAGCAAGCTTGAACTACCTTTCCAGAACTCTTTACTTATTTTCAAAGAAAATCTGTCATGCCATAGCTGATTTTAAAAATAAAATCAAAAATTCATCAATGCATCTTTTTGTTTTAAACGATTTCACTCAAATGCCAAAATTTTTGGAATTTAATGCAAGGGCTGAAACACATTGAGTTTAAAAAAACCCCAAAGGACCCGGTATGAAAAAAACCAAAAACAAAACAATAAAGAACCCTGTAAGCAGTCTCGAACTGGTGGCCTTTTCACATTATTTCTCACTACTGTAATGAATGCCTACAAAGTTTCTTCTATTTCTTAAAGTCTGAAAAGTACAGAAGCATTTGGACCGAAACTGGTAGTTTTCCAAATTCGTAGGTAGGTACCATGAAGTTTTCTTGCAACTATTCTTACTTTATTTTTCTAACGTGACACTTAAGATGTCTGAAGCTGCTTTCAGCTTCTATTGACTTCAGACACCAAATTTTCTACACGTCTACTTAGGTCAGTCCAATAATAAAGAAAATGTCACAAGTAACAAGGAAAGGGCAGAGGTCGATATTTGAGGGGAGGGGTAAGTCTTAGATTAGACGAGAGGGGAGAAATAAACTAAAGACACACTGTATGAGAAGGTGAATGCCATGCTAGTGAATTTCTGGGAATCTATTGGGTATCGAAGTGTACAAGCCGATAAATACGACATTTAACTACGGCAAATATTGGCTTTTCATTCAATCGACTTATCGGCATCAGAAACTTAGAAAACTAGTCCTAAAGATTTTCGTTAGGCCTGCTTGCTTGGCAAGTCTTCGCAGTCGAAAAGAAAAGAATTTTTGTTCCAATTATTGGGATGACGTCCTAAGTATTCTAAGCACTACTGCAAGAGAAGAGCAAATGAGTGCGAGCCATTTTGTTGTTTTGAAACCTTTTCTAAACGAAATATTTGGAGATATCGAGTCGTCTTCATTCCGCCTTCGATGTTCCAGCAGATGATATTGATTAAACGAATTAAGTGTAATACGCAAAACGAAGAACAAGGAATCCGATTATTCCTTCTAGAAGAAACACTGCACGATCTCGCGGAAATAGCATTAAAGGAATTCTTTCAATACAAGCGATGGCATCTTAATTACGATTAACTGTTTTTTTCTTCAGTAAACTCAGTACTAGATTGCATTTCGTCTGCTGCTCTTGTTGCGCTTCGATGGCGTTCCTTTATGAAAAGACGTGGTGCTTCAGGTAACCTAAGGTTCATCTTATTGTATTGTACAAACTAACTACTTTAGTGTAAAGTAAGTACTTTGCTTTACTTCATTAATGTGAAAACAGTCTGCTTTATTTTGTTTTAGAGAACCCAGAACTACTTTGATTAACTTATGAAGAGGTAAATTAGCATGTAGTTAAAGACACGGTTAGAATTCAATGCAAGATTGTCTTCAAAGTTTCGAGGAATATGAGCACTTCGTTAAATGAAGGAAACACTCAAATATAAAACGTTTCACTTCGTTTCAGCTATCAAGTAAAACCTCTTAGGAAATTTCGAAGAAAGTATTTCTTTCCAGGGGATAGCTAGTGCTGCGGTGAAGATATCACCGTTACTTTCTTGGGGAGAGGAAAGAAGTTAACAACCATCATGATCAATTTGTTGCCCTGTAATGAGTCTCCCGTCCCTGATTTAAGGTCACTGCTTCCAGGGACGTGACAGAGCCAGTGGCATCAGAAAACCCCACCACTCATGCTTTACCTGAGACTGGAAACCAGTCCAAAGAAGTGGTCAGAACCCCGCGCCTCAGCACAGTCAGCCACTTCGGAGACAGTCCGCTACTTGGTAGTGAGTCTTCTGCAGATTCTTTTCAATAACAATACAGGCGCTGCTGCCATCTAAATGGAAAATCTCACAGTAAGGTAAACAACAAAGCTTGATCGTCATTTCATCCAAGCAGTTCCACACAAAATTTAGAATTCATTTTCAGGAACAAATTTAGAATTCATTTTCACCGCGACTAATCCAGAGAGAAGTATATTAACAGCAGTTATTAGAAAAATCGTGCGCCGGAAAGATGTGAGAAAAATCAGTGTTGCTTTATTCCTATCCAAAAGCAAGTTTTCCAGTTTCTGCACTCGGAAACATAGATATCGTGAAAAATACAAATAGAAAACTCACTAAACTCAGAGGTAAATTTCAGCTGTAGTAAAAATAAAAATGAATTGGAAATCACTGACAAATTTATTCTTGTCGAATCTACGAAATTACATCATGAAAAAATAGAAACTGTGCTTTAGCAGTAATATTTTGCATTATCGAAAGCGACAACAAATGGAAACTCTGGAGTAAATTTAAGTGACGCAAAGGGGAATTTTCATCTAGAAAATTCTGAAATCGCAAACGTTGTTATATGCGAAGGGACGCATGGAACGGTAACATTTAGTGCTAATTCCCTTGCATGAATAGATTTGTTAAAGTAAAAGATGAAAAAAATGCATTTTTCTGCATCGCGTGAGGGAGTTTAGTATGATTTGTTGCAGGTAAAACCGCAGTTCAGAATATGATATAAATTTTCTTGGTTGATGCGTGGACTTAGTGGCGCACTCACTTGAGGTGGCACAGGGACCCGGGCCGGCCCCATGAGGTATCACTTGGTCCAGGGGCGGATTGGGACGACCAAAATAGTCCGGGAATTTTAGTCTTGCAGTTCACTCACACAATACACATACACACAGGGTTATACTTCCCTCATGAAAAAAATCATGGTGCATCGCGGATGAAGTAGAACTGCTGAAATATGCTTCGTAAAACAAATTCATTTGTGAACAAATTTTAACAATTTAACGGTGAAACAATTTTAAAAATCCTTTAGTGATTGAATGTAGCTTCAAACCAAACTCAAAACGGGGTGTTGTGCCAGATTATTAATTTCCTTTAAAAAAATTTGATTTGGGCAAAAACAAAGTCGAGTCTTTTGAAGACTTCGTTTCGAGCTAAATCACTATGAAGATCATTCTGAATGTTAAAACATGCGCATGCAACATTACAATTTCTCTGCACAATTAATTTTCATATTTATTTGTCTTCTGATTTCCTTCTGCGCAATTGTATTGGTATCTCCTCCTTGAGTAGAGGCCTTTTCCAAGTATACACATTATTTTGAGCCCTGGGTTAGTACTGGTAAACTGCTGTTTCTTTTAAGATACGTGTGTGCCGGGCACAGATTTCGGAATATCTCTGCCGGAGAAGCATTTTCTGCATCAGTCAATGGATAAGCGTGTGAGGACGATAAACTATCACATGAGGGTAAGGAACACCAATGACCCTGGGTTCCGAAATCCAGCAACCTACGTCTAACTGTAGTTAGTCTTAGCTTAATTAATTTATAACAGCTTTCTTGGACAAGAAGCACGTTTCTCCTAGACGTGCAGAAAATTTTTGGTATTTTGTTTTGCAGCCAACACAGAACATAAATAAAAGGAAAAGCTGGCGGGGTGGGAGGGGGCTATGTTTTTTTATGTAAATAACCTTTCGGATAGAAATGAAACTCGAATGAAGTTTACCATTACATAAGTACCAAAATAATTGTTCGTTCTTTCCAAGAAATCCACCCAAAAAGAACGGGAGAAAATCGGCCAGTCCTCGAATGGTCCACCGGGGGAAATGTCCCGGTATCCCGGTGGGCCAATCCGCCCCTCACTTGTTCCTTCGTTTTTTTGTTTTGTTTTTTTTATTGGCTGCTAATTTTTAAATACAGTAGCCCTTCGATATATCGCGCCTGTCGGGGAACAGGGAAAAAGCGCGATGTATCGAGGGAGCGATATGTCCGAGTTATTCCCAAACCTTAATTAGCTATGTAAGAGTATTAAATTTTATTAGTAGCTACGTATATAAAATTTAAATCTTTTAATGTCAACTTAATAGTCATAATAGTGAAAATGCAGTACTATATGTATACCTATACTTACGAACTTCTTTTACTAAATGCTATTGCTTAAAAATGTTATTTGCTTGAAAAAAGGAATCCAAAGTCATTTGCTTTTGTTTTTCTGTTTTTATGAATAAGGGAAGTTATATTTTTGAAATAAATAAAACTTTGATTTCTCTTATCCTCGGACAGAAGTTCGTTCTCTGGTGGATGGGCTGGGCACTGGAGTCAATAAGAAGCACTGCATTTCCTTCAACACCTATATTTCGTATTCCAAAACCCAATTTTTAAAATATCCTTCGTCATCCAGGCGTTTTTTGAGCTGCAATAGTGAACTGGCAAATTCTCCATCTTTAACTGCTTGAAAACACGAGGATTTCTACTCTTTCCAACTAAAAGTAATTCCAGTTTGTTGCTTTCGGTTTTATTTGCAGCGAAAAGGATAGTTAACTATCTTTTTCGCAACTATTCTTTTCGCTGCAAGTAAAACCGTATTACCAGATACACTTTTTAAAGCCTTAGTTTTATTTGGAAGAAGCTTCCTAAATAAGCCCGCTTCGTCAATTGTACAGCTGCTCATCACAATATCTATTTTCATCTGACAGACATTTCATTTTAGCGGGATATGCAACGCTATCAGCAGACCTACTTTCAATAATTCTTAAAAGGCCGTCGATACACGATTTAAATGAACTTGAAGAGATGGTATTTACAAGTTTAAAATCAATAATTAAAAAACACACCAGATCTTTCGGACCCTGTCACAACAAGTCCTTCATCAGGTGAAAAACACCTAAGTGCGTGTTCATCAGGCGAAAAACCCTACAAGCAGATGATGAACAAACACTTAGGTGTTTTTCACCTGATGAAGGACTTGTTGTGACAGGGTCCGAAAGATCTTGTGTGTTTTTTTAATTAAATGATTTTAAAGTTGTAAATACCATCTCTTTATTTTAATCGTGTATCGACGGCCTTTTAAGAATCATGGTAGCATTTTTAACCTACAGACCAACTTTCTACATACACTGCAAGTTGACCTATGCCATGACTATTCTGCCAACGCCAAAACCACCCTTCACTGTTCATTAGCCGAAAATTTGCAATCTGGATCATTTTTAATTTTTTTTTTTTTTTTTTTGGCTAAAATTTTTACTTTAACTTTAATTATTGGCCCTGATAATGGCGTTTCTACTGCGCGCTGTTCCGAAAACGACATAAACTTTGTCGATTTTCTTCTTTATCACTAAGCCACAACCGTTTCCTTTTTAAGCCATTGGTTTCATGAACAATGGTCACAAATTTTCGGAGCTTTGCTTCGTCTTTCATCCATCCACGAACAGTTGAAGATCCAACACCCAAGGCATTTGCCACAGCAACTTGCTTAGAACCATTGTTTACTTTTTCAACTGCTTCTAATTGTTCTTTCACTGAAACACTTACACGTTGTTTAGTAAACATATTTCCATATCATGCTGTCAGACATCAGTTATCAGAAACGAATGACCGCGACGAAGCTGCCAGAGCTTGAGTTTTGTCTCCGACTCCCCCCCCCTCCCACTAAACACTCCGTTTGGACAGGTCCATTTCCGATTGGTATGAGTCATCGCATGCAATTCTCGGTGATGAAACCTCTCTGCCTGGCTACACAATGTAAAACGAAACAAGTGCATAAACTTTTTTCTGATTCAATGAAACAAATGTGTGTACGTAGTAGAAACAAAAATGGGGGAGAAGAAAAAAAGCGCGATATATCGAGGAGCTACTGTATATTTGTACAGAATATGTTTCTAAATATATATTTTACGAATCATTAGAAACGCACTTCGATATGCAGAGATATTTCTTATCGCTTCCCAATATTTTAAGAGATGTTTTCTGTCGGGTATTTTTGTTTGCATCATCAATATTTTGGACCACCCATGAAGAAATCAAGAGTGCTCCACTGCGTGGACATATCTATTGCATAAAAGCTTTTACGTTCACAACTAAAATCGTTTTGTAAAACTTAACCGTAACAATTTTAAAAATTGTTAGGGGTGTTATGAGGCTGAATGGTAATCAAGAAGTGTGTCAAACAGCACATGCAATATTTTGCAAAAGACTTCACGTTTATAACATTACGTCTCTCACCTCCACAAAAGCATCGGAGAACCTGGATTGAATTTCACAGATAACGACAAACAAAGGGCAGAATTAAAAAAAGAAACAAAAAGAGGAAGATAGAAAGAAAAATTACTCATGCTCTAAATTTTTTGAGAAAGACATAGCAATGATTTATCACTTTTTGTCAGCAGTCTGTCTTTATCAATCTTTCGTTTTTGTCATTCAGGATAAAATCTATTACCTTGCAGCGCCGGTGGCCCAGTGGTCAGAGGCACAGGTTGTTGACTACTCGTTCTGGTTAGGTCTGGGTTCGATGCGTCGATAGTGTACCTATCTTTTGGCGCTGGTTCTTCCCTTCCCGGGAATCGTTGCCGCGGAACTACTTCATAGTTCAGGTCACATTAGTTGCGGCCTAATTAAACACAAAGACCAGGAGTAATTTACCTTAATTATTTTTTACTTAATTTAAATTATTTTTCCTTTGCTCCCTTCCAGCCTCAGAAACCCCCTTTTCCCCACTGGAGCAGAAAACCTAGGTGGTCAAGGCAGTTTGCTCCGGACACCCGTGGAGAATGACCAAGGAATTTATCTTCTTTTCATTCTTGTGAGAAGAAGCACGGCATTCACGAAATTTACGAAATGGCCCCAGTGCTGGCGTTTCTGGTGGTACAAAACTTCCCGGTAGTTCAGGAGTGCACATGCAAGAGTCCGAAATGCGGTCAGATGAAAAGTTGAGTTGCGGTTTGCGACCATCTCCTTGATGAGGGAAGCACCAGCAAAAGTCGTAAAGTACATCGCGGTGTCACTGGAAAGTCGTAACTCTGTCAGAGGGAAGCCCCGTCAAATTCTTTGCTATTCATCCGAGCGCAGAAATTATGTCCCATTGAATTCGCAAAGGCCTCACCTGCCCAACAGGCCAGCTGCCGCGAAAAGGTAGCTAAGTGGACCAGAGGTCCAACCAATATCCACTAAGCTCAAGCACTGGTCAGCTCAGCTGACCAATCCAGACCCCAGGCGAAAAGTTCTTAGAAGGTTGTAGGCCCTATCACGTGGAAAGTTAAGCTGACCAATCCAGACCCCAGGCGAAGAGTTCTTAGAAGGTTGTAGGACCTATATCGTGGAAAGTTAAGCTGACCAATCCAGGCCCCAGGCGAAGAGTTCTTAGAAGGTTGTAGGCCCTATCACGTGGAAAGTTAAGCTGACCAATCCAGACCCCAGGCGAAGAGTTCTTAGAAGGTTGTACGACCCTATCACGTGGAAAATTAAAGGGACGGAAATATATATTCAGGAAAAAGACAGTCAAAAGGAGATTCATATTTAAGATGGTTATTCACATGTAGTATGCGAAACAGTGATTTACAGATAGGTATTCGAGATGGTTATTCACATATAGTATTCGGCAGACATAATCGAGAATAAGAGGATAGCGAGTCAGAATGATTATTCAG
Organism: Macrothele yani; assembly: GCA_039090855.1. Classification (NCBI taxonomy): domain Eukaryota; kingdom Metazoa; phylum Arthropoda; class Arachnida; order Araneae; family Macrothelidae; genus Macrothele; species Macrothele yani. Next base: position 100,777,430 of record CM077002.1, on the reverse strand, counting down.
CGAGGATTAGGTAGAGCCAGAGAGAGATATAAAGAGAGGATACCGATGATGAAACGGAGACTCAGTAATCATATAACGCGATAAATAGATCCGGAGGCAGCATCCTCGAAAGATTTCATCTACCAGCGTTGGGCTTCAACGAGCGACAACCCAAACGAAGGAAGGTAAGATGACTTTCTTTTCCCCAATTTCCAGTTCCAATGTTAACTGAATATATATATGCATGGTCGCTATGCCTCCTCGAGATAGATTGAGGGATTTAATTTAAAGTTAAGCTCAGGGGTATTACAGGCTTACGCAGCAGTGGACCAGTCAGCATGGCTAATTCTATTATTTTAATTTAACGTAACTTTTATTTGGCCTCCACCTGAAGGATGTAATTGCTTAAATATACTTTTCTTATAGTAAAGATTGTCAGTTACTTAACCTGGTGTAGCTAAATTTTCTAGGCTGTGTATATTTCCCTAATTCACAATTTGCGGCATATGGGTTTTTTACGAATACCTCGTAACGAGCCTATATGAAACACAACGCGACGTCCGTAAACTTTGAGATTGGGTTCTTTACATTTATGGGAACGCAACCTCACTGTTCATTCAATTAGACGATGATTAATTGGACATTCCGCGACCACCGTACTACCGGGGGCGTGGTAATAGAATCAGTTGCCCCAACTTAGGGACAGGCCGCTTTCTATCCCTTAGAGTTTCTTACACTGGTCGATAAACCCTCAAAGAAACAAAAATTCTGTTTCCTAAGATCAGTTTTCCGGCATGCTGAGATTTGAAATAATGTTCTTCCCTTGCAAAGAATGGAATTCGATCCAGTATCTGCCTCGCTATTCAGAAATCATTTTTTGGTGACGCCCTGGGTCTTCCTTTTAATGAAGTATTTATTTTTCCTCCTTGTTGAAATATTTTTAGTGCATATGACTATAAGCGTACTAAATGTCACGATTTTCCTTTCTATTAGAATATTGAAGAACGAATAGATACTCTCACGAAAAACAACATAAGACTAAATCTTTTTGCCACAACTTACTACATACCACTTTCACGCACTTAACTCATCATCCTTCTTTCCGATCAATTTTAATGAGAATGTTATGTGATAAGCAGAGTCACTCCTCGGCTGTGGGGTGGCCCAGAGCAAATACTTTCAGCGGGACCCCTGTCTATATAAACAATCTGATTAAAGAATACGTTTACAGATTACAAAATTCATTGGCCCGTGTGAGTATTTGCTAATCTATCGAAGAAGATTTAGAATAGGGATGGTGAACCTTCTCGGAATAGTGTGCCACTTGAAGCATGCATTTTTTTTTAATTAGCGTTTAGTCATGAAATTTGTTTTGCGAATACCATAAACATGACATTAACAGAATAGGTGAGTTTTAAGACTAAGATAATTTCAATTTGAGCCTGGTTTAATTTGTAAGAAGACAATTGAAAAATCACACTTACATAGCCACATTAGTGTGAAACTTGTGCCTGAACGCTGCTAGCCAATGCATTTATGTTCGGTTCATAACCTGTTGTCTTCAAGGTTATGGGAGCCATCTTTAGTCACAAACACTATTTTATTTAAGTCAATACCCATTTTTACTACAAATTCTTCATTAATTTCACACATTAAATCCTCCTCTTTGATTGTAATTCGCAAACTCATCAATTTAATTAATTCCACCCTTATTACATTTCGACAAGGAAATCTAACAAAAACAGCTAACCTTGCTTGTGACGTAACATCGTTGCTTTCACTAAGACATATTGAAAACATATCGGCTTTGTTAGATCAGGTTTAATTTGGTCCGAAACATCATTCAGTCTTGTTATTCTATCTTTGACAGTGTTCCCGCTGGCTGGCATTTCCTCAATTCTATTCAGAATGTTTTGCTTGTTAGGAAAATCTTCAAATAATGGGTCAGACGTGGCTGAGAAAGCCGCCTTCAAAAAATCACCGTCACAAAGCGGTTTCCCGTGCTGTGCTATACAGCAAGGTAGATGAAAACTAGCCGCAATGATATTATTCCTTGACCTGAAAGAAGATGCCAAACAATTTGACTGTTTTTCGTACTGTTTCTCTTCTTCCTTCATTTGTCATGGAGCAAACATTTTTACGATACCTCTCAAAATGACGCTTTACGTTGAATGTGCGAGACACTATTGCTTCCTTCTTCTTCTTCTTGGTTACTCAGTCGAAGGACAGGTTGTTCAGTAGATGTACTCTGTCTCTCCATTCCTCTCTATTCTCCGCTGTTCTCTTCAAGTCATAGCTCATAGTATGTCCTGGCATTGGTGTCTTGAAGTAATTGTGCCACAAAACTATTTCTTGGCCGTCCTCTTCTTCTCTTGCCTCGAATTTTCCCTTCCAAAACTTTCAGAATCGGGCCTCCATGGCGCAATGTTAGTCCCATCCATAACATTCTTCGTCTGTTTAACATGTTGATCAGATTCCTGGGTTCTCTCACTCTCTACATGACCTCCTCATTAGTCTTTCTATCAAGCCAGCTTATTCTCTCCATTCTTCTACATATCTCATTTTATTTATTGTTTCCGTACACAGGCAACAGAAAGCTTTATTGTTGTTGTTTTTTTCAATCACTCCGATGCCCACTGTTCTTGTAATACTCGGCACCATCTTTAAGTTGGTTTTTTCGGCACCGAAAACATGTTTGCATGGTCCGGTTACAAAAAGTCAAGCAAAGAAACAATTCCAATACACAAGAGGAATAAGCAGCAGCTACAAACATATCAACCTTCACTGACAAACTGAAGTTCTGTACTGGCGTCGCAATGTTGTCAAGTTATAAATCTGAAATCTCTCCTTTCATTGTTGAAGGTGTACTGCCAGTTCTCACGGCAACTCGCTGTCTCGTGCGTGTCTTTCTGTCTGATTGGTTTTCTCTCCCTCCCACAAAAGTAGGGGGAGCCGGAGAGAGGGAGGCTTGAGCCGAAGCAGATGTGGAAGTCCTATAGGAGCGGAATGATAAAAAGAAAAATAATTATTGCGTGCATGTGACGTTTGTCATTTGGGAATTAATACATAAGGCGATTAAATAAAGTGATGTTGATTTACCACCCCTTTGGAGAACACTTCTTGGCTAGAATAATTTTATTTTCAGAGCTCGATTATTTGCAAGAAGACACTACAGACATGCTGTCGAAAACTTGTTTTCAAAAACTTAATTTTTATTTAATGTTAATGTTTGCATACCGGCGTGCCACCCAAATCGTGTTCGTGTGCCGCCCAGTGACACGCGTGTCATAGGTTTGCCATCACTGATTTAGAATAACGGGGAGAGAAGAGGTACTTACGTATTTGTTTATTTTCCAATCAGTGCTCTCTTTCTCTTAAACGTTTTAGGTCGTAATCACTGAATTTCTAGAATGTTATGTTTAAATGTTGATCATGGCCTCTCTAGGAATTCATGCAATAGCCATAAGCATGGGCATCTTCCATAGCACTCGAAAATGAAACAAATGTCGAAAAAAAGGGATCTTTCATTTTATTTTCGGAATCCCAACAGAAAACTTGTCGATTTCATTAGTAGCATGCCTTATTGCAATGTATCCATTGAGACGAACACAATGGTAAGAAATTTGCAGGAAGTAAAGCTGAAACCTGTATTACAAAACAGTCTTTCTTTTATATGCAAGACTGCGCATGTTTTGGTGTTTTATTGTTAGACCAGAGGGCATAACATGCAAAATAACACAAATTTCATAATTTATCACAAGTTTATTCTAGAAAATTTAGTTTTGTTTCCTTCATTTCAGTAAATTCCTTAGTTATCTTGTTGTAATCCAGATTTTCACATAATGTACATTTCATTGACAGTAATCCCAAATTAGATAACTTTCTGGAGCTATTGCAGTTCTAAGATTGTTTTTAATTAATATTAATTTAGAGAAACTTCGCTCTGTTGAGGTAGTAGTAGCTGAAACTGCTGATAAAATTCTTAAAGAAATATTGAAACTTGGAAATATATCCCATGCAAAACATTCGCTTGGTTGCTCAGGTCATTCATAATTATTTTACTTTATTCTGCATATTGCATTTTTACCTTAATTTTTTTGTTCCTACAATGAGCAGCGTCCTTCAAAGGCCGGAGCCCGGGCAAGGGGACCGGTTTGGACGGATCTAAGTGCGATTCCGGTGATTAGTTCAGTCCTTTGGGCTCTCACTCGATTTATCGTAACGAAAAACTTTTCATACCGTCAACAACGAGCATGTTCCTGTTTGCAAACTGTTTAATGAACTGCAGGTGCTTACTGAAAACGTTAGAGTTAAGGCTCTCATAAAGGCAAAAACTGCGTCTTACTAAAATTTTATGTTTTACGAAACCTGCATTCTCGGCTAGAAGACATGATTATCCGAAAAAGCTTTCAACGTCAGTTCTTTTTTGTTGTTTTTGTTGCTGCTGCTTTGCGTGCAACGCTCAATGCAGACCTTGTTAACTAATGTGAAATTTCAGTATTCATGCATCCATCAAATAGAAGTCATCGCTCTTTCCACGTTTTATAAGTGAGTCATGGAAAACTTCTCATCGGCCGCCACCGGGAATCGAACACTGGATCTTCCATTTACACGCCGGGCATGCTTCCACTGCACCACAGCGGCCTCGAAATTTTCCAGGCTCACATACGACAAACTGCCTAACCACCTGGCAGGTTGCTTTCTATGGAGACCCGCACAATGCTGGGGATTCACCAAAAATGAACAGTAGCAACTGAACAAATAACTAGAAGGCGAATGAATAATAAATAAGCAGTTGACGTGGACTAGGAACATCCAATAGTAGTCATCGCTCTTTCCACGTATGAGAATTTTTCCGTGACTCACTTATAAAACATGGAAAGAGCGATTACTTCTATTTGATGTTCCTAGTCCACGTCAACTGCTTATTTATTATTCATTCGCCTTCTAGTTATTTGTTCAGTTGCTGAATCCCCAGCCTTGTGCGGGGCTCCAAAGAAAGCAACCTGCCAGGTGGTTTGGCAGTTTGTCGTAAGGTGAGTCTGGAGAATTTCGAGGCCGCTGTGGTGTAATGGAAGCATGTCCGGCGCGTAAATGGAAGACCCAGTTTTCGATTCCCAGTGGCAGCCGATGAGAAGTTTACCGTGACTCACTTATAAAACGTGGAAAGAGCGATGACTTCTATCTGATGTTCCTAGTCCACGTCAACTGTGTATTTATTATTTATTATTCATGCATGCATTCACTTTACAGGTATCCAAGAGACTCACATTCTGAGTTATGAGCTCTTCTGAAAAATAAAATGTAAAGTGTATGTATCCGTTCAACAATTTAGTAGTGCAAATTCAGAGTTATTATTCTGAATTATGAGCTCTTCTGAAAGATAAAAGGCAAAGCGTACCTATTCCATCAAAAATCCAGGAGCGCACAATTTCGGCAGCTTACAGATAACCCCTAGGTATTAGGATGTTATTGACACTTTATTTCCGCGGTATGAGGCAATGCCTGCTTCTTCAAGAAGTTTTTCATGAAAATCGATTTTTTGCATTTCTCCTCTTCCTAAAGTTTGACGGCATACCATCGTATCATATACAATGCTTTCTCATTCTTCGGTGCATTGTGTTTCTCTGAACTACAAATCTTTCCATCTGAGGAAAGGATACGTACACGAATCAATGATTCTCAGCGCTTAATTCTTTGAAATGCTTTGATACGAACGTTATGATTTGTTCTTCCTTTATTGCTCGAAAATAGCGGTGAAAGAAGATGGAAGTGCTGCAACAATGAGTCAGAAAAGACAGCAAAAATCAATAAAAAATAACATCAAGTAGGGATGAAAAATCCTTTCTCGGTTTTTTATTATTTTTATTTTATTTTATCAGATACTGTGCAAGCTATCTTTAAATGGAAAATGTAGAATGGGAAAAGCATGTTTTCCAATGCTTGTCACTATTTCTCAGCTTCTTACTGTAATTTTGAAGGTACTAAGAATTGCAATAAAAATGCATTTTCTATAAAACTTCAGAGCATAGGAAAGTGATTTAAATGTATTCAAATTCATATAAAATGCTGATAATTGCTATTTTAGAAGGTGATTTCGCTGACATAAAGATTTTTAAGGTAATTGTTGAAAATTTAGAAATATGATGAACAGTAATAATTCTGATGAATGGTATGCAAAGAGCGTTTTGTTAAATACTAAGCGGACAGTTATTCAAAAAATATATTTCTGACATTAGGTAAATGAAAACTGTCTTTCTAGATCTTGAAACTTAAGACTCGGTCGTAAATTGAATAACGTCAAAAAGTTGAATAATGCGCTTCTCAAATTATGGGTGTCAATACGAACTTTACATCAAAATATCTGATGCTCTAATACTGCACCTAACCAAGTAAGGATCATTGTGGAAGAAATGAATGCACTTTTCAGGAAATAAGCGTGAAAATAAAGAGTGTCGATGTAATAGTAAACTTTAGAAGTAAACAAAACAATACGTATTTTAGAAATCAAAAATCGTGAAACAGGTAATTCTGAAAAAATAAATTCTCTGCGCGTCGCATAGTTTAAATTTTGCGAAGCATATATAAATAAAACAGTGTCGTTCTGGAGGCAGCCACCGTGTTGACATACCTCGTACCTCTGGTAGCCATTTCTTTTCTTATTTTGTAAGTAGTTTTTTGCTAGCTCTTGGGAACTCTGCAAAAAATATCCCTTTAGCATGCGTTTCTTATTTTTTAACCTAACGTCGCTCTTTATTTGAAGTGTTCCTTTCGGTAAATACTCATGGTCGAGTAAATCTTGAGTAATATCTTTGAGGCGTCAAATATGCGGAACTCCATTTTATGATTTACAGCTGCACAGTGTATTTATACTACGAACTGAAACTTTTGTTTGAAACACTTGAAATTTTACAGTAGATGACTATACGCTTTTTCTCCAAATTGCAATCCGTAAATTAATATTGCAATAAAATATGTTATACAGTACATTCTGGTAAGATGGGATACTTCGGAGCGAGAAAACTTTGGCCCAATTCAGTGACTGCCCCAATTATACGAAGCTTTATTCCAAAGAGCAAATTCGGGATGTTCTTCGAGAACTGTTCGAAATAAACGGCTGCCCCGATTATCGGATGTCCCAATTAACTGAAACCTACTGTACACTCAGTAGACAAAACATTAGAGATAGGGGTGGTGAGCAGTTGGGCATCTCCTTTTAGAGTGAAACACACTCAGCACAGGCGATGAATAGGCCGACAGAAGGGCAGCCCAACAGTGTATCGTAATCGACGAACATGGGTAAACGTGGTGATCTAAGCGATTTTGATCGTTCACTCATTGTCTGCGACAGACCGAAGGGTCTTTCAATGACCTAAGTGGTAGGAACCCTACGCTTCCCGAGGGCAACTGTATCAAGGGTGCACCGCGCGTATACCATCGACGGATGTACCAGAGTCCAGAAAGAAAGCCGTGTCCGATCATACGCCATTGATGACCGAGGTCGACGTATACTATCCAGGCTCGTACAGACCGAACCTTGGCAACGTCGAGGCAAATCACATCTAGCTTACACGTCGGAGCCCCAAGCAGCGTCAGCGAGCAAACGGTACGAGGCACGCTGCACGCCCAAGACTGCGGGAACCGACGCCCTAGTCGTGCGCCGCTGTTGACTGCTCCTTATAAGAAATTATGCCTCGTCTGATGCCGAAAACATTAAAACTTGACTTCTGTAGTGTGGCACCACGTCGTGTTGTCAGATGAATCCCGTTTCCAGCTGTATCGAGTAGTCGGGAGGATGCAGGTGTGGCCATGGCTCCGTCGTACCAGGTCAGTTCTGTTCAACGTGGTGGCGGCTCTGTGATGGTTTGGTGAGCCTTTTCATGAGACACATTAAATCATTTAGTGTGTCTGGAGAGTTACTTAGTGTTATGGGTGTTCTTTAGTGTTCTAGAGTCCGTAACCGCTGCGCACTACCTGAATGTGCTGGTTGATCACTTAACACACTTTCATGATCTTCACGCATCCTGCGGACAATGGTGTGTATCTGCAGAAATAAGTGCCGCCCCACCAGACCGCAACCATACAGGCATGGCTCGAGGAACACTCATTTGAGTTTGAGACCATCCAGTGGCCCCCAAAGTCCCCGTATTTATACTCTGTGGAATGCCGTGGAGCTTAACATCACATCCATGTATCATGTATCCCAGACCAACATCTGGGGCAGAGTTGTGGACAATGCTGCAACAGGCATGGCTAGCATTATATCCGGAAACATTCCGACATCTGGTTAAGTCGATGCTTCGGCGTGTACAGGGTGTTATTCGCTTTAGAGGAGGAGCAACACCCCATTAGGTAGGTATATCTAATGTTTTGTCCATTGAGTGCATATGGCTTACTTCTCTTTCTATTTGAAGAGACGTGGTATACTACCACAAAATTTTCTTGCTTCACCTACAGCAAAATCAATATGCGGTCACCAACATATAGTTGTATTTTCCTTTGGGAATTAACGACCACTCTGGGCAGCTCTGGAGGCTATAAGTAGCCGCCCGTTCCCGAATTTTAGGGCACGAAGACAGAGGGCTGGCGCCATGTGGCAGATGCACCACCCATGCCTTATCTGGGGATGGGGCTCGATCCCGTTCCCAGTTTGGATAACTGTGAGAGACCTACGCCCAGTGATGTATTCAAGCATCTTCCTCGGGGCTACTTAGCCCCCGGAAACCCATGACCCCCCCCCCACTCCCACCCACCCCCACCCACCATAGGTTTTTGGGCGATCTCCCCTTGTATTTAGTCTAATTGTGTAGGTTTATAGCTGAATATTCGGAGAAATTAATTTTAAAAAAATAAGAGAACGAGGGAAAATATAATAATAATAATAATAAAACATCCACATGTGGACTTCAGTCTGAAATTTCTATCATCCTTCAACAAAACATTAAACAGTCCTCGCTGAAGGGGCAATTTTTCAAGCACTGACAGCTCGGACTACTTCCGCAGTAAAAACCTAATTCGACACAGTGGAAATGTTTGCGCTGCAATACATCATATTTTGAAAGCTGTCATTCAGTTTTATATCAGTCTTCTAGATGCCGACTTTCCATGTATACGGTTAAACCTCAGTGAAGCTCACGTGACGTTAGTGCTTCCAGTACAACAAAATATTTGCTACCTAATTTTTAACAATAGCAAATTAATAGAAATTGTTCCCATAATAAGGTGTGTGTTTTTTCTGGCGGTGGTGGTTTACACCTTGTGATGAAAAAAAAAATTATCGAGGCACCTCAAACTGGGTTCCAAACGGTTAGTTAGTTTTTGGTTTTCTTACTATTATTTGCTAATCTAAATTATCTAAAGGGGCTGAAACCAAATGGCAGGGGAATGGTTTACACCACACGTTTTCAGATATCACTATAATGATTCCTTAATAATCAGAAACACGCGTGTAGTAAGGCGAGGACATTTTTACCATTCCTAATGACTTGGGGAAATTTTCTCTAGCGTAGCTTTACCTTGCTAGCATCCTCAATATTTTACACCACCCCATGGTGAAATCCATGGTGCATTACTGAATTAAAGCAAAGGTATAACTTTTTTACATTTTTAATCATTTGTATGTGTAGATTTACTGGAATTAGCATTTGCGATATACGAGCATACGAAAATTTTTGTACTCTATTTAAAATTTTTATATATACTAATATAAAGAACAAAATTGTGATTTTTTGTATATAATCAGTCAACAAGTTTTAGCTCCCTCGAAATTTGTAATTGCCCCACCGGAAAAAACTCTCTGAATGCAACGCTGCCTACGCCTCTAACCTCTCGGCCACCGTGTTGACAACATTTCTCTCGAAAATAAGCTTTATGCATTTTCTTCAGCGACAGTATTTTTTGATTTAAAAAAATTTGATTTCTGTAAAGTGGTATTTTATCGGAATATTCTTCTGAAAAATAAAGCAGTCTGTGTTTTTACTATAATTTATAATAATTTTCTAGTTCAAAATAATGTTCTGTTCCAGTAACATAGTCTTCAAATTCAGATCCGACACAATCCATAACCGTCTCATCGGCGTATTTAATATTTGTACCGACTGAGAGGGAAAATCTGAATTAAAAAGGAAACATCAAATTGTTGACTGCAGACCCTTTAGAAACTCAGGAAATAGTACTCTAGCAACAGACGCAGTACTGACAAAGTTACCGTCCCAGTGTCCTAGTTGTCTAAGCGCTGGCTTTTGGCCATTCGTCCGAAAGGGACCGAGTTCGAGTCCTGAATGAATCATGGGTGGTGTGCTTGTCTTATGGCACCAGCTCTTTCCTTTCCCTGGGACCACTAGCTCTTTCCTTTCCCTGGGACCACTAGCTCTTTCCATTCCCTGGGACCAGCAGCTCTAAATCAGGGACGGGCGATTGCATACAGCCTGTTGAGTTGCTCACGGTAGACTTTAAACTCCACAACCAAACACGAAATTCATCTAGAATTTGATGTTTCCTAGGTTAAAATAGAAACAATCAGATAAGTCATAGTGGAATAAGTTTATATGAAGAACCTCATGCCAGCCTTTATAGGAAGATTGTGAGACATCTGAAATCGATGGTTTGATGTGCATACCGAGACTGTACTTTTTGTGTGTACTATTTACTGGAACTTGCGATAACTACTAGAAATGGAGTCTTCACTAGAATCATGCAGGAAATCAGGTGTGCTCTAATTGTTTCCAGGAATTGCAAGAATCCACCTACTGGAGTTCTTTCAAATAACTTTTCTTTGACTTTGAATAAAGATATACAGTAGTGTTTTGCGAAAAAAAATATAAAGCCTTTACTATATGCAAAGGGATAATGATGATAACATTCACGACACCATGATTAAATGAACAGGTAAACGATTACACAAACTAGTGTAATAGTGGTTTCATATTTTTACTACTGCTTACATTTCTTTTGCTGTGATTTCATGGATTTTAAATTTTAATTGAACGAACTGTTTGCTATGGCTTAACTGTTGCAATGTCTCATGATAGTAAAACCTATTTTCTGAATTTGAGGTTCGATACCACTAAATGGCCACATTCATTTGAGACATCATGTTGTTCTTCTCAGCTAGCAAGCTCTATGAATCTTTGGCAGTCCGTGTTCCAGGAAAAGGGTGCAGGGCGTTAGAGGGCTCAACATCATCATTAAAGATGCTGTTAGCATTAAAGGAAATCTAGGAGAGAGATACCTTGGCTATCTCACTACGCAGATAAATCTGAAATAAAAAAGGGATATCTTGTCAAGTCAATGCGCAGTGTTTCTCATTTAAAATAATGTACACGACATCGGTCAATTTCATAAGAGAACATTTATTGGTCAAGAAAAATTGCTCCAATATTTGTTCGGGTAGAAATTTTATTAAAATGCCATACAGGATGTCCGAAAAATAACTGTCAACACTTTCAGTGCACAGTTTTAGGAAACTGCGGGGGCACTGAGAACGTTTTACAAACGGGAATATGATAAAGCTTTTCCTCATTGCAATGCTGAAGTATCTTCCGAAGTACAGGGAAAACGGGACTTCGGGAGATAGACCTTTGATTTCTTTGTGGAGATATAAGTGTTTCGCTCATAGACGCAAAAATAATTGTACACCTTCCCAAACATTCCGGAATGTGCAGATCAGTGCTGAGGCAACCTAAGCCCCAGCCTAACCGGGCTCGGACTGTATAATATTTACTACGGTTCAGGCTCTAGCTCTGAATTTTTTCTGCTCTTTACAACTGTAATTTTTTTTATGATTCAGCATACTGGACTTTTATTACACTTCTTAGCTGGTAAATAGAATTCTTCGAAACTGGATCTGGGTGGGAAGTGGGGCAGGGGAGCGATCTGTTTATTCTGGACTTTGGGAGCAAATGTCATAAGCCCCGCATGAGTAGAATTCTGCGGAGAAGAAACGGTTTTTCAAGAACTGTAGACTAGATTGTAGATACCACAGCGTTAAAATTTCAAGAGCCCTGATGATAATTTTTGCAATAGTCCCCTAATAATTCTATTGAGTAAACGTAGATTGCAGACTAGCTAAATTTTGCCGAATGCCCGGCCCTGAAGCATTTTAGGCGAAAACGAATAGTCAAAGAAACTAGTGCGGTTATGCTATAGAAACAAGTAGAAGTCTTATCTCTACTTTCGAACTGACAAAGACATCGGTTAAATGCAGGGGGAGGAGAAAACGAATGGTCAAAGAAATTGGTGCGGTTATGCTATAGAAACAAGTAAAAGTCTCATCTCCACTCTCGAACTGACAAAGACGTTGGTTAAATGCACGGAGAGGAGAAAACGAATGGTCAAAGAAACTAGTGCGGCTATGCTGTAGAACCAGGTAGAAGTCTCATCTCCACTCTCGAACTGACGAAGACGTTGGTTAAATGCAGGGGGAGGAGAAAACGAATGGTCAAAGAAACTAGTGTGGCTATGCTATAGAAACAAGTAGAAGTCTCATCTCCACTCTCGAACTGACAAAGACATTGGTTAAATTCAAGGGAAGGAAATAGTGGAAGTTTGGTAGAGATTTTTTTTTATTAAAACCTAAACAGCCAAAGTTTCTGTGCTGAATTTTGCGATGTAAAATTCGGGCTCGAGCTGACATACTTTCGACTTGGGCTATCTCGGGCTTGTAAAATTGAACCCGAAATCAGCACTGGTGTAGATGTTGTCTTGTAGCCATCGGGTTATAGCAAAGGGTAAGTAACATTTTATGACTATATTTGTAAAAGTTAGCCAAATAACATGTCATTAAATAACATGTCATTAAATAACATGTCATTAAATAACATGTCGTTTCCAGCAATCTGTGAGAGTACATGAAAAAACTTAATTACAGTTTTCCGAGAAGATATGACTAACGCCAGGTGTAGGAAAAGTCACAACGTACGCTAGTTTCCATTCATCAGAAATACAGTTTTAATCGAGCGACGCATTAAAAATACAAACCGCCGCTGCAATAAAGCTGTGCCGTAGTGTACCGTTTTAAGTAGTAGTATGCAATCGTGTGCAGCTGCTTTCTTATTTATAAGACACTAAATGGTCCTTAAAACCTTATCATCTGCTATAGCTTCAAAAAAATTCAAAATTGTTAACAATAGGATAACTGAGCACAGCTGTTTTAAGTTTAAAGCATATAAATTTGTTCTGCAAGACCATCATTCAAGATAGATTGAGTTTTAAGAATGTCAGCGAAGGCATCATGCAAGGATGAGTCAAATGTTCATCCCGTTTTGAGCTACACATAAATTTGGGCTTGCATTCCTATGTGAAACACGTACCAGCATCCACTGGGTACAGAAATGACGTGGAACACAGGAAGCTGATGGCGTGCGTTTGGCACAGAGCCACATTGCATTATTAGGTGAGCAGATGATGAAGGTCGATAAACGTGCTGTTCGGATGCCCCTACGCCATCACTGGAAATCAACGCGGAAGAAATGCTTTTAGTTGAACGCGAGGAAACAGTGGGTAGCAGCACTGCACGAAAATGGTCCCAGAGTTTTGATGCTGGGAGCATCAATCTCGAAGACAAGCCGAAGGCAGGACGCCAACGAGCATCAATACTGTCACCCTGGTCGAAGCTGAGACAGTAAACTCTGGGACCAGTACAAGAAAATTTTATGAGGAGGGGCCTTCCAATCCACCATTGTCTCTCACTTGCAACCCCCTTGATTTTTCCTTCAGGCGCCATCGAATGGTTCTTCATGAATTGACACCCCAGCAAACATAGAATTTTATGGGGAGGGGGGCACCGAAAAGAACTTCTGTATCGAACGTCACCCAATAGTGTGAAAGAGCTTGTTGCATACATGCATATGGAAAGTGCTGACTCTGTCAACGAGGATGGGGTTAGACCTTCTAGAGAAAGAGTTGATCGACGCGCTATCGCTTGTTGCCTGATGTGGGGTGGTAATTTTGACCTACTGTATCAGATCCACGGCATTTAGCTCCAATAGTGGAATGTTTACTGCTAAGGTACGTTTACTTACAAGGGGTTGGACAAAATAATGTGAACACCTAGAAAATAGGCGATATGTATTTATTAAGAAGGGGCTGGGCCACCATTTATGTCCAATACAGTTTCCAACCTTCTTGGAATAGATTCATACAGCTTGTGAGTAGTCTCCAGTGGAATGCTGTCCATTCGTCGATCAGAACTTCATCCAATTGCTTCAGAGATGTTAGAGGTGGAAATCTGCTTCTCACTTTGCTCTCCAAAACTGCCCACAGTGGTTCGATAATGTTCAAGTCAGGTGATTGAGCTGGCCAGGACAGATGTTGAAGTTCATCTTGGTGCTTCTCAGACAAAGATTGAACTGTTCTGGCAGTATGTACGGAAGCAATATCATCTTGAAAAATGGCATCATTGTTGGGAAACAGCATTTGAACATAGGATGCACCTGATTACTTATAATGTTCAAGTACTTGCTGGCAGTAGCTCGACGACGTAGGGCATTGATGGAGCCAGCTGAATACCAAGATATGGCCGCAAAGATCTAATCCAATTTTGATAGTTGGAACCAGACATTCCGAATTATATTATTCCTTGGGGGTTCTCTATACATAAATCGACCTACTGTAGGGAATAATGTAAATGAGAACTCATCAGACCATATTACACGTTTCCAGTCATCAGTTCTCCAGGTTTTATGCTCATGACAACATCTTTTTCTCATTGTAGCGTTGGTTTCTGTGACTAAAGGATTAGAAATTGCTACTCTTCCACAGATGTTGGCTTTGTGAAATTCTCGACGAACTGTTTTTTGTGGAAACAAGGTCTTTCAGGTGAACATTGAGTTCTGTTGCCACTTTTGCTGCGGTAATTCTGAATTGTTTGGACACAATCCTTGTTAGTGTGCAGCAGTCCCTCTCATTCAATCTCGGTTTTCTCCCGCTATTCTTCGTCACCAATGACGTCTTGCCATACTTTGTGTACGCAGACATAACCACGGAGACTTGTTGCTGAAACCCCAAACAATTTGGCTATTATGTTTACAGACGCTGCTGCTAAATAGCGTACCACGGGTTGTCCTATTTGGAAGTCTTACAGGTCACCAGTTTTACCCATCGCTCATACGAACAGCTGCTGAACGCAACTTGTACTGCACTGGCGTACAACCTAGATAATACACTGGCGAAAAGTGAAAAAAGAACACCAAGAAGGAGACGTCTGATACTAACGAAATTTATACAGCATAATAACGAAATACAGAGGATAACGTGATCAAAACATTATGGCAAAATACAGCTGTATTTGCTGGTAAACTGAAAAATAACATTTCCATGTAACATGATTAGTACGAGGTTGAACCGCCATAAACTGCGTCACACTGTGCAATTCTGGCATGGAGTCTGTCGTACAAATGTTGGATGTAAGTTTGGGGTATTGAGTTCCAAGCATCCTCAACCTGGACGCGTAAATCGGGGATGGTCGTGGCTGACCGTGGAGACCGGATAAGTCGTTGTCCCATAAAATCCCACACGTGCTCAAAGGGGGACAAATCCTGTGAACGTGCAGGCCATGGAAGTTGTCTCACACCCTGAAGTGCATGTTGCGTTGCACGTGCCGTGTGTGGGCGTGCGTTATCTTGCTGGAAAACACCACGATGGACCGACCTTACAAATGGCACAATAGCGGGTTGAATGATGTTGTTGATGTAGGAAGTGCTGTTTAACGTACCCGGTACAAACACTAGTTGTGTACGGGAGTGATAGCTGATCGCTCACCACACCAGGAGACCAGGTGTAGGCCCTGTGTGTCGCTGGCGGATGCAAGAAGGGTGTAGACGCTCCCCTGTGCGTCTGCGAACACGCATACGGCCATCGGAGGCTCCCAAGAAGAATCTGCTTTCATCGCTAACACGACAGATTGCCATTGCGTTCTCCAGTGCAGACGTTGGGGACACCACTTCAGCCGTTCCTGACGGTGGGCTGGAGTCAGAGGCACACGTGCACGTAGTCCTGCATCCAGTAGACGGTTGCGGATTGTTCGCACAGTCACCTCAGGTGTAACGGCAGCTCGGATTTGCGTCGCAGTGGATGTTCTGCTTGACAACGCCGCTCTTCTTATACGTCGATCGGTCCGCTCATCAGTCCGTCTGTGTCTCCCGGTTCCACGTCTTCTCGTGTGGGAATGTTCCTCGGACCATCTACGCCACCATCGTACCACCACCGATACTTCCCATCCAATTCGCTCCGCAATACGACGATACGACCACCCGACCTCGCTCAGTCCGACTGGACGACCTTGCTCAAAGTCCGATAACTGCTGAAATCGTACACGTCTTCCATGTCCAGGCATTGCAGCTTCTTCAGGGTCTTCGCACGTGTCCGTACGCCGACGACTGATTACATTCACTTCGCCGTACTCCTTAAATACCACCGACGATAATTTGCATATTATGCCGTGCTGTGGCGTAAGCGCTCACCGGTTGGTCCCGGAATTAACATCACACCTACGTAAGCTAGACCCCATTAACGTATGTAAATTTCATGATCGTCAGCCAATTCCTTCTTGGTGTTCTTTTTTCACTTTCCGCCAGCGTATATACAAGGAAATGACTCACGCAAAACATAATCACAACGGGTTTTTTTTAGTATAGCCTACACGAATAACATTAACCCGTATACTCATGATGGCCACATTATGTTGTCCAACCCCGGTATGTTGGATTATCTGTCAACAATTTGATACGTGTTTTAAAGTGGTAAAGTGATTAAGCGATAGATCCTTTCGTGCTACCTACTTAATATCTAATTTTCATTTATTATACTCTTATGGAGGAGTGAGTACCCATATCTTTTAATAAAATTTTATTGCTTAAATTGAAAAAGATTACCTTCACCCGTTTCTGTTTTTAAATTATTCTGTGTTCGCTCCGTGTTCTGCAATTAACGTTACTCATGAGTGTGAGCGTACAAAATTGATGCTTGCAAAAGACGGAAATATCTAAATTGCAGTTTAGGTAAAAACATCATTGAACTTGTACTGTAATTAATGATCGAGGGAAAACTACAGAAGCTAAGGGAATCTTTTACTAGAGTCTGCCTTCATAAATTTATCTACACTTTTAAAGCATTTCTTCCTTCCATTTAAACAACAAAATTTATTTCGGTCACTTTACCAGACACTCATTATATATGTACGTAAAACGTCACTTATACTTCTTCCGATAGTCCAAACACAAAACAATTATTTGCAGCCAAGTCAAGTTAACTCGCCAACTATATTTAGTGAATCTACTGGGAAATTTTTTTGGACTGAAGGATATTATTAGTTTTAAAAGCCAAACTGCACCGTGGAAATGGCGAACTCGATTTTCAAACTTTTTTTATATCTTTGAGCACTTTTAATATACACTGAAGAGCAATTGAATTAGAGACAGCTGGCGTTATGCAAATATGTCGCTGTGGGTGGCCCTGTAAACGGAAACGGCATGACGTATGCAATTATCCGACAGTATGAGGAGTGATGCGACGGGAATCAGTGTCGGGCGCAGTATGGGTAAGACGAAGGATCTAAGCGCATTTGATCGTACGCAAATTGTCGGGGCTTGACGAATGGGTCACTCCATCTCGGAAGTCGTGCAGGCACTGTGATTTTTACGAGCCACCGTGTCACGGGTGCACCGTGAGTACATCGAATCCGGTAAAACCATCACTGCAATGGACAACAGCGTGTGGATGATCGGGGTTATCGTCGGCTAGCTCGCATTGCAACAGTGGATAGACGGGCCACAGTGCAAGAAATCACTCGGCAATTTAACGATAGTGCACAAAAACGTGTAAGCAGCCACACCATCCAGAACCATCTCCTCGCTATGGGGTACAGAAGCCATCGTCCCACAAGGGTACCGCTGCTGACCGCCCATCACAGGGTTCAAAGTTTAGCATGGGCGCGGGAACATCGCCACTGGACCCTAGACATGTGGGAAAATGTTTGCCTGGACTGATGAGTCGAGAATCACGTTGGTACATGCGGATGGCAGGATACGATTACGGCGCAAACCACATGAAGCGATGGATCTTTCTTGCCAGCAGGGTACCGTTCAAGCTGGTGTGGGTGGCATTTTCGTTTGGGGACTGTTTACGTGGAATGAAGTGGGACCCATGGTACGTGTGACATCGTCCCTCACAGATCAACGTTACCGGGATATCCTGGACGACTATTTGCTCCCGTTTGTGCGTCTTGCTCCCGTTTTTACCTCATGTTGCAACAAGACAATGCACCGTGCCATCGCTCCCGAATTGTATCCGAATGGTTGGATAAACACTCCACCGACGTGACCTCGCTTCCTTGGCCAGCTAGGTCACCTGACCTCAATCCCATCGAGCACATCTGTGAAGTCATCGAGAGAGATGACCCCCTCCATCAAATCTTCGTGAACTGTGGGAGCTTGTTCAGGGGTCGTAGATCCGTATGGCTTCCCAACGCTTCCGGTGTCTTGTCGAGTTTATGCCGAGACGAATCGCCGCCGTCATCAGGGCGAAAGGAGGTGCTAGACGTTACCAGACAGGTATCTCTAATTCAATTGCTCTTTAGTGTACACTGCCCAACTTTAATATCCGGGAACCAACATGTCTACAAGTAATCTTTATTTACCAAAAAATTAATATTGTATGATGAAACCTTGGCCTCTACTCTTCGTGGAATATATGGTGGTCTCTATTCTTCGTGGAATATATGATGGTCTTTACTCTTCGTGGGATGCTTTCCACCAGTGTTTTATAAATGTCGGTTGATATGATATTTACCGTCATTCGGCCTTCCAAGCCCAGTTCATATTTTTTTGTTGGGCGATCTCACCCGACGATCCAATACGTCCCAGGTATTCATTTTAGGATTCAGGTCAGAACTCTGGGTTGGCCAGTCCAACTTTTTTGAAGCCCATGCCCTCAAATCCATCTGTAACACTCGAACTGTATGACATGGTGCGTTGTCCTACTGACATGAACCTTTCGTAAATTGTTACCACAACGCTAGTAGTACATATTTGTCCTAGACGTCAGTAGTGCATATTTGTCCTACACGCTAGTAGTACATATTTGTCTTGTAGCTCAGCATTCGTGGTTTTTTACATAATGACAAATGGTCCTACGTCAAACCACGAAAAAACAGCTCCATACCATGTGACGTACTAAAGATGCGACACGTGTCAAGACGGCAAGTAGCTGTGATAAGTCCTTGCTGGAGTAGCTTAATTGAAAAAACATTCGGCTCCGGAGCAGAATGATATGGTTTCGGTTTCAAGTTCCGCAACCGGCAAATTTAGTTTCCCCACCACCACTCTGCCTTCACCAAACTTCATTTTCGGGACGATAAAGTCCAGAAGGAATCATTCGCTCAGTATATCCGGCTAACGCTCCACACCTACGAACGACCACCAGATTGGTAGACTGTGTATCGTGACTCGTGAGTCCATAGCATAGTTTTCCATTGGTCTATAATCCAAGATCGGCGTTCCTTACAGCACGCTAATCGGTGTGTGGCATTATGCGAATTGATTAACAGCTTGTAGATAGATACTCGACCACGGTAACGCTTGTCGTAAAGCGTCCGGCACACTATATTGGTGCTGGCATCAGTCCCAATAGTCTCAGATAGGTTTCTCGTGATGTTGCTTTGTGTTGAGAAGACAGTCCTTTGCAGAATTCTCCTGTCCCGTTCTGTTAACTTCGAAGATTTATCGGGTTGTTTCTTGGCAGATTCAACCCCAGTCAGCTGCCATTTGCATATCACATCACCAACCGTCGACCGAGGGGTCTTCAATGCCGCTGAAATGTTATATACGGAACGATTACTTATGTGGCCCTCTATTATTAATCAGCGCTGAAAATAAGTTAACTCTGTTGATTAAGCCATCTTGCATTCATGGTCGCGCTGTTATTGTCTAATCATAGCTGTACGAGTATATTTATAGTTGGTCCGTGACGTGGTATTTGTTTAGGACCGAATTCCCTCTTAACTGAGGGTTGTTCGAATATTAATGGTAGGGCAGTGTATATTCGGGGGAGAGGGTGGTGTTTTTCCTGCCTTTATATTTGATTTCTTTGGCCTTAACTTCATTAATTAGCCTAAAGTAGTGTAAAATCCTTTAAAAGCAGAGATATGAAAGCTCACAGTTTTGTTTCTTTTTTCCTAGAATAAGGGTGGCCTCCATTGCTCTTAAGTTTCATGCCGTTTTTATACACCAATATACAGAACTGAGATTTGGTATTTTTCAGCTGTTTCAACCTTCTGTTTGAATTATGCGTTTAATCATTTATATTTCTCACTGTTGAAATTGCGTCATTTCTATAACATACAGCCTACTGAGATGTGTAACTGAACAAATCAATAAATGTACTTCGAAAATCTTAGCAATGCTGTGTTCTAAATCCGGTCCTTTTCATAGCTGTAACACGTGAAGAAAAATAATTAACAGAAATACTGCGTGAGGAATGCCAAATGAATCAAAATAACTTCTCTGCCGCGCGGCATCTTTTACATTGAGTTAATATTTATAAGAAATAGTCATTTTTGTGCCTTTCATTTTAACCTCAAATGATGAAATATGATTAGGGAAAATATATGGAAACATATTGAAGCTTCTATGCGTTCTAAGTACACAATTCATGTAAATGTGACTCTTTGTTCTGACATGCAAAGTGAAAATCTAATTCCAAGGAAGGTCCAAAACGTGTCCTATTTTTTCCCCTTTTTTAATCTAAGTTTCGGATTCCAGTGTCCCGTCTTCCCCGCTGTGTTCTTCCGCTGGAATTATATCAATAATCACGTTGCATCCTTCTCGACGGACTTCGACCTCCCCTTCTATCTCTGTGGTAACCTCAGGGAGTTATTTTCCGCTGTAAATCGCGGAAATCGCTGAATTTTTCAAAAACGACGCCTCCAGTAAGGACAACTGTTTGTGACAGGTCGATTACATACAGCAGACATTGATCCTGTGGGGAACTGAAATTGCTATTCGATCAGCGAATAGCGAATTTCCTTTATAACTCTAACACCCACCCGAAGGACAGAAAATCCTTTAGTTTCAATGGTCAGCATTTATACGAAGGATTACCCTGTTTCCGCCATATTTGTGAAAATTGAATTTCAATCCACACGTTTTCATGGAATGAAAATTGATTACGCTGTAACCAAGACTGACTTTAAAATTCATTGAATGGATATTTTTCGTAAGAGAATAGTGTACTACCGAATTTGATTTTTGTTTACATATAAGATGCTTTCAAACTATTGTTTGTTTCTAGTTTCATAATAACTCTCGACTGAGCACTACTACATTCTCAAATGACCTTAAGTTAATTGATTAATTTCCTTAAAATTAAAATAAATGAAATCATTCACGTAAAACCTTATTTTTCAGAAAAAGGTTTCTCACTTTCATAAAACGTTATGCATGACTAATTCTTTTCTGATAAGAAGTTTGCTCACATTGATAAATGTTATGCATAGCTGCTGTTTCATAATGTAAAAATTATATTTTACAAACCTATACTTTGCTCCTTTTTCTCAGTGTTCAGCAACTGAATACGGAAGTTAATGCATCGCAATTGTTTTCACTGTTCTCCAGTAGAATGACAAAATTATGAATCCCTATGGATTCTTGTGATTCATCGAAGTATAGAAGAAACTTGAATCCCTGTTCTTTAAAGCTATTTAAAAATCATATGCAAAATGCCGAAATTTGGATTTATTTTAGTTATTCCATATGAGTAGTTTAGATGCAAATGCCAGTTTCTCCACTCCTGTATCACAGTGGTCCAAGCGCTCTCTTCTGACTGTTCGTCCAAGTGGATCTGGGTTCGAATCCCCTGTTAGACACAGATGGTGTGTTTGTCTTACGGTACTTGCTCTCTTATTTTCCTGAAGTTGTATCCCAAAATTTGGGAGTCATTAGTGATGCTCACATTGGTCGTTAAACCACGAAACAAAACAAACAAGAAAATTACACCGAATGTTCGGCTGCAATGAGCACGTCTTGTGAATCCTTTCCGTCATGAATAAAATATTTCAAAGTTATCCATAGTCAGTAGAACGCATTACAAAAAATACAAAAAAATCAACCGCATTTCTACAATCTATACAACGTCTAGAAAGAGAAACAGTTACTTTCCTCATCTAGCGGTTGAACAGTCTGTAATGAAAATTAACAAACTATGCTCGAAAACTTTCTCTTAGCTGAAGAAACATTTCAGAAACAAAGCGATTTTTATATCCTTTAACAGCTAGAAGAAGAGATATAGGGGAAAACAGGATTTAACTTTACGCCCCTAGAGGAAGAATTTATAAAAATGAAAAAGTAGAAAATATGTGAAAGGTATTCTTCACAGCAAAAGTTATGTTAAATTATTTTTTTTTTCGAATATGTCTCTTCGAAACACAACGAAAAACAAATTTGACACTTCTGGCCTCTAGCGGATAAACGGCGCACTATTTTGGAAAGATAATACGTTCTTTCTTTTTTTGTAACGAACAGCTTACAGTAAAAACAGAAATTTTTCTAAAGGATTTTTAAGAGCGCAGAAACAGAATCAAACAGAAGTACACACTAACACCACATAGCGCCAGAACTGTAATCTACAAAATCCCACGAATAAAGGCAAAGTGTTCCACAACGTAAATAGTATACGGCGTTCAAAGATTTTTTTAATCGCGGCTTTCAAAAACAGAGATATTAAAAAAAAGACGATAGGAGATTTGCGTCTCTAACGGGACAGTTGTGAACTATTTTGGCAGTAAATGAACAAAAAAACTGTTTTGGCAGTTAGTAATATCTGACCGAAAAAGGATTTCTTCAGTCAGGTGTTTAAACACGTTGATGTTGCTACTAATATGCTGTAAACGGAACAAAGGAAACGTGAAATTATGCCCTCTTAGTACACACGTGTGCTTAAGAAAAATTAGAAATAATATGCAAAACATTTCGTACCCAAAACGCTCTCCGACAAAGTGAAAAATTTTCAAATCAGACGGTTAGAAGCAGAGATATCCACAAAAAATAAAAAATACATTTACGCCTCATGGAGAAAACATTATGCATTATTTTCAGCACGAGGTATTCTAAGAAAGCTTGTCGTGGTGAGTGGCATCTGACCGCAAAAGAACTTTTAAAATCGAGCTTCCAGAAGCGGAGATATTGTTGCAAATACGTCATAAACAAAAATATCCCCTCCCCCCAGTGGCCAGACTATGCTTTATAGAAATTCAAAATTACATGAAGAATATTTCCCAGAAGTAGCTCTGTGCGGTACAAAAATATTTTTTCAAATCCAGCAGAGATATAGGGGAAATCGCATCCCCTAGCGGAAAAGCCATGCGTTTCTCGAAAAAGAAACTGTACCCAAAATAGTCTCCGTTGTAAATGCTATCGAATGAAAGAAAGAATGTTTTCAATCGGATTTTCATAAGCAATTATATTGAATAAAACTAATTCTGTGGTTGATAGCTTCCACTTTTACCCCTTCTGGTTGCAAAGTTATATAACTTAGAAAAACGGAAGGAGATCATCGTTCTCACATATCAAGCTTTCAGTGCAAAAAGGAATTTGTCATATTGAACTAATAGTTGCAGAGAAATGGTGTCCACAGACGGTAGGATGGACAGACGGACAAAGTGATAGCATAAGCATGACTCTTTTTTACAAAAGTCGTGCTAAAAATGTCCGTTGCTTGGAAACTTTATCATCACTGGGCAAAATTACTCCACCACGACACCGATTTTCCTTTTTTAGATCTTCATCAGTGAGTTTTTGTTGCTGTCTGGACATTTTCCTATGAACACCACCATTCACTGTTTTGCATTGTTCCTTATGAACCTACGGCCGTGAGAACTGGACATTTCAGTGTGGTAGGTCTATCTCATATATTGCTTTATTCGTTCGTTTTCTTCTTCCGATTCATTCCTTAGTTCAGCACCCTGTTCCTGAAAATTGCGCAATAAGTATTGTTTGACGAGATTACACTGCACTTTGTGCTACTACTTTCGGTTGATCTTCTGGATTACAACATAGAAACTCTTTGCTACCACAATGTTCTACCTATCTCCTGTGGGCACCATATCTCTGCAGAACCTATTAGTCTGAAAAGCCCACTAAAAATATTAAAAAAAAAAACAATTATTTTTGCATTGAATACCCACGGCTAGAACGATGCTTCTTGCCTTTCTTTATGGATAACTTTTCCTCCAGGGTGCGTAAACGAAAAACACTCCATAGCTCATCCAAACCAAATGTGAATTTTAAATCATATTCACGCAAACAGAGTTTAGGGTTTAAGAGAAACAAGTATTGGTTGTTTTAGCTTGTAAAGTAAAATCCAAATAAAATTCACGCTAATTAAAACGGCAGGTGGCATTTTATTCAGTAAACGCAAGAAGTGGGCTCATTTATTTGGTATTGCAAACATTCTGGTTCCCCATATTGCACTCCCTCCAAATCAGACCGTCGTGAAAGTCACAACAACATCTTATTATTCTTGCAACAAAATTTCGTTGGTGACTGGTTGATTTCATTTCGTTGGGTAAGAAATGTCTCAAAGTTGTCATTTAATTGATTATGATCGTGGAAGGGTTGTTGAACGGTTCGAGGCACGACAAGGAGTAACAGCAATTGCTCGAGACATTGATGTAGCGAAGAGCGTCATATTGCTTTGAAAAACGCTGTGGAAACCTAGGGAGTAGAGCTCCGGATGCATGGTGGAGGCCGCGAAGGGCAACAACAGCACAAGATGACCCGACGAAACAGGACTGCTAATCCAACGCATCTCGCTGCAGGCCTCCGTGCTGCAACTGGAACCTAGAAGCCGAGTCGAGCATTCAGTCGACGATTGAACAGGATGAGGTTGTATGTCCCAAAACCTGTGAAATGTGTTCTATTATCATCCCAGCATCATGGTGCGCGGTTACGGTGGTATAAAGTACATAGTGACTGCGGCAGTCAGCGGTGGTTCACAGTGATGTTCTTCGAAGAGACTCGTTCCAGTTTATCGAGTAACTCAGGACATCACCTGCTCTGGAGAGAGCGTGGAGCACGCTGTCAGCCTCATAACATTTGTGAACAGCTCAGTTACAGTGATCCTGGAGTCATAGTGTCGGCCAGCATAATGATGAATGGAGAAACGTCGTTGCATGTGTTCAGCGGAGGGACTGTCACAAGTTGTCATTAAGTGACAACTTGTTCCGTGGCACAGTGAGTGGGTCCTAGCTTCATCTTCATGGATGATAATGCCAGACATCACAAAATGATCCAGTAATCTGAAGCACTGCAGAGCGAGGATATTCACCGAATGGACTGGCCTGCCTATTCGCCCGACCTAAATCCAATACAACACGTATGGGATACTCTGGAACACATGGACGCTCTGAACTCGGGAACACTACCATTGGACGCAAGATGACTGGAAACGTGTAGCCTGCTCCGACCAATCGCGGTACGAACTGTTTCCGGCAGATGGCCGAGTCCTAGTGTGGTGAAAACCACACGAGGCAATGGATCCCGCATGCCTAGAACGGATAATGCATGCCGGCGGTGTCACCATCATGGTGTGGGATGTTTTTAGCTGGCACGCATTAGGACCCCTCATACGTCTGCAGACCGCTCTGACCGGTGGTAGTTACGTATTCATCCTTGGGGATCATTTGCACCCGTTCATGTCATGCAACCACTCCGATGGGTGCGACCTCTTTCAACAAGACAATACGCCACCGCACACGCCCACAGTCACCCGATTATGGCTCGAGGAACTTTCCACGGACATCAAATAGAAATTATCGCTCTTTCCACGGTTTTATAAGTGAGCCACGGAAAAATTTCTCATCGGCAGCCACCGGGAATTGAACCCAGGGTCTTCCAGTTACGCGCCGGATATGCTTCCTCTGCTCCACAGTGGCCTCGAAATTCAACTGAACAAATAACTAGAAGGCGAATGACTAGAAGGCGAATAACTAGAAGGCGAGTGAATGATAAATACATAGTTGACGTGGATCAGAAACATCAAATTAAAGTCATCGCTCTTTCCAAGTTTTTATAAGTGAGTCACGGAAACATTTCTCATCGGCCGCCACCGGGAATCAAAGCGAGGGTCTTCCAGTTACGAGCTGGATATGCTTCCATTGTACCACAGCGGCCTCGAAATTCTCCAGACTCACAAACGACAAAACTAACTTTGAGTTACGCGCCGGATATTCTTTAACTGCACCACAGCGGCCTCGAAATTATTTGACTCACAAACGACAAAACTTTGCTGTGGCGCAGTGGAAGCATATCCGGCGCGTAACTGAAAGGCCCTGGGTTGGATTCCACGGAGTTTGGCATCCTGACTTGTCCCCCTCGTTTACCGGATTTAAACGCCGGCGAACACATTTGGGATGCTGTTCAACGTACCGTCAATGCCAGGAATCCTCCACTGGCGAATATTACGGAATTGTGGGACGCTCTTCAGGAAGCATGTGTCTTACGTGAAATGTTTAAAAACTGAAGAAATGCAAATCACACGAAAGTTTCATCGAATCGAATTTATAAATAGGCGCTACATTAAATTTACTTTATACTTGGGATCAGTCCCCTTTCTTGTTCACACTCCAAATCCATGTGAATTAAAATTTTATAATTGTAAATTAATGTTTCATAAAGCTCAGTAAATTTTATGAGACGATAATAATGTTAAATAAAGTACCCAAAAAGGATGTTAACAAAGAGAGAAGATGAAAAAAAAGCTGTTTTTTTTCACTTCGTTGTTTTTCATTTTCACCCTAGGAATAATCAAAAATGAACTGCCAATAAAAATCCATTACACCTGTTTGGCTGTCAGAGCAGACACGAAGAAATGAGACATCCGAAACATTTCAGAAGAAAATGAAATAAGCTGAAGCACCATTAGGAATGTTATGAATACCCTTTCATCCGTAATAACTATAATTCTCTCTAAAGTTTGAGATATTTTACTCGATTTTCTCCTTCATTGTCTTTTCATGACTATGCTTCTCTTGGAAGAACATTCTGTCTTCTTTTATTTTGCTTCCCATTTGTTCGTTAAAATCGATTTCCGTTGGTACCACAGCCTCATTTACGCTTTCCAGTTTTTCTTCGCTATGTTCTTTAAGATGTGATAAACTTCCACTTTGATTTGCAAACTTATGAAGCAATTTTTGAAAGATATATCGATAACTTCGTGCACTTACCTTCTAGTACAACGTCTGGTTTTTTTATAATTTTCCATTAGTTTAAATATTCCTGCATGTTTAAAGCTCAGAGCGGAAAATGGTAAAGCAAAATTAGGTACACGCGTCGCGATCTAAATTTTAAAATTTCACGCAACATTATTCCTAATCGTAAATGGTTAAATGAAATACATAATGCATCTATCAAATGACCCGTATCGAAAATATTGTGGTATCTTGGAGACCATTAAACACGTCTTTGTTTAACGTGATTTTGCAAAACACACTTGGACATGGTTAAATAATTACTTAAATTTGAAAGAGGGTTTTGACAGTAAACAATTCTTATATGATGCACCTCTAAAATATAGTAATTTAAAAAATAATGCAATGCATTATCTAATTGCAATTACAGAGTATATATAACCCATGAAAGAAAAGAAATTTAATGTCATTTTATCAGAAATATCGAAATTCAAAGCAAATAAAATTAACATTAATATGCGATTTTTGAAGAGTTCTGAAATTTCAAAATAGGAAATATCGTGCAAATAAAACTTTTAAGAAGTGGATAGCGCTAAAACCAATAGTTTATAGAAAAGGTAATGATATTCTTAAAAAAATATTTGAATAAAATAATACTGAAATTAAAGGGAAAGTAATTTTAAATCACGAATTCATAAGTAGGATCCAGTATTTATTTTTTCGATGTGGTGGAAACTGTTTCTCTTCCTGTGACTAATTTGC
Organism: Macrothele yani; assembly: GCA_039090855.1. Taxonomy (NCBI): domain Eukaryota; kingdom Metazoa; phylum Arthropoda; class Arachnida; order Araneae; family Macrothelidae; genus Macrothele; species Macrothele yani. The sequence goes on along the minus strand of CM077002.1, from coordinate 100,749,511 downwards.
TTTTTGATTTTCACCATCTTTCATAATTATTTGTTTTGTTTTGCGTTTTTCTCTCTCATTTTTAAAGAATCACTTCGATATGAGTCTCTTTAGAGCGTTCCCTGATGGAATGATTCTAAGATAATTGTATGAAGCCTGCCCCAGGAGAATATTTCTTGGCAGCCCCCCCCCTCGCAAAGGTCTTGTGAGAGCTCTGTATGAAACATATGAAAGAATAATACTATAATTATAAGTACTTGTTGTGTGATTTTATATCTGTAATCCCCTTGAAATTTAGAGTTTATATTATATCTGTGAGAAGTATTATAACTTGGTGTTCATTGGTTTTTTCACCCGGAAGTTCGTTTTAGATTGGTGTTTTTATCTATCTATTCAACACATTCGTAGCGTATATAAATTTTGAATTTCTGATAAATCTTTAGATTAAGAGAATGGTGTGAAAGTGAGTAAATGATGTGTTTAAATATGAAATAAGAAAACAATAAATCAGTCCTTAACAATTCTTTATCAATCCCTCATGTGGGCTTTCAATAAAGTCGGACGTGATACATTAAAGAAAGAAATAGAGACATTAGAGCGTTCCTTAACCACTGACCCTTGGTGATTTATAATTATAAGATATTATGTTAAAATGACAAAAGAAGAGTTTAAAAATGTAATCACTGCGCTCGCTTAGCTTTTATACATTACTTTTAAATTCCGCGCTTTCAATTATTGTGATTTTAGCAACACGTGCGATGTAAGAGTGCATGATGTAAAATGATTTATACCTTTAATGCTATTTTCACTTTTTATAATTTAAAATCAGTTGGATTGTTTGATAAGCTGTCACTGTTAATGTATCATTCGTTGCTGTATTGTTTTGGTATCCTGCCTCGTCCATGTGCAATTCAGTTGAACTAAAATTTGAAGCAGGTACCAGTGGGATATTTCCAAGTTAAAATTATTAGCTTGATGAATGTGTAAGACTTCAGAAACACACAAAAGGAATAATAAGGATTGTTTAACGATTACCATAAGCGTCCTTCCTGAACCACCCCCTCCGCCCTCTAAACTCGGGACCTCTGGTTCAGAAAGGAGGTCAACGCAAGGAAATTCATGCCATCCCTACCTCATCCAAAGGCTCGGACCTGGGCCAAATCCTGGCTTTGAGCAGATGCACACGCATCTGAATTCTTGGCTAACAAGGTGCCAGTATCCGTCTTCTCTTCTAATGTCTTATAATTATATGAGGTGGTGAAGTGGTCTCTCTCTCTCTCTCTCTCTCCCTGTCTTCCTTCTTTCTTTTTCTTTTAGTTCTGTCTTTCCTAATTTCCCGCTTTGAAATATTCGGCATGTCGTTGTTCCCATCCTATCCTTTGCGTTTTAAGTTTTTGTCTTCCACTTTCTCTCTTTCTCTCTGTCTGTCTGTCTCTCTCTCTCTCTCTCTCTCTTCTTTCTTTCTTTCTTTTTCTTTCAGCTCTGCCTTTCCTCACTTCCTGCCTTGAAATATTCTTCATGTCGTGGGTCCCACCACACTCATTGTGATTTAAGTTTTTGTCTTCCACTCTCTCTCTCTCTCTCTCTCTCTCTCTCTCTCTCTCTCTCTCTGTCTGTGGGAACACCGTGTTTATCGTTACTCCAACCTGACCGTTATCTTTAAAAGCAGTTTTGTTTCTTGGACTTTCTGTGAAATCCGCGTCTCTTTAAAAATTTTGCTAACATCCTTTCATTCCTAATTTTCTCATTTTTGGTAACACTGCACATCTAAGCATTCTCCTTTTGAAAATGTTTGGGCTTTTTCACTTTAGATCTTGTCATTAGCCGTATATTAGCATTGTTCAGCTTCGTTGATCTGAAAACCGTCATCACATATACACTAGATGTATTCTCATGTCTCTTTTCAAGCATTCATCTAAATTGATGCCATGAATATTGATCTCTTTACAAATTTTACCAATTTTTCAGGAATAACAGAACAAGTAATTGAATTCTCTGCTTCCTTGTTGCTTCACATGAAGTCTATTTTGGTTCTGTTAATCTTAAAGCCTCCGTCTCCTGATGATCTCATCAAGATTTTTACTTCTCTTCTACTTCCTTTCTTGACTTCGGCATTTCTTTAAATTAGCTTTTAACACCAGAATTTTACTGACTGACATTGAATCAGTCAACGTTGTTCAACTATGCGAACCCTATCTTTTGAGGAATTAACATAAAAACTATAGCAGCTTTGTTTATACAACTGAAATATAGTTTTACTGATGATCTTGAATCAATAAGTAATGAAATTTTAGATTCATTTTCCATACTTACGCAAACATATTAATTTAAAATACTGCGTTAATAATTCGATTTAACTGATAAATACTGCATAATTTTACTTTACACTTTACATGTCCTGCGTAGGGCATCCGCTGAGTTACTTTATTAGCCTATTAAAAATTCTGTTAGATTTTTTGTGAACTTTAAAAAGCTGCAATTCTTTTATTTTTCACACCTCCACTACAACATTCGTAGGAGCTGCTTCGTTTTAGATCTAAATTCCTTCTGTATTCTTGTGGCTTCCTAGGATCCATAATTCAAGTGTGTAAAGTTTTCTGCTGGTTTGGTTTTATATCAAAGACAACTGTTTTTTCAAAGAGCCATCGAGTTATATTGAGGTACTCTCATATTTCATTTCACCGTCGTGCAAAAGTCGTGAAATGTTTTCTACATACCAAAACTTGCTGTCTTCATTTTGTTCCCATCGTTCCAATGTACCGAGTTGTGAGTTCATTGTCGTCTTGGTATCTGTCCAGCAACATAAAGACATATTGTTATGCTCCAGCACGTCTTCAATTATCATTATCTTTGTAAAACCAAAAACTTTTGGATGCGTTGTTGAATTTTAAATTTTGAATACCTTGTTGAATATTATCCTTGTAAAGTCTAAAAACATTAGGATGATCTGAGAATAATCTTTGTTAAGTCTAAAAAATTTTACATGCTCTGAATATTTTCTTTCTAAAGTCAAAGAACTTTTGGATGTTCGAGTAATATCTTTTTACCGTACAAAAGTTTGGATGTCTTGTTGATTATTATCCTTGTAGATTCTAAAGACATTTGGATGCTCTGAGTATAACCTTTGTTAAGTCTAAAAACTTTAGATGCCCTGAATATCACATTTCGCGAAATTGAGTCCAATGGGCTTCATAAAACTTTATCGAACTCATTGACGACGCTCTTCTGACTTATCAAGTGGTCTGAGGTGCGAGCAACTGATCCTTCTTTTGAAATGATCCCGGGTTCGAAGCTCGAAGATGCATCGGTATTGGTTGGCAAATAGCGCTGGCTTTTCCCTTTCTGTGGAACCAGTGGCCTTAAATTGGGCAAGCTCATAGCACTACAAGATGCTCACGGTAATAGTTGCCCAGCAAACCCCACCGCTAAAAAAGAAAAACGCTCATTGATCTGACCGAATTTGTAAACTACGAGTAATAGCTGACTACTCTTAAAATACAAAGCTAACTTAAATGTTGAAATAATTTGTATTATCTCTTCCTGTTCTGAATTATTAGATGGAACAAACAGAGAGGAAGGCTCAATCATAACTAACCCACCAGAAGGTTGTTTGTGCAGGTAAGATCGGGTCACATGTGAAAGGGGAGGTGTGTCAAAACTGCCATGTATAAGGTTCACTTTTTACTGAGCAATCAGTTTACTGTACTAGGGAAGTACACCGATTAGCCATTCGATTATGATCACCCCCAGCCTAGAGACCGAACGGTGGCGCACGTGAAGTTCACAGAGCAGTATTATAAACAACCCGAGGACCGGCTTTCGGTTACTAGAGTGTTCGGAGTCAGAATGGGAACAGCTGCCGATTTATCGGTGTTTGATAAAGGACAAATTGTGATGGCAAGGCGCCTTGGAACTACGATCTCGGAAACGGCGCGGCTTGTGGGTTGATCACGTGCCGCTGTAGTGACTATGTACAAAAGTGGTGCACAGATGATCAAACGACGTGGTGTCGCAGATGATCCAGCCGTGTGTCCTCCGCAGCTCACTGATGCCAGAGGGAAGCGGAGACTGTCGCGCATTGTTCACAGCAACCACAGGGCCACAGTGCGACAAATCACCCACTCTCTCACAACAATGATCAGCGCAATGCGTCGCAGCACACAGTTCATCGCAGACTACTTCGCATGGGCCTGTGTAGCCGAGGACCCAGCAGGGACCGCATACTCACTGCACGTCATCGCCAACAACGAATGAAATGGGCCCAAGATCATCGAGATTGGACCGTGGATGATTGGAAGAAAGTGGCCTGGTCTGACGAATCAAGATTCCTGGGGCATCGCGTAGAAGACGGCTAAGCGCGGATACGCCGATTACCAACGGAGGCTATGGCACCTGGATACACTGTTGGGTGGAAACAGACCGGCGGTGGTGGTGTTATGCTGCGGGTGATGTTTTCTTGGGACACTTTAGGCCCCATTATCCCAACAGCACATCCCCTGACAACTCTCAGGTATCTGAACGTCGTTGTGGACCAAGTTCATCCATTCATGGTAGCTCTGTTCCCTGCTGGTGATGGCCATTACCAACAGAATAATGCGCCATACCATACTGCCAGAATCGTCAAGGAGTGGTTAGAGGAACATGCTGATGACCTTCTGTTCATGCCCTTGCCTCCAAATTTACCTGACATGAACCCAAGCGAACATTTGTGGTTCGACTTAGAAAAGCGGGTTCGCGCTAATTCACCACCACCACGCAGAAATGTACGGTAACTGGAGGACCTGCTGTTGGCATTATGGTGCCAGATACCACAGGATACCTGTCGCCACCTCATCGAATCGATGCCTCGCCGAGTGGCCGCTGTTTTACGGGATAAATGGGGTCGTACAGCTTATTAGGTAGGTGGTCGTAATGCAATGGCTCATCAGTGTAATATTCTTTCATAAATACGTGCTATTTTGGGCATTTGTGTATTTGCGAAAGAGAGAGAGAGAGAGACAGCAGGATGGAGAAAGAGAGACTCCTACTGATGGAGTATAAGAAAACTGCTAAACTTGTGACGTGTCAAAATTCGAAAGCATATCAATTCAGTTCCGTTTACCCGTTTCACAACCGCGCCAAATCATTTTCGCTGCCTGACCCAGCACTCAACCACTACCAACCACCCCTCTCAGTCGGCGCTTTTGAACATGACATACAACTGCTAGGCAGCGTTTGAGGTTTTTCTGATGTTCAGCTCTATTTCCCAGAAATAAGAACACAACACGTTGAGCCTGCGAAAAATAAAAAAAATACCACAGTTCTGTACTCCCACTGCTAGTATCAAAATAAGTACTCGGAAATCACCTTGAAAAAATTACCTGATGGTGCTTTTAAGATTTTATACGCGAATAGCTTGTATTTATAAAAAGCTGTTGTCAAGGCCATAAGCAACACTTGTAAATCGAGTGTCTCGTTGTAATTCGTTGATTTTGTAGAGACATTCGACAATTTTATGGCATTTCAGAAAGTATTAACTCGGTTCTACCAAGCTTCGTTTGAACCACTCACAATTAGTGATGGATGATGTAGTAAATATCGTAGCAAAGTTGCAGCGATGGTAAATGAAGATCAAATAGACGCCTAAAAATGACTAAAACTGATTCAAATGAGCATCTTGAGGGCAGTATTTAATACATCATAATGAAGTTCAGAAGTCAACAAATTCTTCCACGAAGATGTCTGCTACACATTACGACTTACCCAGCCTTAGTTTTTATAGCGAAATTTCAGCACAGCAACATTGCACAACATCAAATAATGTCATGCGACGCTTTGTTTGAACTGTTCTATTACCCACAGTTCTCGAATACTCCATCACTAAAAGATTCTTTGGAGTTACGAAACGTGCCCTACACATTCTTTAGGTGGGATTATCAAATATAGAAGGGAGAAAATACTTGGTGAAAGCATAATGCCAATACACCTATATAATGAGATAGCTTAGGTGTGGAACCAAGTGCATTTATTTACTGGTTAATTTAATACACTGAAAGGACAAATTATTACGTAGACCCACCTAATAGGGTGTGGTACCACCTTTTGCAATCAGAACAACATCCAAACTTCGTAGTATGGAAGCAATGAGGCTCCGAAACACAGACTCAGGTATCACTGACTAACAATCTAAGAGTGCTTAGCGTAGAGCAGGCAGAGATGCATGTGTGGATTCTTGATCACAAACAGCTCGTTCCAATATGTTCCATAAATTCTCTATGGGGTTGATGTCCGGTGAGCAAGAGGGTAATGCGAGTGGTAAGCTTACTGCTATGCTCCTGGAGCCAATTAGTCGCTAGCCGGGACAGATTGTCTTGTTGAAAGATCGGAAATTGTTTCGGAAAGAGGACGTAATGAAAGGTTGGAGATGGTCGGCCAGGAGCTGCACACAGCTGGAACCAGTGACGGAAGACTCAAGAGGTACCAAAGGGCCCCGGCCGGACCATGCGAAAGCTTCCCAAACAGTTACACAGTCTCCACCGGCCTGTAGTCTCCCAACTTGGCATGCGGGGTCCATAGCTTCGTGTGGTTTACGCCACCCACGTTACCTGCCATCGGCGAGATATAGTGTGAAGCGGGATTTGTCAGACCATATTAAGCGTTTCCAATCATCCATGCCCCAGTTTCGATGGGCGTTCGTAAACTGCAGCCAAATCATGCGATGCTATGCCGTTAACATCAGGACACCATGTGGTCGTCGACTGTCCCAGCCGAGCTGTGCTATGTTTCGACGGATTGTCTTTGATCATAAACTTGTTGATGCTCCTTCATTAAATTGTGACGTAATTTCCTGCAAACAAGTTTTTAGATTCTTCTGTAGGATGTGGGCCAAACGTCTACGCCCTTGATCATCCAATGCACTTTTACGGTCACATTTCATCTGACCGTTAGCGGTTTTGCCGGATTTCACGTACTCCTGGTACACACTTGCTACGGTTTGTCGCGGAATTCCTAACAGTTTCGTCATTCGGCCTTCCTGGCTCCCACGACTTGACCTCAATCAAACTCACTTAAGTCTCGTCCTCGACCCTCGCTGTCACTTGATGGAATGTATTCCTGTGCGTACCCACCCACTCTATTTATAACCCCAATCGGTTTTCCTGCACACCGAGACTTGCTGCTGTCCTGCTGCTTTGGGTATTTTCACCGGGGTGTACGTTATAATTTGTCCTTTCAGTGTACTTTATATAGTTAATTTATATACTGTAAGATTTAAATATGATAATTTGGACTGAAAGTCGTTTCCCAAACCGGAAGTGTTAACGAACAACACAATCGGATCTGACTCAGAACAAATCCGAAAGAGTCATTTCCTGTTGAAATTATTCATCATCCATTACCTACAAAAATCGTTCAGCGGAAGAGTCAACGAACGAGACAAGCAAATCCGACTCAGAGCCGATGCGTGAGAGTCATGCCCTGCAGAAATCGTTCACCAAAAGTGTCAATGAATGAAACTGTGTGAATGAACTGTTTTAGGGAGTCGAACCGAAACAACCGATTTGGCCATTGCGACAGGAAGACTTCGCATCAGAGTTCCACCCAGTGTATTTGAGGTCACGAGTTGTAACTGTCGGACTGCGCAAAACCTTGCGGAACCTCAGGGAGACTCCTGGAATTTTCTGTTTGTGACGTCATATCGGCGCTCGATAAAAGTTTCAGATTTCGGAGGTTTTCGGTTTTGGGATTATGTGATAAGGGAAGCTCAACCTGTAGCTTGAAAGAGGTGGGATGAGGTTTAAGATGCAATATTCATGAAGGCAAGGACTTAAAATTCAGAGTTCTACGTACATGATGTAACAGGTAACTCCATGGTATTAACGTTTTGGCAATTCAGTGAAACCAGAGCCTACACGTTTGAAAATGATAATGCTTCAACTCGTGCTTCAAGATCTAAAGAAAACTGCAATTTTCAAAGGGTTTGGGGCCATAATGTAAAGAAAACTGTAATTTTAAAAAGGTTTGGCCGCCCCTACCCAAAGCAATCCTAATGAATAATTCTGAGATATGTAGAACACCGAATAAAAGCTAGTCCATTTAACACTTTATTTATTTATTTATTTATTTATTGACGGTTTCTATGAAGAAGTGATGATAATAAACTGCATTTTATCATCATTTGATTCAACCCACTCCTTTTTTTCGAAGACTCACAATCACATGAGAAAACTGTACAAATACATTTCCGTGAAGTCTCTTTAAAATCAACCTCCTGCCGACATAATGGTGCAATATCCTAAGCACTGGCTTCTGACCATTCGTCCGAGATGGGTCCGGATTCGAATTCTGGTGAGGCATGGATGTTGTGTTTGTCTTGGAAATTGGCTCTCACCCTTCCCTGGAACTAGTGGAATTAAATTAGAAACTGACGACTGCTTACAGCCCATCGAATTGCTCTCGGTTGTCGTTAAATTCTCAATTAAAAACTAAACATCTATCTTCCTAAATGTGAGATTGGTTACTCAAACCACAAACCCGAAATCACAGCATAGGATACTGGTCTGCACCAGGTACAATACACAAGAAAAACAAAGAAAACCACAGTGACACTTGTCGATTGCAAATACGCCCATACACCAGTAGCATTAATTATGCAATCTCGTTCTATTCAGGAGTACAGATACCTGGCAAGCAAAGGAACCAGAAACAAAAAAGGTGAAAAAAATGAAGGAGAGCGCTAACTATCAATAATTCAGAGCTCTTATAACAGAGAAGGTAAGAAATCCAAATACTTATTAACAAAATATCTTAAGTCTCTTACGTTTAATAACTATATAAATAGCATGTCCATCCCTCATATTATAAACTAAGCTTCGAAATTAATCCAGTTCCTCCTTTAATTACCGCAAACGCGCCTCCTGGAAAATTGAAAATTCTGCAGTCGCCCCTGGAAATACCACCGCCCTTGCGTATCGCCACCCCATACGTGCTCTTTGCAAAACATTCCTTCATGCTTTGATGTACCGATACACCCTTTGCTTCGCTAACTGCCAATATACAGTGTAAAAATGTAGTATACAACTTCAGCATGCTATTAAAAAAGTACGATAAAAAAACTTACTTTAAACATCAAGAGACATGGCAAGTGTAAAAGTTTGTTAATTCAGATGATAGATGACACCAGGTGTCTCATGTAATGAAAAATCTCGTCAAACACGGAATACAATAGACATGGTTTCCCCAGTGGAGAAAGTAGTGCGTGTGATTTGGTTTGCGGAGTCAAAATCTCTAACAACAGTTCAGCGTAAGTTCAGAATGGAGTACAAGAGACAGCCGCCGACACGAAGGAGCATCGAACAATGGGTAAATAAATTCAAAGCAGCAGGAAGTGTCTTGAAAGGCAAAAGCACTGGGAGGCCTTCCATTTTGGACGAAAAGGTTGAAGACGTGAAGAAGTCCGTCCGCGTCGCCAGTCGTGAACTTGAAATACCGCGAGTAACTGTTCACAAGATTCTGCATAAACGTCTCCGCCTATATGCGTATGAAGTGGAGTTAGCGCAAAAACTTCGACCAAATGATCAACCACGTAGAAAAGCATTTGCGGAAGACATGATTAATCGTATTGACGATGACACCACACGCCTTTCACGGATCTGTTTCAGCGATGAGTCCATATGCCATGTTTCTGGCCAAGTGAATAAACATAACTGCCGAATCTGGGGCATGAGAAATCTCCATATGGTCGTAGCGCACGAGGGAGACAGCTCGTAGGTTAATTGTATGGGCTAATCAAATGGAAGACTGGCTGATAGTGCCCTTTTTCTTCGCTGAACCAACCGTTACTCGCATAACGTACCTGAACATGTTCGAATAATTCGCAATTCCACAACTCCAGGATATTCAAGACATCATTTTCCGGCAAGATGGACCGCCTTCGCACTGGATGTAAGCAGATCTTTAGACAATCCATTTTCCAGGGCATTGCATTGAACGTGGGGGTCAGGCAGCATGGCCACCCCGTTCTCCTGACACCCCATACGATTTTTTTATTTGGGGCTTTATTAAATACATTGTGTATAAGAGAAAGGTTACATTGATAACTGAGCTCAAAGAACGCATTACTGTAGCCTTCCTTCTTGTTAAACCTTGCATTGTGCAGTGTACTTGGTGGAATTGGACTATCGTTTAGACATCCTGCGAGCAAGCAATGGAGCACACGTGGAGACCTACTGATAGTTAAAAAAAAAAAACTTTCACAATTACTATGTGTTTTGACATTAAAAGTAATTTGTTATTTATTGTAGTTTTTTAATGGCATACTGAAGTTGTATACTTCATTTATGGACACCCTGTATATTACTACACCAACCTCCCTTTCCCAACACAAAACATACTTGACATGCCACCACTTTCAAGCTGTGTGAGAACTCTTTCGCCGTGTTTTCAGACCATGATTCAATTGCGGCAAACCTTAATGTTAAAAACAATGATTCAATCAAAGATGTGAATCAGTGTCTTTTAACATTAAACTTCTTTGAAGCAAACTTATACGATGGCTATATTTTAAACACACTTGTTAAATTAAACTGTGCTTTGGAAATAATGGGCTTGAAATCAAAAACACAAATAAAGATAGAAGAGTTTTTTAGAAGAAACTAAATTATTTTGTATATTGCTATTAGTTTTCATCTAATAAAGTTCTAATAACGCTACGTGATTTTTTACTGTTTTCCTTGTAATTAAAATGTTAAATTTGTCTTCATATTACACAAAGTAAATTTCCGCATTTAATAGATACCAGAAGCTTCCGAGGTGGAAACAAACACTTCGAACAACAGTGCACACTAAATACACAACATACGCAGAGGATATTCACATATTTTCAGAACAACTTTCCACCAATATAATTAATGTTTAAAAAAATTATTTATTTAGTAAATGTTCTATTTGATAGATCTTTCTCTGGATATGAATCTTCGTCTAGATTTCCTAGATAACAGGGCATTTCTTAAAACTGGTAGTGGTATTTTATTCCATTCCTCTTTCATTTCTTTCCATAGTCCAATCATTGTTTTAGGTCTGCGTTTAGAAAGTGCTCTTTTTGCAAGTCTGAATGGACAATAGCCCATTGGTGACACATCAGGGGATTTTGAAGATATATGAGCAAAAGGTAAACTTTTCTCTAAGAAGGAAATGGAGTGGTAGATTTGGATGTATGACTTTTAGTCTTATCCTGATAGAGTTCTACTCTTTGAAGGCTCTGTGGATAAGGGAATGAATTTTGCTCTTTTTAAAACATTTATTTGGTAATATGTAGAACTGATTTTAACATTCTTTTCAACTTTTCTTAACTTTAATTTCTCATTGTACGAGAAACCAGCAATTACTAGGAATATTTTACTGAAACTTTCTTTGGATTCTTGTGACCAAGTTTGTTAACTTTTTCTGCTCTTCTGAGATAGTAAATCGACCTTTTTTATACAGTCGTTTAGGTGGATCCATGTTTCATCAATAATCACAATAAATTTCCATTTGTCTCCAGCTGAGGGATTTTCATAAAGAAGTCTACACCGTATTCTGCACTCAGCCACGTGCCTAGTCAAAAGGCGGTGAACATTATGTTTTTTATTTTATTTTTTCAGATTCATATCCTTGTTTATTATCTTGTTTAGAGTTGATACAGGAATTTTTTAACGACATCGCGATTGATTGCTTTTTGGATCAGTGGTTTTTCTTTTAAGACCAGACACCTTACATTTTGAAATAATCGTAAAAAATACATAACTTCTTTGGATATTGGTTTGGTGTTCTTTTTCTTGTCAAAAGCAATTATTGACTATTTTTCCTTCTATTATTAATAATATTGCTTATTTTATATTCAGAAATGCTAATTCCATGATTTTTACAGCACTTTTTTAAATTACAGAATACAAATATTTCTCTTCGTAAAGAGCAAAAATAGAACCTTCTATCCACCGCTTTTTCTCATGCGCCATTTTCTGAGCAGACATTGTTTATCTGCAGCAGATGTTTCTTTTGTGTTTACCTAACGCACTGATGCCAGTTTCAATTCTTTGAACTTCTTTTGTTTTCAGTATTTTCTTATCAAAAACATTCTAGAAATGTGTGAACATCCTCTGTAACTGCATTTGCCAATTTACATCTTTTGAACTTAATGCTAATTATGATATGATTTTTATGAATCACAATTAGAAAAATTTGGGTTACTCAAAAATAACTGGAAAATTTTATATAACGCCACCCTCGATGAAACGCCATAATGTAATGCAGCGAACGCTGATGGTACATCAATGGTTGTCTTTAATACCATTGTCATGGCTCTACATTTAAGAATCTGCAGGCATTAAAACCAACAAGTTAGTAAAATCATGCAACGCATTGATTATTATACGTTTTCCAACATACCAGAAATCATTACTAAAGTTATTGCTCAAGTTATGAGGATAATGGCTGTGGAATAAATCTCACTCCTGTGCCCTAACCTTTGACCCTATTTCCATAATATTCAACAGAACTGGTTCAGTATACCTCCGGAACAACATATTAAAGTTTTGTAGCAATAGAAGCATTTTAGTCAAGTTATGAGGGTAATGGCTGTGGAATAAATCTAGCTCCTATGCCCTGACCTTTGACCCCATTTCGATGCTATTCAACAGGACCGGTTCAGTCTACCTCCAGAACAACATGATAACGTTTTGTCGCAATCGAAGCATTTTTACATAAGTTACGACGCATAAGTACAATGGAATGGATCCCGCTCCTATGTCCTGACCTTTCAACCCATTTTGCCCATTTTCAATAGAGTGCGTTCCAGGATGGTCCCCTACTACATACTAAAATGTTATCCAAATCGAACCATTTTTACGTAAGTTATGACGCATGTTGCAATGGAATTGATCCCCTCCCCCATGTCCTGACCTTTGACCCCATTTTCCCATTTTCAATAGGGTTCGTTCCCAGATGGGCCCCTATCACATACTAAAATTTTATCGAAATCGAACTATTTTTACGCATGTTATGACGCTTAAGGGCAATGGAATGGATTCCACTTCTATGTCCTGACCTTTCACCCCATTTCGTCCATTTTTAATAGGGTTCGTCCCCAGGTGACCCCCTACCATATACTAAAATTTCATCGAACTCGAGCCATTTGTACGCGAGTTATCGTGCGGACGGACAGACAGACGAAAAAAGCTGGAGCATATACGATTGTTCAACTAACGGTTGGAAAGCGTAAAACAAGTTAGTTAAATCATGCAATGCATTGATTATGATACGCTTTCCAACATACCAGAAATTGTTACTCAACTTATTACTCAAGTTATGACGATAAGGGCTGTGGAATAAATCTCGATCCTGTGACCTGACTTTTCACCCCATTTCACTGATATTACACAGAATTGGTTTAGTATGCCTCCGGAACAACATGACAATGTTTTGCTGCAATCGAAACATTTTTACGTAAGTTATGACGCAATAAAGGCGATGGAATGAATCCCTCTCCTATGTACTGACCTTTGACCCCATTTCGCCCATTCTCGATAAGATTCGTGCCCAGTTAGTCCCTTACTATATACTAAAATTTCATCGAAATCGAACCACTTTTACGCAAGTTATAACGCATAAGAGCAGTGGAATGGATCCCCTTCCTATGTCCTGACCTTTGACCCCATTTTCAATAGGGTTCGTCCCAGAAGGTCCCCTATCACATACTAAAATTTCATGAAAATCGAATCATTTTTACGCACGTTATGACGCATAAGGACAATGGAATGGATTCCGCTCTTATGTCCTGACCTTTGACCCCATTTCGTCCATTTTTAATAGGGTACGTCCCCAGGTGGTCCCCTACCATATACTAAAATTTCATCGAAATCGAACCATTTTTACGCGAGTTATCGTACGGACGGACAGACAGACAGACGGACAAAGCTGAAACATATACGCTTCTTCAATATGCGGTTGGAAAGCGTAAAAAACGGATATTTGATATTTGATTTTGGAAGAGACAGGGGCATTTTTTCCAAAAAGCATTGATGTCCAAAAAAATTCGGCTGGGTATTGTACATCTCAGGAAGGAAGTAAATTGTACTTTGCGTGCCTTGCCCTTTTTAAAACCTTGACAGATCGATCGAAGCGTTCTGAAATTTCTCAATGCACTTTCAAAAGAACTTTTTCCACAAAATGCTGAGTACTACTAGACGATAAACATGTGTGCATCAGTTTCTACAAAATTAAAAAATAAATATGAAACGAAAAAAGCTTTTCTTAAACACAAAATATTCCGTGTACGTTTCCGGTTTGTCTTTAATTTGACCACAACATCCCGATGGCTGCTAATTCGTTTTCCGAATTTTTGAAATGAGGAGCAAAGAGGGAGGGGAGGAGATGTTGCACAAAAATAAAAACTACCTTTTTGCAGCTCTCGAGATTTAAGGAATCGTGAAAAAACAGGGTCCAATTCACTAGCTCTTTTATTGGGCGACGCAATAAAAATGCTAAAAATCTGTGATTCTGATGTTGTTTCGAAGGGAGGGAACAACAGGGGAACAAAACACATTATTGTGTTTCCAAATATCGCCTCCGGCAAAATGAAGCTCTGATTGAAATTCTAGTTCCAGCACCCCTCTCTCCATTTCCATGAATTCTCCGCCCCTTTTGAAAAAGTTAAAAAACAAGTCAAAATTTCATAGCGAAAATAGAACGTAAAGTCGTTATTCTTTTTATTCAGCTATTCCCATTGTTCTAACCTCTTGAATTCGTTTCTGTCCATTTTTTTTATTTTTATTTTTTTTTGCATCTTTTCCATCCTACGCTCATTTGAATTCCAACGAAAAATCCGATGTCTCTAGTGCTTTGCCTATATGCATGTTCTTGCTAATGATTTCAGATAACAAAAACAATGTCTAAATAATTCATACTAAGCAGTATTTTAGAAGAAATGAAATGTGCGAAATAAACAGAAAGTTGATTTTTGGCGCAATTATTCATGGTACAAGATGGTGTGAAAACACAAGTTTGTCCGCGACGGGCATCGAACCCGTGTTTCCTCACTCCGGAGTAAGTCGCTCTCCCAACTGAGCTACGCGGGTAGGATATTTCGTTGCTGATTTGTCGTCTTGACACGTGTTTTACCTCTGCAGTACGCCACATTATCTTCTAAATATTTTTTTTTTGTCCTTTGAAGCGAAGTAAGAATTTTTCATTAATTCCAAACGATGTGTGAAACAAACATCACACATTTTTCTAAGAACCCAACAGCCAATACATTCATTTTTACGTTAGGACGCCAATGTGTTGTCCGTGTCCCCTCTCTCCGGAGTAAGTCGCTCTCCCAACTGAGCTACGCGGACGGAATATCTCGCTGCTGATTTGTCGTCTTGACACGTGTTTCACCTCTGCAGTACGTCACAATGGCCATTGCATGACCATTGTGAAATAAATAATAGACACATCCTCCATGCAGACGCGATGGTAGTATGATTTATTTCACAGGGTTTATACAGTTATTTGTTGCATAAGAACTCTCTAACCTACATTATTTTTCTTAAGGCCTCCTGCTGAGGATATGAAATATGCACTGTATGATCAAAAGTACCCGGACATCCCTTTTGAGTAGTGGGTTTGCCCAAATACGTTGCAGTCCTTACATGCAGAGCCGGATTAAGGTGGGGTTTATAGGGGCTATATCTTGGGGCCCACCATGACCCAGGAGCCTGGGCAAATTACAGATAGATAGATAGATAGAGAAAGAGAGAGAGAGAGAGAGAGAGAGAGAGAGACAGGTCTATAAAACTGTTTTACTTTTGTCTCGTATGATTTCCACTTGTTCAAAAACAGAGGCTGGAAGACGAACAGATTTCAAGCTAGCGCTGAGAACGTTACGCGCGTGAATGAACTCATTCTTGCAAACAGACGAGTAACAGAAGACGAAATCGCAAAAGAACTGGATATTTCAAATGGATGTGTGCATACGATTATGACGAGGTGAAAGCTGCAACCAGCAATGGTTATCGGACGTTAGACGGAATTTCTTTGCAGAAGGCATAGAAAAACTTGTGCCCCGCCTCGAAAAATGTTTCAGTAAACTAGGTAATTACGTCGAGAAGTAACTTTTGTAGGGAACTTTCAGGTACATATAACATTTTCTCTAATTTCGATCCTGTGTTGTTTGATCAAGCAGTGCAGCTAACTTTTTGACTCACCTACGTAATTTAGTAGCTAGTTTCGTGTTTTAATGGATTTCAGTAATGATTCTTAGTCATAAGTTCTTTGGGGGCCCACTCAGATGCTTTAGCCGTGGGGCCCACTCAGATGTCTTAGCCTAGGGGCCGACTAAAGTCTTAATCCGGACCTGCTTACAGGTATAAAAAGGCATACGTGGCCTGATGATCATAAACTAGTATGAATAGTAGAATGTGTCATACGGTAGAGCTCGGTGACTTTGATCGTGGCACGATCATAATCTCAGCAATTAATAAATTCGGGGAATGTTCTGCCAATCTACAGCTGCCTCGATGAATTGTAAGTGATGTTATTGTGAAACAGGAACACCTAGGAGAAACAATAGTGCATTTAATACTTGGTAGGCTATGTGAAATGACAGCGCGGGACCTCCGACGCTAAAGTGGGTAATGCGACAAAATCGCCTGTCCTCAGTTGCAACACTCGCCACCAAGTTCAAGACTGCCTCTATAAACAACCCTAGCATACTAAATATTCATCGAGAGCTGAAGGAAAGAAGTTTTCATGGCCGAGCAGCCGCACTCAAGACCAACATCAGTAAAATCAGCACCAAGCATCGGTGGTTTGAGTGTTGCAAAGCTCGACGCCAGTGGATTCTGAAGCAATGGAACGGGTTCTGGGGAATGACGATTCACGCTTCACCATCTGGCATTCCGAAGGACTTGTCTCTGTGTGTAGGATGCCAGTTGGACACTACTTGCCGACTGTGTTGTGCCGATCGTGAAGTTTGGTGGAGGAGACATCATGCTCTGGGGTTGTTTCTCATGGTTTGAGCGGGACATCCCTAGTTCCAGTACCCGGAAATCTTAACGCTGCATCTTATACTGATATTCTCGAAAATTCAGTCATCCCAACGTTACGTCAACAATTCAGTACTAGTCTGTGTGTAGGATGTCAGGTGGACACTACTTGCCGACTGTGTTGTGCCGACCGTGAAGTTTGGAGGAGGAGGCGTCATGATCTGGCGTTGTTTCTCATGGTTTGAGCGGGACATCCCTAGTTCCAGTACCCGGAAATCTTAACGCTGCATCCTATACTGATATTCTCGAAATTTCAGTGATCCCAACGTTATGTCAACAATTCAGTACTACAAGAACCTCCTTTACCAAAATACCAATGCCCCATGTCCACAAAACAAGGTCTGTGAAGGAATGGTTGGATGAGATGTGTGTGGAAAAGTTGATTGGCCCTTACAGAGACCCGATCTCAACCCCGTGGAATAACTTCGGGATGAACTGGGACGCAGTCTGCAAGCCAAGTCGAACTACCCGATACTGGTGACTGACCTGACTGAAGCTCTTGTGGCAAAATGGAAAACAATTCCCTCAGCAACATATCAAAATCTAGTGGAAAGCCTTCTCAGCAGAGTGGAGGCTGTGATTTCAGCAAAGTGTGGTCCCTCTCGATGTTAATTTATTTTCTATATTACCGGGGTTTTTGAACAGGCAAGTGCCCGCATACTTTCGATCAGATAGTGTACTAAATAAGTTTGCACTGTTCAAGTTTAGAATTCTTGAGATGTTATTGTTTTAACCGTAAATTTTAAAAGCTATCAAAAATATTAAGATGCAAAGGTAAGCGTATCGCCTGTAGCGGATGGGCTTGTTTTTGATAAAAAGTACTAAAATCGATCTTTCTTTTTCAACTGAACAAAAAATCCAAAAAATAGTCTGAGAAGATAAAAGCCGGGAAGTATCTCATTCAGTGAAGATTTATTTTTTTAGCACATGCTTATTTATAATACCGCTATGTCCGTCCGTCAGTATCACTGCAACTATTGGTACGACTTGAAAAATTAATTTTGCAGTCGAAAGCTTGAACTATGAGAAAGACGATCCATGCATTTTGGTATTTTTGCGCTGTATAACATCGCCACTAGGTGGCGCATATACACATGTTATTAAATTCAAATTTATCTCTCTTTATGTAATAGCTTTAAAAAGCAATTCAAAAAATTCTTTTTACCTTCCGATACCTTTTATCACGAAGGACATTTTACGTATAGTTTCTATTTGAAATAGTGCATGGTGCCACCGCTATTGGGCGTAAATTTTTAGAAGTAGAAATTTCCTAAAATTTTTGCTTCTAAAAATCGGGTTATAAAATTTCTTTTTGCGTTAAATGAAAGTAATGACGATGTGACAAAATACTTTGCCACTAGGGGGCGTAGAACATATTTCTGTTTTTAACATGTTTGCAGTCGTATCTTCACTTCTGAAAATTGAATTGGAAAAATTCTTTTTCTGTCAGATGCCACTCACCGTGCAAAACACATTTGTGTTTTTTTCTTTTCTCAAAATAATGTTCAGTTTTCCCCCTATGGAAGGCGTTATATCTGCTTCTAAAAGTCCGATTTTTAAAATCTTTTTTGCTACTGGTAGGGTTTCTGGGGAGAAATATTTCTCATATATTGGCTAGATTTTGTACCACACAGTCGAGAGTGTTCATTTCTATCTGTACCATACTTGGAACGTATCTTCGTTCCTAAGAAACCAAGTCGAGAAATCCCGTTTGGCTTAGATAACTTCCGTTATGAGAAATGCTTTGCGCACAGGCTATTTCTATTTGTGGATGTTTTACCCATTGTGTAGAAACTCATTTGATATAATTAAGTGTGTGTGTGTGTGTGTGTGTGTGTGTATGACAGGTTCAAAACACTCTGAAGAACACTGCTTACATTGCGCATTTTAAATTACACCCAGATTTTGTTCTTCTAAAAATCTGTTTTGAAATATGTTTTTTCGTGTTGAAAGGGTTGAAAACACATGCTCATTACACCTGAGAATTCGGTGTCATTTTTCTTGTTAAGAACTTGTCACGAAGTGTAAAGTCTGTACTGCATAGCGCCCTGCTGCCATTTTTTTTAACAAGGAACTAATTCTTTTACCCCTTTATTTTTACAGTTGAAGATTGCGATGTTAAGGTAACAAGAAAAAGAATTGTAAAGTCTGTATGCAGGAACAAAGTATATCAATGCGACACGTACTCAGCTGCACATAAAATGTGAGATGTATGAAAGCTCTAACTGATTTCGTTAGTACTCTTAACTTGTCTCCGTTTAACAACACTGTGAATGTCAACAATAAATGTTTGGATTTAATTCTTTACAACAGCTGCAGGTATCAGTGTGTGTTCTCCCCTGTTACTTCTCCGCTCTTCAGAGAGAGAGTGGACATCATCCAGTTTTAGTTTTATCCTTTTCTCGGGTCCGCTATGCTGAGCTTCAACGTAATGCTCCGCTTGTTCACTTTTAACTTCAATAACAGATCTGAAAAAAGCGAAAATTATTCCTGTATTCAAAAAAGGCAGCCGAGACTCTAATGAGAATTATCGACCTATTGCAGTTATTTCTATCCTGGCGAAAATAGTTGAGCCCCTTATTTATTCTAAGCTCTATGATCACTTCAAACGTGTCCTCAGCTCTGCACAGCATGGCTTTGTGAAGAAACACTCAACGTTTACCAACCTATTCCACATCACAGAGGATATTTCGTTATCTATTGACAGAGGAACACATGTTGATGCTATTTACACTGACTTTGCTAAAGCTTTTGACAAATTTCATCATGGGATTTTATTCAAGAAATTTAACTGTCTTGGCCTTGGTGGTAATCTGATGTCTTTGTTTAAGTCCTATCGTTTCAACCAATCCCAGTCTGTTATTTATAAAAACCATGTTTCTGATCCCTATGTTGCTACGTCTGGAATACCCCAAGGCTCTAACTTAGGACCACTTTGTTTTCCATATACATTAATGACCTTCCGTTTTACAATGATGGCCCTTGTCTCTTGTTCGCTGATCATCTCAAGCTTTATCGAAATATACAGACTCCTGATGACGGTCTTACTCTTCAAACTGACGTCAATAACCTGCTTCAGTGGTGTACGTTAAACAATCTCAACCTCAACATCTCCAAGTGTCATATTTTTTTCTTCTCGTGGAAAAGAAACCCAATTCTTTTTTACTACAAAACTAGCGACTATTCTCTTAACCGGACAAACGATGTCCAGGACTTGGGAGTCACATCTGATTCCAACTTGGACTTCAAAAGTCATATCAAAAGAATTGTACGTACAGCGTATAGAAATCTTGAATTCATCATGCGACATTCCAAGTATTTTTTGGATCCTCAGACACTAATTTGCAGTTTTGAGACTACGGTCAGACCCTCACTGCAGTATGCGGCGATTATTTGGAACTCTAGCCTCGTAACTCTAGTAAATGGAATCGCGAAAGTTAAAAAAAATTCTCAGACACCTTTTTTACAAAACGACTGGTGTTTATATAGCGGGCATCCCGACGGCTGGCCTTCTGTCATTCTTCAAGATGACCTCTCTGCAATCGAGAAGAAAGGCTCTCCAGCTGAAGTTCCTGTACGGTATCATCAATGGAAAGATTGATGATACTCAAATTGTAAAACAATTAACTATTTGCAGTTCCATTTTAGAACTGAGTCTGGAAAAAATTACCCGTTATGCAAAATGTATAGACTTTACAACTCAGTTGAAGAATGTCCGGATATTTTTAATGTAAGCCATAATGTTTTTCTTATAGCATGTTTTTCAAGACTGAAAATATCACTTGGCAATGTAAATATCACTATAGCAATTCCTGTAACTAGATATACCATCTGTAGGGATGTGCTTTCAAGTAAATAAATAAACAAACAAATAAAAGGATACACAGATAGAAATGTCATTATTCATCTGTTTGAAAGAAATGAACGAAAACTAAGAGAGTAATTTAAAAAATAAGGTTCCCAAATTTTTATTAAAATAAAAAGACAACATACCAAGTAGCGCATCATGGTCTCATATTAGCTTTACTTTGAGTTTTGCACATAGTCACCAAGTTTGTTTAAGCACTTATCATAGCGATAAATTAACTTGTCAAGTCCTTCATGAGGAAAAAATGTATCCTGGGCGCATCACTTCGTTTTGAAACATCTTCACTGGAATAGAAGCGGTGGCCTCTGAGATGCTTTTTAAGCTTTGTGAAGAGAAACTAGCTCGACTGTGCTAGATTAGGACTGTACAGTGAATGTGGAAGAATTTCTCACTTTTCAGAAGATTCACGACAGCGGCAGCTTTGTGAGCTCGACCACTGTCAAACTCCCTGCACTGTTTACACGCATGTTGTACTCTAATCACATTAATGAATTTCAACAGGTGAAATTTATTTTGCCCATAAGAAATGAATTGCATGACATATAACCAACTTCATCTTTTGTCCACTTTTTTAGTGCAGTCGTGATCTCCAAACATTCGTGTCATCTGAAGTTCGTGCTACTATTGCCATCTGATGGTGGTAATATGTACTAACTGTACCCATGCTTCCAAACTTAATGCCTATTGTTAATCAGGCAAACTGCTGCTTTTTACAGATTGTCAAAACGCTCGAGTGTTTTACCCCAAACATGAGAATACTGCTCCAGAGTTGGAAATACGAGTGAATTATGTAAGGTAAAAAGTTTTTCTGAAAGAAAGTACTCTCCAGAAGTTACTCTTAACAAAGGGGATAGTGGTGTCGATTCCAACCCAGTGACGACGCCAGCAGTTCAGAACTGGGGTGGCTATTATGTGGGGCTAAGTATTATACGGAGGATCACAAATGTCGAAGTGCTTGACAGAAATTTTGCCAAAAAATTCAGTTCATGTAGAGTTTACCTGTTGTTTTCCACAAGTAAAAAACCTAGAGCTTACGGGTACATACTGTATTATTTGTTCAATGTTTGTAGTACTAAAAACCATGGATGCGAACCTCCATGGCCTTACACAAGTTATTATTGTTTCGCAATTTTAACTTGCGTGATCTTTTATTTGTTTGATTTGATTTCTTAATCTTACTCTCACCCTTTCACAATATAAATACGAAAATAGTTCTTTCTATTATACTGATCTCTTAAACATCCACTCTGGGAACATCCTCCATTTTACAGAATACTTAAACATAAAATCTAACAGAAAATTCATTTTGTATAACAAATGCTCTGTGAATTCGAAAAATCTATACGCCTTTATCCGAGTTCTCCAGAATCTTAGATGATTGTGTGTTCTAACTCCTTAAATATTTTGGGAGGGCTAAAGGTTGGGCCCAAAGAAGGAAGGCCCACCCATAGCGTTGCTCCTGTCCCTGCCTGAGCTTTAAAGGCCACAACTTTTTGTTGTTGTTGTTTCAATAGTGATGTACGAATAGTAAGTCTCCATAAATATAAGCACCCTTAATCTGATTTGACTTCTAGCTTTCTCTTTCTCCCACCCTTGTCTTACAGGTTCATTTCCTTGTGTCTTTCCACTCTTCGAAGGAGACTAGGTCGAGCGCTGCCCAATCTCCGTTTCTTTTTTGCCCGTCCTAGAAACTCACACTACAGATCCGTGCGTGATCTCGTTTGTATCTTCTGCCTTACCTCCCTTATATCTTTTCCCTGACATGAATCATCAGCCGCTCCTCCCAACTTCTCTGTCTGGCTGCGGATCTGGACGACCACGAGTGATCATCAGAAATATGTGACATACTGTAGTTTCCAATGCATCAGTCAAGGCTCCTCAGTCTTTAGAAGTATGCATAAGCGAGCATGCGTAGAATGTCACAGTGGGGAGGATCATTTTAACTGCCTCTTCGTGCTGACTCGACCGAAACACACGCGGATGAAGTACCACTTATTTTTCAATGTATAAACTGCTAAAAACACTGCTTACATTGGGTATTTTTAATTATGTGCAGATTTTCTACAATGAGGAGTAAATTAAATATTTTTCAATGATTCTTTTCTTCTAAAAATCTGCTTTGGAATATTTTTTCCAGTGTCGGGAAGGATTCAAAAGATTTGCTCCTCACATCCGATAATTCGGTGTCATTTTTCTCCTTTCTCTTGTGATAACGACGTTCTTGTTCAGTTATGTCGAAGCACCTTCTGTTGTGAAACAGAAGATATCCCGTCGAAACACCTTCTGTTGTGCGATACGTTGTCGAACAGATAGAGGCCATATGTCCTTCTGCTATTTCTAAGTTTCTTCTTTATTCTTTTTCTTCTATTAACTATTTGCCTATGTGATATATTCTGCTCTTCGATGAGATTATAAATATTTGTAAAATTACTCGATGTATTTCAACTCGAACTGCAGGTCGTATTTGTGGATACAAAGGGCATACCTCTGCACCTGCAGTCGGATAATCATCAGGGGCGATGAACACGGAACAACACGACAATTGAACAGGAAACACATCACCATGGTAATGTTGGATTGCCTCATAATTTATAAACTGTTTGAGCTAGATCCAGGAAACTTGTTTTGGACCAAAATAACTTTTCTTTGTACAACATTAAAGAGGAAAATTAGGAGATGCTATTCTGTGGTGAGATCTGAAATACTTTCGGAATGCGTAATAAATATAGTGTTATCACGAAATCCATGCTGCAAATTAATAAAATTATGTACCTAAATACGTACTATTGCTCTTACTTATCTCTAAAGTTGTTTGAATGATCGATCCACAAGCAGTTGATAAAAACGAGTATAGTATTCTTAAAAGTAAGCATATTCTTGAAAATACCGAAATGCTAAATTACGTGTTCATCGGTACTGCTCTGAACTGAAGCTTAGGTCAACAGATTCTATCGAACTACCAATTTTAGCACTGGTAACTACAGAACAAAATGCGTGCTCTCCTTTGTGCAAATTATTCCTTGAATCTGATTAAAAGTGGAAACATTGTCTGCATGAGTTCATTTAATGATCAAATATGTGTTAATGAAGCTTTATTAAGTTTAGCTCAAAATCAGTAGAACACCCGCATGAGGAGACTTAGTTCCTTATGTTTCAAGTTCCTCGATATTACCAGTTATAAGAATAATTTACCAAACCTGATTATGTATAAGAGTTTACTCTAAGTTGCTTTCTAAAGAAAGCATTACTGCTGTTACAAAAACTCTGACTGTTCTTCTTGCACATGTCTGAAAAGAATGTTCCCATTTTTCTGTTGAAAACGTTGTATCTTTTCTGTTTTTTGTATTTTATTTATTTTAGTGTTTGCTAATTAGCGATTTGCGCATGTAACTCTCGTGAGCGTTTCTTTGATGGCTTTAAATCTGAATTTGAACACGTTCAAAGCAGAAAAATCTGACACTTTTCGTAAAACTGTCACTCTAAAGAAATGTGTTTTGAAAAACTGAATAAACCGAATACAGAGAAAAAGAACGAAGAATATAGCAGTATTATTTTCTATTTCACGAGAAAGACCGGATTCAAACAGTCGTCCCTGATGTAGCCAATTGCTGCACAACTGAGTGCAAACGATATTACAATATTACTTTAAAACAATTTCTGAAGCAGGGAAAAGCACAGTTGTGCAGTTGTGGTGAATGTCGTTAGACTGTTAAGATAAGGATTCAAACTAAATGCGAAACAATTCCAGCCAGAAAAGTTATAAAAAAAGGTACCACGAAGGCAGAAAAATTGCGAGGAGGTCAAAAGAAGCAAAACTGAAATGAAAAAATAACATTACCGGGAAATAAAATCTGTGAAACACGAACACCGAAGAAAAAGTCGATTGCGTGGTGCAAGAAAGCAAAGGAGAAAGGGAGAGAAGTAGGAAATTTTAAGATTCCGAATGACTATAAGAAAAGCTGCATCAAAAAAAGGTGGGAAACTGCAGTGTATAAAGAAAATAAGACTAAAGTTGGGCTAAAGAAACATTAGAAGAAATATTTATTTTGGAAAATTTCGTCTGTCTCCCATCAAGCTTACACTGTATCAAGGCATTCGGTGGTGCATTTCTCTGGCAGTTTTTCTTCTCGTGAAATATACTTTGAGACCAAAATGTGCAAAATAAACTGCGTGTTTTTTCTATGGAGAGATTTAAAAAATAAGAAAGTTTCATTTTTCCGAACGCGAAATAAACTTATTTTCTTCTATTTTTTTTTATTTGCTAGAAAACAAACTGAAGTGTTGCTGCAGATTAGTAATGGGAAACTAAAGATAAACAGGCTTTTTATTTGTGCTATCATTTTTACAGGGTTTTTTTCAGTGACCACGCTATATTTTCAATGTAAAATCGTGTTACTTTCCAAATTTACTATAAAAACAAGAGACCGGTAAAATGTTTGGGATGATCACAAAGTTTCGGACAACTTGAAATTAGGAATTAATCTGTGATCAGTGACTCTATCACCTAAAACGATTCAAAAGAAGCTTTAAGATCGTTTTCTTTAGTTCTTCTAAATTTTTATACCAAGTTTCTCTTAGAAATTGCTTTAACTGCTTCACAATATCTCATAAAACTTGCACAAAAGAAGCCAGATTTTTTTTCGTCATAACGTCAACACTGAAAACATAGTAAAACAAACAGTACTTATCCAGAGTGACTACTCGGAATGCATCACCACGAACGAAACTAATATTAGAAAGACAGCTGTTCTCTACATGATGACTCAGAGAGGAAGTGGTATACTCCTTAAAAAGAAAGGAAGGAAAAGGAAGTCACTCTTAATCAAACCTCTGCAATCAGTGATGAATACAGCAGGAGCTTTACAAATATTAAACGAGAGAGAGTTCTCCAGAAAATCAGATTCTATCAATGCTAGGAGTTAAGGTCATGACAACCCCGACGTCTATGCTCTGTCTCTAAACATGATATCGTGTGGGCTCATTTTGTGTTTAGCTCTCTGGTTCAAATGAAAATGAATGTAAGGTTTTAGAGTATATTAGGATTAGATACACATTATATTAACATTACAATTATATTATTATATTAGGATTATAATTATAATAAAAAACATGACTCCTGAGTTGCATGAAACATTGAAGAGTGCTGTAAAAGTAGTCAATTTGATCAAGTGCCAAGCATTTTATAACGTCTTATTTTTAAAAAACAATTTGTATGGAAATGGGATCTGCACATACAGGGCTATTGTTACACACAGAGAAGCGCTGCTGGTCACAAGGACGAATTTCAACAGGCCTGTTTGAATTGAGGGAAGAAATAATCTGATTTCTCTCAAAACTGAAATCTAAAATGGTCTCCTACTCTATTTTGAAAATGAAGACCAGCTTTCCCAATTAAGTTACTTGGCAGACATTTTCGACAAACTACACTGCTGGCCACCCAAAATGCAACACCAAGAAGGACACGAGATAGCAGAGCCAGATTTACTGGACACATAACAACAGATACAAAGATGAAACGATTGAGCTTACAGGCCCGTGCGACTTGCGGAACACGCAGACATCAATCGTTCGTGTGGCCCCCATGGCTGACAATAACGGCCGCTACATGCCGCGGCATTGAACGAAAGAGGCTTTGGATGTGGGCTTTGGGGTACGTCGGTCCAGGCTGCTTCCACACGTTGCCACAGTTCATCAGGCGTAGCCGCAGATGGTGCTTGCCGGGCCACTCAGTTGCCGATCAGCGACCAGACGTGTTCGATGGGGGACATATTGGGAAGACAGGCGGGCCACGGCAGCAGTGACACCTGGTGGACCGTGAAGAATTGTTGCACGATTCGTGCCGCGTTCGGGCGCGCATTGTCCTGTTGAAACGTGGCCGCTAGCAGGTCCTGCAGGTAAGGGAGGACAACAGGCTCCAAAACGTTGGCTGATGTAGCGGTGGCTGTTGAGTGTACCTGCAATGCGTACCACAGGGGTGCGGGTGGCATATCCAATTGGGCTCCAAACCTTTAACGCCAGGTGACGGACCGGTATGGCGATGCATAATGCATGCGTCATACGACCTCTAGCCGCGGTGCTGCCACAGGCGGATCCGACCATCGTGGTGTTGCAGGCAGAAGCGGGATTCGTCGGAGAAGATAATGTCGTGCCATTCCGTAGTCCAGGTGCGGCGTTCAACGGCCCACTGCCGCCGCAGTAGCCAGTGGTGTAACGGCAATGGTAATTGGAGCAATGGGCGCCGTGCGACACGTCCCCGCTCCTGCAAACAACGACGAACGGCACATGCTGACACAGGTTGTTGCGCAACACACCCTAATTCCTGCGCTAACGTTCGTGATGTGGCGGAGCGAGCCGTCAATTCCCGCCGCACAACATGCCGGTCCTCTCGTTCGGTGTTGTCTCTCTCATGGGGCCACACGAACGATTGATGTCTGCGGAACACGCAGACATCAATCGTTCGTGTGGCCTTCATGGCTGACAATAACGGCCCGCTACACGCCGCGGAATCAAACGAAAGAGGCTTTGGATGTGGGCTTAGGGTACGTCGGTCCAGGCTGCTTCCACACGTTGCCACAGTTCATCAGGCGTAGCCGCGGATGGTGCTTGCCGGGCCACTCAGTTGCCAATCAGAGACCAGACGTGTTCGATGGGCGACATGTGGGAAGAACAGGGTGGCCACGGCAGCAGTGACACCTGGTGGACCGTGAAGAATTGTTGCACGATCCGTGCCGCATTCGGGCGCGCATTGTGTTGTTGAAACGTGGCCGCTAGCAGGTCCTGCAGGTAAGGGAGGACTACAGGCTCCAAAACGTCGGAGATGTAGCGGTGGCTGTTGAGTGTACCATCAATGCGTACCAGAGGGGCGCGGGTGGCATATCCAATTGCGCTCCAAACCATAACGCCAGGTGACGGACCGGTATGGCGATGCATAATGCACGCGTCATACAGTCTCTAGCCGCGGTGCTGCCACACGCGCATTCGACCATCGTGGTGTTGCAGGCAAAAGCAGGATTCGTCGGAGAAGACAATGTCGTGCCATTCC
This sequence comes from Macrothele yani, assembly GCA_039090855.1. NCBI lineage: Eukaryota > Metazoa > Arthropoda > Arachnida > Araneae > Macrothelidae > Macrothele > Macrothele yani. The sequence continues at coordinate 100,721,580 of CM077002.1, read as the reverse complement.
GTAGTCCGGGTGCTTCGTTCAACAGCCCACTGCCGCCGCAGTAGCCGGTAGTGTAACGTCAATGGTAATCGGAGCAATGGGCGCCGTGCTTCAAGTCCCCGCTACTGCAAACAACGTCGAACGGCACTTTCTGACACAGGTCGTTGCGCAACACACCCTAATTCCTGCGCTAACGTTCGTGATGTGGCGGAGCGAGCCGTCAATTCCCGCCGCACAACATGCCGGTACTCTCGTTGCGTGTTGTGCCGCGGCTGCGGCAATCGCTCACTTCGGTCCGTCCGTCCCTCCTGCAATCACCGAATCCATACTTGCCTCACTGTGGCTGGATGTCGTCTCACACGGGCGCCGATGTCTCGGTACGATAAACTGCTGTCGCAATAAGCCATTATTTGTCCTCTGTAGAACTCCGAAACGTGCTGGACTGACTGCCGTATTCTGCGACGAGGCATCAGGAAGCTTCTCACGCACAGGTCCGGCAGCACAACACATTTCCACTACTTACACCCAGCCTTCTGTGAACCCTTCTTATAGCGTTTCTCGGTGGCGTGCCGGGCGCACATGATTTGCATATGCCCTGCAAGACTAATCGTTTGCATGTCCTCTCGCGGGCGACGCATTCTGCGAATTTCAGGCCAATCGGATGCTTCCTTCTTGGCGTTGCATTTCGGGTGGCCAGCAGTGTAAATGAACTCAACCTACAGTTCCAAAGGTTTGATCCAAATATTTTTAAGACATACAGCAAGATCAGGGGTTTTTATAACAAAGTTTTGTTTTGTTTTGTTTAAATTGTACTTCTGATGAAAATATTGCGAGTTTTGCAGCTCTTTATGAAATTACTGAAGAAAATGGAGTCGCTATTTCTGATTCCGTGGTTGGAATTAATAAATGCCACTTCATCCGGCTGAGTAAAGCATTCTTGAAATACTTTCCGGGGATTGAGAATGATGGAAAAACACGCGATTGGGTTAGAGATCCTTTTATATTAACACTATTGCATGCACTTCATCTGATCTTTCCATCAAATTAAAAGATGGCCTAACTCAAATGTCTGCTGATTGCACACTAAAAGCAGCATTCGAGATCATGTCAATCTCCGATTTTTGGACAGCAGCTCGAAAAGAGTTCACCGAGTTAAATGGCCTTCTTATTTCAAATCTTCTGTGGTTTCCATCGACTTGTGTGAGCAAGGCTTTTCTGCACTAACATCAGTCAAAACTATGGGGAGGAACTACTTTGATCCAGAGCAGTGCCTCATCCTTGAATTTCTAACTTTGAAAAAACAAGGCTTTTCTGCACTAACATCAGTCAGACCTAAGGAGAGTAATTGTCTTGAACCAGAGCAGGGCCTCATCCTTGAATTTCTAACTTTGAAAAAACAAAGCTTTTCTGCACTAACATCAGCCAAAACTAATTAGAGGAATTGCTTTGATCCAGAGCAGGGCCTCATCTTTGCACCCCATAACATCCGTCCACGAATTGAATTTATAACTTTGAAAAAACAAGGCTTTTCTGCACTAACATACGCCAAAACTAAGGAGAGGAATTGCTTTGATCCAGATCAGGGCCTCATCTTTGCAACCCTAACATTCGTCCACGAATTGAATTTCTAACTTTGAAAAAACAAAGCTTTTCTGCACTAACATCAGCCAAAACTAAGGAGAGGAATTGCTTTGATCCAGAGCAGGGCCTCATCTTTGCACCCAATAACATTCGTCCACGAATTGAATTTCTAACTTTGAAAAAACAAGGCTTTTCTGCACTAACATAAACCAAAACTAAGGAAAGGAATTGCTTTGATCCAGAGCAGGGCCTCATCTTTGCACCCCATAACATTCGTCCACGAATTGAATTTCTAACTTTGAAAAAACAAGGCTTTTCTGCACTAACATACGCCAAAACTAAGGAGAGAAATTGCTTTGATCCAGAGCAGGGCCTCATCTTTGCAACCCTAACATTCGTCCACGAATTGAATTTCTAACATTGAAAAAGCAAAGCTTTTCTGCACTAACATCAGCCAAAACTAAGGAGAGGAATTGCTTTGATCCAGAGCAGGGCCTCATCTTTGCACCCCCTAACATTCGTCCACGAATTGAATTTCTAATTTTGAAAAAACAAGGCTTTTCTGCACTAACATCAGCCAAACCTAAGGAGAGGAATTGTCTTGAACCAGAGCAGGGCCTCATCCTTGAATTTCTAACTTTGAAAAAACAAAGTTTTTCTGCACTAACATCAGCCAAAACTAAGGAGAGGAATTGCTTTGATCCAGAGCAGGGCCTCATCTTTGCACCCCCTAACATTCGTCTACGAATTGAATTTCTAACTTTGAAAAAACAAAGCTTTTCTGCACTAACATCAGCCAAAACTAAGAAGAGGAATTGCTTTGATCCAGAACAGGGCCTCATCTTTGCACCCCTAACATTCGTCTACGAATTGAATTTCTAACTTTGAAAAAACAAGTCCAGCTTTCTCACTAAATGCATATTTCTTAAGATTTATATTGCCGTATTTTTTGTAAGATTCATAGTGAGCATTGCCGTTTTCCAATTAATATGTTTGGCAAATCGTATGTATTTTTATTGACTTAAACAATGTTGTTTGGTAACGCAAATGTATTTTTAGCATTAACTAATTTCATTTGGCAGTTCATATTTTTTAAAAAATATGGGGGAGGGGGTACAAAGTTAAGAACATTTGTATTGTGGGGTGTGCAAATAAAAAAGGCTGCGTAGCACTGACCGAAAGCACCTGAAAATTTTACATCCATCAGATAAATAGTATTTTATGCATCTCAACTTTTAGCTCCTATGATGCATTGTGATATTATCATACTACAGCAGGGACCTATGACTGGTGTTACAGATATACACTGCTGGCCACCCAAAATGCAACACCAAGAAGGACACGAGATAGCAAAGCCAGATTTACTGGACACATAACAACAGATACAAAAATATGAAACGATTGAGCTTACAGGCCCGTGCGACTTGCGGAACACGCAGACATCAATAGTTCGTGTGACCCGCATGGCTGGCAATAACGGCCGCTACATGCCGCAGCATTGAACAAAAGAGGCTTAGGATGTGGGCTTGGGGTATGTCAATCCAGGCTGCTTACACACGTTGCCACAGTTCATCAGGCGTAGCCGCGGATGGTGCTTTCTGGACCACTCGGTTGTCGATCAGCGACCAGACGTGTTCGATGGGCGACATATCGGAAGTACAGGCGAGCCACGGTAGCAGTGACACCTGGTGGGCCGTGAAGAATTGTTGCACGATGCGTGCCACTTGCGGTCGCGCATTGTCCGGTTAAAACGGGGCCGCTGGCAGGTCCTGCAGGTAAGGGAGGACTACAGGCTCCAAAACATCAGAGATGTAGCGGTGGCTGTTGAGTGTACCGGCGATGCGTACCAGAGGGGTGCGGGTGTCATATTCAATTGCGCCCGAAACCATAATGCCAGGCGACGGACCGGTATGGCGATGCATAATGCACGCGTCATACAGTCTCTCGCCGCGGAGCCGCCACACGCGGATCCGACCATCGTGATGTTGCAGGCAGAAGCGATATTCGTCGGAGAAGACAATGCCGTGCCGTTCCGTAGTCCAGGTGCGGCTTTCAACAGCCCACTGCCACCGCACTCGCCGGTGGTGTAACGTCAATGGCAACAGGAGCAATGGGCACAATGCGACAAGTCCCCACTCCTGCAGACGACGTCGAACAGTACGTGCGGACAGAGGTTCTTGCGCAACACACCCTAATTCCTGCGCTAACGTTCATGATGTGGCGGTGCGAGCCGTCAATGGCCGCCGCACAACATGCCGGTCCTCTCGATCGTTGGTGCGCCGCGGCTGCTGCAATCGCTCACGTCGGTCCGTCCGTCCTTCCTACACCTACCGAATCCATACTTGCCTCTGTTGCTGGATGTCGTCCCACACGGGCGCCGATGTCTCGGTACGATAAACTGCTGTGGCGATAAGAGACTATTCGTCCTCTATCGAACTCCGAAACGTGCTGGAATAACTGCCGTAATTCTGCGACAAGGCATCAGGAAGCTCCCCACGCACAGGCCCGGCAGCAGAACACACTTCCACTACTTACAGCCCGCCTTCTGTGCACCCTTCTGATAGTGCTTCTCGGTGGCTTTGCTAGGTGCATATGATTTGCATATGCCCTGCAATGCTAATCGTTTGCTTGTCCTCTCGCGGGCGACGCATGCTGCGAATTTCAGGCCAATCGGATACTTCCTTCTTGGTGTTGCGTTTTGGGTGGCCAGCAGTGAATATACATCTTCTACCGACATGACTTGCTTTTCATGTGTGGTTTTCATTCGGTCGCATTCCATATACTTTGTTCTAAATTCACACATCATGATGAACTGGTCTCAGTCTACTGCTGGACGAAGGACTCTCCAAGTTTCTTCCACAACTTACCGTCATTAGCAATTCTCTTTGATGTCACTCCTGCATGCTTTCGAATTTCTTCCTGAAATCTACTACGTGGTCTTCTTCTGAGTCTTTTCCGGTACCGTGGTATCAGGAACCAATATATCAGCTGTCCAACGGGGGTCTGTTCTTCCAAAGGTATGTCCAGCCCATTGCCACTGGAGGATATTTACTTTGATCATATTTTTGTTATCCAGATCAGCTGTTGTCACTTTCCGGATCCATGAGTTTCTTATCTTCTCTTTCCTGGTTACATCAAGCATGGGTACGTCTGTCCATGATTCTAACATTTATCCATAGCCTCTGGAAATATTTTTAGTTAAGGTCCACGTCTCTGATGCATAAGTAAGAACTAGGGGAATGCATTGGTTTAACACTTTTTTCTAAGACATAATGCTAAATTGCTCTTTAAAGATATACAGTTTCTTCGAAATGCAACCAAGCCAAGTTCTATACACTCTTAATTTCTTCTTTGATATGGCCCTCGTCATCAGAAAAAAAAACCTTACAAACTAAAAATACCAACGAATTAAATAGCCAGTTCTCCACGCTGTTTCCATAGCAACTCAGTGGTTTATTTATCGGTACGCTTAGGTGACTTCAGAGATGTGTTACGTCACACGTTCAAAGCCAACTCCCCTTGGCAAGCAGAAATGACTCGTTTCAGCATGAAATGGAAAACTTGACATCGTGGTCTGTAGTTTCTTAATTGATTATAATGAAAACTTTTTGGATGCAAATAAATGAATTTATTAATAACACAGCCCCCCCCCCCAAATACATTTCCGGTGCCTCCGAAGTTAGACCTAATTCTTGAGTAAATTTGGGGCGCTGATTTCCAAAAATGGCATCATTTTTGCCCTATCAGTTCTAGTTTTGGAGATAGGGCATACCCGCCCTACATGCTGATGTGCAGAAATATTGTTATTTTATGTGCGCAAAGTTAGTGTATATTGTTATTTTATGAGTGTAAAGCCAGTGTCTGTTAGTCTAATTGGGAGTTTGTGAACAACTATACAACCAGATAATCTAATGTGATCTGATTTCGTTTGCGGATTGAGTAGACGCCATGGCTTACCCACGAAGAAGTTGCCTGAATCATCCAGATGTCTTTTGCTACATTTGTGGCAAGTACACCATTAAAGAAAGTAGGAAACCTGTTTCTGAGTTTGTGAAGAGAGCATATCTTGGTTATTTTGGTGTCAGCTTGGAGACCATGAAAAGTCGTGGACTCCCCATATTGTATGCAAAACTTGCACTGAGCATTTACGGAAGTGGACAAGTGGAAAAAGGAGCTCTTTGAAATTTAGAATACCAACGGTGTGGAGGGAACCTAAAAACCACCATGACGACTGTTATTTTTGTCTTGTCAACATCAAGGGCATCAATCGAAGCAATTGGAAATATCCTGACCTCGACTCAGCAAGACGGCCGCATCCACACTCAAGCGAGGTACCCATTCCATCTTTCATCCACCTACCAGAGCTGCCAGAGGATGAGGAATCAAGCATGTCTGATCACATACAAGATAACAGCAGTGGGGAAAGTGACAGTGATTTCGTAGGAACTTCATCACGTGCTCAACCTTTTAACCAACATGAACTGAGTGGCCTCATTAGGGATCTGAACCACTCCAAGGAGTCTTCAGAATTGCTGGCATCCAGGTTGAATCAAAAACATTTACTTCAATCTGTAACCATATAACGAAGTAAATTTCTCCGTCATTTTCGGTCTAAGTCGGGATTCGAACCCGAGGCCGCTTATTCCGGAACAAGTCGCTCTACCAACTGAGCTACGCAGACGATTATTCTGATTCCTATCTGCCTTTATGTCGTGTGCGTCCTGCTGGCAGGTACGTCACAACCAACTTTGCGTTTTACCGTAGCATAGAAAAGGATTTGCTTCCCTTTTTCTGTAAGGACAACAATCTAGTGTTCTGCAATGATGTCAGTGGCCTTCTCAGGAAAATGGGTCTATCATCATACATGCTAACTAAATGGCGCCTTTTCATTGATAGCTCCAAGCGGAGTTTAAATTATGTTCTTTTACACGACAGCAACAGATATGGCTCAATTCCAATTGGTCACTCAGCCAGTATGACAGAGACGTACGAGACAATCTCTTTATTCTTGGAAAACCTGAAGTATCAAGAACATCAATGGAAGATTTGTGTAGCCCTAAAGATGGTGAACTTTCTCCTGGTCAGCAAAGTGGCTACACAAAATATCCGTGATTTACATGTCTTTGAGACAGCAAAGCCGAACACGACCACTAAATAAGAAAAGTGTGGCCTCTCAGTAACGATATGGTAGTTGGAGAACAAAATGTCATTAAGAAACCTTTGGTAAGCAGAGACAAAATCATCCTGCCACCTTTACATATCAAGCTAGTGTTATAGGGTGCAGCCTAACTTGTGGAAAATTTTTATATTTCATTTATGCGGTAAATTTGTGTTTCGATGTAACTGCAAGGCGACACTCATAGTTATAATTAATTACGGTAATTGATCCTCTAATTTGTTCATCACTGCCATTGTTAAAATTTGTTCAGTATTTGATAAGTGCATAATTCGTAGCCTTCTGGCAAACGAGAATTGTGAAAGGCCACATGGCGACAGACCATCTCTATTTCGGACTCATAGCAACAGTCGTGTGCATTTTCAACTAACGAAAGACTGCAAAACTCACCCCCAAAAGTCCCTCTGCAAGCCAAGAGACATTCGGTGGTTGCAGTTTTTCTCCGAACTGAACGGGATAAGGGAGAACTGACTATCACCCACAGTTGAAAACAAGGTGATAAATCCCTTTTCAAGTGGCTAAGAGAAGCCCTGTGACAGGACAAAGAGGAGAGAAACGAGGAGAAGAGAAAAACAAGCGGCGTGGCATTCTCAGGACGGTGGCGAAGCCAGACACACGCACGAGACCAGCACCAGCGAGGGGCATGGAACCAAGGCCGGAGAGCTGACCGCTGGGAGAGCTCGGCAAAAGAAGCAGAGAAGCAAGTAAGGATTGCTATGAATGATCCCCTCTTAAACGAGGACATCTCAGTCCTTTGGACTTCTCGACCGATACTAGGTCGACATTAGTGCACTTTTGCCTAGGCGGTCTACATAGACAACAGGCAGGACATTTCTTGCCACTTCTCTGCGCTGAGGACCTCAGACAACGGTTGCCAAGGTATGTGGTCTTTACATGAACATTTGCTCACGACGTACAAGTGCCGTCGGACAGTGAACATCATATAGAACTCTGTCCCCTGTGAAAATGAATACGCACGACAGCGGAGGCCTTCAACACATTTTATTCGTGATTTTTATTTGTGTTATGGCCATAGGTTTTAAGAGCTCTTCCCTGCTAATTTGGCATCAAGCCTATGCAGGTGTGTGTAATGGTATAGATATATATATAGCTTATAATTAAACTGCGGCAGTCATGATAATTACGGTATCATTTTAATTGCTGGTACCCACGCTCGTACTCAATTATCGTTTTCTAAAGTGTGTATTTAAATGTTTTGGTAATCTCTCACATATGTTTCCTTCGCTCTATTTGTTTATTGTGCATACTAGAATTTCATCAGTGAACAGTGTTTGAATAAGTGTTAATTGTTAAATCAGAGTTAGTTAAATCAGTGTTATCGTTTAATCAGTGATAAAGTGTTTAAATCATTGTGCATAATTAAGCTGCCGATAGAGCAGCCCACCATACATTCATCTCAGCAGATTTTGTGCCACTTCATGGATAAAGGTGGCAGTGTATATAATATAACGTTGGATATTAAATGTCAAGCGTAAGTGAAATGAGCGTTGGGTATCTTTTCGAGTGTGTGTGTGCGTTGCTGTGATTTTCGGTAGATTGGGACGTGCTGGAGTTAAATCCAGGCATCCACGCCCAATCGCGGTACGGGTTTTGCGGAAGTTAATAATTAATTTGGTATAATTAATTATGGGAGGTCATTATTAATTATTGGAATCAGATAATTAATTTGTTGTTGCAGAATTTTCGGTTGTCAACGCAAGTAGGAAAACTCCTTGCTAGCCCCTAGCAGCAGAGAAGGAGAGCAAAATTTTTGACAAAATTTTCTTTAGTGTTTTTTATTTTTATTTAGATGTTTATTTTTTCGGTGGAGATATCGGGTGCTTCACTGCAGGCGATACTTCACCTGGTGCCGCGGCCACATCAGCCTGTAAAGGTAAGATCCAACAATTGGTTCCGATGACCAGGATTCTTACTTGTTTGTACCTCCAAAGCAGAGCAACACACACAAACGTTCGGAATATTGCGAATTGACTGCCATATCAAATTTATTTCAGTACGAGCATATTTTAGTATATCATAAGTATTGTAAGCCTTAAGCATTTTTGTGTAAAAGACTGCCTTAGGTTAAGTGTATTTAAATATGGCAAATAAAGGAGAGAAGCCGAACACCAAACCTACTGACTCAGATGATTCTGATCATCATGATGGGGAGGAACATAGCATTCCCACAGGAGAATCAACCGATCTGGTAACTAGTAATTCAGTAACAAGTATCGCAGGAGTGTCAGAGACTAGAATGACAGCTCCAGGTATGTTAATGTACGGCGGTGAACAGATAGCAGGATGCATTAATATGCTCAGATATTTTACAGGCACAGATCCTCTATATCGTGCCAAACATTTTTTTTCAAGATGTAGAAAATGTAGCTACAGTAGGGAGATGGAGCGAACAAACAAAATTGGCAGTAGTAAAGTCGAAATTCAGGGAAAGGGCTGCAGAATTTTTGTCAGATAGTGATGAGCTGAGATTAGAAGGAAATTATGAAAATTTTAAACGTCTAGTGATCGATCGTTTCAAGCGGAAGAACCTCTTGTTACCCGTATGAAACAATTCATGAGTTGTGTTCAAATGCCGGGACAAGATGTAAGACAGTATGCAACGCGACTCAAAAGCGCAGCAGCGGCAAAATATTTTGGTCATACAACTGATATGTCAGAAGACATCAGGCAGCATAGGGATCAGACAGTGATGTGTCAGTTTGTATCTGGTTTATCCGAATCTATCAGGCGCTGGGTTTTAACGAAGTGCCCAGAAACTACCTAGACGCTGCTATTCTCACAGCAATTCAGGAAGAAGATAATTTGGCGCTCATGAGTAAGAAAGCATCAGTAAATGCAGTAGAGAGATCGGAAACAAACCCAGGATCTGATTTATTAGCGCGTACTTTGGAAGAGATGATGGCACGAATGGAAGCGACGGAAAGATCAGTGGGTCAGTTAGCCGTAAATTTTCAGGAAAGCGAAAATCGGAGACGAGAAAGAAACTTCAGAGAGGAAGAAAGTTTGCAGTTACCCAGGTTTCAGTCATCTGGACTCGAACTCGTTCGACAGTATGGGGCAAATAATAATGAACGCAGAGGATCGGGTACTGAAATCGCTCGCGCGCTGAGAACCAGCAAGCGCAGTACAGGAGCAACAGGATTATGTGCTACGGATGCAGACAGGAAGGTCATGTGATCAGGCTATGCCCGAATAACGGTCGAAATAGGGATAGGGCAGAAACAACACCGAAACAGAGGTTTAGGAATAACAACGACACAGATACTCATTATCAATCAACAGGAAAGTTTAGTGCTCAAGGACCCGAGCGTAAGAACAAACAGTTAAACTGAATCGGAGTCGAACTGTGAGAGGTAGTGCTGCTCAGAAATATTTAAAACCCTCTAAAGTGCGGTACGTGTCTATGAAAAATGGGAATGATTTACCAATCATTAATGCGAATCTGGATGGGGATAAAATTAAAGTGCTAATTGACACAGGGTCATCAGTCACTTTATTAGCTAACGATGCTTATCGTAGATTAAAATTTCGCAGAAAGTTAAAATCTGTTGATTTAAATGTAAAAATCAAAAGCATCACAGGAGAAGTGATTCAAACGCTGGGTTGCTACGAGGTAAATCTGCGAATTAAGGGGAAGAGACATATGGGTCAAGGCATTTGTGACAAAAAATCCCCCTGAGTCAAAATTACTCAGCTTTGTTGGGAATAGATGCTTTACGAAACCACCGTCTTACGTTCGAAGCAGATACAAACCAGCTTCACTTCCCTGACCCCCCATCTCAGCCACCCACCCCACAGGAGCGGAGAGGTAATGATGTTTCCAACAGACACCCCAGGATAGCAGCACTGACTCGTAAAACTTGCATTCCCCCCAACAGCGAAACTTTTCTCCAAGTGGCGCTTAGTAAACCCTCAGTGGGGAAAACAGAAGGAAGTATTTTGTTTGAGCCATTACCGAGAGCACGCAGAAATAGGTTACTCTTAGCACGGTCAGTTAATAATGTTTCGGCAAGCGGACTGTATGATGTAAGAGCAGCTAACCACAGTGATTCACCAATTTGGTTAAATAAACATACGAAACTCTTTCAGGCAGAACCAGTGGAAGTTAAGCGTTGTTCGCAAGGAACATCCCGAAAATCTCAACCAATCTCTGTGGAAGATTTTAAATTAGACCACCTGGAATTTAGCGAACGAGAGAAAATGCTAAATTTATTGCAGAAATATTCTGATGTTTTTGCACGGAATTCTTTAGACTTAGAAGGTACGGATCTTACAGAGCATGAAATTCATCTCACGGATGATAAACCTATTAAGTTGCGTCAGTATACTGTACCACATGCCCTAAGACCCGAAGTAAAGGCTCAGGTAAACGAATTACTTGACGCAGGAATCATATCAAAATCAGATAGTCCATACAGCTTTCCTATTGTTCTCGTGAGACGCGGAAACTCTTATCGTTTCTGTATTGATTTTCGAAAATTAAATGAAATTACCCGAAAGGATAGCTACCCTGTTCCCCGAATCCAGCAAACTTTATCCTTACTACATGGATGCAAGTATTTTTCAAAAATTGACCTTTTGGCTGGTTATCACCAAATTAAAGTTAGAGAACAGGATAGGCATAAAACTGCTTTCTCATGCGAATTCGGACATTTCCAGTGGAATCGCTTGCCTTTTGGACTTTGCAACAGTCCGGCAACATTTGAAAGAGCACTTGATTCTCTATTTATGGACAAAAGAGATGATGGCATTTTGGTATATGTGGATGACATCTTGTGTGCCTCCAGGACATTATCTGAACACCTTGAGAAATTGGAATTAATTTTCCAGAGATTAAGGAAGCACCATCTAAAAATTAAGCCCAGTAAGTGTGAATTTTTGGCGGAAGAAGTGACATACCTAGGGCACCTTTTAGATCGTCAGGGCATAAGACCTAACCCACAGAACGTGGAAGCTGTTCGGGAATTCCTACTCCACGGAAAGTGAAACATGTTCGAGCATTCCTTGGAATGGCAGGATATTATAGGCGCCACATCAAAGATTTTTCGTCCATTGCCTTACCGCTAACAAACCTTACTAGGAGAAACGTGAAATTCATTTGGGACGAACACTGCGAGAAATCTTTTCAAGAGCTGAAACATGCACTAGTGAGTGAGCCACTATTAATATTTCCTGATTTCAGCAAGAAATTTTTCGTCACCACAGACGCCTCCAAAGTAGCGATTGCCGGTATTCTCGAGCAGGAGGATGACGAAGGACACAGACATCCCATCGCTTACTTTAGCAGGAAACTTAATCCAGCTGAGAAAAATTACAGCACGACAGAACAGGAAGCACTGGCAATAGTATCATCCATCACCCATTGGCGCGAATATTTGGTAGGTCAGCAGTTTACGGTTATTACCGACCATAGACCTCTAAAGTGGCTTATGAATTTGAAAACTCCTAATTCTAGACTGGTCAGATGGAATCTTAGTCTGTCGGAGTATAACTTCGATGTGCAATATCGACCAGGAAAGAAAAACACAAACGCCGACGTGCTATCTAGGCACATTGCAGCAGTGGAAGCCAATGATACAGTCGCAGTTGTACCACTTAATAACAAAACTCTGAAATCAGCACAAAGAACAGATCCTAAATTAGCTGAAGTAATTGATTGTCTTGAAGGGCGTGATTATTCAGCAGTCGACAAAATTACTGACACCTATTTTATGAGGGACGACCTTTTATTTCATTTTGCCTTACCAGCAAAAAAACAGCCCACGGAAATTGATCGCAGAACAGTTAGTGATACCTGATAAGTTAAAATCAGAAGCGATGAAATCAGAACATGACGGACTATGCGCCGGTCACTTCGGTTTTGAAAAGACCCTTGGGAGAATTAAACAGAAATACTTTTGGATTAACATGTTCTCAGACATCAAGAACTACACGGCGAGTTGCGAACAATGCCTGAAACGTCGTGGTTTCAAAAAGAAGCAAAAAGCGGGTCTAATTACCCCGGAAATTGTATCTGTCCCATGGTCCAAAATCTCGATGGATATCGCTGGACCTCTTCCACTGACAGAGGATGGAAATAAATATTTATTGGTTGTCACCGACTCCTTCACTAAGTACATCGAGCTGATTCCATTAAAGACTATGCGATCTGCAGAAATTGCCGAAAAATTTGCTTCTAACGTGATAGCGCGTCACGGTGTCCCACATCTGTTACTCACGGACAGAGGAACAAATTTTTTGTCCGATTTAATGACCGAGTTGTACCGTAAGTTTGGCATCAAAAAACTGAATACATCTCCACACCATGCACAGACAGACGGACAAGCCGAAAGACAAATTCAGACAATAATGCACTCTTTGGCAATTTATTGTTCCCCTAAGGGAAAGGATTGGGACAAGTATACAGAATTTGTGGCCATGTCCTACAGAAGCGCGACACACAGTGCTACTAAAGAAACACCCAACTACTTTCTCATGTTCGGAAGAGATCTGAACATGCCAGGACAGTTGTTGAATGAGGAAATCCCTTTTGACTACGCTGAATCCCAGAGCTATGCCGAGAGCTTAGTCACGAGGATGCAAGAAGCGTATAAAATTGTCAAGGATAATCTGGAAGAGGCAGCCCAAACTTCCAGGGAATATCGAGCAAAGTCGGCTGTAGACAAACAGATCAAGATTGGGGACATAGTATACCAGCACGACCCATCAGCATCCAAAACAAGGTCGCGAAAGTTGGCAAAACCTTCTATAGGACCTTTCAGAGTAATTGAGAAAACATCCCCAGTGAACTTTAAAATCGCCCCAGTAAATGATATGAGACGAACTCGACTCACACACGTAGACAGGATTTTCAAACCACCACAGAGAAGGGTGTTTGACACAGGGCAATTTCAAGATGAAAAGGGGGATGAGGAAATTTCGTTGAGCATAGGTATGCCAACCGCAGACGAAAGGCATCATGAAGAAAAGTTCTCAGAGCAGGATGATGACTGGGTGACGCCCGCTTGGCCGGTGATCACAAGGGATACGCGCTGTTTTCAGCCTCATGAATCGGAAACACGTCAGGGGTTGGAAGAGACCGGGACGGAGGCCCAGCCTGCTCCCATGTTGAAGGACGCAGCAGCTCACGGAGGAAACGCAGAGGGGAGCAAAGAAAAAAGTCCCCCATCATAACGAGAGCGTCGTTGAGACCCCGAGACGAGCACGGGAGAGCGGGGAAACCTCTCAGCTTTGGACATCAGGCTGAAGAGGAAAAATCCAAGGAAGAAATGGTTGCAGACGAGGAGGATAGTGATAGCACAGAAATATACAGTTGTGAGGAGGAAGAAGATTTCGCGAGCCAAACTCAGGACCGCGCAGAAGTGCAGACCTAGATAAGAGGAAAGGCACGTTGAGTCCAAAAGGGTTTTGGTCGGACGCACATTGGCTCTCACCTGTGTAACTTATGTTTATATTTTTTCTTGTTATGGGCAATGATGAATGGATCAGAGATGTTATCGAGACTTTCCCATTACCCTTGATGTGTCTAAAATCCGGAATTAGACATGTCATGGAATATAGGAAAGAGGGAGATATCCATATTCAAAATTTTCCATTCTTCAATGAAAAAAAGAAAAATACATTCATATTTTTTTTTTCTTTTGAAAGGTAGAAGGATTGTTATAGGGTGCAGCCTAACTTGTGGAAAATTTTTATATTTCATTTATGCGGTAAATTTGTGTTTCGATGTAACTGCAAGGCGACACTCATAGTTATAATTAATTACGGTAATTGATCCTCTAATTTGTTCATCACTGCCATTGTTAAAATTTGTTCAGTATTTGATAAGTGCATAATTCGTAGCCTTCTGGCAAACGAGAATTGTGAAAGGCCACATGGCGACAGACCATCTCTATTTCGGACTCATAGCAACAGTCGTGTGCATTTTCAACTAACGAAAGACTGCAAAACTCACCCCCCAAAAGTCCCTCTGCAAGCCAAGAGACATTCGGTGGTTGCAGTTTTTCTCCGAACTGAACGGGATAAGGGAGAACCAACTATCACCCACAGTTGAAAACAAGGTGATAAATCCCTTTTCAAGTGGCTAAGAGAAGCCCTGTGACAGGACAAAGAGGAGAGAAAGGAGGAGGAGAGAAAAACAAGCGGCGTGGCATTCTCAGGACGGTGGCGAAGCCAGACACACGCACGAGACCAGCACCAGCGAGGGGCATGGAACCAAGGCCGGAGAGCTGACCGCTGGGAGAGCTCGGCAAAAGAAGCAGAGAAGCAAGTAAGGATTGCTATGAATGATCCCCTTTTAAACGAGGACATCTCAGTCCTTTGGACTTCTCGACCGATACTAGGTCGACATTAGTGCACTTTTGCCTAGGCGGTCTACATAGACAACAGGCAGGACATTTCTTGCCACTTCTCTGCGCTGAGGACCTCAGACAACGGTTGCCAAGGTATGTGGTCTTTACATGAACATTTGCTCACGACGTACAAGTGCTGTCGGACAGTGAACATCATATAGAACTCTGTCCCCTGTGAAAATGAATACGCACGACAGCGGAGGCCTTCAACACATTTTATTCGTGATTTTTATTTGTGTTATGGCCATAAGTTTTAAGAGCTCTTCCCTGCTAATTTGGCATCAAGCCTATGCAGGTGTGTGTAATGGTATAGATATATATATAGCTTATAATTAAACTGCGGCAGTCATGATAATTACGGTATCATTTTAATTGCTGGTACCCACGCTCGTACTCAATTATCGTTTTCTAAAGTGTGTATTTAAATGTTTTGGTAATCTCTCACATATGTTTCCTTCGCTCTATTTGTTTATTGTGCATACTAGAATTTCATCAGTGAACAGTGTTTGAATAAGTGTTAATTGTTAAATCAGAGTTAGTTAAATCAGTGTTATCGTTTAATCAGTGATAAAGTGTTTAAATCATTGTGCATAATTAAGCTGCCGATAGAGCAGCCCACCATACATTCATCTCAGCAGATTTTGTGCCACTTCATGGATAAAGGTGGCAGTGTATATAATATAACGTTGGATATTAAATGTCAAGCGTAAGTGAAATGAGCGTTGGGTATCTTTTCGAGTGTGTGTGTGCGTTGCTGTGATTTTCGGTAGATTGGGACGTGCTGGAGTTAAATCCAGGCATCCACGCCCAATCGCGGTACGGGTTTTGCGGGAAGTTAATAATTAATTTGGTATAATTAATTATGGGAGGTCATTATTAATTATTGGAATCAGATAATTAATTTGTTGTTGCAGAATTTTCGGTTGTCAACGCAAGTAGGAAAACTCCTTGCTAGCCCCTAGCAGCAGAGAAGGAGAGCAAAATTTTTGACAAAATTTTCTTTAGTGTTTTTTATTTTTATTTAGATGTTTATTTTTTCGGTGGAGATATCGGGTGCTTCACTGCAGGCGATACTTCACCCGGTGCCGCGGCCACATCAGCCTGTAAAGGTAAGATCCAACACTAGGTCTAATGAAACAATTTGTAAAGGCGTTGGACACAGAAGATATGTGATTTGGCTATTTATCGCGTACATTCTTTGGACTGAGCACGGAAAAACTGAAAGAAGGGATTTTCGATGGTCCCATAATAAGGCAGCTTATTAAGCGATCCATATTTCATAGATTCAATGGACAACATTGAGTTTTGTACCTGGACTTTGTTTGTTCTAGTTGTCAAAAACTTTCTTGGCAAACATAAGGCAGACAGCTACTCTGAATCAGTTGAAGACATGCTCTCCAATCAGTTGAGGACATGCTCTCCAATCAGCTGAGGACATGCTCTCGACTGTAATATGAGCATCAGGGTCCATTACCTACACAGCCACCTAGATCACTTTCCAGAAAACCTTGGTGATTTAAGCGAAGAGCAAGGTGAAAGATTTCACCAGAACATAAAAACTATGGAAGACAGATACCAGGGTAGGTGGGATACTCACATGATGGCAGATTACTGCTGGAACCTTCAGCGGGACTGTCCTCGTAAATTTTACTCTAGAAAGTCCTATAAAAGATGTTTTTCATATGTTGAATGATTGATCAGTTTATATGCTCTTGTGTTGAAATATACAGATTTAGCAATATGTGCTTGTTTCAATAGTATGTATATAGTATTAATATTTGTCAAGATAATGTCAAAAATAGCCCTATAAAAGACGTTTCTCATATGTTGAATGACTGATAATTTTTGTATGCTCTTGTATTGAAATATACAGATTTAATAATATGTTCTTTTTTCAACAGTATGTATATAGTAGCAATATTTGTCAATATTATGTCAAAAATAGCAGATCATGCGATGTGGGATCACGAAATTTGACGGATGACCGGTGGAATCAGCTCATAGGGTAGGTATACCCTATCTCCGAAAATAGAGCTGATAGGGCAAAACTGATGCCATTTTTGGAATCAGCGTCTCAAATATATCCAAGAATAGGTTTAACTTTCAAGGTGCCAAAATGTGTGTTGGATAGTGTAATTAAAAGAAGTATTTGCTGTCATTTCTTGTGTAGCTGTACACAGGGGAGAGTTGGGCGCATAAATTCGCGGAATTACATTACATTCTTTTATTTAGCAATGCGATTTCGAAAGTACAAGTGATTGACTGGCTTACTTCGGAACGGTATCTTAAACGTGATTTAAAAAACGCAAACCCAATGTCTTCCTTTCTTTGTTTACTTTTCTGTGTATTAGTTCATTAGAGAATCGTCGAAATTCTAGCTCATAAGAACGCCTGCAGTCCAATTGAAAATCTGGAAAAACCAGAAAAAACTCAGCAGTGTTCAATGAGGTAAGCTAAGTTTTACTCAGCGTCATTTCTTACTTATGTCTTTTTTACCAAGGCCGAGTCTTCTACAAAACAGCTGTTGGGACACACTATAGTCGTGAACGTTTTTGCTGTGGTCAGCATGCGATTTCTTGGAACGCTGTAGGCTCTGAAAGACGCAGGGAATGTTTTGCGCATGAAGCCTGGTCTTCAAGTCCTCTTTTTTGTGTCAGTTCCTGTTGAAAGATGCACCAATAAAAAGTGGCACCCAATAAAGCTCATTTTACCCCGTTGAGCTTTGCTTAGTCTTTTCTGTTTTCACCAGTTATTTAATGTAATTAGTAATGGCTCCTCTGAAGGAAATTTGTAAACGATCTCTGCTACCAATTTCTGTAAAATAATTAAATTTATTTATTAATATTTACAAAGCATTCAAGGCCTTCATCAAGCCTAAGTCAAATCAGCTATTATTTATTTGCACAAAAAGAACGACTTAATCGACGAACTTAATCCGATTGAAATACGTGATAGTAAGTATTAAAAACTGATATAAAGATAGTTGCTATGAATTGCGATTTAGTTGAAATTCCTATTTCATTAAAACAAAAATCAGTACAAGGCTCTACATCGATTAAACTTAATTTGGATAATAAAAAGAACTATAGAAATCAGATGCCCATTTTAAAAAATGTTGTAGAAATCCCTTATAAACCCTATATGAGGTATTGTAATTCACCTAGCAAAATATCTTCCCTTATTATCTAAATTTAACAGTGAAATTGTATGCACTGGCAAAATGAACTCATTTATCATTAAAGCTCTTCTTCGGTAATACACTGATTTTGATCAAATTTGTATTGATATTAAGTACTCTTTTTTTGAGAAAGAGAGATTAATGCAGCATTTTTAAGCAACATTATTATTTTGTAATTTATTATCGATGATAAAAATCGAATGCCTTTTCTTGTATGATTGAAATCTGAAGATTGTAGTTTGGCTGAGTTTCCATATAAGAAAATCTTTTGAAAAGTTATCGTAATCTGGACAACAACTCGTGTGGACACAAGATATGTTAAGTATTTAGCTTTGCAAATCACATACTTGAAGTGTTACGGCATTTGTGTGAGGAAGACTTAATTTGGAAGAAAATATCAATTTAGTGCCTTCTTTTTTGGTTTTTCCAATTTTTCTCAGTCTGTTGTGCTTTCTTCTTTATTATTTATAAAAAAGTAACTCCTGAGAGCGAATATTTCCTTACTAACCTTCCAATCCCACAGAGTTGTCTCTTCAGTTCATGTGACAATAAGCCATGTACGCGTATCATAATTCTTTTCCTTTATATTTTCTTGTTATTCCTCCATTTCTCTCTCTCTCTCTCTCGTTGGAAATCCCCCATCAGGCTGCTAAGTTAGGTGCAGTTTGCCCACGCCCTTTAAAAGATTTCTCTTTACACAGAAGACATGCCAGCTGAGGGATTATGGGTACACACAAGGCAGAAGCAATTGGTGAACTCAAAGACATCAGCGAGCCAATTCGACGACAAAAAGTGACATTCACCAGGGAATTATTGTATTGCCGAGAAATTGGTTCCGATAGAGCTGTTCAATCAATTGCAAAGACCACTAATACACGAGAGATAAAAACTCTTTCGTTTTTCTTTCGCGGTGTTCACTCTTTTGAAGGAACACAAAAAAGTATTAGAGCTGAAGAACGGACAACGTAAATCGCCCGTTTCTGTCCTGTCCTTTTTATATTTTATCTCTTTAGCGCAGAGCGACCTAACCCAAAACAAAGAAGTCGCTCTCTCAAAGAATTTTTCTTACATTCATCTTTCAGATTCTTTCCTGAAATTTAAACATGGCAGTCAAGTACTGAAGTCAAGTAGCCCAGTTAATGAATGTATTTCTGTAAAAACAAACTGTCTTTTCGAAAAGACGAATGCAGAACAATACTTTTAACGGAAAAATCATAAAGATCTATTCGTTTTATTTGTTAGTAATGATGTTAACAAATGCTCACAAATAAAACAAAAGGCTAAACTTCTGTATTCACAGTTTTTGGGTATAAATGACAAAACCATTCAGTAAATAAATATGCATTCTCGTATGCTGACGTAATAAAAAATGAAAAGCCTCTTACAAATAAATAAATAAATGAGTGGTCATGCGAAAAGGGATCTTACGGGGGGTAAAACAAAGTGGAGAAAACGCTCTTTAACCCTCTTAGTGTTACTGACGATCATCAAACATTGAATTGGCGTCATTCCAACAAGAACTAAACGTACACCTTGAAGCGCGCCTGAAGGAAAGGCTGTCCCACATCCAGCTGAAAGACAACACCAGCTGAACACCTGGATTTGATAGTTACTTTTATCAAAAGCACTGCTGAGAAAGTAGCAATTATCTTACCCGGCCGTTTGCCGCAGTTTTCGGACTGTAAGATAATGAAACTACCTGATTGTTACACGAAAAGAGAGATGTACCGAGATTACTGTAAATTGTGTGCAGAAATGAAACAGCAACCTGCTACGTGGTCACTGTTCCATAAAACCTGGAATCGCTATTCACCTTACATATCGGCAATGAAATCAATCTCAGACTTGTGTCCTGTGTATCAGGAAAATAATACGGCCATAATGCGCCAGACAATAGGAAGGCAAAAAAAGCTGCAAACAGCGCTGTCACATATTGAAGATGCTAGTGTTCCACAAAATTCTACAACGACATTGGGATGAAGCAAATGATGCGCTTGAAATAGCTTTAAAATTAAACAAAAAACCACCTGTCAGTGTTCATAGTATTGATTATGCTAAGAACATTCATTATCCATCTTCAGCAATGAAGGTTGTTCCTACCTTTTTACGCTTTCTAACCGTAGGTTGAAGAAGCGTATATGCTCCAGCTTTGTCCGTCCGTCCGCACGATAACTGGCGTAAAAATGATTCGATTTCGATTAAATTTTAGTATGTGGTAGGGGACCACCTGGGGACGAACCCTATTGAAAATGGGACAAATGGAGTCAAAGGTCACGACGTAGGAGTGGGATCATTCCATTGCCCTTATGCGTCATAACTTGCGTAAATATGGTTCGATTTCAATAAAATTTTACTATGTGGTAGGAGACCGCTTGGGGACGAACCCTATTCAAACTGGGTGAAGTGGGGTCAAAGGTCAGGACATAATATCGGGATGCAATCCATTGCCCTTATGCGTCATAACGTGCGTAAAAATGGTTCGATTTCGATGAAATTTCAGTATATAGTATGGGGACCACCTGGGGACGAACCCTGTTGAAAATGGACGAAATGTGGTCAAAGGTCAGGACATAGGATTGCGATCCATTCCATCGCTCTTATCCCATACTATTAAGGTGCATATCAAGTAATTTTGCTTCCTATACTTTCAATGGAAAAATGTTTGCACACATTTCCTTCACAATTAATGTGTTCCCAAGGATGAAAATTTGAACATCGATTAAAATAACTTCATATTATAACTTGGAAAACTTAATATTTTCTAAAACATAACCATAATTATATTAAAAATCAATAACTTTTCCTTTGGTGGTGTTGAAACCAGAGAGAGGATGGCGCGACCTGTCCTTTGATGACGTCAGTGGACAAATAAATGTTGGATTGCATAATTACGGTTATGGTTGAGAAAATATTAAGTATTCCAAGTTATGAAATGAAGCTATTTTAATCGATGTTCAAATTTTCATCCTTGGGAACGCATTAATTGTGAAGAAAATGTGTACAGAAGTTTTTCCATTGGAAGTATAGGAAGCAAAATTACTTGACGTCCACCTTAAAGTAGCTTGGCGCAGTGGTCTAAGGCGTTGGCCTCTGATCATTCGTCCGTAAGGGGTCCGGGTTCGAATCCCGGTCAGGCATGGATGTTGTGTTTGTCTTACGGCACTGGCTCTCTCCCTTCCCTGGAACCAGTGACCCTAAATTAGGGACGGGCGACTGCTTATAGCCCATTGAGTTGCTCACGGTGGTCGTTAAACCTCCAATAAAAAAAAAATAAAAAAAAAAGTAGCAATTCTTGTATGTATGTATATACATTTTATTTTGAAAACGGCTCTAAGAATTTTGATGAAAGTCGTTAACCTATCGTTTTCTGGTACTAGAAATGGATTTAGCTTGATCTCGACTCTAGGAGAATTCGTTTAGTGGGTTAAATAACCACCCCAAATTATAACGTTTTCAGTGTCATGGCGTTGTTCCATTAATGTTACCAGTGCTTAGAAATTTTATGACGTCACCATCTCGCGTTTGTGAATGTTGGCGCGTGGTCACACCATCTGTCTCATTACGTCACGCGTTGTGTGCGTATGTCCGTCCGCACGATAACTCGCGTAACAATCGTTCGATTTCGATGAAATTTTAGTATCTGGTAGGAGATCACCTGGGAAGGAACCCTATTTAAAGTGAACGAAATGGGGTCAAAGGTCAGTACATAGGAGCGGAATCCATTTTACTGCTGTTATGCGTCATAACTAACGTAAAAAAGGTTCGATTTCGATGAACGTTTAGTATGTGGTAGGGGACCACCTGGCGACAAACCCTGTTCAAAATGGGCGAAATGGGGCCAACGGTTAGGACACAGGAGCGGGATCTATTTCATAGCCCTTATGCATCATAACTTACGTAAAAATGCTTCGATTACGACAAAACTTTATCATGTTATTTCGGACGTATACCGAACAGGTTCTGTTGAATATCATCGAAATGGGATCAAAGGTCAGGGCACAGGACCGAGATTTATTCCACAGCCATTATTCTCATAACTTGAGTAATGATTTCTGGTATGTTGGAAAGCGTATTATAATCAATGCATTGCATGATTTTACAAACTTGTTTAAAAACAGCAAGAAAATGTGGTGCGTTTGGTGTAAACAACGAATATTACACCAAGACCAATTATCTGATTGATCTGTGTTATTATTTTGGGAAAGGAGCAAATAGTGCGATTTGTATGCTTCACCACAATCTTGAAGGAAATAACTGATCTGATTATACAAGGAATGTTTTTGCAGATAACTGTGCGAGACAAAACAAAAACAATGCTGTTCTGCAATACTGTTCATGGAGAGTTGCTAAGGGTTTGAAATAAATGTACCCCTAAATTATTGTTAGTTGGACAACTAAATTTTCCCATGACAGGATGTTTGGAATTTTTAAACAGAAATATGCCTGCTCCCCTGTGGACACTTTAACTGGCATAGAATCATGTGTTATCAACCCTACCACGACTGGGGAAAACAAAGCTGTAGTCACCTACGGTTACATTACTGACCAAAGGATATGACGTACTACAGGAATGTCAAGACGACAAATCTGCAGAGATATATTCCGTTCGTGTAGCTTAGTTGGGAGAGCAATTTACTCCGGAGTGAGGAGGCGCAGATTCGATCTCCATCACGGACAAACTTGTGTTTTCACATTGGCGCCCGAACGTATAAATTGATGTACTGGCTGTTGGCTTCTTCGAAAAATGTGCGATGTTTGTTCCACACGTGGTCTAGAATTAATGAAAAATTCGTTGTTCGCTACAAAAAGAAAGAACGAAAAAGACAAAAGAGGAAGATGATGTGACGTACTACAGCGAAACGTGTCAAGACGACAAATCTGCAACGATATATTTCGTTCGTGTAGCTTAATTGGGAGAGCAATTTAAAAACGATGTTACCATCGGCGACATTACTGGCATGCCAGACGTTCTAGTTTCACCAGGTTTAACATTTGCACGGCAGTGGTATCTCTTTGAATAAATAGCCCTTCTCGGTAGCACAAGACTTGCGGCTAGTTTTACCTACCCAGAATTATCTAAGCCCAAGCCTTCAAGTAGAAAGGCTGCCGAGGATGAGAGAGTACAAACACTTGCAGTAGTTGACAATGCACTAGAAGTAGCAGAATGATCTACCTCCTCCGATTCAAGAGGCTCCGCATAACTATAGCCAAAACAGGTAACAAAAAACTTTAACCTGTGTTAAATGCAGCCAACCTAGCCAGACAAGGCGCTCATGCAAGAAATAGACGTCCGGTAAATAGCTGAACTTATGGATGTATAAAAATATTAGACTGTATAACTACAAAAATTCAGAATTAAAATCGTGGTCCTTTTTTTTTTGGCATTACCACTCACATAGACAGGCAAATATACTTATGTGTCCATACATAATACACACGCACGACCATTGGCACCGTTACGGAAAGAGAACGCAATCCTTTCGAGGAGCAATGTGAATTTTTCTGGAATTTTTTGTCTAGAAGTACTTGTTTTATTTCAGTATTTTAGTACTTCATTCACTTCAGCAATGGCGAATGAATTGTGTGTGCATTTTCAATGAACACTTCTAATTCGTGCAGTTAGTAGTGTTTGAATAAAAGTGTGACATACATCTTTTGCTTTCAAGAAAAACCGAACACGGTAATTCTGTATTAAAGCATTTTACAAACTAGGAATATAAAAGAGAAAGAACTCAAAGACCATTACAAAATACGCAACTAACCTTGTTACATTACATCTTTAAGCAGTTTCCACTTGCTGCGTTCGAGAAAAATTAACGCTTTCTATACGGAAATTAGAAATTAAAACCTGAGCATTGAACGAAAAAAATGCAATTCATTAGGATACAAACACAAGGTTCTCTCATACAGATTTAGTAGAACCAGTCATTTTTTTCTCGTTTTTGGAAAACTTGCATCCGAAGTATCTGGGCAACATCATCTTGATTGTTCACGACAGAGAGCTCTTTTAACGGGAGTGAAAAATAGCTTTCTACTCGAACCAGAAATGAAGACTTCATAAATTCTTAGTGTAAGCCCAAACTTTCTACAAATGTCCTGAAACGTTTTCTATTAATCACTTTGAATTGGGCTCAACACTCTCGTTCTGCGAAAGATAAATTTCATTAATCATTTAAACCCTCGAACAGCAAAGAAACTGTGACACCCAGAAAACAACTT
This sequence comes from Macrothele yani, assembly GCA_039090855.1. Classification (NCBI taxonomy): domain Eukaryota; kingdom Metazoa; phylum Arthropoda; class Arachnida; order Araneae; family Macrothelidae; genus Macrothele; species Macrothele yani. The sequence goes on along the minus strand of CM077002.1, from coordinate 100,697,075 downwards.
CCTACTAAGGTGATTTCTAATACTATGATGATTTCAGCATTAGCTGTACGACAGAAGCATTCTCACCCCAAACAATATAAATTCTATGTTCTGTGATCAATCTCGCAATAAGTTCTACTTGTTTCTTCAGCCAATGATTGAAACAAAATTTTATAATTATGTTCAGTCAAATAAATGAACTTCATGCTTGGAAGTAAATTCAGTTATTGGTACGTTGCGTATTTACAAGGTGCTTTCAAAATGTTCGTGTTCTTGCTTCTTCGAGTGAACATGAATGGCCAATTTTTTTAAGCAGTTAGTGTCTGTACCAATTTTCAATATTATAGATCTATTCGTCCTTTTTCTTTTAGCACGTTTTATGAACAAGAAAAAGTACATGCAATATGACTTTGACTTAGACATGACTTTGTATGACTTTGCCCCTCCGTTCATCTGTAGACGCCATATCTCTACAGCTGTCAGTCCGATTTGAAAAATTATTTTTGCGTTGGGACGCTCGAAATGTGAGAACGATTATGTTAGCTCTCCGATACTTTTCCGATGCGCATCTTTACAGCTAGGGTGTATATGGCATATGCAGATGATATAGAATTCAAAGCATTTATTTATTCACAAAACTGCTTTTAATGAAAAAATTATTTCTTCCTTTAGATACCGTTTATGACATAGACTATGGTAAGTAGAATTTCTTTTTCAAGTAATGCACAGCTTTTTTATTAGGGAGTTTAAAGATACATTGCCATTTCCCTGATATTTCTGATTCTAAAAGTTCGATTGGAAAAGTCCTTCTTGCATCAGATGGTATCCTTTGGGGAAAATGTTCTGCTTTCTAGTTTTGTTAAAGAACTGTTTTGTCACAACGGGGCGAAAGTGCATATTTCTGTTTCCGATGTACACTAGTGACCAAAATTGTGGAAACTTTTTTGGAAAAGTTGTATTTCTGACGTTTGATGCCTCATAACACCAGTCATTTTTTTAGAGTAAAACCATAAAATTATATGTGATTAAAAATATAATTTAATGCAATATGTAATGTAGCCCATTTTATTAAAAGAAATTACATTTTAAAAGAAGTTATACACAGAAAACCATGATAAAGTGCATTTCATAACTTCTGATCATTTCTGTTAGTACTTAGTCGGGAAACCTTTTAGCCTTACGACGGCGTCTCATGGAGTGAACCAAGCAGTTTAGTTCATCAGGTGTTGTAATGTGAAACCAAGATTGTAGGATTGCTTCTATCAATTGTGCTTAATTCATTGATTGCTTCTGAATAACAAGTTTCTTTAACCGGCTCCACATATTTTCCATTTGATATGAATCAGGTCTGTCACCTGGCAAGTCTAGTAGTGTACCATAATTTTCCTGAAGCCACTTTTTGCTCACAGAAGCATCATGACAAGGAGCTGAATCCTGTTGAAATATATAGGTTTCATTATCCTAGAAAAGCTCCCGTGCCAAAAGCTTTAGTCTTGGCTCAAGTACATCAATGATATATTTTTTTGCCATTTAAAGTACCATTAATCACACAAATTCTGACGCAACCTTTTTCTGTTATACAACCCCAGATCATAACATTATGGATGCTCCAATGTAGTTGTAATGCATTCAGGCAGCAAATCTTCTCCATTTCTTTTTCTTACATACTTTATTCCATCAGTACCAAGTATAGATATTCTGGTCTCGTCGCTTTAGATGACTCTGTTCCATTGTTCCTCAGACCGATTAACATGGTTTTTAGCCCACTCTAATCTCCTCCTTCTTTGTTTAGAAGATATAAATGACTGTTTCTGTGGAATTCTAGAATATAAACCAAAATCTTTGAGTCTCCGTCTAACAGTCTTAGCACTCATCTTCAAACCACATTGAGACAATATTTGACTCAGATGATTTTCTTCGTCACTTAAACACAGTCTTTTAATTCTTCTATCACCACATGCTGTTGTGCACCTTTTCTTGCCTTTAGTAGTTTGGTTTTGAAGTGACTGAGTCTGCTGATACCTCTTGCACAATTTAGAAATGCCTCCTTTGGTTAGATTTCCACTTACTTTTCTTATGATTTCCTCATAAGTGTAGCCTTCTTCATGCAAAGTTAGTATTTTACGTCGTTTTCTAGGTAACCAGTCAACTCTTTTCACTCTGTTTGTCATCTTACTAAGTTACACAGCTTGCTAAATTATCAAGAAATAGGAAAATTCGTGAAAAAAAACAGTGGGCAACTTGATGACACTCACACAACTGAACAGGAGTTCTATTATGATACCTGGAAGTGAGAGCTGATTCATACTAACACCTTATTTGTTAAATGTTTTGTCATAATAACACCTGATTGGCTCTCAGAACAATCAGTCTTATTGGTCAGTTTAAAGTTAAGGAAATCAACGTCTTGTTACATAAGGCAGTTGTGTTTTCTTTTTCTGCTTATTTGGTTATAACTTTTGATGGAATAAAAATAATTCACCTCAGCTCATTGTACTACATTCTGCATTAAATTATCTTTCTGGTGTTATCTATATAATTTTATGGTATTGTTCTGAAATTTTCCTAATAGTTTCCACATCTCTGGCCACTAGTTTATTTGCAACAATATCTGCGCTTCTAAAAAACTCGAAAGAAAAAACTTCTTTGCGTCAAGACACCGCTCACTACGGAAAACCTATTGCGCTGACTTTCTGTATAGAATAATTCACAGTTTTTCTGCTAGGGAGCATAGATATATCTATTTTTCTCGATATCTCTGCTTCTATCAGTCCGATTTGAAAACGTTTCTCTTTGTCGGACCGTATATCTACTCTGGAATGTTTTGTATATAACTTAAAAGTTTTCTGAACGCACAATTTTATAATAGAATGCATAAATTCATGTTTTCGTTTACGGCATATTTACAGCAATATCTGCGCGTCTAAAAGACCGATGGAGAAATATCCTTTTTCGGTCCAACACTACTAACGACGAAAACATTTTACGGTCATTCCTTCATTTCCACACAATGCAAAACTTTCCGGAGCCGCCCCGCTAGCGCAGTTCTAAGCGCTGGCTTATGGCCATTCGTCCGAGAAGGAGCCGGGTTCGAATCCCTCTGAGGCATGGATATGGTGTTTGTTTATCCTACGGCACTGGCTTTCTCCTTCCCCGGAACCTGTGGATCTAAATTACGGACGGGCGATAGCCCATTGAGTTGCTCACGATAGTTGTTAAACCTTCAATAAAAAAAAAGCTTCCTGGTAGGGGGCGTAACCGTTTAATCGGTTATTCACGATTCCGTGCTTCAAAAAGTCGGATTTAAAAGATCTTTGTAACACCGGATACCATTCGCTTTGTGGGACATTTTGCATGTCCTCGTGTTTTGCTTTGTTTTTGGGTTCACAGCTCTGGCGTTATGGTTAACGCGTATTTCTGTTTGCAACCGTATCACTTATTGAAAAATTTATTTTTTTACTATATGTCATTCGCCACACAGTATAGATTTGGAACATTATCCTATTTAAATAATGCACAGTTTTCCAGCTAGGGGCGTAAATATAAAAACTTTTTTCGCTATCTCTGCTTCCAAATGAAGCATTTAAAATATTATTTTTCTTTAGCATAGCTTTTGTTATTTAAAATACTTTTCGCATATATTCTATTTTTCCAGTATTCAAAATTCTTTCACCTGGTCGTCAGCGTATATTTCTATGTGATAGTGTTTATTAGATTCTAAAATTCCTTTAGGAAAGTTGTTTTTTGTTTGGATACTCTTCATAATGAATTGCATTTTGCATCCATTTCCTTCTGTAAGTAACACACTGCTTTTCCTTTTGGGGGCGTAAAGTTATACAGATTAGATTTTCCTCCTCTCTCTTCTCCTAGTTATTCGATTTGGAAATCCTTTTTTCCTCTGATATCTTCGAGCGTGAGAAACGTTTTGTACACAATTTGTTAATCTCTGTAACACGCTTCTCAGCCGATTGGTATGGTAAGTAGCTGTTATTTTATCGAGAGTAGAAATACGGTTGATTTTTTTAACTGGTTACAATCACGATGAATAACGGCGATCACATTGCAAATTTAAATTATGCGTAGTTTTCCCCTAGGTAATGCAGGTTTATTTTCTTTTTCGCAGATTTTCTAGGTTTTCTAAAGATCAGCTTTCAATGGGTTTTTTTTTTTTTTTTTTTGGTTTTTGCGCGCCGGAAAGGGTTCAAAAGGCATGTTGATTAGAATCGAAAATTCGGTGTCATCTTTCTTGTTTTTGAAATTTTGTGAGCTAATCGTTTAAATTTTTACGAAATAGAAAAAGGAAGAACAATCGGCGATGATAAAATGCCTGTGTTTGAAAGGCATGTCCCCATAAGTGATGCATGGTAATATGGGGCAGATATTTCCTTCTTCATATTAAACCGTTGTCTTGTAGTACAAAGAATTTCATAATGGTACAGAATCTTGCGATGTTTCAAATCGTTTTGGAAGACCTTCCACATACACCTCTGAAGAAACCACAGATTACGTGCATGGCCCAGTGATGTAAGACAGACAAGAATGACTGCTCAGTGTGTTGCTGAGTCTTTAGGCATTTCAATCGGCAGTGTCGATTCAATCCTGGCGAATTCTTTGAAGATGATAAAGATCAGCGTACAACGGGTCTCACGAATGCTGACAGATAAGCAAAAGGCATGCTGCAAACGAATGTGTATCACCGTCAGTTTTCTTACTAAAGAAATAATCCTTCTTGGGAGATGGAGAATATTTTGGATCCACTTCGCGAGAATTCAATAAATTTCTCGTCCGGGATTGTTGTACTAAGTGAAATATTGGTTCGTCACTTTTACCTAGGGACTAATGTGAAAGCTTGCAACTTTTCCGCCTCCAGGGAAGTTGCGTTGCGTGTTACTCCGTCAAGCAGCAAGGTGATGGCATCAGAATTTTGGAATGCAGAAGGCATAATCAACATTGACTCCCTGAAAATGGGTACAGTTGTCACTGGTGCATGCTATGCGAATCTTATAAGCCAGCTTCGTGCAGCCAATAAGGAAAACTGACATGGAAAACTTGGAAGAGGTGTCTTGTTCCTTCAAGTCAATAAATACACCGAGTCACACCTGACAGATTGAGAAGCTCGCCACACAGGCTACAGGATTTGAATTACTTTAACATCCACCGCTTTTTCCAGACTTTAGGACCCTAGTGACTTTATTTGTTTTTCAAGCTGAAGGAAAATATCCACGAAAAGCGATATGCCTCCGATTCAAAGATGGTCGCAACTGTGGGTGAGAGTGTGGAAGTCCAAGACAAATAATTTTTTTCCACTGGGATCAAGGCACGAGAGCAGCGGTGGGAGAAATGCGTTGCATTCAGTGGCAGGGGCCAATGTTGAAAAATATTTTAATGTAGGATGGGATTATAATGGCACTGTTTTCCTGTATGTGTTAGAATACAATTTTTTTGAACGACTCTCGTATTAGATCTGATAAACATGTATGATGATTTGCACACGCCGTATAATCCGGAAATACTCTTTTACCAAGCTAGGAACTGATGTTCCCGGATGTGGTGTTCTTACACAAACTGTCACCCCAGCTGCTCGTTGTGCGCAGATCTGAACTTTTAATTTGCGTACATACTTACATGGATTTTAGCAAGTATGATGCACGCATTCATGGTATCGATTTGCCTGTCCGTCTGTAAGTCGAAAGACTTTTCCCCTCCTTCAGGAAGCACTGCCGACTAGATGAAATTCATAAATTTTCGAGTTTTTTTTTTTTTTTTAATGCAGTTATTCGTGACGTAAATTTCATATGCTTGGCAAGGTATTTTCGGTTTTAAATATCGAACAGCAAGATAATCTTTTTTTTATTCCAAAGCTGAAACCATGAGTACACATTTTTTTGCTTTGAAGGATGTATATATAGATTTACCGTTACATGGTACAGGCCGATTTGAAAAATTATTTTCCATTCGATAGCTCAAGTTATAAATGAAATTGTCCATATATTTATAGATCTTTATCACTTTGTGGCGTAAAATTAATCTTCTAGGTGGGAAAATTGTAGCTCGCCGATAATTTAGGTGTTACAGGCCCTAAACTAAAAATAAATTATTTTCAAATCGGTCAGTTCTAGTCTCTTTCATTGTTACTTACTTACTATAACATTTTCTAGATGCTCCACTTCTACGCTTAGTGCAGTAACGGTACATTTTCTATGGAATATACACTATCTATTAACAAGTAATTGGACACCTGTGATGGCAAAGAAAAACGAAGTTAATTCACCTTCAATAGTTGGTGGAGCCTCCACGAGCGGCGATTACAGCTGCGACCCTCCGGGGCATACTCTCAACCAGGTGTTGTACGACGGCTAGCGGTATTTTCTTCCATTCGGCTTGGAGAAGACTAGTCAGTTCCTTCACCGATTTCGGACGGTGGGGGCACCCCTTAAGTCGACGCTCCAACTCGTCCCAGAAGTGCCCATTTATATTAACCCCATTGTCACCATACCAAGCCATGGTGGACCTCGCAACATGACAGGTGGCATTGTCATCCTGAAAGTAACATGGGTCCACCCCGTAAAACTGCCACAACGTAGGAAGCGCATGGTCATCCAAAATGGTGCAGTAGATCTCGGCGTTGAGTCTACCAGGAATTGAGACTAAGGGTCCCGTGCCATATCAGGAGAAACACCCCCATAGCATAATTTCACCGCCACCGAACTTCACAGTTGGCGCAATACATTCCGGCAGGAGGCGTTCTCCAGGCAGACGCCAAACCCAGACCCTGCCATCTGAACGGTAGAGGGTGAACCTTGATTCTTCGCTCCAGAGAACCTGTTTCCACTGTTCAATGGTTCACTGTCGACGTTCTTTGCACTACGTTAGCCGAGCAGCGCTATTGGACTTGGTGATCAAAGGCTTGTGGGTGGCAGCACGTCCATGATAACCGAGCAGATGGGCTTCCTTACAGATGGTATTCATCGAAAGAACACTCCCGGATGCCTGTTGAAACTCCTCGCGGATGTGGCCCATCGATTTGGTGGGATTCTTCCAAATTTCTCTGGCTAGCACCCGTCGGTCTCAAACTCCCAGTTTTGTGGGTCTGCCGGGTCGGGGCACATTCCAACAGTCACCTCTCATCTTCCACTTGCCAATCACGTAGGCCACTGTCGATTTTGGGTACTTCAACTCGCTGGATATGTCACGTATGGATCGGCCATTTCTGTAATACCCGACGATTACACCTTTCTCAAAATCAGGGAGCTCCGACCTGCGTGGCATCTTGCATGCGACTGGTTGTGTTGTTGTTTCCTACACGATATTTAACGGCGGCGGCCGGGACGTGTATCAGGACCGCAGATATCGTCGATTGCAGCGGTGTCCAATCACTTGTTGGTAGATAGTGTATTTGCGCTTTGCAAAGTTCAATTTGAAACATTTTTTGCATCCGATTGTCCCGATCTTTGCAATTTTTCTGATGCAACATTTCCCCGCTGAGGGGTGTAAACCTAGCTCTTTCGTTTAACCATATCACAGCTTCTACAGCTTTTGTATCTGCGCTCAATATTACCGTCATGCTCTTGATTTTCTAAATGCAATATTTTCCCGCTAAGGAGCGTAAACTTATCTCTTTCGCTTGACGATATCTCAGCTTCTGTAGCTATTGTATCTGAGATAAAATTCTGGATTTAGAAAAACAATCCGACACGCTCTTGATTTTCTAAATGTAGAATTTTTCCGTTAAGGGGTGTAAACTTATCTTTTTCGCATGACAATATCCCAGCTTCTACAACTATTGTATCTGCTCTCAATATTACCGCCATGCTCTTGATTTTCGAAATGCAAAATGTTTTCACTATGGCATATCGTAATGCATTTTCATTTGACATAGTGTTTGAAATTCTAAAATTTTCTGCTTTTAAAATTCCTTTTTCATCCAGTTACTATAACCACGGACAGGGTTTACCATGCATTTCAAGTTTTTCTTTTTATGCAAAACGTTTCCGCAAAATAGCTTAAAATTCGACTATTTCTTAGAAAATTACAAAAGACATATTCAAGATATATACGTATATATAAGTAATGTATTCGGCAAATTACTTATGTGAAGACAATTACCGCGTGCCAATCCTTTCTAAAAATTACTTTCGGAAATTCACGGGGAAAATGATATACTAAATGATTTTAGATCTTTTCAGAAATGTGAACTTGCAAAAAAGTGCAGTGAAAATGGCAGCGATAAAATACGTTTATAGATTTTCCCCGTATAATTTACCTGCAAGGTAGAAGATGTCAGCACAATCAGCGAAGATCATGTCCCTGCTCCTTGCGGGAGGAATGTTTGGTGTCCCGGAACTCCCATGTTAAGCTTAGCAACGCCAATCAGATAGACGCTTTCCGAACATACTTCTTTACCGATGTATCGCCCTCAATTACAAAGTCTAACATGGAAGCTCAGCGGATGTCAATCACCAATCCCGAGAAGCTCCCCGCTGACATTGTGTGCTTGCAAATAAATTTCAAGAAAGAAAATCAGTAAAAAAACTTTTTATTTCTGTGATTTTTACACTGGAATGTTCAGAAACCCTCGAAGCTACGCTGCAGATGCTGCGCGACGTCGGGTAGCGATAAAAATCTGCAGCTACAGCTCTAAGATATTTGTAACAGATTCTACGGAAATATGCTGCTATCAAGCTTGACGGTAAATGAGGTGAAGGATAAACCAACTTCTGCTGTCTATATAGTTAGCTGAGCCTTTTGAAGCTTGTTCTTGAGTTTGGAAATTAGTGGTTTAATCTTAAGTCAACATGTGTAATAAATTTATCAATTTACTTATTACGTGATTGCATAGGCGTAGCCTGACCAAAAATTCGGGGGACATCACAAATAACTGAATATTAATTTTTTTTTCTTGGAGAGGGGGATTCTGGATTTTCAAAAAATGCTTCTGTTCAATTGTCATTAGTGAAATAACTTAGGTTTTTTACATGCCTAATACAGAAATTCCGATGTGTGCTCGGTTTTTAACACGTCTTTTGTAAAAAAAGATCGTGCTTATGTTACCGGTTTGTCCGTCCGTCTGTACCCACGATATCTCTGCAACTATTAGTCCGATTTGAAATATTATTTTTGCATTGGGAAGCTTGAAATATGCGAATGGTGATCCTTCATTTCGTTTTTTTTTTTTTTTACGATGTACAATTTCGCCGCTAGACGGCGTAAATGCAGATTATGTCGAATTCAAAAATAAGTTTTATTCGGCATATTTGCTTCTAAACATCCGATTGAAAAAATTATTTTATCTTTCGATTCCATTTATGTCGAAGAGTGTTCTAGATATAGTTACTTTTCCAAATTACTTATAGATTTTCCGCTAGGGGGCGTAGAAGTAAATTACATTTTTTCCGATAACTCTTCTTCTAAAACTCCGATTTGAAAAATATTTTTTTCGCCGGATACAGCTCCTGACGCACAATCTTTTGTAGATAATTTCAAATTGTTGGTAAAGAATACTTTGGCCACCAGGGGGCGTAAGTGTTAATTTTTGCTTCTGATGTATTTGCCATAAAATCTGAGCTTCTAAAATTTCGATTGAAAAAACTCTTTCGTAGACTGATGCCAATCACATCGATAAACCTCTTCGGAATATTTTCTTCTTAAAATATTCCACAGTTTCTCCGCCAGGGGGCGTAGATGTATATCTTATTTTTGTCAATATCTCTACTTCTAGGAGTCCGATTGGAAAAATTCCTTCTTTGTTGGATAGTGTTTTCAGTGTGACATGTTTTTCAAGTAATTCACAGACTTTCCGCTAGGGGGCGTAGTGCTAAATTGCGTTTTCCCTATATCTCTGTTTTTAAATCTCCGATTCGAAAAATTCTTTTTGCCCGGGATACAGCTCGTGATGGGAAATCGTTTGCGCATAATTTCTGATTTTTGTAAAAAATGGTTTGGCCACCAGGGGGCGTAAATCTTAATTTCCACTTCTGATGCATTTGCAGCAAAATATGAGCATCTAAATTCTCGATTGAAAGAAACGTCGTTTGTTGACCGATACTACTCATGTCGACAAACCTTTTAAAAACATTTTCTTCTTGAAATACTGCATTGTTTCTACGCCCGAGGCCGTAGATACATATCTTATTTTTTGTCAATATCTCTACTTCTAGGAGTCCGATTTAAAAAATTCCTTCTTTGTTGGATAGTGTTTTCAGTGTGATATGTTTTTCAAGTAATTCATAGACTTTCCGCTAGGGGGCGTAGTGCTAGATTGCGTTTTCTGCCTATATCTCTGCTTCTAAAACCCTGATTTGAAAAATTCTTCCTGTATCGCATACAAGACCTGATAGAAAATATTTTTCACATAATTTCTAATGTTTGGTAAAGAATGGCTTGGCCACCAGGGGGCATACGTGTTAATTTCTGCTCCTGATGTATTTGTAGCAAAATCTGGGCTCCTGAAAACTCGACTAAATTTTTTTTTTTCGTGGACCGATACCGCTCATATGGAAAAACCTTTTGAGAATACTTTCTTCGTAAATTAATGCATGGTTTTCCCACCAGGGGACGTAATGTCACATCCTATTTTTATCGATATCTCTGTTTTTAAGAGTCCGATTTGAAAAAATTGTTTCTGTGTTGGAGAGCGTTTCCGGCGCGAAATGTTTCTCATATAAATTCATGTTTTTCTTAACGCACAAGTCTGCTACCAGAGGGCGTAAGCTCACGATTCCCTTTACAGCAATATCTGAGGGATTAAAAACCGGATTGAAAAACTTCTTTCTTCCGTCAGATACTATTGTTTTCCATACCGGTTCCATTGACTTTGAATAGCTTTGATAAATTTAATTTGCGTCAGAACGGATTTAAAAGACGTGTTTGTTACACCCGAAAATTCGGTGTCATCTTTCTTGTTTACATGTATATCCAAAATTCCGAGGTGTGCGAGGCTTTCGTAGATTCACCCTGATGAGGATGAAAAAACACATGCCTTTCAAAACACCTCATGCAGTTATCTGAAGATAAAAACCATCATCAGATGACTGCATGCTATTGTGCATGGAATGACTGCTGGGAAGCATTCTATAACAATGTTTGCCATTGCGCAGCGATCTTCCCTTGGCTGTAAGTCACACTATAATATTTAAAAGGTGAACGACCAGTTATTATTTCCTCAACTTTCTAAGTTTGGAAGGGGCACGTAAACCACCAACCCCCACCCCCCACCCACCCACCCGTGACCCCCGACGCTACGCCTATGCGTGAATACTGGAATTACAAATGAGATGAAAGCTTTCTGTCTCTTTCCGCTGGCGTCGAATTTCACTTCCGGTTAGTGAAGTCATTTGCATTTTAACATTCATGAGCCTACTTAGACCCTAATAATCTCTCTGAAGGGCAAAAATACATACCCTTTGAGCATGTCTCTTTGGGAGAAAGTGAATTCCTATTGTAGCACTATGTGCATCGATCTAAGGACAACATACTTCTGCGACTGTTAATGCGATTTGAAGAACATTTTTTGCAATGGGGTGTTTCAATTGTGAAATGAAGAAAAATTCCTTTCGATTTTTTCCAATGAATAAATAATCTTATGCATGTAGTTACTTCTAAATGTCTGATTAAAATCGTATAATATTCCTTTTAAGTTGTTGTTTACCAATGGAGCACTCAGTGGGGTTGGCTCATGGGCCTGGGCCCTCTCCATGAGGTATCACTTGATCTTTCGTTCTTTGATCGGCTAATTATTTTTAAATCCAATTATATATGTTTTTAAATATGTATTATATGAATAATTGGAAACACACTTTAATACGGCGGAGAAATTTTCCTCGCTTCCCAATATTTGGGAGATGTTTTCTCAGGGGTACTCTTATTTGCATCTTTAATTATTTGGGGCATCTCTATCAATATATCTTGAATGCGCAACTACTTTTTATCACAAAAAACATTTTGTGCATATACATGGTGCGCAGGAAATTCCCTTTAGCCTGAAATAACTCGCGAACGAAGAGAGGTACAGTTATGTAAGTGAGATAACGGTATAGTAAAGTGACTTCGCCCGATCGAATGCAACCAATAGCAGCGCCTCTAGTGGCGAAATGCGGAAGTTAGCCATTGCAAATCGAAAACGAAAAGAGATAGAGCAAAATTTTCATTTACAAAGTTCTAGAGCATCAATTAATTAGTACAAAACAAAATTTTTTTTCACACAGATAAGATAAATTGTCGCCTGAATACCCTAAAATGTCCGAAATCGATGCGCGACGATTCGAATCTGCATATTCACATTTCGCAAATGTAGCCGTATGCAAATGCCGATTGTGACGTTGTACCGTACCAACGATATAAAAACCAGTAGCAGGATGTACCCTAATCAGAAGTTTAGGTCTACGTACGCTGTGTGAGAATGGCGAGCTTCACTCACTCCCAATATTGCGAGATGGTGTTTATTTACGGCGAATGCAAACGAAATGCGGGGTTAGTTGCACGGGAATATGCCGTTCGTTTTCCAGCTGGGCCACATCCAAGTGCGGTTACCATCGCAAGTGTAGTGAGACGGCTCGTGGGCAATGGCGAACTCTTCGAACATACTCAACTTTAACTTTTTATCACTGTGCGCCAGTTTGCCTTTTTTGTTTTTGTTTTGTCCGACGTCATCAAACTGTATTGACATAAGTACGCATTTATGCAATAAATTGTGTGTATTTGCTCATACCTATGCCTGTTTCCTTCAAACGTTCACACAAAATGTTGAGCATCGATTTCGGACATTTTAGGGTATTCAGGCGACAATTTATCTTATCCGTGTAAAACAAATGTCGGTTTGCACTAATTAATTGATGTTCTACAACTTTGTAACTGGAAATTTTGCTCTATATCATTTCGTCTTCGATTTGCAATTGCTAACTTCCGCATTTCGCCACTAGGAGCGCTGCTATTGGTTGCATTCGATCGGGCGTAGTCGTTTTACTATACCGTTATCTCACTTGCATAACTGTACCTCTCATCGTTCGCAAGTTATTTCAGGCTAAAGGGACTTTCCTATGCACCCTGTATTTCTTTTCTTTACTTTTTCTTTTTTCAAAAGTTGCAAAGTTTTCCAGATGGGGGCTTAATTGGATATCCATTTTTTCTCGCTGTCTCTGCTTCCAAAATTTTATTTGAAAAACTTTGTTTTGCGTTTGCATATATTTTATATTTCTCTGCTCAGAACCTCAATTGGGTGGAGTTTAAAGCTCGCCTAGTTAGGTGGAGTTCAAAACTCGCCTAACACCAAGTTTATTATTCCGGTCTGTGAGCACAAAACTAAAACATCAGATATGTGGTAGGCATTGCTATTTAAGTTTTAGTTAAATAGGTATGCTCAAGTCAATGAAGTTTCTGAAATCAATCACGATTTAACATTTAGTTTGCTTTTGTCTACTTGCACTGAGATGTTTCAGGAAAAATGCACAATACGTCTGATTAAAACAAATCATTTTTAATTTATTTGTTGTAGTAATAAGTACATTAATCATCTGTTGAAATTAATAAATAAATAGATGCCTGGTTTGTTTATTTTACAGGACTGTTAACTGCAAAAGTAGTTCGAATCAATTTTTTGCAGGGCAACATACTGATTGGGATTTCTCTTTGGGGGACTGTTCTATGAAGAATAAAAGCAACCAGAAAATGTAAATCTTTACTGCTAGACGACCTTGTATATCCATTTTCATATGAAGAAAAGCCAACGCTGACAAGCGCAAATATTATTTCCATAAATTCACTTAAATTACTAATCTGTGCCTGTAGATCGCAATAAGAAAAATTCACACTCTCTCGTGTTCCCTTAATGCTTACATTATTCTGAGATTTTTCTTGAGCATTTGGTTGAATAAGTATTGCAACGTGAATTATTTTTTTCAGGACCTTCTGGTGGACAGATTATCTGATTAATCAGCTTAATTTTCATCAACTGAAATTAGTTCCCGTAAGATTAGTATGGCTAATTCTCCCATGAAGAAATCGTTCGATGGTCGCTCATGATGTGGTCCAAGGAATCACCATCGTGAATGGAATGGTAAGCTCTAAGGGTTTCGTTATTTCTAACAGTTTCCAACGCATTAAATATTTGTTGAGCGAATGAACTCATCTTGATGCTTGTGTATTAAAGTGAAATACAAAAGACTTAAAATTTTGATATGAAATATCTTTAATTGCGCTGCGGCTGCGCAAAAGTTCCATGTGGGTTCACTCTGCGACATTATGCATAAATGATCTTATACCTTTTCACCATTTTCAGTCGGTAATGTTGCCAAAACTTTCAGTGTTGTAGTAAGTTTACCATATAGCTTTAGAAGAATAAATTGAAGTAATGCATTTAAAAATGAAGAAACGGTCTTTCTTATTTTTAAGAAACGTGTTGTTCTTCCACGTAAATGCAAGTGCGAAAACAAATGTTTAGTGAAGTTGTGCTTAGCTGATTAATTTTTTAAAGGTTGTGCTATTAGGGCCTGCAGAAGAAAATTAAACATGAGCCTAAGAAACCGGATTGGGGATTTTGGAATCTTCTTTGACATGCCCGTACATTTTACACAAGTCTAAACAGCAAAGCTTCGGTCAAACACTGCAGCCGTAAATTCTGAATCTCTGCAACTTTCGATAGATGTTGCGAAGTCAAATGAACAGTAATAATCATTTCCTTATCTTCTTACAAGGTGGATCTGTTTTGAAAACAAGATGTCGTAGTTCGTTCAAGACAGCATTTTATTTGAATAAATGACTTTTTTTAAAAAACAAGACTCATAAAAAAAACCGAGACACTTACAAATACGTCTCACATTATTCTGTTAGGACATTATTACAAGAAAGCAAAAATGATTTTGGTAGCAGCAATTTGAGGTCTGCGCGGGCGTTAATTTGGAAAGCCCTGCGTGGCCCGGACCCAAACCTTAGACGACCCGGCCAGAGCCCAACCCGGCTCAGAATTTCCAGTTTTCAGCCCTGTCCAACTCGTTTCAGACTTTCACCTCGCGTTTTCCTTCACTTATTGCAAATATCGCATCGCTCCTTTAGAGCAGAACCCGTGGTCAGCAGTGTACTTTTTGAGAGCCCGCAAGGCGTAGTTGACAAAGGAAATTCTGAAATATTTAAAAATACATTTCTGAAATGGGAAACTATCCAGGTACTTTGGTTACATGGACTTTGAATTTCCAAATCTTCTGTGAGCTATGCTACGATAAATTATATAACTGAAATTTTCAAAGAGTACTACAAAATGTCGGCAAATCAGATACCTTTTTCGGACATTTTTGTAATATGGATATAATGTTAACTGCATAGTTTCTTTTTCCGGAAGTTAAGGTTTAGGATTCAAAACCTATTTTTGAAATAATCGACACTGATCATAAGCACAGACATTTTTACTCTTATTTTTCATGTGGTCAGCGATTAGAAAATTTTAAAGGACGACCTCCTGCTGTAGAGAAAAAACTGCTCTACCGAAATGATCTCAGTAGTAAAAGGAATGTAACGCAGAGAGACGTCCCATTTCTTGTACGAATTCTTCCCACAGATGACGCTTAAACTTGACTACATACTTCTGTTACAAACGTAAAACGAATTTCCTCTTCTACACTTTATTATAAACAAGGTAGCCTCAAATCCCAAAAATGTAAGCTAAATCCAACAAAGTGAAAATTTTGGCTTTAGTGGCTAAAGCAACAAAGTGAAAACGGAATTTGTTTTCCACCTTTAAAGAAATTAACCGTCCCATTTTAGACTGGTTGATTTCAGCTGTAATTAATCGATGCATCCGGTGGCAGATGGGGTCTTTCGTTTAACTCAGTAATCTCCGCGATCTGAGTACTTAATAAGTCAGTCTTCGTTTTGTGACCCGAAAAGTTTTTCTTTAATGCAGGATTAAAATCCTAAATCTTTCTGTACAGGCCCGGCCCAGCCCGGCATGAGCCGGAATTTTTCACTTAACTGATAAAGGAAAACTGCCGGCCAGGCCCGTACAACCTCTAGTAGAAATTTTGTGCCTCGGACAATACCTTACAGCTAGCACAAGAATATTCTTCATTTCAACAGCATGCTCTAAATGCTGCGCAGCTAAGTAAGGAAGCAGTTCAGTTGGCCAGAGGTTTGGGGCTCTAAATGCTGCGCAGCTAAGTAAGGAAGCAGTTCAGTTGGCCAGTGGTTTGTGATACTAAAATTTCTGACAATTCTCCTGAGATGATCCCGAGTTTGATTCTCGAACGAGGCACGGAGAGGTGAAGCGCCTGTCCGACGGCGCTGTCTCCGTTCCCATCCCGAAGCCAGCGGCACCAAATTAGAGTCGGGTGAATGCTCATAGCTCTATGGGTTGCTCGTGGCAGTCACTAAACTTCAATTCAAAACGGAAAAAAGTAATAATGGCTGCTTTGGGTGATGGCTATCGTCATTGTTAGGTACTTGAGATCGAATTTGCGATCAAAGTGTAATATCAAAACTTGCATGACAGTTAAGATGCGTAATATCAAATAAATATCAGACATGCACAATTACCATGTAATGGAAAACATGGAGTTTGCAAAGGGAACTTGCACTACCGCGTCAAACTTTAATGTAAATGTTGGCAATATTTCGGTATTTTTTGTTTTCAAATCTTCTTCGAAACCATGAAAATGATTTGGATCTTGGATATTGATCTTGCTAGTAATATTAAAAAATATTATCTAATAATGATTTGGATTTTTAATTTAGATACTACATGAAAAAAATCTCCGAACACCAGTGCTTTTTATACAAGTAGCAGTTATTCCCGTTCTCCGAACGGTGAATCTATAATTTTTTTAACATAAAATTAAAGAAAGGAAAAGTAATTAAAGAAAAGAAAAGTAATTTAAGATCCATAACTGTTTCACGATTTAGAACAGGGTCGTGACGTCAATGCATACGGTTTGACGTAAAATGGATCAGGCTTTGCCGCCCCTTAATTTTAAATCCAAATTTAATGGAATTTTTACAGCATTTCAACGCTTCTGGCATAATTATCTTTAAACCTATCAGCATTTTGAACAGTAAAGCTAAGCCTCCCTTTTGAATTGTTTGGTTTTTAGACTTTTTTAGGTATTCGGACCATAAGAACTATCAGCATGCCAATTTTCAGATCTCAAGGTTATTGAGAAGTGGTCAAACAATTCGCCAAAAATTCAAGCAGAGAATGTTCCAAAGCCGCCACTTTGATTTTGTTGTTGTTGTTGCTGTTGTTTTGTTTTCGGGCTTTTGTAGGCATTTGGAGCTTAAGACGTATCAGCATGACCATTTTCAAATCTCCAGGTCATTTAGAAGTGGTAAAATAATTCGCGTAAAATTCAGGCAGGCAATGTTCCAAAGCCGCCAGTTAAATTTTTTGTTTGTTTGTTTTTGAACTCTTCTAGGTATTGGGACTTTGAGCCCTATCAACATGACAGTTTTCAAATCTCCAGGTCATGTAGAAGTGGTCGAATAATTCGCAAAAATTTAAAGCAGAGAAATATTCCACAACCACCATTTTTATTTTACTTTATTTTATTTTATTTTATTTTATTTTATGCCGGCAGAAAACGTCGAATTTTAAACGCGTCGCTATACGTCATTAAGCATTGCGTCATTACCAGTTTGATTATAGCCTGCCGTTTCACCCAATGAGAAGAGAGTGCTAAAAATAGCTGCGCCTCCATGGCAGCAGGCCACGGGCCCAGAACTTTTCTGTGTGGTTACCGTTGAAGACAGAGGAAGCCGTTCGTTCTTTCCTTTGCGTCTTTAAAAAATGCTTAAAAATCAGAAAATGATTTTTCTTAATTTTTATTTTGAAAGAGGGATGACAGTTGAGAGTTTATGTTGTAAAAATTGCAATGCGTTATGATTTACAGTTTGCCATATATCCGTTTTTTAAAGTGGATCCCATCGCGAAATAGAAAATTTTGTGAAATTTAAAAATTGTGTTTCTCGTAAACTAAATCGAAATTCAAAAAAAAAGCTACGAGGTGCAAAAAATTCGGCCATGATCCTACATGCCTACAAAGTTTCGTGGTTCTGTTGCTGTTAGTGTGTCCGGAACGCGAACTGATAGCACTTTCTTGCTTACCTTAACTTTGAAATACAATTGCTCTTGAAGTATCACCAAAATCGAAAAACGGTTTATTTCAGCCTGTTTTCCGAACAATTTTTTTACAAACGATTGAAATTTCATAATTTTGTGTTCAATACTTTTTGCGCTGTGAGCTAGGAAAGCGCGAGTATCGCGAATTTTCTGAAACAGCGGCGGCGGCAGTTACTTTTTTTTTTAATAGAGAGATACTGCATTTATGGCAAAATCAATAAGGAATTGGCTCGCCTTTGCCTAAACTCTCCTCGGCACACTTTCAATGAAATTCTGGTAAGTAGTCGAAGGTATACTGTTCCATTCCTCCCGCAATGTAGTAGTCAATTCAAAGACAGAAGTTAGACGTGTCGTTCTAGCCAAAATCCAACGTTCAAGTTCTTCCTAAAGGAACTCTACAGAATTAAAGTCTGGACTTTGAGCTGGCCACTCCAAATTCTGCACACCCAGTCCATAATCCCTGTCGAAATGGAGTGTGCTTTATGGCATGGCGTATTGTCTTGCTTAAAGAAGAATGACTCTTCTCCCTAAAACTGGTGAAGTATAAGCAGTGCGGTGTTGTCTAAACTGTCCCGGTACTTCGCGGCGTTTATGATTCCATCCACAGCCACCAACGATCCAAGTCCATACCACGAGAAACATCCCGAGACCGCGACACTGCCACCAATAAATTTAACAGTTGGTATGACACATGTTTATATGCCACTCCCGCAGCAACAACCATTGGATTTAAAAACGATGTAGCGTGATTCGTCACTTCATAACACTCGTTTCTACTCGTCTAGGGTCCATGGACGATGTACTTTGCACCAAGCAAGTCGTTTACTTGCATCCTTGTGAGTTATTAACTGCTTGTATACAGCAGCTTGGCCATAGAAATTTAACTATTGCAGTTCCTTACGAACTGTGTTAGGGCACACACTCACCTCTGGCGAATCCTGAAGTTCTTTGGTGATGATTTGTGCACAGGAATGGCGGTACCCAAGGACGACACTTCCCAGAGTTCTCTTGTCCCTTTCCGTAAATTTACCTGGCTTTTCTGAACGTTTCTTGGCAGTCGTAAAAGACTCACGTTTCCATTTACTGCTTATGTCTTGAACAGGGGGTGTTGCAATTGTTCTGCAATCACACGCACGGACAGATGCTGATACGGCACCGTACAATAATGCCTGTTTGGAAGCTCAACTCACGTTGTCATGTCGCACGAGTAAACGATATACGTCTGAGAAGCTTACCCGCACTTTTAAGGAAAATCATGCAAACGTGATTTATTGGAATGTTCCATATCGTTGCGGAAGCGGGTGTCCAGAGACTTTTTTCCGTATAGGGTACATCAAGACGAGATTTTTCAACATACAAAATTATTTTATTCTGCGTTTTATTTACAAAAATCCACAGAATGAAGTAGAGTGCGGGGAGCTTGAGGTATTATACATCAGCAAAATAAGCGCAAACAAAACCTCGTATAATAAACATGTCAAACTTTAATATGTACAGACCTCAAAAAAAAATACGAGCCCCCCCTTAACTTTCGAACCATTTGCCGCAGATAAACAAGTAAGGTATCGTTGGAAAGCACTCGAAGGGAACTATCGTGTGATGTGAAGAAAAATGCTAATTAAGCTAATTACCATGTTAATTAGCTCACTATCTCCGAATTTTTTCCATATAGGGGGTATGTTATTTTATGCGCATTCTATTTAGCACATGGAGAAACCCCTAAATCTTAAATATCATCCAAATTGGATGATTAATAGCGAAGATGTTTGCAAATAAATTTAGAGGGGGCACCCATATATCTACATCTGGGAAACACACTTTGAATGTTTCTTTCCCTGCAAGAAGAGTGATAATGCAGGAAAGTCTGCATCTTGAACGGAACCTCCGACAGATTGAAAGCACAGGACCACGAACAATTACGATAACCTCAGCCATCCAGGGACGGAGTTTCCTTTACTCTTGCCGTTTCCTTTAAAACAACTCCATTTATTCGTTCTAATGACTTGAATTAGTGTTAGAATAAACAGTGCGTATTTTTCTAATAATGGAAAATCCGAATCTGTGCAAGCTGAAATTTGTTTTGAATATTCTTGTTTCCGATCATTACACTTTCTCAAGGCAGTGAGTATTCGCGTATCATTAACAGGTTGTTACACAATAGAAAATTGAAGCAGAACCACGAAATCCGATAGAACGTCTTTTGTGGAAAAAGATCGTACTTGTGTTATCGGTTTGTCCGTACGTCCGTCTGTGGATACCAAATCTCTGCAACTATTAGTCCGATTTAAAAAATTCTTTTTGCATTGGGAAGCTTGAAATGTGCCAATGATGATCATTCATTGCGTTTTTTATTTTATTATTTTTACGATGTGCAATTTTGCCGCTAGAGGGCATAAGCGCAGATGATATCGAATTCGAAACACATTTTATTACATACATTTGCTTCTAAACATCCGATTGCAAAAATGATTTTACTTTTCAATTCCATTTATCTCAAAAAAGCATTTCATGTATAGCCACTTTTTCAAGTTACACGTAGATTTTGCGCTGCGGGGCGTTAAAGTAAATTGCGTTTTCCCCGATATCTGTACTTCTAAAACTCCGATTTGATAAATTCTTTCTTCGGTGGATACAGCTACTGATGGGAAATATTTTGCATGTAATTTCTAATTTCTGTTAAAGAACGGTTTGCCCACCACGGGGCGTAAGTGTTAATTTCTGCTTCCGATGTATTTCCAGCAAAATCTGAGCTTTTAAAACTGGATTGAAAAAGTTTCTTTGACTGATACCACTCACGTTGATAATTTTTAATTTTTTTCTTCTTAAAATAATGTATGGTTTCTCCGCCAGGGAGTGTAGATGTATATCATATTTTTGTTAATATCCCTGCTTCGCAGAGTCCGAGTTGAAAAATTCCTTTTTTGTTGCATATAGTTTCTGATGCGAAATGTTTTTCATATAATTCCAAAATTTTCCAAGTAATTCATAGACTTTCCGCTAGGGGCGTAAAGGTAAATTGCGTTTTCCCAGATATCTCTACTTCTAAAACTCCGATTTGGAAAATTCTTCCTGTGTCACATACAGCTACTGATGGGAAATGTTTTGCATATAATTTCTTATATTTGATAAATAATAGTTTGGCCACCAACGGGCGTAAGGGTTTACTTCTGCTTCTGATGCATTTGCATTTAAATCTGAGATCCTGAAAACTCGAATGAAAAAATTCTTTTGTGGACCCATTTCGCTCTCTTTGGGAAACATTTTCAGAATACTCTTTTCTTACAATAATGTATAGTTTTTCTGCGAGGAAGCATAGATGCATATCTTATTTTTGTCAATAGCTCTGCTTCTAAGAGTTCGATCTTAAAAATTATTCCTTTGTTCGAGAGCATATCATCTGCGAAATGATGTAATTTCAAATTTTTGTTAACAAAGAAGTCTGCCGCGAGAGGGCGTCAGTTGACGTATCCGTTTACAGCAATATCTGAGGGACTAGGACCCCGATTGAAAAA
The DNA here is from genome assembly GCA_039090855.1 of Macrothele yani. Classification (NCBI taxonomy): domain Eukaryota; kingdom Metazoa; phylum Arthropoda; class Arachnida; order Araneae; family Macrothelidae; genus Macrothele; species Macrothele yani. Next base: position 100,675,487 of record CM077002.1, on the reverse strand, counting down.
CTTCTTTCTTCGGTCAGATACTACTGAATGTGCAAACTCTGTGAGCGTATTTTCTTACCAAAACAATGCAAAATTTTGCCGCTGGGAGACGCCAACGTTTTTCTTAATATCTTTGCTTTTAAATATACGATTTAAAAAATTCGTTCAACATCGGATTCCATTTACCTTGTGGAACACTTTAAGATAGTATTTGAGGAGTTTTATAGTTCACAGTTCTGTCGCTAGGTGGTGCTTGTGTACTTCTGTTTGCAGCTGTATCATTACTTCTAAAAACCCTAATAAGATTTTTTTTTTTTTTTCGATATGCTATTCGCTACAATAGAGATGTGGAACATTATCCTCTTTAAATAATGCACAAATTTCCCGCCAGGTGGTGTAAGAGCCGATGCTTTTTTTTCGCTGCCTTTGCGGGAGACGTATTTGAAAATTTGAAAAGTTATTTTTCCTTAGCATAGCTTTTTCCACGAAGAACATTCCAAGCCTACTTTCAACTCTCCTATTATGCAAAATTCTTGAGCTAGAAGGCGTAGAGTTATATCATGTTTCTTTCTATATTTGTTCTTTTAGCTGTTCGATTTAAAAATCTGTTTTCGATATCCTGCTGCTATGAGAAAAATTTTGTGCGCTATTTGTTAATTAAGTTTTGTAACGTACGTTACAGATGGTGTTAGAAGAAATGCAGCTGTTCCTATTTCTTTATGTTTTATTGATTGCAAAAATTCCGGCTGATGTTTTTTCTAAATGCTTACATTGACTTTGAATAACTTTGAAAAATATAATTCGTGTCAGAAACGGTTTAAACGATGTGCTGATTACAACAGAAAATTCGTTGTCATCATTCTTTTTATTTCAAATATTTGGAACGCACAAATATAGAGAACGAGGATGTAAATATCAAATATAACGGGAAATACGTATAAAACTCCATGCTGCTTGTCATTGGTCTGCCCGAACGCTTTGTTAACGTTTCGAACGGCAATTCCTGCAGAATGGCCCAGATTAAATTCATACAGGAAGATGGCTCTCAAACCCGGCGTCCGAATGTCTCCTTTGCAAGTCACATTACGTTCAAACAAACCACGTCTGAACCTTGTTCTTCACACGCATGCTTGCTATTTTTAGTAACTCTGTGACGTAATACCCGTAACACCTGCGGGTGGTTCCATTCCTCTGTGGTGTGGGCCTGTCTCCACTGCTAGTTCGCGCCGGACATTTCATTCCCACCAACCCAATATACCATGGAATATATAAGGACTGGCGCTGCTGTTAACTTACTGAATGGTTACAGATTAATATCTATGTGTTACAAAAGACACATGACATGTTTGAAATCAAATTTCACTTACCTAAAATCCACTATTTAAGAAAATTAGGGCATTAGTACAGTTAAAATGATGCAGATGCTTGATCCATGCCCTATTTCGAAAATTTCTTTTGTAGCCTCGTGACATTTCGGAATATATAGCACATCAATGTGTTCTTAGTTGAACACATTAAGAAAATGTTGACAACTCCTTCGGAACACATCGAGAAAGTAACTCCGGAAAATGTATTCGCAGTGTGCTACGAGAGTGTTCCATGCTTTTGCCACGAAGTGTCCAGAATGTGTTATGTAAAAATTATAGTATCTTACATCATAAAACATTTTATGATGGAAAGAGCTTTGAAAACACACACGGAACAGGTTGACACACATTCGGAACAATTTGGCAACATATGAGGAACGCAATTATCACCCAATTTTTGGAAATGACTTTCGCAAAATGCTACGAAATTGTGCGACCTATTCCAAATGATTTGTTATTTTCCACCTCAAAAACTCACTTTTCTTTCATAGATACCGTGCTTAACATGCGAATTAATGGGAGCAGCTGTCTTGTAGTTTAAATTTGCACCTCTCATGCATTAATTCCACGTGTCAATTTAAAAGAATAAAGTTTTCCTTGTTCGAAAGTATGAACGTTTGTCCCATTTTGTCGCCCACAGCGGACGCGTGTAACACTTTGCTTTCTTTTTATAGCAAAAAGGACCGATTTACAATAGCTGCTGGTGCGACGCTATCTCATCTAAATCATTCTAACTTGACGTCAGAGATGCGTTACGTCGCACGATCAACTCTTCTGAAACAGGAAAGCGTTACGTCGGAATTTTAGTTCTACTTTATCATTCATAAACGGCATATAGAATGTTTTACTTAGAATCCCATGGTCTGTCTCTCTGTCTGTTAACCCTTTTTACAGCCACTTCTGGCTATAGGTATCTCCCACTTCTTTATTCGGAAGGGTAATTGTCTAATTTCCCACGTTGACTAGACGGCTTGGGAAACGCATTTTTCTGCTACTGACAGCATGAGGAGAAACAGACAAAGTGCATCCAGGAACGACTTGACAGGGAACCATCTACGCATTGGCGTCCCCAAGTCCGGGAAGGCAGTGGAAACTCCCGGAAAAACCGCAGACTTTGGCCTGCAGGTCCGAGATTCGGTCCACCGACAAGAATTCTGTCGTATGAAATTTAATTTTAAGATTTCCCTTGCGAACCTACGATATTTATTTTAGATTGTCAAACCAGTTTCTTTTCTCATTTAAGTCTAAAAATTGAGAATTCCAATACAGTAGGTAACCGTGTGTTTTTATTATTTCATGCGCATACTAAAGAAACATGATTTGGATACTTTCTTTCTCCTTTTTCCTTAAACTACAAAATTCTCAGAATATTACCATTTTTTTGTTTCGCAGAGTATAACCAGTTATTATTTTATTTATATTTGTAAAAGAAATGAAAAAGAAAAGAAAAATGCAATTAGATACGTATTAAACTACAATAAGTAAGCTTAATGCTCCAAACACTACTGGTTACGTGTATTTTCTTAACCGGTAGTCGAAAACGACTAACACCGAAGAGGCAATTTACGTGCATATCAATGCTACACACGTAGATTCGCCTTCTGTATTGCAGCGAAAGGCAGTTTCGTTTTGTATATTACAGACAGTTTAAGCAGTATAACTACAATGGAATATATCAATGAATCGAAACAATATGCAATTACATGCGTATTATACCATAATTCGAGACAGAATGGACACAAAAGCAAATCTGCAATATAAAAAACAAGAAAGATGACACCGAATTCTCGGGTGTAATGAGCACGTCTTTTGAATCCGTTCTAATGCAAATTAAATTTATCAAAGCTATACGAAATCAATGCAACCAGTCTGGCAAAAAGTAGTATCTGACCGAAGAAAGAAGTTTTTCAATAGGTTTTTTAATCCCGCAGATACTGCTATAAACGGAATGGCGAACTTACGCCCTCTGGTTGCAGACTTATGAGTTAAGAAAAATTTTATTAATGTGAGAAACATTTGGGAGCGGAAGCGCTCTCCAACAAAAAAAGAATATTTCAAATCGGGCTTTTCGAAGCAGAGATATGGGCATATATAAGATAGGCATCTACCACCCCTAGCGGGAAAAACATGCATTATTTTAGCAAGAAAGTGTTCTCAAAAGATTTTTCAATGTGAGCGGCATCGGTCCAAGAAAAAACTATTTTAAGTCGAGTTTTCAGGAGCTCAGATTTTGCAGCAAATACACCAGAAGCAGAATTGAACACTTATGCTCCCTAGTGGCCAAACCATGTTTTACCAACTATTATAAATTTTATAAAAAAAAAAGCATTTTCCATCACGAGCTGTATGCGATACAGGAAGAATTTTACAAATCGGAGTTTTAGAAGCAGAAATATCGGGGAAAACACAATTTACCCTTGCGCCCCCTAGCGGAAAGTCTATGATATACCTGAAAATTTTAAATTTATATGAAAACATTTCGTATCAGAAACACTATCCAACTAACAAGTAATTTTTCAAATCGGACTCCTAGAAGTGGGGATATTGACAAAAACACGATATACATCTACGCCCCCTGGCGTAGAAACCATGCATTATTTTAAGAAGAAAATGTTCCTAAAAGGTCTGTTGGCGTGAGTAGTATCAGCCCACAACCGAAATTTTTTCAATCGAGATTTTAGAAGCTCAGGTTTTGCTGTAAATACATCAGAAGCGGAAATTCTGATTTATGCCCTCTGGTGGCCAAACCATTTTTTTTTTACCAAAAATTAGAAATTATATGATTAGGATTTCCCATGAGGAGCTGTATCAAGCGCAGAAAGAATTTTTCAAATCGCCGTTTTAGAAGCAGATATATCGGGGGAAACGCAATTTACCTTTACCTTTAGGCCCTTAGCGAAAAGTCTGTGAATTACTTCAAAATTTTGAAATTACATGGTACACATATCACAGAGGTAACTTTGTCCAATAAAGAAAGAATTTTTCAAATCAGACCATTAGAAGCAGAGATATGGAAAAAAAAAAAAGATATATGTCCACGCCCCCTGGCGGCGAAACCATACAGTATTTTAGGAAGAAAATATTCTGGAAAGGTTTGTCGACACGAGTAGTATCGATCTACAAACGAATTTTTTTCAATCGAGCTTTTAGAAGCTCAAATATTTGGGCAAATACATCAGAAGCAAAAATTAACACTTACGCCCCCTGGTGGCCAAAGTATTCTTTACCAAAAATTAGAAATTATACGCAAAAGATTTCCCATCAGTAGCTGGAGGTGAAGAAAGTGTTTTTCAAATCGGAGTTTTAGAAGAAGAGATATCGGGGAAAACGTAATTTACTTTTACGCCCCTAGCGGAAAATCTATGCATAATTTGAGAAAGTAAGTAAACCTAAAATACTCTTCGACATAAATGGAATCGAAAGATAAAATATTTTTTTGTCAATCAGATGCTTAAAAGCAAATATATGTAACAAAATGTGTTTTGAATTCGACATCATCTGCGTTTACGCCCTCTAGCGGCAATATTGAATGTCGTAATAAAAAATGAAATAAAGCATCATCTTTGGCACATTTCAAGCTACCCAATGCAACAAGAATTTTTCAAATCGGATTAACAGTTGCAGAGATATTATGGTGTCCACAAGCGGACGGACGGACAAACCGATAACATAAGCACGATCGTTTTTTAGAAAAGACGGGCAAAAAAAATCAGGCACACTGGTTCACTCGCGCAGAAAAAATTTGCAGTTTTCGTTTCCGTGACCACAGTTTCATAATTTAACGAAGCTGTAACGGTATTCATGTAAAAAATATACAGAAAACACATACGAAGCTTTCGTTTTGTAGAACGAACTGTTGGTTTTTTTGCATTTTTGAATTAAACAATATACGAGAGTCAGCTATGTAACCAATAAGAAAAAATGAAATATGTAATTGCACGAACTATATCGTAAGTTAAGTTATTTTTGTACAAAATTAATAACTTATGATGTTCATCATTAAAAGTTGCAATTCTGAATTTGGGGTATAACATTATTACTGCTTCCTGCAACCAACTTCACGTAGAAACACTTTCTCCTAAGAGTCTGTCAGTTTGCTAGGTAAACCGTTTTACAGTAAGTAGAGGAATATATGTTTTTTATGCACGGCCCCTTAGTGGACGTATGATTGAGTTTTCGCTTATATCTCAGCAAGGTTTTATGCTATCACGCTGTAAATTGGGATTTAAAGGTTTCAAAACATTTCGGATCACATGACCTATTTATCTGACATGGTCATAATTCATTTTTTGTCATGATCATGTTTCATAATTTATAATTCCCTTAATATACCATTTCTGTTCTTGTATAGCGGCTCATAGTATCTTGGCCTTTTTGTGTTTTACTGTTGCAACACCGAATCACTATATCTGTATCTCGATTAAATGATAAAAATCAAAAACGATTTTCGCAGTTTAACATTAGCGGCATCTTTTTTCCGTAGCTCACTGTACACGTTTTGATTGGTCGATTCGTATGAAATTTGGAATTTAACAGTTTTATTATGTGCCGAATAGAATGCGCGTAAATTAACATACCTCTTATATGGAAAAATTCGGAGATGTAGAGCTAATTAGCATGTTATTTAGCTTAATTAGCATGTTTCTTCACATCACATGATAGTTCCTTTCAAGTGCTTTCCAACGGTACTTTTCTTGTTTGGATGCAACAAACGGTTCGAAAGTTAAGGGCAGGGGGTGGGGGGGGTGGCCCGGTTTTTTTTTTCTTTTTTTTTTTTTAGGTCTGTACCTACTGAAGTGGTATAGTCGTATCATGTTCATGTTGTACTGCAATGTCATGTCATCGGGCAAAAAATTAAATGAGTAAATATTTTGTCAACCGTATTAGAAACCTACAGATCAGCTCCATTTACGCAACTTGAGGATTTGAATAAATTTCTGAATGCACTTCATACGACGTCGGACTTTGGGTTTATACCTCTGTTTGAAAAATAGTTCGGATACAAATAAATGTCGTTTTTTCATTTTGGTATTTGCAACAGTTTTCTTTGGCAGTTTTAATACAAAATCTTTAGCATTCTCGCATACAAGTTCTTGTCTTACAATGTATCTTGTTCTCGCTGGAGTCAGACCCACTGATCGAGGCGCACGAATATTCTGTCGGACATATACACCTAACAATCACCCCACAACTGGCGTTTTTCGATGTCTGTTTACTGCCCACATGCTTCTTCATTTCATTCAGAGCTTTATCAACAGAAATAAACTTTTATCAACAACAATAAGTCTTGCTTCAGTGCACTCGGGATCGCTTCTGTTTGCTTTTCCTCTTTTATTTTCCATAGTGAGGTAAACAGTAAACACTCCTGCATAGCGCATTCAGTTCATCGAATCACAAATGTGCGGCGTAAATCTGCGTTATCAAGAAGTTTTGAGCATTTGCACAGCCCAAATACTCTCCAAATCTTACCGCCGCAGGAATACTTTCCACAACTACCTCTTTTTGCATTTAACATTTTGCATTTCTCCTACTTTTTTCTTGGTAACTTTTCACTCTTTGAAAGGATATGGTGGAACTACAGGTAGCTCTATTTCTACAAATATCAAACATAATGTAGTGTAAAGTGGAAATGCATAGTGAATGTCGCATTTTGCAATGTTCTTTTTTTCTCACGTCTCTAGGCAATAAGGTTATTTATTATATAAAAGAACATCCTTTATGAAAATGTACTTTCTTTCTTCTTTGATCTTTTCAGGAACATGGAAAAGTAGATAATGATCATGATGATCGTGACGTATATTCTAAATTAACTTTCCTTTTTAGTTTATTTCCCTATGTAAATTTTGAGTTTATCCTGTTATACTTCACTCTTAACGCGATATCTTTTCTCTCAAACGAATACTGTTGGCAACACAATTGAGGTGCCTGATTTGATAAGAACGAGAGATAAAAGCGACGACTAAACTGTTGTAAGAGAGCGATTATTGAGAGCGTTGAAAGAGTGCGTTGTAAAGCGAGCGTTGTGTTAAGAGCTGTGAAGCCGTGTGGTGTGTTTAAATATTGATATCGTTCTGTTATGGACGTGCTACAACCTTGAATAAAGCATCTTTTCCGTAAGTTTGACTTCTATTGTTTACATGTTTCGTCTGGCCGTTAAGGTTTCTTTCATTTAGGAACTATTTCTTAGTATGTTGATGTTTTAAATTAACGTAGAAGTACGAAAAGACTTCTACGTCATATGATCATATGTAGAGGATTTTAGGAAGGGAGTGTCCTACCCCAGGTCTTAAACAACCCTTAGAAATAAGAAGCTAGGAGATTTGGGCTAGAGTGCCTGATAGGAAAGTGACACGGAAGCGAAGTAGAAAGGGGAAGAAAGACGCCCTTATTTATTACCGGGGGGGGGCCAGTACCAGGGGTCCGACAACTTAACGTGCCCATCCGACGCACGGCGGATATTTAGTGGATCGAGCGTTCGTACCTTCTGGGATCGAACCTGAGGTCCTTACACTGGCAGTCACGAACGTTGCCCAATAGGCCACCCGCGGCCCATGGAAAAGCAGAAATACCTGAATATTCTATTGAAGCATCTTACTTAAATAAATTAGTGATTTTCCAGTTGAAAGTTTTCAATGCCATGCTCCTCTAAGCTGTTTTACTGTATATTATATTTATTTGGAAATTTTAATTATTTTTGGAGAAGTAATTTCCCACGCGACTAAGTTAAACAGGTAAAGTAGCGCCATACCCCAAAACTCTGTAATTAATTGCAGTGTTGCGGTCTAGAATGACTACTGAAATCTTTCTAGGGAAAAAAAGAACTTTGTTTGTCGAAAAACAAAGCGTTTTGAAGAGCTCCAGTTGTTTATTTAGTGGGAGGTGGATTCGGCAACCACCTTGAGTAATTTGCTGGGCTATAAACAGTCGGTAATCCCTAATTTGGGGCCACTGGTTCCAAGTAAGGTAGAGAGCCATAGGTCGTGAGGCAAGCGCACTTTCCGCACCTCATCTGGGACGCGAACCCAAACCCAGCTCGCACGAATGGTCCTAAGTCAATGCTTCAGACTACTCGGCCACCGGAAGGGCCTTCAGTTACGTAAATACAACCACATAACGATGTCACTTTTCTTTGATATTACAAGAGATTTGCCTTTTTTAATGCAAAATGAACATGAGAAGCAAAACCTTCTATGCACAGCACCCTACCAATTTTTATTCTCTCACTTAACATAGTGAAACTTCTCAAAAAATACTTCATTTGGCTTTACTTAAGTAGTTGATGGTTGTAATACCTCATTTGGTTTTACCTATGTAGTTGAAAATTGAAATAACATAGAAGCATGAAACTAGATATGGCATACCGAAATTTTTTTCATCTAGCAGGAACGAATGAGATAGAAAACCGCTTATCTGCCCCATTGGCGCAGTGGTCTAAGCGATAGTTTCTGATAAGGACAAGTCTCATATTCGTAGAGCTCCCGAGTGATAGTCTGTTCTTGCTTGACCTTGAATATTTTTGTGCTGGTTTAAGGTGGACTTCAAGTAATTTTGCTTCCTATACTTCCAATGCAAAAGCTTGTGTACACATTTCCTTCACAATTAGTGTGTTCCCAAGGATAAAAATTTGAACATCGATTAAAATAACTTCATATTATAACTTGGATTACTTAATATTTTCTAAAACATAACCATAATTATATTAAAATCAATTACTTTTTCTTTGGTAGTGTTGAAATCAGAAAAAAGCTGGCGTGACCTGTACTTTGATGACGTCAGTATACAAAAAAATGTTGGATTGCATAATTATGGTTATGTATTAGAAAATATTAAGTATTCCAAATCATAAAATGAAGCTATTTTAATCGATGTTCAAATTTTCATCCTTGGGAATGCATTAATTGTGAAGAAAATGTGCACAGTTTTTCCATTGGAAGTATAGGAAGCAAAATTACTTGACGTCCACCTTAAGTGTTCCTGGTATCGTTTGGCTGTTTACTACACTCCTTTCCACTTCACAAGCAGTAATTGTGGACAGCCACAGGTTTGTCGTTTTTTCTTTTTGAGTGTTGCGAGGTGCAGCACTCGCTCACGTTAGGGTTCGTGGCCGAGATGGCCGCAACCTCTGCTATCGTCTCTACCGCTTCACGTGATTCTTCTTCGTCTTCAGTTTCTACAATGTCGTATTCATCGGCATTGAATGTGCCTGCATTTTCACCTGTGCTTTCTGATATCACTACTATGTCTTCTACTAGCAACGTCCGACATACCGATGGAACCAACTCTAGTGTTAGGGCTAGTGATATGTGCCCACCCCCACCCCGCTTGCATTTGCGACTGTTGTTGGTGGCTCATCTCAGCGGATTATGAATTCATTTTGTGATAACATTGAACTAACCAGAGTGGATAAAGTATGGAAGATTTTGGTTCCTGAAGAATCTCATGAAGGTAAGCAGTATAATTCTGCATTACTTCTTAGTGTCTTTTTTCAATCGTTGCCCGACACCCCCTCCCACTTTATCTAGGTGCTGTTTATAAAGTTGTTCCCGAAAAACAGATAGTGTCTATTATTCATATGGTAGGGGGAATCATAGGGAAATTTACAGAAAACAGATGGCGTGACATGATGACCTGATAAAATGTTGATAAAATTCTTCAGCCAGGAATTGATATTAGACATTTCCATTTGCAACCTATTCCTGCTTCACATGCGCCTATTACTGTTACCCTCTCGCGTGTGCCGACAGCCATCCCGGATTCAATACTAATTAGAGCACTAGGGTCTTTTGGACGAGTGATTGGTAAAACGAAAATTCTTCCAGCTTTAGGTCGCGCCTCGCAATACAGTTCAGTGCAAGCAGGACGTTGACAGTACCGCATCATATTCCCTAGTGATGAAGTTATTGTTGAACGTCCCACATTCATGGAACTCAGCATTCGCACCCGCACATTCGTTTTTAATGTGTTTGAGGGTGTCCAGTGCTTTAAGTGCAAGGCTGAAGAGCACGTCGTGTCTGAATGCCCACATCGTGTTCCACAAGACAGTTCTGTTGCCGCTGCTACTTCTATTTCCAGCCTAGAGAAACCTTCATCGGCTTTACTTGCTGCTCAACCAGGAACTGCAGGAAAACCACCTGTAATACCTTCTACAGACTCTACTTCTACTGGTAACCCTGTTGCTTCAGATCCTGGATCTCGTCAATTTGATAATGTTCGACCATGTCCGACTTTGACCTTTACTGCAGTGGGTTTGCATAATCTCCTTGATATGGACACTTCAAATTTTCCACATCTGCTACCACCTCAACAGGCCACCCAGTCTCAAGCAGCTAATAAACGCTCTATTTCCCCAGCTTCACACGATGTATTCGTGCGTCTTCTCGTTTCAGTTTACGACAAAACAACGCACTTTAACCCCGCACTCTCGACGTTCTTCTGCTTCACCTAGCGAGGAGAGTCAGTACGCTTTTTCCACATCCAACACCTATGGTATCCTTACCGATTCTTAAGAAGAAATCATGGAAACTGCCAGTGATAGTGAATCGCAGTCTGCTTCTTCAGAAGGCAAATGCCCCCTCCCTACACCCTTCTTGACTTTCCAGAAGTTTTCCAGGACAGCACAGGACAGCACCAATTCGCCATTTACTCTCCCAGAATTAATATATTTCTATCAGTGTCCGAAAAAGAGCAACATTGTGCAAACACCATGTGTGCGGAGGAATTTACAGTGCCTTCCCGAAATGGTTTAACAACTCGCAGCGCTCGAGGAAGTCTTTAGCAATGTCTCTCTGCTGTCTTGAGTCATCCAATATGGTAGAAGGACAAAATATATGCTTACGGTTCTCATGCCTAAACTTGCAGACCACCTTCAACCACCCCAATGATGCTCCGTTTTTAACAAATCAGTTATTTTATTTTTTTGTTTAGCTGCTACAGGCAAAATACGCCTGTAGCAACGTTTCAACGCTCTTCTTTTGTCCAATTTCAACGTTCTTCTTTTACACCATTTTTTTATTTTTTGGGGGAGAACCAAGGTTTTTGTGTTAAGAACGTCTTTTAGTAGTATGTGCTTATTGTGGTTTTTTTTTTCTTTCATCACCAGGAAGTGTGACTAGTATTTCTTTCTCATGATGAGAATGCCACATGTTGTGTTATGTTTTCCGGGGAGATGAGACTGATCTTTTTCATGATGTTTTCCATCAAGCTTCACTTTCTTGTGCACAGCTGTGAATGAGTCCTTGACCTCGATAGTTCCTAAGATCTCCTCTCCTGGTCCTTGTTCATTCTTCTGTCCTTGCCCGGTTTGCTGCATTTGTGTTCCATTCTCTCCAGTGATCACCGTGAGAGAGGCCTGTGACTGCACCATCCCATTTGGTTATCATCTCGTCCTGACTGCTTGATGTTTGCCATCCTTCCTTTACCTTCTCATCAGCAGTGCTTCTCGAATTCAACAGTGTCGCATCGTGTTGTGCGTAGTCATCGCTGAACTCTTTGCGTCTTCCTGTGATGAGCTCCTTCCTTCACAGCGAATCATAGCGCTTTTCACGACGGACTTTTTCTGCGAAGCCGGCACCCAACAACATGCTGGCTTTTTTCTAATTCTTCATTAGTAATTTTCCTACATTTCTTCAACAATTGATCACTTTGTGTTTTGTTCCTCCGAAATTTGAACATTCCCCGACTGACTTTCTCTGACTTTTATGAACAGTCCTATACACTGAATGGCCACTTTATAATGACCACCTGACAGTTTTAAGCAGATGAGCTATGGCCGCACGCTGTTGTCGCCAGAGGGCGAGGCTAGTATAAAAAAAGTAAAGCTCAGTGCTTACGACAGTAGTAGAAGTGATTTGGGGGTGACGAAATGGGTAAAAAATTCGATTTGACGGACTTTCAACGTGGGATTATTGTAGGAGCTCGAAGCCATGGAGCGAGTATCACCGAAACCGCCACATTCGTGAAATGTTCCAGAGCAGCTGTTGTTAAAGTGTTTAAAGACTGGACTGTCAGCCAAACAACTGAGTCTCCACGTGCAACGTGTGGTCGTCATCGACTAGTGACTGCTCGGGCGGAACAGAGAGTGTTCCAGACTGGTAACAGGCAACAGTGCTGCAAATTACAGACCATCTTAATCAAGGATCCGTTCAAATGATCTCTGCATGCACTGTTCGCCGTACACTGCATCGGATGGAATATGGCAGCCGAAGGCCTGTTAGAACACCTATGCTGTATGCAGTTAGCAAGAGAAAACGTCTCCAGTTCGCACAGGAGCCCAAGGATTGGACAGTCGATAATTGGAACCAAATTATGTGGTCCGATGAATCACGTTTTCTGTTGCACCATGCCCATGGCCGAGGGAGAATTTGGAGGAAACAGCACGAAAGTATGGGCCCTAAATGCATTGCTACAACCCTTCAAGCTATTGGAGGCAACGCTATGGTTTGAGGAATGTTTTCCTGGCATGCTTTGGACCCTTTAATTCGTTTTGATCAACATCTGACTGGCACATCATATCTAAACATCGTTGCGGACTAAGTGCATCCCGTCATGTGGATGGTTTATCCCAATGGCGATGGCTACTTTCAACAAGAGAATGCGTCCTGCCATAGTGCTCGTATTGTACAGGATTGGTTTCAGGAACATGCCGGTGAGTTTACTTTGCTTAGGTGGCCCCCACAATCTCCAGATCTCAACCCCATTGAGAATTTGTGGGATGAAGTTAAACGAGCCATCAGACATCTGAATCCACAACCCTGCAATCTCACAATCTTGGAAAGGGCTATTCATCAAGCATGGTCTTAGATTCCACAAACCACCTATCAACATCTCGTGGAGTCCATGCCACGAAGAATCGACGCAGTATTAAAGGCAAAAGGTGGCCCAACGAAGTATTGAGGGGGTGGTCATAATAAAGGGGCCACTCAGTGTACATGCGTCACTTTTTTGTTACTTCTGTTAATTGCTTTGTCAGGTGAAAAGCATGATGGGATCGCCAACGCGCGACGACAACCCGGTAATTGTAAATACTTGTATATATTTGTTTCTCAATAAATACCATTTGAATTCTGATTATTCGCTCAACGGAAGGGTCTGGGTTCGAATTCCGGGTAAGGCATAGTTGGTGGTGTTTGTCTTTTGGAGGTTTATTAGCTGAGTTCCTTGTTCACCTGTGTACATTGCCGTCGTTGAAACACAGACTGTCTATACTGTACATACTTAAGAATTTAATCTTACGCTTTTCCCAAAATCTGTCAACCAAGTTCAATACATATGTCAATGTATCTGTCAACCAAGTTCAATATATATGTCAATGTATCTGTCAACCAAGTCCAATAAATAATTTAATTTAAACCCCCAAACAAATCATAAACAAAAGCTATTAGAATGACATTTAATCCTTTGGGCAACGAATGTGTTCGTTGGATTACCACAGTTCTTGTAGCGTGATGGGGAAACTGCAATTTAAAGAAAGGATTCTTAAGAGCAATGTGTGCAATGTGACTGCTAAAAGATACATAGAAATTATTTGCAAAAATTTTCCACACGCTGCCGGCCGGGAAGTAGCAGTACAAAGAATCCCTGAGTACTATGATTTGATTCAGAGGTCCTACCTTTCTGTACAGCATAAATTTCGGGTTGATCTATGTGCGCTACTTGAAGTGCGGAATTAAACAAGATTGGTCAAACTTGTAATTTACGTAGTTCCAAAAGCAGTTCTCAGAGAAAGAGCATTCTACGTAGCTTGAAAATATGTGCACTGGATCAAATCTACCTAGGGTGGGAACGTTACTGTGCCGAAACTAGTTACCGAAAGCTTTTAGGTCTAGAACAGGCAAAGTGGTACTGCTTTTCGATGGGTTATCTAAGTTAGAAGGAAAATCTGACCGTCGTTTTTACTTTTAAGAGAGTGGGTTCTGCAAAACTTAGAGATATTTTTCATTGTGGTAAAGTTAATCTTACGCTTTTCCAAAAATAATATTGAATTCCAGAGAGGATATAACATAGCGTTCAATTGCTGATATTCATTGGCTGTAAGTGAACAACAGAGGACTGTGGACCAGAAAGCAAAATCTGTGAACTGTATTGATCGCAACGAAAAGGAGGTCTCTGGTATATAAAAAATAGTAGGTTTCAGAGCCACATTTTGAAGCATGCCTGTCTTTAAGAAGAACGTATTCGAACACGGACCAAAAAAATCGAATATATAATACGAGTACAACTAAGCAAGTACTTAAGCCAGAGTAGAAGCTAAAGAGCCAACGGCACAAAGCAGAAAGAAAGCCACGAATGGGGAAGTGGTTAATATCCGGCCTTACTTTGCAATATTGAATTCCGCAATTTTAGCGAACATATTTTTCGTAATCGTGCTCCAAACACCTTTAAGATAGGCTTAAATGTCATTTGTTGAGCAATTTAAACAAGAGCCATATTGGTGGTCATTGATGATTCTGGATGACTCTAGATAAACGCTACTCGTTAATAGCCTTCTCCATAACTTTCAGCAAAACCGATCACAAATTGTAGAACGAAGACAAGTTGTCCGCCCCGTTGAACCATGGTAGTACTAGGCGCTGGCTATTCTTCCGAGATTGGTTCGGGGTTGAATCTCGGTGAGGCGTGGATGGTGTGTTGTCTTACGGCACTTACTGTCCCCCTTCCCTGGTGCCAGCTATCCTAAATCAGGGATGGGCGACCACTTATATCCCATTGAGTTGTTGAGTTGCTCTCCGTGGTTCTGAAACGGCAAACAAAGACAGAAGACAAGTTAAAGGACAAGATGAGTCAGCTTGTGTTGTCTTTCATTGAATAGTGTGAGCCAAAGCAAACTTCCAACTTTTTGAAATTGGCAGTTGCAACAGACATAAAATAAATTTGTTTGACTCTGGTAAACAGGGCTGCAGAACAGTAGTAGGTACATCATCATGACAAGATGCTTAGTTCATGGTTTTGTTAAAAATGACATAGAAGGTTAGTTCGCGGTTTTGTTTAAAGTGACATAGAAGCTCATGAGCATGCGCTTATTATGCGATTGCAATCATTAGAGGCATAGTGACAGAAATTTTGTGAAAATGCGGGAGGAGAAATTTATCTGTATCATTAAAGGTAGAGTTCTCATCAAACAAACGGAAGCAAAGCGATCATCATTTTCCTTTCAGAAGAATTAACACCTGAATGATATGAACAGAAAGCAAAAGAGAAGAAAAGTTATCTGCCAACAGCCTGGACAAGTGACCAAGATGAATGACTACCGTTTGGGTAGAACACAACTTTTCCACATTTTCTTCTGTCAGAGTCGACTTTGCTCGATCAATCATTTGTTTGCATTTTCACAGTGGGCTTCAGAAAACGCCGATCCTAATTCAGACAATATGGTAACAATAATTGCTAAAGTTGTATTTTCTAAAGTGACAACCTGTTAGTGGTTTTTCTTGAGCCAAGGTTAGTTCGCGGTTTTGTTAAAAATGACGTAGAAGGTTGTGTAAGCCTCCATTCGCATAACAAATATTTTAATACCTTCGTGAGCATAGGTAGATCGATCAGTTGAAGAGAAGCAAACTTCATACCATGGAAAACTTGGATATTACATTTCTGTTGTCATTCCCTGCGTAGATTTGTAATACCGTACTCGAGATCGGCTAACAGATCACAATACGGGCGTTACAGCGAAGGAGCTGTGACAAGGGAATGAACAGATGAGCCGAAAGATGTAAACAGAAGTGGTTTCAGATGAGCTTGTTATTACTAATAAACATTTCAAAGAGGTAATAAAGTTTATGGATTCTTAGACAACAGAAATCTTAGTCAGAATAAGAAGCAATTAAGTTAAATTACGCGAAACAGCAAAAGTTGCGCAACTACGTATGTACTATAATTTATCTAAAATCCATTTCCTGTTGCTTGATTGCATTTTCAATTACTATATTTGTAGATTTGTAATATTAACACGTATGTCTAGGTAAAACATTTGGTAAAGCTAGACGAAAAATAACGTCTTTTCTGGGGGATTATTAATTCATTTATGCGTCAGCGTAAAACATATTCGACGAATATCAGTGTCTAGTGATAAACTTCTCAAAAGCGTTGAAATTGAAAACAATCATCGGAAGAATTTTATTTAATTATTTATCATATTACAAAAAGACGAAATTTCTAATGTATAAGATCATTTTCTTCAGCCGTAGGACTTCATTCTAAACATCAATAAGATCTAAATATAATTGTACACCGGGTGAATTCATCCAGTCAATAAATGCTTCGCTTGGTTGCACTTTTAATAATCCTTAGAGATAGTGCATCTTTGACATTATTGTATTTCGACGAGTGATTTGTGTTATGTGCATTTCAAGTTTTCTCAAATTCTACTAGTGTTTACTGTCCATTTTCTCTTGAAACTGTTGTTCATAATTTTCTGGTAAATAATCAAAATCTTTGCTGAACAGCAAATGAAAAACATTTTACGTCCTTTTCTGTCTTTTCGTGGAATAGAAAAAATTAGAAAGCTAAATACAGTACGTTCCTTTCCTAAGATTCAAAAATATGCTATTAGATAATTGAAATAAAAGGAACTATAGACAAAAACAATCAAGCAAAGGTGCTGACACAGTTCCTTTTCCTCATTCTTCGATGTGTGTTAAATTTTAAAAAGGATTATTTTATTACTGAAACCAATATATATAATGCACATTTTCTATATAAATACTTAAGGATTTAATTGATAAGTGTGTCTCATAAATTTTACTTAAGCAATGTTTTGCACAGTTTGAGGTTTGCAATGTACGCCATATTCGTGAGCGAGTACAGAAAGCAATTTTTAATTATTGTAATTTATACGAGGAGAATTTCTGTTCAGTGTTTTCTTGGTAATCACAACGTGTATCCTATTTAGTAAGATCGTATTTTTAGCACTTTCAATTTACAAATATAATTTTATGATCATTTGGTCTTGTCCAGGCGGGAGTCTCATGCACTGCTTTCTTCAAAGCAAAATTTGTTCAATGCTAATTTATTTACATGACAGACTGTGGCTTGTTACCTGCATTTTATAATTGCTAAACTTAAAAATGATTTGATGTTGACTGATATGAGAGTTGATTTCGTTCTCACAGTTGTATGTTTACCATTTTCAGATGACATCATTGCTTTCTGCCCTGGCAATGGTTATCATGGGCGTCATCCCGGAAAGTCAGCCCGAGCCCTGTCCTTTCAACCCTTTGTGCACCTGCAGGAGGTCTCATCACGAAGTGACCTGCAAAGGCGTCCCCTTTTCGGTCTTCCCATCACTTCCCCAGGACGACGTCTACCAAGTAACCATTGTTCGATCAGGCTTGGAAGTTCTCCATAACGAATCACTCCAAGGTACCAGCGTTGCGTCTCTGCATCTCATGCATAACAACCTGGTTATTCTACGACCGAGATCGTTTGAAGGGCTTGAGCTGTTGCTTACAACTTTGGACGTGAGCCATAACCATCTTTGCGACATACCATTCGTGGCTCTAAGAAGACTTAATCATCTTCAGTGGCTCAATCTTTACTCCAACGAAGTGGATGATGTTCATGTGGGAAGATGGGGGCATCTTGGATCAAGGACTTCTTTGCAGAGTTTGTTTTTGGGAGCGAATCATATAACTTTAATTCCTGAAGGTGCCTTCACAAAACTATCCAACCTCACTGTGTTGGATCTTGAAGGTAATATTATACATGACATAGGTGGGCGATCATTTCCCATTTCGTTAAGGTCAGTCACTCTTTCAAATAATATCCTGAAGAAAGTGCCTCTTCACGCCTTGTACACTCTGCAGAATTTACGATGGTTGCACCTCTCTGGAAATCTATTTAAAAAACTTCCAAAGCCATTTTTGCTTCAGGTACCAATTTTGGAGAAGCTGGATTTAAGCAATAACATGTTGACCATGATACCTGATGGTGTATTCAATGGCTCCATGAAAATCAAAGATCTTCATCTGGAATTCAATTTTTTGCGAACGATATCGGCAAAAGCGTTTAGAGGCACTGGTGTCGAACGCTTATTCTTGGCAAATAACAGGATATCTACTGTACACTTGGAAGCATTTTGGGGTGTTGAAGCAGATTTAACCACTTTAGATCTAAGTTTCAATCTCCTGGAACATTTTCCATCGGCTCTGAATTCTTTGACGTCACTATTACACTTGTCTCTGAGAGGCAATTTGCTCCAACAATTAGACAGACATGATCTCAAAGGATGTCGTGAAACACTAGAGGTATTGGATCTTTCTGGCAATAAACTTCAGCACGTACCTAAGAAAGCCTTACAAAATTTTCGACACTTAGTTCGTCTAAGTCTGCAAGACAATCGTATAGAAAAAGTCTATAGGGATGATTTTGAAGGATGGGGTCATACTTTAAGTACACTGAGTCTGGCTAACAACAAAATGACGTATTTGTCTGGTGGAACGTTTCTCTATACACCGAAACTTAGAGAGCTAAGAATTTCTTTTAACAAGTTAATGTACTTAGATCAGTTTGTGTTTGCTCCTGTCCGAAAAACTCTGGAGGTACTAGAATTGAGTTCAGCTTTAACTCAAAACAATCATCCAGTTGAAGTTTTCATTCGAGATCTAGAACGCTTAGAATGGCTTCAATTAGACCACAACAATATTTCGTCTCTGTTACAATCTAGTATAAACCAGTTAGGGAGGCTCTTGCATTTGGACGTTGAAGGTAATGATATAACTACTGTTCCAGTGGACATTTATACATCAACTATGCAGCCTCGTCTGAGTACAATACATATGAGCAACAACAAACTTAAAAAAATTCACACGGATGCTTTTAATGGATTGCAGCGCATTTCCAACTTAATTTTCTACAGCAATGAAGTATCTGTTGTGGAAACTGGAGCTTTTTCAGACTGTCCCTTTCTCCACACCGTTGTACTGTCGAATAACCGAATTAGTATGATAGAAAAGTCGGCTTTTAGGAATCTGACGCGCTTAACAAATGTATTCTTTCAGGAGAATCTTTTAACACAGTATTCACTGGATAGCATAGAAGGTGATACGGCTAATTTGTACCTCAACCTATCTAGAAATCAAATTGTATCATTGGAACCATCTTCCGAAAACTCAACTAGCCAAACATTTAAAGTGAAAACTCTTGATGTAAGTCACAATCACATATCCTTCCTGTCAGAATCATTTTTAACTACTGTTTCCGACAGTCTTATGTATTTGTTTTTGTCTCACAACAACTTAAGAAACATATCATTCCCTGCTCTTCCACGACTTCAGCTTCTTCAGTTATCACACAACAGGATTGAATACTTGGAACCGTTCTTTCTTCAGGCTTGTCTTTCTTTGCAGATCCTTATCATAGACCACAATGACATACTCGAAATTTCTGACGGCGTCTTTACGCATATGAAGAACTTACGAGTGTTAGATCTTAGCTACAATCAAATTTTCTCCCTCAGTGAAGGTGCGTTCGTTGGCACGAAGCTTGAGAGAGTAAATTTATCTCATAATGGATTAGTGAGGCCTCCCTTTCACAGCCTAGTAAGCGTACGAGAGACAATGAGGTACCTAGACTTATCACTAAACAAGATCGAATTTCTTCCAGCTGTTCGTTTTGATCACTTAAGCAAACTTCAAGCCTTGAATCTGTCTTCCAATCAAATATACTTCCTAGAGGATCACTGCTTTGCGGGCCTTCGTCAACTGTTGGAGCTTGACATGTCCCATAATCCAATGAGAAGTCTAGAAGAACTGCCACTGCGTCCGCTTGTGGCGCTTCAAGCGTTGCATATCAACAATATCAGTGTAAACAGCATTCCAGTCCTTCCTACACCGCGGCTGAGATCTCTGTTCCTTCAAAACAACCTTCTGTACAATATGACGAGACACACATTTCACAAAGTTCAAAACCTTCGACTCTTGGATGTGTCTGGAAATATGATTCAGGACGTGCCGTTTCATCTCTGGAAGTGTATGACTTCTCTGGTCACCCTGGACCTGTCTTACAATCCAATAGAAGTTCTTGGAATAAACAGTTTCGCTGGACTGGAGAAACTAAGGAATCTAGACATCCGTGGGCTGCAGTTACGGCGTTTAGATCCCAGAGCATTGCACCCACTTAGGTAATTAATGCTACTTTTATGTTTGTTTTTTTAAGTTGCATGAGCTTTTGCTTTATTGTTTTTCTTGATTCCTGTGATTTTAAGATGAAATTTTGTTTGTATTTACATTCGTTTTCAGCCTATGTTTTTTTTATTTTTTTCGGAAATGTCTTTCCGTTTCTCCGAAAAAGATCTAGAGCGGTATGTTGAAAATTTTCAGGAACTGATTTTGATTGGCCATATGACTTTTAAGAGGTATAAAAAGCGCATGCAAAAAGTTTCGTACCTCTTACAACACATATGACCCCACTCCTTCCTTTATTTAAAATATAGTACTACCAGGTACGTCTCAAGGAGGTGCGAAAGTGGGCTGGAGTCCCTGCGTCCACCCAGTCCAAGATGTGCCATTTTTCATTTTGTTTAACTTTAAAGTATAACCTGGACTTTTCCAAGTAATAACGAGTCTGATGTTTTTTGTCGTTTAGCACATTTCCCTCTAGGAAGTGCTTTGTTTACTTCTCTGTAAGAAGGTTATCAAAAGAGCATCCGCTATAGGCCATGAAAATTTCATTGTTCTCCACTCTTCAGATTTCTTTGTTTAAGCCGTTTTAGCACGTCTTTTGTAAAAAAGGTCGTACTTATGTTATCGGTTTGTCCGTCCCTCTGTAGACACGATATCTCTGCAACTAACAGTCCGATTTGAAAAATTCGTTTTGCAATAGGAAGCTTGAAATGTGCGAGTGATGACCCTTTATTTCGTTTTTTTAGCACGTCTTTTGTAAAAAAAAGATCGTGCTTAACTGCTTATGTTATCGGATTGCCCGTCGTTTGTCCGTCCGTCTGTAAACACAATATCTCTTCAACTAACAATCCGATTTGAAAAATTCTTTTTGCATTACGAAGCTTGAAATGTGCGAATGATGACCCTTTTTTTCGTTTGGTTTTTTTTTTTTACGATGCAAAATTTCGCCGCTAGAGGACGTAAATGCAGATGATATCGAATTCAAAATATATTGCGATCCATATATTGGCTTCTAAACATCCAATTCAAAAACTTCTTTTACTTTTCGATTCCATTCAATTCGAAGATTGTCTTAGGCATAGTCACTTTTTTCAATTTACGCATATATTCTCCGCTAGGGCGTAAAAGTAAATTGCTGTTCCCCAGATATCTCTGCTTCTAAAACTCCAACTTGAAAATGTTTCCTTCAGCGGATACAGCTCGTGATGGGAAGCATTCTGCATATAATTTCTAATTTTGGGTATAAATTGGTTTGGCCAACAGGGAGCGTAAGTGTTGGTTTTTGCTGCTAATGCAGCAAAATCTGAACTTCTAAAATCTCGATTGAAAAAATTCTTTCTTAGACCGATACTACTCACGTAGACAAACCTCTCCGAAATATTTTCTTCTTAAAATAATTCATGGTTTCTCCACCAAGGGGTGCAGATGTATGTATATCTTGTTTTTGTCAATGTCTCTGCTTCTAATGATTCGATTTGAAAAATGTCTTTTTTGTTGGGCAGAATTTCCGGTGCGATATGTTTCTAATATGATTTCAAAATTTTGAAATAATTAATTGACTTTCCGCTAGGGAGAGTAAAGGAAAATGAGGTTTTTCCGATATCTCTGCTTCTAAAACTCCGATTTGAAAAATTCTTGTAGCACCGGATATAGCTCCTGGTGTGAAATTGTTTTATTCTAATTTCTATTTTTTTTTTTTTTATAAAATATGGTTTGGCCACCACGGGGTGTAAGCGTTAAATTTTTGCTTCGTAGGTATTTGCAGCAAAATCTCAGCTTCTAAAAGCCCGATTAAAAAAATTCTTTCGTGGACCGATACCGCACCTGTCCATAAACATTTGACAATATTTTCATCTTAAAATAATGCACGTTTTCTCCACCAGAGGGCGTAAATGTCTATCTTTTTTCTGTCAATATCTCTGCCTCTGAAAATCGGATTTAAAAAATTCTTTCTTTGTTAGATAGCGCATCCGGTGTAAAATGTCTCTCATATAAGTTCAAAATTTTCAAGTAATGTACAGACTTTCCTCTAGGGGGCGTAAAGGTGAATTGCATTTTCCACAATATCTCTGCTTCTAAAACTCCGATTTGAAAAATTCTTTCTGCACCAGATACAGCTCCTGATAGGAAATTCTCAGCATATAATTTCTAATATTTGATAAAGAGTGGTTTGGCCACCAGGGGGCGTTAGAGTTAATTTCTGCGACGGATGTATTTACAGTAATATCTGAGTTCCTGAAAACTCGATTGAAAAAATTATTTCATGGACCGATACCGCTCACATCGAAAAACCTTTTGAAAATACTTTCTTTTTAAAATAAGGCATGTTTCTTCCGCGGGGGGGGGCGTAGATGCCTATCTTATATTTGTCGATATCGCTGCTTCTAAGAGCCCAATTTGAAAAATTATTTCTTTGTTTAACAGCGTTTCCGCTGCGAAATGTTTCTCATATAAATTCAAATTTTTCTTAACGAACAAGTCTGCCACCAGAGGGCGTAAGTTGACGTTTCCCTTTACAGCAACATCTGCGGGATTAAAAACCTGATTGCAAATGTTTTTTATTCGGTCAGATACTACTGTTTTCCATACAGGTTTCAGTGATTTTGAATAACTTTGGTAAATTTAATTCGCATCAGGGCGGATTCAAAAGACGTGCTCTTTACACCCGAAAATTCGGTGTCATCTTTCTTGTTCATGTTAATATGGCTAGGGACGAATATGGAAGATGGATAAGAATTCACTGAGAGAGGTTATTACTAATTACTCTGCTGTTTGTTAGTGCTATTAAGTATGAGATTCGAACACAAACTGGAGTCTAAAGCTCATGGGCGTATATAAAATTTCTTTTCGGAGACGGTCGATGAGAAATGGAAGGTTTTGAAATCCATCAGAACAAAATTAAAGTTAATGAAAAATAGAAGAAAAAATTAAAGCATTTTTTTCTAATGTAAGTTGATGCATTTTTATTAAATTAAGGCATTTTTTTTCTAATGTAAGTCTGATTTTTACCAAAAACTTTAAAAATGAACTCTTTCGGGGGACCCAAGACACTCTGGCCTCCTCTAAATACGTCCCTGCTAAAGCTATACCAGCACTATTAAGCCTGTCCCTTGGCAGTGAGGGAGCAACACGTGGCCGACGACTGCTTTGGAAGAGATGAGCGCAAGAGAAGGTTGCTGGCTTGAAGGAATGGAATTAAAGAGGGAGAAAGTATTGCGTCTGCGTGCTTTTACTTCCTCTCAATCCTAATCTACGAAAAACATGAAATTTTCGTTTAATCAGTCCGAACTACTGGTGCTGGTGTCAGTTTGTCATGTTTGTTATACGGTATGTAACTCTTCCGGTTTTACTATAATTTTATTAAAAATGGATGGACGAAACATTCACAAAAAAGGACTCCAAACTTTGGATTCCAAAAATTGCAAAAACTTCAAGACAGTTCCAAAATTAATGAGCATGTATTCAAGGAAGTGAGGATTGCGCAAATTCCTTTACATCCTGTAAAAACCACATTAAAAAGCATTTCTTTCAGTTTTTCATGAACAAAGTTGCTATCAGACTTGTTCTAGCAAAATAATGATCGTCCAACTGTCGCCCACCCTGATTTTGGAGCTTAGCGACGTCCCTGAGTACTACTACACAATAGCAAATTATGCCAGAGTGAAGACGAAGTTCAGAAAAACTGCTTGGGTACGTGGAGCGCAATTTGCAAACCTCTGTTGTACTGGTTGCAGCCAGATATCATACGAAATCGCGCATGAGGAGGAAGCATTAACTTATTACTTTGTTGAATGGACCGTAGGAAACGTAAAACTTCAGTTCATTGCTAAGTACGTTACATCTCTTCGCGATATAAAAGACTCTGTAGAAAAATAAAGTCAAGAAAGCTGAACATTGCTACTTTCCCAATTCATAACTTTATTCTGACTTAGTTTGAAATGAAAGCAGTAACTGTTTTGGTGTATAATAAACGCGCACTAAGTATATCTACTTTGTGTTATTTTCTTGTGGAGTTATTTTAAGCTGCTTTGCTGCCTTGTTGACATAATCCGCAATTATGAAAAGAGTGTATGCTGCCTTAACTCTTTATTCTTCTTACGATGTTGATTATGAAGTCTGATGTCTCCGGATCCTCTTGTACCGTTTGAGAACTGTATATTAACATTTTGAATGTGTATCAGTTGCGCAGAATTTTCTTTAAAGGTATAGCATGCATACATATATAAGCATTTTTAGCCTTGAAATTAGGAGTGGAGGGATGTTGTATATTTCGCTTTCACCATTAAAAACCTTAACAGTGTCGAACTTTTCTCTTTCGTGTCGTGGGATATGCTGCTGCATAGTGCTGCCCTCTCTTGATGATTATTCTTTTCATTCTCTATAAAAAAAGGTTTTTAATTTTTGCGTGTGTGTGTCTTTTAGATTCATGGTTTAATACTTGTACAGAACCTCGCGAACCGATTATTAAAATTACTGTGGTTCAGTCAGGGCGGATTGGGTCGACGAAACTATGCCGAGAATTTTGTTCTTGTGGTCCACTAGAGAAACGCGTAACCACAGTGGAACACCTCATAAACATGGCCATCTGAAGGGGTGGGCAAACGGAGCCGGTGCCCAGGGCCTCCACCTGAACTGGGGCCCCCAACACCCCAAAAGTCTTATCGGTTTACCAAAAGCCAAACTCTTTGACCACTCACCAGTACGTTTTTTTTTTTTTTTTTAATATTTAGAGAAAAGAAGAAACACCAATACAGAAAGTTGGAAGTTCTTTTGCTGTTTTTTTTAAACCTTGCTCGTAGCTTCGATTTCCCGAGAAGTCAGGAGAAAAGTTAGGTGTTAGGTTGGATCTTTTGGGACAAAATAAAAAACAAAGAAAGCCGACCTCCCGAGTGGGGGTGAGGCTTGAGCCTCGAGGCTCACGGACAAATCACATTTTTTCCTTTTAAACAGTCATTTGTTTTGTCCACACGAAGAAGTGCACGTATGTTGATCACTGGATTTGCCCACCTGGGCTACTTATATATACACTGAAGAGCAATTGAATTAGAGGCAGCTGGCGTTATGCAAATGTGGCGCTGTGGGCGGCCCTGTAAACGGAAACGACATAACGTATGCAGCGATCCGACAATATAAGAAGTGATGCGACGGGAATCAGTAAGAGTCGGACAGAGTATGGGTAAGACGAAGGATCTAAGCGCATTTGATCGTGGGAAAATTGTCGGAGCCCGACGAATGGGTCATTTCATCTCGGAAGTCGTGCACGCACTGGGATTTTCACGAGTCACTGTGTCACGGGTGCACCGTGTGTACATCGAATCCGGTAAAACCATCCCTGCAACGGCCAACTGCCGTGGACAACAGCGTGTGAATGAGTGGGGTCATTGTCGGCTAGCTCGCATTGTAACAGCGGATAGACGGGCCACAGTGCAATAAATCACTCGGCAATTTAACGCTGGTGCACAAAAACGTGTAAGTAGCCACACCATCCAGAACCATCTCCTCGCTATGGGGTACAGAATCCATCGTCCCACGAGGGTACCGCTGCTGACCGCACATCGCAGGGTGCAAATATTAGCATGGGCGTGGAAACATCGCCACTGGACCCTAGACATGTAGAAAAATGTTGCCTGGACTGATGAGTCGAGATTCACGTTGGTACATACGGATGGAAGGATACGCGTACGGCGCAAACCACATGAAGCGATGGATCCTTCTTGCCAGCAGGGTACTCTTCAAACTGGTGGGGATGGCATTCTCGTCTGGGGACTGTTTACTTGAACTGAAATGGGTCCCCTGGTACATGTGACATCGTCCCTCACAGGTCAACGTTACTGGGATATCCTGGACGACCATTTGCTCCCGTTTGTGCGTCTTCAGCATCCCACTGGGGACTTCATCCTGCAACAAAACAATGCACGGTGCCATCGCTCCCGAATTGTATCCGAATGGTTGGATGAGCAGTCCACCGATGTGACCTCGCTTCCTTGGCCAGTTGGGTAACCTGACCTCAATCCCATCGAGCACATCTGGAATGCCATCGAGAGAGATGTTCGAGGCTCTGACCCCCTCCATCAAATCTTCGTGAACGGTGGGAGCTTCTTCAGGGGTAGTGGATCCGTATGGCTTCCCAACGCTACCGGTGTCTTGTCGGGTCCATGCCGAGACGAATCGCCGCCGTCATCAGGGCGAAAGGTGGTGCTACACGTTACTAGACAGGTATCTCTAATTCAATTGCTCTTCAGGGTAAATCCTTTCAATCGTTGCTGTTTAAACAAATAACAATGACGGGGGCCGCACATCAGCATTTTTGTCGGGTGAGTCATATTGTCTTGAAACGGAGCGAGTTGGTTCATTTTTTTACGCTTTCCAACCGTATATTGAAGAAACGTATATGCCCCAGCTTTGTCCGTCCGTCTGTCCGCACGATAACTGCTGTAAAAATTGTTCGATTTTGATGAAATTTTAGTATGTGGTAGGGGACCACCTTGGAACAAACCCTATTGAAAATGGGACAAATGGGGTCAAAGGTCACGACTTAGGAGCAGGATCCATTCCATTGCACTTATGCATCACAACTTGCGTAAATATGGTTCGATTTCAATGAAATTTTACTATGTGGTAGGGGACCGCCTGGAGACGAACCCTGTTCAAAATGGGTGAATTGGAGTCAAAGGCCAGGACATAAGAGCGGGATGCATTCCATTGCCTTTATGCGTCATAACATGCATAAAAATTGTTCGATTTCGATGAAATTCCAGTATGTGGTAGGGGACAACCTGGGGACGAACTCTATTGAAAATGGGGGAAGTGGGGTCAAAGGTCAGGACATAGGATTGCGATCCATTCCATCGCCCTTATCCCATATTATTAAGGTGGACGTCAAGTAATTTTGCTTCCTATACTTCCAATGGAAAAACTTTTGTACACATTTCCTTCACAATTAATGTGTTCCCAAGGATGAAAATTTGAACATCGATTGAAATAACTTCTTATTATAACTTGTAATACTTAATATTTTCTAAAACATAACCATAATTATATTAAAAAACCATAACGTTTCCTTTGGTGGTGTTGAAACCAGAAAAAAGATGTCGTGACCTGTACTTTGATGACGTCAGTAGACAAACAAATGTTGGATTGCATAATTTTGGTTATGTTTTAGAAAATATTAAGTATTGCAAGTTATAAAATGAAGATATTTTAATCGATGTTCAAATTTTCATCCTTGCGAACGCATTAATTGGGAAGAAAATGTGTACAGAAATTTTTCCATTCGAAGTACAGGAAGCAAAATTACTTGACGTTCGCCTTAAAAGAGCAATTCTTGTATGTATGTAAATTTTATTTTGAAAACTGCTCTAAGGAATTTGATGAAAGTCGTTAACCTACCGTTTTCTGGTACTAGAAACTGATTTAGCTTGATCTCGACTTTAGGAAAATTCGTTTAGTGGGTTAATAACCACCCCGAATCACCACGTTTTTAGTGTAATGTCATGGCGTCGTCCCATTAGATGTTGAGGCGTGGTATCCTATTAAAGTTTTATGACGTCACACTCTTGCGAGCAGATGGTCGCGATTCCCATCTGCCTCATTACGTCACGCGTTGGGCGTATGTTCGTTCGCACGATAACACGCGTAAAAATCGTTCGATTTCGATGAAATTTTATTATGTGGTAGAGGAACACCTGGGAAGGAACCCTATTGAAAGTAACGAAATGGGGTCAAAGGTCAGGACATAGGAGAGAGATCCATTACACTGCTGTTATGCGCCATAACTAACGTAAGAAAGGTTCGATTTCGATGAAATTTCAGTATGTGGTAGGAGACCACCTGGGGACAAACCATATTGAAAATGGGCGAAATGGGGTCAAAGGTCAGGACGTAGGAGCGGAATAACTTCCATCGCTATTATGCGTCATAACTTACGTAAAAATGCTTCGATTTAGATGAAATGTTAGTATGTTGTAGGGGACTGCCTGGGGACGAATCCTATTCAAAATGGGCGAAATGGGGTTAAAGGTTAGAACACGGGAGCGGGATCTATTCCAAATCCCTTATGCATCATAACTTACGTAAAAAGGCTGCGATTGCGACAAAACTTTATCAGGTTATTTCGCAGATATACTGAACCGGTTCTGTTGAATATCATCGAAATGGGATCAAAGGTCAGGGCACAGGACCGAGATTTATTCCACAGCCATTATCCTCATAACTTGAGTAATGATTTCTGGTATGTTGGAAAATGTATTATAATCAAAGCATTGCATGATTTTACTAACTTGTTTACGCTTTCCAACGTTAGGTTGAAGAAGCGTGTATGCTCCTGCTTTGTCCGTCCGTCTGCCCATCCATACGATAACTCGCGTAAATATGGTTCGATTTCGATGAAACTTTAGTATGTGGTAGGCGACCACCTGGGGACAAATCCTATTGAAAATGGGCGAAATGGGGTCAAAGATCAGGGCATAGGAGCGGGATTCATTGCATCGCCCTTATGCGTCATAATTTACTTAAAAATGCTTCGATTGCGGCAAAACTTCATCATGATGTTTCGGAGATGCACTGAACCGGTTCTATTTAATATCATCGAAAGGGGGCACAGGAGCGAGATTTATTCCACAGCCATTATCCTCATAACTTGAATAAAAATGCTTCTATTGCGACAAAACTTTAGTATGTTGTTCCGGAGGTATACTGAACCGGTTCTGTTTAATATAATCGAAAGGGAGTCAAAGGTCAGGACACAGGAGCGATATATATTCCCCAGCCCTTATCCTCATAACTTGAGAAATAACTTGAGTAATTATTTCTGGTATTTTGGAAAGCTTATCATAATCAATGCATTGCATGATTTTACTAACTTGTTTAAGCCTACCCTTTAGTTTGACTCATGAAGTACCATTTTGATCCATAAACCAGTACCAGTAAATCGCTGTTTCTTTCAAGATAAATGAGGATGGGACACGGATTTTCGGGACATCTTTGTTGGAGGATCGTTTTGTTATATATATCTGTGCGTGGATAAGGCTGTGGGGATGATGGATCATTAAAATTGTTAGACTAGTGCCTCCAAGTTTACAAAAGGATGATGGGGCCTGGCAATGTCGCTTTGAATACAACTTTGATTATTTATAACAGCGTACTTGGTCGGCGGCAAATTTTTCAGTGAAGTAGAAAACATTTTGCTTTGACATTTTATAGCAAACTCCCAACAGATGGATAGAAGGAAGCGATTTTTTAAAGACAATGTTTTAGATAGGTAACATAAAGCTGAAAGTAAGTTAAACGATTCTTATTCATAAGTACAAAAATACTTATTCCTTCTTCCCAAACAATCCAGACAAGGAGCATCCGAGAAATAGAAGGCCATTTCTAAAGTGGTCCACTGGGAAATATCCCGGTTTCCCGGCGGACCAATCAGCCCATGGTTCGGTGCACGGCCGGAGCAATATTTTCTTATGTGGGGGGAGAGGGGGTTGAAATGACAACACCTTCTAGTTTAAACGTGTCCTACTTCCACTCAAATAGTCAAATAGTACTCAGGTTTCAGTTTCTCATACCTCCGTTATCAGAAAATGTACAGTTTATGATCGTTCAAAAATAGCCCTCCGGTTTCGGGCAATTTTACTAAAATGTGAAAACTAGGGAAATATCCAGGAGTCAAGTAAAACGTAAAACAGTTATGTGAACGCCTACAACACAGCACTACTCAAAAATGCACAATGGGA
Source organism: Macrothele yani (assembly GCA_039090855.1). Classification (NCBI taxonomy): domain Eukaryota; kingdom Metazoa; phylum Arthropoda; class Arachnida; order Araneae; family Macrothelidae; genus Macrothele; species Macrothele yani. Next base: position 100,645,301 of record CM077002.1, on the reverse strand, counting down.
AAAGAACCAGCACAGAACGAATGAGTATCAGACAGTGAATGATGGTTAAGCGCTCACTGAAAGTTTCTGCAACAGAGCACAGTTGATAATAAGCTCTTCATCTTTATGGTACATACGGAAATAGTGGCGTCGCCATCCGCTAGGAGCTGCGTGGGCTATTAGGGAGGCTATATGATGGAAGGGGCGGCACAAATTTCGAAGTGTTTTGGCAGAAATTTTGACAAAAAATTCGGCTCATGTGCATTTTTTTTTCTTTTTGATTGAAGGTTTAACGACCACCGTGAGCAACTCAATGGGCTATAAGCAGTCACTCGTCCCTAATTTAGGGTCACTGGTTCCAGGGAAGATGCATGCTTCACGGGATTCGAACCCAGACCCTTCACGGACGAATGATCATAAGCCAGTGTTTAGACCACTGCGCCACCGGGGCGGGGTGGCCATGTGCATTTTACCCTACGCTGATAATGTTATCCCTAGCAAAAAAAAAAAAAAAACTCAAGTGAATACTGTACGTAGTATTAATATTTATTCAACGTTTGTAGTATGAGAAACATGGATACGAACCTTTGCGGCAAGTTACTATTTCTTCGCAATTTTAGCTTACTTAGGTCGCTTTTTTTTTCTTTCATAAGCCCGTTCATAAATTTTAGTTTATAACCTGACAAGAATCTCTCTCTCTCTCTCTCTCTCTCTCTCTCTCTCTCTCTCTTCGTTTAAAACTATAATTATAAAAAAGGTGTGTTTCTACTACTCTCCCAGAAATTCGTTCTCCTCCATGTACTTTGATGACGTTTGTAGACAAAAGTGCAATAAATTTAACCAAGAATTCATTTTATATTACCAACAAAGAGATTAGAGAAATTATGGAACAAAATCACAAATAATAAAATTGGATAGTTATTTATTAAAAAAAAAAGAATAAAAAAAAGAATCCAGACCCGGACCCTGCAAGCTTACGGGCTGCTGCAACAATTTGTCCCTGCTTCACTCCCGTCTCGTTGGGCCTGACCTTGGTCAGTTGCACAGAACACTGTAAGCGGCAAACTAAAGTCTTAAAGAAAGAATGTACCGGTGTATAACTTTGTTTTTCAATAATTTTATTCACTCGCTGTGCACTTAATTTTTCTTTTTTACCGCCCTTACAGCATAAATTTGGTCAACTATTATGATAGTATAATACGATCATTCTGAAAGAGCAACTGCTCTCCCGGTAACTACGATCCTGGATCAGTGGAACCGTTTATCAAATTCTACCCATAGATGGAATAGTTTAGTACTAATTTTTCTTCATTTTTTCTCCCTTTTACATTTTTTACGTAGTTTCATCTGCCCGCAATATCAATATTCTGTTTCGGTAATCCAAGGCGACAGAAAACGCTTGAAATAGAATCAGTTTTTCGAAAGTAAGAGAAGGACCGTTCACTTACCGTTCGGTGAAATAACCTCAGTAATTTTCATTTTGAATTCGACGAAATTTGAGTGTTTCCTCTGCAACCATTACCAGATGATCAAGTTTGTTGAAAACGAATGAAATCGGCAGTTTCCATTGTCGTCAGTCATAATTTACCGTAGGTTAATTAAAAGATCTTTGAGGTGCTCGCGTTTACCCTGGCAAACAAACTGGCGTGTTCGAAGTTGTTTAATACTAAATACATCATCTTATTGTCCTTCCTTTCTATTATTAGTATTCAGTATATAACGCACCATATACCTTAGTGAATTGTTTTGCTTAGATCAGCAAACGTGACTTGAACTCCATCTTCACTGCAATCATCCATGTTGCACTCAATAAGAACCAGTTGCTATCAGCTTACCATATATCACCCATGGCTATGAGAAACCTGTACTGCTCTTACCATATATCACCCATGGCTATGAGAAACCTGTACTGCTCTATTATTGTTAGCATGCGGAATTTTTTATGACCCCAGCGCCTCGTATATCATTAACTTCGTTATGTTCGACAGTACGTGTAATTTCGTCCCAAAGGGATTAAGCTTGATTTTAAAGATATAATGCACCTAAGAATTTTTAATTTCTGGTTCCTGTTTGGATGCGCTCCTGATACTTTTTTTCTAAAACTAGGGGCTGCGCCTCTAGGCTCGCTACGCTCGTTTCCAGAGTAGTACTCGGGCCCTGCAGCCCGATCTCCAAGTATATCACATGAAATAAAAACTGGAAAATTCATATAAATTTCCATTTTTATTGCATGTCTAAGCAAATAAGGCTTGTTATTCCGAAATTTCAGAGGTTTTTTTACTGTCGTTAATTTTTTGGAAGGTCGGACTTTTATCGTTTGAACTTATAGCACTTATTAAATTTACTACTAAAGAAAACAAAAGCGGTCCAAAAAGCATTTTCGTAAACCGTAAATCGTTATGCTAAACCGTTAAGGTGAACGTCAAGTGATTTTGCTTCCTATACTTCCAATGGAAAAAATTTTGTATACCTTTCCTTCCCAATTATTGTGTTCCAAGGATGAAAATTTGAAAATCGATTAAAATAACTTCATATTATAACTTGGAAGACTTAATATTTTCTAAAACATAACCATAATTATATAAAAAATCAATAACTTTTCCTTTGGTGGTGTTGGAACCAGAAAAAAGATGGCGCGATCTGTACTTTGATGACGTTAGTAGACAAACAACTATTGCATTGCATAACTATGGTTATGTTTTAGAAAATATTAAGTATTCCAAGTTATAAAATGAAGCTACTTTAATCGATGTTCATATTTTCATCCTTGGGAACGCACTAATTGTCCAGAAAAAAGATGGCGTGACCTGTACTTTGATGACGTCAGTAGACAAACAAATGTTGGATTGCATACTTATTTTTATGTTTTAGAAAATATTAAGTATTCCAAGTTATAAAATGAAGTATATTTTAAACCGATTTTAAAATTTTCATCCTTGGGAAAGCATTAATTATGAAGAAAATGTGTAAAGAAGTTTTTCCATTGGAAGTATTGGAAGCAAAATTACTTGACGTCCACCTTAAACAACTGAGATAGCTTTACCAACAAAACATATGCATAACAAATTGTCTGCGTCACCATGGCAGCAGGTCACATAACCAGAACGTTCCTCTGCGGTTATCGTGAAGACAGATAAGCCGTTTGTTTCTTTCCTTTGCGTCTTTAAAAAATGCTTAAAAATCAGAAAATGACTTTTTCTTTATTTTATTTTTTTTTTGTAAAAAAAGGATATCCGTTTTTTTAAATGGATCCCGTCGCGAAATAGAGAATTTTGTGAAATTTAGAAATTTAATTTCTCGTAAACTAAAACGAAATTCAAAAAAAGGGCGACGAGGTGCAAACATTCGGTCATGGTGCTACATGCCTACAAAGTTTCGTGATTCTGTTGCTGTTAGTGTGTCCGGAATGCGACCTGATAGCACTTTTTTGCATACCTTAACTTTGAAATACAATAGCTCTTGAAGTATCGTTAGAATCGAGAAACGGTTTATTTCAGCGTATATTCCAAGCAATTCTCTACAAACGATGTAAGTTTTATATTTTTGTGTTCCATACGTTTTGCGCTGCGAGCTAGAAAAGCAAGAGTGTCGTGAAATTTCTAAAACAGCGGCAATTCCTTTTTTTTTAGAATAGAGACAAGTGAAAGATTTTCGAATTTTCAAATTTACTTGGAAACCCTGTAGTTTGCGTATATATGTATCAGGAAGAATTTTTCTTTTTTTTTCACAGGCTAACAGAAAAAGAGAAGGGCAACGCATGATTAGGCACAAACAGGATCTGAGGGTCTAAAGAAACAAACGAGCATCGTAATTCAATTTTTCTTTTCATTTCTTTTTTTACATAGATCACTTTTTGTTACCTTCAAGTATTTAGAGAAACGCCAATGGGAAAACATCTTGTTTTAAAACATCAAAAAATCTAAGATATTACAAACATCAGTTTTAATGGCCTTAGAAATATTTTGCGCAAGACAAACCTGAAATGTCAGATATTATTCGATCATTTAACATTACACTGCTTTCAGTGAAGCTACCTCCGACAGATATCTGCATAAATTTGTCTTTTTTCGTAAAAACTGAAACACTTTCAACCTATGAATGCATCGTGTCGTGGTTACATCATTACAAATAGATCCAAAAAGATTTAGGTCGAAAATGTGATGCGCGTGTGGGATTAACTAGAGTTTAAAAAATCGAGGGAGTGGAAAGATTCGGCTTATTCGAATCGTTTCAAAAATAATGACGCATTTGCATAACATGAACTCTGAACTTCAAAATAAGGCACTACTGTTATCTGAAAGAAATGTCACAGAAAATCAACCGAAAAATAACTTTTTCTTTTCTACAAAGCACACCTAAAGACTAATAGATTAATTACAAAGAAACTATTTTTAGGTGTCATTTTAGCTGTCTAATTTAAAAGTGCTAGCACAGTAGGAAATATTTCCCCGTTGTCACCTGCAGTGAAAATGTGTGAAATTATACGCATTCAATTTTTTATTTGAGGTCAAGCACTGATCTGAAATGCACATTTCAAAATAGGACGGACTACATCAAAAGAACCAACTTTCAGCTGATATATAACACCAAAGAGGAAAATGCATTCGTAATTCAATTAGAAAAATCTGTTTACATTAAAACACTGCGCTCAGTGAATGGTTTTTTTGTAGAATATCAGCATAATTTTAAAATTTATGAGTATTTACTCATTCGTGGTGAGCTTTCCACGACAACAATCTGTGTAAATGTGGAAAAGTAGACGACGACTTTTCGGAGAACGAAATTTGACTGTTAAAATGCTTATGTGTGTACACAGATGGTGAAGCGCCCATGACTGAACAGATTTCTGGATTCAAAGCAGAAGTCAAACAAGAAAGATGACACCGAATTTTCGGGTGTAATAAGCACGTCTTTTGAATCCGTTCTGACGCAAGTTAAATTTATCAAAGCTACTCAAAGGCAATGGAACCGGTATGGAAAACAATAGTATCTGACGGAAGAAAGAAGTTTTTCAATCGGGTCTTTAATCCCTTAGATATTGGTGTAAACGGAATCTTGAGCTTACGAACTCTTAGAAACAGAGTTATCGACAAAAATAAGATGTGACTTTACGTCCCCTGGTGGGAAAACCATGCAATATTTTAGGAAGAAAGTATTCTCAAAAGGTTTATACATATGAGCGGTATCGGTCCAAGAAAAAGAAATTTAGTCGAGTTTTCAGAAGCCCAGATTTTCCTACAAATACATCAGAAGCAGAATTTTTTTTTTCATTTCATTTCATTTTATTATTTCTGCTGTTACAGGTTATTGAATAATGATAACAATTATTGACAGTTATAAAATAACAGTAAGGAAGCTCCGAAGCTCCAGGAAAAGGTCTCATTGAGTCCTGTCTAGCCCGGAGCTCCCTGAAGGAAATTTACAAGTCAAGTACAGCAATGTACACCACCAGCCATTAGTATAACTCTTTCTCCCCCCCCCCCCCTGTTATTCCCTTAACAAGTTAGCTTAATAGGTATGCTTTTAATTTTTTCTTAGAAAGATTAAAGTTATTAATCAATGTCAGTTCTCTGGGCAATGAATTCCAAAACGCCGGCCCACAATAATTTAAACTTTGTTTCATAGTTAAAGTTTCAGGGAGCACTGCTATAAGTGCCTGTTGATTTCTTGTATTATATTGTAGATATTTTAATTAATTCCTGCTATTAGCACTTATGACCCCTGGTGGCCAAACCATTCTTTACAAAACATTAGAATATGTGAAAAATATTTTCCATCAGGTCTTGTATGCGATACAGAAAGAATTTTTCAAATCGGAGTTTTAGGACCAGAAAACGCAATTTACCTTTATGCGCCCAAGCGGAAAGTCTTAAATGATTTACGTGAAAATTTTGAATTTATAGGAAAAACATTTCGCATCGGAAACACTATCCAACAACGAAAGAATTTTTAAAATTGGACTTTTAGAAGTATAGATATCGACAAAAATAAGATATACATCTACGCCCCCTGGCGTAGAAACCATGCATTATTTCAAGAAGAAAGTGTTCCTAAAAGTTTTGTCGACATTAGTAGCATCGGTCAACAAAACCTTTTTTTTTCAATCGAGATTTTAGAAGCTCATATTTTGCTACAAATACATCAGAAGCGGAAATTAAGACTTACGCCACCTGGTGGCCATACCATTTTTTTACAAAAACTAGAAATTATGTGCAAACGATTTCCCATCAGGAGCTGTATCCGGTGCAGAAGGAATTTTTCAAATCGGAGGTTTAGAAGCAGAGAAATAGTGGGAAACGCAATTTACCTTTACGCCCCCTAGCGGAAAGTCTATGAATTACTTGAAAATTTTGAATTTATAGGAAAAACATGTCGCACTAGAAACACTATCCAACAAAGAAGGATTTTTTTAAATCAGACTGTTAGAAGTCGAGATATTGACAAAAATGAGATAAACGTCTACGCCCCCTGGCGCAGAAACCGTGCACTATTTTAAGAAGAAAATGTTTCTAAAAGGTTTGTCGACACGAGTAGTATCGGTCTACAAACGACGTTTATTTCAATCGAGAATTTAGAAGCTCATATTTTGCTGCAAATACATCAGAAGCGGAAATTAAGGTTTACGCCCCTTAATGGCCAAACCATTTTTTTTTACAAAAATTAGAAATTATATGCAAACGATTTCCCATCAGGAGCTGTATCCGGTGCGGAAATAATTTTTCAAATCGGAGATTTAGAAGCAGAGATATAAGGAGAAACGCAATTTAGCTTTACGCCCCCTAGCGGAAAGTCTATGAATTACTTGAAAACTTTGAAATTATATGAAGCACTTGTCATACTGGAAACACTATCCAACAAAAAAATAATTTTTCAAATTGGACTCCTAGAAGTAGATATATTGGCAAAAATAAGATATACATCTACGCCCCCTGGCGGAGAAACTGTGTAGTATTTTAGGAAGAAAATATTCCTAAAAGATTTGTCGACATTAGTAGTATCGGTCTACAAACGACGTTTTTTTTCAATCGAGAATTTAGAAGCTCATATTTTGCCGCAAATGCATCAGAAGCGGAAATTAAGATTTACGACCAATGGTGGCCAAACCATATCTTTACAAAAATTAGAAATTATGTGCAAACGATTTCCCATCAAGAGGTGTATCCGGTACAGAAAGAATTTTTCAAATCTGAGATTTAGAAGCAGAGATATAGGGCGAAACGCAATTTACCTTTACGCCCCTAGCGGAAAGTTTATGAACTACTTGAAAATTTTGAAATTATATGAAAAACATGTCACACGGAAAACCCTATCCAACAAAGAAGGAATTTTTCAAATTGGACTCCTAGAAGTAGATATATTGGCAAAAATAAGATATACATCTACGCCCCTGGCGGAGAAACTGTGTAATATTTTAGGAAAAAATATTCCGAAAAGGTTTATCGATGTGAGTGGCATCAGTCCAGGAAAGAATATTTTCAATCGATATTTTAGAAGCTCTGATTTTATGGCAAATACATCAGAAGCAAAAATTAACCCTTACGCCCCCTGGTGGCCAAAGTATTCTTTACCAAAAATTCGAAATTATATGCAAAAGATTTTTCATTAGGAGATGTATCCGCTGGAAAAAGATTTTTCAAATCGGAGTTTTAGGAGAAGAGTTATCGGAAAAAATGTAATTTACTTTTACGCCCCTTACCGGAAAATCTATGCGTAATCTGAAAAGGAAACTATATCTAAAACACTCTTCGACATAAGTGGAATCGAAAGATAAAAGAATGTTTTCAATCGGATGTTTAGAAGCAAATATGTGGATTAAAACGTAATTTGGAATTCAACTTCATTTGCATCTACGCCCCCTAGCGGCAAAATTGTACATCGTAAAAAAAAAAACGAAATAAGGGATCATCATTGGCATATTTCAAGCTTCCGAATGCAAAAAGAATTTTTCAAATCGAACTAATAGTTGCAGAGATACCGTGGGTACAGACGGACGGACGTACGGACGGACAAACCGATAACAGAAGCACGATCTTTTTTTTACAAAAGACGTGCTAAAAAGGATACCTAGATGAGAGTTTCTTGTTCTCTCCGTATTGTATGCGGAAAACTTTGTAAAACTGATAGTGTAATACACAATGGGTGTGGAATGAAACTGTTGCAATCAGTTTCATGAAAAGTCTTTCAGTTACTTTGAAACCATTTAGTGCTTATATACTATACTGCTGGCCACCCAAAATGCAACACCAAGAAGGACACGAGATAGCAAAGCTAGATTTACTGGACACATAACAACAGAAACAAAGATGAAACGATTAAGCTTACAGGCCCGTGCGACTTGCGGAACACGCAGACATCAATAGTTCGCGTGGCCCCCGTGGCTGGCAATAACGGCCGCTACACGACGGCCGCGACATCGAACGAAAGAGGCTTTGGATGTGGACTTGGGGTATGTCGGTCCAGGCTGCTTCCACACGTTGCCACAGTTCATCAGGCGTAGCCGCGGGTGGTGCTTGCCGGGCCACTCGGTTGCCGATCAGCGACCAGACGTGTTCGATGGGCGACATATCGGGTGAACAGGCGGGCCACGGCAGCAGTGACACCTGGTGGGCGGTGAAGAATTGTTGCACGATGCGTGCCACGTGCGGGCGCTTATTGTCCTGTTGAAACGTGGCGGCTGGCAGGTCCTGCTGGTAAGGGAGGACTACAGGCTCCAAAACGTCGGAGATGTAGCGGTGGTTGTTGAGTGTACCGGCGATGCATACCAGAGGGGTGCGGGTGTCATATCCAATTGCGCCCCAAACCATAACACCAGACGACGGACCGGAATGGCGATGCATAATACAAGCGTCATACAGTCTCTCGCGGCGGTGCTGCCACGCGCGGATCCGACCGTCGTGGTGCTGCAGGTAGAAGCGGGTTTCGTCGGAGAAGACAAGGTTGTGCCATTCCGTAGTCCAGGTGCGGCGTTCAACGGCCCACTGCCGCCGCAATCGCCGGTGGTGTAACGTCAATGGTAATCGGAGCAATGGGCGCCGTGCGAAAAGTTCCCGCTCCTGCAGACGAAATCGAACGCTACGTGCTGACACGGGTTGTTGCGCAACACACCCTAATTCCTGTGCTAACGTTCGTGATGTGGCGGTGCGAGCCGTCAATTGCCGCTGCACAACGTGCCGGTCCTCTCGTTCGTGTGTTGTGCCGCGGCTGCGGCAATAGCTCACGTCGGACCGTCCGTCTCTCCTGCACCCACCGAATCCATACTCGCCTCCCTGTGGCTGGATGTTGTCCTCCATGGGCACCGATGTCTCGGTACGATAAACCGCTGTCGCGATAAGCCACTATTCGTCCTCTGTCGAATTCCGAAACGTGCTGGAATGACTTCCGTATTCTGCGACGAGGCATCAGGAAGCTTTCTACGCGTACGTCCGGCAGCACAACACACTTCCACTCCACAACGCCAACCTCTACTCTGAACAGATGGAAAGGATGTATGCCATTTTGAAGGAGAAGTACCTGACACTGGTGAACAGAAAGCGCAAACTCTTACAGCAGGACAACGCTCGGCCTCATACCGCGCGAGCAACCCAGACAAATCTCCAGGAACTTGAGGACATCGAACTGATGCCACACCCAGCATATAGTCCGGACCTTGCCCCGTCGGATTATTACCTGTTCCGGTCCACGGCCCACTTCCTTCGTGGGAGGCACTTCAACAAACAGGAGGAGGTGGCAGCTGGGGTGAAGGAGTTCTTCGCCTCGAAGGACAAGAACTAGTACCGCCGCGGAATCGAAGAACTGACAGACAGATGGCTAAAGACGGTGCAGATAAGATCATTTGTAGAGGATTTTAGGAAGGGAGTATCTGACCCTAGGACTTAAACAACCCTTAGAAATAGGAAGCTCAGAGATTTGGGCTAGAGTGCCCGATAGGAAAGTGACACGGAAGCGAGGTAGAAAGGGTGTGAAAGACGCCCTTATTTGTTACCAGGGGCCAGTACCCAGAGTCCGACGGCTTAACGTGCCTATCCGACGCTCGGCGGTTATTTAGTGGTTCGCGCGTTCGCACCTGCCGAGGATCGAACCTGAACTTCCTACGTGGCAGTAACCAATGTTGACAACTAGGCCATCCGCGGCCCCTAAAGACGGTACAACACGACGACCTATACTTTAAATGCTACTCAGCTCTCATCATGAAGGTACGTATGAAGACATAAAGTGATCCAAATATTGCAAAACTTTCGACTCACCATCTGTATAATATCGAGTGCTTCTTGTGAAAGAGGAATACATTAAATTAAAATATCGGGTTATTCGAAGTGAAGAATTTAATTTTTATTCCTTTTAATTTGCTGTATGCTGGCCGAGTGGTACGAAGCTCTGGATTCTAATCAATTGGCCAAGATTGCATCGGGTTCGAATCACGGGTGAGACATAAACGGTGTACTTGTCTTTTGGCACATTGACTGCCTCCCATGTCTGGAATCAGTTGCCCTAAATTAGGGACGAGCAACAGCTTATAGCCTACTGAGTTGCTCACGGCTGGCGTTAACCTCCCAGACAAACACAAAATATTCCCTTTACCAGTAACATAACAACCTGTGCTGCGCAGAGGGAGTCATTCTTTGTTTTAAACACTGACGATCCAGTACTGAATGAATCTTTTCGCCTGGTTTTCTAAATTCACCAGATATTTGAAATTTTAATTTTTTCAAAGCAAGCATTTATTTTTGCATTTTTTGAAACCATTTTCCAGACATGGGAGGCAGTTACAATGACTATATGCGTAGAAAGGACATCAAAGAGAGAAATCAAAGGTTTAACATATGCATGAAAATCATGCGCATTCCTGAAAGAAAATAACTGCTTTTTATTTTCCAGCGAGCTCTTTTCTTTGCTTCCAAATCGCCCCAAGCGGCTGAGGAAATAGATTGATAGATAGTCTAAAAGCTAAAGGAAAACCTATTAACAGATCAGCACGCTCCCCTAAAGTAAATGAGGTACTTAAAAAGCAATCTGTTTTCTAAAGATTTGATTCTTATTAATAAAAATAAATAATCTTCTTTGTTTTGCTTTTAAACGCTTCTGCCATTTTCTGGCAATTTGCTTAGCCCTATTACTGTATTTTTTATCGTAGTTTACTTGAAAGGAAAAAAAGGAGTTTCTTAAAACTCGAAGCGCGACGTCTTTTTCGATACCCTTTTTTTTTTATTATTTGTAAAATGAATTGCCGAAGTCCAATGAAGTGAAAATTGCTTAATAAAGAACTTAAAATTCCCAATGCTTTGATCTTGGTGTGATGAATTATCCAAAGTTAAGAAAACAGATCCGTTCTGAAAAAAATAAAATAAAAGAGAAAAGAAATGAAATTCATATTAAGTATTTTTTGCTCTTTTTATGACGTTACATGGCTACAAAAGGCAAGTTCCACTAAATATTTCGAAGTAAGTGAAAAACAGTGTAACTTAAGTCCGCCTACTTTTTTTTTAGATACAACTGCTTTACGATTTTGAGCAACCGTAAAATGATAATCTCGGAGGTCAGCCCATGATTTACTGGTATTGCGTAGTTTCAAAGCGAAATCATTGTTAGCAGATTACCAAAGTAGTTATTCTTAAAAATAAAAGTAAATTAAGCAACTTCGGAATGTCTTTGTGTTATATGCTGTCCGTTTGAAATACAAACTGTCCCCAACAAATTTCCAAGGGAAATCAAACCAATGTATTGAATAAACTCCTGTTCTGATTCGATTTTAGTAATATTTAATTTAACATAAAGAACTACACTGAGTTAGCTTTGCAAAGGAACACCTACCTAATAACTCATTGATCCACCTTTCTCTGCAGATCAGATTAGGTGTAGAGGATTTTAGGAAGGGAGTGTCTGACCCCAGGTCTTAAACAACCCTTAGAAATAGGAAGCTAGGAGATTTGGGCTAGACTGCCTGACAGGAAAGTGACACGGAAGCGAAGTAGAAAGGGGGAGGAAGACGCCCTTATTTATTACCGAAGGGCCAGTACCTGGGTCCGACGGCTTAACGTGCGCGGCGGATATTTAGCGGATCGAGCGTTCGTATCTGCCTGGGATCGAACCTGAGGTCTTCTCCATGGTAGTCACGAACGTTGCCCACTAGGCCACCCGCGGCCCTACCTTTCTCTGCACTCACGGCTCGTAGATGCCTAGGAAAAGATTCCAAAAGGTGTCGAACATCCTCCATGCATAGTTTACCAATGTCGGCTGCAGTAGTTTCGTGAGTCTACACTTATTCCATGGATGAGGATCAGCAGTTCTCACACCCCGTTCTAGCATATCCCACAAATGTTCAGTTGGGTTACAGTCAGGGAAATTTGGGGGCCAAGGCAATGCAGCGAATTCGTTGTCGTGTTCCTCCAGCCACTCAGTAGTTGTACGAGACCGATGACACGGTACGTTGTCCTGTTAAAAGATGGCAGTGTGGTCTTGGTAAACCTCCTGCAGATATGGATGAAGATGATTGGATAACAGGTCCCTGTAGCGTCCACCATTCAGTGTTATTGGGATGATAACCAACGGACCTAGGGCTTACCAGGAAAAAGCTTCCCACACCAGTATCCCATCGGCCTGTTGAACCTCAACTGTGCAACCAGAGGGTAAGGCTTCATGCTGTTTACGCCTTATGCGAACCAGGCCATCAGCATGGGGCGGCAAGAAACGGGACTCAGCACCCCAGACAACCTTCTTCTATCTGTCGATGGTTCATTGTTGACGTTCTTTGGTCTATGCAAGGCGTTGTTTGCGGAGACTGGGCGTCATCATGGGTACCCTCGTAGGTCTGCAGCTGTGGAACTCCAAGCAAAGAGCGGTATGTGGAAATAGGTTCACTGTTGTACTGGTGGGTGAGCTGGTTGACAGCTGCACGTCGCTGCTAAGATACTGTACCAGTCGTGACAACCGACGCTCACCTCTCGGATCTACCGCGTATGGCTGAACAATGTGAGCCCATCTGCTGGATGTCTATGCATGGTTTATCCAGTTCTGGTACACCCTTGGTACAGTAGTAGTAACCAACAAGTGCGGCTGTTTCCAAAATACTGGCACCTGCTCTCCGGGCCCCAACAATCTGTAAGCGATAAAATTGGCTTAAGTCTCTACTTTTCCCTATTACTGGCAAACGTTTACTGATTACATGCATAGGATAGGTGCGCACAATTTATAGTAGCCGCACGTCTCGTTGATATCACGTAGTACTTCGTTGTCGCTCGGAATTTGTAAAACGGTGGTGTTCCTAATGCAGATCTAACTCAGTGTTTATTTAAAGTGCTATCTAAATATTTTGCTTAATGTCGACAACAGTGAGTTATCCTAGAACATGATAGCTTTGACAAATGTTCGATGTCTTGACTTTTCCCTTGTAAGACTCATCACAAAGCCAAAGTTTTCGTTTAAGTTCCTTCAGTGGTCCTTTGACACTAATTCAGGTGAATTTATTACTTCTATGTATATCATATATTTGTCAATATCTCGACTTCTAGAAGTCCGATTTGAAAAATTCTTTCTTTGTTGGATAGTGTTTTCTGTGTGACATGTTTTTCATATAGTTTCAAAATTTCAAGTAATTCATAGACTTTCCGCTAGGGGGCGTAAAGGTAAATTGCGTTTCGCCCTATATCTCTGCTTCTAAATCTCAGATTTGAAAAATTCTTTCTGCACCGGATACATCTCCTGGTGGGAAATCGTTTGCACATAATTTCTAATTTTTGTAAAAAAAATGGTTTGGCCACCAGGGGGCGTAAACCTTAATTTCCGCTTCTGATGTATTTGCAGCAAAATATGAGCTTCTAAATTCTCGATTGAAAATAACATCGTTTGTAGACCGATACTACTCATGTCGACAAACCTTTTAGAAACACTTTCTTGTTAAAATAGTGCAGGGTTTCTACGCCAGGGGGCGTAGATATATATCTTATTTTAGTCAATATCTCGACTTCTAAGAGTCCGATTTAAAAAATTCTTTCTTTGTTAGATAGTGTTTCTAGTGTGACATGTTTTTTCCTATAAATTCAAAATTTTCAAGTAATTCATAGACTTTCCGCTAGGGGGCGTAAATGTAAATTGCGCTTTCCCCTATATCTCTGCTACTAAATCTCCGATCTGAAATATTCTTTCTGCACCGGATACAGCTCTTGATGGGAAATCGTTTGCACGTAATTTCAAATTTTTGTAAAAATTGTTTGGCCTATTAAGGGGCGTAAACCTTAATTTCCGCTTCTGATGTATTTGCAGCAAAATATGAGCTCCTAAAATCTCGATTGAAAAAAAGTCTTTTGTGGACCGATACTACTCATGTCGACAAACATTTTAGGAACATTTTCTTCTTGAAATAATGCATGGTTTCTACGCCAGGGGCGTAGATGTGTATCTTATTTTTGTCAATATCTCTACTTCTAAAAGTCCGATTTGAAAAATTCCTTCTTTGTTGGATAGTGTTTGCGATGCGACATGTTTTTCCTATAAATTCAAAATTTTCAAGTAAATCATAGACTTTCCGCTAGGGCGCACAATGGTAATTTCCGTTTTCTGCTCCTAAAACTCCGATTTGAAAAATTCTTCCTGTATCGCATACAAGACCTGACGGAAAATATTTTTCACGTAATTTCTAATGTTTGGTAAAGAATGGTTTGGCCACCAGGGATCATAAGTGTTAATTTCTACTTCTGATGTATTTGTAGCAAAATCTGGACTCCTGAAAACTCGACTAAATTTTTTTTTCTTAGACCGATAGCGCTCATATGGGATAAACCTTTTGTGAATACTTTCTTCCTAAAATAATGAATGGTTTTCCCACCAAGGGACGTAAAGTCACATCTTATTTTTGTAGATAACTCTGTTTCTAAGAGTTCGTAAGCTCACGATTCCGTTTACAGCAATATCTGAGGGATTAAAAACCCGATTGAAAAACTTCTTTCTTCCGTCAGATACTATTGTTTTCCATACCGGTTCGATTGACTTTGAATAGCTTTGATAAATTTAATTTGCGTCAGAACAGATTCAAAAGACGTGCTTATTACACCCGAAAATTCGGTGTCATCTTTCTTGTTTTCTTTTATTTTCAGGGAAATACTGAAAAATAGTTTATTAATGGTATAATAATACAAAATATTGGTAATCCGACAAAACCGTCCAGACCAAAATAGCCCTGACAACCCAGCCAAAACACAAAATAGCCTCCGTCAAAATAGGTTCCCGTCCAAAGAATCCTTTCAAAACAAAATTGTACATGTAATACATATTATGTGTAGGTACATCTATTAAACTGCCAAATGAAATAAAAAGAAAGAATTTAAGCATTTTTTAGCAAAAAATAAAAGAATGTAAACGATTTTTAATAAAAAAAATGTTTTAATCAAACGAAATTGTAACGATGTGAGATATTCCACATGGACGGACCAAATTATTGATAACACGATAATTCTGCAGAATCTTATACTATCTTTTACTAAAAAAAATGTCTTTAAATGAGTGAAGTTATAGTAAGAAGTTATGAGAAATTCCACCCAGGTTTTCCAAAACATTGGTGTCATGAAAATTCTGCACAAGTGTTTCACGTCGCCAATTTAATTGCAAGTACTTTTGCGTCGATGCTTCTGGTTGCCTAAACCCTGCGTGAAAACAAGCTAAAACAATTTCAACTCGGTCTTGTTATTTTAGAAATCGATGTATAAGTTTGTACACTGACTGGTAATGGCAATCTGTGGTCTGTTAAAAAGAGCCACGCCATCCTTCAACCGAGTTATTAGTGCGAGGGAGATTATTGAGATTTCTGTTGTAAACGTTCCATACGGAAATTGCACACCGAGGTTCAATTATGCGATTACGCCTTCGTCGACCAATGTAGTTATTTTCCCAGTAATCAAGGGTGGCATCCGTGCCGTCAAGACAAGTGTCAGCCAAATTTTCCAATGCAGTAATAATATTATCGACTGGAACGAAGCTCAAAGCTAGCAGCATATTTTATATGCAGTAGTAGACTTTTTTTGTTTTTTAATTCTTCTGTTAAATTAAACTCTTTAATTAATCTCCATAAACACTGTTCGAGTCGCAAGGACGTCCCTAGACTTAAAAATCAGTGTCGACGACTGGTGGGAGAGTGCTATTTTTGCTGGTAAAAGTTTGACAGCAGCACTAGACTTGAAAATTAGGGTCGGCGACGGGTGGGAGAGTATTATTTTTGCTGGGGCAAGTTTGACAGCAACTTTATTTACGAAAAACTGAAAGAAAGAATTTTTAAGGCTTTTTACTACAGGCTGAAAAGGAATTCGTGCAATCACCACTTCCTTGGATACATACTCACTAATTTTGAAACTGTCTTGAAGTTTTTGCATTTTTTTAATACAAAGAATCCAAAGTTTGGGGACCTTTGTTGTTAATGTTCCGTCTATCCATTTTAATAAAATTAGTAAAACCTGAAGAGTTTCATATCGTATAACAAAAGTGACACACTACCACCCCAAACCAGCACACGTACTGATTAAAGGAAAATTTTATACCTAAGAGATGGTCTGAAAGCAAATGCTTTCCAAGATTAGGGCTGAGACGAAGGAAGAACACGCAGAGATAATACCTTCTCCCTCCTTAACTCCCATCCTTCAAGCCAGCAACCTTTTCGGTCTAGCACTCATGTCTTCCAAAGCAGTCGTCAGGCACGTCTTGGTTCCTCACTGCCCCGGAGCATTCTTAAGGTCGCTGGTACAGCTTTAGACTCCACTTTCCGTGTTGAAGTCTCATACTTAGAAGCACAAAGAGCAGAGCAATTAGTAATGACCTCCCTCAGTGAATTCCTGTTCACCCTCTTCATTCTCCCCTGGTCATATGAACATGAAAAACGGCTTAAAGCAAGCATTTTGGAGAATGGAGAACAATAAAATTTTCATAGCCCTGCGGATGCTATTTTGATAATCTTCCTATACAATATACAATACAATTATTTATTGCACACATTTAAAACTTACAGTTATATGAAAATGCAATACACCAGGAGGAATCTGAACACATTGATTGTAAGGCGATTCCCCCTATCAGATGTAAGAAAAAAATAAAACATATGCCATATATGAAAGCAAGTAAGATGGTTATAACAGAAGCACCACTGTTAGCAGCACGCTTGGAACTACAATTTAATGATAGGGTTGAGATTCGTTATGGAGATCAAGGTGATTTACAATGTAATTTCGCAGAGACAAGGAAAACTTTTTGATATTTTCCAGGGATCTGATGCTCTCTGGGAGATTATTCCATAGGATAATGGCTTTATACAGTATGCTATTTAAACCATAATTAAGTCTAACACACGGCTGACATAATTTGTTGTTAGCAACAGATCTGGTGAACTAACAACTCACTTCCTAGGCGGAAATACATAGAGCGCACGACGAAGAACACAAGACTCAACATTACTTGGAAAAGTCCATATTATATTTTAAAGTTAAAAAAAAATTTTAAATGTCACCTCTTGGACTGGGTGAGCGTCAGGATGAGCTTTAGGTCACCCTTGTATACCTTTCGCGACATCCCGGCCGTGGTGGAATAAACACCCCACCAATTTAGCACCATTAAGTACTTGTGACACTGCATTTTGAATAGCCTTTTCATAAGATGATAGTACACATAGAGAGTTTGAAGTTGATTTTAGCTCAAAGAGTTTTTGAAATTCACGCACACATGTTCCTTCGCTTT
Source organism: Macrothele yani (assembly GCA_039090855.1). NCBI lineage: Eukaryota > Metazoa > Arthropoda > Arachnida > Araneae > Macrothelidae > Macrothele > Macrothele yani. The sequence continues at coordinate 100,627,616 of CM077002.1, read as the reverse complement.
TATCTTGCTATAAAGCATGACAAAGGTACTTCAACCAGCGCGTTAACCATAAATGTTTGGAAAACAAATATTGGTGCAATTTTGAAATGTTTCGTCTAGAAACCAGAGTCGATGCCGCTCCAAGAAGTCCTGATTTTCGTCTATACTAAGCATGAATATTCGATTTGAATCATCCTCACCAGAATTCCATAACACAAAAGTTCAAATCTGTTGATGTATTTTGAAGAACAGCATGGTTGGCAATAGCTGAAACGCTTGTTGGATTAAGGTATGGCTGATGTGTCGTCTTCCGAATGCGTTCTATCAGACGCGTAACTAGGACAGGACGGCTACTCCGGGCACAGCTGAAGAGAGGGCACAAAAATCAGTGCTTACAATCTGATTAAAATTGGAATTGAAACTTTGCACCAATTCTTTGTACAGTTTTAATTGCCATACGTTGTCATTTTCCCATTTAATATGTTGCACCAGCATTGGTAGTCTTCACAACTTAAAATTCACATTTCTTCCTCAAAATGTCCAATTGCTTGCTCTCCTTCAAAAACGAAGACACGGTTTTACGTGCGATGCAAGATAAGGATGTCTTTCACGTTGTTGAAGATTCTCTGGAGACTATTTGAACATTTCTGCGGCTATGAGCTTCGACTTCACGTATACTTGGTCTGTTTGATGTGGTGCCGGACGTCTTAAGTCTGAAGCCATGCAAACAGTAATAATTTGATGGTGCCTTCCCTGTAGATAGATACAGTGGGGTGTGACGTTAATTTTGCTTTGTCGGGCAATGTGCATGTGTGTGTGTACACTATTAAATTAGTAATATGCAGGGTGTTCCAAAGTTATCTTTACAACTTTGAACTTCAATTAAACCTAAATGAAATAATATAGCGGAGCACTGTTTTTTGTACATGTAACAGCAACGCATAAAGTTTTATTAGTACGCAAAAGGGTTTTGTTTACTTTCAGGTACGGTCCTGAACTTCTGGTGGCTACTCCACAGGAAAAGTCCCAGTGTGTGTGCATGGTTCACAGAGACGAAGTTAGATACACACGTCCAAAGGAATTTCTGTACCAAATACCTACGTAATCCACCATTCAGACCCTCAATATGTGAGTGGCACAAGAAGTTTATGGAGACTTCATAAAAAGGGTACTGGATGGCCAAGCACAAGTGAAGAGGATACGGAACGTGTTTGACAGAGTTTCCCACGGTCTAGATAAGTCCATTCGAAAGGCCACCTTGCAGTTGAGGAGAACGATACGCAGAGTGCTGCGCAAACGCTTGCACCTGACTGTCTACAAAGTGCATTTGACACAAGCACTGCACCCCGGGGATAACCCGAAACGTTTCGGTTTTGCTGTTGATATGCTTCACAGGATTTATGATGAGGAAGGCATCCTGAAAAGTGTTTTATTCAACGATGAGTCAACGTTTCATGTGCGTGTGGTGTTATCAACAGACACAACTTCAGAATTTGGTAGTCTGAAAACCCACATGCCATCCGTGAAATTGAACGTGACAGCCCTAAGATTAACTTCTGCTGCGGTCTCCTGCACAACCGCATCATCGATCCATACTTTTTCGCCGAAAACACAGTCACATCCAATGTTTATTTGGACATGATGAGTGAGTTTGTTACCCTTCAATTGGAGGGCCTGTAACCGGCTATCATCTTCCAGCAGGACGGTGCACCCCGCATTGGGCAATTCGTGTTCGTGAGTTTCTTAACGAAATCTCTCCGGAGTGATGCATTGCACGGAATGGTCCAATTCCTTGGCCTCCACGTTCACCAGATCTTACCCTCCTAGACTTTTTTCTGTGGAGCTATGTGAAGGATATTGTGTACCGCCCAAAGGTTCCGGATATCGATGAGCTGAAGCACAGGAGTACAGCTGCCATCACAACAACTTCTGAGGACATGCTCGGGAGAACATGACTAGAGGTCAAATACCGTTTCGATGTTAGTCGTGCAACCATCGAGCTCTACTAGTATCCCGACAAACTTTGGAACGTGCTGTTCAATATTCAATAAACCGATTATATGCAGTAACTCTTATTCTGTTTCTGTTTTATTGAGGGTCGAAGTTGTAATAATAATTTTGGAATACCTTGTATATCTATAACTAATATCTAAGATAGATGGGGGCGCAACATTTTGCGCTTTTTCCCGGGCGCAGAGATGCCTAGTTACGCCTCTGCGTTCTCATATCGTTTGCGACGCTCATATGAAGGTAAATGAAAGGATGCCTCGAGTGTAAGCCTGTTCGACCCTTCGTACTCTGCTGAAGAATTGGTCTATGTTTTTCGAATCCAGATCGTGTTCGATGTTTAATACTTGTTATAGCTCTGGCTGCCTCATATTTGGCTGAATTTGATGCATGATTGTGGTCTTTGACAGACGTTGCAGTTTCATTAAACACTTGTGACGCGCCTGCCCCGCAGGACGCACACGACATAAAGGCAGATAGCAGCGAGAACGAACGTCTGCGTAGCTCAGTTGGTAGAGCGACTTATTCCGGAATAAGAGAACTCGCGTTCGATCCCCGGCGTGGACCAAAATGACGGAGAAATTTACTTCGTTATAACGGCGCCCGAACTTCCCGGATGACCCGGCCGTTAAAGTTCTCGCAATGGTGTGATGTTCTGTCCACACCGCGAGACAGGAAAAATAAGAGAATGCCTTCTTCAGCGCTTCGAAAAATTAATGTGTGTGATGTTGCATTTCACACACCAGATTGACTGGGAGTTCTCAAGTGCACGTTCTTCAGCGGATGGATGCCTGCAACGATACATGGTCCCGGCAGACCCGTGGGCCATGCCCCCGGCCCTCCTTCCGGGTATAGGGAGATGTGACGGGTCTGCCCAGCAGGACGCACACGACATAAAGGCAGATAGCAGCGGGAACTAACGTCTGCGTAGCCCAGTTGGTAGAGCGACTTATTCCGTAATAAGAGGACTCGAGTTCGATCCCCGGCGTAGACCTAAATGACGGAGAAATTTACTTCGTTATACACTTTCAAATGTCCAGGGCAAAATGTTTCGGTACCCCTCCATGGCGTGCTTCCATGTGCATTTATTCTCGCCTTTCGATAGAGATACCCATCTTTTAACTCAATTCTCTCCCACTCTGAGATTCCATTTTCTCTATATCTAACGACCGTACTCTCCGCGCAATTGAATTTTAAGCAAGGAGTAATTGAAGATTGTGCAGGTGAAACTGAAAATCTGCGGTTGGTTTTTAAAGGTAATTTCGAGTTCACTGCAAGAGTACGAGTTCGTATGTGAATATCTAATTGTAGAATAGAATTTTCACAGGCAGAGGCGGAGCTAAGGGGGAGCAGCGGGGGCAAGTGCACCGGGCGCCAGTGATAGAGAAGCGCCGAGCAGGGCGACATGGAGAGACAGGACGAAGACGCTCAGAAGCCCTTTACGCGTTTTTGAATTGCATTTCAAATTCGATAATGTATTTCTTTTTAATCAAAAGCGAGCAATGGCTCGAGCACAGTGGTCGTAAACTTTGATAAAATATACAGCCTTTACAACTGTACGAATAAGATCACTAAGCTTATTCGTACAATAAAGTAAAGGCTGCTCAGTTTATAATTCTCATACTCCGCTCTGTGGACGGGACAACTCGAAGACGATTGTTCTGTTAGTGACGTCACACATGCCTCCCTCATTGCTCAAAAATTCTCGGCTATCACCTACTGACTGCCACCGTAGGTGAAGAAGGGTATTGTCATGTATGCTGTTGTTTTTGGTTGTTGTTGTCTACTTGTACTTGGCACAGCAAGGAAGTACACTACGTGGATCAAACGAAGGAAGATTTCTACTAGGAGGTCTTCGAAGTAGAAAATTTTTGTACACCATTGAACTTGTTTCTCACTACCATCCTCAACTTAAGGACCATTTGGAGCGCCACAAAAGAGGCCAAGTTGGTTACTTCTCTCATGAAATTCAGGATGAGTTCTTTAAAATCATAGCTGATAAGATAAGGCAACAAATTCTAGATGATATCCGAGAAACAGAATTCCATATGAAATCCGACACCCGACGTTAGTCATACTCATAAAAATCAGGTATATCTCAGGTAATAAGTTATGTGAAGATGAGGGAAGAAGATCCTTAGGTCACAGAGAGTTTCATTGAGTTTTTTAGTCAGTGGAAAAACAGGTGAAACGTTTGCTGAAGCAATAGTTAGAAAATTGCAAACCGATGGTTTAGTTCTCGCAAACTGCAGAGGACAGTTGTATGACAATGGAGCTCACATGGCAGGAAGGTGCCAGGCATTTTCTTGCTATGTGCAGCTCAGTCTCTTAATCAAGTGAGAGTTCAAGCTGCTAGTGTAAATCTAGACGCTGATACTTACTTTAGAGTTTTCCACTGTTTCTACCTAACTTTGGTGTCTTCAACAGCTACTGTAGGTGGGAAATATTACAGAAACGTGCTAAAATGTCCCTCGAGTCCCGATCTAAGACAAGCTGGTCCACAAAGAAAGAATATGTTCCAATGAAAGAAGTTTTAGTAAGCTGAAACTTATCAAAACATATCTGCGGAGCACAGCTGGCCAACAGAGATTAACAAATATTTAAGTGTGATATCCATAGAACATGAGTTTGCATCAAAACTTTCTTATGATGATATGGTAAAGGCTTTTGCTGCCAGAAAAGTCAAGCTATAGACATGCCTATCCCTGGAAATTTTTCCCGAAGTTCAAAAAACTGGGCTTCGTCCTAAATTGTAATGCACAGCTGTATTCAGATGTTTAAATGTTTCATGTTCTACAAATGTTTAAAACGTAAAACTCAAAGGTTTGTGTATTGAATAAAAAATAATTTGCATATTGAATTAAGTGCTATTTTAGAGAACAGTGAATTAATGTTACAGTTATTTATTTAAAAAAACAGTTATTGAACAGTGTGGTGAAAGGCCAGTTGACCAGTTTTTGAACACGGGAAACTTAATTGGTTAAGACTAAAATATTAAATTAATTATTGTTTTTACTGTAAAAGAACTCTTGATTTTATTAACTGTTAAGATTCATTCAAAGAAATTAGTGGTTTAAAAATGAACTGGCCGCCTGGGTGGCGCAGTGGTCTAAGAGCTGCCTTATCATCATTCGTTCTCATTGGTCCGAGATCCAGTTTCGGTGAGGCATGGATGCTGTGCTTGTCTTACGGCACTGCCTCCCTCCCTTCCCAGGAACCAGTTGTCCTAAATTAAGGACGGGCGACCGCTTATAGCCCATTGAGTTGCTTACGATTGTCGTTAAACCTCCAAGCAAAAAAAAACATAAATAAACTAATAATTTCTTTAATAATTCCTTTGTGCTCAATATCACAAAAACCCATGATTGTTACGATATTAATAAACGAGTTTCATTCATTTCGAAACACGAAAAAACAAAATCGGAAATCAGGTGCAATTGTAAAATTTAACGAAATGCTAGCAGATGTGATCTCAAAAATTTAAAAATAAAGTTTAGTTAATATGTTGTTGATGAAGAACTCTAGCTCCGCCCCTGTCACAGGATATTTAGAATTCTCCCAAACTTGAGTTATTTGTTCGGACACTGAAAATACATGACCGGCGCTTTTAGGTGACAACAGGCAAGTGTCCAGCCTATGTAAAAATGCGTTCACAAAAGAGACCCGAATTGCTAAAAAAAAAAAAAAAAAAAAAGTAAATAAAAAGACACTTTTCTTCTCATACCTCCAACCCCACCCTCATTTGCTGGCATTAGGCGTGAGAAGAAAGACGATATCCTAGAAACACAGGCACACGCATATGCTTGTTATTTGCCTATCGCTAGGCGACGAAGCTGGAAGTGGGAAGAGAGAGGTGAGATTTTAGTTTAAATGTGTCTACCCGCAGATTTTGTAAGTTGTGGGAAATAAACTTTTCTCTCCCCTTATATAAAAAAAAAGTGACCTAAAAACAAACAATTCTGCTTTCTGGCGGAACCAAAAAGGCATATGTTTTTTCCAACAGTTTGTGTGTTGCTCGAGCTCTATAGCAAACTAAGGAATCACAGTTAGAATATTTCTTCCAAACATAATACAATACGGGTACTTAAGCCACAAAATACAATTAAGTTGTAATTCGCTTCTTTTGCGAATTATGTTATTAATTAAGAGGCAGAGACTGACGTAGCCATATGTGTATGCACTAGGCTCTTTTGACGGGAGGCTGTTTTGACGGGGGTCGCTCCAGTGGCCCATTGGTCTAAGTGCTGGCTTATGATCATTCGTCCGTGAAGGGTCCGGGTTCGAATCCCAGTGAGGCATGGATGTTGTGTTTGTCTTACGGCACTGGCTCTCTCCCTTACCTGGAACCAGTGACCCTTAATTAGGGACGGCCGACTGCTTATAGCCCACTGAGTTGCTCATGGTGGTCGTTAAACCTTCAATCCAAAAAAAAAAAAAAAAAACATTTTGACGGGGACTATTTTGTGTATTGGCTGTGATGTCAGGGTTCGTTTGGTCTGGGCTATTTCGTCGGAGTATCCAAATATTTTATAGGTTAGGTGCACTCAAACTATTTTACTAACATCAAACTAACCTCATTTTAAAAGTGCACGAAATGACTATTCAGATTTTTTTCACTGCTGAAAATGACAAATCCATAACAAAGTGGCATGAAGGTGAATCTAAAGGTATAAGAGAAGCAGTGGCGTAACTACCACCTCCGCAGCTGCGGGGGCGCAGGTAACGAAGGGGCGTACTGCAGCTGCCAGTTATAGTTTTATGAAAGAATTCGAACACGCGCAATAATTAACCCAAAGATTCATTATTTGCTTTAAGATATATTTAGCTTTGCATAAATAAATGCCTAGTTTCACTTTTAAAACACTGAATGTCCTACACACTGAAAGTGTTCGGCGCTTTGACTTCGGGTTGTAATACGATTGTTCTGCAATGGGTTGTAAATAATCCGATCGCTCTCCAATCTCCCTCTCTCTGCACTGCTGAGGAAAAGCGTGAGGCCACAGTGGGATTCCCCGTGGAGGATGTGGGAAAACAGTCAGCTACCTAGGGTTACGTGCACGACAGGCGCCAACATTTATTCACGGCAGCCGCAGATCTGCTATGTGTAAGAGGGTGATTTCTTCAAGTGATTTGTTTTAGTTTTGGACAAAGCAATTGCACGTACTGTCAAATCTATTACTTAAAAAGTTAAAACTACAGGGCTCTAGGTACCACCATTACTTTTGCAGACACTCTCCCTGATTTCCAACCCCTCCCCACCCCCACCCCCACCCCCCGACCACCACACACACACACACACCGCGAAAAATGCATCCTCCCTCGTGTTCGAAATCCTGGGGAAATTACTCTGCTTGGGGTGCTGAAGTAAATCTCTCGAGGGGCACACGTTGTGCTAGTTACGCCACTGAAGAGGAGCATAGATTGGCCAACGTAATACTGACGATTCTGAAACAACGGGAATCAGATGAACATGCAGCGGCATCTGTGAATGCAGGAAGTTGATAGTGAACAGGTGCTTATTGGCAAGCAAGAGCGTTTCTTCAATTCATATGTACTGCAGATATTGCGCGGAAAGAATGTTCGGGCAATTTCTGCAGCACATACAGATGGTTTGCTTTATACTTCACAGTTGAAATCCTTTACTGTGGATTTGTAATTTTGAAGTAATTTTTTGAAAAATTCCTTCGTGAAACCTGCACTTTGGCTGGGAGAACGTAATTTTTGTTACAGAACGTACTCACAGTTTACGACGCAAGATGCAGCCGTATCTGACAGTCTCGCTTCCTTGCTGTTTGCCAACAATGTTAGCCTTTTCCCTTCTTTGAAAATATATCTATTTCGAACGGTTTTTGGCAAATTTAGATTAAAAAATTCAATTTGCCGTTCCCAGGAATTGTTACTATGCCACAAAATGCCGATAGTCTTCGACCAAGTCCATTTTACTTTGATAAATCATTCATAAGGAGAAGATGACCGTCCGAAACAATAACAAAGGTCATTAGCTGTATATGAAAGTGTGACGTTACCGACAAATTCTGCAGGCTACGTACACCACTGGCTGATGGACTGAGAGGCGTTTCTCTACGTTGTTTTTCATCAGCGGTATCAGGCATTGCTAATTTTGCTAATCGCGAGTATTCAATATTCATGATCTGCTGTTTTTAAGCTTAATTTTTTTTCTTAGTAAAAATCTTTAAAATGATATTTCATTTTTTCTTAATTTTTCTCAAAAAATACGGGTGTATCTTATATTACAAAACGTAAGGTAATTTATTTTCCAGGGAACAACAATTGGTGCAGGAAGCAGAGCCCTTGAAATAAGTAACAAATAAGCATCGTAATTGCAATGCTACAAAAGAATGCTGTTGGTTGTTTCCTACGGTGGAAGACAATGGTTATCTTTGAAGCAAACTGGAAAATATTCTTCAAGAAATCAGCGACAGGAAAGCTGCATATATTTATTTATATCTTTATCTGCCCACTTCATCAGAGCAATAATGAAAGGCTTATTTTCTTAAAGCAATACTAGCAGTGGAAAAAGCAACACTCAAAATAGAAAAAAAGGGGGGATTCAAAGGAGGCCAGCATCCACAGATGTAAGGACGGTATTAATATTCCATTGAACATTAGGGTTTCGTTTACCCAAAAGTGAGCTCATAACCGGAATCATTCGGAAAAAATATTTTGGACATAATGATTCTTCAGAGAACTACAGTATGAGACAGATGGAAAAGGATGACTTACAATTCATGATTCCATTAATGGTACAATATCTCTCAGAACACAGAAAAAAATGTTTCTTTCGGAATTGCTCCTAAATGTATTTATAATTCAGTTCTGTATCAAAAAGACTCATTAATGTAGTTCAATGGCAATAGCTTTTTGTTTGATCTTCATTCCACAATAACTTGTGCAGAGTGACTGCATGATTTGTCAACCATATTTGTTTTGTTATGAACCTGTTTAATGTCTTTTTGTTATTTTTTTTTATACTGCGACCCTTAATCCTCTTTTTATCTCTGTTTTTCGTGCTTAACGGTTGTCATCTTTACTTAGCTAACAGAATTACTACGTGCCCATTGTCCGATATTTGCTCAATGTTATCTATTATTATTATTTTAACCCTCTATGTTAAATATGTATCTTGCGGTCCTGAAACTTGTGCCATTTGGGAATTAAATCTACGAAATAAGATGTTCTTACTGAAAATAACTTTTAGGATTATTTCTTGATCATATTTATTCAGTGCATTTTATCGGAGGAATATTTCTTTCATATATGAATACTTGCAATTTGACATTATATTTGCATTTTTTGTTTACGAAACATTTGCCTTGAGATCCGGTTTAACAGTTATATAAGTTACGTTTTTCATATTCATGGTGCACTTTAGCTTAAGGATAAATGCAATGTTATTCCAATGCGAAGTGGCCAATTAAATGAATTGGTAATCCGTTTTACTTTCCTAATATACCGATAATAGCAAAAAGGTTGATTGCTTAGAATTTCTATTTTGTAGGAACCTGAGATCCCGAGATATTAAATTTACCTTATCAGTTATTAAAAGACGTCGCCGTACACACAAATTCCTGGTGGGCGTTTAGAAGAAACAGGACAATTTTCAAGAGCACTTTACCATTATGCCTTTAAAAAAGTGTTAAGTCAATGTAAAACTGCATTCTTTTTCAGTTCTTACTATAGACAAGGACATTAATTAAAAAGGCGTACAAAGCCGTGAGACAACTCAAAACAAGCTTAGAAAGATGCACGCTTGGCGAAACCAACAAAGGTAGGAAAGGGAACCCGAGAATCACACACACACGTAGAAAAACAAGAATGGTGATACCGAATTTTCGGGTGTAATGAGCACACATCTTTTCAATCTTTCCGACGCAAACGGAAATCATCAAAGTTATTCAAAGTCAAGGAAACCGGTTAGAAAAAAAATCACCCGGGTTTCCACAATTGATAAAACATCCAGAAATAGCAACAGCTACTTACTTCCGCCAGCGGCTAAAAAGTATGCTACGAAAATTAACAGACAGCACACATAAAGTTCCTCATGGAAGATTAAAGGTGTCAGAGACAAAGATATTTACAGAGCGAATAGTTTAAATAAGAAATTTAAAAGGGTTTATGGTATAAATCTACACCTTCTAGCGGAAAAATTTTGCATGATGGAGAAGTTGAAAATAGGCGAAAAGTATTCTTCATGACAAAAGCTATGTTAAGGAAACAAAACTTTTCAAATACGTTTCCCGGAAGCAGAGATAGTGAGAAAAAGGTTGTGACCTTTCGCCCCCTAGCGGGAAAGCTGTGTATTTTTTGAAGAGGATAATGATCCCCATCTAGTATATCGTAACGAATGGCATACAGCAAAAAATGAAAATTCTCAATAGAATTTTCAGAAGCTGAGATACGGTTGCAAACAGGGGTACACAAACACCACCTAGTGACAGAACTGTGAACTGCAAACTCCTTAAACACAAGCCTAAAGTGTTCAGCAAGGTAAATGGTATCCAATGTTAAAATAATTTTTTTAAATCGCACATTTAGAAGCACAGACATTGACAAAAACAGATTAAACATCTGCGCCTCCTAGCGGCGAAATTGTGCCTTATTTTGGGAAGAAAATATACACAAAGAGTTTTCTTAGCATTATCTCACCGAAAAATACTTTTTTCAATCACGCTTTTTAGTTCCGCAAATATTGCTGTAAATAGTAAACGTGAAATTATGCCCTGTAGTGGCACACAGGTTCGTTAAGGAAATTTTGAAATTATATGAGCAATATTTCTCACCGGAAACGCTCTCCGATAAAGAAGGAATTTTTCAAATCAGACTATTAGAAGCCGAGATAAAGATGAAAATAAGATGTGCATCTACGTTCCCTGGTGGAAAAACTATGCATTATTTTAAGCAGCAGGTATTCTCAAAAGGTTTTCCCAGGTGAGCGCTATCGGTCCACGAAATAACTTTTTCAATCGAGTTGTTAGAAACTCATATTTTGTTGTAAATACATCCGAAACTAAGTTGAAAAAAATTTTGAAAAAAAAATGGTTTGGCTCCCCTGGTGGCCAAACCATTTTTTTTTTCAAAACTTAGAAATTATATGCAAGACACTTTGCATCAGCAGCTGTATCCAATGCAAAAAGAATTTTTCATCGTGGACTTTTAGAAGTTGCGATATTGTGGAAAACGCAAATAACTTTTACTCTCTCTAGCAGAAAATGTACGTATTACTTGAAAATGAGACTGTATCTAAATTTGTCTTCGATATAAATAACATAGAAAGAAAAAAGAATATTTTTCCAATCGGATATTTAGCAGAAAATATGTGATATAAATTATATTTGAATTCGATATCATTTGCATTTACGCCACCTACCGGCGAAGTTATGCATCGGGGAAAGAACGGAATACAAGGATCGTCATTCTTACATTTCAAGTTTCCAAATAGCAAAATAATTTTTCAAATCGGACTAACAGTTGCAGAGATATGGTGTCTCCAGACGGACGGATGCACGAACAAAGTGGTAACATAAACACGATCTTTTTTTTTTCTTTTTTTTTTTTTACCAAAGACGTGCTAATGACAAGAATGGATGGCATCATGATCAAAGTAAAGACGCCCAAGTGGAAATGGGCAGGACATGCCGTATTTCTGGAAGAACTGATCACCATTGGTCAACTGAAATGTTGGACTGTGTAGCAAAGAACAGAGAAAAATCCAGAAGAAGATCACTGCAGAGATAGGTAAATGAAATTTGAAAGCACACCAGGGGGACATGGATGAGAATTGCTCAAGACAAAGAGTTGCGGAAGTGACTTGAGAAGACCTTCATTCAGCAGTAGATTGAAAATGGTTGATGGTGATGGTATCGTTTACGCACAAAGCAAAGTGTCCTTTTGTTCCTTGTTGCATGTTTGGCGTTTAGAATTTCTTCCGGTATTCTCATCGATGCTGCCTCGTTGTGTCTCATGGAAGATATGTCTTGTTGTTTTGTGTTTACAAATGTCCCTATTTAGTGGAAATCCTAAGCATGTATTGCTAACATAAACGAACCGTCTGTTGAGTTAAGTTATTTTTTTATTATATTCATTTATTTTTCCTACGCTCTTTAATGCCTTAGGTTTTCTGTTCCTTGTACAAGAGAAAGTAGGTACTCCATTTTGAAACATATCACTAAAAATATTTATAGACCCTTGTATTATTCGATGAATTTTATATTGTAAAGTCAAAATAATTATCAAAATATGGCTGCTGATTATGATCTTTTTGCTATATCACCTGTTTAACCCTTTTTTGACAAATGTAACAAATTTACGAGAAACTTTTGACGTATATCGTATAATGTAACGTTCCTATTTTTTTTAGTTCCTGTTACCCATGTAAATTTTAGTTGGTTTTCCTTCAGCATTATCCAAACTAAACGCCACATTTTTTCTCCCACTGAATGTCTTGTGGCAACCTGAATTGAGGTCAGGAGCAGAATGGCGTAAGATTTCAACAGAGATACGAAGAATGCGTGCGATGTGTCAGAGTTCTTCTCTGCTGTAATTAGATTTTTGGGGCTCTCGTTAGAATTTAGCTACAGCTTGTTTATAATCGATTTCAAAAGATATTTGTCATGCGAGCTTGGACTAACCTGATGTTTAGAGTTCAAGGTTATTGATCAGTTCTTTCGCTTTGATTGCCACGCTTGTTTTATCATCGAAGGCTTAAGTTTTTTCAAGCTAATATGACTTGGAGATAATTTGATATTACGAGCATGATGTTGTTCATCTGTTGAAGGGTTTAGCCATCGAAATGTTTTCGATGTCGTGCTAATATACAATGCCTGAGTTGGAACAAAAGATTGAATCTGTAAGTACACTTGTTTTCACTGAATCTTCAGAAGTATTCTTGATGTCAGATTTCTGCGCTTAGTTAAAGACTTTTGCAACTACTAAGTTAATTAAAGCTATCCGAAGCATCACGTAAAAACTACGGAACGTTACAATCAAAGTCCCATTTTTATTCACATAATGTTAACGTTCGAGGGAAGCATAGGCAATTAGTTAAATTATTCAACCAAGCACTTAAGAACGTTACAGACTAAATACATTTGTTAAAAGAATAGTATTTTTACTTTTATAAGCCCTTCCCCGGTTGACGCAAATGCCGGACATGCGGCACATTCATCTATTTGCGAGAGTATACCATGGTAAAAAATTAAGTTAAATGTATTTTTTATTTATATGATTTTTCTTAATTTGTACGTTAACATTCCATCCAAAAAGGGTTAATATGCACACACTGCCCATCGCCAGAATTTTACATTACATGTACACATACAATGTATCAAAGATTCATGTGCTAATACTGTACGTTTCTGAGAGGAGAGAAAATTACAAAATCTGAAAACTTACTAGTTTGTGAGAAATTTGAACTGAAAATAATGAAAGCTGAAATAAAAAGACTGAAGCACCTATAACTAGCGTTAACGATGCAATTCTTATTTGCCTTTCTTACTTAAACGCCGTTCAGTAATTGACGAAAACTAAATGGAGTAAATGGATAAATGGATTGACGAAGGCTAAATGGAGTAAATGGATAAATGGATTGACGAAGGCTAAATAATTCCTGCAATGGGAAATAACCAGAAAAATAATGACAAAGAAGGAGCTAACGTTCCAGTTGTTTCTTTCTTACAGGAACAGTTTGAGGGTATTTCTCTTAAAGTGACCATTCAGTACGCGTTTGGGTTTTGTACTTATTTTGACCACAGAACTATTAATGGTCTTCTCGTTCGGCTTTATTTTCAGGCTCCGCATTTTGTTGAAGAAATTATACATTGATAAGAGCTCAAGATATTCATATTATCCAGGTGAGGGTAATACTTTGCACCCTTGTCTTTTATTTAGAATGCAGTCATCTGGCAGCACAGACAATTCTCCATAAAGAAAACCAAAGATTTTCAAAACTAAAGAATAAAAAATGTTAAAACGCAGCATATTTTGTACGATATGCATATTTCTATTAATAATCAGCTAGGAAATAGTGCAGTGCAAGAATGGAAGCAGGGCTGATAAAACAGCAAAATGTTACGGAAAATATGGGGATGAAGTATATATATTAGATACAATAAATAGCGCATGTTTCTGAAATGAAGAGTATGCTGGAAAGAAGAGCATAAATCAAGCGCTTCCTGTTTCGCTAATCCCGAAACAGCGCAAACGGCGTTGGAATATTTCTTCTGAAATGAATCCCAAATGCATTGGCCGCTATTGTTCCATTTTTCCTTATTGCTCTTCTAATGCAAAAATCCTTTAAGGGCAGAGAAAGACAATTAAAACGAGATAATTGCCGGACAATGAATGGGGTGGGGGCCAAAAACCATTTTGAATGTTTCTCGCGTTGGAAACTAAGGTTTGGTGGCATTTCTAAAAATAAGTGCGAATCCAACAAAAATTGACAGTTTTGTGGCACGCGATTGGTGAATTAGTTTCTTGTTAAGGCGTTGTAAGATTGGTACGCCACACGAGAACACGGGGACATTTCGCGTTTTTGGTGTAAGTTTTACTGACCTAGCACCGTGGAAATTAATTGCTGTGAATTTTCAGTCTTTTCTTCATCACTAGGTAAGTGAGTTTTGCTGAAAATACCACGAAAGGATGGTCACTCAGGAGAGCATAGATGCATGGCAGTAAATTAGAATTTCTGAACAAGCAGATTGTAATTAACAAATTTGGTTAGATTAGGAATCCCAAAAACTTGAATGTGAGGCAATAAATTGTTTCATGGGCAGTGAAACACAAAAATGTTCAAAAGTTCTGTAAAACCTAATGCAGAAGATTATTCTGGGCAAAGCTATCCCTTCATACGATAGCAGTGTTATACACGTACCTGCCACTAAATTAGAAACTTCTATTCAATACCGGGTTGGACCTCTTTTAGTCCGAATTACAGCACGTATGCGGTTTGACAAAGATTCCATTTGGAGTGCATCTAAGTCCACAGCATACCAGGTGTTCACCAGATAGTCCTTTAACTAATTTGACGAAAAAGGACTTTGCTCCCGGATCTGTTTTTCTAACATGTCCCATACATTCTCAATGTAGTTTAGATCCCGGCTTTGTGGTGGCCAGGCAAGATGTTGGAAGTATCTGTCATGTTCGCTGAACTACTGCTGAACACATCTTACACGATGGACAGTAGCATTGTCCTCCATAAAACAGCCATCACCTGCTGGATAGAAAGTCAATATTGCAGGATAGGCTACATTGGCAACAATGTTCAGATAATCCTTGGAAGACACCCAACAGTCCAGCAATATCAGCGGACCCTTTTCCTACCAATAGAACGTACTCCACACCATGACACCACCTCCAGAGCCGTGAGTTGTGTTTACAAGGCAGGATGGGTCAACTGCTTCATGAGGCTCCAGCCAAACGCTCTGCCAATCGTCGGTACAGAACAAGGTGCACTGCCAAATGATTTTTTCCCAGTCTTCCAGTGTCCAGTCACGGTGTTCCTGACACCACTGTAGACGAACTTCGTCACAGAAATAAGTGCTTTTCTTACGGACATGCTACTGCTAATACCGATCCTCTTCAATTCCCTGCGCGTAGTTTGCTGAGATATGGGTCTGGAGCAGCCTTCATTGAATGCTTCGGTCAATTGCTGCATACAGGGAGTCCTGTTTCTCGGTACAAGCCTCCTCAGGCGACGGCGATATCGTTCCAGACGTATCGTCGTTGTGCCACTGTTAAAGCCTCTTAGACAAGCAATGTGGGTTATTTTTCCACTGAATAAAGACCGGGGATATCTCACCTTTTGAGAAACCAGTCAGCTCTGCTGTTTTCGAGATCGTCGCTGCAGCCAAACGGACACCCAAGGTAAGCCCCTTATCGAACTCCGAAAGATCCTTTGTTTTACCCATTGTGATCAACATTACTGACGATCACTAGTCTTAAGTATTTGCCTAGATCACATGGTGACCCATGTGACCACGTACTTTGCATATACACTGCGTAAAGATCGTTTACGTACATCTGAATAAAGGTTTCTAATTCAGTGGCCGGTGGTGTGTGTATAAATAATGAGGAAAAATAAAAGCTACTTAACATCTAGAACATGCGTTATTTGTACGAAATAAGTGCTTTGGTAAACGATGACGTCGTGCACAAACCCAAGCACCATAAACATATGCTGCACGGCGTGAAATTGTTTCCTTTGTCGTGCAACTACAAGTATGAACAAATTACTGACAATATGAATCCAAACAAATTTGTCTAAAACAAGTCTACTAGAGTTTGTTTGTTTGTTTCTTTTTTTTTTTTTTTGTTTACATAGCTGCGAATGAAACATACACAAAAATAAGGCCCTTACCAGCAAAGCATCGGAGGAAATTATTTTTTTCTTCTTGGCAATTCCATTGTAGCTCTAAAATACACACCACACCTACAGAGAGAAAGTGGAAATTTGTTCCACTTCCTTTTAGTAAGTAAAAACTCAAAAAAAGAAAAAAGCGAAAGTTCAGAATGGCAGTGTACTTCAAATTCTCTTATTAACTTTTTTTTCTAAAGATGTAGTGACTTCGTCATTAACATACGAGGAACAATACAGAGAATTTGTTCCACCTCGCCGTTAGAAGCGCAAATGCAATTTCGTCGGATAGACAGACATACCAACTGAATGCCGGAGGAAGGAAAGAGTGAATCTTTTGCTCCTAACTGTCTCTATGAGATACAAAAATAATTTCTCCTGATTGATCGTTAGAAGCGGTTACATCATTTCTAAGAATGGTCGGACAGGCAAATTGATGAATTGATGGGCAGAAGAATTTCCATCTGAATTCTTATGCACGTGTTTTCTTCATCAAACAGAAAAATAATTTCAATAATCTGACCTTTTAAAACTGAGATAAAAGTATTCTACGAAGGGACGGAGAGGTGTATGAAAACTTGCGTTCATATTTTATACCATAGGGTACGGAACGAAGTTTTAAAATTCGAAATTAAACGGAAGTATACACTGATGAGCCAATACATTATGACCACCTACCTAATAAGCTGTAGGACCCCCTTTAGCCCGCAAAACAGCGGCCACTCCGCATGGCATCGATTTGATGAGGGGGCGATATATGTCCTGGGGTATCTGGTACCATAATGTCAA
Source organism: Macrothele yani (assembly GCA_039090855.1). Lineage (NCBI taxonomy): Eukaryota > Metazoa > Arthropoda > Arachnida > Araneae > Macrothelidae > Macrothele > Macrothele yani. Next base: position 100,610,470 of record CM077002.1, on the reverse strand, counting down.
CAGCAGGCCCTCCAGTTCCCGTACATTTCGGGGTGGTGGTGATTTAGCGCGAACCCGCTTTTCAAAGTCGAACCACAAATGTTCGTTTGGGTTCATGTAAGGGGAATTTGGAGGCCAGGGCATTAATATAAAGTCATCAACATGTTCTTCCCCTGCAAAAACAGTCTTGCTGGGCCAGCAATGGCCCAGCACTATGTTGCCGCTGCCGAACCGTCAATAAAATGCCCGGATGGCCAACAGGAGTGCCAGCAGTTCAGGTCAGCAGCTGGCTAACAGTTGCCATCCACATCAGTTGTCATATGCCCCAACAATGCCATCAGTTATCCATCACAGGCAGTAGCTGCCAGAAGTGGCCCTTCAACGGCCATGCAAGCACGTGCCATAAATGATGGCTAGCTTAATGTGGTCCGCTAGTTCCCCGGCATTGGCGTCCGGCAATCACGTGACGTAACTGATGGCTTGCCGAATCTTGTCCGCCAATTCCCCAGTAGTAGCCATACAAAAAAATAATTAAAGGATAACAGCAGTTTCCCAAAGCTACAACTACTTTTTTTTTCTCCTTACAAAATTTCTGCATGGCGGAAATTTTCTCAACAGGTCCGGAAAACGCACGTTTGGAACTGGTTTGAAACGAACCAAGGACTGTCTGCGTGTGAAGCGAGCATTCTACCAATTGGACTGATTTAGCACTCCTAAGCATGGCTTGAAGATGACCCTCTTTTCTGCGGAATGTGTAACGAATGGTTCCTTATTTAATTTTACAATATTGCGAGGTATTTTTCATAAATGTCAGTTTCATATAATTCATAAATTTCTTTTTTGGACGTACGATTTTTTTTTTTTTACCTTAATGGCACTTCACTTATTCAACGAGTGTATTAACTTAAAGGCGCTTTCCAAAATTTCAAGCTTTCCTTGTCGTCTTGAAAGGCGATTCTTGAATTAATATATTTAACCGTTCATGTCACATTCTGTTACATTTTTAACGTTGTATCTCTGTCCGAAGCTACATTTGTTTCAAAGAGCAAAGATATTTTATTTTACTTCTCGTTATTTTTAGAAGTGAATTCCTCCAGCAGTCTTGTGTATTCAACCCATGGATGAGTACATTATATCCACAGAGCGTTGCTTTTTTTTTTTTTTTTCAAATAATTTATAAATTTTGTGTGCGTATAATTCTTCTTTTTTTTTTTTTTTTTTTTTCAACATAACGCTTTTTAATGTTTTTCCAGGACTTTTGTTTCAAGCAGTTTAGTGAATGTTAAAACGAAAGATTACACAAAAATTATTTCTTGTTATTCATGGGAATGGAGTGGGTGTATTATGGCTGTAATCTAATATTTCATGGCTTAATCTGATATCTTCGTCGACGTTGCATTTCATTAGGAAATTAATTCGCCTCTCTACATATGTTTTTTTCTTCAACTAACTGGTACCACGAGAGACACAGCACGTGTTGCTTCTGCGCATGCGCAGTTCCGCTGTTTCCATCTGGTGTTGGGGTTTCATCAGTTTTCAGCTACAGGCTACTAGTGGCACTTGTTTGGTGGCCCGCAATTCACGGCTATGCTGTAGAGCCATCAATGGCTGCCAACTGATGGCGATGTCACCAACGGACCCCTGCTGGGCCGTGAGCGGTACATTTCAGCCAGCTGGAGACCAGCAGTTTCCCGACACTTGTGTTTTTGCTGGGTCTAACCACTCCTTGACGATTCTGGCAGTGTGGCATGGCGCATTATCCTGGTGGTAATGGCCTCACCAGCGGGGAACACAGTTGCCATGAAGGGTGAACTTCGTCCGCAATTTCAGATACTTGACGGCTGTCAGGGATTGTGTTATTGGGATAATGGGACCTAAAGTGTCCCAAGAAAACATAGCCCACAGCATAACATCGCCGCCTCAGGACTTCGACAGTGCATCCAGGTGCCATAACTTCCGTTGGTAATCGGCGTATCCGCACTCGGCCGTCTACGTGATGCAAAAGGAATCTTGATTCGTCAGACCAGGCCACTTTCTTCCAATCATCCACGGTCCAATCTCGATTATATTGGGCCCATTTCATGCGTTGTTGGTGATGATGTGCAGTGAGCATAGGGATCCGGCTGGGTCTTCGGTTACGTAGTTTAATGCCCGGAAAGTTGCGATTAACTGTGTGCAGTGACACATTGCTCTGATCACCACTGTTGTAACTGCAGGTGATTTGTCGTACGGTGGCCCTGTGGTCGCTGTGAACAATGTGCGAAAGTCTATGCTCCCCTCTGGCATCAACGAGCTGCGGCCAACACACGGCTGCACGGCGGTTCATCGTTTGGTCATCCGTGCACCACTTTTGATACGTACTCACTACAGCGGCACGTGAACCCACAAGCCGCGCCGTTTCCGAGATCGTAGTTCCGAGGCGCCGCGCCATCACAATTTATCTTTTATCGAACTCCGATAAATCGGCAGCTTTTATCATTCTGACTCCGAAAACTCTACTAACCGAAAGCCGGTCCTCTGGTTGTATATATATACTGCTCTGTGAACTTCACTTGCGCTACCGTCGGTCTCCAGGCGCGCTCATTCCTCTGGACTGGTGGTGGTCCTAATGTAATGTCTCATCGGTGTACTTTCTTCAGACAGGCAGATGGGAGGAAGAACGGAAGAACAGACATCGATAATCTTGTGCGCATGCCTGTCTCTATCATTCAGATAGAATTTCTTCAATCTCGCCGTCAATAGCAAAAATGTAATTTCGGCGAACGACATACAGACAGACCAACTGAAGTAATATCTGAAGCCTTATGCAACTTTTTCTGTTCATAGAAAAAAGGTTTCAGCAGATAAGATTTCGAGGTGGCAGTGATATTCTTGCAGGACAAAAAGATGGACGAAAAGGCAAACCAAACCGTATGCTTTCCTGTGCAACCAGCAGGAAATTTGGCTTTAGAAAATGAAGAATAAAGCATTTGGAGGAAGTTTTAGAATCTCTTTCCAAATGCCTTGTACTTTGCTATTGACGGCGATATTGAACAGAGAAAATGCAACAGCAGAAGTGTAGATTCCCCAAAAGGGCCACTTGCTTGGTGTCAAAAACCTGGTGGGAAGTCGGTTGAGAGCGCTCACTGACGAAAAGAAGCCAATTTGGTCGTCTTGGCCAGATTAAAGAATTTGGCAGCCAGTCAAAACAGATTCGTAAATTAGAGGTAAAATGTTCTGTTTAGGACAGAGCGAGCAAGGAATGAAAGAAAGTTAGTGACGCACTTGTATTGGGTATTGTCGAGAGGAACAGACGTACAGGGACACGCGATCCCTTGGAAGAAGCGCAACTAGAAAAAATATCAGGGTCTGGGAAAAGTAAAAAGCCCGAAGATTAAGAGGTGCATTGCTGCCATGAAAGGAATGAAAGAAAGCTAGCTCCACGTGTGTAGGGATCAAAAATGATTTCCCTGTGCCTGTCTGAGGCACGAGTTTATAGTAAAATATCGAAAGCGCGTGAAGAAGGTTCGAGTCGAGTCTGACCACTAAAGCGGAACTAAACCTGGAAACAAAGTATCTTACATTGCAAGTAAACGAAGTGCAGCAGACGACCATTCAGAGAATGTCAAGTTCCCTGTCAGATCGTTTTATCAGACCCCGGTACCGAAAGCAAGCTAGGGGACGGACACGAAAAGAAGCAGCAACGCCAGAAGAAGAAATGATTGAATTCAACCCCTTTTAGCCCAGCGGAAGAGGGACGCTGCTGTTATCGAGGGGTCAACATTCGAAGTGCGAGAGCGCAGCGAGTCATGAAGACGGTTACCTCGAGAGTGTGGAGTTCTGCTCGCCAAGTGAGCTGACGTGACTGCGCTGCAACTCTGTGTGTATGTATACGTACAAGTGACGCTTCATGGCATCGGAAAGTGAATGAAATTGTGTGATGATAGAGAAAGAAGAATCAAACTTTATAGTGGATAGCACGTAATTACTGCACTTAGAAAATATTTGTTATTCGTATCCCCAGTACTAATCCTTCGGGCACTCATGAGAATAGAACTGTTCAGAAAGGAATTTTGATTTTGCATGAAATGTTATTGGCTGGTTATTAAAAACATACTAACTAGCACAAAATCTAGCCCACGTTAATTTTTTTACCCAATAACCGTAGTTGTAAATTAATTATGTTAAATATTTAAATTCAATGTATGTGCTTGTGTTAAAAACTATCGGCTACCATTTTATCTGGCGTGTTTATTTAATACATCCTTAATTCCATATTTTATCTATCTAATTTACGTTCTCTCGTTCCGGCACGAGTGATATTCTGAGAGTCAGGTCGCAACATCTGCATACGATTTGTATGTAACTTAAAGTACGAAACGCGTAGAATTGGTCGCAAGGGTTTAATTGGTGCATTGCCTCAGAAAAACAGAGAATGTCAATGTAAAGGTATCGAGAATGGGAGAATGAATTATTTTTACAGTTTCTGGTATGTTACTGGGCCAAAATAAGAAGCCGAATATGCGTATCTTTATGCACAACATTCGTATACCTCAGTTGTGGTGCAGTAAAACACAAGCCGAAGAATTAGGCAATGTGAAAAGTAATAAGATTTAAGATCATGTGGTTTTCAAAAATTCCAGTGATTCTATTTTGTATCGTCGGCAAGCATTAGTGTGATAGCAAAATCCAACGTTACTGTGTTTTTTATTTCTGACTGGGATTTATTAGGTTGAGGCATAAGTTGATGCCGTTTTATTTCGCGAGTGTTTTCCACGTCAGTAGTGACGGTACAGATGGTCAGTTGTATATCAAAATGTAGCCAATAATATCGCGTATCTAAATCATATTGCGTTGTCTGATTGTGGCTGATAGTTTTTTGGGTTTTCAGGTCCGCAAGTATGGAGTGTCAAGTAGAGAGGAATGAACATTTCCGACATCTGCTCCTCTGCTAGTTTAACAAGGGGTCCACAGCCAACGAGGCCACTCGACAAATTTGTGCTGTGTATGGAGAGGATTCTATTGCTCCGAAGACATCCCGCAAATGGTTTCGGCGGTTCCGAGGTGGTAATTTTGACCTCATCGACTCTCCACGCTGAGGTCGCACATCTCACTTTGATGAAGATCGTTTGAACCATCTCATCCACTTGAAACCGCGTCAAACTACACTCGAATTGTCCACTGAGATGAACTGTGATGAGGTAATCGTGGTCCGATACCTGAAATTTATGGGAAAGGTACAGAAATCGGGGTCTTGGGTGCCTCACACTCTCACCGACGACAACAAGAATCAGCTTGTTGCCATATGTGGTTCCTTGCTCGCCCGTTATCACGAATGTTCTCAACAACACAAACCCTTTCTGTCACGTTTTGTTACTGGAGATGAAAAGTGGTGCCTGTACATGAATTTCAGGCATCGGAGGGAATGGTTAAGACCAAACAAGACGCCCACACCACTTTCAAAACATGTCCTTCAACCTCCGAAGATCATGTTGTGTATCTGGTAGGACATGGAAGGCATTATTCACTGGGAAATGCTGCCGAGGAATCGGATCATCAACGCTGCACTCTGTTGTGAGTAACTCCGCCATGTGGAGGGAGCAATTCAGCAGAAACGGCCACAGCGGCGCAATGGTGTCCTTCGCCAACACGATAACGCGCGCCCTCACGGTGCAAAGATGAGCAAAATGGCCATTAAGGACATGATATGTGAGATCCTTCCACATCTTGCCTATTTTCCAGATGTCGCCCCTTCAGACTATCACCTGTTCCGATCTCTGTCGAATGTACTCCGTGGCAGAACGTTCAACAATGATGTTGATCTCCAGAATTTCCTTGGGGATCTCTTCGCAGCAAAACCTGCACGTTTTTTCAAGAATGGTATTGCAGACCTATCCAGACGTTGAGACACCATCGTAAACGGAGGGGGGAATACATAGTTGATTGATTCCGTTCTCCCTTCTGATGCAATACATTCCTGTAGTGCGGTAAAAAAAACGGCAGGAACTTATGCATGAACCAAATATTATTCTTTCGTCATTTGGTTTTTTTACCGATTGTGAAACCTAATCAGGGTTAAAAAGGAATAAAGTTATAAAATAGTAACATTGTCACCAATTTAGGAAGCAGAGACCCAACTCCTCAAACAAACGAAATTTGTTTTCATACTAAACATAATCAGGGACAAAATTAAACAAGAGAAAACGGGAAGAATCATAATGTGTGTGTGTGTGTGTGTGTGTGTGTGTTTGATGATGTTTATGAACTGCGCTCAGATGAATTCGGTATATACGTCCGTATTTTGAAACATCGATTAGAGTTTAGTGAATACAGAAACAAATAATAGATAAAAAAATCTCAGATTTCGGGTGCTCAAAACGTGAAAAATCAATCTTCGAGCAACACTCGAATAGATTTGAGCCGTTGCCAAAACGCTGCATGGTAATCCTGCGTGAAGTGGAACTGATAGCGAGCGCGTAACTATCATCTTCTTGCACGAAAAATAAATCGCCCATTCCTTCATTTTTAATTTTTTTTTCTTTGAGTGACGTGGATCTTCACAGGTAATTGACTTTGACACTCAGTGTTACCCGGGACACAAAATAAATCGAAGATGCGACAGCTGATTTCCTTTGACCGATGTATTTTGTAAAAACAACTATGTATTTTGTAATACACAGCTATAAGAGTTCCATTTCGTCTGCTTCCATACTCATCTGCTGCATAAAAATAAAGAATTTCTATATTTCCAAAACTTATCTGTTTTCCCATTGCGGTGCTGGTCCTCTTAAGATCATTTTACACCTTAGTTAGGAGGCTGTTTTACTTCTATCTTTTATTCGAAATAAAAACACCTGCAGATAAGGCGTTATCATTTAATTACTCTCAGTTTCGTAAAATCTCTCTTCTCCGAAGAGAATGATTACATTCACCCAAATTAATTTACTGACTTATAGGCATGATATTTTGACCTCCATAATTAAGTAACCTTTTATATTTCCTGTAATTTGTCCCTCCTTCACAGAACCTGTTCATGAAAAGTATGCACATACCTTATCAGCATACATGTTGTAGAAACGCACTTGATGCTTAGTCTGCATGCAAAATGGGGTGATTTAGATCCATCAACACAGATGGTAAATATTTTATTTGTGTTCACGACACAAATTCCTATTCTACACTGTTGTCAGTTGAAAATGCAACACCAAGAAAGACCTGAGATGTTGAAGTGTGATTTATAGGGACATTATTTCTGATACAAGACGCAAGAGATCAAAAGTATAGGCCTGTAAATGATCTGGAATCAGGGTTAGCGGCGTAAATTACATGATACATATTTTACATAAATTACGCGCAATTTATACTTATTTTACGTTGCGTAGAAAACTAGTTTATTACACAATTTTCTACACGGCGTAATAATTTATTTACATGAAATAAATTAATAAATAGCCATATTAACGCAACTAGAAGTAAGTGTTTATTTTAAATTGTTCAGTTTATAATCACAGATATGAAAATTATTACAGCGGTGAATTATCAAAATACACATAGGTAGTGTTAATGATAGAAGATTTCTTTCAAAAAGATTAACGCTTCTTTTAATTTGGCAGTTGTTGTTAATGTTCATGATTACCCACCTAAACAAATATCACTCTTAACAACTTCAGTGCTATTCATTTTATCCAAAGTAACTACAAAATTAAATGTCTCTTACAATTAACCTAGAATTGCACTTTTTTTAACACAAAATAATTTATGTTATACAGTGACCTTAATTTTATTCAAAGGAAACGAAGCAAAGAATAAAACGTTATGACAAAGAAGTTTCACACTACAAATTTTGAAGATGACAATCCGTTTTTTTTTTTTTTTTTTTTTTTTGCTGTAAATATGATAAGGATGGTAAGTCAGATAATATCCCAAAACTTGAAAATTCCGTCGTCCTGGAGCCAAAATTGAACTCGCGTCTCCCAGATAGCGCCCGGGTATGCTAACTACTACACCACCCAGAACGACCGAGAATACACCACCCAGAACGACCAAGAGTACACCACCCAGAACGACCAAGTTTCCGATTGATCCGAAACTTGAGACTTGATCGTTCTGGGTGGTGTAAAAACTTAGGACTAAGTCTCAACTTTCCGATTAATGGGAAACTGGAGACTTGGTTATTCTGGGTGGTATAGTGGTTAGCATGGGAGACGCGGATTCGATTACCCCACTCCAGGACGACGAAAAATTTCAAGTTTTCGAATGTTATCTGACTTACCATCCTTGTCATATTTACACAAAAAAACAGATTGCCATCTTCAAAATTTGTATTATATGGTGTAATCCCGTATTCCATTCAAGTTTCATACTTTTCACTGTCAATTTCTAAAATTGAAAAATTACTAACCTGTGAATTGTTCATACAATTTTTGATGATTCATAGCATTTATTAATAAATTCTTCGCTATATTATTGTTGCTTTAATTTGTGTTTGACTTTAATAATGCCACGTTGTTAATAATTTTATCAAAAATGAATTCAAACTAAAATAACATTTTGCGTCACATTTTCACAAACACGATCGTATCACAATAATATGACCAATTACCTAATAATGGGAATAACCACCCTTGGCCCAGATGACAGCTGCGAGATTGCGTGGCATGCATGCAATGAGGTCCTGGAAGGTTGCCCGAGCCCATTCGGACTGCAGCAGAGCACGGAGGTGCCGGAGATGACGTGGTTGTGGATCACCACGTCAAAACTGTCGATCCAAATAGTCCCACAAGTGCTCTATGGGATTGAGGTCGGGCTATTTCGGCGGCCAAGCGAGAACGGAGACATCGCTGTCGTGTTCCTGGAACTAATCACGCACCTTCTTAGCGACATGGTAGGGCGTATTGTGCTGTTGGTAGGCATCATCACCACTAGGGTAAACGTCCAACATGAAGGGATGCATGTTGTCAGCAAAGATGGACAGGTAGCCATTGGCATTCAGAGACCCATCCAGTGGTACCAGCGGTCCCAGGTCATACCAGGAAAACACCCTCCAGAGATACACACTGCCAACGCCGGCTCGTACTTGACCGAAAAGCGTGTCCGGGTGTTGGTTCTAGTGTGTCTGAAGCCGTATTCGACACCGCCCGTCACTTCTGTGAAGTAGAAACCCCGATTCGTCGGAGAAGGCAACCTTTTTCCACTCTTTCACCTTCCAATGACGACAGTTCCATGGGTACTGCAGGCGTCGTTGCCGATGAACCTGGGTTAACATGGGCTCCTTGACGCAGCGTTGACTCTTTAGACCCTTGCGTAACAGGGTTCGCTCTGCATTTATCGGGGTTACGTACCTGGGTTCCCCAGCATTCATTTGCGTGGTCAATTATAGATGATTTCTGATGCGACGTGGTCAGGTGTACTGTTGCAAGTCTATTTCCCTTTACCAGTGGACGAATGCGACGTTCTCCCCTGGGGTCGATAGCCTTTGGGGCTCCACAGTTATGACATCGGGGGTGAGGTATTCGGAGTGCCAGCGGTCCATTCTTGGTACTTCATTACTACATCACCGCCCGAACAGCCTACGAAGTCTGCTGTTTCTGAGATGTTTCTACCCTTGGCGCAGTAGCCGGTGATCATTCCTTTTTAAACGTCCGTTAAACCACTAACTCTTCCTATTGTGCTGACTTAACGCACTATGGTTCATCTGTTCCGGCCGGCCGCTTATATCTTTGTGTGGTCGACCTTGTCACGTACACTCTGTGACGCGCTTGGGCGGGTAGGCCGTGGTTCCGGGGATGGTCATGTTATTCTGACACGACTGTGTATTGTCTACATACAATTTGTACAACACTGCCTAACAATTTCATTCATTCCTATATTTCTTAGCACTTTTTGATAATCATCACATTTTTTATCTTTCATTTTTAGAGTGTATTATATATGCACTAGTTTCTTAGAATTTTCAAAGCTTAGTCGGTTTTTTGTTGCGTTATGAATGTACGATAAATTGGATAACAACCTTTCAAGCTGTGCTGATGATGCTAATATGTTGAATAGTCTCATAGATAACTTCGCGAGCTCTTTGTGATGTCTTTTAGCAAAATGCCAAAATATTGTAGGAGTCTGAACTTCTTTTTCATGTAGTTTACCAAATATTCCCAGTCGATTTCTATATTGTTGGTAGCTTGTGATTCCAGCTGCATCCAAATTCTGCAATACAAAATTTTCGGATGCACTTTGAGACTTCTGCCCCTGTCGTCTGCTTCAACCAACGCGCCGCTGGAATCACGGGAAAAACGTTTTAGATCGGTGGCGCTGCAGCTGCGTCGGCGTTTTTTGCTCCTTCGCTGCGTGCATTACGTAATCGGTGTGTGGCTTGTGCTGGGGCATTGTTAAGGACGCGAAGTATGCGGCGTGGGTTATTTTTTAAAGGAAGGGGTTTATTTGGTAATATGGCTGGCCTTGAAAAGGGCCTTTATGGAATGTGAATACGTCAGGTGTTGTTAAATATTTATAACGACGGAAAAGAAGTGTTTCCTTCTCATTGAGAACCTGTCTATCTAGTACGAATACACTGCTGGCCACGCAAAATGCAACACCAAGAAGGACACGAGATAGCAAAGCCAGATTTACTGGACACATAACAACAGATACGAAGATGAAACGATTGAGATTACAGGCCCGTGCTACTTGCGGAACACGCAGACATCAATAGTTCGTGTGGCCCCCATGACTAGCAATAACGGCCACTACACGCCGCGGCATCGAACGAAACAGGCGTTGGATGTGGGTTTGGGGTATGTCGGTCCAGCTGCTCTCACACGTTGCCATAGTTCATCAGGCGTAGACACGGTTGGTGCTTGCCGGGCCACTCGGTTGCCGATCAGCGGCCAGACGTGTTCGATGTGCGACATATAGGGAGAACAGGCGGGCCACGGCAACAGTGACACCTGGTGGGCCGTGAAGAATTGTTGTACGATACGTGCCACGTGCGGGCGCGCATTGTCCTGTTGAAACGTGACCGCTGGCAGGTCCTGCAGGTAAGGGAGGACTTCAGGTTCCAAAACATCGGAGATGTAGCGGTGGCTGTTGAGTGTACCGGCGATGCGTACCAGAGGGATGCGGGTGTTATATTCAATTGCGCCCCAAACCATAACGCCAGGCAACGGACCGGTATGGCGATGCATAATGCACACGTCATACAGTCTCTAGCCGCGGTGCTGCCCCACGCGGATCCGACCATCGTGGTGTTGCAGGCAGAAGCGGGATTCGTCGGAGAAGACAATGTCGTGCCATCCCGTAGTCCAGGTGCGGCGTTCAACAGCCCGCTGCCGCCGCACTCGCCGGTGGTGTAACGTCAATGGTAATCGGAGCAATGGGCACCGTGCGAAAAGTCTCTGCTCCTGCAGACGACGTCGAACGGTACGTGCTGACACAGGTTGTTGCGCAACACACCATAATTCCTGCGCTAACGTTCGCGATGTGGCGGTCCATGCCGTCAATGCCCGCCGCGCAACATGCCGGTCCTCTCATTCGGTGGTGTGCCGCGGCTGTGTCAATCGCTCACATCGGTCCGCCCGTTCCTCCTGCACCCACCGAATCCATACTCGCGTTACTGTGGCTGGATGTCGTCATACACGGGTGCCGATGTCTCGGTACGATAAACCGCTGTCGCGATAAGCCACTATTCGTCCTCTGTTGAACTCCGAAACGTGCTGGAATAACTTCCGTATTCTGCGACGAGGCATCAGGAAGCTTCCCACGCACAGGTCCGGCAACACAACACACTTCCACTACTTACACCTCGCCTTCTGTGCATCCTTCTTAGAGTGTTTCTCGGTGGCGTGCTGGGCGCACATGATTTGCATATGTTCTGCAATGCTAATTGCTTGCATGTCCTCTCGCGGGCGACGCATGCTGCTAATTTCAGGCCAATCGGATGCTTCCTTCTTGGTGTTGCATTTTGGGTGGCCAGCAGTGTATTTAAGTGGAAAACATTACGTACTAGGGAAGAACTATTTGATGGTAGTAATCATCACCTCAAAACCGTGTTCAGAGGAAAGACGAAAATTTCGTCGGAATAAATATTCGAGAATGTGATGTGCCAAGTGGTCTTTGTGAATTCCATTAGATAGTGTGCGTTTGAGGGACCGCCAAATGCTCTCAGCATCTTGCGCATGCGCCCCAGTAGTCGGATTGACGAAATTGAGCGAGTGGTCAACTGAGAGACGTTGTAAACCACAGGATGGGAGATTGCAGTATACAGCCCACTGATCCGTCATGACAGTAGTTCCAGGTTGAACATATTTCTGGATGATCGGGAGCAATGTGTGAGCAGAGCGGTTATTCTCCGGGCAGATCTCAACCCTGAATCATTTCGAATCTCGTTCAAAGATGCCAAGGATCTAGGTGCGCTCAACGAGACGACCGCGATTATACTTCCACTTGCCAACCTTCGCCTCATCCACTTCTACGATTATACCAGGACCTCCAAGCTGTCCTTCATCTTGTTCGTAGGCTACCATAAACTCTGAGACTAGTTCTCTGCAAGACTTATAATAGTCGCTGGCTGTCGCAGAGGATGTGGAAACCCCACCTTGGGAAGATTCCTTAATTGCATCTTCGTAGGATAATCCTTTGGCGAAGCAATATACAAGAGTCATCACCTTATCAAGAGGAATACAAGCAGGTTCAAACCACGTCTCAAGTAAACGGGAACACTGCTCACTTTTTCCTGTAACGTGACTCTTTATACACCTGAATTGTCCTAAACGACGACACATATCCACTCGCAAAATCATTGGATGACCTGCGGAACATCTTCGTTTGGTTGGAAGCAATCCTTTCCGCTCACACCACGCAATACATGTTTATTCATCCTTCCCAACTTCGTCGAAGAAACGCCTCCAGTTCCACATCACGACTGACAGAGCTACAACGCACGCTGGAGAAACACAAGCCACCTATCGCTTAGGACAGGGCGAACAGAAGTACGTACACGGGCATCACGGCTCACGCACTGAGCAAAGAGCGATTACGTAACACACACAGCGAGGAGCAAACACCGAGTACAAGCAAGTAGCTGTAGCGCCACCTATTTAGAAACATTTATCCCGTTATTCCAGCGGCGCGTTGGTTGAAGCAGACGACAGGGGCCGAAGTCTAAAGTGTACCCAAATTTTCTACCACCTCAAGACGTTCTTCGTGAAGTTTCTTTCCATGATATTTAGGATGAAACACGTTGGCAGTGTCGCATCCTAAATATCATTAGGATGCAACACATTCTGGTATCGACGTGTTGTTGGAAAGGATAGAAGAAATGAGAAACGAAATATAAAGAGCTCGTTTGATTTTCCGCAAGTAACGCACTCACGTGTCGCTGTTAGCCTGAGAACTCGAGTAATATTGTAATACTTTCTTTTTTTATTGTATTTAAAGCAAGTTTTGAATTTATTACATTTTTTTACTTTTATGACATAAATTACGCATATTTTACGCGTAGCTTCCTAACCCTGTGTGGAATATACAACCTCAGTACCTTTTGTACCCACGACGAGCAGAGATACAGCTCGTACACGGTGTGGTTTCGACTGGAAGAGGTACCCAAAGTTCATCTTGGGTAACTGGATGAGGAGTCTGACGGGCCAGGCATCGAGTGGTCATTTTCCACACCTACTCAATGGGCGAAAGCGCAGGGCAAGAACGACGGGCGTCAAAGAGCTGTAAGATATTCCACGCCACATGTCATCGGGTATTTAACTGTTGACAAATGACATCGGGGCAGTAGGCAGATATGGAAAGCACTTCAGCCACCACAACTTCCTCGATGCACCATTGGCTGTTCATAGTTCGTGCAATGCGTAGGAGGCGGGAACGTGAATGGAATCCTACAGCACACCACACCAGAATGCCCGCTGTTGGACGCGTATGACGCTGCATAATGCATGACTTCATCAGCAGTTCACCATGGTGCCGTGCTAAAAGGATACGCTCATTAAGGGCCACTAGGTTGAATCTCCACTCGTATGGAAAACTATGCGCTCTCATTCATCACGGCAATGTCTGCGTTTTTGGCCCCATTGCAGCCGCTGACATCTGTGGTTTAAGGTCAAGCGAAGTCGAACCAACGGGCATCGAGCGACGAGACCTCTCTGAAGCAAACGTCGTCGGACTGAGCTTGCTGACAACCTTGATGTGAATCAGACCTCAACACTTGTGCTAACCCTCTGGTAGTGGCTGTTTGGTCTGCAAACGTCATACGGTAGACATGACGGTCTTCCCGTGCGTTCGTGCATTGCTGGGATCCAAGGAAATGCGTCAGAGCTTCCTTTGTCTACTGACGTTATACTGTTCACGTTTCGTCCAACACGAGCGGCAACGCCGCGAAAGAAAGGTTCGTCCTCCCGCAGTCCAACACATCGGCCTCGTTCAAAGTCCTTCAGCTGTTTGAACAGGCCTCGTCTGCTGCGAAGGGGCATACTCAGTTACTGCCGCAACTTAATTCCACAATTTCCGCAAATCGACTATGGCAATTTGCTGATGAACTTCTAAACAACGTTTAGAGCCCATTCACCCTACAACGCGCTGCGTTTCTTGGAAAGGCTGAAAAAAATAGAAAAATAGAAGCGGAAACAGGATGCCTTGATACGAAGGGTTTTAAAGAAAAAGTTCGGAAAAAATTAAAGTTTTAGGAGCATAGAGTTTCCCGTTGAGAATAGAATTTGTACGCTGCCCTACATACTATACCTGTTGCTACTGATAGAGAAGATAACTTAGGCTCCAGAAAGTACGATGAAAGAAGGAAAAGTGCCACGAAGAGGTGTTAATGCCTTGATTTGATCGTCATCAACCTCGGTTGGCCTCCCGGACCGAGGAGCATCGGTGGAGCCTGAAAACAAATTCAATAAAAGCACACCGAAAATATTCCACACGGAAAATACCCAGCCATTAAGATGCCCTGAAAGCTGTCTTTTGTTCGTTTTTTTTTTTTTTTTTTTTTTTTTGCCAACTTCGCTCACAGCTTGAAAAAATGACTTTGTTTACGAACGTCATGGACACTGAAAGTTTCTAAGCTTCAAAAGAATTTCAACATTTTGCGCAATTCAAAAACCCATTTATTTACTACTTTTCTCTTGCTGTCTCTCTCTCTCTCTACAAAGTGATTCAGGTTTCTTGTCTTACGACTGTAAAACAGCATCAGAACTAGTGCTTGTACATAAGATCATTATGGAGAATTTCCAAGAACAGTGATTCTTTGGCTTGAAAATTTTAAATATAAAAGTATACACAAATATAAAATGTTGTTGTGAGCATTAGTTACTTCTTTCACTTGTAATTTTAAGATGCGTGTTACTAACAAGCAAATTTAATGTTGCAAGCATTAGTTTTAACTACGTTTTTTCCTTTATTTTGCTGGGGGTTTTTTTACCACTTAAGGGTCAAACATATTTCTTGTAATTAATAGAGAAACATTTAGTAAATCACATTTCCTTCGTGCAGTCGTGGACCCTTCGCACAGAAGCTGCAACAAGAATAAAACTTTATGTAATTCACTTTCAGAACCGTATTTTCTAACAAATGAGTTGTGAGAGCAATTGTGGACCTCCCACAAATATTGCACTCAGGAAATAAAACTCCTCATTTTCAGACAAGTTATTCAGATTCCTCATTGACTTACCATTTTTCACTTTTTAAGAATACAGTACAAGAATCAGCAAAAGTAATTACTATAATTTATTGTCACTTTGTAATTCCTTTTGTGAGTTTTTTTTTATTTTTCATTTGCTTATCTACAAAATGGTAACCCGCGTTACGATTTTTATCATTTTCTTATAGGACTTCCGTCCACAGTGAGTAGAGTTTAGGTCCCAGCCACCTACAGCGAGATCGCCTTTTGGGCAGGACACAGAAACGGAAGGAATGAGAGCAAGTCTGGCGACTTTGACAGAACAGTTTTTAGTGCGATTAGAGTACAGAAGACGGCGCCACCATACAAGTACGATGTTGCACACAGAGGGGTGAGAGAATTTCAGGGGGGCATAGGAAAGGATACCCATTTAACCAGTGGGTCCAACCTGGGGCGGTCTCTTAACGTGCTCGTCCGATATTTAGCGATTGTTAGTAAATCACACTATCTCTGAAAGATCAGCTTAGGTTAGAATCTGAGGACCTTGCATCGCTAGTCTGAAACACTAACCACTAAGCCATCCGCGGCTCACATAATGGTAACCCGCTTTGTGAGTCCTGCTTTTATACCTCCATCGGAACAGCTACGAAGGCGTGGATGCCGCAAATCATTTGTATGTGCGCTCCGGTTGTAATAATTTTTAACATTTCACTTGACATACCCATTCTTCGAGTTTCAGTTTGATCGCACGCGTTTTGTTGGTGTTGCATTTTCAACAAACAGCAGTGTATAAGCGTGTGATCTTGTAGTCGAGTCTTACTTTTCGTAGAGCAAGTCCTGAATCCACCAATGAGAAAGCAGATAAGAAGTCTAAGGGTGTTGTTCTTAGATATGCTGTACCTCCCCTCCACGCAACATGGGCAAAGAGCCCTAGAAGGTAGAGTAAAATATGAATGTACTTGTCTCTGTGAAGGAGCTATCTTCGTGTTCTCGCTAACTTCTGCAAAAGGGACTGGGAGAACCGTGAACAGGACACTTGGGACAGGAATTCATGTATCATGGTCGAAATTGCTGATAAGCAAAACATCAGCTCTCCAGCATTCTATTTCATGTCATTCCCTTATACATAGGGTAAGTCGAACGTTTCACATTATTTTGATCACTTTCTATCTTCATACGTACCTTTACCAGGAAAGCTGACTAGCATTCAAAGTATAAGCCATCGTGTTGCACCGTCTTTAGCCACCTGTCTGCCAGTTCTTTGACTCCGCGGCGGTACCAGTTCTACCCTTCGAGACGAAGAACTCCGTCCCGCAGCTGCAACCTCCTCCTGCTTGTCGAAGTGCCGCCCTCGAAGAAAGTGGGTCATGGACCGGAACAGGTAACAATACGAACAGAGCAAAGTCCGGACAATATGCTGGGTGTGGTATAAGTTCGATGTATTCAAGTTCCTGCAATTTTGCCTGGGTCGTTAGCTGGATGAGGCCGAGCGTTGTCTTGCTGTAGGAGAGCGCGCTTTCCTTTCACCAGTGCTGGGTACTTCTTCTCCAAAACTGAATACATCTTCTCCAGCTGTTCAGAGTAGAGTTTGGCGGTGATGGTTCAACTTCCTGGGATAAATTCGTAATGGATTATCCTCTCAAAACTCCACCAGACGCAGAGCATCACTTCGTGCTTGAACCGCCCACGTTTGGCAACAGGTTCAGGAAGCTGCCCCTGGCTCAAACACTGCCGTTGTGTGTTAAGATTACGGAAATAGACCCACTTTTCATCCCACGAAAAAATTATCTTGATGATACGTACATTGCGCAGGTTTTCTAGGAATTTCGTGTACACTTCCATTCGGTGGTTTGCTTCAGTTGGCGTCAGTTCGTGAGGGAAAATGCGGCCACTCCTGTAGACCTTGACGAGGTCCTGAAGGTGATGAACCATGGTGGTCTGTGATATGCCCAGCTCGCTTGATAATCTCCGAGTGCTGGTTGTCGGATTTGCTTCTACGGCCTGGCGCAAGGTCCACGATCCACGATTCGGGGCCTATCTGACCTTGGTTGATTGTCGAGGTCACCTGAGCCAAATTTCTTGAGCCATCTGATTGGGTTGCTGTGGTCCACGGAACCTTTCCCTTTCGCATGACAAATGTTTCGTGTTGCTTGAGCAGCGTTATGGCCGCGTTCAGACTCGTAAAGCAAAGGTTCCCTAATTAGTTGGTTGTGGCTGCTCGTCTTATAGGCGTCCCAAACACAGACAGAACGACGACATGCAATGCTGTTCACAGCAATGACTACCACTTGATATCACTTTTGACTGACTGCAGTGCGCGAATTGAACTACTTTAAACACGTGACTCCGCAGCGCATGCGTTTATGCAAATATTGTAAAGCTTTCGACTCGTCCCCTGTACACTGGTAGACATATACAATACCACACCATAAAGCAATATACGAAATTGGATGAAATTTACCACATATGTAAACAAGTAGGTGAGAAAGAAGTTATTTAATTTCTGAGCGATTACATGAATGTCATGGGCAAGGAAATAGTACAAGGTGTGTCTAAAATCTTTCCCTGATTATGATAAATCGTATAAAATTAACCACGCTCGTTAGGCACATTACGGTTTTCCAATATAGCTTATCTGAAACACGAAGGGTTTTTTCGGGTCATCAGTATACCTCAACGTGGGCTTCTTTTGTTAC
Organism: Macrothele yani; assembly: GCA_039090855.1. NCBI lineage: Eukaryota > Metazoa > Arthropoda > Arachnida > Araneae > Macrothelidae > Macrothele > Macrothele yani. The sequence continues at coordinate 100,592,200 of CM077002.1, read as the reverse complement.
ACGGAGGACATCCAGTCGGTACTCTATCTCTTTCCATGCCCGCTGAAACATATCCTCTGTGATGGTCGCAAATGCTTCAGTCATTCTTCCCTTCGAAGTGATAATATCTGCAACTGGTGTTGAATAAACTTAATCCTTAATGTAACCCCCATAAAAAGAAGACAAGAGGCGTAATATTCGGTGATCTTGGTGGAAAGGATATGGGACCATCTCTGCCTATCCATCTGTTATGAAATTTGTCATCTAAGAATTGACGGACAGGTGGCCCCGTACTGGGGTGTCCCAGTGCGGGGCCACGCCGTCCTGCTGGGACATTACCCATGGTTGCAGCTCTTCCAATTGAGGTGCAACATACAGCTGCGTCATGTCTAGCTAAATATCCGATGTAATAGTGGGCTCAATGAAAATCAAACAGTCCAATTACTTTGTTGTGCATTAGTCTGCACCAAATATTAATTTTGGGGCTATCCATCTGTTTCTCCAAAAACACATGTGGGTTCTCTGAACCCCAGATACGGGCATTATGCGTATTCACTTTACCTGACGTATGAAAAGTTGATTCGTCTGAAAAACAAATCCGCTTCAGACAATCATTATCTTTGTTTATTCGTTCAAGAATATCCATGGCGAATGTCACACGTCTGGGCCCATCTTTAGGTTCCAAGGCTTGAACAATTTGCAATTTGTATCCAAAAAAGAGGCTGCTTTCTTAAAATGTGGTGCACTGTCTTTATAGGTATTCCCAGTTCACTAGAAGCATGACGAATTGATTTTCCTTGTGCTTCGTACAAATGCATCACGCACTCCGTCGACAGTTTCCTCACTAATGGAAGGTCTTCGACTTCTTACACGGTCACCTACACTGCCCGTGTGGTTACATTTTGATGCCATTTCCTAATGCTCTTCACATCAGGCGGAGCTCTATCATACTCACGCCTAAACTTCCGCTGAACTGAGATTGCAGGTTTGGTTTCGTGAAACCAGAACACACAATTAGCCTTCTGCTTAGACGCCATTTCGCCCGACTGTCGCCTTCAACAACAAACTGCGCTGCAGACGTGCAGCGCCACCTATTGTTCCAAAAGTACAACGAATAAAAAACTTGAGAATATGACCCAATCAATGCAAAAAACTGCGTACGTCTTACTCGCTCGATTCGTTTTATACTATTTATCGTAATCAGAGAAAGACGATAAATAGACGATACACACCCTGTATAACGTTGCCTAAGTCAGCAGTTCGTGTGACAGCCATGCCGGATTATACATTTGGCAACACGACGTAGCCTCGAGTGGAAAATTTTCCCGGATGGTGTATTGAGGTATTGTTGGCCACGCGTCGTTGACCTGTGTTCACAATTCATAGTTAATGCAAGGGGGTCGAACAGAGGCGTTAGCACGTCTGCCAATGGCGTCCCATACGTTCTTTATTGGGGAGAAATATGAGGATCTCACTGGCCAAGGCAGCATTTGGACAATTAGGCACTGTCTGTGTATATTGGCATTCTAAGGCAGGCGATCTATTGTTGAAACAGGACATTAGGTATACCACGGAGACATGGCAACGAAACGAACTGCAGGGCCTCATCGACGTATCTTCATGATGTCATTGTACTCACTATGCGTACGGAAGACTGTTGAAACTAACAGGGCACCAAATTATGACACCAGACTGAGGAGCAGCTCAAGAATAACAGCAAGATCATCCCGGTGACTACGACGCTTCAGACTTTCAATCGGCCATCGTCAGCTCTGAGACAGAAGCGAGGCTCGTCGCTGATAACGGCGTGGTTCTATTCGTCCATCCTCGCATAGCGGGTACGGCCTAACTGCAAACTTGCGCGGCAATGTGTAGCGGTGAGTGGCAGTCTTCCCAATAGCTGGTGAGAGCGAAAATCTCCCTCAGTCATTCTGCAATTCACAGCCCGTGTCAATACTAGAATGTCCATAGCTGCCTGTATACCACGTCGAATGTCGCTGATGTGAATTGAAGAGGCTGCTACCGCTTGCCGTCAAACGCGGCGATTGGAGGCTTCTGTCGTCCGACTACCTTCATTCCCACTATGGTGACGCACGTTTCTTTCCTCCAACCACTTTTACTACATTCGATCAGCAGTTGCTGCATACTCATACTCAGTCCACCACGATGCGACGTAGGTACCAACCGGCCGTAAGTAGCCCTATGATGAAGTCTCTGAGCCGCCCCGGTGGCGCAGGGGTCTAACCGCTGGCTTATGACCATTTGTCCGATTTGGGGCTGGGTTCGAATCCCGGCGAGGCATGGGTGTTGTGTTTGTCTTATGGCACTGGCTCTCTCCCTTCCCTGGAATCATTGGCCCTAGATTAGGGATGCGCGACTGCTTATAGCCCATAGAGTTCTTCACGGTGTTCGTTGAACCCCCAGGCCCATAGCCAGACAATCCAGTTGGGAGGGCCGCCCCGGTGGCGCAGTGGTCTAAGGCGTTGGCCTCTGATCATTCGTCCGTAAGGGGTCCGGGTTCGAATCCCGGTCAGGCATGGATGTTGTGTTTGTCTTACGGCACTGGCTCTCTCCCTTCCCTGGAACCAGTGACCCTAAATTAGGGACGGGCGACTGCTTATAGCCCATTGAGTTGCTCACGGTGGTCGTTAAACCTCCAATCAAAAAAAAAAAAAAAAAAAAAAAAAAGTTGGGAGGGACGGCTGATGGCTGATATCTGGCGAATAATATAAAGTGGTCGGGCAAACGATGTAAAAGAGGTAGGGCACTACACTATACTGTTGTATGAATTGCTAGGACGGACAAAAGGAAATCACAGGTCGGAAGCAGCCCGGCCTGGCTCTTCTCTGGCTACGGCACTGTAAACCCATAAAACAAAAGCAAAAAGAAGTCTCTGGTAACAGTGCCCATATGATGGTAGGATGCTCGATGACGTTACCCAGGCATTTTTATTCCTTACACGTGCTTTCGTCATCGAGATCACTCCGATGGAGTTATCTGCACTCCTAGGTGAGGATGAGCAAACTTAGCTAGGGTTTTGCCATTTTTCTTTCCTCACCTATCACGTGATTGGTTTTCAACTGCAATGAAGTACATAACCGAACTGTTGACACATACCAACCAATTTGCATAGCACTCTGAAAATGCTTCCTGGTAGCCGGGCGATGTTAAATATGATAAAGCAAATTTACATAAAGTGCGTTCAAATATAGAAATAAGTATTAGGTTAAAAGTAGGCGGTTGAGAGTTATCATTTCGATTCTGGAGACAAAATTTTATTTTGTTCCTTAATTAATGAGAAACCAATTCATTGTTTTCTGTATTTTTTTATCTGTTTTTCCAGATTTCTTACAACTTTCAAGACAGACAGCTACTCCTCTGTGCGATCGTTTCGACTTCAAGACCTCCTGTCTCAGTGTCCAGCCCTGAGTCGTGTGACTGTCAACGTCGAAGAAAATACATTGTCTCATCAGCTACAAGGAGCCTTCGGCACTAAACTCAGAGAACTCACAGTTACTGGTTCCAACCTACAACAGATTCTTCCTGATGCCTTTGCAGGCCTCACCACACACGAACTCACAATGAGGATAACGGGAACATCGGTTTCCGCGTTTCCTGATGGTCTGCTGAAGTACTTGCCAGACGTCCGCTACCTGACCCTAGATCTCAGGGACAATCAGCTGATGACAGTGGGTCCTCACGTTCTCGCCGCCATCAGTCGGGACGGAAATGATACCGAGGGCACACAGCATATAACAGGTAATGCATTTGTAGATTTACTATCGGTAATTAACTTTATTCTGTGGAAAACTTCACGTCTACAATACATTCTCACGGAAATACTTGCAATATACATATTAAGATCCAGTCCAAACTTCCAGAAGCGGCATGGTGTGGTGTAGCACATTGGCTACCAAGACTCAAGTTTTTTTTTAAATATTGTTTTTGATGAGAGGTTTAATGACCACCGTGAGTAACTCAATGGGCTATAAGCAGTCGCCCGTCCCTAATTTAGGGTTACTGGTTCCCGAGAATGGAGACAGCATGTGCCGTAAGACGAACACAACATCCATGCCTTACCGGGATCCGAACACGTGCCCCTTTCGGACGAATGATCAGAGGCCATCGCTTAGACCACTGCGCCACCGGGGCCGGCTTTTAATATTTTCTGCATATTATGTATGGCGTGAGCACATAGACAATAAAATCATTTACAAACATAATCCGGGTTGCAATAATAATCCTATTAGGTGCTTGAATTAATTCCCGCTGTTTTTTGCCTCACAAACACCTGTGTGTTGCCACAGAACGGTACAGGGTAGTCTATTCAAAGTGGTATCCGTTGGCTGCTACGCCCCTTTTCCACCGTTGGGGTAACAAATGGATTCCGCGGTAGGAAAATGCAGGTTCTTTCGAGGCGAACCATTCATCAAGCCATTTTTGGATATCCGCGACAGAAAGGAAGTGCTGCTCTGACAGGCCATGTTGTAGCGACCGGAACAAATGGAAGTCCGAGGGAGCAATGTCCGGGGAATAAGGCGGGTGGGGTAAGAAGTCCCAGCCAAGTGTCTCCAAGAGTTCCTTCACGGATTTCACGACATGAAGTTTAGCGTAGTCGTGGAGAAGAATAACCTTGTCATGTGGGATCCAGTTTCAAAGCTTCTGGATCATTCTCATTGCCTTTAAACGTTACCTAACCTTTGCCTCATCGACTCGTAGTGTTTCAGACAACTCGTGGAACGTCTGACAAGAAACCTCGTCCAATAAGGCCTCCAACGCGCCATCTTCGAACTTTTTCGGCTGCCCAGGGCGCTCTTTGTCCTTCACGTCATATTCGTTAGCTTTGAAGCGTCGGAACGACTCTCTGCATGTTGTTTCCGATATGGTATGTTCCCCATAGGCCTGCACTAGCAAACGATGACTTTCCGTTGCAGATTTCTTGAGATGAAGCTTCCCGCAAATGCTCCTTTTTTGGTACGAAACTCGCCATCGTGAATGCGATACAAACTCGTGTTCTGTGCCCTCTGATAGCGTATCACACACTGCTTCGCCCAGACTACGGACGGTACGTGCGTACGCAAGGGAGGTCACGTGTGACCCGGGTCACAGCGCACCACTGCTGCGCTCTATTGGGCAACAGCGGGAATTAATTCAAGTACCTAATGTTTCCAACCTTTTACGAAACGGGTTCTCGATACAGTCGAACCCACATACACAGGGTGCAATTAAGTAATAAGACTGATATTTTTAAAAATCGCGGTAAAGCATATGGGTCAGAAAGTCGTGATTTTTGATAAGTCATTTATCATCAATTTGATAGCAACAGCGTTTCCCGTGAGAGTTTCGCAGATGATTATTTACGCTGTGCATGACGTCATTCGGTGGAATAACATTGTCATGTAGCAGAGAGCAAATAGCCGGTTCTGTTTGAAAATCGGTAAAACTGCATCTGAGACAGGTGAATAGTTGCGTGATTTGTGTGTGTGGCGTCATTCGGAGGAAATACATTGTCACAGCTCTGTCACGGAGCAGAGGGCAAATATTCGGTTCTGTTAGAAAATCAGTAAAACTGCATCTGAGACAGTTGAATTGTTGCATCAACTGCATGGGGCTAATTTCCCATCTCGTGCACAAATATTCCGATGGTATGCACGTTTCACGTATGGACGGGAAGATTTGAAAAATGACGAAAGACCCGGAAGCCCGATTTCAGTGCGCATGTCTAAACTCATTGAAAAAGTTCGCGAAAGGATGAAAAGTCATCGTTGTGTGATTGAGGATGCTGGAATGTGAGCTCCGTGTTAATAAGGAAACGATTCGTCAATTATTAGTTCAAGATGGGGGGAGGGAATTTGCGCTCGTTTTGCTTCACATGCTTTCTCAGACAGCCAGAAACATACACGAGTGGAGTACGCAAAAGGCATCATGGGATTGCAAAAGCATTGCAAAATTTTCTCCAAAGCATTGTGGCGGGTCCTCACCCGAGGAGAAATAGCGTTTTCGTTATGATCCTGAAGAAGAGTCAGAGTGCTCAGAGGAAACCGTCACAGTTATTCAAAGAAAAGAAGATCAGGTTGTCCAAAATCAAGACGATGCATGTGGGCTTTTACGACAGTCAATGGAATTCTGCATCACAAGTTCATTCCTAAAGGTAAAATTGTCACTGGCAATGTTAACACATCCATTTTGGAACGACTGTGGAAATGGATGGTTGGGGTCCGCCCTGAATATAAAAACAGGCATTGATTCCTTCTTCACGGTAACGCATCCACACACCGAGCAATCAGTGTACGTACAGCAGTTTTTAATACGAAAACAAGTGTGTGTGTACTGAACCATCCCCATCTTTTCTAGATTTGTCACCGTGTGACTATTTTCTATTCCCTAAATTAAAGTTGCCTGTAAAACACGGTAGTTTGATGCACTGGCCTCTGTCCACTTGAGCACCTTGCAGCTCTGATTTTTGTCCTAGATGGGCTCCGGATGAAGCATGCCTGTTTTACGGCACTGGCTCTATAGCCCCAAATTAGGGAAAGGCGACCGCTTATAGCCGTACGAGTTGCTGATGGTAGTCGTTAATCCCCCTCCCCTTTCCCCCTCCCCTTTCCCCCCAAGGAAAATAGAAGAATTTTGCAAAAATGCTTTTACTCACGCTCTACGTAAGAATGAAGTAACGTAAAAGGAAAACTATTATTGTTGTTCATGAAAGAAATACGGGATTACGCCATATAATACAAATTTTGAAGATGACAATCCGATTTTTGGCGTAAATGTGACAAGAATGGTAAGTCAGATAATATCCGAAAACTTGAAAATTTTTAAGTTTTCGGATATTATCTGACTTACCATCCTTGTCACATTTACGCCAAAAATCGGATTGTCATCTTCAAAATTTGTATTATTGTTGTTGTTGTCTACTTTCTCGGCCGGAGCGGGTGAGAAGAGGCAGAGACCTTCATCTCAAGCCTGGAAATTCAGTAATTTTCCAGTGATGTTGTCATAGTCTGAGGAATGAGTGCCTTTTGAATTTGGTGCCTTAGTCTTTGCGACAGTCTAAACTACTCAATATTTTTAGAAAGATATCAGGCACCACTTCGATTGCCGAAATGACAACTGCTACGATCTGTTATATACTCTGCTTCTGGATCCTTTGTGCTTCCACTTCTGGGTTCTCCTGTTCCCAGATTTTCTCAGACAATGGTTTTGAATGTTTCTTGTAAGCGAAACCGTTAGGTTTTTTTGTCTACAATTCCAATGTCATGTAGATTGTATTCAATGATCTCGTCTGTAATGATAGTGCATGATGTAAATTTGTTTTTCAAGAATAGGTTCTGGTTGGTACTTATAACAAGGTGGATTACAGCCTTCGTTTAGACCGTATTCAAACCCAAGCTCTTGCTGAAAAGTCTTAGCTTCTCGGTCGTGTCTATTAAGACATTTTTTTATGCAAGAAGAGAGCAGCCATCTAAAACATGTTCTTCTTCTTATTATTATTATTGTTATTATTACTATTATAAGGGTCTCCTAAACGAAACCAAGACTGTCGGTTTTTTGGCTTAAGGTTTTATAGGTTCGAACATGTGAACATATATGAAGAGAGAGTGATACATGGGCTACAGACCCGCTACACATAGTCGCCTTGTCGGCTCAAGCAAATGTCCCCGCGCGGCAAGAGATTATGCATACCCTGAGCGAAGAACGTCCGTCGTTGGCTGTGGAACCAGTCTTCAACGGCATCTCGGACCTCAGCGTCGTTAGCGAACCGGCGGCCCTTTAGAGCTTTGTCAGTGGCCCGAAGATGTGGTAGTCGCAGGACGACAGATCGGGGCTATTGGCGCGATGGTCGAGGAGGACCTCCCAGCGGAAGCTCCATGGCAAATCTTGGCACAGTGTCGCCACAAACGGGCGTACGTTGATGTGCAGCAGAGTAACCCCATATGACAACATACCGGGTCGCTTACGTTTGATGACGTTTCGTATCGCACTATGTGGTTGCCTTGACCTTACTGCCTGCGTCCAGCTAATCCAACAGCAATGGGCCATTCTCATCGAAGAAAACCATGAGCATCACTTTTCCAGCTCTTAAGGAGGACTGAGTTTTTTTTTTTTTTTTTTTTTTTTTTGGACTCGGAGAGTTCTAATGCCGCCATTCCATACTCATCCGTTTTGTGGCTGGGTCGAAGTGGTGGCACCATGTTTCATCTGCGGCCGCAATCTTGGAAAGAAACTGTTCAACCTCTGCGTAGTAACGATGCAGATGCTCCAGGCAAGCACTCATTCGCCGAGTCTTCTGCTCCTCCTGGAGATGCTTGGGGACCCATTGTGCACAAATCTTTCTGTATCCCAATTGGCAATGGAGAACGGTGTTAACAGTTCTCTTACTCACGGGCAATGTTATTGCAAGCTCGCGGGTGGTGATTCGGCGATTCTCCTTCACAAGGTTGTCCACGGTAGCAATCGATTTCATGGTGATGGTCACGTGTGCTTGCCCATGTCTCGGCATATCCTCTGTGCTCACACGTCCTTTTCAAAATTCACTACGCCAGCGGAACACTATACACCATGACGGACACTCATTCCTATACACATCCTTCATGCGACGATAAATTTCGGTTCCACTAACACCTTCTGCCGTCAAAAACTGCATAACTGCCCTCTGTGCCTGTTTGGACGAATCCATGTCACGACCCTACGTAGTCAACTTGCCGCCGCACGTGCAAACAGCACACTGACACGCGCGGCCGATAACAGCGTGCTTCCTGACATACCATCTACCGACACAAATGCCCGGCTCTGTGTAATTATGCAACGACGCTATTACGAGTCTCACTTTTATTTGGCCGACCCTTATATTTTACTTTATTTTAGCATGGTCCACTTGTTAGAATGGACATAAAGTCAAGTAAATACATTGTCACACTCATGGTTTAAAAATTGTCGCATGATGTGGCACGTATCGAGAATTACTGCTTCTTGGATTTTGGACCTTAGGTGTTGTATACCTAAAGCAAAAAGCTGAGTTATAAGAGTCTGAGGAATTATACCAGTTGCAGAGATCATCTGTGGACCTATATGAACTGTTTTCAGCTTCCACATCTGTTTAATCTCTGCAGCCAGTTCCACATACTTGTTGATTTATGTTGCTTAGATATTCTGAATATTAAGGTCCAACCAACAGTACCGATATGTCGATAATGACTTCCTTCTGCCTTTTATCATACACCGATACGTCTAACTACCTAATAAGCTGCAGGACCCCTTTTAGCCCACAAAACAGCAGCCACTTGGCGAAGCATCGATTCGATGAGGTGGCGATAGGCATCGTAAGGCATCTGGTACTATAATGTCAACAGCAGGTCCTCCAGTTCCCGTACATTTCTGGGTGGTGGTGATTTAGCTCGAACCCGCTTTTCCTAGTCGAACCACAAATGTTTGATTTGGTTAATGTCAGGTGAGTTTGAAGGACAGGGCATTAACAGAAAGTCCCCAGCAAATTCTTCGAACCACTTCTTGACGATTCTGACAAGACGTGACACATAATCCTGTTGGTAATGGCCGTCACCAGCAGAGAGCACAGTTTCCATTAATGGGTGAACTTGGTCCGCAACGATGTTCAGATACCTGACAGCTGTCAGGGATTGTGCTATACGGATAATGGGACTTAAAGTGTCTCAAAAAAAGTCGCCCACAGCATAACACCGCCGCCGCCTGCCTGTTTCTTCCCAACAAGAAATCCAGGTGACATAGCCTTCATTGGTAATCGACCTATATGCGCTCGTTCGTCTTCGTGATGCACCAGGAATCTTGGTTCGTCAGACCATGCCACTTTCTTCTAATCATCCACGGTCCAATCTCGATGATCTTGGGCCCATTTCATGTGTTGTTGGCGATGACGTGCAGTAAGCATGGGGACCCGACTGGGTCTTCGGATAAGCAGGCCCATGCGCAGAAGGCTGAGGTGAACTGTGAGCGGTGACACATTGCTCTGATCACCACTGTTGTAGCTGCGGGTGATTTGTCGCACTGTGGCCCTGAGGTCACTGTGAACAATGCGCGACAGTCTCCGTTTCCGTCTGGCATCAATGAGCTGTGGTCGAAACACGGCTGGACGACAGTTCGTCGTTTGGCCACCTGTGCACCACTTTTGATACGTACTCACTACAACGGCACGTGAACAACTTACAAGCCGCGCCTTTTCCGAGTTCGTAGTTCCGAGGCACCGTGCCATCAGAATTTTTCATTTTTCGAACTCCGATAAATCGGCAGCTTTTCCTATTCTGACTCCGAAAATCTCTACTAACCGAAGGCCGGTCCTCAGGTTGTATATATGCTATTCTGTAAACTTCACCTGCGCCACTTTCGGTCTGTAGGCGCGCTCATTTCTCCAGGCCGGGGGTTGTCATAATGTAATGGATCATCGGTGTATAGCACTATGTCTGGACGATTGGCAGAGATGGTTACGTCTGTTTTAATCTCACGGTCCCAATATAATTTGTATTGTTTATTATCTACTACCTCAGTGGGTTGATATTTATAGTATGGTACTTCTGATACTGATGGTTCTGTATCGTGCACTAATTGTTGATGTATCATCTTAGCTGAATTATTATGTCGCTGCATATATACCAACGTTCGCTAGTGTGTTGCATCCTCCTCAGATGTGTTTAATGGTCTCACTGCACATACCACATCTTCTACATTTGTCACTTTGCAGATCCTCCTTTAAAATGTATTTTCTATAATTTTTGGTTGCAATCACTTAGCCATCATAAACCCGTAGTCTCTCCATATAATTTTCCTCGCTTCAACCAGTGATTTTAGGCTTTCTTCTCAACTTCAGGCCTGTCTATAACTGGTTTGAATAAGCCCCATGAAGTTCCTTTTGCTTCCATTTTCGAATCTGGTCTTCCGTAGACAATTCCTCTATTTTAACATCTGGTTTACTTAACATTACTGGAGTGCTCTCTTCGTCTGCAGCATATACGACATCTAACAGGTTATTTTCATTACATTTAGGGTAAAAGTATTTCCTCAGTGAGCAAATTTGCGCATCGTAAATGTGTTTTGTATTAAGAATACCTAAACCTCATTCTTCTTGTGGGAGCGTGATGCACTCTACGGCAACCTTTGGAAGTTTCATTCGATGTTGGGTTATACTTGATCTCACAGCTCTGTTAATTCCTCAAGATCTCTTTTCGATCATCTGATAATAACCAAACAATAAGTTAGAACCGGGACCACAATGTTATTAATTGCTTTCACCTTATTAGCTGTGTTTAGGTATGTCTTTGTTATTACTATTATTATTATTATTAGACGAAACCCGTCGGAATCGATGGTTAGTTTGTTTTTTGTTTTTTGTTTTTTTGAAAAGAATAAACTCATATGAAACAACAAATGTAAACTTTATTAATAGATTGACAAATTAATTCAACCACTTCAGTAATGGCAGTAGTACAGGTTCACGTTTTTTTTTTTTTTTTTTGCTGAAGGTTTAACGACCGCCGTGAGCACTTTAATGGGCTATAAGCAGTCGCTCGTCCCTAATTTACGGTCACTGGTTCCAGGGAAGGGAGAGAGCCAGTGCCATAAGACAAACACAAGATCCCTGCCTCACCAGGATTCGAACCCGGGCCCTTCACGAACGAATCATCATAAGCCAGCACTTAGACCACTGCGACACCGGGGCGACCAGGTTCGTGATGAGCATCACAACTGCACCATTTTTCAGTCGTAAAATGTGAGGCTGAAGTCCACTCATCTCGATCTTGTGCAAAAATTCAACTGGATAGCGCACTTCTTCACTCTCAGCTTCAGTCACAACTGTGTTTGTAAAAGTTGTTGGAATGAGATTCGCGTTGCGAGTACTCTTCACCCGTTGGAATCGACGGTTAGTTTTTTTTTTTTTTTTAATTTTGAAAAGAATAAACTCGTATGAAACAATGAAACAACAAATGTAAACTTTATTTTATTGACAAATTCATTCAAACACTTCAGTAAAGACAATAGTCCAGGTTCGTTTTTTTTTTTTTTTTTTTTTTTTTTTTTCTATGACTAAAGGTTTCACGATTACCGTGAGCAACTCAATGGGCTATAAGCAGTCGCCCGTAATATTTTCACTAACAATAGTCAACCGAATGTTTATTTACATCTTTACATAATGGGAAACGTCTTACCTACGAGAATAAACCGGATCGAAAGAATATTAAATTGTATATATACATCACACAGTACAACGGCATAACGCAATCAGGTCTTCGAGAGTGTTCGCTGTTCCGATGAGAAGAACTTTGATACCAATGCATGCTAGCGTTGTTTTGCGCTACGGTTGGCTCAGAAAAGAGACTTCGGACTTTGGACTATCTCACTCCCTCCATGCGTCCGCCTTCAACAGCAAGTGAGTCAACCGCAGGCGATCGAATGTCAATCGCACGCTTCTCCCATAGACTTTACATGGGAAATTTGCCGCCCCACAATGCCCGAACCGTTGCCCCGATCTCATTTTTCTCTTCGACTGGCACATCTACATGGTTAGACCTTTATCTTGATACCTCAACCATGTATTTACGTTCAGTCGTTCTCTCAAAATAGGACTCAGAGTAAAACACCTTATATAATTAATATATAGATTATTATTATCATCATCATTACATATTTGGGGTAGCTTTGGAAGATGATTGCATTACGAGGAGTAAAATCCCCTTCAAAAAACCCTCCTTCGTGTCTCCGCGGTATACAGAGTATCTGTATTTATTCTACTCATGGCCGCTGGTAAGGGGGACAGGGAGGGGCCGTGACCTCCCCTAGAATAAGATGAAGTCGTATGTCTGCCATCTCGATTATGTACATTTATTACTCAACGACATGTTGTTTCGTTCAGTAGTGAATATACACTCATTGTCATAAAAATTCGCGCACCAAGACAAAAACCGTGCGATTAACGCGAAACTCGGAGAATAGCTACGCGGAGGGCAGGCATGCAAATGATTAAAGTTTGGTGTGATTCCGCATGGCAGCGCGTCCAAAGACGGCGCTGCAATCGCAATCCTTGGGTCCTATAAGGCGTTGCGCAGGGGACTCCACATTCGTGCCGAAGTGCACGGTAAGAGTCAGGTGAGATCCTTGAGTGACAGACATGCCGAGGAGACGCAGTAGATGTGCGTACGGGCAACTGATGAAGTTTAAACGAAGCCGTATCGTCGGGGTGAGAGAGGCAGGGTGGCCGGCGCGCCGAATCGGCCGCCATTTCAGCCGGTCGGACAGTACGGGGCGATCATATTGGGAGAAATGAACATGGGAAGGCACCCAGACACGGAGGACGTGCTTTGGACGACCCAGTCACACCACCAGCAGAGAGGACCGTGGGATTGTGAGAGCGGCACGCACAGATGCAACGACGTCCTTGTCCAATATCCAAAGACATGTGACGGCTGTACAAGGGACTCTTGTGTCCACCAGAACCGTTTCCAGACCCCTGACAGAGGCGAATCTGCATTCTCGAAGACCGTTACGTTTTCTGCCATTAACACCTGACCATCGTCGGCGTCGATCGCAGTGGTGTCGGCAGCGAACAACGTGAAATGCTGCGGACATGCAACGTACAGTGTTCAGCGACGAATCTTGCTCCTGTATGGGAATGGACGACCACCGTGTCAGAGTGTGGAGGACCTCAGGTGAGCGCTAAATCCCAACCCCACTGTACAGTGGCACACATCCCGACCTGCCGGCGTGATGGTATGGGAAGCCATCGTGTATGACAGCCGGACTTCCCTCACAGTGATCCGAGGGACGTTGCCAGCCCAGCGCTTCATATAGGTGATCATGCGGCCCCATGTGCTTCCTTTCTTCGCGGGGCGGCCCGGAACCCTTTTCCAACAAAGTAACGCCCGTTCGCACATGGCTCGGGTTTCCCAGGACTGTCAACGTCATGCTTGGACACTTCCGTGGCCTGCCAAATTGCCTGATCTCTCGTCCATCGAGCACGTGTGGGACCAGATTGGACGCCAGCTTTCTCCATGTCCCAGGGTTCGTGATTTAAAGCGTCAGTTGCAAAAAGTGTGGGCCAATCTGTACCAGGATAGCATACGGCGTCTCTTTGACTCCTGCCGAACCGTGCCACCGCATGTATCCGAGCACGAGGCGGTTCGACGCGGTAATAACGCTGACCGGAATGTGTACCGCTGACCGGAATGTGTAAACTTGCCTGGAGAGCTTTTGGAAGAAACAGCATAATTTTCAAGAGCAATATGCCATTATGTCTTAAAAGAAAAGTGTTTGATCAATGTATCCTTCCAGTGCTTACGTATGGTGCAGAGACGTGGACCTTAACTAAAAGAGACATACAATGGCTGCAAACAACTCAAAGCAGCATGGAGAGGTGCATGTTTGGTGTAACCAGGAGAGATAAGAATAGAAACTCGTGCATCCGAAAAATGACAAGAGTGGAAGACATCATGATCAGAGTTAAATCCCTGAAATGGCAATGGGCTGGACATACTGCCAGAAGGACAGACCATCGATGGACAGCCGAAATTTTAGATTGGATTCCAAGCGACAGGAAAAGACCCAGAAGAAGACCACATGGAAGATGGGTGGATGAAATTCGAAAGCATGCGGGAGTGACATGGAGGAGACTGGCACAAGACAGACCATTGTGGAGGAAACTTAGGGAGACCTTCGTAATTGATAATGGTTGACAATGATGATGATGATGATGATATATGTATATACACTATATTGACAAAGGTCACCGGACACCTAGAACAAAAACACAACATAGCATTTATTGACATACATTAGTGCGGTGTCGGTCTACCTTTGGCCTTAATGCATGCACTGACCCTTCGAGACATGCTTTCGACAAGGTTTTAGAACACAGCTACAGGTATGCGTTTTCATTCAGTGCATAATGCTGCCACAAACTGTTGCTTAGTAGTAGGCCTTGGTACCAAACTTCTTATGAGGCGCTCTAATTCATCCCATAGGTGCTCTGTGGGATTAAAATCAGGGCTCTGTGCTATTCAGTCCACACACGATACGGAATTATCGTCAAACCACGCCGTAACAGTTCTTTTTTTATGGCTCGGTGCAATATCCTACTGGTACCAACAAGGCTCGGTTCCATAGTATTGCCACAGTTATGGTAGGGCATAATTGTCCAGAATATCGAGATAAACGTGCTGGTTAACAGGTTTGTCCACGATAACCAATGGACCGGGACCATACCACGAAAAACACCCTCACAGGAGTACACTGCCATCTCCAAACTTGACCGTAGGAGCAGTACACTGTGATAAATTGCGTTCCCCCGGCTGCTGCTATACCCACACATGGCCTTCAGACTGATGGATCATGTGTTTGGATTCATCAGTCCATAGGACCCGTTTCCATTGGTCTACGGTCCACAAAAAATGTTCTTTGCACCATGCTAAACGACGAGTAGCATTCCGAGTGGAGATGAAGGACTTATGAGCAACCACACGACCACGGTAGCCCATGGAATGAAGTTATCTGAGAATGGTACGTGTACATACCGAGGTTCTGGCATTTTTACTCACCTGTACACTGAGGTCTTGTGCAGTACTTCGTCGATTAGCTGAAACGACTCTCCTGAGGCTTCGACGTCCTCTATCACTGATTTTCTTTGGTCTGCCGGTACGTTTTGCTGCTTCGGGCACGCCATGTGCCTTCCACTTATTCAGTCCATCGAAAACAGTTGACTTGGGTATAATTAAACTGCTCTCGATTTCTCTTATGGATAACCCACTAATATAACTAATATAAGTCAGTTCTCTCCCGCTGCGACATTTTTACTCAACCTCACAGTGCGATATGATCGCGGTCAGCTGCAGGCTTGTTTTCATACCGTTTGCAGCTGTACCGCGCGTCTTAGCTACGCAGCGGATCCGTTCATTTGATTTTGAAGCGGTGCCCGGTGACTTTGGTCAATAGTGTGTGTGTGTGTGTGTGTGTGTGTGTGTTATTTAATCTCTACCTGTTCCCAAAAAAATTTGGACCACCGCAAACTCATGATTATAAATTCAACACGTTTTCTACAGCTGGGCCGGGCCCTCTGAAGACCAAGGGGTTAGTGGCGTAGTGACCATATTTTTATGACGCAGATAAGCCTGCCAAATGCTTAGAAATATCTGGAGTTACCATTGCTATGCCTCTCGATGAGCTTGTTAGCTACAGTATTATGAGAAATTCTGGACTCAGAAATGTTTTCTGTTTGTAAATAAACTGCTAAAAACACTTAACCAAAACGGAATGCTAAAAATGAGATTAAATCATCCGATACAAAAAATAAAAATTAAAAGTTACATAGAAAAAAGTAAACACGGCCATTGGTGCATCAAGGATTTCTTTATGGGCGTGGCCGAAACTTTTTAAGATGCAAATAAAAATATCCCTGAGAAAATCCTTTCCCAAAACACAGTGGAGCCTCAGTTATACGTTTTCGGGTTGTACATTTTTTGCTTTTATATGTGATTCTGGTCTAACCCCGATGTTTTACTGCAGTTTCTATCACTTTTTCAATTCGCTTACACGTAATTCATTCATAAGATTTTTGCGATTGTACCTTAAGTTTTGAATTTCTGATCATCCAAAAACACACGGTTCTTCGATTCTTTTACGCGTAACCCGGTATATTACAAATTTGAGAGACTTTAGACAGCGTTTTGTTTGTTTGTTTGTTTGTTTTTTCTTGCAGCCATGTAATAGATGATGCAACTAAAACATTACTAAGCAACGTCCATAATTTCCTTTTTTCTCTCAAACCAAGAAATTTGGAACAAACAAAGACAAGTGAATACTTTACTCGGCACTAATGTAAATAAATCAACTAGTGCATAAACTGCTTTGTAAAAAGTGATGCTTATAAGCAAAGAATGTTTAATGATTGTATTGAATATAAAACAAAGTACCAAGTAAAGGTAAGAGTTTTTTTGGGTTTTTTTTTCATACATCGAAAACATGAAATGGAACAACTTCCTTTAATCTATTTAGTTTTTACAATGAAGTGGGAATAAAAAAATCAATACAAAAGTCAAAATAGGCATAGGCTTATGCTAGCAAACAAAGTATTCATGTGTGACGTACGTCTTACATTACAACGTAGCATAAAAATTACGAATTTCCACCAACACTTTTTTTTTTTCACTTTGAAGGCATTCAAACTTTTACAATAGTATTTAACATTTTGAAATTTTTTTATACGTTTTTTACATTTACACGTTTTCGTAGTTCATCCTCTAGAAAGACATATAACCGAGGTTTCACTGTATTGGAAAGCCATGAAAATATCACGAACATGTTAAAGTGCGTTTCTAATTTTTCATAAAATATGTATTTAAAAGTATTTAAAAATAAGTACATACGGTGAATTTTTTCTCTGTCACATTTTATCTGCACACGAAATACTTCTATTTAATTAGCACATAAGTCCCATTTTTTCAAATACTGACTTATATGTATACTAGTTGAAAAATTTATTAAATTCATGAAACAATTACTTTATTTTTGAGACATTTTAAACATTTCGGGAGATTTTAAACCACTCAAACCCCTCCCTGGCTACGGCCTGGATCAGTTGCGAACCCAACAATATTCCAACTGCGAAAAAGCACCATTCCCTCTGTAATGTGCTGCCATCTTGTGAAGATTCAGGTACTTAAAAGGTAAAATGTCCTAACTGTAACTGCCTGTCCCTTTGTGTGAATGCGTAAGTGAATTCGATTGTAAACTTGTACCTAGAGGTACCGAGAAAATTTGCCGGATGGCAGTGCTGCTGGTGGTTGGAAAAACAGGTCAAGAGCTACAAGAGCAATACAAAAACAAATCTACTGTTTACACTCTACAATGAAAATCACTTAATGAGGACTTACCTATTTTCTGTATATTAAATCAAATTTCCCGCTTATGTTGCCATGAAACGGCTGTTTCTTCGTGAACATCAATAAAATTTCTTTCTGAATAGAAATATTTGCCAAAGAAGCAAGTCTATCTTGAGAAATGGTGTTTCTTGAGAAAGCTTGTATTCTTCTAAGGCAGGAAAAACTTCTTTTCACTGACACACTTGTAGATGGAAATGTTAAAATGAGGAAAACCAATTAAAAAGTTTCTGTAAAAATGTCTTTATCTTCATGAAGCACTCGAAGAAGTTCTTCAATCGATATATTCTTTAATTTTTTCTTCGGCATATACAAGACTCAGTTCATTTTTAAGGCGCTGGTGTTTAGCATGTTGCGGTAAAACTGTTGTAGATTTTCAAGAGCGTGAGAGGAAAAGCATGAATTAAATTGTTCGAATTTGGTTGTGTCAGCAAGAAAGACAAACAGAAGTTTTTTACAGTCTTGAAATCTTATATCCATTTCCATAAAAATGTGGTCCAAAATTTTAAAATACAATTGCTTATAATTTTGAAAAATTGTTGCTTATGTAACAACTGCATGTTCCCGTTCAGATCTGCTTATTTCTGTGATTTTGCTAGCTTTCCCAAACAGTGTTTCAAACACCTTATCGTTCCTTTCATGGCTCAAATTTTAACGAGTTTTTTTTATTATTATTATTTGAGTTACACAGTAGTTTATGTCTAGTGATTTTTTCCGCAAAATTTCGAATAATAGATTGGCTGAGCCAAACATTTCATTAAATATTAATGCCAAAAATGTAAATTCGAAAGTGTTCATATCATTTAAAAACTCCTTGCAAGTTGAATTGATTTTTGTCTGATTGTTCACTATTTGTCAGCAATTGACTGCAATTCCAATACTTCCTTCAATTTATCCCAATCTTCAACAATAACACTTACTAATTTCGAAGTGGAGGACCATGGAGTTTCTGTTAAGGTTGGTATGCATCTTGAGGTTGTTGATGTAAGTGTATAAGATCGCTTCGCTGCGTGGCGAAAACACGAAGGAATACTATTGAGGCTTGCAAAAAATATTCGACACTTAGAAATTTTAGAAAAACTCTGCTGTAATACAAAGTTCAAACGATGTGCTAAGCAATGAACAAAAACAGCTTAAGAAGCCAAATTTATCCTTGGATTTTTTCTGGAGCCTATTCGAGTGCCCTGATATCACACTTGCCCCATCGTAACATTGTCCTATTAATTTGTGTGGATGATCAAACTGTTCCAAAATTTTCTCTAGTATTTTGTATAAAGCTTCTGACTTTCTATCTTCATTCATATCATGGAAACTCAAAAATCGCTCAACCAATACATCTTCCGAATCAACAAATCTTATTATTAAAGAACACTGGGAAGTCTGATCTATGTCTGTGGTGTCTTCTACTTGAATAGAAAAACATTGCACATGATCTATTTCATTTCTAACGTGATCGTTTATATATTCAGAAATACATTCAATTAACTCATTTTGAATAGTTTTAGAGTCATCAGTGAATACATTTTTTATTTTTTCATATTGATTTTGAATTTCTAAAGGACTTTTTGATATCAACAATGAAAGTAATTCCTTAAAATTTCCACGATTTATCGAGCCGATGTATTCGTCATGGCCACGGAATTCCAGTTCTTGCTTGCTCAAATATGATACTGCATCAATCATTGTCTGTAAGAAAAGTCTATTTAAACGAACGTTTTTGTTGAAATGCATTTTCAAAAGCCTGGAATTTTCCCCCATGACATCAGCAATAGTGTTCTGATTCTTTTTTTCAAAATTCCTTAACATTTATTCGCATTTAAGGTGTTCGCCAGAATCATCATGTTTATGAAGTGACCGTGTTATTTTTAATAAATGTAAGAATCTGTCTTTATTCCACGCCAAAAGTTTATTACTAAAAAGTAAGCAGGGCCAACAAAATAAAACACAGGAGTGCTGACATTTTTAACTTTAATGTTCTAAGATTTACCGCTCTTCTTGATTTCTTTCTTGGCAACAATTACACAGGTCTGCAAAAAAATTATTTTTTTCAGCTGCATGGGATGTTTTGGGAAACAATTTCTTCATGAAATGTACTTAACATTCCGTGTTCATTCTTTTTGCCTATGAAACCTTTTCTTCTTCTCTTTGATACTTCTCCGAACACGCTTCCGCTTTCCACTTTCTGTTTCCCGCTTGAGCATCCAACAGTAGTCAGCTAGCATGTTGACGTCCCATCGTCCTTGGTAGCGTCTCTCGATATCACGGACATCCTGGTGAAATCTTTCACCCTGCTCTTCACTGAGGGCTCCTAAGTTTTCGGGAAAATAGTCGACATGGGAGTGTAAGAAATGAACTTTTAAACTCATCTTGCATACTTGAGCTTTATACGCAGCCAACATGCGTTGTACAATGGTTTTGTAGTGAGGGTCTTTAGTATTACCCAAAAACTTGTGCACTACGTCTTTGAAATAGTCCCACGCTTCTTTTTCTCCCATTGTTTCTGAAAAGAGGGGATCGGATAACAGTTTTCGTATGTCGGGGCCAGTAAAAACTCCCTCTTTCAACTTGGCTTCAGACAGTTTTGGGAACTTGGAACACAGATATCTGAAACATTCCCCATCTTTTGGCAGTGATTTCACAAACTGCTTCATAAGCCCCAATTTAATATGAAGAGGTGGTAATAAAACCTTTTCAGGAGGAACCAAGATTGTATTAATGACGTTATTTTTGCCGGGGATTAAGGCGTATCGAAGTGGCCAGTCAGTTTTTGTCCAATGGAGATCTCTGGCTCGACTGTCACACAAGAAAAGGAAGCAGGGATATTTCGTACAACCTGCCTGCTGGCCCAACAACACGGTTAGTATTTTGAAGTCTCCACAAAGCATCCAGCGATGTTCTTGATATTTTATTTTCTTAAGAATCATTGCCACATCGTTATAGTTTTCCTCCAAATGCACCGAGTGTCCTACAGAAAGTGATGCAAATTTATTCCCATTATGCAGCAAGACTGCTTTGAGGCTTGTTTTTGAGGAATCAATGAATAGGCGCCCCTCAGATGAATCATATTCTATTTCAAAACACTTCGTTAGACCTTGAACATCACTACAGAAAACGAGATTTCCCTCTTTGGAGAAAAATGTAGTGAATTCTCTCTCTCGGTGCCTGTAACACGAAAATGAGGTTCCGGGTGACAGCAGGTTTTTATTTTTTAATCTTGACCCCAGCAATTCGGCTGCATCTTTTAAAAGACCTAAATCTATAACCAGGTCATTGAGCTCGCTCTGATAAAAAAGTTGGGGTCCCTCATCAACAGAAAAATCTGAACTAGATTCGTCCTGGGGAGGTAATGTGTTTCCGTCCTCAGATTCACTCAGGATACCATCCAAACTGGTAGGTGGGTGTGGAACTGGTATTGCAGAGCTGTGAGGTACTGGACGAATAGCTGAATTTAGGTTTGGGTAAGATATTTTATTTTTATTTTTTGTATTGAAGCCTTTCACATCTACCGAACAGAAATAGCAGTCGGTAGTGTGGTCTTGCTGTTCATGCCACATCATAGGAATGCCAAAACGAAATGAGTGTTTTTACCCTTAAACCACAAACGGAGTTCTTCCTCGCACCTTCTGCACACCTTATGAGGAGCCCAGGCTTTGTCTTGATCCCCAAGTTTCAACTTGAAGTAAGCAAAATACACTTTCTTCACGAAATCACTTATGTTTCTTTGTTGACCTTTAACAATGTATTCACCACAAATAAAACAAAAGTTGTTAGGAGAAATAACAACCTCTTGGAGCCATAATATATAACTAAAAACACGAGCACAGTCACGTTTGAATGCCAAATGTAAACTGAGTGTGGCTCCTCGCTGTTTGTATACACCGCATTGAGTACACACACTGACTCTCCGTACATCTAGAAGCAAACGCTTTTTCTGTGGTGAAACAGATGGAAACTAGCCTCGCTCCCTTCAAAAAGACCAGTGAAACTACACGTTAAACATAGGTGAACACGAGAGCGAACGAGGTTATGTTGACACCTGCGCGTCTGCCGATCGTCTCCCTGCCGACCGAATCGGCAACTCCTGCTTCTTCCTCTGGCTCGATAAAAAAAAATTCCAAAATGGCGCTGCACATAAATAAAAGAAAACAGCAAAAAGTTTCTTTTTTTCCAGTTCTTAAAGATAAAAATCAATGCTTTCGAGGGATTCTCTAGGCACTTTTAAATTCGAATATCCAGTAGTCATCTATATAAGCTATGCAACATAACCAAAGCAACCTAGATCCTGAACTTATTTAGCATGTTGAAACATGATCTAATCTGTCAATACGCTTGATTATACTCATTCCTAATACCCTAGAGAACGTGTATATACATGCTCAACCCAGCCAGTAAGATTCCTCACTTTTCGCTATAAACAAATTAAACTAGTTGGGACATAATCAACCTGAGCTTCCTCACACCGCCAACACTACCCTTGCCCTTCCACCCTTCCACTGCCCCCCCCTCCCCATTCCGCTCATTTTCTCTTTGTATTTATTCTTGAGTCTCACTCTAATACATATTAAATGAAAGTAAGAAATCACTTTTGCATAGGATTTTTAGAATCAAGAATAGGATACCAGATTTCGAGTTAAACGGGAGTTTCACTCTAAATGAAACTACAAACACGAGTTTTACAAGAAAACCTAACGTGATGTAATTTTTTGAATATTTTTCCCGGTTTCAGTGAGTACAAATCTATAAGAAACAGTATAAAAATCCTGTGCAGTTTTTTGGTTGCAGACCTGTGTTATCAGTGAGTCCGTTGGTCGTCCGTGAAGTAAAATATATCTTTTATCTTAATATTTCCACCGATTAAATGGAATTTGCAATAAATTACAAGCAATGTCGTTCACAGGATACATACTAAAAACTATCACTATCAGTAAAACTGTACAGAAATTAAAATATCAACTCAAGTTTTCAACAAGTAATCACAAAACACGAAAAAACAAATCACTTTCGGAAACCATGTACCACAACACCACAAGAGCCCTAGTATATTGCAAGTTATTCTGGATAATCCACTCGGATCCACCGTGATCTCTTTTGAAGGTCACGGCTCCACACTCAAACACCTAGAAAATGCAGAGCTTGGCGTCTAAAGCTGAAAACTCTTCACTTTACGAGCAGACTGAGTAGAGTGACATCCAGGTACTTAGCTCCTCCTTCAAAGTACCTTGGGTGACCTTACGGTTGCCATGGCAACTCTGCCGAAAACTGCAGATTACTAAGCATTCACATCAGAACTCTTCACTAGCGCTGTTTTGCGTATAAGAACTTATTATTCGCATTGAGCGCGCTACGCGAATTGATATTTGTCCAAATTTTTGAGCATTTTGGAATTGAATAAAGGAAAAATAACTCAATAAACCGTATGTACTATACAAAATAACTGAATAAAACTCTATTTCAAGTGAAATAGGTGAAGAGCCACTTCAGCTACTTCACCTGAAAAGCCACCACTGCCAGACGGAGTCACAAAAACTGTATTTAAATTCACAAAAGTAAAAATGTTATGTCGGGTAAAAAGACAAATGCACATCGCAAGAATAAAAATAAATTTTAGAGAAGAAAGTGCTATAATCAAGGCAAAAACCCGTAACAAAACAAGTGGCATGATGTAGAAATTTCAATCTTCACAAGAAAAATGCAACCTGTAATTATTAAGTCCACTGTTGGGGTGGAAGCTCATTATGCTAATTATTGCTTATCAGCTAAACGATCCTGGCTTCCCGTGCTGTCGAAAATTCCCCACAGCAGGAAGTAAAAATTTATAAGGTTCTTTTTGTATGGAAACTGTCTATCAATGAAAAGCTGAAGACAGCCCCGTTCTTACTCTCCCAGCTTTAATAAAAATGATCTGCTATTCCAGAGAAGGGAAGCAAAATTAATGGCAAGACATGCAAAGCGTGAATTCAACATTAAGCTTGTTTGAAACTTAACAAAAATGTTTAATTAAAAATAATCAATCCTGGCAGCTATTGTTCCGTAACCCGAGTTCCTGTAAGTTGCAGTGCCGCGAAAAATGCCAGTCCTTATTCATTCACAGAATACTATTTTATGCAAATAAACCTTTGCAAGTTATATCGCAAACGTGAGAGTCTTTATTGGCCGGAAACTTTCGTTCTTTTGTTTGGAAAGCTAAGCCTCGTGTTCTGTTCCCGAACACGTGTCCTCGTAGTTAGTTTTCTCCGTAGTTCGTTACAGACCACCGGTATCTCCCTCCGGCTCTTCCAACAACGAACTTTTTCCCGTGCTATATCTGGCACGTGTCCTGCGACCAACTTTCTTTCCGTGCTGCCCCCGGCACTTTCCACGCTCCACTCCAACTACCAACTGTCTTCCCGTGCTTCCCCCAGGACCTTCCACGCTCCACTCCAACTACTAACTGTCTTCCTAACTCGTTCTATCCCGAAGTTTTTCCCTAGTCACCTCTCCTCGCCTCCTGTATTCTCTGCCAGAGGCGCTAACCCTTTCTCCGAGTTAGAGCACGCGAGCCGGCTGCCTCTCTGCGCCCTCTCACCATTTTTCTCCCTAACCTGTGAATTCCGGCGTTGACCTTCTTTCGCCTCATCTTGACCTTGTACCTTCCGCGTATCCCACAACTTGCATTTCCCCCGGCTAGGAACAATAGTGGTGCCACCGCGAGTACATCGTCATTAAAATAGGCACATTGGAATGTCGCCTTACTAGTACATTTACAAGGTTTAACACCCGTTATTTCAGGTTCCGTTGCCTTTTCACATTCTATTATGCTGGTCCATCATAACTAATTTCCACCGATGCCCCTTTCTTGATGGTGGGTCTATCGGCCCAATAAGATCGACATTTACTATCTGAAAAGGTAGCGCGGGCCACCGCAGTTATCGGTACCCGGTTACCTCTTGTGATGGAACGTCGTAACTGACACGCCTCACATGCATCACAGTATGTACGTACGTCTCTCTTAATGGATTGCTAATAGAAGGAGTATCTTATCCTCTCTAACGTCTTCTTATGTCCCAAGTGTGCTCCGAACACAGAATCATGGGCTAGCTGTAATATTTGCTCCCTCCTACTCTCGGGGACTACTAACTGATGGGTGTTTTGACCTAACACTTTTTCCTTATGGTACAGCAATCCCTCCATATTGACATACCCTCCTTTTCCTTCCTTCGCCCACTCGCGTGTCTCCATTAGCGTTACGTCCTCCTCCTGTTGTGTTTTGAATTTGCTGTGGTCTGACGCCTCGCCCTCCCGGCTACATTCTTCATCCTCGCGGCATGGATTAACTCTAAACGCCGTCACCTGCTCGCTGGTCTCCTCGTCAAGCGCGCCTGGCCCTGATTGGCTGCTTGACCCTTCCACTCCTAAAGATCCGCCTACTTCTCCCGGCGTTGCTCCTGCCTCCAGCAATTCTGTTCGCCCCTATACTGGCGCTAACTCCTTGAGTCCCTAACTCCTGGGGTCTCGTTGGCTTCTCTTTCTTCGTGGACTGAATTCTCCATACATAACGCCTTCCCATTATCGGTGGACCACTCTGGACTTGAATATCTCAACGTGGTCATCTTGGTATAATCCTCTGGGGTAACTATGATCTCGTTGGTGAGATTCGGCACAATAGCGTAAATAATCTCACTCGTCCCTAAAGATGCGTCCCCGGCCTTCTCCAATCCCGTCTCTACAATCCTAACGTGTAACCTCTTAATTAGAAAAACCGCGGTACTTCCATCAAATCCGGACAAAGTCACTTTCCCCACTTCTTCCATCTGTTCTTTCCCTAATAGGCCTTGTCTCACACAATTTAATTCACTCCGCTGTCTACCAAAATTTTTGCCTGGTGCCCTTGCTCTGTGGCTACCACTAATTGCTCCCCTACGGGTATTTCCACTACTTCCCTACTACTGCCGGTGGGACCCAATACTCTCCCAATTTTGCACTAACCTTTCCCACATCCTGGACAATGTCTTGCTCTGGTTCTCATCGATGTTTTCCTTCTCCATCGCCGCTACCCTGCTTACTTTCTTATCTGCTTCACTTCTCCAATTATACGGAGTGTGTTTACTGTCCTGACCCTGAAGTATCTTCTGATTACAATCCAATTTTCGGTGTCCCATCATTCCACACCTAAAACACCTCATTCCTGAATCAAAATAGGAATTTCCCTGATTCCCTGGTGGTCTATTGCTTCCCACTCGACTTTTGAATCCCTGACCTGCCGTTGGAAATTTCTATTTTTGGAATGAAACTCCACTTCCACTAAATTCCTTCGTCCCTGTTCCCATTCCTTCTGAGCTATATTGTTACTCCTTATTGTTGGAGCCTATCTGAAAATTTCCCCTCGCCTTTCCTTCTCCCCACTCTAACGCTTCCACATGGCTCTCGTACTGATCACACAGTTCCCCTGAATCCTTCGCTAGAACTAGCTTTCCCAAGGATCCACTCTGTAGTAGGTAAGTTTTTAAACTGGGTGATAATAATCCTTTGAACTTATCACAAACTAAAAGATTCATTAGTTAGTCAAAAGTACTTATCCCACTGTTCACTACATAATACTTAAGCGTTATTCCCATACGTCCCGCCAATTGCAGGTAACACTCTCCCTTATTCCTACGGAAGGCCTCGAACTGTCGTAGATAAATGTCTCGTGTTAAATGACAATCCCCCAAAATGGCCTCTTTGACGCTTTCGTAGCAATCATATTGCTCGACCGTAAGTCTCGGGAATAAATGATTGACACAATCTGAGTTAAATAGTGCTATGACTAATCTTTCTTGCATAGTTTCTGGGACTGTATGTAAAATGAAAGCTCTTTCTAAGGAATCGAAGAAGCCTAAAACCTCTTCTGGTTTACTAGGACTTTTGCGCAAGGTTTTTTCTAGTATCCTCATGTAATCGGCTAACTTCATTTGATTTTTACCTTATGCCGACTCCTCTTCCATTTCCTGAGTTAACTGCAGTTTCTTAAGCTGGAACTCCCTTTCATCTAAGAGCTGAACCTCCAATTTCATTTTCTCTAGTTCCCTCTGTGCTTCTAAATTCCTCTGTTCTCTCTCTGCTGCTAATTTTCTTTTTTCCCATTCTAACATTTTCAGTTTAAATTGCCATTCCATATCAACTGTATTCTCTTGCGTTTTTCTTATGTTAAAGACACTTCTTTACTTGAATTTAAGTTATTTTCCCCTTCTTCATTATTATCTTCATCCTTCCCTTCAGACCCCGTGTCCTCTCATTCCTCACTCTTTTTCCCATCCGAAAGCTACTCATCCATTGTTATACACTAAATATATATATATATAAACAGTACACAATACACATGCAATACTATAATGACACATTACAATTTCTCGACGATAGCCTTTGCTCTCAACCTTGAGTACTATTATCTAACATTTTTCTTTTTTTGTAATTCAATAAATTCCTAGTAAGATCACTTATTTCCTTTCTTTATATGACAACACACTTTACAATTCCTACTCACTTTAATCATTAATTCTGGCACTGAGTTTTCTAGAAATTACTTTAACCTATTCTTCTACAAAACTGACAAAAGAAAAACAATTTTCCGGCCTTTTGGCCCCTAACTTCCTACTAAAATTTTGCTTTCCTAACCTTTTACACGGTATCGACCCAGGAATTTGAATTCCGGCAACAAAGTGGTACTTACCGGAGCTCTCGGGCTCCCCTCTGCTTCTTCTGTCGCCGCTTGTACCGCTGCCCGCGATGGAGCGTCCTAAACAGGAATGTCGCCCGACCTCGCCGGCCACGCGAGACGTGATTGTCCGTCCCTGGTTACGGGATTTTTCCCGAAATTCCGATCCTCGCTCTGGTTACGAGCTTTATTCGTACACGTCTCTGGTCCACCGGTTTCGTTGCACCAGCGTCCTTTATTGCAACACAGTACTTTGTTTCCACGCTTTCCTGCCACGTGCTACTGTTACACTTAGGAGTTCTCTTTGTCTGAGTCCTCGAATAAAGTCTCTACTTCGCTGAATAAAATTGCCCTAATTACTTCCACTGAACTCGCCTTCTAACATCCTGCCGACTGCGCCATTTCTTGCTCTGCTGTAGGGGTGGAAGCTCATTAAGTTAATTATTGCTTATCAGCTAAACGATCCTGGCTTCCCGTGCTGTCGAAAATTCCCCACAGCAGGAAGTAAAAATGTATAAGGTTCTTTTTCTATGGAAACTATCTATCATCGAAAAGCTGAAGACAGCCCCGTTCTTACTCTCCCAGCTTTACTAAAAATGATCTGCTATTCGGGAGAGGGGAAGCAAAATTAATGGCAAGACATTCAAAGCATGAATTCAACATTAGGCTTGTTTGAAACTTAACAAAAATGTTTAATTAAAGATAATCAATCCTGGCAGCTATTGTTCCGTAACCCGAGCTCCTGCAAGTTGCAGTTCCGCGAAAAATGCCAAAGTCCTTATTCATTCACAGAATACTATTTTATGCAAATAAACCTTTGCAAGTTATATCGCAAACGTGAGAGTCTTTATTGGCCGGAAACTTTCGTTCACCCCACACTTCTTTTGTTTAGAAAGCTAAGCCTCGTGTTCTGTTCCCGAACACGTGCCCTCGTAGCTAGTTTTCTCCGTACTTCATTTCAGACTACCGGTATCTCCCTCCGGCTCTTCCAACAACGAACTTTTGCCCGTGCTTTATCTGGCACGTGTCTTACGACCAACTTTCTTTCCGTGCTGCCCCCAGCACCTTCTACGCTCCACTCCAACTACTAACTGTCTTCCTAACTCGTTCTATCCCGAAGTTTTTCCCTAGTCACCTCTCCTCGCATCCTGATTGGCTCCTGCATTCACTGACAGAGGCGGTAACCCTTTCTCCGAGTGAGAGCACGCGTCGAGCAGGCGACCCGCCTGCCTCTCTGCGCCCCCCCCCCTTTTCTCCCTGACCTGTGAATTCCGGCGCTGACCTTCGTTTGTCTCATCTTGACCTTGCACCTTCCGCGCATCCCACAACTTGCATTCCCCCGGCTAGGAACAATAGCGGTGCCTCCGCGAGTACATCGTCATAACAATAGGCACATTGGAATGTCGCCTTACTAGTACATTTACAAATTTTAACATCCGTTATTTCAGGTTCCGTTGCCTTTTCACATCCGTCCTAAGGAAGATCTTAATACACTTGGAAATAGTTGACATCAAATGTTCATGCCTTGATGAAACCAGTTCATCCTTATAAGATTAATGCAATTTAATGTCCATCACATGAATCTAAAGAGTTTCGATCAAGATATATTATGCCGATAAATGTCTATCACCTAATTCACCGATGTGCATAAATTCTCGTCCCTACATCCACAAAATCATATATTTAAAAGTTTAGTTAAAAGTACTCTCCAGGACCCTGCTCGTGCCGAAGAATTGGTCGCTGGACGCCAAAGTAGGACATCCAGTCCCGAAAGGAATTTTCATTTTCAATGGAAATTAGTGTACAAGGTTATGTAGAAGAAATCACAATTAATGTTGTCACGTTAAAACACTTCAGAAGGAACAAGAAGTGTGATACAGATTTTCCAGAGCCATTATCTTGGTCTATCATCGACAATTACGGTATATTCTTATTAAACATTTCCCAGTTCTGGGTAGGAATAAATATTGTATCTCAAAGAGGAATTTGGTGATTACAGAATAAGTTCCGGATATTTTGCTTAAATCGATTGTATAGCTTCTTATCAAAGGAGAAAAAGGTTTCCCGATACAACATGTAAGAAGAGGTATTTTTGTTTAAATCTCTTTCAATTTCAAAACTTGCAACCTGTAATTATTAACTGCAATATGAACTACGAATTAACATTTGAATAAATATTAATCTTTGTCACAGCTTCTTTATCGTGATACCAATGGAACTGAATTTCTTGGGTTCCCTCCAACGCATCCATGTGTTTATATCGATTAAACACACAACATTAACAATTTCTTTTGCAATCACTTGATTTGGTTACCTAGGGATACGTACATACTCGATCCTATGAACCATATAACGACAATCTTAAACGCTTTCACATTAAACAGCATTGAAAAGTACTGCAAAGCACTTTCGTATTTTTTTCGCATTCCTGATTTGTGAATTAATGAAGCATCTTCCTGTTCATGCTTCGGAACAGAAACAAAAAATCTGGAAGTTGAAAAGACGGAATCTGAAGGAAGTGTTTGCCATGGATTTCAAATTTAGACCATCCTGCTGCAGGCTAATGATTTTGCCACCCCTACACACTCAAAACATTGCACCCTCCATATAAACGTGTTTTAATTTCTTTTAGCAAGTCCGTTTAATCTAAAGTGAATGCAAATGTCAGTAAAAGCTCTAGAATATTTTGTTTGAAGTTCCTGAGGTTTTTGATCTAGTCTTTTTATTACGTAATCGAAATGAGGTCCAAGCTAAAATTAATTTTTCATACATGCATTTATGAAAAAAATTCGTTTTGTTCCTTAAAGCCTTGTAAAAAAAGAAGTGGATTAGTGTGTAACACAAATCACCTTCTCAGCTGAAGACAAAAGGAAAATGAAATGCGACCCATCTTTACAATACATTAAGCCATGTAAAGATGTGCTTTTGATGAGTGGGTTTAACTCATTTTTTCTCCATGCTTTTATTTTTTGTTGCCCTTAGTAGTCAGAATTTTCTGTTCTTAATGTTTGTATTTTCGAACTATGAAACTCAAGATGTCCATAAGTGAAGAAACATGACCAAAAATAACAAAAATAAAAATTAGCGTTTTGCCATTTCCTAAATTCAAGTGCGATTTTGTCTTATTCATTTCCGTGAATGCCAGTTAGACACTTTCTGAGAATCTTTCTGAACTGAAGACTGTTTGCGTAGCAAGCGCATTCCAAACATTTGAAAAAATGCATATGTACTTTAAAACATCTGACATACTTTCACGAGATTTGTAACATAGCAATGAAAATAACGTGAAAATATAATGGAACTTAACTAAATACTTGTATAGTACTTATGCTTATTTAAAAAGCAAGTAGATTTCTTGGCGATTTTTCTATTTTTGTTTTTTGCGAAACTTAAATGTGAAGAACCTATTCCCTATATTTTGATAAAAAATACAATGTAGGAAAGGCGAGTGACGCGTTAGTCTCCAGTACTCCATAAATGGGCAAAACCGTGATAAAAAAATTTGTTTTCTTTAATTCAGCCAGTTTTGCCTTTCAAATCACAACAAACTGAAGTCAACACCACAACTAGTGCGGAACAAGGAATGATCGTTAAATGTACCATTTGAACGGTCGATCGATCTTCTCGGATTTTCATCACTCGGCAGTCTATTTTGGTATACAAATCCACAAAAAGGGCATCAGTAAGCTCCCAGAAAAACCCAAAAAATAAAAAGTAAGAAAACAAGGGACCATTCTCAAGTGCTAAAAAAAAAAAAAAAAAAAAAAAAAAAACACACACACAATATCACACTGAAGCTTAATTTCAAATTTTATTCTCCTTTATCTTTCTTTGTTTCTTTTTTTATTTTACTCTGTTCTCGCCAAATGGAGTCGGATGTCTTATCTGGACGCCTGACAACATTCCATTGTCTGTGTGGCTGAAAAGAATTGTAAGAATTTTCCATATTCGTTTAAAGAATTGTCTATACTCTTTTAAAGAATTGTGTATAATTATTTTCGTACAACCTACTACCGCATCACAATAAACATATTTTCTTTTTC
This sequence comes from Macrothele yani, assembly GCA_039090855.1. Taxonomy (NCBI): domain Eukaryota; kingdom Metazoa; phylum Arthropoda; class Arachnida; order Araneae; family Macrothelidae; genus Macrothele; species Macrothele yani. Next base: position 100,560,611 of record CM077002.1, on the reverse strand, counting down.
TTTAAATTGTCATACATAGCATTTATATATAAATGCGCACTCTCCAAAAAGCATAGCATACTGAATTAAGCAGGATATGTTTTTTTTGTTTTGTTTTTTGAAGCTGCACTTCGGCGCCATCTCTAGTGACCAAAGGTATTTCCCGTTAAGTGTTCCTGACAGCAACAACATCACTTGCTGCTTATTTAGAAGCTGAATTAAAAATGGTGAAAACACGAGTTTTATATTTTCCTCAATTCTGGCCTTCAGTTCTCATGCTCAAACAAATTTTTTGTGCCCGATTTAATGACTTAAATGAATTTATTAAAGAACTTCAGAGGAAGACTACTGATTCAGGTATTAAAGAAAGGTTTTAACCCGTAATCTTTCCCGAACATGTTTCTTTCAATAAAATCTATAATAATAAAATTCCCATGTCTGTCTGTCATCCTCCTACAGAAGAAACTACAGAACGTAGAGGTCTGAAATTTGGTAGAAAAATATCGAAGCTCGTGGTGTTTATACCCCGAAATGCTTTTATTTTTATTTATTTTTTTCTGAAATGCAAACTTGCAAAATTTTAATTATTTTTTTTAAGTTCTTTCTACAGGAAGATTTTGACTTGTTTGTTTCAACTGTTGTTTCGAATTTGGCATGACGCATGAGGTTAACCAACTGACATTTGAACTTGTAATTTACTGTTATAAACTCACGCAAACTATGAGCACATCACGGTGAACGTGACAGAAGCCATAATAGCAATAGCTTGTGCCAATTATTTTAGGCTGGACTGCCGAAGTTCTTTTTCCACCAGAGTTGCCGGCAGATTTTTTTTTTTTTTTTTTTTGCGTTTTAAACTGCGACTTTCCCTGTGTTACTACGCACCATACATAGTTTCACTATTTAAAAAATATAGTTCCTCGATACTTTTCTAGGGGAAATATATTTCAGTGAAATGCAAATAGAATACAAGAAGTGAAATGCGAGGAAGACGTAAATTTTCTCGCATTTTATTTATCTGAAGCTTATCATTGCCACCCCTGTGGCGCAGTGGTCTAAGCGATGGCTTCTGACTGGCAACTGTCCGAGATGGGTTCGGGTTCGGATCCCGGTGAGGCATGGATGTTGTGTTTGTCTTACGCCACTGACTCTCCTCTTTCCTGGAACCAGTGGCCCTAAATTAGATCAGATCAGATCATATGTAGAGGAATTTAGGAACGAAGTGTCTGACCTCAGGTCTTAAACAACCCTTAAAAATAGGAAGCTAGGAAATTTGGGCTAGAGTGTCCGATAGGACAGTCGCACGGAAGCAAGGTAGAAAGGGGGAGGAAGGCACCATTATTTATTACCGGGGGCCAGTACCCGGGGTCCGACGGCTTAACGTGCTCATGTGACGCACGGCGGATATTTAGTGGTTCGAGCGTTCGTACCTAACTGGGATCGAACCTGAAGTCTCTCCGTTGCAGTCACGAACGCTGACCACTAGGCCATTCGCGGCCCGGCCCTAAATTAGGGACGGCCGATTGCTTATAGTCCACAGGTTGCCCACGGCGGTCGTTAAAACCTCAATACAAAAAGAAGAAGAAGAAGAAGCTTAACATTGCTATTCGTCCATTCGTTCATCCTCCCACCTCATTTTGGTAATTTATATATTTTATCTTGACGTATCTGGAATGAAATACGACTATACGACTGACTGTCAAGAAACTCATGTAAAATATTATATTGAAGCTACCGTCATAACTGGCCAAGCTGGAGGAGGGACTGCCGAAGTTCTTCTTCCACCAAAGTTGCCGGCGGATTTGTTTACGCTTTAAACTGCGACTTTCACTGTGCTACTATACTTTAAAAAATTTCCTAAAGTTCACGGGACATATTTCGTTGGCCAAATCGTGAGTTAATGTAGCATATTCCTGATTCAACTTTTTCTGTGAAATGACGAAAAAAACCTTGAATTTCACGGATCTTTCATATGTGAAGAAAACCCGTGAAATTCAGGCATCACGTTTAAAGTAGGAACGAAAAAAATAATATGTTCATCTTTCTCCGGATAATAAAGGCAAATTGCCGTTTTTAAGCGGTGTTAACAGAAAATGCTGAATTTTCATTGTTCCTGTCAGTAATTCCTTTCATATATTAACGGAAAAGAAAGATCTTGTTCCCACTTTTACCATATCCATATAACAGAAAACTTCCGGTAATAATAGCAGTTCGAGGAAACACTTGTGGTTTTATTAACAACTAAATTTCCATCGTCTATTGGCGCACCTGATTTTGAGGATCTGTAGCGAGAATGGATATTGTGGATAGCATATCACATGACAATAAAGTTATTTTGTGAACAGAAATCCCCCTTCCCGCCATTAGCGCACGTGTATTGTGTTACCGTAAAAATGGTTGGTTGGTTGGTTGGTGTATTTTAATGGCGCAAGGGCCAGGTCTGGCCAAAGAGCGCCAATCACGAAGCAATTAAAGGAAACAAGTTAAAAGCTAGGAAGAGTAATAAGAAGCATGGCGGAGTAGGACAACTGAAAAACAAGAACGATAAAAGCTTGGTAATTTAGATTAGTTTAAGAAAGTCAATTTGCCTGAAAAATCAAAAAACTGCGAACGTATCGCAACAGTCACCTAAGATTCTTTGAAGGGAAGCTGAATTGTCTTCCAATGAATAAGCTCGGAAATATTGAAAACGGTTATCACGAAAGCGGACACAAGTACACAAGACATGAAGGACACTGAGACGACTGTTACACGTCTCGCACATTGGGGCAATGTCGCCACACAGCAAGAAGCGGTGGGTGAAACGACAATGCCCAATGCGCAGACCCGCAAGAACTACTTCCTCGCGACGATTCTTCCGCAATCCAGATTGCCATAGTCCAATCTGCGGTTTGATGGAAAGAAGTTTGTTGCTGCCCTGTTGAGTCCACAGGGACTGCCACTCCTCCATGATAAATTTTCGGATGCACGGGTGAAAATCTCGAAAAAATAGTGGCAGTCGGGTGATTGCCAAGGATGGAACAGATCTGGCTGCGGTGTCGACCAGCTCGTTACCCCGAATCCCAACATGGCCGGGAATCCAACAGAATCGGACCAGGAACCCAGCACCCGCCAAAGTTCCCAGGAGACGACGGACATCTCTGGTGATTGGAGAGTCACTATTCTCCGGGGAGAATAAGGCTTTAATAACTGATTGAGAATCAATACAAATCATAGTGCGACGATGGTGTTTGGAATGAATGTGGCGCAAAGCGAGGTGCACCGCATGCATCTCTGCCGTAAAGACTGTCGCAACCGGCGGAATCCTCTCAGCATAAGTCTCATCCGCACAAACAAAGGCGGAGCCCACAAAATCACCGGATTTCGAACCATCGGTGAAGACAGGCACGAAATCGGGATAGAGGGAAAGGTGTTCAGCAAAAAGTTTCTGGTACACCAGTGCAGGTGTGGAGGACTTAGACCATCCAGAAAGAGAGAGGTCAGTCACTGCCTGAACTGGCTGCGAAGGTGGATCGTTAAAGACACGGGTCACGCCGATTAACGACAAGTCTATGCCGGCATCTCGCACTATGTCTGACATCCGAATCCCGAAGGTGGGAACACAAGAAGGGCGGTTGGAAAATAGGAGAGCACATTGTGGCGTGAAGATGGAATCATGCAGTGGGTGATCAGGGAGAGATTTCAGCTTGATGTAGAACTGGAGAGAAATCTGCTTACGGCGGAGGCATAACGGTGGTTCATGAGATTCGGCATACAAGCTGTGGACAGGAGACGTACGGAAAGCACCGATGCACAGGCGTAAAGCTTGGTGGTGGACTGGATCGAGGAGCTTTAATACCGAAGGCCGTGCAGATCCGTAGGTTATACAGCCATACTCAAACTAAGAAACTGGGTGCTTAACTGTCGTACGGGTGAATGTATCATGTGCGTATATGTATCCGTCTGTAAACTCCTTAACACAAAAGCTATAATATATATAATTTTATATTTAGAGATTTTGTGAAATAATTATATGAAGGAGTCAATTTCGTCTTTAGTTAAACATAATTGAAAGTTATTGTCAGTTTTAAAAGATCTCGAGTCCCAGAAAATTTTGTGCCTTGAAAAATCGTGATGGAAAAAAATTGTAATTGATGATAAATTCCCCGTCAGAAAAATTAAAATTGTTATAGACCTACTTAGAAAAATAATAAGCTCCTGCTGAAAATAAAAGGACTAATTAATCTGCTTTCGTAGCGAAAAACATTAATCTTCGCGCGATTCTATTAATCTCCGTGATGCCGCCGTCCCGGTGGCGCAGTGTTCTAAGCGATGGCTTCTGATCATTCGTCCGACAGGCATGGATGTTGTGTTGGATGTTCGTATCCCGTGAGGCATGGATGTTGTGTTTGTCTTACTGCACTGGCTCTCTCCCTTCCCTGGAACTAGTCTCCCTAAATTAGGGACGGGCGACTGCTTATAGCCCATTGAGTTGCTCACGGTGGTCATTAAACCTCCAATAAAAAAAACAAAAAAAAACGTGATGCGATAGCAGGTGTCTTTTCTAGCACGAACAGTATCTCTCCCCAGTGAGGTGCAAACTATTGTAGGCTCGATCTTCACGTCGGGCAAGGGGAAGGATTTATCCCATCCCTTCGTACATCACGTAAAAGTCATTCAATGCAACTGGTGAATTTAGTCTTAAAAAACTGGAGAACTGAATTTCCTTCCGACTGAAAAAGTCAAAATCAAAGTTTTAGGGAAACTCGTAAAACTTCTGTATCAATACGGAAAAACCCGAAACTGACATTTCTGCAAAAAAAAAAAAAAAAAAAAAACGAATTAGCGATAACCGAAAATCTATCAAAATACTGAATTTTCCGTTATTAGAAACGGAAACTTTTCAAAATGGAAATTTCGTTGAAAGTCGGAGATCTACTGACAACTTTTCCACACGTTACTTTCAGCAATTTTCCGTGAATTCACACTATCTACTTCTTTTACAAAACCTGTTTTTATTCCACTCAGTCCTGTAGTCTCATCTGATTTACGTTTCAGTTTAAACGCCTAAAGGTATCTGTTTGTTTCCGTTTCCCCATGAGTATTTAGAGGGCATTGTGTCTATCGTTAAAAGTTGCTGGATTCAACCTGAAAACCCCACGCTTTTGTTGTGTCCAACTCTGTATTGTTTGCTCCAGAGCTGGAGACAATGGAAACTTCTTCATTTTCGCTCGAAACGGAAGAAGACGCCTCAAGAATAAAGGAAATGGAAGAAGACACCTTAAGGATAAAGGAAATGGAAGATAACACACACAAAAATTAAATGGAAGAAGGCACCTCAAGGATAAATTCGCCTGCGCTTAGGAAAAACTGTTCATTTCATTGATCACAATACATTTGAAAAATGTAAACGTTTCAAATATTTCAAATTTCCTATATTCACAGTCAATAAAACTGCTAGTTTCCTCCAGTCGTGCCTGCACAAGTATGTATTTCTTTTAATTCATGCCTTTGATTATTGGCACATATTTTGATTAAGATTTCGTGCCATATATCCTATGGTATTAATTCACTATCATTCATTTTGCAACAGATAATTTTTATTCAAATTATCTAACCAGGCCATCTATAATACAGAAAATGGTACGAGATTTAGGAATTTGAAAAAATCCCTCATGACCCACTTCCGATGTACTCATACATACACTTGTGATGCACTTATAGTTCACATACTTCTGATGTACTCATACAGCTAGTTTCTGGTACCATTCTCTTAACGAGAAGCGTAATAACTTTCCTGAAACATTTATAACTCAGTAGGTTTGTTTTATTTGCACTAAAACTTGAGCAGCACATAATTCCATTTTTACTGTTGGACAACGTACAGGGCCTCGCAGCGTTTGTGAAATCACTGTGCCTGAAAATACAGTCACATGATAGTGGGGGAGGGCGTTTACAGCAGTGCTGATACAGTGTCTCGTTCCTCTTACTCTAACTCTATTGTCGGTTATACAGTCTCTGTGCCATCAGCGCTTAGAAACTGTAAATGACCTTAGAAATTTCTTGAAAATACCTCTTTCTTTTTTTTCTTTCTTTTTTTTTCTTTTTGTTTCAGGGTTTAACGACTACCATGCACAACTCGTACAGCCACTAAGCTGCCTCTTTCCTTAATTTGACGCCATTTGTTCCAGGGAGGGAGCAGAGCCAGTGCCGTCAGACAAGTACATTACTCATGCTTCATCCGGGTCTCGCACCTGGGCCCATCTCGGGAAAATGGTCAGAAGCCAGCTCCTCAAACTGCTCGGCCACGATAGGCTTACGTTTTTTTTTTTTTTTTTGTTTTTTTCATTTGTTGTTGTTTTTAACCTGTTTCTTAAGAAAGATAGCGAGCTTCTGTAGCAATGACTTTCCAGGAACATTCCTACCAAAGTTTACTTTAAAACAGCGTATAATGAATTAACTTTATTTGCTTTCCGCTAAGCTAATTATTATGAATGATTCTCTTCTTACCAGCTAGCTAATGATATACTTGCACTAAGCTTCAAAATAATGAATTCCCAAAAGGGTGTTGTTACTAGTTAATTACGAACTTAAACAAAGTCTCAACGCTGGTTATTTATAGTAAGTAATAAAAGTTATAAACCTAACAGCCAGACAGAGGTCTGACAAAAACTATGAATTGAGAAAGACTGACTTACTGACAACTTCTTTATTTCCAAGACTCTTGGTCAACTAAGGCACACACAACACACCACTACATAACAACACACTGCAACGCAACAACCACGCGACACCTCATAACAACACACACGCTCAAAGTCTCGATGAACGCGCCTATATACTAGCTACCACCACGTCATGACTTACACTCATTGCCAGATCACATTCAGCGGGTGAAATAATATTTCGTTCAGTAAGAAGATAATTTACATAGTAAAATAAAATAACCAGAGATAGTAAAATCAAAAGGAAAGTGAATATAGAGTATACGTTACATCATCTCCCCCTTAATTTTTCTTTTTTTTTTTTTTTTTTCTTTTTTCTCCTTTTTTTTTGTTTCCGAAAAACCTATCAATTTTGGAGTGTAAGTCTTACATTTCGGTGATTGACGTTTCTCGATCTTTTTTTTTTGATTTGTTGTTTGGTGGTAGCCGTATTTACATTATCAAACTTGGCATAACAATTTACGAAATCTGTATTCGACTGTGAAATTTGTAGTGTAGAACAAAACAAACCTGCATCGGCATACTTTCCTTTTATTCTGCCTAGCAGGAATCACTTTTTTAATTTCAAATGACGTTCTCATTATTTGGTGAATACATACCAACTGTATCAGCAGCGAAGATTGCCTGGAGCTGCCTAACAGTAACAATTTTATTATTTTCATTTCAAATTACGTTCGCCTTATTCGTTGAAATACATACCAACTGTATCAGCAGCGAAATTTACCTGGAGCTGCCTAACAGTAACAATTTTATTATTTTACCCCTAAGCACATAGATATATATATAAAAAGTGGATTAGTAGATGGACATAGAAGAAATATAAAAAAAAAAACACACATATATACACAAAAAAGAATGCATAGGCCCACACGAAAAAAGAAATTCTGACACGCCAACTGGTCGTGCAGGAAAAACAACAAACTGAGAAAAGAACCTGTCCACGAGAACTTACTTATCTCGAGGACGCATAAAAAATTCTAGTGCGATAACGTTTTCCAGGCCTAATTGGACTGGTAAAATCAGGTGGCTTCGATCTCTTCCGGGACTGGAACGGAACTGGAACATCGATCTGCTGTCGGTCAGGAAATCCCGGCGGCTGACGGGAACGGTCAGGAATGGCGGAAATCCTTCGGTCCGAAACGGCTGAAGTCTGTGGGTCCAGAAATCCCTGCAGCTGAGAAGAACGGTCAGGAGTCTGGCGGTCTGGAAATCCCTGCGGCTGAGAAGAACGGTCAGAAGTCTGGCGGTCCGGAAATCCCTGCGGCTCAGAAGAACGGTCAGAAGTCCGGCGGTCTGGAATCCCTTGCGGCTGATAGGAACGGTCAGGAACGTCAGAAGTCTGGCGGTCCGGAAATCCTTGCAGCTGATAGGAACGGGCTTCCCCAGGCTTTGGATATGAAGTCCCTTTGTGCTGGGGCCCGTTGTGTCCTTCCAGTATCTTTTTGGACGGACGTGTCTCCGACCACATCGTTTGCTTTCGCTTACGCCCACGTGGCATGAGAGTAGCAGCAGGCATCGGCCCTGTTTGCCCTGAACGTAGGTTCCAGGGGCGAAACCCGGGTGGATGCAAAGATTTCTGCCTTCGTCGCTGTTGCGGCGAAGCAGATTGGGGAGACAAGTCACGTTTGCGCCCAGCCTTTGGTGGTGCTGGACGGTTTGGAACCGGAAATTGAGGATGCATAACTGATAAGTCAGAAATGTCTGAAGCCTCTGAGTCGCTGCTGTAATTCAGTGGTCGAGCAGGGCGATGTTTAGATTTACCTATAGGAATACTTTCGGACGAGGTATTCAAAGAAGAAGTAGCCCGCGTTGGTGCAGAGTTATCCGGAAACGGCGCAGCAATAGTCTTGGCAATGGTTGGAGGGAAAGGAACGATACTAGTATTCGACGAACTCGATTTGAGCCTTGGTCTCATGGGAGAATCAGGTTGCGTGTGTAGAAACCCGTCTGGAGGAGGGGAGGGTGAAGGAAAAATCACTGGAGATTCTTCAAAAATGTTTATTGGTTCGTCCAAAATTTCTGGCGGTTGAACATGAGATATAGATTCTTGAGTCTGTGGAACAGAAGGTTGAGTAGGATTGATAATGAAATCGATATTCCGTTCGTGATACTTGCGACACTGATCAACATGTACATATTGAAAATGGTTGTCCGGTTTCTCCAGAACAATATTATTTTCAAAGACATTTGCCACCCGATATGGACCTTCGTAGCTGGGTGCAAATTTCTTCACTAAAGTATGCGAAACAGAAGACTGGAAGTGCGTTTCCACGAGAGTGAGATCTCCAACGACAAGATCTGGTTCCCTACGCCTAGAATTATAATATCTTGCTTGAGCCGCTTGTGCTCCTAGCATTGCAACACGAGCTTTTTCCGCCATAATGTGTACTGATTGCGGAGTTGGTCGCTGATTTAGTTCGTCGATAATCCCCGTTAAATTTTCAAAAGGGGTTTTAATTTTGCGACCCAGAAAAAGTTCTGCAGGAGTAATTTTAGTAGACTCGTGGACAGACGAGCGGAGGGCGAACGCAAAAAGTTCTAAATGGTCATCCCATCTTTCATGATGATCCATTACAAAAGTCGCAATCATTTTCACTAGCGTTCGGTTAACGCGTTCTGCAGGATTACTCTGGGGATGATATGGGGAAATGAATTTATGTTTAATGTGTAGTCTCGCACACATTCTTTCAAAAATGTCAGAAATAAATTGAGGACCATTATCCGAAACTACTTTATTAGGTGCACCATATCTAGAAAATACTTCATTAACTAAGACATTACAAATAACTTCAGCCGTAGCGGCTTTAATGGGAAAAACTTCAACCCATTTAGAAAAATTATCAGTTAGTACTAAAACATAACGAGCTTTATTTTTAACAGATAATGGATAAGGTCCCAATAAATCTATGGAAATAATATCAAACACATGAGAACTTGAGCTAGATTTCAAGTGACCGGCCGGTCTTACATTACGGTAATTATTAATCTGACACAAGTGACATGATTGAACGTATGCGAGCACACTTTGGTACATGCCAGGCCAATAGGCAACATCCCGCAATTTACAACGGGTCTTGCGAATACCTAAATGGCCTGCAAGAGGTTTGTCATGAAATTCATTTAAAAGAGCCATTCTAAGGGTTCGCGGAATACATGGGCGAAACTCTGCCCTAGTAGTCCTAGATTTTGTATAATAAAGAAGACCCTCTATTACCTCAAAATGTTGTGACCTTCCAGCCAGAGAAGGATCACTTTGTAGGGGCGAACCCGCAAGCAAAAAATTGTAGATATCCCCGAAATCTGGATCATTTATTAATTCTGCCATTATCTGCTCTCTGGATGTGATATCAGCTATTAGAAGTAAAGGCTGACATCCAGGAGTAGTTTCTGTGGGGACCCCACTAATCGGAACGCGAGATAATGCGTCCGGTAATTGATTCTTATTACCTGGCTGATACGAAATTTTGATATTGCTCTCTTGTAACTTCAGAGCCCACTTCATAAGTCTTTGAGATAGGTGCTTAGCAGAATTCAAATACTGAAGGGCAGAATGATCCGTAATTATGTTAACTGTCAATTCGTTAAGATAACATTAAAATTTATTCAGCGCATACACAACAGCAAGACATTCACGTTCCGTAGCTGAATAATTGCGTTCAGCTTTGGCTAAAGTACGAAACGCAAAAGCTATTGGATGCCCAGCTTGTGACAAAACGCAACCAAGACCAACTCCGGATGCATCAGTATAAATATCAAATTCCTTAGTATGATCCGGGAAAGCCAACACCGGAGGCTGAGTCAATGCAGACTTCAGTGTTTCGAATGCAGCGTTAGCCTCAGGTGTCCAAATAAACTTCTTGTATTTACGTTTTAACGCATACAATGGCTCACATATTGTAGCATAAGCGGGGACGAACTGCTGATACCAACCGGTCATTCCCAGAAAGCGTGATAGTTCTTTTGCTGTTTTAGGCCGAGGAAAGTCAACAATAGGCCTAATTTTTTCATTATCAGTGAATAAGCCGTGGGGAGTGATTTTCAACCCCAGATATACAATCTCGTCCCGCGCTATCTGGCATTTACTAGGTTTTAACGTCAAGCCAGCATTGTATATAAGTTGGAACACCTGTTTGAGCAGAGAAAGGTGCTCGTCAAAAGTCTCTGATGTGATAATAATATCATCCAAATAGACATGCACATGGGGACCCAGGACAGGTCTGAGAACCGTGTCCATAAGCTTTTGGAAAGTAGCAGGTGCAGAAGCTAGTCCAAAAGGCATACGTAAATATTCATAGGCCCCAAAGGGAGTCACAAAGCCTGTTTTATCAACAGAGTCCGGATGTACTGCCACCTGCCAATATCCACTCGCCAAATCCAAAGTTGACATCCATTTGGTTGACGACAAGTCATTTAAAATATGTGACATGACAGGTAGGGGATAATTGATCGTTTTTGTGACTTGGTTGAGCTTGCGAAAATCTGTCACGAAACGAAATTCATTGGGTTGTTTCTTTGGAACCAAAAAGGCAGGGGCAGCCCAGGCGCTTGTTGATTCCCTGATTATGCCCTGCTTAATCATTTCAGCAATTTGACGTTGCATTTCCTGTTTCTTATGTGGAGCACAAGGGTAAGGTTTCGTCGCAATTGGTTTCGAACCATCAGTGTCAATAACATGATAAACCACCTGTGTGAAACCAGGTTGATCCGAAAATAAACCAGGGCTTTCCTGTAAAATCAGAGAAAGCTGGTCTCGTTGCCCCTCATTCAATTGGTCACTCAATACTAAACTCGTGATATCTACAGGAACCGTAGGAATCATTTCGACAGGTTCCGGAAAGGAAATCACATGTTGTACAAAATTCAAAGTTATTTGAAACTGGTTTATAAAGTCCATTCCCATTAAACATTTCACGGGTAGCTCGTCTATAAGCAGGAAAGAATGTGTAAAACGAGCTTTTCCCAGCCCTAAAGATAATGTGACAGTTCCTGAGATACTGAAGATTTCATTATTTGCACCTCGCAAATACTGCGTTGCAGGCTGAACGTGTATTGCAGAAAAAGTGTCAGTGCAAAACTTTGTATTTAGGGCTGAGATCTCAGACCCAGTGTCGAACTTTGTCTCGACAATAACGTCTTCAAGTGTCAAGAATACATCAGGCAACTGAGGAGTTTGGACAGTCACTAATACTGTTTTAGGGTCAGAATGTTTGGTATCATGAAGCAGGACCGACCCTTCGTCTACTTCCTGTGGAAGTTTAAAGGAATCCTGGTGGGGTTATCATGTGGTCGGAAACCTCGACCCTGCCGGGTATCGGGAAAATTTTCACGATGAGGAAAACTGCGTGAACCCTGCGTCGGGAACTCCGCGTGTCTGTTGACATTTTCATATCCGTTACGTCTGCCCTCAGCACGAGCAGAAAAATTATCAGTGCCCTGAGCATGATAACGTTCCGAATGCTGCTGAGTGAAACGGGGTCGAGCATACTGTGCATTATTACGATATTCCGAAGCTTGTGCAGAAACTCGCTGTTGGTTTGCCACTCTTCTGTGTGGTGAAACGTATGAAGCTTGGGTGGGCACTTGTGTATGCTCGCGCTGAAAATTATGTCTATTATGCCGCTGAGGGTTTTCGTAATAAGCCTCGCGGGGTGCCCGAGCATGGTGAGTTGAACCATGTTTGCCATGTCGCTCTTCATACGTGCGTATGAGGCGAAGGCATTCATGAATTGTGGCAGGGTGTCGAACCTCAAGAAAATCTTGTAAGAATGGGTCGAGCTGCTGCACGAGGGTATCCAACACGTCAACATGACTGGCATGTGGATCCCATAAGTTATATAGGCGTGTAGTTTCCAACGCAAATGCAACAGGGCTATCATTGGGACCTTGCTGACGTGAAAAAAGCTGTTGAGCAAGGCTAGCTCGACTGAGGCCGAAAGGAAAGACCTCCAAGAATTCTGCACGGAAATTCTCATAATGAGAATCCGGGTTCGACCCTCGCCACTGCCGATACCAGGTTTTAGCGGTATCCCTCAAGCAAGTCCCGGCAATTTGGACCTTGCAGTCTTCAGGAATATTATATAGATCAAAATGATCTTCCAGATCTTCGAGGAACTTTAAGGACCCCTCCAAACCATTGAAATGAATTGTTCCTGCATGCGGCACGAAATGGGCAAGCATTCTGCTTCGCTGAGAGGATTGAATTCCCTCAGGTACGACCCGCGACTCAGAGTAATAAGAAGCTGGTGCATTACGAAATGGTGAAGAATGCCTGGGTACGTGTAGATCATTCATATCAAAGTCAGAGCCACGGGCTTCGTGCAAATTGTCCAAAAAAACACCATTACCCTCGAGACTTGCCGGATGGTGGAAATTTGAAGTTGCCTCAGGTAAGGAAGACATGGATAATAATAGTCAGGATCTCGTGTTCGAGAAAAGTTCGGGCGCCAATTATAATGAATTAACTTTATTTGCTTTCCGCTAAGCTAATTATTATGAATGATTCTCTTCTTACCAGCTAGCTAATGATATACTTGCACTAAGCTTCAAAATAATGAATTCCCAAAAGGGTGTTGTTACTAGTTAATTACGAACTTAAACAAAGTCTCAACGCTGGTTATTTATAGTAAGTAATAAAAGTTATAAACCTAACAGCCAGACAGAGGTCTGACAAAAACTATGAATTGAGAAAGACTGACTTACTGACAACTTCTTTATTTCCAAGACTCTTGGTCAACTAAGGCACACACAACACACCACTACATAACAACACACTGCAACGCAACAACCACGCGACACCTCATAACAACACACACGCTCAAAGTCTCGATGAACGCGCCTATATACTAGCTACCACCACGTCATGACTTACACTCATTGCCAGATCACATTCAGCGGGTGAAATAATATTTCGTTCAGTAAGAAGATAATTTACATAGTAAAATAAAATAACCAGAGATAGTAAAATCAAAAGGAAAGTGAATATAGAGTATACGTTACAAGCGTTGAATGTAAAAAATTGAAAGAGGAAAACTGTATGGCATACAAGAATTAGAAAACTCACTAATTCCTAATAAATTGTTAATCAGCAAAAAGCTTTTCAAATGTTCGCACACTGACAGTGCTAGTTTTTAAGATACTAGTTACTGTTTCTTTTTGGTTTTTTTATTGGAGGTTTAACGACCAGCGTGAGCAACTCAATGGGCAGTCGTCCGTCTCTCATTTAGGGCCACTGGTTCCAGGGAAGGGAGAGAGTCAGTGCTGTAAGACAAACACAACATCCATGCCTGACCGGGATTCGAACCAACCCGGACCCCCTCCGGTTGAATGATCAGATGCCATCGCTTAGACCAATGCGCCTTTACTTAGACCTTTACTCTGCGTCATTTCTCGTAGGTGCCTCTGAGTCTTTTACAGTTGAGCTGTCAGGACACACAGACTTTATGCAGGAAACCAGCCTTGTATGGCACTGAGAGCCTTACTCGTCTCAAGAAATTGCATGGCAGAATGTGCATGACGTATGTGTGTCCCATGTGATCCTTCGTAGAAGAATTAGCCCCAGGTGAAAAAGGCACTGTTAAAAAATCAGCGTAACCCATTGAGCTCTACTTTAGTGGAATCATAGGCGTTTTTTTACTCTAGAAAAGTTGTTTTCTAACGAACTAACGCACAAATACGTAAATATACGAATAGAGGAGACTATTGGTTGGCGTTTTTCAAATCAAATTTAAGAATACAGTTCTGGAATGTCAGCCAGTCAATTGTACTTTCAAAATGACACTATTAAAAACATTAGTGATACGTCATTCCTTTTATTTATTCACCTCACTTACACCTGTGCACAGCTACACAAGAAATTATACTCCGTTTATTTATTAATAAATCCATTCACTTCTTCCGAAAAGTTATTATGTTTAAAACTGGGACTCTAAAGAGCCGTAACGTCATGGTTTTCCTTCTGTGTTTTTATAAAGGGTGTTAAAACATCGCACTTCCCCATGCTAGGAAGAGATTACTTGTGTGATTAATTCTGTGTTTAACATTACGCATCCTCTTGAGCCGTCCTCTTAAATATTAGACTTCTTGATGAAATAATATCAATAGATGCTGTCGTGCCCATTAATAACATTTCAGCAACAATTGAGCAGTAATAAATTTCACTTCTGACAACTTATTCCGTCTTATTTTTACGCCGGTAACAACGATGTAGATTTTTGTACAAATAATTACTGCATTATTAATTATACATTTAATTCTTATTAATTACAATTAAAAATACAGTTATTAATGTAAAACAAATTATTTTTATCTTAGTAATTTCACATTTTATTTTTAATTGCAATCGACTTTGAATTCATGCAAGGAACGAATATTTGCTCGGGTGGAAATTTATTGGCAGTTTTCATTCTCTCATATGGCAGAATCTAGTGATCAACTTTGTGCTCCATAATTCTTATGAAGTTTTTTACTAATTTCATTTTACAAAATGATATTTCTGCCGCCTCAACAGTAACTAGCATATTCCGTTGACCTGTACTTAGCCTTTGCTGTTATCACCAGTTTTTTTAATGAGTCTTTATTATCTCTTAACATTCCACGGCTCAAAAAATAAGTACAAGCACTTTTTGTGAACAATTGAAAGATATTTAGTAACATATAGTTAGCATGTAGGTCATTTTGTTTAAAATTGTTTAATTAAATGTGTGTGTTAGGATCGGGAATGGAAGGGCTGTATGGGAACCCGTCAAGAAACCGCAGAGATTCCTAGTTTCTCTGTTGCGGCGCTTGGCTAGTTCTTGGATCGGGGCAATTACAGTTCGCAGCTGGCTACAGATGGTTACGCGTGAACTCAAACCTTCTGTCGTATGCTTTGAGAAGATTCGGTGTAAGGCCTGTCTTCAGTATTACTTCCCTTTGAAACTGTGTGCACAAATTTCTTTTGAAATATTAACAATTTCAACTACTTTATTTTTATGTGCAGGTGTTGTGCTGATAGCAAAGTGTAAAACTGTCTTTGAGCATATATTTACGTCTTCCATTTTTTTATTTTTTTTAGGTGGAGTTCTTTTTAGAAGGCAACCCATGGAACTGCAGTTGCGATCTTCTATGGCTAGGCCACTGGCTGCGCCGATGGTTACGAGAAACGTTCCACGTGCACATGCTTGGTGTTGAAGCCGCTCTGTACGTTCACAGTGTGGCGCGAAGAGCAGTATGTAATCTGCCAGGAAAGAATTTAACTCGTGCCATCATTAGTCTACAGCCCGAAGAAGTTGGATGCCACCATTCCGAAAGTTGCTCCACTGCCGTGTCTGGCACTGTGTATGTCTGGATTCTCGTCTTAGCAACACAGTTTTTCGTTCTTCCGGAGATTGTTTTGAAACTTCTTTTTTTATGACCGTGACAATGCTCTCTTAGTAGACTGGTGTTTCTCTGGCTTTTTTTTTTCATAAACACACTGCCTCGCCATAGATATACCCCCCAAAAAAATTGAAATTCCAAGTCATAGTAGGATTTTAGTAAGAAGTGGAACTGATTTGATAATTTTTTTGTCAACCTATATAGACGGGAATCAGGACATATACGCTAAACAAAAAAGTATCTTTGCTGAACAATAAGTTGCAAGCGGGTCTCCTATCCTTTGTTTTCATTCATCCAGGAAAAGAAATCCAGTGTAGAATTTCAGTTTTGAAATATGAAAAATAAAAATAAAAGGGTATATGCTACGTGAGATATTATTTTGATAACTTTCGGAGCTAAATCTAAAATTGTGTTAATAGTACCTCACAGTAGGTACTTGAAAAAATGAAGTTTTTTTTTATATTAGTCCTGATAAACTTGAACTACTTAAGTGCAAATTAGTGCAAAAAGTATTATTACTGCAACGTCGTACCAAAATTTGAATTCGCTGCCTACATTGTCTGTGTATCAATAATTGTCTTAAAATAAATTCTGGCACATTATATAAAGGAACTTATTATTACTAGATGTTCTGGATAACACCGAATATTATCACTTTCCTCGTTATTAATCAGCCAGGAAATTTATTTCTGATGAGCCAACGGGTCAACATTAAATTTCTAATTTTCTGAAATCAGCCTATCCCATGAGGTTTTATATGCAGTATACGTTCTCCACGTTTCTTGAAAGGAGATATGGAATAGATACAGCATTGATGAAAGCAATATGAAGGATGCGTACCTAACGAAATGTTTCCAATCTCCATTTTATTTTCTAAAATTATTGCAATTATAAGCTCGGTACAATTTTGTTTTGACGTTTTTGTTGTCGTGTCACCCACGGTAACTGAAATTCATACCGAACAACTGAATTAATTTCAATTCTATTCTTGTACCGCCCCTTCATGGAGCGCAGCTCACTTGCATGTGTGAAATACAGCTTCATCGAGCAAAAGACAATAAGATGAACATAATACACGCATAATCTCATGTATTAAATTTATTGATTGAGTGTGCCTAGAGAACAGACCCTACCTAATCACCGTTTTTGGTTTGACATTAGTGATTTCAAAGTATCGAGCCAGTAAGAACAAACTCAGTGAATGTTGTTATTTTATGGAGTAATGATTTCATGCACCGAACTAGTCATTAAAGGAAGAAATTTCAGAAGGGAAGTTTCTACCCAAACAAACACCTGGCCATCTGTTACATTTATGGCAATTAAATTGGTTGGAGGCAGCTCACCTAAAAAAATACTTTGAATTTCTTTTGTTTTGGAAATTAGCGATTGAAATATTTCCATGAGAAACACCACTTTCTCTCATTCTCCACCTGGTATTTTTAATTCATAAAATCCACCTGGCATTCTTAATTTATTCTTGAAATGTAAAATCCATTTGAGTACATTAAAAATCTAGAACGCTAGTTTTCTTCTTGGCTGTAACATATGGCGGCGATCTCAACTGATCTGTGATGCATAACCTTTAAATATGAGAGGTAAACTACAGCCCTATTCCAGTTTTTCTGCCCTCAGTTTTCAAAACGTAAAGCAGAGCAATAGATATTGTAAAAATCATCACCCTAAATTGAAAGACACTCCTGGACAGTTTTGAAATATATCTGAAAATTTATCAGATACTGTGGTTGTTAATGTATTCAGATTTTTCCAAGTAGACAACGAATTCGTTGAAATCTAATTGAAACCAATTAACACATCTCGTAATATCCGATGCGAATCTGCTACAGAAATTCGCGTAATTGGTATACGATTACCCAGACTTGCCTTTTCTGCGAAAGCTACAAAATCTTTTGGCTCACCATCTCGGGTAACAAGAAGTTCGGAAACATGATGGCTTAATTGCACTGAACTTACTCACAACTTTAACTACAAGATGAACGTAATTACGGTTTCCGTTTTTCAATTGTTCTAGTTTAAAGAACGTCTGCAGCGGTGTGTATGTGTGTGTGTGTGTGTGTGTGTGTGTGTGTTCTTGACCTGATCTTGAAACACAAATAAACTTAA
Source organism: Macrothele yani (assembly GCA_039090855.1). Lineage (NCBI taxonomy): Eukaryota > Metazoa > Arthropoda > Arachnida > Araneae > Macrothelidae > Macrothele > Macrothele yani. The sequence continues at coordinate 100,542,453 of CM077002.1, read as the reverse complement.
TAATTTTGAGCTGTGAAACTAAGGGAAACTTAAGTAGCGCTGTGTTGGTAAGATTACATCAGTTTATGTAAGTGTTAAGAATTGAACGGTTTCCTATAAGAAATTTTATGGCATTGCTCCTCCCCACATTCTTTTATTTTTTTAGTATTATGACTACTGAAATGTGTAATTGGTTGGGTAATATTAATAATAAATGGACTAGGCAGGCCAGCCTTCTTTTTGTGTATCTGTGTTCTTCGGAGCTGTTTATTTTTATTCCTGGAATGCAATGTTTAAATACTGCCAAACTCCTGAACGTTCGAGCATGAAATATATCACGGGCAAATCATATAGTGGAAAACAGTATTCATTTGTCATGTCTCAATAGCCTGGATGTAACGGATTTTCCGGTGGGGCTTTCTGGTGAGTCCATTCTTGCTGTTTTGGATAATACAGTAACCTTCATTTTCCAAGAGTGAACCAACTTAAAAAACTAAGGTTATCAACAGAAAATAATAATTATATTTATCCTTAGATAAACTAATAGAAACCTATTTACAGCATAATCACTGGCAACATCAGAAGCACATACTTTGTGTAAGAAACGTGTTCTCGAAGATCTCAAAAATGAAAAAAAAATATTGATAAAAGAATAGAGTCAGCTGTCCGGAAGAGGGATGAATAGTCTAGTCGTACAGAAGTGCATGCTGAGGATACATTATTATGAGAAGAAATGTACCTCAGTTTTGATTTGCACGCAATCTAGGTGATTTATTCGGGCATCACAACGTAAAATAGTATACTATTTGGTGAGTGTGTGACAAAGGCTATAAGAAACACTAAAATATTAAAATAAAATAAAAATACGAATTTGCAGATCAATACCTTCGTTTTTTCTTTCTTTCTTTCTTTTTTCCCCGCTCCTGTTGTGTGGTGATCTAAGCAATAGCTTCGTTAATTCGTTCTAGATGGGTCCGGGTTCGACTCCCATTCAGGCTTGGATGTTGCGTTTGTCTTAGGCTCTCTCTCTCTCTCTCTCTCCTTTCCCTGGAATAGGTGCCTCGAAATTAGGAACGGGAGACTACTTATAGCCCATCGAGTGGCTCATGGTAATCGTTAAACCCCCAAATAAACAAAAACTGTCATTTATCGGAATAAAGCCTGATAATCGAAAAAAATCAACAGATTCAATAATTCACGGCCGCCCTGGTGACGCAGTGGTCTAAGCACGGGCTTCTGATCATTCGTCCGAGATGAGTCCGGGTACGAATCCGGTGAGGCAAGGATGTTGTGTTTGTATTACGGAGTTAGCTCTCTCCCTCCTCTGGAACCAGTGGCCCTAAATTAGGGACGGGTGACTGCTTATAGCCCACTGAGTTGCTCAGGGTGGTCGTTAATCCTCCAGTCAAAAAAACAATAATTCACGTTCCGTATTCATTAAAAATTAATTAATTTGATCTACTTCCGGAGCACCGCTGTTCGTAGAGAAATTTTCTTGAATTTTGAAAACTAGCATTTGTTTACTTTTTCTTTCACATCCTTCAAAATTCTGTTTCAACATTACATTCGCCTTTCGGGATCAGGTCTTGAAAGTAACCTAAATTAGTGAAACTTAACCAAGTACCATGTAATTTCGCAGTTAATCCACTAAAAGTTTCCTTTGTTTATTAGGGCGAGAGACATGAGTGCTAGCCCCCGTGATTGTAAGCAAATCACACTTGCAGCCCCCGCTTTACCTAAACCTAACATGCACTGATATTTACCAAGACTAAGCAACGATTTCAAACCCAGGATTTTATGATCATGTGTATGTACGAAATCAAGACTGCGCCGGTTTGGTAGCTTGTGCGAATGCATAGTGCATCAATAGAACCGATAGTTGGCATCAGTGAAGAAATCTGAGAGAGCTGGATCTGGTGACAGGACTCGTTTTAGTTCAGAATCAGTTCAAACCACAAAACCTTCTTTGTCCGTGCCTGATAGCTGGCAAGTATTCTGACTGGTGTGTTTCAGATTTAAATTTTCTTCTCTGGAAATACCTTCTGAACACTAATCAATGAGCATCCCCAGAAGCAAACGCTACCGTCTGAAAAGCGCGACACATCATTATTGTCCAGTCTTGTTTCTGTCGTCTCTCGTGGTGGCCTAGGCATCGAAAGAAAAGTCGTCCATACCTAAAACTGGCAAAGAAGAGTAACGATAAAGTGCACACAAATAAAAAAGGTTCGAAAAATATATTTATATACACAATGCACACAAATAAAAAGAAGGGGAATGTGGTGTGTGTGTGTACACACTGGAGAGCAAATCAGAAAGTAACAGCAATCTATGAATTACATTGTTACCGCAAATGACAGCAGCCAACTAATGACATGTCATAACTGCAGTTAGATTAGGTTATACCTGTATCCTTCAACGCTACATGACGATCTGGCTACGGCGCTGAGTGTTTAAACATGGATTCTCCACGTTTCGGCTGCACATCTGCTGAATAGTGTGCCGTAATAAGGTTTCTTTTGGCAGTGAGGACTGTAGAAAATTCCAGAAGAATAGTAGTACACTATGGTAATAAGTGTATGGACCACATAAAAGTTTTCAGGTTTGAGTCTGGCGGAGAATGTATGCCTGACAAATCCCCTATCAGAGCTACCAGCAACATCCCGAATTTAAGGCTATGTCGATCCTGAGAATTCTATCATTAAAGAAAACCGATGGACTACTGTGTCTGCTGTAATTGATATGTCAAACGCATGTTATTGTTCTGCCTATGTAAAGTTGAATGACGAATGCATGTATGTCTCACGTTACGTTCAAATATAACCCACGTGACACATACTTGAACGTATGTGCCATGTATGTCCCGAAAAAGTTTTCCGATCAACACAAACAACGACATAATATGGGGGTTTCCACCCAATTCTTGCAGTTATGAAAAAATAGAGATTTATTGGAAAGGATTAGCCTTGGAGACGAGACTAGGTGCACCATCTTGGTCCTGAAAAAGAGACACAAACTATGGCGTAGAAATCCCCAGAAAAGTTGAAGTACAAAAGTGTCTCCTATATCAAATAAGCTTGCTAACCTGTTTTGGAATATCCGTGATCCTATTTCGGAACATTATCAAGAACGTGGACAGACTGTTTGCAATGCAACACATTCAGCTATGCTTAAAAACAAGCTAAAGTTTGCTATTCGCATCAAAAGAAAAGGATTGATGTCAAACACTGTTCTTTTACACCACTATAATACTTGCCCTCATATAGTCGCTGCAACCATGGCGACAATTCAAAGTCTCAAGTTTAAGGTTCTTCCACATCCACAGGGAGACTACATCTGAAAATAATACTACAATTACTTAAGTTTCCCTTTGTTTTTGGCAAATACAGCAAAAGTCCTTTTACTTTAAAATTTACCCTCATATAAGAACATTTAAAACTGTATTCGTTCCAAGCAAACATCACTTCTTCACATGTCAAACATCACGTTTTCGCGGCCGCCCCGGTGGCGCAGTGGTCTAATCGATGGTTTCTGATCATTCGTCCGAAAGGGGTCCAGGTTTGAATCCCATGAGGCATGGATGTTGTGTTTGCCTTACGGCACTGCTCTCTCCTTTCCCTGGGACCAATGGCCCCAAATTAGGGACGGGTGACTGCTTATAGCCCATTGAGTTGCTCACGGTGGTCGGTATGCCTCGAACAAAAAAAGTTTTCGCGTCGTTTATGACGAATAAGTACTTCTTTTTCCCACCGCTCTATAAACACCCGACACTCGGAATCCATTGTTCTCTGTTGTGTCATTTTTTGAGAATAAAAATAATATTTGCGGAACCATGAACACTTGTAAATATGGCTGACGACAAAATACTCTGATGACCTGATAGGAGTTCTCCACGATGCTGGTTTTGCATTATACGGTTTTTGTTGTTGTTTTCGGGATTTAGCAGCTAGAGCAGCTTGTAGGGTTAAAAGCAGATTGTAGGGCTGGCTGTCCCTAACTTGGGGCCACTGGTTCTGGGGAAGGGACAGAGCCAGTGCCATGGGACAAACCAGAACTCATCTCTGACGAATGGTCATAGTCCAGCGCCTCAGTCCCCTCGGCCACCAGAAAGGCCCCCTGATGCTGTGGAAATTGCAACTGAAGTCAGTTGCCCAGAAGAGGGCACTCTTGTGTCAGAATTCAGCATCTGAGTATCTGCGTGTCATTTATGGCTGCGTTTGAGTGGGTGAGTGCACGCTCGTATAAAAACTGTCCGAAATTTCAACATAAGAACAATTAACAATTACTTTTACAATATACCAAAAACATGCAGAAAGATGTCCCTTACATTGCGTTTAGATTTATCGGTGAGCAAAATGTTTTCTTTAAATAATTGTTGAGAACTAAGGGTTCAGACTTCCTCCAAGAGAGAATAACTTCTACGCAGAAAAGCCTTGCAGAAACTGATGTATTTGTTCAGGGTGTGTTCTTTAGTGATCTCAAATCAATTTCGTAATTAAAGATTTGGATCAGCTTATGTTGAGGTTTAGGAAATGGAAAAAAAAAAAAGGAAATCTTAAATATTCTCAGAAACTGAATGGAATCGTAAAGAGTTTTTAGTATTCACGGACGAATATCGGCTACATTTCTCCGCTATTAATGACTTTTAATTCATAAATTTAGTAATTTAGCAATTTTAATTCATTAACTTTTAGTAAATGCATACCACTCACAATACTAGTTTCAAAAACCCAAACAAGGCCCATATTTATACAGAACGTATAAGAACAGAATATTTCCGTGTGTAGCAGCTTTTGTAGGAACTTATCATGATTCTTTATTCCGACAGTTCTCGAAAGCAGTACATCACTCCTCAAATGGGTGGGAAAAAATTATGATAACAGCATTATAGCAAAAAAATGAAGCAACTGATTTTTACAAGAACAAATTTATTTCTAAATCAGTAAAATTAAAAAAGATGCTACGGAACATCGTAGTTGCTATAACTCAGTTCAGTGGCGCATCCAGCATTTCTTAACGGGGAAAGCCCAAAATATTGAAGCTGCAAACAAAAATACCCTGGAGAAAATATCTAAAATACTGGAGAACGACGAAAATACATCCGCCTTATTAAAAATAGTGCATTTTCACTGATTCATAAAACAAATGTTTAAAAATATATGCCGCCCCGGTGGCGCAGTGGTCTAAGCGATGGCCTCTGATCATTCGTCCGGAAGGGGTCCGAGTTTGAATCCCGACGAGGCATGGATGTTGTGTTTGTCTTACGGTGCTGGCTCTCTCCCTTCCCTGGAACCAGTGGCCCTAAATTAGAGACGAGCGACTGCTTATAGCCCATTGAGTTGCTCACGGTGGTCGCTAAACCTCCAATCCAAAAAATATGTATATACATGTATATACACTGGCGGAAAGTGAAAAAAGAACACCAATAAGGAATTGGCGGACGATCATGAAATTTACATATGTTAATGGGGTCGAGTTTACGTAGGTGTGATGTTAATTTCGGGACCAACCGGTGAGCGCTTACGCCACAGCACGGCACAATATACAAATTATCGTCGGTGGTATTTAAGGAGTACGGCGAAGTGAATGTAATCAGTCGTCGGCGTACGGACACATGCGAAGACCCTGAAGAAGCTGCAATGCCTGGACATGGAAGACGTGTACGATTTCAGCAGTTATCGGACTTTGAGCGAGGTCGTCTAGTCGGACTCCACGAGGCTGGGTGGTCGTATCGTCGTATTGCGGAGCGAATTGGACGCGAAGTATCGGTGGTGGTACGATGGTGGCGTAGATGGTCCGAGGAACATTCCCACACGAGAAGACGTGGAACAGGGAGTCACAGACTGACTGATGAGCGGACCGAACGACGCATAAGAAGAGCGGCGTTGTCAAGCAGAACATCCACTGCGATGCAAATCCGAGCTGCCGTTGCACCTGAGGTGACTGTGCGAACAATCCGTAACGTCTACTGGATGCAGGACTACGTGCACGTGTGCCTCTGGCATGTGTACCTCTGACTCCAACCCACTTTCAGGAACGGCTGCAGTGGTGTCGCCAACGTCTGCACTGGAGAACGCAATGGCGATCTGTCGTGTTCAGCGATGAAAGCAGATTCTGCTTGGGAGCCTCCGATTGCCGTATGCGTGTTGGCAGACGCACAGGGGAGCGTCTCCACCCTTCTTGCATCCGCCAGCAACACACAGGGCCTACACCTGGTCTCCTGGTGTGGGGAGCAGTCAGCTATCACTCCCGTACACAACTAGTGTTTGTACCGGGTACGTTAAACAGCACCTCCTACATTAACAACATCATTCAGCCCGTTGTTATGCCATTTGTAAGGTCGGTCAATCGTGGTGTTTTCCAGAAAGATAACGCACGCCCACACACGGCACGTGCAACGCAACATGCACTTCAGGGTGTGAGATAACTTCCATGGCCTGCACGTTCACCGGATTTGTCCCCCATTGAGCACATGTGGGATTTTATAGGACAACGACTTATCCGGTCTCCACGGCCAGCCACGACCATCCCCGATTTACGCGTCCAGGTTGAGGATGCTTGGAACTCAATACCCCAAACTTACATCCAACATCTTACGACAGACTCCATGCCAGAATTGCACAGTGTGACGCAGTTCATGGCGGTTCAACCTCGTACTAACCATGTTACATGGAAATGTTATTTTTCAGTTTACCAGCAAATACAGCTGTATTTTGCCATAATGTTTTTATTACGTTATCCTCTGTGTTCCGTTATTATGCTGTATAAATTTTGTTGGTATCAGACGTCTCCTTCTTGGTGTTCTTTTTTCACTTTCCGCCAGTGTATATATATATATATATAAATCCAAATATGTCAAAAAATAAGCAAATAACAACGAACGAAAGACCAAGTGATACCTCATTGGAGGGCACGGGCACCTGGGCCACCCCTTCTGAGTGAGCCACTGATTCAGTTAGTACAAATTGTATTTGGTGTCCCACACGGTTAATTCGCTATAAATTGAACGGTATCGGATGATCATCACTGTCTTTCAAACCGAATGTGACACTATCTTCCAGAAAATTTCCATCATCAACGAAGTGTTTTTTGGTGACGGTATGTCATTCGTGGTGTCTGTGCTGAGTAATAATAATTTGTCGTAGCAAAATTTATTGCCCTTTTGGGGGAAAGGGGCTTTGTTTTTATGTTTGTAGAAGACTTACCGCAGCTGATATTCTATCAGTTTTTTGTATCAATGCTAATACATCCATTTTTTCCAAGAAGAGCAGCATTCCCTCTGAAAAAATGCTAACACTGAAATTAGTGTAATTGACTAAGAAGACTAATATTTTCAAATATCACTTTTAGGGATACAAGTTCTAGGTAAAACCTCTATATAGTAAATACAGAGTGACAGATGTGAATCAGTTGTCTTTTCCAGATACCAGCGACTTGAATTTCTCTCTTTTAGACTCATCGAAGTTTGCCACACTCTGATTTTAGAGACAGCGTAAACAACTAATTTTATTACAAGCAAAAAACTATATAATTTTATCTAAAGCATTTTTTTGCAGTAAATAATAAAAAAGTTCAGTTATGTCCTTATGCTATTCGGACATGAAAATATGAGAAGCAAAGGAAGAACTCACAGTGCTGAACCAAATTATTACAAAATCTTGACGTTCTTCCAATTTTTTATGCTTCCATTCATAACAGTGTTTGATAATCGAAGCGTATTGAATTTTTTAAATAATACCATAAATTTATGAAAGAATTATCAAGATACATTTCTACAAAAAATTACTGGAGCAATAAGAAGGAGGTGTGACATTTGAGAGGCGCAAAAATTGACATAAGAATTTGCATATCACTTTCAATGGTAAACATGTTGACAATTAGTGTAGTTTGTGATGTAGCATGAAAGTGATGTTTCTAATTGTTCCCAGTTGACCAATAGATATCATACTTCTTCGTACTGGAGCAAATAATTTCGTTATGCAAAGAGTGATTTATATCTGTTGATCCAACGCGATAATGGCGTTGTTTTTAAGTTGACGGAAAATTTAAAGTATGATGGGGATAAAAGATGGAGCCACAAAGCAGTCGCCTCTTCTAAAATTTTCAACTTTAATTTCTTTGTGATTTGAAAACGCCGTATTCCGTTATGTACAGTATTATTTTTGTATTTTATTGTTAATAAAAGGAATGTTGAAGAGATCATTTTAAGTGTGTGTTTATTGTTTGTTATAAGTTCAAGTATCACACAAAGAAAACGGTTATATAGCGCCGTACTTGGTACTCGTGCTAAAAAAACACACAAACAAAAATTTTGCAAAGTTACTGTATGATTTGTCTTCAGGGACGTTGCAAAACCACTTCAATGGTGCTGAATCCCCACCAATCATATCCAAAGCCCTCACCCATAATCTTACAAGAATCTTCAGAATAAATTTTTCATTTAAGTTAAAAAAATAAATTTCTAAACCTTTAATAAGTTCGAGATATCATTATTTTTATTTTAAATTAACGATCAATCAATGATCAATCAATGATCGTTGATTTAAAATAAAAAATCAAACAAACAAACAAAGAAGGCAAAATTCAGTAACAAATTTACATTTCACCAGCAGACGCGACGCCAGTGGCGGTTGTAGAAATTAGAAAAGGGGGGGAGGGCACCCAGTGCTCGAAATGGACATTTTGAAGTTTCTTTACATTTAGCTAAAAATCATCCGGAAAAAATAACTTCGCCAGAAAATCTCCAAAACTGAAAAAGTAAAAAACAAATCGCTGGAAGAAAAACTCCTTTGTATAAAAAAATGTAATTGACAATTCCGTTTAATACTATTGCACTGTAAGTCTGAAATGATGTCGGTCGATTTCAGTTTGTTGGTTTGAAAATGCACTGCCGCTCCGGTGGCGCAGTGGTCTAAGTGATGGCCTCTGATCACCCGTCCGAACGGGGTCCGGGTTCGAATCCCGGTGAGGCATGGATGTCGTGTTTGTCTTACGGCACTGGCTCTCTCCCTTTCCTGGAACCAGTGACCCTAAATTAGGGACGGGCGACGGCTTATAACCCATTGAGTTGCTCAAGGTGGTCGTTAAACCTTCAAAAAAAAAAAAATGCACTACTTATGGCTACATCGAAAACCGAGATTAGATTTGTTTAGAACGAAGAGTCTCTACCCCGGGACCAACGAATTAACGAGACTTCCGAACCTCGGCTAATCATTAGTGATTCAACCGCACTTGAACTGAGAACTTTATGGTCCCGAGCCGAGAAGACAACCTCACCCTCCAATAGGGACTTTCATGAAGTAGAACGTGGGGCAATTAGAATCTCCGCAATCAGAATGAATATTCAATCTTAAAATAATAGCAATCTCATAACCCTAAAAATAAAAAAAGTGTCCGAAGTGGAAAAAGTTTGTACTCATTGCTGCAAATCTGAAATTTGTGTTTAATCTATTACTCTCAATTCTTCACTCCATTAAGAAGCTCTTCAATTTGAATATATTGAAATGATGATATAATCAAAATTCTCGGCATCTTTAGTGGGATGATCTGGGGCTTGGGCAAGATGTAATCATGCGCTATGGGTAGTTTCATTTTCATCCTTTGAAGGATTGAACTTATGGCCCTTGTGTGTACACCACTCCCCTATATACCCTTTACGGTTCCCACACAGCAATTTCTCAAGGGCACGAGGCATATAAATGGTTTCTATGTTAAAGCACGCGCGCTCGTAAGTCAGGACAAAAAAATCATTTCTGCTGTTTCCATTAGTAAAATTAGTGCCAGCATGTAAATTCCGGTGGGAAAAGGCATTTTAACCGGAATTTTCATACTGGGTAAAATAAAAAAGTGCCGGTATGAAATGCTAGGAAAAAAGAAATTCTGGTATGCCATACCGGCGTATACCGCCCCATTTCGAGCACTGGGGATACCTTAAATCACTATCAGTTTGATCGAATGTCAGAATATTTTGCCTTAGTGTCATGGGGGGGGGCGGACAGATGTTCGATATATGTATTATCAATTTTACATTTCTGTTTTTCGGAGAATGAGTTGCGTGATTATATGAGTATTTTTATCGGGACCACAGGAGGCGGAAGCTAATAATTTCAGAGGCGGTCCAACTTCTTCGACATCCAAAGCAACAAGTAAGTAAAATCATGCAATGCATTGATTATGATACGCTTTCCAACATGACAGAAATCATTACTCAAGTTATTACTCAAGTTATGAGGATAATGGCTGTAGAATAAATCTCTCTCCTATGACCTGACCTTTGACCCCATTTTCATGATATTCAACAGAACCTGTAAAGTATAGTTCTGGAACAACATGATAAAGTTTCGTCTCAATCGAAGCATTTTTACGTAAGTTATAACGCATAAGGGCGATGGAATGGATCCCTCTCCTACGTCCTGACCTTTGACCCCATTTTGCCCATTTTCGATACGATTCGTCCCCAGATGGTTCCTTACCATATGCTAAAATCTCATCAAAATCGACGCCTTTTTACGCCAGTTATGACGCATAAGGGCAATGGAATGGGTCCCGCTCCTGAGTCCTGATCTTTGACCCCATTTCACCCATTTTCAATAGGGTTCGTTCCCAGATGGTCCCTTACTACTAAAATTTCATCGAAATCGAACCTTTTTACGCTAGTTATCATGCGGACGGATAAATAGACGGACGGGTGGACGAACATACAGACGGACAAGACTGTAGCATATACGCTTCTTCAACCTACGGTTGGAAAGCGTAAATAAAAGGAAAAGAAAATGACCGAAAGAGAGGGAAAATTATCAATCCACTACAGGATGGTCTCCTCATGTGCCTTCCACAACTTTCTGGAGCGTGTCACTGCCGCATTCTTTCGAAGTTCATCCATCCATCTCCCACATGGTTTTCTTCTAGGTCTTTTCCTGCCCCTTGATATCCAATCTAAACCTCAGTTGTTCAACAGTGGTCATATCTACTAGCAGAATGTCCAGCTCATTTCCATTTCAGAGATTTTACTTGCTCGTGATGTCATCAACTCCTATCATTTTCCTGATCCATGAGCTCCTCTTCCTTATTTCGTTAACAGTTGTTCTCGCAGCAAAAATGCACACAAATTCGTCCAGACTCGTTTATCTTCTATGTGACAAAACTCCAAGAGAGGCCTGTGTGCAACAAGCAGTAGTATACTTAGCGTTGAATTTGATTTCCAGTTATTTCTTGTTCAGCTATTTATTTGACAAATACTTTGGGTTTTTCGATCTCGAGTTGGACACATTCCCACTTGGGGAAAAAAAAGGAAAATAAAACACAAACAGGAAGGGAGGAAGAGTGAAAAAGAACCGCCCTGGTTATTGCTTTTAAATAATTTAAAGAATTATTTAATCATCTTTTCTAAAAAGAAAACCACAACGCTGAGTTAACTGTTCAGCTTATTTACGTGAAATCATTTTTTTTTAATTGTACATGAAGCGTTTTCCACGAAACTGTAAAGCGTGGTGGCGGTCTCCAATAAATCATTCTAAAAACAAAAACTGGGGTTGGGGGTGTGTACTGTATATGTACATAATCGCAGGAGTTTACGTCGAATTACGTCGGGTTAGAGAAGTGAAAATGGTTTAAGTTGTTTAAAAAAGTTAAACATTTATTGAAAGTGTATAACAGGTTTACAAAATTTTACTATGTAATATAATTATAATATTTGAATAAAGGTATATTTAAGAATCGTTCTCATCTTTTTTTTTTTTTAGTAAAATTGTAAACTGAGCTTTATGATTGGAAAAGCAGGTAGAAAAATAGCATGTTAAAACATTTGTAGACTGCTTATAGCCCATTGACTTGCATCTATGAAATACAACGTTAATGCGGCTCTTAGAGCCAGCCATGGAGGGCTATGTTAAACATTCGCTTAAAAGTGTAAGTCCAAATTGTTCTTGCATGAAGGTGATGAATGATTCATTTTTGGCTGTAGACAAATCAATATTTAAATCGCTAACTAACAAGATCGGTGCCGCCCCAGTGGCACAGTGGTCTAACCGCTGGCTTTCAATCATTCGTCCGAGATGGGTCCGGGTTCGAATCCCGCTGTTGTATGGATGTTGCGTTTGTCTTACGGCGCTGGATCCCTCCCTTCCCTGGAACCAGTGACCCTAAATTAGGGAGGGGCGACTGCTTATAGCCCATTGAGTTGCTCAAGGTGGTCATTAAACCACCAACAAAAAAAATAACAAGATCGGTAACTTATCTAAATTAAAACAACGGACTAAACTGAAAGATTCAGACACTTCAGGTGTATAAGCTAATAGTTGTCGTAATATAAAGCGTTTCGCATAGTCTAACTTAGTTCCTGGAGTAATACACAGTCGAGTCACATTATTGTGACCACCTCATACTTTTGACGTCAACAGCGCGTAGCCAATGAAAGAAGGCACCTGTCGTGAGCTGGCTTGGAGGGTATATAAAGTGTGCCGCACGCATTCTGAAAACATATCACTCGTTTCTGTCGTGGATAAAAGAGCGATTTATCAGATTTGCAAAAAGTGATGATCATTGGCTTTCGGGCCAAGGGTGTCAGTAGTTCTGAAACAGCGCAGTTTGTGAACTGTTCGCATGCTGCTGTGGTTAAAGTGTATCGTGATTGGAGGAATGGAACCATTGCGAATAAGTGACGTGGAAACTGCGGAGCACCACGTGTCATTGATGTGAGAGGTGAACTTTGGCTGCGAAGGTGCGTGAGAGCCGATCGACACGCTACAGTGGAGCAACTGACCAGCCGAATGAACCAGGGAGCTATTGGAAGTGTGTCTAAAAAGAATGTTCAGCGAACCTTGCTGCGAATAGGGTTCTGATGCCCACGGATGGTCACTGCACCTATGCTAACGAAGGTGCATGGGCAGAAAAGGCTTACATTTGCACGGCAGTATCGGAATTGAACCTCCGATGATTGGCAAAGGATTGCCTTCTCCGATAAGTCGCGTTTTCTGTTCCATGGAACTGATGGACGTTGGCGTATAAGGCGAGAAACATCGGAGAACAAACACTCTTCAACCATTGCTGGAGGAACACAAGCTGGTGGGGACAGGTCTGGGGAATGTTTTCATGGCATTCTCTGGGTCCACTCATACCTGTAGAAGGCACTATGGACCGAATTCGTTATGAATCCATCCTTGCAAACCACGTACACCCATACATGCTGATTGTCTTCCTGGGGCGGATGGGATCTTCCAGCACGAGAATGCGACTTGTCGCACAGCTAGAAATGTCCGAGAGTGGTTGGAAGAGCACGATGAAGACTTCAAAGCACTTCCCTGGCACCCTGATTCCCCAGACTAAAACCCAATTGAGCATCTGTGGGACCGCCTCGATCGTGTTGTTCGCTCTATGGGTCCTCTACCACGCACCCTCCAGCAGCTGTCAGATGCAATGCAGTCAGCATGGCTCCACATACTTGTGAACACCTTCCAGCACCTTACTGAGTCACTTCCAGCCCGTCTAGCTGCTGACGCGACCGTTTATATACACACACTAACAACACTTTATCGGTTTCGTTATCACCAGTAAATATAGCAGCTGCACAAATATCCCAGAACTTGCCTTTAACACTTGCGAGATAATCAATATCATCAGCGTAACATGTTTCAAGTATATGTCATACGATTGAAACTGGGGAATCGTTCTTCTTGTATATAGCAACACCACCTGCTCACTAAAATGGCCGCATATACTGCGAAATAGAACTGTATCCCTCGATCGGAATGGTATTGTCGTCGTGTATATCCAATTTTCACGGAGAGCCATAACATCGAATCTGTTTATAACATCGTCGACTAGTAAATCTCCATAATGAGCATGTCAGCTTTGTACGTTGAATGATAAAACACGTACAGTTAGTTGTTAATGGAGAAGAATCTAAAAATTTTCTTATATCATCGGGAATGGTGGATAAACGATGATTTTCTAGTTGTTGCAATTCTATACGCAATTCTTTTACACCAGGTTCTTCACTACCTTTTAACCGTGATAAAATTTGAAATCATTTGCAGCATTCGTCAAATATAAACCTTGTAAACTGGCAACTCTGGATAATGCCAGATAAACGAGCTGTTGATCTTATGATTTGCTGTAGTGAAAATCAATCTCGTCAAACGTATATTTTCGCTGACACAAATATTCTTCTTTTGTCGTGTTGTATGCGTTTGAGTAGTTGTTTTCTTCTTATTTCGAAAATGTTCTCCACTTGTAGGCAGTTGGGGCTCCGTAGCAATGGAGGTGGACGGCTGAGTACGCTGGGTCTCCCTCTTGCGCGCGCTCCTTCTTCCGCTGTCTTTATAATTTCATTTTTTTCAGGTATTGTCAAAGCAATTTTTTTCGAACTCTCTGGCCTTTGCTATTCCTCCGCTTTACGATTTCTGTGGTTTCTCAGTTTTTCTGGGCATCTTTAATTTCTGAGTTCTAGCGATCGATTTAAAAATTCCTTCTTTGTTGGATAGTGTTTTTAGTGTGACAAGTTTTTCCTAAAAATTCAAAATTTTCAAGTAATTCATAGCTCCTAAAACTCCGATTTGAAAAATTCTTCCTGTATCGCATGCAAGACCTGATGGAAAATATTTTTCACATAATTTCTAATGTTTTGTAAAGACTGGTTTGGCCACGTGGGGTCATAAGTGTTAATTTCTACTTCTGATGTATTTGTAGCAAAATCTGGGCTCCTGAAAACTCGACTAAATTTTTTTTTCTTGAACCGATACCGCTCATGTGGATAAACCTTTTGAGAATACTTTCTTCCTAAAATAATGCATGGTTTTCCCACCAGGGGACGTAAAGTCACATCTTATTTTTGTCGATAACTCTGTTTCTAAGAGTTCGTAAGCTCACGATTCCGTTTACAGCAATATCTGAGGGATTAAAGACCCAATTGAAAAACTTGTTTCTTCCGTCGTATACTATTGTCTTCCATGCCGGTTCCATTGACTTTGAATAGCTTTGATAAATTTAATTTGCGTCAGAACGGATTCAAAAGACGTGCTTATTACACCCGAAAATTCGGTGTCTTCTTTCTTGTTTTTATTTTATTTACATTTCTTTAACGCAAATTCACATCCTAAATTAATATCGCTGTGTACATGAATCCCAATTTGTATGTATTCCTTGATTGGCAATCTTTTTCTTCGATTTTAATCATTCAGTCCTTTCCTCCTTTTATGTTTTAAAAATATCAATGAAATAAAAATGTCTCCTCTCTTCGCGTACCGGCATGTTAAGGAGCTATAGCTTCCTGTTAAACCACTCTTCACGGAACACTGTCCTTGAAGAGCTCATGCTTGGTTTTCAGAAAATCACACAGATACAGTTGATTCTTGTGTGGCGTGACTTAAGTGTTAGCTTTCCTCTAGGGTTTCGCAGGCAGACAGGAATATAATGCGCTTATCGCAATGAAAACACTGAGGGTGTTGTCATTGCGATAAGCGCATTATTTAACTTCCAAGACATACATAAAGAATAGTTAAGATCCGTTTATCTTAGGTCTCATACAATCTTCTGGTAATTAGTTTCAAAAACGATAACTCAAAGACACGATCTTCCGAGAACGGCAATGGGAGCTTAGGAGATCCTTTATTGTGGTCACAGATTTCTAAGTAGGGATGCATTATACCCTGGTGTGCTAAAATTAAGGACGAAGAGGAGAAATTAGCAAAACACCGGAACGAGCAGGCAGAACAGACCGAAAGACCACTCAGGGGATACACTATGGTCCGGTACGGCAGGGCATGCACATATATGCAGCATGACGTAGAGGGAGGGGGAGTGTCGGAAGGGGGAGTGTCGGAAGGGTTTTTTTTTTTTTTTTTTGATTGGAGGTTTAACGACCACCGTGAGCAACTCAATGGGCTATAAGCAGTCGCCCGTCACTAATTTAGGGTCACTGGTTCCAGGGAAGGGAGAGAGAGCCAGTGCCGTAAGACAAACACAACATCCATGCCTCACCGGGATTTGAACCCGGACCCCTTACGGACGAATGATCAAAGGCCAGCGCCTTAGACCACTGCGCCACCGGGGCGGCGTCTGAAGGGTATAAAGCACATGGGCGGTGTACGCTCAGCAATTCGGTGAAAGCTATTGCTCGGTGTACATCGGTTTGAAAGACGTCGAGTTGCTGCCACCGTGTGATATGGCCAACAGGCATTCTAGTAGACGCCATCTGGATGGCTTTACCCGAGGTCGCGTCATTGGGAAGTTGGAAGAAGGTCGAAGTGTGACTAGTGTGTCCGAGGAGTTCGGGATCGCTCACAGCATCGTTTCACGAGCTTGGAGAGCATTTTAAACGACAGGAACAGCTGTCCGGGAGTTAAGCAGTGGTCGTTCACGAGCAACCACGGACGACCGGTATATTGTCTTACAGGCGAGAAGAGACAGACTGCAGACAGCGGGAGAAATCGCAAGGCACATGCAACAGACAACTGGACGTCCGTTATGTCCGTTATCGCGTTTTACCGTGGCCAGGAGGCTGCACAAAGGTGGTCTATTTGCACGACGACCAGTACAGTGTGTGCCATTAACGCCTGCTCATCGAAGACCACGGTTTCTTTGGTGCCAGTAACACAAGAACTATGCACATCAACAATGGGGTCGAGTTCTCTTTACGGATGAGAGCCGATTTATTCTGACGAGCTATTCTGGACGTATACACATCTGGACAGAGCAGGGAACACGCAATCACACCTCCAACATCGTCGAAAGGGACCGGTTTGGAGGTGTCGGAGTTCTCGTCTGGGGCGGTATCATGCTTGGTAGCCGTACTGACCTCCACATCTTCCAAGGAGGATCAGTCACTGGTGTCCGCTATTATACCGAGGTTCTCCTGCCTCACCTGCGTCTGTTTAGAGGTGCTGTAAGTCCTGAGTTCCTCTTCATGGACGACAACGCTACACCTCATCGTACAGTGGCTGTCGCAGAGCTGTTGGAGAGTGAAGATATTCAACGCATGGATTGGCACGCAAGGTCTCCGTACCTAAACCCAATCGAACACGTGTGGGACCTTCTCGGGAGACGCTTGGCAGCACGTCAACAGCCGCCAGGAACGATTCTGCAGCTGCGATTGGCGCTACAAGAGGAATGGGCCGCGATGCCTCAACAGCTCCTTGACAACCTCGTCCTCAGCATGGACAGACGTTGTAAATCCTGCAACGCAGTCAGGGGTGGTCATATCCCCTACTAAAGACTAGATTTTTCTTAGCAGCCGCCTGTCACTTGGACGTTTCTGTCTTCTGTCCAGTTGTGCTCGAAGCTACCTTTTCAATAAAGTGCCTTTGCATCCTTTGGATTCCTTGTTTGGACGGTTTTGCTCACTTGTCCCATATTCTTACATCTTGGGGATTTTGTGGTATGATTTAAGTCGATGTGGAGCCCTTCTGCACGACGTTACGTTCGAAAAACCGTCTCGTCCTTAATTTTTGCACGCCAGTGTATTTCTGCAGCCCCAAATTAGTTAAAATTCATGTTTGCAAAATGCCTGCTTAAGCTCAGGAATCATCATAGAAAAGCAATCTGGGAATAAAAAATTACTTCCAAATAAAAAATGCAAAGACGAAAAAATGCGGTATTAAGGTAAACTTATCTGCTGTTTCGCTAATAGAAATTTTCACTATACTAAACTTTCCTTTTTGGTTCTGGAAAGTGCATCACTTTATAATGTAAAAGCAAATAACGTGTCAAAGAATTGAAATCCAGGGATTCTCTTTGGGAAACGAATCCCATAATACTGGGATTTGTGTTCACGTAATCCTGGGATTTCAGGACGTTTTCGAAGTTATGAATATTGAATTATTTATAACAGTCGTTGCATAAAACAAAATAATTTTGATTTTGTCGTTCGGATAGTCATAAATGTTAAACTATTTTCAATTTAGCCGTCAGATGGCACTTTTTTTACGTGTGCCTGTGTTTTCACTTTTACTTTAAATTCAAGCTATTCTGATTTTTGAAAACCAATCTTCAACGTGTGTTACTTACCAACTTTATTAAAATTCAATGATTCAAGTAAAACTTTTAATTTTGTTCCCGCAAAATGCTTTACGTATGTTTGGTTTGTATTTTCAGTACAGTGAACTTTTCTTGTATTTGCGTATAAAAGTTTTTAATGTGTAGGTTAATCACACTTTTATTAATATGGATGATTTTTACAATATATTAAAGTATTAAATAAATTATATATCTAGAACGTCTTCAAATTTGTTTGAAGTTCGTTCTAGTTCTAGAACAAAAGACAATCGCAGGACTCGAAATTCCGGCCGGGTTTGTAATTCTTAAGACATTCCCTGTGATAACAGATAAATATCACACGGGCAGTAGGAAAGATACGCATCATATATCTCTCAGAAAACAAGAAACGATTCTCTACAAGAAGCGTCTAAAAAAACATAAAAATATGTTAAAACACAATTTCATTCCATGTTTCACGAAACGCCGAGGGTGTTGTCCTGTTATGCTTATGGAAATACATTCAAAATCTAGTAGCTTTTTAAATGATTTGTGGGAAATACTCAGCCAACTCATAAATTCTGTGGAACTACCTTGAGTATTTTTTCATCAAATAAGTTTTCTTTCGTGTATTTGAGTAATTTTAGAAATAATGAGATCTTACAGGATGTAAGCTCACGTAGCCATTCAATGATATCCTCCGGAAGATTCGGGAACAAAATTAGGTCGGTTAAGCATGCAGTTAAATTACTCTCAGTACGCAAATATAACACGAAATTTATCTCTATATATATATATATGTTCTCCGATGTTTCTGGCCTTATACGGCAACGTCCATCCGTTCAATAAAGCTGAAAACATGGCGCATCGGAGAAGGCAATCCTTTGCCAATCAGCGAAAGTACAATTCCGATACTTCCGTGCAAATGTAAGCCTTTTCTGCTACAGACCTATCAGCCTCCTATCAGTGGTTTATAAAATCTTCACTAAAGTTCTTTCACACCGCTTGAAGGTGACACTGGACATGGCTCAACCGAGAGAACAAGCTGGATTCAGGAGTGGCTACAGCACAATAGATCATATCCACGTACTGAGAGAACTAATTGAAAGAGCGAGGGAATATGAACTTCCATTGTGCATGGCTTTTATCGATTATGAAAAAGCCTTTGATTCGGTGAAACCATCAGCAGTTACCACGGCTCTGAAATCCTGCGGTATTGAAGATGCATACATTAATATTATTAATAACATCTATGAAAATGCAAGTGCAAAGATTCGGCTGTTTGAAAATACAACACACATAAAAATTGGAAAGGGAGTGAGACAAGGTGACACCATATCTCCGAAGCTCTTTAATGCCACATTGGATGGTGTTTTTCAGTCACTGAGCTGGGAAAACAAGGGGATAAAGATTAATGGAGATTATGTAACCCACCTTCGTTTTGCTAATGACGTAGTCATTTTTGCAACTACCCCATCAGAGCTGCAGAGTATGATCCAGGAACTTGCTGACAAGAGTAAAGAAGTGGGTTTAAAAATGAACTTTCAGAAGACAAAAGTGATGTTCAATGCTTTTTCAAGAAATGAAGATTTATCGATTGATGGAGAAAAGCTGGAGATAACAGACACGTACGTTTATCTTGGACAGCAGATATCAAGTGAGAGTCACATTGATGAAGAAATTAATCGGCGTACAAAACTTGCCTGGAGAGCTTTTGGAAGAAACAGCATAATTTTCAAGAGCAATATGCCATTATGTCTTAAAAGAAAAGTGTTTGATCAATACATCCTTCCAGTGCTTACGTATGGTGCAGAGACGTGGACCTTAGCTAAAAGAGACATACAAAGGCTGCAGACAACTCAAAGTAGCATGGAGAAATGCATGCTTGGTGTAACCAGGAGAGATGAGAATAGAAACTCGTGGATCCGAAAAATGACAAGAGTGGAAGGCATCATGATCAGAGTTAAATCCCTGAAATGGCAATGGGCTGGACATACTGCCAGAAGAACAGACCATCGATGGACAGCCGAAATTTTAGATTGGATTCCAAGGGACAGGAAAAGACCCAGAAGAAGACCACATGGAAGATGGGTGGATGAAATTCGAAAGTATGCGGGAGTGACATGGAGGAGACTGGCACAAGACAGACAGTTGTGGAGGAAACTTGGGGAGACCTTCGTCCAGCAGTGGATTGATAATGGTTGACAATGATGATGATGATGATGATATATATATATATAAATTATATTGGCAAAAGTCACCAGACACCGCTTCAAAACAAATGAACGGATCCGCTGCGTTGTTAAGATGCGCGGTACAGCTGCAAACGGTATAAAAACAATTCTGCAGCTGACCGCGATCATATCGCACTGCGAGGTTCAGTGAAAATATCAGGAAGGAAGAGAACTGACTTTGAGAAAGGAAAGATTGTTAGGTGTTATATTAGTGGGTTGTCCATAAGAGAAACCGAGGGGCATTTAAACATACCCAAGTCAACTGCTGTGGATGGACTGAATAAGTGGAAGACACATGGCGTACCTGAAGCATCAAAACGTACCGGCAGACCATAGAAAATCAGTGATAGAGAACGTCGAAACCTCAGGAGAGGCGTTACAGCTAATCGACAGAGCAATAAAGAAAAGTGCATTATTTGAGAAAGGATTTCGACAATTAAAAACAGTTAAGGGCTCCTTCCACTGCGATACCAATGTGGAAGAAACTTTCAAAAGTTTAGATAAAGGATATTCTATTGTTTTAGATTACATTTTTTGTAAACTGTGTCGTACTTCTAAAAAACTAATATTCCAAGAAAAATGCATTTATTTTCTGAAATTGTATTTTCATAAATTCCCATGTTATACTTGGATGAGTCAAATTTTCGTTCCGTTTTGAGCTACACATAATATTGAACCTCCATTCCAATGTGAAACGCGCATTAGCGTCGACTGGGTACCACACGAGGCTGATCGCGTGCATTTGGCACGGAGTCACATTGCGTTTTCCGGTGAGCATAGGATGGAGGTCGATAAACGTGCAAAGGAGGTCGATAAATATGAAAGCAAGCCGAGGTCAGGACGTCCAACGACCACAAACACTGACACATTGGTCAAAGCTGTGGCGGAGAACTCCGGTACCAGTACACAACAGTTCACACTGGAAGTGGGGTCGTCCCGATCCACCATCGTTCGTCACCTACATCTGCTTGGGTTCTACAGGCACCATCGGATGGTTCCGCATGAACTGACACCCTAGCAAGCGGAACAACGCGTCGCTTTCTGTCGCTGATTACAGTCAAATTCACAGGACGATAGGTTTTGCAGTCATATCGTCGCAGGTGATGAAAAGTGGGTGTTTCTACTTTATCCTACCACTGGGAACCAGTGGCTGCGGCCACTCCAGGAAGCACAACCAGTAGTGCAAAAAGATCTGATCAAGGGGAACACCGTAATTTGTATTTCGAGGAATTGTGAGGGTTCTGTGCACAGGTTACTCATGCCAAATGATGAGGGAGTGTAGCAGAAGCTCTATGCCGAGCAACGACAGTTGTTCTGTGATGTTCTGCGTCAACGTTGAACAGCGCTCGTCAATAGAAAGTGGGCGTTGATGCAAGTGAATAATGCCCCAAGCCATACCTCCAGATTTGGCCTTCGAAAACTACAGGAATTGGAAACGGTTGAAATTCAACTCTATTCTCCATACGGTCGTGACTCTTGTCCCATATGACTACCACTTGTTCCGCTCCGTGGAACATTTCCTGCAATGATGACACTTCGTTTCAGTGCTCAGTGATTGATGTAGAATCTGGCATCAAAGAGTTTCTGTCCTCGAAACCTTATGAGCGATACCGCCGTGAGATCGTGGCTCTGGTGGAAATTCTGCAAAGGACTATAGAAAACAGAGGCCTGTACTTTGCCGTAGAGAAGTGTCTTGGGAAACCGTTTTGGATACGGGTCTTTCCACGTGAAATCACCAAGGGCTGGTTGCTCGATCATTTTAATTTTTTTTTCTTATTTTCACCATACTTAGTATCATTAATTAGTAGACCAACAATTTTTAGTTTGTTTGTTTTTTATCTGCCGCCATTTAGGATGTGAACCTATTTTTACTTGCCGCGACAGCCGAAAATTTGGATTTTCAATGGTTCACGGAAATGGCTGTAACTCTTTAACTACTTAAGATAACTTAAAAACCCTTTTTTATTCTGAAAATATATGTTTTGATATTTAGGAAAAGATACTTATGTCGTGTGTAGCTTTCACTCTAAGTAGACTAAAATGGACTTAAATTCGGCAAATATGATTTGCAAAATCGCTATCTGATGTAGGTAGCTACTACTCAGGTAAGGCAGAAAACACAAGCTGAAATTTTTTCTGACCAACTGTGGAAAAGTAGGTTTTAGCCCACCAGGAAAAAAATTCATGTTTTAAGTCCCTTTTTAATTTCTTAACCCTAAATTTGTCAAATTTACAAAACTGACGTACTTCAGGGTCAAATATCTAGAAAAGAGGAACTGCAAAAAATTCCATAAACTCACATATTAGTATCTTACGAGTGGAACAGATTTCATTTAGTGGTTCAGCGTTTTATCAGAATTATGAGTTCTTAAACTCTGGTAAAAAACACTCTCATTCCAAAATTTGCAAAAAATTTCATATTTCAATGACATATATCTTGAAAGAGGGAGCAACAAAAAATCTGAAATTTTTTCTCTACATTTACCATTTTGTATCCTATCAGTAATAAAAAAATATATGTTTCGAGATTTGTAAGGGATGTAAGGTCAGGGGATGCGTAACATCACAGCCTCTCCTTGACAAATGTCAACCCCGCCTTACCGTGGTGC
Organism: Macrothele yani; assembly: GCA_039090855.1. Classification (NCBI taxonomy): domain Eukaryota; kingdom Metazoa; phylum Arthropoda; class Arachnida; order Araneae; family Macrothelidae; genus Macrothele; species Macrothele yani. Next base: position 100,519,667 of record CM077002.1, on the reverse strand, counting down.
ATCCTGTTCCCACTAAAGGGGCTCTGACGACCGCCAATAGCGGTATAACTATACCATCGGGATTCAGAGGAAATGCTATCCCACACTCACCAACCCGCTTGGCCAGCGTGGTGAGTTATGGCCAAACCCCTCAAAAATGACTCCACAACTTAAATATTGGCCCTCAGTCTCCGGCAGCTGGAATGTACCTGGCCAAGGTAGCGGCCAGTGCGACATACATGAAGGCAGAGGGTGCTAAGAATCCCCGGAGGACCAGACTAGGCTGCCATCTGATGCTGACCTTGGCTACGTATAACGGACGCTCCCTATCTTCCGATTCAAGGCTTCTTGAATTGGAAGAGGAACTACAAAGGATCAAGTGGGACATCGTCGGGCTAAGTGAGGTAAGGAGAAAAGGAGAAGATCTCATTGAACTGAAAAGTGGACATCGTCGGGCTAAGTGAGGTAAGGAGAAAAGGAGAAGATCTCATTGAACTGAAAAGTGGACATCTCTTCTACTATCGTGGGACAGATACTGGCAGAACTAGTGATGTTGGATTTATAATAAACAAGAAACTGAAGAATAAAGTTATAGAAGTTGAAAGTTCCTGTGACAGAGCTGCACGACTCGTTATCCAACTCTCGAAAAGATACCAGGCTCAGATTATTCAAATTTATGCACCCAATACAAGTCATCCTGAAGGAAGAAATTGAAGAATTTTATGAGGAAATTCATCATCTAAATAATAAAAGGTAAGCAGCACTTGAAGATAATTATGGGAGATTTCAATGCAAAAATAGGGCAACGGCAACAGAATGAAACTTCAGTAGGTATATTCGGTCACGGCAACAGAAACCAGCGTGGAAATACTCTCGTTGAGTTTGCAGAGGCAGAAGGGTTTTTCATCTTGAACTCCTTCTTCAAGAAAAAGCCACACAGGAAATGGACATGTAGACATCCAAATGGGGCAACAAGTCAAATTGATTTTATTATGTGTAACAAAAAATTCGTCATAGAAGACTGCAGTGTGCTAAACAAGTTCTACACAGGTAGTGACCATAGATTGGTGAGATGTAAGATGCACCTCAACACTAAACTTGAACGTGGCAAGCTCATAAGACAAACAAAATGTATTGACATAACCAACCTTAAAAAACACCATAATACCTTCAAGTTGGAACTAAAGAACAGATTCTCTGCTTTAGAAGGCCTAACATCGGAAGAAGTGGATATTTCGGAAGTTAACAGAAAAGTAACCAAAGCTCTTATGGAAACAGCAACAAAATTAGCTGGGTCTAAGAACAAGTTGCATGTGAACAAATTATCAGGAAAAACCGAAATGTTGATGCAAAAAAGAAGAGAGATGAGGACAACTAAAGAAGATGTGACTTCCAAAGTGGAATATATAGAGCTATGCAAGACAGTACGAAAAAGTATCACTGAAGACGTAAGGAAATTCAACTGTGAACTAGCGAGGAAAGCAATTGAAAACAACCAAAGCCTAAAGATAGCAAAGAGACATTTCAGTAAGGGAAGAAAACAGATTATGGCACTGAGAAAAGAAGATGGTTCTGTAACAAGAAATAGAGGTGAAATTTTGACAAGAGTGAAATATTTCTACAATTAAATTACATGAAAGGGATGATACATGCACTCCAGACATCATGAAAGGTACCAGTACCAGATTTCCTCCAGTCCTTCCAGCAGAAGTTGCACATGCAATCAAGAACACGAAGCGGGGGAAAGCTCCAGGAGAAGATGGAATTACTGTAGACATCATACAAGAAGCAAGTGGAGAAATCGAAACAGTACTTGCCCAAATTTTCACTCGATGCCTTAATGAAGGGAAAATTCCTGAGGATTTGAACACCGCTACAATGATCCTGCTACATAAAAAAGGTGACATTGAGGATCTCGGGAACTACAGACCTATCAGCCTCCTATCAGTGGTTTATAAAATCTTCACTCAAGTTCTTTCACACCGCTTGAAGGTAACACTTGACATGGCTCAACCGATAGAACAAGCTGGATTCAGCAGTGGCTACAGCACAATAGATCATATCCACGTACTGAGAGAACTAATTGAAAGAGCGAGGGAATATGAACTTCCATTGTGCATGGCTTTTATCGATTATGAAAAAGCCTTTGATTCGGTGAAACCATCAGCAGTTACAATGGCTCTGAAATCCTGCGGTATTGAAGATGCATACATTAATATTATTAATAACATCTATAAAAATGCAAGTGCAAAGATTCGGCTGTTTGAAAATGCAACGCACATAAAAATTGGAAAGGGAGTGAGACAAGGTGACACCATATATCCGAAGCTCTTTAATGCCACATTGGAAAATGTCTTTCAATCACTGAACTGGGAAAACAAGGGGATAAAGGTTAATGGAGATTATCTAACCCACCTTCGTTTTGCTGATGACGTAGTCATTTTTGCAACTACCCCATCAGAGCTGCAGAGTATGATCCAGGAACTTGCTGACAAGAGTAAAGAAGTGGGATTAAAAATGAACTTTCAGAAGACAAAAGTGATGTACAATGCTTTTACAAGAAATGAAGATTTATCGATTGATGGAGAAAAGCTGGAGATAACAGGCACGTACGTTTATCTTGGACAGCAGATATCAAGTGAGAGTCACATTGATGAAGAAATTAATCGGCGTACAAAACTTGCCTGGAGAGCTTTTGGAAGAAACAGCATAATTTTCAAGAGCAATATGCCATTGTGTCTTAAAAGAAAAGTGTTTGATCAATGCATCCTTCCAGTGCTTACCTATGGTGCAGAGACGTGGACCTTAACTAAAAAAGACATACAAAGGCTGCAGACAACTCAAAGTAGCATGGAGAGGTGCATGCTTAGTGTAACCTGGAGAGATGAGAATAGAAACTCGTGGATCCGAAAAATGACAAGAAGTGGAAGACATCATGATAAGAATTAAATCCCTGAAAAGGCAATGGGCTGGACATACTGCCAGAAGGACAGATCATCGATGGACAGCTGAAATTTTAGATTGGATTCCAAGGGACAGGAAAAGACCCAGAAGAAGACCACATGGGAGATGGGTGGATGAAATTCGAAAGTATGCAGGGGTGACATGGAAGAGACTGGCACAAGACAGACCGTTGTGGAGGAAACTTGGGGAGACCTTCGTCCAGCAGTGGATTGGTAATGGCTGACGATGATGATGATGATGATGATGATGATCCTATCAGTAATATGAATTTCATTTGGGGATTTAGCGTGGTTTCAAAATTATGAGTATTTAAACTCTGGTAAAAAAAAGCACTCTCACAAAAATCAATAAAAGAAGCCTTTAGGCTGTTATTCATGGGCAAACGTTATACATATAATTAAAAACATTCTTAAAAAATTGTTACATTTTTTATATTTTAAAATATGATATTTCAAGCATGTCTTATATAAATGTCAGTCAGGGTACACGCAGCAAATCTTCAAATTCGAAGCATTGCGTTAAGGCCAGAAGTAGTCAAAGTACATGTATAAAAATTCATTGTTTCTTAATTAATGAGGAAAATATCAAAATAGAAGCAAACTGACCAAACGGTTCTCTGAAGCCTCAGCTGTACCCAGCACGCAAAGGAAACCATTGTTTTGTGCCAAAGAATGGCACTACTTTGGACATCAGCAGAACCTCAGCTTCTTCAGACAAGCATGACTTCATGTTCAAGATACTTGATGAACATAAAATGGAGATAAAGAATATCAAGGAGGAAGATAACACTGTATGTGTTTACGGGGGAAATGGTTGGTAGTTAGAGTTAAAGTGTCGAAATGAAATGATGATGTCTGAGTTAAGTTTTACTATTCAAGTGGACCTTCTACAACCTTTAGTCTGAAAGAAAATGCTGAAAAAGATTGGGTTTCAAATCAAAATTTGCTAGCCATGTTAACATCTCTTAAATTTACAACAGTAACCGACAGACATACAACACTGCACAAGAAAAGAACATTGCACTATCTTTTAAGTTGTCTTACTCAAAAAAGAAATGTTAAAAAAAGTTAAGACAAGTAAATTTATTATTCTGGCGTAATGTGGTTGAAGGACAGTAAACTGGGAAAAGCAGCTATTTTCATAAGCAAAATGACTTGTAAATGTATTTTTAATACAAGCATACATAAGATATCTTTCAATGCCATTAGATAGTGCTTATATTATGTATATGTAAATAACTGTAAATAATGTTTGTAAGCAGTGGTGAAAAATGAATTTATGCATACATTTTGACTACTTTTGGTCTTAACGCAGTACTTCATTCTTCGAATACGAAGACCTGCTGAGAGCACCATGACTGGCATTTATAAGGTAAGCTCAAGATATCATATTTTTAAGTATAAAAAATATAACAATTTTTAAGAATGTTTTTAATTATACTTATAACATTTGCCCATGAATAACTAACTGCCTACAAGGGTCTTTTATTGATTTTTGTGAGAGTGCTTTTTTACCAGAGTTTACTAAGTACTCATAATTCTGAAACTACGGTGAATCCCAAAGTGAAATTCATACTACTGATAGGATACCAACTGGCAAATTTAGAGAAACAATTTCAGATTTTTTGCAGCTCCTCCTTTCAAGATATTTATTATTGAGGTATGAATTTTTTTGCAAATTTAGGAATGAGAGTTTGTTTGTTTTTTACCTGAGTTAAAGTACTCATAATTCTGAAACCACGCTGAACCATTAAATGAAATCCATTCCACTCATAGTATACCGATAGGTGAGTTTACAGAATTTTTTTTTTTTTTTGAATTTTTTTGCAGCTTCTCCTTACCAGATATTTCGCCTTGAAATACATAATTTTTGTAAATTTGACAAATTTAGGGTTAAAAAATTAAGAAGGAACTTAACACATGAAGTTTTTTCCTGATGGGCTAAAAGCGGCCTCTTTATAGTTGGTCAGAGAAAATTTTCAGTTTGTGTTTTAATGTTACTAACTATGGTGAGAATACAAAAAAGTAATAAAATGGTCATTCAACCACAACGGGACGGACAACTGCAAACGGGAAGAACTTTTCACTCATTCTAGTAATTCTACAAATAATTTTTTTCTTCATCAATGGAATTATTATAAAAACAACTGTGCTTCACTGTGATGTCATATCTGAGTTCACTTAACTTTATTACATTACATTACATATCACTAAGCTGTTCTCTGAGATTCAGAGGTTAGCTGCACAAAGAAATACAAACTACCAGATAATTTTTATTTAAGATGGTGTCCCAGCGTCTGGATATGTCTGCAATGCCATTCTTGAAAAAACGTGCAAAGTGTGCATTCGACAGAAATCGGAACAGGTGATAGTCTGAAGGGGCGACATCAGAGAAACAGGCAAGATGTGGAAGGATTTCCCATTTCATATTCTGAATGGCCATTTTCGTCATGTTTGCACTGTGAGGGCCGGCGTTATCATGTTGGACAAGGACACCATGGCGCCAATGTGGCCGTTTCAGCTGAACTGCTCCCTCCACACGGCAGAGTTACTCACAAAAGAGTGCAGCGTTGATGGTCTGATTCCTCAGCAGCATTTCCATTTCCCAGTGAATAATGCCTTCCATGTCCTACCAAACACACAATATGATCTTCGAAGGATGAAGGTTATGTTTAGGAGGTGGCGTGGGCCTCTTGTTTGGGCTTACCCATTCCCTCCGATGCCTGAAATTCACGTACAGGCACCACTTTTCATCTCCAGTAACAAAACGTGACAGAAAGGGTTTGTGTTGCTGAGAACATTCGCGATAACGGTTGAGCAAGGAACCACATATGTCAACACGCTGATTCTTGTCCTTGGTAAGGGTGGGCGGCACATTAGACCCCAATTGCTGGACCTTTCCCATACGTTCCAGGTGTCGCACCTCTGTGGCCTAATCACAGTCCATCTCAGTGGCCGATTCGCGTGTGGTTTCACGCGGATCCAAATGGATGAGATGGTTCAAACGATCCTCATCAAAGTGAGATAGACGACCTCAGCGTGGAGACTTGTGCCACCACGGAACCGCCCAAACCATTTGCGGGCTATCCTCGGAGCACTATCATCTTCCCCATGCGCAGCACAAATTTGTCGAGTAGCCTCGGCAACTGTGGATCCCTTGTTAAACCCGTGGAGGATCAGATGTCGGAAATGTTCAGTCCTTTCTACTTGACACTCCATACTTCCAGACCTGAAAACCAGAAAATTATTAGCCACAATCACACAACGCAATATGATTTAGATACACGATGTTACTGGCTACATTTTGATATACACTATCTACCAACAAGTAATTGGACACCTGTGATAGCAAAGGAAAACAAAGTTTATTCACCTTCAATAGTTGGTGAAGCCTCCACGAGCGGCGATTATAGCTGCGACCCTCCGGGGCATACTCTCAACCAGGCGTTGTACGACGGCTAGCGGTATTTTCTTCCACTCGGCTTGGAGAAGACAGGTCAGTTCTTTAACCGATTTCGGACGGTGAGGGCACCCCTTAAGTCGACGCTCCAACTCGTCCCAGAGGTGCTCGATAGGGTTAAGGTTCGGGCTCTGCGCAGGCCAGTCCATTCGATTAACCCCATTGTCACCATACCAAGCCATGGTGGACCTCGCAACATGAAAGGTGGCATTGTCATCCTGAAAGTAACATGGGTCCATCCCGTAAAACTGCCACAACGTAGGAAGCGCATGGTCATCCAAAATGGTGCAGTAGGTCTCGGCGTTGAATCTACCAGGAATTGCGACCAAGGGTCCCGTGCCATACCAGGAGAAACACCCCCATAGCATAATTCCACCGCCGCCGAACTTCACAGTTGGCACAATACATTCCGGTAGAAGGCGTTCTCCAGGCAAACGCCAAACCCAGACCCTGCCATCCGAACGGTAGAGGGTGAACCTTGATTCGTCGCTCCAGAGAACCTGTTTCCACTGTTCAACGGTCCACTGTCGACGTTCTTTGCACCACGTTAGCCGAGCAGTGCTATTGGACTTGGAGATCAAAGGCTTGTGGGCGGCAGCACGTCCATGATAACCGAGCAGATGGGCTTCCTTACAGATGGTATTCATAGAAAGAACACTCCCGGATGCCTGTTGAAATTCCTCGCGGATGTGGCCCATCGATTTGGTGCGGTTCTTCCGAATTTCTCTGGCCAGCACACGTCGGTCTCTAACTCCCAGTTTTGTGAGTCCGCCGGGTCGAGGCACATTCCGACAGTCACCTCTAATCTTCTCCTTTCCAATCACGTAGGCCACTGTCGATTTTGGGTACTTCAACTCGCTGGATATGTCACGTATGGATCGGCCATTTCTGTGATACCCGACGATTACACCTTTCTCGAAATCAGTGAGCTCCGAACTGCGTGGCATCTTGCATGCGACTGATTGCGTTGTTGTTTCCCACACGATATTTTACGGCGGCGGACGTGACGTATTAGGTCCGCAGATATCGTCGATTGCAGTGGTGTCCAATTACTTGTTGGTAGATAGTGTACAACTGGCCATCTGCACCGTCACTACTGACCTGGGAAACAGTCGTGAAATGAAACGGCTTGAACATATGCATCAACCAATATTTAGTGTCGCCGTACCATACTTCTCCATTTACAGCGATCTTGACACACAACTCGGGCTTCACTGACATCCATCACACGCCGTACACAAGATTTTCTATACTTCATACTCATAATCTTTTTCTCATGCAGACCCTCCTGAATCGGAACCTCTCATGACTTCCTTGTCGTTCTTCTGCATTTCCCTCCTGCCACTTGGGCTAAAAGATTTTCTTAGTAAGCATCTCATCATTCATTCTTTCAACACGGCCAAACCACCGAAGCATATTAGTCTCCACTTTGCTATCAACATTTTGTTTCACATTACACAACTGCAACACATCTTCATTCCTGACACAATCAGAACGTGTCTTGCCACAAACCATTTCCCAGTGAATAATGCCTTCCATGTCCTACCAGTAACGCATTTCTCCAGCACACAAACGACTCCTATGTTTCTTTTGCAGTGCACAGGTTTCACTGCCATACATCAGAGTAAGAACAATTACATTTTCATAAGAACCCATTATCCCTGTGAAAATCTCCCAAAGCAGCTATGACTTTCAATGAAGAATTCATTCGCCTACAAATTTCACCATCAAATTTATTCTCACGGTCAAACATGCTTCCTAAATACACAAACCCATTCACCTGGTCAATCACTGTGCCATTTAGACTTATATTACTTTCAGTACTACCAGTTCCTCTCTCAAAAGCCATAACTTTAGTTTTTCCCTTATTTAAACTGAGTTTGAATTTCATGCAAACTTCGTACATCCGGGACAACATACTCTGCAACTCACTTTTTCTCTCTGCCAACAGGACAGTGTCATCAGCATACAGCAATCTGCACACACGGATATCACCAAGACATAAACCAGCATTATCTATTTTGGCATCACGCATGCACGCATCCATAAATAACACTATCTACCAACAAGTAATTGGACACCTGTGATAACAAAGGAAAACGAAGTTTATTCACCTTTAATAGTTCGTGGAGCCTCCACGAGCGGCGATTACACCTGCGGGGCATACTCTCAACCAGGCGTTGTATGATGGCTAGCGGTATTTTCTTCCACTCGGCTTGGAGAAGACAGGTCAGTTCCTTCACCAATTTCGGACGGTGGGGGCACCCCTTAAGTCGACGCTCCAACTCGTCCCAGAGGTGCTCAATAGGGTTAAGGTCCGGGCTCTGGGCAGGCCAGTCCATTCGATTAACCACATTGTCACCATACCAAGCCATGGTGGACTTCGCAACATGACAGGTGGCATGGTCATCCTGAAAGTAACATGGGTCCATCCCGTAAAACTGCCACAACGCAGGAAGCGCATGGTCATCCAAAATGGTGCAGTAGTTCTCGGCGTTGAGTCTACCAGGAATTGCGACCAAGGGTCCTGTGCCATACCAGGATAAACACTCCCATAGCATAATTCCACCGCCTCCGAACTTCACAATTGGCACAATACATTCCGGCAGGAAGCATTTTCCAGGCAAACGCCAAACCCAGACTCTGCCATCCGAACGGTAGAGGGTGAACCTTGATTCGTCGCTCCAGAGAACCTGTTTCCACTGTTCAACGGTCCACTGTCGACGTTCTTTGCACCACGTTAGCCGAGCAGCGCTGTTGGACTTGGGGATCAAAGGCTTGTGGGCGGCAGCACTTCCAAGAAAACCGAGCAGATGGGCTTCCTTACAGATGGTATTCATCGAAAGAACACTCCCGGATGTCTGTTGAAACTCTTCGCGGATGTAGCCCATCGATTTGGTGCGGTTCTTCCGAATTTCTCTGGCCAGCACCCGTCGGTCTCTAACTCCCAGTTTTGTGTGTCCGCCGGGTCGGGGCACATTCCGACAGTCACCTCTCATCTTCCACTTGCCAATCACGTAGGACATTGTCGATTTTGGATACTTCAACTCGCTGGATATGTCACGCATGGATCGGCCATTTCTGTGATACCCGACGATTACAGTTTTCTCGAAATCAGAGAGCTCCGAACTGTGTGGCATCTTGCATCCGACTGGTTGCGTTTATGTTTCCCACACGATATTTAACAGCGGCGGCCTGTGACGTGTATCAGTACCGCAGATATCGTTGATTGCAGAGGTGTCCAATTACTTGTTGGTAGATAGTGTATATTAAACAGCCATGGCGGCAATACACAACCTTGTCTGACTCCTGCACTAATAGAAAACCATTCTGAAAATACACCATTCACTCGTACACAAGCTCCATTGCCAGAATACATGGCTTTTACACTATTAAGTAGATTCCCAATAACATCATATTCATTCAATACCTTCCACAAAAGTCTCCTATTTACTCGGTTGTAAGCTTTCTCTAAATCTGTAAAGGCAGCAAAAACTTTCTTACTAACAGCCACATACTTTTCAATCATCATGCGTAATGAAAATATTGGTTAGTACAGCCTTTACCAGGTATAAAACCACTCTGTACATCCCACACTTTCTCTGATGTAAGACACCGTACTATTTCAATAACGACCTTACCAAACACTCTCCCTGGCACACTCAGTAGGCTAATAACATGGTAGTTCTTGCAGTCAGTTTGATCACCTTTTCCCTTATACAAGTGAACAATGATAGCATCCTTCCTATCCCAAGGGACCATTCCTAACTCCCAGCTCAACTGGCAAATTTCAGTTAACCAGTCAATTACCGGGTCACCACCGTATTTCAACATCTCGGCAGTTGTGCCATCAACTCCCAGAGCCTTACCATTCTGAAGATATTTTAGAGCTTTACACACCTCTTCTCTTGAGATCCCTCCTGTTCTTTCGTCCATCACTGTGACATCATCTTCTTCTGCCTCAGAATCACCTTTGCTTTCTTGATCTAAAACTCACAGAAGTATTCACTCCATCTTTCACGTAACTCACGGGGCTCCCATATCATTTCCCTGATCTTATTCTTCACACAACTTACAATTTTGTTACCCCTATTTTTCCTGAGTCTCATGTATTTCGGGAAAGTCTTCTTATCTTTCCAAAAAGCCAATTCATGCCTTTCCACCTTCTCCTTCCTATTTTTTGCCTTAGTCTGGCGAAACAGCTCAGCTGCTTCACGCTTCTTACAGTGATATTCATCCACAGAAACTCTATCTTGCAACATCACCAAATAGGCTTCCTTCTTTCTCTTTATTGCCTTTTCAATCTCACTATTCCACCAAGCATGATCTCTATTCATGAAAAAAATATGGGATTACACCATATAATACAAATTTTGAAGATGACAATCCGATATTTTTGGTGTAAATGTGACAAGGATGGTAAATCAGATAATATCTGAAAACTTGAAAATTTCATCGTCCGGAGCGGGACACAAATCGGATTGTCATCTTCAAAATTTCTATGAGCTCTATTGTTACCCACTATTGTGGTGCCACAGACGCCTCTTCAGCAGCAGTGACAATACAGTTCTTAAAACATTCCCACTTTTTCTACATCCCTCTCACAAGATTTCACTCCTTCAGTCGTTCTCTGAGTAAGTCAGAAAAACGCTGATGACCTTCAGGGAGCCTTTCAACCTTTATTCTTTTCATCCCGGGCCTCTTCCTATTCATTTTCCTCCAGCCAACGCTCAGTTTCACTCGTGACACTACCAAGTAATGATCAGAACCAACATTCGCATCTCTCATCACACGAGTGTCAACAACTAAGTGTTTCAGACGTGATCATTCACAACAAAATCTATCACACTCTTTTGACCAAGAGTACGATTTTCCCAAGTATATGTGTGGATATACTTGTGGTTGAAAAACATATTAGATACACACAAACCATTCTCAATGCAGAGTTCAATTAATCTTTCACCATTATCATTCACACAAGGATCATTGAACTTACCCAGAACATTGTCAGAAATTGCATTCTGCACACCTACTCAGTTAACTTTATGAAACATGTATTTACGCTAAAGGAAATAATTAAACAAAAAATTAATCTTTATCAGGTGTGTCAAGAGTTGTGACGTACTAGAGAGGTAAATCTCTTGTCAAGACGGCGCGTGCTCGATTCCCAACAAATTTGTATTTTCACTGAGTCAACCTGCCTTAATAATTTACTATCACATTGACAGATATAGATTTAAACATGGATTCTCCAAGACAAGTACAATTTAAACAAATCTATAGCTTGATGTTCTGTATCGAGGATACGGGAAGTAAGAAACAGATCTTTTCATCAGCCTCGAGGCAAGTATTTAAATCAAAATTTCGAAAAACTGAAAATTCCATCTGCTTGTAAGTAAACGAAGATTAGGAGTAGAAAATAAAAACCAAATTATTCCTCTTCTTCTCACAAACACAAGGCCGGTTGTTTTTTTCTACATTCCGTCAGCGCCACCCACTGGAGCGATTTTCATGATTTTTTTTTAAATGAAAGCTACTGACCCACAGATTTGTCATCACTAATTTTTATTGTCATAAGTAATTTTTTTTATGTTACCATGGTATTTTCTTTGTACAATCAGCCGTTCGTTATTTCTGGCGTTTGTTTTCGTTTCAGTACTTGCAGCGCCATCTGCCCTTCTGCCGTGGTCGGACTTGGAACTAATATATCCGCTATCAACTACGTAGTTGTAATTATCCGAATAGGTTCAGTAGTTTTCAAGATTAGTAAAAAACAATTCCGTATATTATCACGAAATACTTTTTTTCATGTTGGATGTGATCAGGTTGTATGGAAACAAAGCGGAACGATACTTGGGAAATCGGAAACTACTTGAAAGCCATCTGATTCGGTAGTACAGCCAAAAATAATAAAAAATAATAAAAAAATAAACGAAATAGCCTATGTCCACCGGAAAGAAATAAGCTTCCTAACAGTGAAAGAATTGTCCAAATCGGTTCAGTAGTTTTCAAGATTACCTCGAACGCACAAACAAACTTTCTCTCTTCATATATTATATAATGATACCAAAAATTAAAACCAAACTGGCAAAATAAAACACATTTTTAACCCCATTGCTTAATTATCTTGACACGATATCATTTCGGGTCACTGAAAGAATACCTCAATACTCCAGTGTAAGACCGTCAACGATGGGTTTACAATAATGTGGAACATCATCGTTAAATTCGTATACAAGTAGTTCAAGAATATAAAAAATAATGAGAATGTTACGAAAATTTTGTTGTTGGTGACCCACCTTACACACTGCCCATTAATAATTCCACCGTTTATTGTAGTTATGCATTTTATTACGATTCGTGCTATATAACAAGAAAAAATTTCAGTCGCATCTTTTTCAACCGTGCATGGCACGGGTTACGGACTAGTATAATATTATTTAATGTAGAAAATGAGGGGCTGGGCACAAACTTCTCTGCTTTCTGAAGAAGAGAGTGAAAGCCTGGATTTGAAGAGAATAAAATATCTTTCCGAGCCCAATGTCAGAGAGAACTGCAAAATTATTTTCTGAAGATCACAGAACTTTCATTTCATTTATGGGAGTGAATAATATTGAATTTCTGCATCACGGTGGAACTCCATTTAAAAAGCGAAGAGCCATGTAGTGCTGCTTGAAACGCTACATTCAGGAGAATTTTTAAAAATGTAGTTGGGGCAGTGAAAATCTTATTCCGAGAAACATAAAAAAAGGAACAGAAAAACTGCGCCTGTGACAGATGAAAATGAAGATGACGTCCTTCGCAGAAAGTGAACAGCAGAGCAAACGCAGCATTTCTGTTCTGGGATCACATTAGATATAGTGGAAAAAATAATAATTTTCTCCAAGAAACATGAATCTGTATGAAAACATGATTTGATGTCTTGCGAGAATGAAAACTGCATTCTTTTCATGAAGTAAGTAGCTGTGCACGTATTGTTTACATGAATTTAGGGGAGCCAATGATATAGCTTTAAATGGAAGGTGAAACGTTTTACAGAAGTCGCATTTTCGTGGTACAACAGTTGAAATATCATTCTACGAGATGCTTCTGAAGGTTACTTTTCTGTATGAGGAAGCATGGAGTTACTTTTAATTTTAAGATTTTTTTTTTTATTGGAGGTTTAACGACCACCGTGAGCAACTCAATGGGCTATAAGCAGTCACCCGTCCCTAATTTAGGGCCACTGGTTCCAGGGAAGGGAGAGAGCCAGTGCCGTAAGACAAACACAACATCCATGCCTGACCGGGATTCGAACCCGGACCCCTTTCTGACGAATGATCAGAGGCCATCGCTTAGACCACTGCGCCACCGGGGCCGGCTTTCAGGAATCACTATTCTGTTCTATGCCAAATGTAAGAGAATATTTGAAAGCTAAATTTGCACTTCATAACCAGTTTCTTCTAAATTCGGGGTGGAAACTAGTTTCATCTGAATTTCAGGGCGAAAATAGTTTCACATACAAAGCCATTCCGAAATGGCTTTGTTTAGAGGATCTGACAAAGGTTTTCCATCTTAGTTTATTAAATATTATTGAAGTCCCTAGCCTACTGGAAGCCCAGCCAGTAGGCTAGCGATGTGGAAAATGTAGCCTGTCCAAGTCGCTTTTCACCCAGCCTTCACTTGGTGCAGTCTGTTCTTACAAAATGGGCTTTGGCGAACGAGTATTACCGGTATAACTTTTTTTATTATTATTGAAGTTTTAACGACCACGGTGAGCAACTCTATGGGCTATAAGCAGTCGCCCGTCCCTAATTTAGGGCTACTGGCTCAAGGGAAGAGAGAGAGCCAGTGCCGTAAGACAAACTTCAAATACTTTGTTCTGGAGAACCAAAGTTCTTAGGACCCGATGGCATCACTTTTCCACTGTTACTCTCCAGAATTGATGAAAAGGTGGAAGCTCCAAATACTCTGCAATGAGGAACTAAAGTTCATACCATGTTAGCTGGGTGGTGGCTAGAAGCTCTTTTATTCGGAGGCGTAGCGACGGAAGGGGAGGCAGAGAGAGGTAGTTGCCTCCTGGTGACGGTTTATAACAGCTCAGAAAAGAATTGAAATGTGTTTTCAGCGCAGAAAAGGATTGAAAGAAGTTGGAAATGAGTAACAGCAAGAAATTTAATACAAGGAAAATATACAATTTTTTCCATATAAAAAAATTTCTTGCAATTGAATTTTCTGTTACGGGGGCTTCAGGGCTTATACAGTAATCATGTACATTGTGATCCAAAAGCGCATCGAGACGGTTAAATGATTTTATTGTCATTGGAGCCGAGGAAATGCTCTTTCCTTCAAGATTGGGTTGGAGACAGAGTAGGATTGAGAGAGGCATGAGCGACGCAGAGGTCACGCGAAAAGAACCGAAATTTGGAGGGAGGTCGCGAAAAAATTATCTGAAGATGGAGCCCTTTTTAGGATCCCCGAGAATGCCATCGTGAAAGAATGAAAAGTTACACATATTTGGAGTAAATATAAAAGAAAGAGTAATTAAGAAATAGAATAAGTAGTACGAAAATTGAGAAGAAATAATGCAGGTTATGCTATAACATTCTATAGCATAACATGCATTATAGGTTCATGCAAATAATATATTAATTAAAACTGCAACTTTTTCAACTATTCCTTTGCTGTATATTTTCTACAACGAGTTGCAGATAGGCTTAAACATTAAACCAAGACGCGCTAACAACAGCACGCCAACAAAGCCCTATTACAGTAAACATCTTTTTCCTTTTTTCTGTTTTTTTTTGGGGGGGGGGTTGGAGGTTTAACGACCAACCGTGAGCAACTCACTGGGCTATAAGCAGTCGCCCGTCCCTAATTTAGTGCCACTAGTTCCAGGAAAGGGAGAGAGCCAGCACCGTAAGAAAAATACCACATCCATGCATCACGAGATTGGAACCCGGATACCTCTTGCACAAATGACCAGAAGCAATGGCTTAGACCACTGCGCCACAGGGGCGGCTTTTTTCTTTTTGTTTAGGGGTTTAATGACCATAATAAGCAACTCTAAAGGCTATAAGCAGTTTCTTGTCCCTAATTTGGGGCCACGGGTTCCAGGGAAGGAAAAGAACAAATGCCAGCAAACAAATATACTACCCATTCCTCACTCGGGTTTCGAAACCGGGCCCACTCGGACGAATGGTCAGAAGACAACGTCTCGGCCACCGGAACAGCAATAATTTTCCAATTTTACTTTTAATTTGTCATTTTCTTAAATGCTATGCGTTTTTGGTTCTCATTGGTTTGATCCGGCATTGATTTATAACATTTATTCTTTTTGGCTGTCTAATCTAGTTTAAATAAATACTTTTATGAATATTAAGACGTGAAATTAAATGTACTTTGAATTAACTTCCATAATATATTCAGTATATAAATAGAACAAGTTTTTCTAGGGGAGATACTTAACGATACTCAAGTCATTTCCTGAAATCATTTTCTGAATCGCATGTGTTCTTGCTTCACAAGGGGCGCAAATTAAGTAGGTTTCTCTCTAACGCGGGTCACCTTCGCTACATCAATGCTTTTATTGGGCAGCCAATGACTAGGAGAAGAATCCATAGGAGATGATTATGTTAAAGAACCTAAAAAGTAATATCTTGAAAGTGAAAAGATGCTATAGATTGGTGAGTGTACGAATTACATTGAATGAAATGGAAATTAATATTATTTTTCTGTTCATGCACCACAAAGCGGTTGTGAACTGGAGGAAAACGAGGATTTCTGGTATCAGATGGTAGAAGCATCAAAAGATGTACCCGAATGTGTGCGACTTTTCATTGGAGACCTTATTGGTTAAGTTACCGAAATTAATAAATACCAACTGAAATTTTGGCTCCTGTCACTATATATGTAGCTTTCTGAGGAAAACGATTTGGTGACAGGAACCAAGATGAGGACCAAATCAGAGACTTCGCCGTAGCGTTAGAAACAGGACTGGCCAGTATTTTCTTTTAAAAACGAAAGAACCATTTGATTGCATAAGAAAGTGGAGTCAGAGCACCACAGGTAGACTGTGAAGGTAAAAAGAATTGAGATTGTACACATGATGCAATATTTGAACAAAGAATTCCCAGTAAGGAGCAGTTATAAGCTCATGTTTATTACGTTTCTGACATTTCTACGAGCAGTCCGTGACTTCTACTGAGTGATCGTAAGAGATGAAATTTCACTACAGCATCACATAATCATTTTCGACATGGAAGTAAACGAAGGAATTGAGAGTAAGAAAAAAAGATCATCAGAAGGAAATAAAAGTCAAATGGCGAAAGCATAAGGACGGGGAAAACAAGCCACTTTTCAAAGAAAGGATATATAAGAGTATAGGAGTTTGAAGGTATTCGAGTGGTGGAAGGAAACTTCTGAAGTCCTGAAACTGGCAGAGAGGGAGACTCTAGGATTGACTTAAGGAAGGCACAGAATTTACAAAGAAATCTAGTGGTGGAATGATGAAGTACAACATCGATTTTAAAAAGAAAGATAAAGAGCTAAGAAACTTTGGACTATGAGACAAGACAAACAAGACTGGGATTTGCACAAAACAGTCAGGAAGCGGCAATTGTTAAGGTTATAATGTTTGAGTGAAGAAATGGGCAAGAGAGGGGCAAAAGAAGGTACTCAAAATCGAAAAAAAAAGAAAGAAGTAAGAGCACAAAGGATTTCACAAATATAATAAAAATATAGACATATATTTTTTATGACCCTTTGTATCCTCTAGAAATAAGGATACAAAGTATAAGACAAATTAAAAGTGAGAGGAGTGTAGCGCTTGCAAAAGGATCAGATGGCACGAATTCTTTGAAGGATTCCTAAATGAAGAGAACTAAATATTAATTAGAGAACAGGCTGTAACAACGGAACTTAAACGAAAAGAAGAAAAGAAGTTTGAAACATGGAAAGAATTGTACCAGACAGTGTAGTTGTGGAAGAATGGAAAGCATTAAATGAAGAGGTTATTGACATCTTGTGAGATTTAGTGACAAAGATATTTGAGCCAGAGCCTGTACCTATACCACATCAATGGAGGGGCAATATGCTGACATTTATGTTTGAAGAAAAACGCGATGTACTTGTTATTGCAAAAATGACCGCACTTGAAACTAATATTGAATAGCATGAAGATGTGGGGGAAGTGCCGGATGAGAGACTGAGAGAAGAGAAAAAGATTGCAAAACAGTTCGTATTTGCTCTTGGAAAAAGTGCAAAGATGCCATATTTGAACTAAAACAAACTCATGGGGGAAATCGAGAAGAGAAAAAAGTACCTTAATCGTGACACAATATTTATGGATCTGGAGAAAGCTTGAGATAAAGTACCAAGGCAGAAAGTATGAAATTGTCTGAGAGAGAAAATGGTCTCGAAAATCTATGGAAACGATAACGGAAGTATACAGAAATCCTCATATATGTATCAGAAGTAGTGTAAGACAGACAGAAAAATATGACAGCGTTAGAGCACACCAAATATCGATATTAAACCCATTATGACTGGATATTGTTACTGTTTTGGATGTGGTAACAAGAGTGAGAAAAATAGCACCCCAGACCATGCTGTTTGCAGATGATGAGGTGGGATATGCAAAGAAGAAGTAGAAAGATAAAAAAACTGAAAAACATTAGAAGATGAGCGATAAAGGTAAGTGGCAATGATATAGGAGACAATCAAATGAAGGACGTTAATACTGTATTTTCGAAGAGGTAATAAAAAGAGTGAAAAGATTGTAATACCTGGAATCGATGCTGGAAGAAGCTGGAGATCTGAATAGTGAAGTGAACAGCAGAATATGCAGGGTGAAATAACAGGAACGGATTTGGAGACTGTGCGGCCTTGTACCCTTCTCAATTTGCCGCCCTTCTAATTCCAGCCATTGCGCAAAAACTTAATCCTATAAAACGATATTAAGCATAGTTGCTACGTATCATCATCATCATTGTCAACCATTATCAATCCACTGCTGGACGAAGGTCTCCCCAAGTTTCCTCCACAACGGTCTGTCTTGTGCCAGTCTCCTCCATGTCACTCCCGCATATTTACGAATTTCATCCACCCATCTCCCATGTGGTCTTTTTCTGGGTCTTTTCCTGTCCCTTGGAATCCAATCTAAAATTTCGGCTGTCCATCTATGGTCTGTCCTTCTGGCAGTATGTCCAGCCCATTGCCATTTCAGGGATTTAACTCTGATCATGATGTCTTCTACTCTCGTCATTTTTCGGATCCACGAGTTCCTCTTCTTATCTCTCCTGGTTATACCAAGCATGCACCTCTCCATGCTTCTTTGAGTTGTCTGCAGCCTTTGTATGTCTCTTTTAGTTAAGGTCCACGTCTCTGCACCATACGTAAGCACTGGAAGGATGCATTGATCAAACACTTTTCTTTTAAGACATAATGGCATATTGCTCTTGAAAATTATGCTGTTTCTTCCAAAAGCTCTCCAGGCAAGTTTTGTACGCCGATTAATTTCTTCATCAATGTGACCCTCACTTGATATCTGCTGTCCAAGATAAACATACGTATCTGTTATCTCCAGTTGTTCTCCATCAATCGATAAATCTTCATTTCTTGTAAAAGCATTGAACATCACTTTTGTCTTCTGAAAGTTCATTTTTAATCCCACTTCTTTACTCTTGTCAGCAAGTTCCTGGATCATACTCTGCAGCTCTGATGGGGTAGTTGCAAAAATGACTACGTCATCAGCAAAACGAAGGTGGGTTAGATAATCTCCATTAATCTTTATCCCTTTGTTTTCCCAGTTCAGTGATTGAAAGACATTTTCCAATGAGGCATTAAAGAGCTTCGGAGATATGGTGTCACCTTGTCTCACTCCCTTTCCAATTTTTATGTGTGTTGTATTTTCAAACAGCCGAATCTTTGCACTTGCATTTTCATAGATGTTATTAATAATATTAATGTATGCATCTTCAATACCGCAGGATTTCAGAGCCGTGGTAACTGCTGATGGTTTCACCGAATCAAAGGCTTTTTCATAATCGATAAAAGCCATGCACAATGGAAGTTCATATTCCCTCGCTCTCTCAATTAGTTCTCTCAGTACGTGGATATGATCTATTGTGCTGTAGCCACTCCTGAATCCAGCTTGTTCTCTCGGTTGAGCCATGTCCAGTGTTACCTTCAAGCGGTGTGAAAGAACTTTAGTGAAGATTTTATAAACCACTGATAGGAGGCTGATAGGTCTGTAGTTCCTGAGATCCTCAATGTCACCTTTTTTATGTAGCAGGATCATTGTAGCATTGTTCCAATCCTCAGGAATCTTCCTTCATTAAGGCATCGAGTGAAAATTTGGGCGAGTACTGTTTCAATTTCTCCACTTGCTTCTTGTATGATGTCTATAGTAATTCCATCTTCTCCTGGAGCTTTCCCCCGCTTCATGTTCTTGATTGCATGAGCAACTTCTGCTGGGAGGACTGGAAGAACTCTGGTACCTTTCATGATGTCTGGAGTACATGTATCATCCCTTTCATATAATTTGGAGTAGAAATCTTTCACTCTTGTCAAAATTTCGCCTCTATTTCTTGTTATAGAACCATCTTCTTTTCTCAGAGCCATAATCTGTTTTCTTCCTTACTGAGATGTCCCTTTGCTATCTTTAGGCTTTGGTTGTTTTCAATTGCTTTCCTCACTAGCTCACAGTTGAATTTCCTTACGTCTTCAGTGATACTTTTTCGTGCTGTCTTGCATAGCTCTATATATTCCACTTTGGAAGTCACATCTTCTTTAGTTGTCCTCATCTCTCTTCTTTTGCATCAACATTTTGGTTTTTCCTGATAATTTGTTTACATGCAACTTGTTCTTAGACCCAGCTAGTTTTGTTGCTGTTTCCATAAGAGCTTTGGTTACTTTTCTGTTAACTTCCGAAATATCCACTTCTTCCGATGTTAGGCCTTCTAAAGCAGAGAATCTGTTCTTCAGTTCCAACTTGAAAGTATTATGGTGTTTTTTAAGGTTGGTTATGTCAATACATTCTGTTTGTCTTATGAGCTTGCCACGTTCCAGTTTAGTGTTGAGGTGCATCTTACATCTCACCAATCTATGGTCACTACCTGTGTTGAACTTGTTCAGCACACTGCAGTCTTCGATGACGAATTTTTTGTTACACATAATAAAATCAATTTCACTTGTCGTCCCAATTGGATGTCTCCATGTCCATTTCCTGTGTGGCTTTTTCTTGAAAAAGGAATTCAAGATGAAAAATCCTTCTGCCTCTGCAAACTCAACGAGAGTATTTCCACGCTGGTTTCTGTTGCCGTGACCGAATTTACTCTACTGAAGTTTCATTCTGTTGCCGGTGCCCTATTTTTGCATTGAAATCTCCCATAATTATCTTCAAGTGCTGCTTACCTTTATTATTTAGATGACGAATTTCCTCATAAAATTCTTCAATTTCTTCTTCAGGATGACTTGGTGGTGGGTGCATAAGTTTGAATAATCTGAGCCTGGTATCTTCTCGATAGTTGGATAACGAGTCGTGCAGCTCTGTCAGAGGAACTTTCAACTTCTACCACTTTATCCTTCAGTTTCTTGTTTATTATAAATCCAACACCACTAGTTCTGCCAGTATCTGTCCCACGATAATAGAAGAGATGTCCACTTTTCAGTTCAATGAGATCTTCTCCTTTTCTCCTTACCTCACTTAGCCCGACGATGTCCCACTTGATCCTTTGTAGTTCCTCTTCCAATTCAAGAAGCCTTGAATCAGAAGATAGGGAGCGTCCGTTGTAGGTAGCCAAGGTCAGCATCAAATGGCAGCCTAGTCCGGTCCTCCGGGGATTCTTAGCACCCTCTGCCTTCATGTCGCACTGGCCGCTGCCTTGGCCAGGTACATTCCAGCTGCCGGAGACTGAGGGCCAAGATTTAAGTTGTAGAGTCATTTTGGAGGTGTTTGGCCATAACTCACCACGCTGGCCAAGCGGGTTGGTGAGTGTGGGATAGCATTTCCTCTGATCCCGATGGTATAGTTATACCGCTATTTGCGGTCGTCAGAGCCCCTTTAGTGGGAACAGGATGCACCACGAGAAGGCGGGGTTGACATTTGTCAAGGAGAGGCTGTGATGTTACGCATCACCTGACCTTACGTTGCTACGTATATCTCTCAAATTATATTGATTCCAGCACAGATATTTCGGATGGAGGGGAGAATTGTTCCCAGGCATTAAAATGGTCTTGTGGAAGGATAAATGACATCTTATCTGAGTTCAAGGGATCTGAAAAGCTCGAGGGGGTTTCCATTTTTCCGGGGGAAGATTTTCCTCCAAGTTATTCCTATGATCCGATGCTTCTTCCAAATATTCATGGTGTTAATTAACCTATTTGATATGAAAAAGGCTCACTATCAATCATACATAGAATATTTTCTTTAAGCCAGCATTACCAATTCGGCCGGATTTTTAATTCCCGTTTATGAACCCGTAAACGAGAATTAAAAATCATCAACCCATCTCATGAAAGCACGAAAATGAAGAGCAGAGAAGCCCAACCTCCTAGGTTGGAAGGTTTTTCACTAAATGATTGGTCGACATCCAATTCCGCTGCCTCCTAACTTTTACCTACATTAATTACGTTATAATATATAATTTTCTTTTTCAATATACATCTGTTGTGAGTATTTTCCGTTCTTACAGGTTCTACCTCTTCTTTCATTTTCTTAATTCTTCGTTTTCTTTTTGCCGCCCTAAAATTATGTGGGCTCCTGTAGCCCACCCAAGCCCGTTGGTAAATACAGGCTTGACTGGAGTACTGTGGGGTAGAAGAATTTCAATTAAAAATTGGGTTGTCTTGACGGCATTTAGAGCAATAATGTTATACAGCACTTAGACCACATCAATGAGAGAAAAGGCTAAATGTTACTGAAATGAAGATGATTATTTCAATGTGTGATGTCAACAGAAAGAAAAGATTTAGAAATGAGAGGATAAACCCAGCAGCTTTCAAGGAGCAATGTTGCACTGGTAAGGTCATACCTTGATAAGAGACAAGAAATGCGTTTGACATGGAGTTTCGTACATGTAGCTGGATATATGTGCAACGAACTAGCGGAAGATCTACGGTATGATGGAAGGAATATGTCAAGAGTAGCGTGAAGCAGAACAAATTGAAGAGCGAGTTGACATAAGGCAGAAGACAGTGGGAAAGGAGAGTCCGCAGAAGCGACCCCATGTAGATGTGGGATTAATCAAGCTGCTTAAAATGAGAAATAGCAGTCTTCCTTGTCGGTAATAAGGAAACAAAACAATCGCGTGATTTCCTATTCACACAGTAAAGAAATAAATAAAATTTATCAGACAAGACAAGGAAGGTGAAAAGAAAATGGATTCGCATAGAATCCGTTTCTCGCCGTTTTCAGTTCTCGTTCATCCCTGTTGCACTCGCTTCCTGCAGCAAATTCTTATTAAGAAGATTAAAAATTATATTTCAATAGCGCAAATATGTTTGCCTATTTCAAATAAAACATTTGAATATTATCATTTGAGGAGTGCCCTAAACATACTGTATATAAAATGTATCCTCCTAGAATTAAAAATCCTGTTTTCGCGTTCTACACCTGATATTACGATAATGGTTATTCTTACATTTTCCACGTACCTGATTCATAGTTTTCCCATTAGATGGCGAAGACAAACGTTATATTTGGCATTGTGCATCCACTTTTAAAAGTCAGATTAGAAAAACCCTGCGATCTCAACAGAACCTATGACTAAAACTTTTTATACATTTTCCGCTTTTAACGGCGCATATTTTTGATGCTATGCATCTCTCCCCATAGCAGTAAAGTAAAAGTAGGAAATTGGTAACGGAAGTACTAGTTTCTTGTGACAGGAAGAGATCTACCTAATTCGTAACCAGGGTGGGAAATTAACTGGCGCAAGGCGCAGAATGCGCCCGTAATTTTTTGTTCTGCGACAAGTATTTTGAGCACGGGCCAATTTCGCTACTGCACGAATTTAGAAGGAATTGAAAATCTAGATTACTTCAGTTTCCAGGTAAGCATCTTGTAAATGTTCAGTCTTATAACTGCAAATTTTAATGCTTGTTTACAATTTCAAATTATTTCAGATATTTTGGTGGGTATTAGTGAAACACTCATTAACTCTCTTAAGTCTTTCAAATCTTATGTACACACAGTCCATTTTGGGGTCATATGGAATCCCAAGGCAAAAAATATAACACTTACCAATTACTCGAAACTTATTATCACTGAAGGTTTTGTGCTTCGTACCAAATAAATAAAAGTCACGAAATGGCGTTAAAAAAATACAACAGTCAAGAGAGATACCAAAGCTCAAAGATCTGCTGGGATGTTATAAGACCCCAAATTCTATAGGAAGGTTAATGAAATTTTGATTTGCGACACATACGCATAGAAAGGTATCTGAAAAACTTATACAACTTTTGGAAACTACAGCGTAGTTGCAATTTTTGACGTACGGGCTAAGTACATGTTAATTTCTGTGACTCATGTAGTGTAGCTGATGAACTCAGTAAATGACCTATTTTTTTTCAAACTGACAAATCTGCGGAATTTGAGAAATACGTAAATGTATGCTTGAAATTTATTTTAAGTACAAGAAGCTTCTGACGTGCCTGCACCGCAGGACGCACATGATATAAAGGCAGTTAGCAGTGAGAGCACATGTATCTCAGTTGGGAGAGCTAGTTACTCCGGAGTGAGGGGACCCGGTTTCGATGCCGGCGCGGACAAACTTGTACGTTATAAGCTGTATAAGGTGGACCGCGATCTCCAAATTATGAAAATACAGCAAATTTCAATTTAGTTTAGGTGCTCGTGGTATCTATTGTACAGCTGATTGATATTATACAGCTGATTGAATTTTAAACTGCACTTTACGGTGAGTTTTGGTAAAATGTCGTTTAAAAAGGTACAAAAACTATCCCCCATCCCCACCCAATTCACATAGGTCAAATTTCAAACATATAAGAGGATTCCCCAAATAACCCATATATAATTATTTAATTCACAATTCCTTTTAAATGCATGTGAGCATATACCTATTTATATGCTGTTCACTCGAAAAACAGATTCTGCATATGGTAATGTAAGTTTTGGCCCTAGAATTTTAGCTACAGGCACGATTTAAACATGCCTCCTCGGAGTGGATGGATATCTGCTATTGACGAGAACTTTAAAATCTCCCGCTGATTGTAAGATGAAGTCCGCAATTCGATTTTTGAATGCAAGAAATATGAAACCAGCTGTCATTCATCGTCAGATTTGTGAGGTCTATAGTCGAACTGCCATGAGTGATAGAATGGGTCAGACAGTCCAACGAAGGTCGTGACAACGTGCACGACGAGGAGCGGAGCGGCCGGCCGTCAGTGGTCAACGATCATTTGGTGCGTTCAATCGACGCTAAAGTTCGTGAGGACAGAAGTTTCACCGTTTCAGCACTTTCTCTGCATTTTCCGCAAAGTTCAAAGACGGTTTCCTACAAACTGTGATAGATCATTTGGGGTTTTGGAAATTGTGTTCACGCTGGGTACCGAAGATGCTCTTCGAGGAGTACACAGTGCGTTCACTTTTCTCACACAATATAATGAGTAAGGTTTTGGTTCTTGAGCCATATTGTCATAGGTGAAGAGAATGGATGCCTCACGTGACTCCGGAATCGAAGAAGCAGTCCATGGAGTGGCGGCACACATCATCGCCGAAAAGGAAGAAATTCAAGCAGAAATTTTCAAGCCACAAGATCATGTACACAGTTTTTTGGGACAGGCAAGGAGTTTTGCTTGTTGAATTCTTTCCTAACGCTGGAACAGTAAACTCATCAGCTCATTGTAAAACCCTGGAGAAACTGCGTCTAAAACAAAAGGGGGTGGCATGCTTACTCGCGACGTTGCCTTACTTCACGACAACGCTCGGCCTCACATTTCTACACAGACTCAAGCACTCATCACGTCATTTCGCTGGAAACAAATGGATTTCCTTCCCCTAAAGCCCAGAACTACAGCCAAATAACTATCACCTGTTCTTTCATCTCAAGAAGTCCCTTGCTGGTCGGCGTTTCATCGATGATGACGAAGTCAAAGGCGCAGAGCAGAAGTGGGCGGCCTCGTTCTACGACAAGGGAATGCCAAATCTGGTACCCCGTTGCTATAAATGCCTATATAATGGTGGAAACTACGCAGAAGAGTGTTTAAAGTATAGTGAATCAGACAAAAATATCTTTTTTCGCAAATATACACTGGTGTGCAAAAATTAAGGACGAAGAGGAGAAATTAGCGTAACAGCGGAACGAGCAGGCAGAACGGCCCGAAAGACCACTCAGGAGATAGACTAGGGTACGGTAGGGCATGCGCATATATGCAGCATGACGTAAGGGGGAGTGTCGGAATTGAATAAAGCACACGGGCGGTGTACGCTCAGCAATTCGGTGAAAGCTATTGCACGGTGTACATCGGTTTCAACGCCGTCCAGTTGCTGCCACCGTGTGATATGGCCAACAGGCAATCTAGTAGACGACATCTGGATGACTTTACCCGAGGTCGCGTCATTGGGAAGTTGGAAGAAGGTCGAAGTGTGACTAGTGTGGCCGAGGATTTCGGGATCGATCACAGCATCGTTTCACGAGCATGGAGAGTATTTCAAAAGACAGGAACATCTGTCCGAGAGTTTAGCAGTGGTCGTCCACGAGCAGCCACGGCGGCCGACGACCTGTATATTTTCCTACAGGCAAGAAGAGACAGACGGCAGACAGCGGGAGAAATCGCAAGGCATATGCAACAGACAACTGGACGTCCGTTATCGCGTTTTACCGTGGCCAGGAGGCTGCACAAAGGTGGTCTATTTGCACAACGACCAGTACGGTGTGTGTGTTACTAACGCCTGCTTGTCGCAGACGGCGGTTTCTGTGGTGCCAGGAACACAAGAACTGGACACATCAGCAATGGGGTTGAGTTCTCTTTACGGATGAGAGCCGATTTAGTCTGACAAGCGATTCTGGGCGTATACACATCTGGAGAGAGCAGGGAACACGCAATCACACCTCCAACATCATCGAAAGGGATCGGTTTGGAGGTGGTGGAATTCTCGTTTGGGGCGGTATCATGCTTGGCAGCCGTACTGACCTTCCAAGGAGGTTCAGTCACTGGTGTCCGCTATTGTACCGAGGTTCTCCTGCCTCACGTGCGTCTGTTTAGAGGTGCTGTGGGTCCTGAGTTCCTCTTGATGGACGACAACACTACACCTCATCGTACAGTGGCTGTCGCAGAGGGAGAGTGAAGATATTCAACGCATGGATTGGCCAGCAAGGTCCCCGTACCTAAATCCAATCGAACACGTGTGGGACGTTCTCGGGAGACGCTTGGCAGCACGCCACCAGCCGCCAGCAACGGTTCCGCAGCTGCGCTTAGCGCTACAAGAGGAATGGGCCGCGATGCCTCAACATCTCCTTGACAACTTCGTTCTCAGCATGGACAGACGTTGTAAATCCTGCAACGCAGTCAGGGGTGATCATATCCCCTGCTAAAGACTGGATTTTTCTTGGCAGCCACCTGTCACATGGGCGTTTCTGTCTTCTGTCCAGTTGTGCTCGAAGCTACCTTTTCAATAAAGTGCCTTTGGATCATTTGGAGTCCTCTTTTGGACGATTTTGCTCACTTGTCCCATATTCTTACATCTTGGGGATCTTATGGTATGATTTGAGCCGATGTGGAGCACTTCTGCACGACGTTACATTCGAAAAACCGTCTCGTCCTTAATTTTTGCACGCCAGTGTATTTTCATTTAACTTCAATAGCTAAACGGTACTTACTTTCGGAATATGTCTCGTATAACACGATGGGATGTAACATGTATACACTCACGGACAATGGAATTTACGCACCCAGAAGAAAGCATCGGATTGAACTGAAATTTTATGGACGTAATGATACAGATGAATGATAAACATGATGGCCAAAACAGAGCTGCAGGACAATTACAGAGGGATCTGTGGCTCGCAATCATCTTCAAGAGCACGTCGCACTGCCTCGTGCGGTGATACATGCTGCAATACGGTCCGGCATGGAGGCAAACAGACGCCTCATGTTGTGCTGCGGCAGACTGGCTCACACGTGTTGGACAGTATCCTCTAAATCCTGGATAGTGCGGCACGGCGGCAGCTGGCGTTTCAACTGGTTCCACACATGCTCGATAGGGGACTTGTAGGGAGAGCTGGCAGGCCATGGAAGTGTCTGGACATGACGTAGGAAGTCGTGGGCACCCCGACCCGTGTGCGGCGGGCGTTATCCTTCTGGTATAGCACACCTGGAATCCCGGCCAAGAATGCGAGCACATGGGGCCGTAAGATCTCATCCACATACCGCTGGCCCGTCAATGATCCACGTACCACTACTAGAGCTGATCGACTATCGTAAGCAATGGCTCCCCAGACCATAATGCCTGCAGTGGGGAAGGTATGGCGCTCTATTGCGAGGATGGGATTGTGTTGTTGACCCCACGACCTCCACATCCGGACACGATGATCATCTGTCCCCAAAACGAAGCGGCACTCGTCGCTAAACACCACACGTCACCAGTATGTGGCGTTACACGTCGCTCTGGCCTGGCACCACTGCACACGGAGCCGCTGATGTTCGGGTGTTAATGGCAGTACACGTAAGGGGCGCTTGCATCGCAGATTCACTTCGGCGAGGCGTCGGGAAATGGTTCGTGGGCACACAAGAGCCGCTACATCTGTCTGTGTAGTGGGCCGGGTCCCCGTGGGATCCGTTCTTGCCTGGCGCACGGCCCATGGATCCCCTCTACCGGTGGTCCTCCTGGTTCGTCTGAAGCCGCTCCGCCGTGTGGCAGTGTCGTCTGTCACGTGTCCACTGCTCCCTACACAGTCGGACGGTATGGTTAGAACGATCCACGTGGCGGGCTATACGGCGCGCTGACCACCCTGCGGTTTTCAGCCGGATGATCAAGCATCTCTCAAAGTCCGTAAGTTGCCTAAATCAACGTCTCTGGTGTTTAGCCGGCATTCTTGTCACTCTGTACTTTTGCTTGCGTCGGGCGGTGATTTTCGCTTTCATGGGGCATCGACTACACGCCAATTTATAAGGCTGCAGGTTCGTGCTTGCAGCGCCACCAGAGGGTGTGCGGTCATGCGCAATCGTACCAAACGTGGAACATTTGCAAATCAGCACGCACTGTAGCTATTTGCAAAGTTTTGCGGTTGTAGCATGTTTTCTTCTAGTTGCGCAAATTACATTGTCCGTGAGTGTATATCCTAGACCAAAAGTTACCAGTCCCCCTCACTAACACGCTTGCGATTCAGCTTTTCTTTCTTTACGTTCGTCTAAATCTGAATAATATATAATAATAATAAATCTGAATAATGTATATTAATAATAACAATAAAATTAATATTGTTTTTGAAAAACTAAACAGTCGAAATATTGTCGCCGCCATAGTTTAGTAAATATTTACTTTTATGACTCACATATATCCTTTTAATGGGTTTATAACAATAACATTCATTAATTCACCTACCTAAGTACCTCTTAATGTCAGAAATTCGTGAACCTTATTGTTTATTTTTAATTCTACTTAGTATGCACCGGACTGTGGCTCGGTGTAGTAGTGCGTAACGTGAATAAATCCAATGTGTTGTACGTAAATAAATGTATATACCAGCGTGGTGAGTTATGGCCATACCCCTCCAAAATGACTCCACAACTTAAATCTTGGCCCTCAGTCTCCGGCAGCTGGAATGTACCTGGCCAAGGCAGCGGCCAGTGCGACATGAAGGCAGAGGGTGCTAAGAATCCCCGGAGGACCGGACTAGGCTGCCATCTGATGCTGACCTTGGCTACGTATAACGGACGCTCCCTATCTTCTGATTCAAGGCTTCTTGAATTGGAAGAGGAACTACAAAGGATCAAGTGGGACATCGTCGGGCTAAGTGAGGTAAGGAGAAAAGGAGAAGATCTCATTGAACTGAAAAGTGGACATCTCTTCTACTATCGTGGGACAGATACTGGCAGAACTAATGGTGTTGGATTTATAATAAACAAGAAACTGAAGGATAAAGTTGTAGAAGTTCAAAGTTCCTCTGACAGAGCTGCACGACTCATTATCCAACTCTCGAGAAGATACCAGGCTCAGATTATTCAAACTTATGCACCCACCACAAGTCATGCTGAAGAAGAAATTGAAGAATTTTATGAGGAAATTCGTGATCTAAATAATAAAGGTAAGCAGCACTTGAAGATAATTATGGGAGATTTCAATGCAAAAATAGGGCAACGGCAACAGAATGAAACTTCAGTAGGTAAATTCGGTCACGGCAACAGAAACCAGCGTGGAAATACTCTCGTAGAGTTTGCAGAGGCAGAAGGGTTTTTCATCTTGAACTCCTTTTTCAAGAAAAAGCCACACAGGAAATGGACAAGGAGACATCCAAATGGGACGACAAGTGAAATTGATTTTATTATGTGTAACAAAAAATTCGTCATAGAAGACTGCAGTGTGCTAAACAAGTTCAACACAGGCAGTGACCATAGATTGGTGAGATGTAAGATGCACCTCAACTCTAAACTCGAACGTAGCAAGCTCATAAGACAAACAAAATGTATTGACATAACCAACCTTAAAAAACACCCTAATACCTTCAAATTGGAACTGAAGAACAGATTCTCTGCTTTAGAAGGCCTAACATTGGAAGAAGTGGATATTTCTGAAGTTAACAGAAAAGTAACCAAAGCTCTTATGGAAACAGCAACAAAATTAGCTGGGTCTAAGAACAAATTGTATGTGAACAAATTATCAGGAAAAACCAAAATGTTGATGCAAAAAAGAAGAGAGATGAGGACAACTAAAGAAGATGTGACTTCCAAAGTGGAATATATAGAGCTATGCAAGACAGTACGAAAAAGTATCACTGAAGACGTAAGGAAATTCAACTGTGAACTAGTAAGGAAAGCAATTGAAAACAACCAAAGCCTAAAGATAGCAAAGGGACATCTCAGTAAGGGAAAAAAACAGATTATGGCACTGAGAAAAGAAGATGGTTCTGTAACAAGAAATAAAGGCGAAATTTTGACAAGAGTGAAAGATTTCTACTCCAAATTATATGAAAGGGATGATACATGTACTCCAGACATCATGAAAGGTACCAGTACCAGAGTTCTTCCAGTCCTTCCAGCAGAAGTTGCACATGCAATCAAGAACATGAAGCGAGGAAAAGCTCCAGGAGAAGATGGAATTACTGTAGACATCATACAAGAAGCAAGTGGAGAAATCGAAACAGTACTCGCCCAAATTTTCACTTGATGCCTTAATGAAGGGAAAATTTCTGAGGATTGGAACACCGCTACAATGATCTTGCTACATAAAAAAAGGTGACATTGAGGATCTCAGGAACTACAGACCTATCAGTCTCCTATCAGTGGTTTATAAAATCTTCACTAAAGTTCTTTCACACCGCTTGAAGGTGACACTGGACATGGCTCAACCGAGAGAACAAGCTGGATTCAGGAGTGGCTACTGCACAATAGATCATATCCACGTACTGAGAGAACTAATTGAAAGAGCGAGGGAATATGAACTTCCATTGTGCATGACTTTTATCGATTATGAAAAAGCCTTTGATTCGGTGAAACCATCAGCAGTTGCAATGGCTCTGAAATCCTGCGGTATTGAAGATGCATACATTAATATTATTAATAACATCTATGAAAATGCAAGTGCAAAGATTCGGCTGTTTGAAAATACAACACACATAAAAATTGGAAAAGGAGTGAGAAAAGGTGACACCATATCTCCGAAGCTCTTTAATGCCACATTGGAAAATGTCTTTCAATACTGAACTGGGAAAACAAAGGGATAAAGATTAATGGAGATTATCTAACCCACCTTCGTTTTGCTGATGACATAGTCATTTTTGCAACTACCCCATCAGAGCTACAGAGTATGATCCAGGAACTTGCTGACAAGAGTAAAGAAGTGGGATTAAAAATGAACTTTCAGAAGACAAAAGTGATGTACAATGCTTTTACAAGAAATGAAGATTTATCGATTGATGGAGAAAAGCTGGAGATAACAGACACGTACGTTTATCTTGGACAGCAGATATCAAGTGAGGGTCACATTGGTGAAGAAGAAGAAGCATGGAGAGGTGCATGCTTGGTGTTACCAGGAGAGATAAGAAGAGGAACACGTGGATCCGAAAAATGACAAGAGTGGAAGACATCATGATCAGAGTTAAATCCCTGAAATGGCAATGGGCTGGACATACTGCCAGAAGAACAGACCATCGATGGACAGCCGAAATTTTAGATTGGATTCCAAGGGACAGGAAAAGACCCAGAAGAAGACCACATGGAAGATGGGTGGATGAAATTCGAAAGTATGCGGGAGTAACATGGAGGAGACTGGCACAAGACAGACCGTTGTGGAGGAAACTTGGGGAGACCTTCGTCCAGCAGTGGATTGATAATGGTTGACAATGATGATGATGATGACTCTCGGATCACCGTTTTATTTCACACGCACAAAGATCTTGGCATGCAAAAGATGCATAACATAAATTATCATTAAAGAATACCAGGGTACTCTTACGGGGGTTTTTTATTTATTATTTCTTTCGGTAGAAAACACTGTTGTGTATTTTTGTCTGTAAACGTCAGATTTGGAAAATTATTTTCTCATTGGTTACAATGAGCCAGATTTTTCTGCCATTTTAGACTTGATTCATTCATGGAATAATTACGCACCAAAAATGATGTAAATTCTTGTTTTTACAAAGTGCGATTTTTTCAGTTTTCACTGGTCAGATTGGAAAAATTCGTTCTAAGGGAATAATTTTAACTATTACGATATCATCAATGAACTTTTCCATTTTCCACGGGCCGCACTCTCTCGCAAGATGGCATGACATTGAATGAAACAGTATATAAAAAAAATATTTTATAACGTACAAACGATACCATGACCAAGATTACGCACATATTTTCCACCTTTTCCACTTTAATTATTTTTCCGATAGGTGGCGTAAATGTTCGTCTTCAATATTGTCTGCCATCGTTATCCAAAGATCCCAAATCGATCCGGCAAATATTACCTCAAATCTGGCGATCTCGGGAATACTGCTACAAACTGTGTATCATTTTGCTATCAGCACTACGTGTGTTACAAAGAAAGCAAGAATTTGTGCATCGTGCTTTCGTTATCCTTTATTTTACTGTGGGATATTATACATTTATTAGGCACAATACCTTGAACAAAACGAAAAAGGCTGAACTTATACTAATTTTCCCAAGGAAAAGGAAAAAACAAAGTTCAAGCAAAACTACAGCGCAATCCGCAATCCGCAATCCGACGTATTTATATATACTGTATACGCTGAAATGCCAAAAGTCATGGGATAGCAGTATGCGCATTTTTAACTAGCGTTGCCGTCGTATAAAGGCTTTGACGCATGCCACGATTTATATCAGTTGCGAAGTGTAATCTCGTGAGTCAGGTTGAACAACCGCCAGTAGGATTATGGAAAGCCAAAGTGAATTATCGGAGTTTGAACGTGGCATAGTAGTGGGTGCCAGACGGATGGGACATTCACTATCCGAAGTTGTGCGAACATTGAACATTCCTCGATCCACGGTGTGACGTGTGTACCGAGAATACCTCATGGGAGGCATTACCACACACAGTGGACAGCACAGTGGCCGACCACGGGTGCTGAATGCCGTGACCAGGATTGTCTATGCTAACAGACAAGCGACACTGGCTCAAATAACATCCACATTCAATGTAGGAGGTATCAGAGACACATCCATAAGGTCAGTGCAGCGTAATTTAGCGTCCATGGGGTATGGGAACAGAAGACCCACCAGAGTGCCTTTGTTAACATCACGACATCGGGCACAGCGACTTACCTGGGCTCGTGAACACGGTTATTAGACCCTGGAAGACTGGCAGCATGTGGCGTGGCCCGATGAGTTACGCTACCAGTTGTTACGAGCTGATGGTAGGGTTCGCATGTAGCGCAGATCCCATAAGGTTATGGACTCAAGCTGTCAATAAGGCACTGTGCAAGCTGGTGGTGGTTCCATACATGTTTGGGGTGTCATTACCTGGCACGGTTTGGGTCCTCTAATCCTCGTATACACGCCATTAACCAGTAATCGCTTTATTGCTCTGCTGGGTGACTATTTGCAGCCCTCCATGAACTTCGTCTACCCCAACAACGAGTGGTTTTTCCAGGCCGACAATACACCATGTCATCGGGTCCAAGTTGTCTGAAATTGGTTCAAGGAGCACTCTGGACAGTTCCGACGGATGGTGTGGCCACTACGTTCGCCCGATATGAACCCAATAGAGCTTTTGTGAGACGTGGTGGCAAGGTCCATTCGCACCCAAGATCCTACACCTACTTATACCAGGGAGCTGTGGGCGGCTATACAGACGACATGGCTCAACATCTCTCCAGAGGTCTTCCGGCCACTTATGAATCGACGCCACGTCAAGTTGCTGCACTTCGCAGGGCTAGAGGAGATCCTACACAATACTAAAAGTATCCCATGGCTTTTGGCACTTCAGCGTACATGAATAACGTTTAATTCAAAGTTCTCTGGAAAACTCCTTTTTACTTCGGGAGAAAGAATTGGTATTGTAAAAATTTCGAAAGTCATTATCAGCTTCCGGTTAAAGAAAATTGCATCGTGACTACTCACCGGAGGAGAGGAAAATATGCATCTTGTATCTCAAGTTATGATGTAGTAGGTGACACTATTTGGAATGTGCCACATATTTGCGGCAATGACAGCGAACTCCATAAGGACAAGCCTCAAGTTTTGTTTCTCAGGATCTGGAGACCACGGATTTAATGACAAAATACACTGATTCCACCCCCAGCCTAGAGAAGGGAGCGCGCCTGGAGACAGAACGGTGGCGCAGGGGAAGTTCACAGAACAGTATATATACAACCCAAGAACCGGCTTTCGGTTAGGAGAATGTTCGGAGTCAGAATGGGAAAAACTGCCAATTCATCGGAGTTGGATAAAGGACAAATTGTGATAGCACGGGGCCTCGGAGCTACGATCCTGGAAACAGCGCAGCTTGTGGGTTGTTCACGTACCCTGTAAGGAGTACGTATCAAAAGTGGTGCACAGATGGCCAGACGACGAACCGTCGTCCAGCCATGCGTCATCCGTAGCTCACTGACTAATGCCAGAGGAGAGCTGAGACTGTCACGTATTGTTCATAGCGACTGCAGGGCCACAGTGCCACAAATCACCAGCAGCTACAACAATGGTGATCAGGACAATGTGTCACAGCACCCAGTTCATCACAACCTTTTGCGCATGGGCTTGCGTAGCCGAAGACCCAGCCGGATGCCTACGCTCACTTCACGTCATCGCTAAGAACTCATGAAATGGGCCCAAGATCATCGAGATTGAACCGTGGGTGATTGAAAGACAGTGGCCTGGTCTGAAGAATCAAGATTCCTGGTGCATCACGTAGACGGCCGAGCGCGGATACGCCGATCACCAACGGAGGTTATGGCACCTGGATGCACTGTTGGGCGTAAACAAACCGGCGGTGGCGATGTTATTCTGTGAGGGATGTTTTCTTGGGACACTGTAGGCCCCATTATCCCAATGGCACAATCGCTGACATCGTTGAAGATCATCTCTGAACATCGTTGAGGACCAAGTGCATCCATTCATGGCAACTGTGTTCCTTGCTAGTGATGCCCATTAACAACAGTATAATATTCCATGCCACACTGCTAGAATCGTCAAGGATTGGTTCGGGGAATATGCTGGTGATTTTCTGTTAATGCCCTGGACTCCAAATTCACCTGATATGAACCCAATTGAAGATTTGTGGTTCGACTTGGGAAAGCGGGTTTGCGCTAAATCATCACCACCCCGAAATGTAAGGGAACTGGAGGACCTGCTGTTGACATTATGGTACCAGATACCCCAGGATACATATCGCCACCTCATCAAATCGATGCTTCGCTGTTTTGTGAGCTAAAGAGGATCCTACAGTTTACTAGGTAGGTGGTCATAATGTAATGACTCATCGGTGTACACCATATCGATAAGAGTGAAAGTTCTGTGATAAAGTTCTTCTTCGAACAGTTTCATAATATTTGCAGCAATGCCAGTGAACTCCATAAGAGCGAGCTTCAAGTTTTCTTTCTCGGGATCTGGATACCATGGATTTAATGTTAAAATACACCGTATCGATAAGAGTGAAAGTTCTATGATGAAGTTCTTCTTCGACCAGTTTCATAATTACGTTGTACTTTTCATGTACAGCAATACTTATAGATATTGTTCAATGAACGAATATGCGGAATTATATATCTTCTAAACTTAACAATTTTGGAGCCCAAAACATTATTTTCTATTACTAAAATATTTGCAGGTAAAGCCTGGTCCCTATTTTCATTATTTACTGGTTCCCCAGAAAATCCTACTGAAATAATTTTGCCGAAAGCATCGTAAATAGAATGCCAGCGGTGTTTTCAATCTAAAACACTTGCAGGTCATTTCCATGAAACAATAAAACCTTACATTGTAAAAAAGTTTCTAAAATTCAAGAGCTACTTTCCGTGATTTCTTTCGTGAATTAACGAAGCATATTTCTGGTACAACTTTTTCCGTGAAATAACGGGAAACTCTCTGAATTTCACGGTTTTTTCGTACGCCAGAAAAAGTCTGAATTTTCAGAAAACTTTCCGCAATTCCTTTCTTATATTAACGGAAAAACTTCGTTTTCACTTTTCCCGTATCAGCATAAAAAAAAATTTCCGGTAATAGGAGAGATTCACAGGAATACTTGGGGATTTGATTAACTGTTAAATTTCAATAATCTGTCGAAGTATTTGATTTTGAAGTTCTGTACCGAGATTGAATATTGTGGATGGCAAATAACATGAATTTTTGTAATTGTGGCGCAGGAAATTTCTTCTCCTCTCCCCTATTTTGTGCACCAGTTATAATACATTGTGTTAACGTAAGAAACCGGGTACTAAATTTATTGTACAGGTGATTGTACGATGTATCCGTCTGCGGAGTCCTTAAAGCAAAAGCTATATAGCTATCAAGACTAAATTTTATATTTAGAAGTTTTGTGAAATAATATTACAAAACAGTACATGGCACCTTCTCTTAAAGATAATTGAAAATTATTATCAGTTGAAAAAAAGATCTTAAACTAGAAATCATTCTGTTGCTTCGAAAAATCACGATAAAAAAATACGTAATTTGTAACAAGGCCTCCTATAGAAGAAAATTAAATTATTACAAACGTGTTTAAAAAAATTATAAGCTCCAATGGAAAATAAAATGACTAAATCAATGGCATTAATGAAAATAAATAATTCCTTATCGCCCAATGAATTTTTCCTTGAACATGAGTATAATTCTTGTGAGTTTCTGGCTCAGTAGTTAGGATACGAGGCTTCAACCCAAACGGCCTGGGCTCAATGCCCACCACTGGCACGAAAAGATTCTCTCGCGAAAGGGCTGAATAACTCAGCGTGTTGGATTTTGCGAAAATTTCTGTCTAAATATGGAAAAAACTTAAAACGGACTTTTCTGAAATAAACAGAATCACAGATTACGGAAAATCTGCGAAAAAAACGTAAGTCAAAAAAAAAAAAAAAAAAAAAAAAAAACAAGCACTTTTAAAAACGGAAATTCCATTAAAAGATGGACACTTACTGGCAACTTTTCTGTACGTTATTTTCAGAAATGTTCCATGAATTCACATCACCTATTGTACATAAATTTTAATGTCAAAATAACGTATGCTTTGATGCAATAAGTTCTAATAAATGCCTACATTCGAAACTCTTGCAGATCTGTTACTCAGGATTTTTTTCAATTCCTAACACAAATATTCTGGCCCAGCTCTCTGAGCGTATAATCTGAACCTCTTAGGTACGCATATATTCTCGAGCCTATGCAGTTTTCTCACATTTGATAGGGTTTATTTTTGCTTTAGGTTCAAAATATCAATAACACTTGAGTAATTAATCACAAAAAAAAAAAAAGAGGAAATCCCATTCTTTTTGTCATATTGTATGTAGCAGAAAAATTCCCGGTAATTTCCAAAACTGTTATTCGCGCCTTGAAAGAGGATGACTGCTCTGGTTTCATTCCGCTGCTTGTTGAAATGCCGGAGAGTTGAATTGACAGTATGATTAAGCAAATACCTATGTGACCATTGTTTTTGGGGATCGCTTTATGAGTATGAAGCTGTTTGGAAATGGCAGCCAAGTGACTAAGCCAAAAAGTATTAATTAGCTGTGAAGATATTCCATAAAACATTCGAGCGTTAAGACTGAATAGGCCGCCCTGGTGGTGCAGGGGACTAAGAGCTAGCTTATGATGAGTCGTCCGAGATGGGTCGGGGTTCGAATCACGGTGATGCATGGTTGTTGTGTTTGTCTTACAACACTGGTTCTCTCCTTCCTTGGAGCCAGTGAGCCTAAATTAGAAACATTGGACTGCTTATATCAAATCGGGTTGGTCATGGTGGTCGTTAAACACCAAAATAAGCAAACAACAAGGCTGAATGGTCTTGAAATTGATAGAAAACGGTGATCGTACTGAAAATGGAATCGCGTAGGGTGCAGGCCCGTATCCTGACAGAGCTGGGAGGAGCAGCAGATGATTGAGGTCGGGCAAAAGATATGGAAGAGGCCCGCCACTGGTCAAGAGGTCAAACTCGAAGACGTCGCATGAGTCAGAATCAGCTTGATACGGGCTCATATCAAAATTTTCGGGCTTACATAAATATTTAAGAAGGATTGCAACTTCAGTTTAAATTAGCAAAAATACTGCTTTTGCATGCAAAATTATTAAAATTCGTAACTAATAATCAGGAGCAGTTAGTGAAAAAAGTACACACAGATAGGATCGATCTTATTGTGAGAGCGTTTGACGACTGGTGGCTACGCAGCCTGTACCAATGGCGCACTCAGAGGGGGTGGCCCAGGGGACTGGGCCTCCCCAAGAACATGGAAGCCCATGCTTAGTTTTCAGAAGGTGGCAAACAGAAATTGTAACTACGAGAAGCATAAACGAACGCTACTGTAACTTTTTACTGTCCCTTCTCGTTATCTAACCTTTTTACTACACTCTGACGCATAAATTTAATTGGAAATCAGAGGACCAAGGAACTACAGTACATAAAAAAAAAAAAAAAAAAAAAAAAAGGATGGATAAATGAAATGATACAGAATATTAGGACAATAAGGAAATTTCTTCGTCGTTGTTTTGCACCCTTTGCCCACATGTGTCACATGCGTTACGAAATTCCAGAGATCACTTAATTGATCATCCCCCTAAGTACCTTCGCGACAAGTTTCCGGGAAACATTTCGAGAGATCTTCGTCCAGCAGCGCATAGCTGCTGCAAAGGATGATATATTTTTCATTTCTTCGCCTTTCATACTTTTTCATTCTGCACGTACTGTACTGTATGTACACTGTTCTTAAACATGCAATGGGAAATTTCATTACTGTAAATTTCCGCCTTGAGAGAGATATTTCCTATCTGAGGTTGAGAGACCCGAACCCTCAGCGCTCTGCGCCTTTTGTCAGGTGAAAAAGAGAAATATTAGATGTTTGGGAACAGATTTCCCTGATAGAATAGTACGAAAGAAAAGTATGGAAATATTAGAGGAGAGGGAGTAGACGGTTACCCGTTAAGAAGTGAAGTTGTAAGCTGCCCTACATACTTACCTGTAACAACAAGCCATTTCAAGTGCTATTTCTCTCCGCAGAAAAATGCCCGGTACATCTGTGCCACAGAAGAGCACAGGGGGAAAGGAAGGAAAGGACACGGGAGAGGGGAACCTGGAAAAAAAATCATCACACACAGAACATCTTTCCCAGAGAAGAATCGTCTTTGAACTCCGGGTAAGACAAAACTGGCCATTTGCTCAGTGTTGCTCGCCAGCCAATGAGAGAAAAGATTTTTCCCCATTGGTTTACAGAATTTTTTCACTGGTTTACTTTTGTTGATTCTTGACAGGCATGTCAGATTAACCATAGCTGAGGTGGTGTGATCACACAGTTACACCGATCGAGGTTTCAGATGCAACATTTTGCTCGGCTCTTAAAAGGGCCTTTTTTTTTTTTTTTTTTTTTTTTTTTGTTTTGTTTTTTTAATTAAGGAAAAACAACAACAAATTTTAACATAAAAGGCAAGACCAACAATACCTTGTTTTTTTTTAAGGGCAGAGATATTTAGTACAAAAAAGATAAATCTTTTATGCAACATTTTGCTCGGCCCTTAAAAAAGCCCTTTTTTTTTTTTTTTTTTTCTCATTTTAATTTAACTAGGTTTCTTCACATGGGTGAAGTATGTTTTCAAAACAGAGTACGGCTCTTAGAGGATCCCACCCCCCTTTTTTTTTTTTTTATTTAACGAGATTAATTCACATGTGTGAAGTAAATTTGCAATCAGAGTAAGGCCCTTAAAAGAGCCTTTTTTTTTTTTTTATCAGAAATTCTTCATAGGTGAGAAATAACCTCTAAACCTAGTCCCAGTTATTGTTATTTTTTTTGCTAGGGTAGCTGTGAATTGGGTTAAAAAATTCTGTGAATTGGTTTACAGAATTTTTTCACAGGTTTACTTTTGTTGCTTCTTGACAGGCATGTCAGAGTAACCATAGCTTGGGGTGGTGTGATCACAAACAGAGTAACCATAGCATGGGGTGGTGTGATCACAAACAGAGTAACCATAGCTTGGGGTGGTGTGATCACAAAATTACACCGATCGAGGTTTAAGATACTCGTTTAGAGTATGCAACATTTTGTCGGCCCTTAAAAGAGCCCTTTTTTTTTTTTTTTTTTTTTTATCAGAAATTCTTCATAGGTGAGAAATAACCTCTAAACCTAGTCCCAATTATTGTTATTTTTTTTTGCTAGGGTAGCTGTGAATTGGGTTCATTTCTGGAACTTTATTTAAGATAGTTTTTGGCCTTTTGTAACTGTCAGTTTCATTGACAGTATAGTTAATGGCCGCTCTGACCAGAGGATTAGGATGAATCTTAGCTTTTTCATAGTATCTGTAAGCTAAGTCATACATCGTGTAATGGATGGAATTAATATTTAGCATGCTTCGGATAGCATGGTTTGAAGTTCTTCCATCAAGTCCAACCATATATCGTAGGGTTTTATTTTGAAATGAGGTAATCTTATTTTTCTGCTGTTTGTTGCAGTTACCCCAGATAGGACAGGCATAAGTAATAACAGGGCTGATACAGGCTTTCCATATCAAAGTTTTGTTTTTCCTGCTAAGCCTTTTATTTTTTATTATTGGCTGGAGACTTCCTCTGATCTTAAGGGATTTGGACACAGTTTCTTTAATATGCTTGTTCCAGTTTAGGTTGTGGTCCATAAAAAGTCCTAAATATTTAACATCATTTACCCAAGGTATTTTTTTTTATACATTTCTATTTCAAAGTCTGGATTGTGATTGCATTTAATCCTAGAAAATAGAATTGCTTGAGTTTTTTCGGTATTGATTTTAATTTTCCAATCTAAGAAATATTTCTCAAGTTTTTCAACATAATGTTGCAACATGAAAGTTGCTTGATTTTTATTTTTGGAAGTATAAGCGAGTGCAGTGTCATCAGCATAGAGAGCTGTAGTCAGATTCCTGTTATTATAGTTGGGAAAGTCTGACGTGAAGATAGAATACAGCGTTGGTGCGAGTACACTGCCTTGAGGTACACCAGCTTCGATTTTTTTTTTTAACGATTTTTTCCCATTGATTTTTACACAGAATGTTCTGTTAGTGAGGTATGATTTGATTATGTGTATGATCCAGGGTGGGAAATCATGTGCTATTAGCTTGTAGATAATTGCCTCATGTGGGCATTTATCGAATGCTTTTGCCACATCCAGAAATATGGCTGCTGTGTGTTCCTTTTTTATAATTCCTTCAGCACATTTTTCAGTTATTCTAGAGAGTTGGTGCACCGTGGAGTGTTTATCTCTAAAACCTCCTTGAGTAAATGGAATTACTGGGAATTCCTCACAGAATTGTTGCATTCTAATAAGAATTATTTTTCAAAGATTTTTCCCATGGTTGGGAGCAACGAAATCGGTCTGTGATTTTCAGGAATTGCCGGGTTTTTGCCTGGCTTGGGTAAAAGTATTACCTCTGCTGTCTTCCAAATATCAGGGAAGTAGTTTATTTTAATGGCACAATTGTATATTTTAGTAAGGGTTTGCACATATTCTTCCGGTAATGTTTTCATAATTTTATTATTTATGCCATCATTGCCTGGTGCCTTTTTATTTTTAAGATTATTAATATGAAACCTAACTTCCCTTTCACTGATGGGTAGTGGTTTTTCAAAGTCAGGAGGAACAAAAATTTTTTTTGGCCCTTAAAAGGCCTTTTTTTATTTCTTATCTTTTCAGTTTCTGGCGTTCCGGACCCGCGAGAGGTCGTAGCACCTTTAACTTGTCTATCGGACGTAAAAGAGGCCGTAGCATTTTGTACTTTTGGCTGTTGTTTTCTTTGCCTTGTGCTTCTATTTTTTTTAAAAGAGACTTTCTGTTTGCTTTTAATTGGGGATGTTAATACAGGTTTTTGTTTTTTTTTACTAGTAAATTCTTCATAGAGTTGTGCACTTTGGGCGATGACTCTAGAATTTTCTACATCCTCCGCGTGTCTAAAATAAGTATTCAGGGCCTTTTTCATTTTAATGGCTACATCAGTGTCAGGGATGTCATTTATTTTAAACTGTTTTTCTAGTGAGTTTGCAAAAATTTCTGCTTTTTCTTCGTCAGTTCTAACTACCGTCCCATCTTCTTTTTGAAGGGGTGGGAGTAATTTGACATTTTTATTTTGCAAGCTCGACGTAAGATTCCATAGAGTCATTTTGTTTTTTTTTATCCGAATTTTCAGAGTAGTCAATATGAGCCTCCTCTAATACTTGACCCCATGACCCATTCTCGAATTTTCTGATTTCTCTTTTAATTTGTCTATTTATGCAGCAATAAAGGTCATAGAACGTTTTATTTCTTGTTCTTTGCCACTTGCTTCGGTACCTATTTTTTTCTTTTATAAGTTCCAAAATTTCTTTGGGTAAATAGTACGGATTTTTTTCTCTTTAGCAGGAGTTTGACATTCTTCCATAATTTTTTTAATGGAGAGGTTAAAGAGTTTAATAGCTGTGTCAGTTTCTTCTTTGCTATTACAGTCTCCAATTACTGGGGGTGGCACTAGTTTAATTTTCCCTTCAAATTGCTTGAAGTTAGTGACCATTTTGGGTGCTACCTTCACAGTTTTGTCAGTATAAAGCTGGAGGTGAACTGGATTGTGGTCAGAGGAGAGTGCCGCCTCAGTATGAATTTCAAAGTAATATTTATTATTCTTCAGGAGTGCAAAATCTAGTATATTGCTAGTTCCTCTGAGCGCCGTTCGTGTGGGTTCAGAAGGCGCCCTCAAGTCAATGTTTTGGTTTAAAAGATATCTGAAAATATTGTTCCCACTTTTATTAGCTCTTGGGCAGTGCCAATAGCGGTGTTTACTATTAAAATCTCCCGCAATGACCGTAGGAATATTTTCTTCGAAAAGCTTATCTAGAGCTTCCCTGGTAATAGTGTGTTTGGGATGATTGTATAGTGCCGTAAATTTAATCGGGTTATTTTTTGTTTGAATAATAACCGAGTGCGCTTCCATGCCATCCTCTGTGTTGCATATCGCTTCACTTTGCTCTAGTTTATCTTTCACTGCGATCAAAATTCCCCCACTTTGGGAGGTTTTGTCTTTTCTGTAAACCTTGTAGTTGGGAATTTTGAATTTAATTCTGTCCGTTAGCCAGGATTCATTAATTAGCGCAATATCAATTTTTTTGTATTTTAGGTAGGCTAAGAATTCTCTATGCTGCCTTTTGATGCCTTGCGCATTCCAAATTAATATGTTAAGTCCATTTGTTTCAGAGGAA
The DNA here is from genome assembly GCA_039090855.1 of Macrothele yani. Lineage (NCBI taxonomy): Eukaryota > Metazoa > Arthropoda > Arachnida > Araneae > Macrothelidae > Macrothele > Macrothele yani. Next base: position 100,476,277 of record CM077002.1, on the reverse strand, counting down.
AGAAATTCGTCCTCGGTTTTTTTTTCATCATTTTTTACTGTATCAATTTTATTTATATTGCTGTTAATTTCGATAACTTGGTCAGAATTACAATTGATTGCTTCCTTGCTTTTGACCAGTTTGGCAGCTAATTCTGCTATTTGATTGATGGTCCATTCACCATTTTTTTGTTTTTTATCGGTTTCTCCATTTATTTTTTTTTCCGTAAGTTTCTCACTCGTGGACATTCCTTTAACTTTTTTAATTAATAGGTCAAATTTGCTTTCTTCCTCAGAGAATGAGGGAAAGGTTTCACTAAGAGGGCGTTTTTCTTCCTCAGAGAAGGAGGAAAATGAACGGCCCTTAAAAATGCCGTTGTTTTTTTTTCCCCCTTCCTCAGAGAAGGAGGAAAATGAACGGCCCTTAAAAATGCCGTTGTTTTTTTTCCCCCTTCCTCAGAGAAAGAGGAAAATGAACGGCCCCTAAATATGCCGTTGTTTTTTTCTTCATCGTTGTTATTAGCATACTGCAATTGAGCCTCTTCATTACAGTTATTTTTTTCTGCCTCTTTAATTTCTTTGCTAAGCCTGCCAGCGAAATATTTTGGTTTTTCCACGGTTGGAGTAACCAGTTTTTTTGCTTATGCGTAGCATTTTCATCTATATTTTTATCAACATCAACAATTAATTTCTCTATCCCTTTTGTGTTTTGGAATTTTTTTTTTGCGATATTTTTTTATTTCTTCTTGGGGCACAGAATTCTGTATCAGGCCCTTAAAAGGGCCTTTTTTTTTCTCGCCTAGATATTTGTCAACATCGGCAATCAATTTCTCTGTCACATTTGTGTTGTGGAAATTTTTGCGATGTTTTTCAATCCTTTCTTTTAGCACAGAGTTCTGTACATTGCTTTTAGGGACAACTCTTTTTTCTCTGTGTAATAAATTAATATTACGCAGGTATTTATTTGTGTCATTTTTCATTAATTCTGTGTCATTTACAGCATTCTTTATTTTTTGAGCTTAACTTATGCTCATAAGATGACTGAGGTTGTTCTTTTATTTCAACCCTTTTTGTGTTTTGTATTTGCACAGTAACTTTATTGAAAAAAGTACTCGGCCCCAAAAAGGGCCTTTTTTTTTTTTTTTTTTTTTCATTGCAAAAGCCTGACGCCGAAGCTGTCTCAGGTCTGTTTTCTATAAAACCTTCCTCTTGGGTAAGGTTGTCCGGAATTTTCTCGGACTTTTCATAAATCATATCTGGTATTTTCTCAGATATTCCATCGCCCGGGCATCCCACCGGTGTTTTATTGAAATCTGAAAATTTTACAAATATCCCATCGCCCGGGCATCTCTCCGGTGTTTTAATGATATCTGAGATTTTATCAGATATCCCATCGCCCGAGCATCTCTTCGGTGTTTTAATGATATTTGTAATTTTTTCAGAAATCCCATCGCCCGGGCATCTCACCGGTGTTTTTTTCATATCTGATATTTTCTCAGATATTATGTCTGGAATTGGCACAGACATACAAGAGTCATCGACAACTTTTTTGTCAGATGACGTGCCTAGAATTTTCTGAGGCACAGAATAAGAAAGTTTTTTACCTACCAATCTTCTTCTTGTTCTTTTTTGGATACTATGACAAAGTTCCGGCGGAAGGTTCTTAATTCTTCTAGATCTTCTTGGATCTGGCTTTTCAGTTGACTCCGGATTTCCCGTGAAAGTAGATGTGGAACGGGAAACGGCATCGCTTTTCTTGGCGTCAGGCTTTTGCTCTACAACATCAGAACTTGAAATTCTCTTAATTTTTTTCGATGGGCTTGAAGCTGAAACGAAGAGAAGTGGATTCGAGAAAATTTTAATTGAGCTTTGAAAAAAGCTTAACAACTAAAAGATCCCCTAACCGGACTGATTCGGATAGACTGGTAACCCAGAAACTATCTAATCGCAGAACAAGACGAACGGCCGACGACGACGAAAAGCTTGCACTAAAGTTCACTCGCAGGAGCTCACACGATGTGCGACCTTCCTGCACGGAATCCAAAAGGAAAAGGCGGAAATCCAAAAGGATTTCCGCCTTTTTTACTGGATATTCCTATAACGTTTTTCCAGTGTATACTGCGTAAACACGCATCCAGAAGTTCTAAATAAAAATCATTAATCAAAATTAGTGTTTTCACGAAAACGTCTATAGTTCCTTCCAAGCACAGAAAGATCATGTTCCGATTTCTAGAGGAGGGCAAATTCCCTCTCTTGCGCTCCTATGTATGGCGCTTAGGACAGTAAAGTGTCACTTGGTCCTTCGTTCTTTGTTATTGGATGCCTATTTTTAAATATATGTGTATATATTTATAAATATATATTTTTCGAATCATTGGGAAAGTTATTTATAAGTGTCGCCTAAATGAAACTGAGACTATCGGGGATTTTTTGCCGGATTGGTTTATTCTTTGGAATATGTCAACGTACGCGAACCGACGGCTCTTGAGAGCTTTTTTCAGTAGTTCAAAGAGGGACCTCCCAGCAGAAGCTCCGGAGCAAATCTTGGCACACTGTCACTACATGAGGACGTGCGTTGTCGTGCAGTAGAATAACCTCATTTGACAACATACATGGGTCGCTTACGCTTGATGGCCGTCTTGAGATTGCGTAACGTATTGCAGTATGTGTTTGCCTTGACCGCACTGCCTGCGTTCAGCCAATCCAACAGCAATGGGCCATTCTCATCGAAGAAAACCGTGAGCATCTCTTTTCCAGCTCTTAAGGAGGACTGATGTTTTGGGGGGCGTGGAAAGTTGGGATGCCGCCATTCCATACTCATCCGTTTTGTGGCCGGTTGAAGTGGTGGCACCAAGTTTCATCGCGGCCACAATCTTGGAAAGAAACTCTCCCCCTTTTGCTTGGTAACGATGCAGATGCTTCAGGCAAGTACCCATTCGCCGAGTCTTCTGCTCCTCCTGGAGATGCTTGGGGACCCATTGTGCGCAAACCTTTCTGTATCCCAATTGGCGATGGAGAACGGTGTAAACAGTTCCCTTACTCACGGGCAATGTTACTGCAAGCTCGCGGGTAGTGATTCGGCGATTCTCTTTCACAAGGTTGTCCACGGCAGCAATCGATTCTATGGTGATGGCCACGTGCGCTTTTCCAGGTCTCGGCATGTCCTTCGTGCTCACACGCTCTTTTCGAAATTCACTACATCAGCAGAACACTGAACACCGTGACTGACGCTCGTATTCATACACATCCTTAATACGACGATAAATTTGGACTCCACTAACACCTTCTGTCGTCAAAAATTGCATAACTGCCCCCTGCGCCTGTTTGGACGAATCCATTCACGATCCTACGAAATCAACTTGGCTCCGGACGTGCAAATATGTCACTGATATGTGCCGCCGATAACAACGTGCTTCCTGACCTGACACGCCATCTACCGGCGCAAATGCGCGGCTCTGCTCTGTGTAATTATACAACGACGCTATTACACGAGGCAGCCCTTATATATGGCGAAAACATTTATATCGTTTCCCAATATTTCGGAAAAATATTTTTTCCGGTATATTTACATCTGCAATATTTTGCGCGACCCCTCATTAAGAAATCCTGGGTGAGCTACTGGCCTGCACTGAATAGCAAATGTGACCTTTAGACAGGAACTCCTGTTTAAATCGACGAAAGGGTCCCGTGACATCAAAGTGTTCTCTACGTTATTACTCAATATTAAATATTACAGAAATAATTTATCGGCCTTGTTACTTTTCTGCCACTTTAGCTCTGAAAGGAATATGCCATGCAAATAATGATAACTAATATTTATGGATATGAATTTTTCAACTTCTTAAAAATCTAATACGCTTTCTATGTTATTTCAAATATTATTTAATTTCCTGTTGTTGTTGTTGAGAGGAACTGTAGTGAAACAGCACACAAAGAGAACAAGGTATCAGTGAAATTTCTGAAGTTTCATCCTTTTCCTCCTTTAGTCCTAATACCCTGGAATATCACAGCTTAAAATAAGGCAAATTCATTCTTTCTTTCCCTTATTTTTAGTTCACCGCAATATTTTTAAGTATTTAGGCATGAAATATGCCAAAGTTCAATCATCGCCCCCCTCTCGACACCGTATTCTATATCTACAGCTGGAGTATTTGAAATTTCACTTTCAATTCTTTCTGCTTTTTTTTTTTTAAGTTTAAATTCCTACAAAAATTTAGCACTGTGGGCAAACTTCTTGATTTAAAAAGAACTGCATTTTACACAATATTTTAACAATTTGACACATCCTGCTTTTAATTTCATTCCTCTCATGTCATTTTATGGGTGTATACACCATTATCGCAACGATGAGCATTCGGATGTGCAAACACTACTGACGAAAAAGGAAAAATCACTATTGAAAAGGAAAAATCACTATTGCAGTACTTTTCTGATTCTGCTTCCAACAGCAGAGCTATGATAGATACTGAAGGAAAGGAATTATGTTCCCCCGTTTTTACGTCCCCCAGGATTTGAAAATATCCTTAGAGCAACAATATCTTCCAATACATATAGTGCATGATTCCCTTCTAAGAAAGCACAGTTTTTATTTTTTCTCTGTTGTATTTTATTTAGCTGTGATCAGAAATTATGAAGTCATTGGCGTATTGATGCGGGGAGGGGCACGGCTAAGAGAGCCGCTAGCCTCATCAGAAGGATTTTTCAAAATTTTTGCTAAAACTTCATGTGAAACTGGTTAAAGTATTAGCCAGAAATTTTTGACGGCAGCTTTAAATGAAGTATTAAAAGGAAAAGCAACTTTTGGTGTGTGCGTGTGTGTTTTCAGTAAATAAGTAAAATCTTGAAGAAATAATTTCGCTTAATTTATGAATACTGGGTGACGGAAAGCAGCTATTTCAGAGAACTTGAGGCCCCTTTTCAGGGCCATAGTAATAGTTCCTATACATGTATATTAACTAGAGAATGTGAGTGAAATATAAATGAAACTTTTTATCAGTGAGGATACGGCGTTATATATTACACTTATTTGAACGTAACAACGCATCATTCAGAAATAATGAGCTAAAAGGTGTTCTTCGCGGGAACAAAAAATCAGAGACATGCCTCATTTTTTATTTTTTTTATAAGAGTCAATGAAAAGGATTTTTACTATGTGCAAAACATTGTTACACTACTAAGCGTATTCTTTATATTCAAGAATAAATAATTTTTTTCTTTTTGTCCCACAAATCTTAATTGTCGCTTGTTTATTTGCTTACTTGCGTTCTGTATTTCTGTATAAATCGGGAAAGGTCATTACACACTGTCTCACGGCAATTAGGTCTGTAGTGTTTGTGATCGTCCGGTATTTCAAAAAGGCTGGCCTTAGTTCTCTAACAGAATAAAATCTGCATGATATCATTAACTTTGGCGTAAGTGCTTTGTAATACTTTGTAATGATATAAAACTAGGGCAATCATTTTAATTACAACTTATACATTTGTGTTACACGTAATAAAGTGTAACCATTCTGGTTTTACGAAAAATATCAATAGGTTCCAAAGAAATTAAATTATAAAAATGCCCGTAAAACCTAGTTAATAATATGTTGGATTTTCAGTAACTGAGAGCAAACAGATTTTCGCAAAAAGGCTTGGTCGGTATTTTTTGCGGAGGGGGGCAATTTTTTCAGGTACGTCTCACCTCACTGTGTGAAGTATTTCCTGAAACATATTTCACGAAAGTAAAAAGAAATTGATTACACATTTATTGAACCATGTGCTGCCACCTATCGTTACGTCCAAAGAACAGAATTTCTGAACCTATCAATATGTCTAATATTGGAATTTCTTGCTACGGAGAGATGGCAGCACTGGCTAAAAATAAGGATTAAATTGAACTTGAGAAAATTAAATGAGCATAATGGAAAAAAATACACACCCACGCACACACAATCGACCCGACCCTCCCCATAAATGAATAAAGTTTAGGTAACGGTACAAGAATGTGCTAGCAGGGGCGCCGACTTCACGAAATCATTTGGGGGCAGACGTGAAGAGGTCAGACGTGAGAGAGGCAAGACTCTTCAATGTCATAAGGAAAATAATAAAAAAAAAGGGCAAAGAGATAAACTACGAGATTCAACGTATCTTGTAAAACGCAATTGTAATTACTCACAGCAAATGAACAAGAAAACAGAAATATTCTTTTGCTGAATATTAATATATTTTTAAAAAAGAATTCAGCCTGTGATTTAAAAAAAAATATCCAGAGATTTTATTTCCAAACGTTTATAAAAATATGAGAAATTAGGGCGGTTATTCAAAGAACGAGAAGCACAAAAAATAAATAGATAAATAAAGGGGCTAGAGATTATACGTTTCTGTATTTTTATTTATTTATTTTACTTTTGATAATTGTTTTAAACATTTACCACATATCATGAGAACATGTCAAACACAGTACGAGGTTGGCAGTCGAGTTTCTTATCAAATGAGCAATGCTGAATATCGGGAAAAAGTTTTTATTTATTTTGTCATTTACTAATTTTTTTTAGATAAGTCGCTTCTGCCTCCTAAGGCGGAGCTTGGTCCAGCTGATAAAGAATAATACATTCCATAAAGGCAAGAAATGTATTTTGTACCATTAGCACAGCACGCGATAGCCTGAATAGCATGGGAAAACACTTTTATCTCTACAGAAATATTTCAACATACGCATTTCGAAAATGACATACACACACACACACACACAAAAACGAAAATTTATTTAATTGAACAGGACGAAAAATATTGGATGGGCAATGCCCCTCCAGAAAGTGCGAGATTCACGATTTACCCCCCCCCCCCCCCAACACAGTAGATGCCTATGTGCGCTAGCAATAACTCTCTGCACCAGAAATAGGAAATTTAGAGATGGGCCCAGTACGTCTCAAATAAAAAAAGTTGAAAGCCAAGTCACTGGCCAATTACCTGCCTAAATACCTATACTGCACCCTATTGCCAACAGGAAATTTCCATTTTTCTGTCGATCTGCTTAACATTATACTAATAAGCTTTCTCACATTAAGTATTATTTGAGTTCCTGTCTAAATTTCTCAGCCGTAAAATAAAAATCATTCGCATGTTACAGAGTTATGGGCAGAACCGTAGCTACCAGGAGGGCAGGGAGAGCCGTTGCCCTATCGGAATTGTCATACTAGGGGCGTAAATTAATGCTAGAGACACAAGGCGTGACTAAATTTACTTAAAATTGAACCTAAAAAAAAATTCAAGACTTCAGTATTTAATTTTTTTAATGTCAGTTAGCCGCTTAATATTAGCCGCTTAGCATTGCTCACGCGTAGCTAAGCATTGTACAGAGAAATCCACGCTGTGAGGCTCTTTATATATGAAAGTAATTGTCCGAAACAATAGACGGATGGATATGCCTAACCTCGTGACTTTTCCAAATACGCAATAGGGAGCTAGATAGCAGCGCAAGCAAATCCCGTTTGGAAAATACACATTGTTGTAAATTCTTTGAAATTTTATTTTCATTGGTTTATGAAAATAACTCTTGTATTTCATTATAAGCCTATATTTCCTTATTTTGCCGTGCATTATATTTTTTAGGAACAGAATAAAGGAAGTGATATAGCACAAACGATGAATAACTACAGAAATTTTACTTTTAAAAGTGAATCAGTAGGAGCAGCTGCACCAATGATTCTCTGCACATGGTGACAGGGCTTGCTGGTTTTCGGGGCGCGGGAAGAAAGAAATGCCGTTTTTTCTGTGTGTGTTTTTTTTTTTTTTTTTTCCTTATTCGGAGAAATGTAAAATTTTAAAGAACATTACCAGAAAAAGAAAAAAAAATGGGAAGAAAGAGTGACGGAAGTGGAAGCGTAGTTCCGTATAAGGCTTGTTCGTCATTCGATAAGAGACTGCGATGATAAGCTGCTGTTTAAAAGCCTCCAGGTAGTTCACTGCCGACAAAGAAGTGCCGTCATGTGAACATTTTGACTAAATGTATCCCTCTACGAGTTGGAAAATGGTGCTAAAGGGAAATTATTGCGCTTGCGCGCGAGAGAAAGAGCTGTTAACATCTCGTTCAATGTTTTTCGTCCAGTAGGAGTGGTTTTATGATGCTTGAGCTGGAGAAAAGAGGTTTTTGTCGGGATTCTGGGGCTCTTTGGTTTTGAGAGGAAAAGGGGTATGTCTATTGACTACGTTAGAAGTGGCTACTACCGAGCACCTGCGAAGCAGAAGACGCGATTAAAGATGGTGAAAAAAGTAGAACCGAGGAAGAGGAGTAGAAAAAGTTGATGTATGACATTAGTAAAAAATAGGAAGAAAAATAAGATGTCATTGCATGGATCCACGGAAAAGGAACCAGAAACATAAAGGGAAAAAAATCACGCTAGTTATTTTGATTCCAGCAATAAGGAACGAGCAGCTCAACAACCATCGTATAAATTCGAAGAATGTGATTTATTTTTCATATTTCAAAAGAGTTAGTTCTGTTTTCTTTCTTCCTCTTTTTATTTCATATTTTGTATTTCATCTATTTTTTTTGTCATAATTATTCTCTAATGAAGAAAATTAACAAAAGGAGATTAAAAACAAAGCAAAACTTGCGCTTGTATTCGTGGGGAAATGCAGTTTGTAGTTGAACACAGTGCCCCCAGGTGACTCTTCAGCCCCATACCTCCCCCTCCCTCCCGCGAGCTGTGGGTCCTAGCCACTGTCCTGGAGCTAATAAGTCATTTGTGCTCTGTTGTAAAAAGCTCCTGTGTGCGCTTAACTTTGAACGGAATTTTTGCTAAACCTATCCCGAAAGCACCTTCCTATTGTTACGTTCACTATCGAACACTCATTCGCCCTGTGGTGGTTAGTTTTTCATTGCGCAATTTTTCGGCGTGCTGTGTTTGTCGGCGTTCACACAACATTTACATATTACTTATTATTTACAATCGTTGGCTTTTGGGTATTTACCTAGCTTTTAATTTTTGGCATTTACTGCGTGCTAGTTGAGTGGAAGTGGGAAATATTTGAAGTAGAAGGGGCGTAATTTCATTTCTCGCCTTCCCAGATAAGAAAAACTTGATCTGGCTCTGCTTACTGGGTTTCAAGAATTGTAGTGTTCAGCGATTTGGTTCAGGATGTATAACAAAAAAATATGCTGCAACAGAATGGAGATCGTGACAAACGAAGTAACTCGTCCTCCACAGACTCACCCATAAGCGAAAAAAAGAAGACAGAAAGAAAGGAAAAAGAAATATAAATTTGAAGGGAAAATCAGCGCCAAGTAGGATTTGCGCCTGACTGACTGTACCAAAAGAAAGCCTTAAAACACACACACAGTTGTAACTTTTAGACTTTTAGAAGGTCCAACTCTGGTTTATGCCAAGTGCCTTGTGCTACCAATCTGATAATTTCTTTTCCCATTTTATTTCTCTGTATCTGCCTAGTGACTTTGGAGACAGAAATGCAATAAAAATGAAATTCCTCTGTCCATTAATTTATGTGCAGAAGTTTAAAATTTGTCAAAATTTTCCTTGATTTGCCAAAAAAAAAATGGTTTCGCAATACATCTAAAAATTTAAATTTGAAATTAACTAATTTTTTTTTCTTCTTCTTTAACTGGACTCTGTTGCATCAAATACACTTTGCCAAAAAATCAAAAAACAAAAACGAAGCACCCGAGAAAGTTCCTGATTGAACTCCACATACAGGTACTACAGCGCCGAATATGCAAATGATTAAAAAATAACGACCAGTAAAGGAAATGTGGCCAGCCAAAACGCATGGGAACCGGCATCGAGGTGCATCAAGAGCAAAGCTCGCACGCAGGGACAATTGTGACAGCGGATTGCGGTTGCATTAACCTCCAGGGACTGTGAGGACACCTCGACGTCGGATCCGTGCCCAATACGAGCACCTGAGCGAGATGAGAGAGGACGTATAACTGGGCTGAGAGAGGCCGGCTGGTTAAGTTGCCGTATCGCCAAGCATTTAGATCGTTGGGGCACGGCAATCGGACGATGTTGGCGCCTGTGGCTCGAGGAAGGCACAACCCAGCAGCACGCGGGCAACGGGCATATCGCGAGGATCGGGTCTGCACGAATAGAACCGAATTCGTCGCTGTCAACCATAAAGTCTGGGATACATAGAGAAGATACTAGCTGTTTTAAGATGAAACTCATGACGTTATGAAGCCGACTGCAGGGCACCATCGACCTATAAGAGAACTACTGTTGATTGACAGCTGGGTTTCCCGGGAATCACCACGAGCCACATGATTTTGTCCATTTGAGCTTTGACCTCCCAGTAGAGTGGAAAACGACGTATACGACATATACCTATCATTTTCCGGATTCTTTCTGGTTTTCATCTTTCAGTTTCCTATAGCATTCTAATAAGCGAGGTTATTCTTGCTTATTCCTTACTGATCGTTAACTTTTCCTTTACATATTCCATAACTTAGGTTTCTACGTGTTTTTGTTGTAAATTTCATTCACGCATATTTTGTCATTGTTTTCTTCACAATATAAGCTGTGACTCGGCTTTAGTTTCAATTTTGATTTTTATTCCATTGTCATCTGTTTCGATATCTACGGTTTTTTTTTTTTTTGATTGGAGGTTTAACGCCCACCGTGAGCAACTCAATGGGCTATAAGCAGTCGCCCGTCCCTAATTTAGGGCCACTGGTTCCAGGGAAGGGAGAGAGCCAGTGCCGTAAGACAAACACAACATCCATGCCTCACCGGGATTCGAACCCGGACCCCTTTCGGACGAATGATCAGAGGCCAGCGCCTTAGACCACTGCGCCACCTGGGCGGCCTACGTTTTTGGCTTCGATATTTATGGATATTTCGCTATTGTCATCTTTCCGATGCCTCATTGGGCTTAGATTCGGACAGAATTTGAGGAAATGAGGACAAAGGTCGTTGGGGGGGGTGACAACGAAAGAGTGGCGCAGAGCAGCTACTTTCTCACCACCCCAGTACTGGGTTGGGGTTGCCATAGCAATCACTGCCGACGGGATGGGGTCACGTCATATTTTGCTCCTGTTGTAGGTCGATGAGGGCGCCGCGTTCTATGGGAGTAGTTTCCACAACCTTCTATGTTTGTTTCCACTCTATATATCCTCACTTTATGCTATTAACTATCTGTGGCTATGTTGCGTCATCTACAGGTACGGAAGTCGACATCCGGACCGTTGCCAGACGCCTTGCGGCACGGAGACTACATTCGAGGAGGACACTCCGTCGCCTACCATTGACCAGCGACCATCGCCGACACCGGTTGCAGTGGTGTCGGGCCCGATGAATGTCGGATAGTGTCCAGTGGCGTCGTGTTTCCTTCAGCGATGAGTCACAATTTGCACTTGGCGCCAATGACCAGCGCATAAGAATCTAGAGACAAGATGACCAGCGCACGGATACTGCCTTTACCGTGGAACGGCACGCGGCTTGCTCACCGGAAGTGACTGTCTGGGGAGCCATTTCCTACGATAGCGGCACACCCTTAGTAGTCCTTCGTACCACCCTTACTGCTCAACGGTATGGGTACCCATATGGAGGGGAAGGAGAAGAGACATTTGTCCTGCCCTGGAAATCAGACCATGCCTTTTCTGTTCTTGTGAATGAGTATTATCGCGAAAATCTCTGTAGGGTACAGAAATTTTCCGAATAGCACTCATTTTCATTGCTGGTTTTTTTTTCTGCAGAACTTCTGGATGTGTGTGTATGTACTAAAAATCGGCAAAACGTTGAAAATTTCCAGTAGAAGAAGCGAAGATTTGCAGTACAGAAGGTAATAATGAAATTTCACATTGCATGTTGGAGAATAGCGTACATACATATGGTATGGGAAAGTATGAAAGGTGAAGAAATGAAAAATAAATCATCCTCTGCAGCAGATATCCACTGTTGGACTAAGATTTCTCGATGTCTTACGGAAATTATGGCTTGAGAGTATCTTTTCTTTTTTGATGCCAGTTGAGGGATCTATTAATTTCGTGGCACAGGGAACACGTACATATCAGGGAACATGTACATGTCACATTCTCTCTAATTTCATTTATCTTTTTTTTTTAGTTTCTGGGTCCTCTACTTTCCAATTACATTTGTGTTGAGAAGGTGGTAGGAACTGCTAGATAACAAGGGAGAAGGCACAGTGGAAATTCCATATGGTGTTTTTATACATTATTCGTAATAACAATTTCTGTTTGCTATCTCCTGAAAACTAAGCTACGGACTCCCATGCTCAGCGGTACGTCGAGGACATTCTACTCCCTGTTGGGTTGCCATTTCTGTACAGCATCACGGAGCAATTTTTCAACAGGATAATGCCTGGCCACACACTTCATGGATCACCCAGGCCTGCCTCCATAATGCCGCCACTTCCATTGCCAGCCCGATCGCCCTATCTCTCACCGATCGAACACGTTTGGGACATGATGGGAGGCCACGTACGCCCATCCCGGAATGCCGGCAAACTGGTCCGAAATTTGGACAGCATCTGGCATGCTATACCTCGGGACAGTATCCGTGAAATGTATGCGTCTATGCGACACCGGGTAACCGCTTGTATCCGAGCCAGTGGTGGCGTTGCAACATACTTCCACTCGTATAGCTGTTTTACTCAAATAAGTGGTCCAACTGCTCTGGAATGGCAATCATTTTCTTTCCTATACATGTACGTCCTACGAGTGGCCGGCACGCTACCCCGATTTAAATCCGTTGAACTTCTCTCTGCGGAGGTATCTCAAAGGTGTGGTGTATGCGCCATTTACAACGGTTGAAGGCGCTCATTCAGGGTGAATGTGTGTGTGCAGCTGGACAAGGACAGAATTTTTTGTGGTTCGGTACGTTCCTCAAATGGACATGTAACATGCAATAACTTGAAAACTAATAAAGAAATGTAAAAAAATAATGGTGCCATTGTTTTTCTGAGAAACTTTTATATGCATTTGGGTGGTCGCGTGACCCAATTGCCATTTGAAAAATTAAAGTTCAATCCAATACGGTGGATTTAAAGATGGCGGGTGGGTGGGGTAACATGTGTCAAATGTGCAATACTTGTTCTAATGCATATAGCACATGGTTACTTTCATGTGCTGTTAAATGTCTAAAAAATATTTGGGTTGTTCCGGACTTATGAATCGCCCTGTATTTATAAATACGAACTTGCTGCTGTGAAAGCTGTGATTGAATTAATTGTTTTCACTACAACTACTACCCTATGCCGGACAGCAGCTAGACGGGCTGGGAGTGACTAAATAAGGTGCTGGAATGTGTTCACAGGTATGTGGAACCATGCTGACTGCAGTGCATCTGACAGCTGCTGAAGGGTGCGTGGTGGAGAATCCATAGAGCGAGCAACACAATCGAGGTGTTCCCACAGATGCTCAATTGGGTTTAAGTCTGAGGAATTAGGGAGCCAGGAAAGTATTTTGAAGTCTTCATCGTGCTTTTTCAATCGCTCTCGGACATTTCAAGCTGTGTGACACGTCTCATTCTCGTGCTGGGAGGTCGAATCCGCTCCAGGGAAGGCAATCAGCATGTATGGGTGTACATGGTCTGCAAGGGCGGATTCAAAACGAATTCGGTCCATAGTGCCTTCGACAGGTATGAGTGGACCCAGGGAATACCACGAAAACATTCTCCAAACCATAACGCCACCCCCACTAGCTTGTATTCTCCCAGCAATGGTTGAAGAGTGTTTGTTCTCCGATATTTCTCGCCTTACACACCAACGTTCATCCATTCATTCGATGAAGCAGAAAACGTGATTCATCGGAGAAGGCAATCCTTTGCCAATCAGCGGAGGTTCAATTCCGATACTGCCGTGCAAATGTAAGCCTTTTCTGCCAATGCACCTTCGTTAGCATAGGTGCAGTGACCATCCGTCTACATCGAAGCCCCATACACAGCAGGGTTCGCTGAACTGTCGCTTTATACACTGTTCCGGTAGCCCCCTGGTTCATTCGGCCATTAGGTTGCTCCACTGTACCGTGTCGATCTGCGCTCATGCATCTTCGAAGCCGACGTTCACCTCTCACATCAATGGCACGTGGTGGTCCGCAGTTTCACGTCACTTATTCGCAAGGGTTTCATTTCTCCAATCACGATACACTTTAACCACGCAGCACGCGAACAGTTCACAAACTGCGCTGTTTCAGAAATACTGCCACCCTTGGCCCGAAAGCCGATAATCATCCATTTTTGAAAATCTGATAAATCGCTCCTTTTATCCATGACTGAAACGAGTGATATGTTTTCCAGATTGCCTACAACACACCTTATATACCCTCCAAGCCAGCTCACGACAGGTGCCTTCTTTCATTAGCTACGCGCTGTTGACGTCAAAAGGAGGAGGTGGTCACAATAATGTGACTCGACTGTGGGTATATATATATATCGTATACGTCATATATCATCATCATCATCATCATTCTCAACCATTATCAATCTACTGCTGCATGAAGGTCTCCCTAAGTCTTTTCTTCTTCAACTACCTGTCTTTAGACTGTCTCCTCCATGTTACTCCGCCATACTTTCAAATTTCATCCATCCATCTCCCGTGTGGTCTTCTTTTGGGTATTTTTCTGTCCCTTGGAATCCAGTCTAAAATTTCGGTGCCGCCCCGGTGGCGCAGTGGTCTAAGGCGTTGGCCTCTGATCATTCGTCCGTAAGGGGTCCGGGTTCGAATCCCGGTCAGGCATGGATGTTGTGTTTGTCTTACGGCACTGGTTCTCTCCCTTCCCTGCAACCAGTGACCCTAAATTAGGGACGGGCGACTGCTTATACCCCATTGAGTTGCTCACGGTGGTCGTTAAACCTCCAAACAGCCGCCCGGTGGCGCAGTGGTCTAAGGAGTTGGCCTCTGATCATTCGTCCGTAAGGGGTCCGGGTTCGAATCCCGGTCAGGCATGGATGTTGTGTTTGTCTTACGGCACTGGCTCTTTCCCTTCCCTGGAACCAGTGACCCTAAATTAGGGACGGGCGACTGCTTATAGCCCATTGAGTTGCTCACGGTGGTCGTTAAACCTCCAATCAAAAAAAAAAAAAAAAAAAAACCTCCAAACAAAAACAAAAAAAAAATTCGGTTGTACATCTGTGGACCGTTCTTCTGGCAACATGTCCAGCCCATTGTTCGTTCTTGGCAGACGTTGTGTTGGTGACTCCTACATTTTATGCATTCAAGTGTGATATACCTCGTCCCGCATTCACCTGTTGCGTGCCCCGCCTGTTTAAAGGTACTGTGTATATTTTGAGCTACTTTTCTGGCAATATCGTCCTTGAATTTGTTCATATTCCTCCGTTTTCATATCGTTAGCTCGTTTGTTTACGTTTGGAAGCTGCCAACATGGAGGCTTCCGCTCTGTCCTTATCATCTCTGGGCGTGGCGGATGCACGTCACGTCGCCCTTCCGACGTCCGTGGAAGTTGACGTACACTCGTCCTCGGATGTATTTGCTCTCCCCAAATGTGCCTTCCCATGTGCCTGGTACTCCTGCTCCGGTGCCTTCACTTGACTGGGCCGCGCCTCATTCTTCTGCTTTGGCCGCTGCCTCGGTGTCCTCCGTAGGTACTGCTGGGACTACTACTTGCCTTCTGACTGTGTGCTTCTTCCCTAACTACATTCTGTGCCAGCCGGCTCAGCACAAACTTTCTTCCGAGGATGGCATTTGCCTTCACAGTGCAGCGAGACTCTGCTTCTCCATCAGCTTCTTCTCACCCTGATGGTCTCTTGCAATCAACACCTATTATTCAGGTATCCAACGATAAGGTGAAGGTAACGATTGATGAAAATTTGCAGATTGGCCGTGAGTTTAATAATCTCCTGGATACAGGTATGCTCTTTCATGCCTTACCGAATACTCCTTTGCCACACTACATGGAGGCCCTCTCAGGTCAAGTGTCGTCCTCGTCTATTGCCGTAATTTCTCGTACGTGTGGGGGTATCTCAGTGCCAAGGTCCGTCACCTTTCTGACGCTCCACGTGGAACTCGATTTGCCTATGCTACAGGACCTCGCCGTCAGTTGCTGGTCATCTTTCCCACTGAGAACGCCTTGGCGAATTGTCCTTCAGAAGCTACTGTTGAAATTGGCTCACGCACGTACAGTTTCAAGGATTTCACCACCCAGTATTGTACTCACTGCCTTATCCAGGATCACACCACTGCCTCCTGTGTGCGCATACGCTGTGGTCTTTCTTCCAGCTCGCATCCAAATGCTGATCACATTGGTCCTTCAACCATACCCTCTTCCAGTGTTTTGCCTGACGCGGCCTCACCTTCTCCGTCAGACACACCTTCCAGTCCAGGACAATGATACCTTTCCTCCTCTTCCTCACCGTACGGTAGTGCATCCTCCTTCTGGGTTAGCAGAGATGTCTTCCACTACTGATGTGTCTCCAGTGGAGTGTTACGACTCGGATGTGCCGAGTGTGCTTTGGCACTCCGACTGACTGACTCTCCTCCGTATGCCTCGCATATCGGATCTCTAACTACGACCATGTCTGCTGTTCCCCCGTTGCCGCACCTTCCTACTGCCTCGGCTGATACTCCAGTGTCTACCGATGCTGATCGTGTACATACTAATCCTCGGGTCAACTTGTGTTCTCGTCTTCCGTTTCGGGTGTTCTTCCAGATTCGCCAATGGATTCATCTACCTCAAATTCGTTTTCAAAACGGACTGGAACTTCCAAAAGTTCTGTGAAACAGAAAAAGATAAAACATATTTCTGACACTCTTTCTGTGGCCTCATCTAGTGTTCCCGATGTTTCCTGTACCCGATGTTTCCTGTACCCGATGTTTCCTGTTTCCGATGTTTCCTGGACCCGATGTTTCCTGTTTCCGATGTTTCCTGTACCCGATGCTTCCTGTTCCGATATTTCTCCGATTGATGACTCCTCAAACAGTATGCATCTACGTTCTGGTCCTCTCAATCCTCTCTCAGATGATGAGATTATACAGGCCATTGATAAGCTTCCCCTAGTTCCTGGACCACTGTCCAGACGGCAACTCTTACATCTCTTACAATTGTTCAGTTGTCTGTACTGAAATATTTCTCACTCACCTGATCTTGATCTGCGTGCAGCGGTTATGCAATTTGAAGATTATGTGTCATTTTTTATATTTCTGAGTGTCACAAATCCTAGGTATCAGGATTTCATGGAAACGATACACTCACCGTCTCTCCTTGAAAAACCTCGCTGAGAAAACATTTTGTGATACCTTACATCCTCAAGCCGATGAACTTTAGCGCCCCTTCCCAACCCAACACTTTTCGTTCTCTCCGGCGACATTTTCCACCTTGTGGTCGTCTGGAAGTTTCTGGTTTCGCGTTTCTTCATCTACTGTTCCGCTAATTGTGTGCTGTACCCTTCATGTTATCACTCTCGCATTGTTTCCTGACTTCGTTATTGTGTCTTGTTTTTTTTTTGTTTTTTTTTCTCTCATTGTATGTCCTTCCTGTACTAGTATTTTCCTCCGTCGGGGCTTATATTCGTGCTACCATTGTTAACTTTATTCTCCTAATGTAGTTGGTGTATTCCTGTACTGTGCCTTGCATTTTGACCGTCATTATGTTTTAATCGGTTGGTGTTTTATCATACTTTTGTACATCTGCTCATAGTGTTGTACTTGTGTTACTTCGTATCGAATGATATGCCCTTATGCTATTCCTTATTTGTGTGCCTCGTATTTTTACCATTGTGTAATTCCCTGATGTTGTGGTCCGACCCCTTATTGTTTATCTTTCAGGCTGAATTGTTCTCTAGCATTGGTGTTATCCAACTGATTCTGCCTCTGTTGATACCAATGTCACTGCGCCATGGTCATGCACTCTTTCTGTTTGCTCTCCAGTTCGTGTTGCATTGTGGATATACCTGTATTTTCCTCTTTGTATTTTCTTTACTGCAATATTCAGTGTTATCTCCTATGTTTGTGATCCCATTATAGCAATAAATTGAATGCCGCTTTGGTACACACAGTTACCAAAACCAAAAACCATTGCCATTTCAGGGATTTTACTCTGACCCAGATGTCTGCACTCTTGTCATTTTCCTTATCCATGAGTTCCTCTTCTTATTTTTCCTGGTTACACTAAAGGATGCATCTCTCCATGCTTCTCTCAGTAGTCTGCAGCCTTTGTATGTCTTTTTTAGTTAAGGCCCATGTCTCTTCTCCATATATAAGAACTGAGAGGATGCACTGATTAAACACTTTTCTCTTAAGACGTAAAGATATATTGCTCTTGAAAATTGTACTGTTTCTTCCAAAAGCTCCCCAGCTAAGTTTTATACGCCGATTAATTTCCTCATAAATGTAACCCTCACTTGATATCTGTTGTCCAAGGTAAATGTAGGTATCGGTTATCTCCAGCTTCTCCCCATCAATCGATAAATCTTCATTTCTTGTAAGAGTTTTGTCTTCTGAAAGTTCATTTTTAATTACACTTCTTTACTCTTGTCAGCAAGTTCTTAGATCATACGCTGCAGCTCTAAAGGTGTAGTTGCAAAAATGACTACGTCATCAGCAAAACGAAGGTGAGTTAAATAATCTCCATTAATCTTTATCCCTTTGTTTTTTTTTCAGTTCAGTGATTGAAAGACATTTCGCAATGTGGCATTAAAGAATTTGAGAGATATGATGTTACCTTGTCTCACTCCCTTTCCAATTTTTATTGGTGCTGTATCGTCAAATAACCGAACCTTTGCATTTGCACTTTCGTAGATGTTATTAATAATGCTAATGTAAGCATCTTCAATACCACAGGATATTGAATATGCTGAAGATGGGGTTCGAATACCGAGTGAGGCCTCAGCCTCACTCGGTATTCGAACCCGCCCCATATTGGACGAATGGTTAGAAGTCGGCGCTTTTTACCATTCGGACAGCGGGACAGCTTCGCATAATATTAAAAATCTGCAACATATATACATAATAAAATATTAGATTCCTACAGACAGACATATGGATAACAGAGCGATAACCGATAACTTAAGCACGAATTTTTCTTTCCTTCTCTTCTCTCTATCTCTCTCTCTCTCTCTCTTTCTACAGACATGCTTAAGGATGCTGTTTGTATGTGATGTATGGACGTGTGCGTATTGCCATAAAACGAACCAAAATGGCAGGCAGACAGATTAGATGTGTGGAATAAATATCGTTGAAATGAGTATCGATACTAAGCTGGGGCATGTCACCTGAGGCCGATAAAGGTGACCCACCACCTTCCTAGATGAGGAAGATTCCAAGGTCTCTCTCATGGTTACCGATTATAATCTTTTTGGTTCAGCAGATATTATGACTCTTATCGGTAGAAGTCGCGTCGCGTAAATGGAGCAGAGCGAACAAACAGAACTTCAGAACCCAATGCCTTCTAAACAGGAAGGTGACGGCGAGTTGCTGATAACTGCTACTAGATGAAGCCGTGTGCTAGAGCATGTTGTTGGCCGAATTCCCCGTAACTAAGAGAAATACACAGCAGAATTGTGCACACTGCGGGGATCAGCATAGGAATCGTTCCCTTTGTGAGAATTTTGATGAATAATGCACAAATTTAAGCTGGTGATATGATTTACATTACACGCATTATTTTCTCTGAACATAAGCATTCTTTAAATTGATCACTAGCAGAATGCTAAAATATGAACTTAAATTTATGTTGGGATAAACACAGCCCCGAGTCAAAATAACTGTTTGAGATACCTTTCTGAAGAGATGTCTACATGGTAATCAGTGAAAATATGGCCCTTCTGTGTCGAAAATTACATTCATTTAAGCCTGTAATGTACCAAAGATGTCAGAATCATTTTTTCCTTTCATTTTTCAGAAATTACTGGAATATCTTTTATGATTCCTATCTTTTCCCCTTTCCGTGAATCCGGAGATTTTGGTTCAGTTATGAATCTTGTCTTCTAATAAAATATATGAAGGAAGAATTGAAAAAGGAAAACACACAGTTAATATAGCACTCAGTGTGTGATAACTTAGTTTGCCGTGGTGGAAGGTCGTTTCCTAAGCTTAATCTTGCTTTAATTTAGAACAAATCTTTTTCCTGTAATTGACACGAATAAAGTCGACTAAGAGTCTGTTCGATTAGACTGCATAAAAAATGTTGTGAATTCCTAAAGAGAACTACACAGGCAGGTTTTTTTTTATATTATTATTATTTGAGCTTTACAAAGTGAGATAAAGACTCATTCTTTCGCACTTTGTGATTTCTGGGAACAATATTAATAAACATCCTGATATTTCTGTCCATAACCTTATATTATATTTTTATCCTCTTTCTAAGTAATAAACAGCTCAACTGTAAATCATTTGTTGTTCCATTTTAGAGTTCATATGGTCATTCACTTTTCGTTGTTGACTTTCTACAACACACGGTGCCTACACCATATTTTGTTGGGCACCTTAAAGTGAGGCTTTATAATCACTTCCTTAAATACTTCAATAAAGAAATGTTTGCAAAAGTTTCTCATAATATCACTTTTTCGCATTGATTCATCGGTCTGTGACTAGTAAATTACCAATTTTTACTTATTGGAATGCAAGCTTCAATTCCCGTTTCCGATATTCCCAACAATGTTAAGAACCAAAGTTTGTTCAGTAAAACCTGCGCTCGTACGATGTGGTTTTCAAAAAAATCTTCAGAATTGTTAACAGCTCCATCAGCTTTTGTTGAAAATAAATAAAATTAGGCTTTAATGAGGCGAAACGTGAAAAGGTCGTTCATTAGTCTTTTGAGGAAGCTGCCGACTGCAACATTTTTTCCCTTTCCGCTTCTCCATCTCGCTAGCCCACGTGATCCTGTGGTTAATTTCGCTGATATTTTTTTTTTTTTTTCCTGAACTGTTGCTGAGATCTCCTCCCTAAATGATACATATAACTTCCTCTTTACGTTCCCACACGCCTCTGTAACTGTGTTTTACTTGTGTTTCTCCATCGTAAGATACGTAGAAAACTTCAAACAGTGGTGTTTGTGCTGTCCATTCCAGTTTTTATTTTCAACATGAGTTTTAACACCAGAATCAAAAATTTCTTATTTTCAACCAGTGTCGAAAAATCCACTCATTCTATCGAATTATCATCACTATCGCCGTATTATCACTAGTCTGATATGGAAACCTTCTATAAAAAAAGCCTGTGAGTTTACTTTTTGTCAAATTTTTTCTTGTCCAAAGAGAAACGAAAAAAAGTTGTTTTTGGAGATTCTTTCTGTAGTGTATTTTTTCTTAATGCAGGAGTATCTCAAGGACAGGTTCCGTCATCATTTCCTTAGCTCTATTTAAAGTTATAAATCAGATTTTCAACATTGCTGATCCAGTTTCGAGTTTTGCGGACTACAGTACTTCTTTTTTAGCACGTCTTTTGTAAAAAAGATCATGCGACGGACGGACTGACAAACCGGTAACATGTTACCGGTTTGTCCGTCCGTCCGTCCATCTGTACCCACGATATCACTGCAACTATTAGTCGATTTGAAAAATTCTTTTTGCATTGGGAAGCTTGAAATGTTCGAATGATGATCCTTCATTTCGTTATTTTTTTTACGATGTATAATTTCCCCGCTAGAGGGCGTAAATGTAGATGATGTCGAATTCAAAAATACGTTTTATTCCACATATTTGCTTCTAAACATCCGATTGAAAAAATTATTTTCTCTTTCGATTCCATTTATGTCGAAGAGTATTTCAGGTATAGTTACTTTTTCAAATTACGTATAGATTTTCCGCCAGGTGGCGTAAAAGTAAATTACATTTTCCCCTATAACTCTTCTTTTAAAACTCCTATTTGGAAAGTTTTTACTTCAGCGGATACACCTCCTGATGGAAAAGCTTTTGCATATAATTTCAAATTTTTGGTATAGAATACTTTGACCACCAGGGGGCGTAAGGGTTAATTTTTGCTTCTGATGTATTTGCCATAAAATCTGAGCTTCTAAAATATCGATTGAAAAAATTCTTTCGTGGACTGATGCCACTCACATATATGAACCTTTTCGGAATATTTTCTTCTTAAAATATTCCACAGTTTCTCCGCCAGGGGGCGTAGATGTATAACTTATTTGTGTCAATATCTCTACTTCTAGGAGTCCGATTTAAAAAATTTCTTTTTTTGCTGGATAGTGTTTTCAGTGTGACATGTTTTTCATATAATTTCAGAATTTTCAAGTAATTCATAGACTTTCCGCTAGGGGGCGTTGAGGTAATGGCGTTTCCCCCTATATCTCTGCTTCTAAATCTCCGATTTGAAATATTCTTTCTGCACCGGATGCAGCTTCCGATGGGAAATCGTTTGCACATAATTTCTGTTCTTTGCATGGTTTCTACGCCAGGGGCGTAGATGTATATCTTATTTTCGTCAATATCTCTACTTCTAAGAGTCCGATTTGAAAGATTCCTTCTTTGTTGGATGATAGTGTTTCCGATGCGAAATGTTTTCCCTATAAATTCAAAATTTTCAAGTAAAACATAGACTTTCCGCTAGGGGGCCGCAAAGGCAAATTGTGTCTTCTGCGTTATTTCTGCTTCGAAAACCCCGATTTGAAAAATTCTTCCTGTATCGCATTCAAGACCTGATGGAAAATATTTTTCATATAATTTCTAATGTTTGGTAAAGAATTGTTTGGCCACCAGGGGGAATACCTGTTAATTTCTGCTTCTGATGTATTTGTAGCAAAATCTGGGCTCCTAAAAACTCGACAAAAAAACAAATTCTTGGACCGATACCGCTCATATGGGAAAACCTTTTGAGAATACTTTCTTCCTAAAATAATGCATAGTTTTCCCACGAAGGGACGTAAAGTCACATCTTATTTTTGTCGATATCTCTGTTTCTAAGAGTCCGATTTGAAAAATTCTTTCTGTGTTGGAGAACGTTTCCGGCGCGAAATGTTTCTCATATAAATTCATGTTTTTCTTAATGCACAATTCTGCAACCAGAGGGCGTAAGCTCAAGATTCCGTTTACAGCAATATCTGAGGGATTAAAAACCTTATTGAAAAACTTCTTTCTTCCGTCAGATACTATTGTTTTCCATACCGGTTCCATTGACTTTGAATAGATTTGATAAATTTAATTTGCGCCAGAACGGATTCAAAAGACGTGTTTATTACACCCGAAAATTCGGTGTCATCTTTCTTGCTTTATTTGTTTCTAGATTTAATGAATCTGTGAACATCTAAAGCTACGAAATGTTGCCCTTCCCAAATTAAAGGCCACTAATTTCAGAAAAGAAACATAGTAGGACAAACTCACCGCCTGTGCCTCTTCCGAAATGCCATCCCCCGATCCACCACAGGCAATCACTCGCCCACCGGGACAGTCCACCGTACTTTTCATGTATCTGATGCACTGTGCTCCGAAAGGGTTCTATTAATCAGCTCGTTGCGTTGCACTGCTGACTCCTCCAAGAAGTGGAATATTAAGGCCATTTGAAATGCTGAGGTGAAGAATATCTTGAAGAATTTAGCACTTGCAAAACCCAGTGCATTTTTGCAAGCAGCGAAAATTATAAAAGAGGAAAATTCCTCCTGTTTAAATGTCAGATCACGTTACGCGGTCGGCCATATTGGATGATGTATTTACTAGTTATCACGACCACGAGATCAAGCACACTCCGTTAGATAATTAGTGAACTCTTCCGGTTTTAATCACTCACCCGTTTTTTTTTGTTTTTTTTTCGTTGTTGTTGTTGTTTTTAATTTTTCCGATGTAAGAAAATTTTAATCCACACATGCCATCGCATTTTAACCACGTTTTTTCTTAGGAAATAACGGAATTTCTTTTTCACGTGTTACCACATTAATTTTCTGTGAAGGTTTATATCATATAATTTAGTATTAATAATTTTCATAACGATGCATTGTTTTCAATGCATTCCAACTGAAATATTTAAGAAAAAATCTCTTTTTAAAACACGTGAAACTACTCAGATTAAGATTATATATTGTAGTTCTGTAACATTTACGCTTTTGTCCTCTATGAACAAGGCAGGCTTAATAATGAATTTTCCATAAAAAAATTCCTTTATCGATGAAACGTAATTTTTGTAGTTGCATATATACCATACACATTGTTCCAGATACTATTACGATTTTCTGCTGGTCTTTACTAATGACTTGTGTGTGGAGGTAGGGGTGGGGGTTGATTGTAGGTGTGTGGGTGTGTGGTATACAACTATCCTATGAAGTACATCTGGACTCCTTTGCTTCCGATGAAACTGAAACCGGATTCATGTTTTATTCAAGATATCAGAAAGAGCCATATCAGCAAAAACCCTGTTTTAAAATTTAAATCCTTATGTGCCTCACAATGGGAAATATTTAAGCGCCCTTCTGAATAAATGCTTCAAGTAAACGAAGTCCAGCTTCTACGTAAGGGAGGTCAGTAGACAAGTGGAAAAATTTTAGTTGAAGGTTTAATTTAATTTGTGAAATTTCGTGTGATCTTACGTACATTTAAAATCCTATTATAAACGCACAGTCGCAGGCATTCTGTTAGGAGAGACAGTCAGATGTTTACAATCACACACTTCTCTAGATCATAGAAGCTTCCAGATGTGAACAACGAAGATATCCGTTTTCTGATAAACGATAGAAACAAGTTTTCCAATATGTATTTATCTTCACACCGGGATGAAATTGGACTGTGATGAGCCTGGCTTTTGTAATTGTCACAAGTACGAACAAACAGGGAGAAAACTAACTGAACATAATCCCGGGGCAAGTAGTCCTGCATCAGGATATTTCAAAATATATTTTTCAGCTGCTGCTGCTAAAGAAGACGTACCTGTTATCGTACACCTGAAATTAGTCCCTCAAAAGCTCAAAAAGAATGAAATTACTTTTATCTACACAGTGTATATTGTATGGGATGTCG
Organism: Macrothele yani; assembly: GCA_039090855.1. Taxonomy (NCBI): domain Eukaryota; kingdom Metazoa; phylum Arthropoda; class Arachnida; order Araneae; family Macrothelidae; genus Macrothele; species Macrothele yani. Next base: position 100,451,437 of record CM077002.1, on the reverse strand, counting down.
GTCCGGATACTTTGCTGGGGTTAGAAGTGCTATTCCATGGATAGCGACAAGAAAGGTGAGAACGGTGGGAAAGAGAGTTGTCGTTCTGTTTAAGAAGGCCCTTACAACATACGCACACTATCGCGCGAAAGGTCAAAAATTTCACTCCTGCGTTTGCAGCTGGCGGTGAAGCCTACTTGAATCACGTACAGATTTGGGATACTAGGCATCTTATTTCTCTCCTACCACCGCAGGTGGCAGTAAAGCAGTGGTCAGTGGAGAAATGTGATGGTGGTGGAATTGCACAGATTTAAGTGATACAAAGCGTGTTCTCTGTGGCATTCATAAAAATCGCTGTTTTAAGGAAATGGTGTTTCATACGTGAACAGCATAGATCGCCACTTCACGTAGGCGTTGTTGTGTGTCCCATATTACAGTATGCATAGCACTGAGTAGTGTCAGAGGCTCACACCACTGTCAGCTTACAGGTACATATCACGAAATCTTCAGCGAGTGCTGGCAGAGATTGCCACTTGTGCACTCGACGCTACGAAGAACGATCACAGTTGCCGCAATGGTGTCATCCAGCTCCTTCGAGACCATATCACCAGATACTAATCCGTCCATGTTGCTTTTGTTCATGGTTGTCCACCGTTGAGTTATCCGGACGCTCTCTGACTTCGTTGTCTCTATCTCTACCGAAGCCTATCCATCACGGAACCGCTCACATTAAGTCATCTGCAAGACTTTTTGGCCTGCCTCGATCCTCCCTATAACTTTCCGGGCAATAAATGATACATGAAAGACACCCCCCAAAATATCCTATCTGTAGACCTAATGAAAGAACTTTGCAGGAGAAATGGAGAACGCGTATTTAACGCTTGACGCATTCGAAACATACCGCTATGCGTGCCTTATTTTTGCGTACCACTAATCTATTCTGCCTTGTATTTTGCCTTCCTACATATTTTTCTTCCTGCGTTTCTATCATCGGAATTTTACGATACCGTGTTTCTTTAATTTGCTTAGTAAATACATTTATGGAAACCACAAATCAATATATATACTACCTCTAAAAAAATATGCTGAAACCTTTTGCCCTTATGACGACCTCAAGTCTTCGTAGAATACTCTCTAACAGTTTTTTGTAAATGTCCACCAACATGTTTCTCCATTGGGCCTTCAAAGTACTGAAGGCCCAATGCAGTTTTGGGCCTTCTATTCAGATTTGCTTATTCGGTGATTCCTTCCTCCAAGCATCCGATTATCCAATTCGTCAGAGAGATTATCTATAGGGGTCAGATCAGGACTTAGGGCTGGCCAGTTAAACTTTTCCAAACCAATCTGTAACAACGTGAGCTGTGTGACATGGTGCGTTGTCTTTCTGATAGAGACATTGACCTTCTCCAAAGTACAGCAAAAACGTTGGTAGTGAATAGTTGTCCATGACTTCTAGGTAGTGCTCAGCATACATGGTTTTTGTCAAATGACTGATGGACCCTAGCACAAAAATCAGCATATACCATCACGCTGCTTCTACTAAACTTCATTCTCCGGACTACACAGTCCACAAGGTACCTTTCTTCTAGAATCCGCTACATCCAAGAAAGACCATCAGATTGGTAGACTGTGCAACATGACTCATCATTCCAAAGCAGTTTTCCTTTGGCCGTGCGCAGTCCAAGATCAGCGTTAACCAGTGACCCCAAAATTAGGGACGGGGGACTGCTTATAGGCCATCAAGTTGCTCACCGTGGTCGTTGAACCTCCAAACAAACAACCAAACAAACAAAAGATCAACGTTCCTAACACCAAGCTAATCGGTGTGTGGCGTTAGCCAAAGAGATTAGCGGCTTGTGGGTGGCTACTTGACCATGGCTACCCACGTCACGCAGCATCCTGCGCACTGAACTAGTACTAACTCTGGTTCCAATAGTCTCACATAGGGTTTGCGTGATTTGAAACAATGTTGATTTCCGTTCTCAGAGTATAGTCCTTTGCAGAGCACTCCTGTGACGTCTCGTTAGCTTTGGTGGTTCACGGGATCGCTTTGTGGTAGATTTTGAACGCCAGTTCCCTTCGATTCGCATATCACACACCAATCGTCTATCTAGTGATCTTCAGTGTTTCTGAAATGCCACATACTGAGCGACTGCTTACGTTGCACTCTATTATCAGTTCGCGCTGATAGTCATTTAACTCTGTCGATCAAGACATTTCCATTCGCAGCCGTACTATTGTTTCATCATAGCTGTACGAGCATATTTATTGCTAGATCTGTGACGTAGTGCTTGCGTAGAACAGAATTTTTTTTTTTTTTATTGGAGGTTTAACGACCACCGTGAGCAACTCAATGGGCTATAAGCAGTCGCCCGTCCCTAATTTAGGGTCACTGGCTCCAGGGAAGGGAGAGAGCCAGCACCGTAAGACAAACACAACATCCATGCCTTACCGGGATTCGAACCCGGACCTCTAACGGACCAATGATCAGAGGCCAGCGCCTTAGACCACTGCGCCACCGGGGCGGCAGAACAGAATTCCCTACCAGTAGAGGAATGTCCGTATATTAATGAGAGGGCAGTGTATATTGTATAGCAAATTGAACTTAGCAATTTCAATCACGTGCACCTGGAAATCCAAATTGTGGGAGGACAATTTTTGTTCTTTCTCCCAAAACAGAGTGAATACACGAAGAACTGAAATAGTCGCTTAAGTGTAAAGGGAAGAAAGTACGTTTCATGCCCCATTCAGTTTTAAACATTCTACATGGCGCCACATTTCTGAAAGCGGGTTCTATTTCTATGCACAAAGAACCCGGAAATAAAAATATATATTTTAATGCCAGCAATGAAGACGCCACTGTTTTTCCAATTAAAACGTACAAAATAAGTCGGGAAAACTGCTCCCACCTTCCCCTTCTCGAGATCTCTCAGCTCGAGGCCGCCCCAAAATACGTGCAAGCATTTGATTCGACAATCAGATTATAATGAAGACTCGTGTTAAAATCAAATGATTCTTTACAGTTCCTCTCTCTCTCTCTCTCTCTCTCTCTGAGAAAAATAGGAGATCTATCAGTTACGAAATTCGTCTCAGATTTCTGCTGTAAAAGACAAAAAACAGCGACACTTGTGAGTGCTCTCAACGTGAGTTTTATTTCGAGGTTACTCTATACAGATTGGAGTACCACTTAAGCTTCTTCAGGTTGTCTTGCTCTAATAATGAAGTGGTCCTCGGTATTCTTAATATAATAAGTCTTCACATGACACACTTTGGTACTCTTTTATAACAACACTATCACACTTTATGGAACTTAAGACATTATAAAGGGAAAACCTATTCTGTGCTTGAATCAAAGCTTTAAATTGCACCACGATGATATTTGAATAGGAAAACTTTTGTTTTCGCCAGTTGCTCTATTCACTAACAAAATCCCACTCTCGGAATCTACGTAGAAACAATATATATACTTTTTTTGCTTTTCGAAGAATAATAAAAATTTGAGTAGCTACATAAGTACATTTTTGAGAGCCCTCATCCGTGCACTTGCACATAAAAGCAACCGCCATGTCCGGAAAGCTCGAGTTTCTCCATTAAAATAAACTTACAAATGGAAAATGCCTCATGATTGAGATTTTTGCGATTACGTGTGACTGTTGATACTTTGGAAATCTGTGCTAACAAAATTACATTTACACTGTGTGTAATTTTGTTATCAGTACAGATTTTTTTAAATCTGTAATATTTATTATATTTTAATATAATAGGCATTATATTTACATGTAATATTTATTATATTTAATAAAATATTAATATTTTTATATTTTCATACAAAATCTTTATTTAAAAATATTAAATTTATTTTTTAAAAATCCCTATCAACAGAAAACATTTGACATAATAAATTGCCATAGAATTTTACTTACCCGTCCTTTGAAACTGAAACCATTTGAAGACATTTTCTGTACGATATCAACGTTAATATATGTGATGTTGACGTAAAATATTCTGCACTGAAAGAAAAGGTGAAAATATCCCACAGTTTTTTAGAGTTTCAAATGAGTTTCATTCTAAACAGATTTATTATTTATTAATATAATGCAGTGGTGATTAATTCGTTTTAAACTGACCATTCTAAATATTTCGTTCAACATCATTTAGACTCTTGCAGAATACCTTTTTTTATGTCCAAATGGCCTAGTTGTTGCTGTTGTTTTTTTTTTTTTTTTGTTCTTTTACTGAAGTTTCTTGAAAGTAACGGAACACAGGAACTACTTAAATTACTTACTTTTACATCAGGTCCAACTTTACAGATATTTAAATCGAAGTATTTCTTGCTTCAATAGAAAACATATCACATAACTTAAGGTAGAAAAATAATATGGGTTTTATTTTTTATTATTGCTTTAATTACCTTACATTGAAGCTACTTAAATAGTTTCAGCCCCAAAATTAGCATTTTTGTTAGTCTTTAGTTGCTAATAAGGGATTTGGGAGTTCAAGTAAAATTCACGTTATGTTTCTTATTCATTTGAAAACTCTTCAGAATTTTAAGTGCTATTTATTTACGCTGTCGATTAGATTTAAAATCAAATTTTTGTTCACTGATTTTGAAAGCCATTTTTTTTATTTCAGATATGCCAATGAAAGTTCGAAGGTAAGTAAAATAACAAGGCAATTTGTGAAATGAGCTGATACCGCAAGCGATAGCAACCGATCAGCGTTAAGGCGCCATAACGAAAGTTAGACGAGTTGGCTTTTGCAACGTCGACAGCCGGCCTCCAACGGTGAGTGTGCAGACATTAAAGAGCTCCTTTTACCCATTGCACTTGTTTCGTTTGGGCAGAAGAGATCAAGTACGCTGAAATTCACAAAGAAATGGTAGCCTCCTATGGTAGTTAATGTATGGGCCAGAGAAACATTAATTTGCGATTGGGTTGAAAGATTTAAATTTCTGGCAGAACAAGTGTCACTGACGAAGCTCCATCGGGGTGCCCGTCAATGTCGAGAACTCAAGATCGTGTTAAGTCTCTCATTCAAGAAAACCGACGGATTCCTGTGTCTTCTGAGGCAGACATATTAGACACACTTATGTTTCGTCCTCGATCCATGCTAGCACTTGACGGAATGTATTCCTGTGAGTACTGACCCACTCTATTTACAGCCCCAACCGGTTTTCCTGCACACACACACACACACACCCACAGACACACACACACACAGACACACACACATGCACTATATTGACAAAAGTCACCGGACACCTAGAAGAGAAACACAACAGGGCATTTATTGACATACATCAGCACGGTGTCGGTCCACCTTTGGCCTTAATACATGCACTGACCCTTCGAGACATGCTTTTAAAACACAGCAATAGGTATGCGCGTCCATTCAGCACATAATGATGCCGCTAATAGTAGTATGCCTTGGTTCCAAACTTCTTATGCGGCGCTCTAATTCCTTACATCTGGGATTAAGATCAAGGCTCTGTGCTGGCTAGTCAACACACGATACGGAATTATCGTCAAACCACGCGGTAACAGTCCTTGCTTTATGGCTCGGTGCATTATCCTGCTGGTACCAACAAGGCTCGGTTCCATACTATTGCGACATAGTTGGTAGGGCACACTTGTTCAGAATATCGAAGTAGACGTGCTGGTTAACAGGTTTGTTCACGATAACCAATGGGCCGGGACCATACCACGAAAAACATCCCCACACGAGTACACTGCCAGCTCCAAACTTGACCGTAGGAACAGTACACTCTGGTAAATACGTTCCGGCGGCTGCCGTCATACCCGCACACGGCCATCAGACTAATGGATCATGTATATGGATTCATCAGTCTATAGCACCCGTTTCCGTTGATCTACAGTCCACAATAAATGTTCTTTACACTATGCTAAACGACCAGTAGCATTCCGAGTGGAGATGAAAGGCTTATGACCTGCCGCACGACCATGGTAACCCATGGAATGAAGTTCCCTGCGAATGGAATGGTACGTGTACATACCGAAGTTCCAGCGTTTTTACTCACCTGTACAGTGTACACTGAGGTCTTGTGCAGTTCGCCGTCGATTAGCTGTAAAGACTCTCCTGGGGCTTCGATGTCTTCTATCACTGATTTTCTTTGGTCTGCCGGTACGTTTTGCTACTTCAGGCACGCCATGTGTCTTCCACTTATTCAGTACATCCAGAACAGTTGACTTGGGTATGTTTAAACGCCTCTCGGCTTCTCTTATGGGCAACTAACTAATATAACACCCAACAATCTTTCCTTTCCCAAAGTCAGTTCTCTCCCGCCGCGACATTTTCACTCAACCTCACAGTGCGATATGATCGCGGTCAGCTGCAGGCTTGGTTTTATACCGTTTGCAGCTGTACCACCCATCTTAACAACGCAACGGATCCGTTCATTTGTTTGTTAAAGTGTGTCCGGTAACTTTTGTCAATATAGTGTGTGTGTGTGTGTGTGTGTGTGTGTGTGTGTGTGTGTGTGTGTGTGTGTGTGTGTGTGTGTGTGTGTGCGCGCGCACAATGTATAGTTTCTTAACAAATTCAACGAGGGAGCGAGTGAGATTGCTTCGACGCGTCAATCAATCCCAGTGTTGAGCGAAATGTATTAAACACGGGAAATTAATAACCTTTTCTTATTCTTTTGTTATTGCCAGATGTAATCTAAACATTGTCATATTGCCGCCACTAAAAATGTGGAAATTTCAGATCCAGCGCAGTTTCTGCTACAGCTTGTTCAGCAGCAGACTCGTTGATGATTAAGAAATGTTAAAAATTGTGCTGAGATACCACTGTATATATAGAACATAACTAACAGTAATTGTAAAGTGATTCATCCATATGCGAGATGTTGGAAGCATTATCAACAAAGAGTTCCTCTTTCCACATTTCATTTCATACAATATGTTCGTTCCAACACCGTTGTTTATTCAATGAAGAAGTAAATAAATGCTTTCTGCAGTAAATAGTTGATGGAAACATAATATGAGTCAACGGCCTGTTCTGAATTGTTTACTGATATGCTGTGATACAAGTACAGCTATAATAATTCTAGGACAGACAAGCAGTTACCACTGTTTATTAATCCCAGCTACCTTTCTTTTACCGGGGAGGTAAACCACGTACTGCAAAACATAATTGCTTTCATTCATATCTTAGTGCGGACAAGCAATACAGAGCTTCAGTTTTGTTTTGTTTCACTATATCTGACAAAATCTTCTTTCTGTACAGTATATCGCTCTATGTTAATAACACCATTTTCTGTCAATGAGATTCGCAACCTTCATGCATAGCTAACGCCTCATTATCGTGTTTGTAATCGTTCAATCCATAATTTATGAAACCATTTACCTTATTTGCAAACAAACTGGTACGAACATCGCATTTCGATTCAATCGGAGCACTTTAACCACTTCTTCGTGTTGAAAACGTTCACAAGAACGTGTTTCTTACACAGCGCCAGGAACAGCTTTGAGATTCACATTAACATTTAGTTACAGTAATACCAATACTAGTTTCAGACATCATAATTATTTTGGAGCATTTCTTAGCCTTCGATATTAAATTTATGTACCTGGATAATCATTCAAGTTTTTTACGCGATGTGTCTTATTCTTATGAACTGAGCCAACCATATAACTCTGTTACTAGTGAACCTTCTGGGGTTAGTATTATGTTGTTGCAGTCGAAATATTGATAAAAACTTCAAGTACACAAAATATGGTGCAAAATAAACTTTGTTAATCAAAGTAATTACCGCTAGCAGCAACACACTTTCGCTAACGAGATATAAGCTTCTGTATCCGACGAACTCATCATGACTATGGTTTTAACTCACGTTTTATTTGGAAACGTTTTACCCGGTAGAAAAGTGTCAAAGTGCTTGAAGAAGCGATTGTCCGTAGGGGAACAGATCAGGTGAATATGGTGGATATGTAAGATTTCTTACTTCAAATAGTGCAGCTTCTGGGTCGTCTAACTGCAGCGCGGTGTCTGATATTATCATGGAGAGGTATTGGCCCATGGCGAGTGTCTAATGCCGCCTGTTTGGTGGACAGTTTTCCATGCATAATGTGAAGAACTTGACAACACCTGCCCGCCGTGATGGTTTGACACGGTTGTAAGAAGGAGGAGTGGATCATATCAACAGTGGACCTCCAAACACTGACCATCGTCTTCCTGGAATGAGTGTTACCGGCTTCGTGGTGCGTCTCTGAGCTTCAGAGCGGTCAATCCATTGCGCTGAACGTCGGCGATTGGCATTCAGCATGCGTTTCTTATCACACATGACGAGACTCCTCAAAGTGTAACGAGGCACCTCTGAATGTTCGACTGAGGAGTATCATTTGCGCCAATGTTACTATTAAACTTTTCAAAAACAGTGGAATAACTCATAATTAACGAACTTTCAAATGGAACGGCAGAAGTGGGAGAAACTGCTCACTCTCCCGTGGGATATAAAAAAGTGAAACAATTTATATACTTTAAAAAAGTACAACTTTTTATATAACTCCCGAATGTGCTATATTCTGACGATTGTGCTATCAGGAATTTTTTTTTATGTGGTGGTTTAAGGTGGTTCCACCTAAAATCTCCGCCTTATGTTTCTAATGGTAAAACTACTTTACATATTTTCTTCGCAGTTAATGTATTCCCAAGGATGAAAATTTGCACATCGATAAACTTACTTAAAGTCATAGCATGGGATATTTAATACTTACTAAAACACAACCATAATTATATATAAAAATCAATCATTTTTCTTTAGCTAACGTTCAAACCTGTTAATAGATGGCGCGACCTATACGTTGATGACGTCAGTAGACAAATAAATGTTGGATTGCCTAATTATGTTTATGTTTTATAGCAAGTATTAAATGCCCTATGCTATAACTTAAAGTTAGTTTTATCGATGTGCAAATTTTCATTTTTGAGAATACATTAATTGCGAAGAAAATATGTAAAAAGTTTTACCATTGGAAACATAAGGCAAAGATTTTAGGTGGAACCACCTTAACGACCACCGTGAGCAGTTCGACGGACTACAAGTTGTCACCCGCCACTGGTTTCACAGAATGGAGAGAGTTAGTGCCGTAAGACAAAACACACCATGCATACCTCACCAGGATTTGAACGAGAACCCATCTTGGACGAACGATCAGAAGCCAGCGCTTAGACACAACTGCGCCAACAGCGGGGGCATTTTGCACAGTTTATGTAGTGTACTGGTCGAATCTGTGCTGCCAGTAGGCTATACGCTCTACTAAAATAGAACTGAATTTTTTCTTTCGTGATAATGCTAGGGTGAATAAAAATATTGTTTGGGCCTTAAAAATGAACTTTGCCTGATTAGCCAGAAAGTTCATCACCTAGCTATAACCATAGGGGTTTTGGTTGTGTGGATGTTATACTCATATTTTAAGGCTACTACTAGTAGTTATCATATCAAATCATATGTAGAGGATTTTAGGAAGGAAGTGTCTGATCCCAGGTTTTAAACATCCCTGCGAAACAGGAAGCTAGGAGATTTGGGCTGAATGCTCGATAGGAAAGTGCACGGAAGTGAGGTAGAAAGGGGGAGGAAGACCCCCTTATTTGTCACCGGGGGGAGCAGTACCCAGGGTCCGACAGCTTAACGTGCCCATCCGACGCACGGTGGGTATTTAGTGGTTCGAGCGTTCGTACCTGCCTGGCATCAAACATCAGGTCTATCCGTGGCAGTCACGGACGTTGACCACTAGGCCATCTGCGGCCAGTACTGGCAGTTACTTGGACATCTCACTTAAATAGGTTTGTGAGCTACCATCTTTCTCAGCCAATGAATATTCGTACTTGGGCTGAGAAAACCTGACAGACAATAAAACAAAATCTTTTCAGGGATTGGTCCCAGAGAGTCAGGTGGAGCAGCCGACTCCGGAACGAGAATGAGCAAACGGCAATTTTTGAATATAACAGCAATGTGAATAGGAGGGGGGGGGAGAAATGTGTACAGGCAAAAGTCCAAGTGCCTTGCAATTAAGCTTAATTATAAAAAAAAAGTGAGTGTGTGTAAACTGGAGTTCTCTATTTTCTTTTTTTTTTTTTTTTTTTTTTTTTGTGTGCTTTTCTTTTTACTTTTTCGGGTTCCCCTTTCCCTTGGCTCTTTCTGCGTCTCCCGTGCGGGGTGTTGGCGTTGTTTGGGGTACTGCGTGGGACGAAATGCCGCTGAGAAAGCTGCAGGTAAATATGTCGGGCAGCTTACAACTTCATTAATTAACGGGAAACCGTATATCTCTTCAAATCTCATTTTTTCCGCACTTTATTTAAGTTTGCTTTCCTATCAGGGCACTCTGCTCCCGCTCCTAAAAATTATTTCTTGTTTCTCCTACCAAAAGACGCAGCGCGCTGAAGGATTAGGAATCTGAACCTAATTTAGGAATTAAGTTAGTTAGTTAGTTGCTTTCGCGTCAGCTGTCTCTTTTCTAATATTAGCATCAATGTTGAAGGGCTGCAAGGCACATAATTTCTGTGTTCAGATATTTGCTTTTAACATCAAAATGAATTTTAAACCTTCAAACGTGTTAAAAACCGACACGCAAAGTTTGAGTTAAATTTCTGCTTAACAGGCTAGCTGATTATATACACTCACGGACAATGAAATTTGCGCACCAAGAACGAAGCATCGAATTAAACTGAAATTTTATGGACGTAATGATACAGATCAATGATACACTTGATGGCAAAAACAGAGCTGCAGGACAATTACGGAGGGATCTGTGGAACGCAGTCCGGTCATATTCAATAGCGCGTCGCACCGCCTCGTGCGGCGATACACGCTGCTATACGGTCCGGCATGGAGGCGAACAGACGCCTGATGTTGTTGTGCGGAAGACTGGCACACACGTGTTGGACGGTGTGCTCCAAATCCCGGATAGTGTGGAACGGTCAGCCGGCGTTTCAACTGGTCCCACACATGCGCGATAGGGGACATGTCCGGGAGCGGGCAGGCCAAGAAAGTGTCTGGACATAACGTAGGCAGTCTTGGGCAATCCGAGCCGTGTGCGGGCGGGCATTATCTTGCTGGCATAGCGCACCTGGAATCCCGGCCAGGAATGGGAGCACATGGGACCGTAGGATCTCATCCACATACCGCTAGACCGTTAATGATCCACCTACCACTTCTAGAGCTGATCGGCTAACGTAGGCTATGGCTCCCCAGACCATAATGCATTCAGTGGGAGATGTGTGGCGTTCGATAGCGAGCTTGGGATTGTGTCGTTGAACCCGGGGACCTCCACACCCGGACACGATTATCATCTGTCCCCAGAACGAAGCGGCACTCATCGCTAAACACCACACGTCGTCAGTTTGTGGCGTTCCACGTCGTTCTGTCCTTGCACCACTGCAAACGGAGCCGGCGATGTTCCGGTGCTAAGGGAAGCCCACGTAAAGGACGCTATGATCGCAGATTCGCTTCCACGAAGTCGGGAAATGGTTCGTGGGCACACAAGAGCCGCTACATCTTCCTGTTTAGTGGACCGGGTCCCCGTGGTATCTGTTCGTGCTTAGCGCACGATCCGTCAATCATCTTTACCGGTGGTCCTGCTGGTCCGTCCGGAGCCGCTCCGCCGTGTGACAGTGCCGTCACGTGTCTACTGCTCCCAACACAGTCGGACGGTATGGCCAGAACATTCCACGTGGCGGGCTATACGGCGCACTGACAACCCTACGTTTTTCAGCCCATTGATCAGGCCTCTCTCAAAGTCTGTAAGTTGCGTAAATGGACGTCTCTGGCGTCTACCAGGCATTCTTGTCACTGTGTACTCTTGCTTGCGTCGGCCGGTGCTTTTCGTTTTCATGAGGCATCGACTACATGCCCGTTTGTAAGGCTGCAGGTTCGTTCTCGCAGCGCCACCACAGGGTGTGCGGTCATGCGCAATCGCACCAAACGTGGATCATTTGCGTACCAGCACGCACTCTACCTATTTGCAAAATTTCGCGGTTGTAGCATGTTTTCTTCTAGGTGCGCAAATTTCATTGTCCGTGAGTGTATTTACTAACATCAACTACACTAAAGCATGCACACGCCTGGTAATTTAGCTTCTGTACCAGTGTACAAAAGATAACATAAATGTGATGTACCCACACCAGTGCTGAGATGGGCCGAGCCCGAACCGGGCTCGGGCTGCATAGTACTAACTAAGAGTTCGGGCTCGGGCTCTAAAATAGGGAAATATTTTTTTTTTTTTTCTGAGTGTGATTTTGTATGATTTAGCACACAAGATTTTTGTTCACATTTTCTAGTTAGTTGTTAAAAAGAATTCTTCGGCAACTAGGTCTATAGATGGGAAGTGGGAACTCGGCAGGGCTATTCATTCAGGACTTGGGTAACAAATAACATAGGCCATAAAGTACTGGATTTTAGGGAAAGAAAAGTTGTCTAAGAACTATAAGTAGACATAGTTACTTCCTACCACAACGGGGCAGCTCACTGGTAATTCTATTGAGCAACGTACGTCGTAGATTGTGCCTCCCTATTTTTCCTGATACCCGGCTCCCCGAGACATTTCAGGAAGAAATGAATGGTCAAAGAAACTGTAGAAAAAAATAGACATCCCTTCCCCTCCGCAGTTGAGAAAGGCATCGGTTAATTGCACAGGGTCAAAACTGTGGAAGTCTGGGTGAGGAGATGTTTTTTTAATGCCTAAACAGGTTAATCATAATTTTCGAGCTCGTTCGGGCCCGGGCTCTCTCTTGCAATATAAAATTCGGGCTCGGTCGGTCTCTGGCTGACATACATCGGGCTCGGGTTCTTAAAATTGAGCCCGAACTCTGCTCTGACCCACACAACTAGGGCATGTTTTGGAACAACATAGTTGCACGATTCGCATACCACTGGCAATCTTTTACATTGTTAAAGACTAAAAACAAATACTACGTTTTGAACATGAAAACATCCTCAAACGGATAATTAAGTGTTACAAATCTCAGATCGGTGCTCCGGAAAATTTAATACTGATAGCAGAGAAAAAAATCCCTCTTATAAAAAATGCAAAATGCATTTTAATATCAGAGTCATTAATCCCAGTAAAAATATGACGTAAAATGTATATCCATTGACTGGGAAAGTACTATGACGTTAATGTCTAGTAGTTTAGATAATAAGATATCAGCTCGAAAACAAGACTTAGTGAAGCGCCGACCTAATATCGTTTCGGGTAAGAGTTAGTACTGCTTCGTTTCGTCTGCAACATATCATGGAAACTTCTTGGAAATACGCCAATTCGCGTCTACGTCTTAAGTTAGAAATTTCTCGCCCTAGTCACGAATCCTCCGGAGTGGGCATTTTCTGACCATTTCATCTATTGCCATCTTAAAAGACCAGTGTAGAACCTTTTCGTTCGTACAGTTTCTGCTCTTCCTGATCTAAGGGTGGTCACCGATGTGACATCTCGAGACACCTGCTCAAATCATTTTGTAAGATTTAGGAAATTCACTGGCCGTGCCAAGTTAAACTTATCTTTAGTGCTTTCTTAAAATGCGTTCCCACTTCATAGAGCAGTTTAACATCAGACGCAGAAGATATTGCTCCGAAAGGGGGCGATTATTTACAGACCACACGCTCGACTAGCAAATGTAAAGCCCACAGAACAGCTTAGTAGTATACTTACGATTCAGCCTCGGACATTAATCTACATACTCCGATTCTTCTTGGAAAGATTCCAGCAGACTCCTCATTCCGAATTTTGTCTTCGACCAGATCTGTTTATTTAGAAGGACGAAACCGAGCATGCCTTCTTCGTTAATGTACAAGAAGCGTTTGAAAATCGGTAGGAGATATCAGATGAACAATTGGAATCATACTTACCTTTGGCCGGGAGTTTCAAGCGACTGGGACATTCTGTATAGTGGAACATGTTCGTAGTCGGGAAAATGCAGTGGTGCGTTTAGAGTTGCCGGGGCACTCAAACAGAACACTTCCCTCATCCTACAAAAATATGTTTTTTGTTGTCTCCTTACTCCTATCACCTGTTTTTACATTCTCATACTAGACATATGAAAAAATATTGAACTATCGTATTCGCAAAAAAATACGACTTCGAGACTCTTCCCTCGGATGAAATGCAGCGGTCCCATCGTTCAATCCACTTTTCAAAGCATGTGATAAATGCATTTTGTGGAAGCTGCTTTAGCAACCCCTTTACAGCTTGAATAACGTCAGCATCTGTGTTGAATGTTGCGCCACGGAAAGCTAGGTCAATACCCAGGGTCGGCTTGAAAAATTAAACATTTGTGACAATTACGTTGCATTATCTTAACCTATATATAATCGTCACAAGACTGTAGTCTTTGAGATAAAGAATTTCTCCTTCATTGTTGGAAACAACCAGACATCGCACGGGGCGAGTCAAGACTGTAGGCAGTCTATGGTATGATTTCAGTACTGCATTTCGTAAGAAACTGTTGGACACAAGCAGCCACATGTGGGCGGGCGTTATCATGGTGTAGGTCCACTTGCCCACCAGTTCCGGTCGCTTAATCGATATGTGTCGTCGCAGACGCTTCAAGGCTCAAATGTAAAACTCAGCATTGACAGTAATTTGTGGAGGAACGCCATGATGGCAGACTACACCTTCATGATCAAAGAAAATCACCATCATCACCTTCTCAGCTGATTATGTTTGGCGGGCTTTTTTCAGAGTAGGTCAGCCTGTGTGTTTCCAGACACTCTTTGCGCGCTTCGTAAGGGAGTCAAAATAGTAGACCCATGTTTTATTGGAGGTTATTACAGTGTTTAGAAGATTTAGATCCTTTGCAATCATTTGTTTCCACTCATGGCACACCTGAACTCTGGCTAACAATTGCTCTCTCGTCAGGTGATGTGGTACCCATCTGGAACACACACCATGCAGCAGTAATTTGACACGTAGAATGCGGAATGCCGACGTTTTTGAAATATTAGTTGACGCCGCTATGTCTTCACACGTCATTCGTCGATCTTCTTGTAGGATTGCCCAAACAGTGTTAACAATACGCTCCATAACAACACTTTCAAGTCGACCAGGCCTAGGATCGAGTTCTGCCGACAAACGCCCTTTTTTGAAATCATGGTGCCATCTAAAAATCGTTGACTCACACAAACATTTATCTTTTTTCATTAAATCAACTGCTTCTGGAGCCGTTTTACCCAAAAGATAGCAAAATTTTGTCGCACAGCGCATTTCACTTCTAACTCTGAATCACTCACTCCATAGCTGCATGACGACATGCAAACGTACCTTAAACAACTGCGCAATAACAAAACCAGAATCGTCTGCCAAAGCTAATAACTGTTGCCATAGATACTTCCTTAATTCAGTAAGTCTCCTGCGTGGTTATTTTCCCCCTTCGCACTGTTGCCAACTGAAAAAAAATTACTCTCAGTTTTTATGGAACTGCATTTGCACATTTCGATATCCCCGAACATGATTTGTTTTTGTTTTTTTCACGGTGGTGTCTGTGCGTCCGTCTGTCTGTCTGTGTGCTTTGTTTCCGCCATAAATGAAAACCCATTATAACTATTAAGAAGAAATTTAATCTTTTGGGGGTGTTGTGATTCGCTGATGGGGAAGAAATAGCGGAAGTTTAGGTGGGAAAGACTTTGTAAATGAAGATAAGTCGGAACTTTTATGAAATTTTAAAAAATGTTGGAACTTTTGTAAGTACCCACACAGCACATAATATTTCGTATATGTTGCAAGTACGTAGTACTGAAACATTGAGACTTTTCAGATACGTTGCGCAATGTAACAGTAATGTTTCAGAAATCTTACGGAAAATGTCCTCAAACGTTACATAACTTTGAAACATAACCGATACGTTACAGTGAAAGGCCTTTGTAACTTTAACATACCAACTTCATGTTACTCTTACATATTTAAAAGATATTTATGACATCATCATATTACTGTTAGGTATTTACTACGTTCAACATTATTGTTTTAAAAACTTTGTAAAATCACAATAAAAAATATTACACTCGACAGCTGTTTCAAAAGCAACAACAGTCGTATTACGAGTTGTTTACGTTTTCACAGCTTCAATGCAGTCCGCTGTCCATTGGGAACAGTGGCATCGTTCATGTATTGGTAACAAAAGAAATAAAAATCTGTCCCAAATGAGGGTGTCGAATTTCTATTATACATGTGGAATAGACTATATTTCAGCGAAAAAAAGAAAGAAAATCAAATTTGCCATTTCTCTAAATACCTACCAATATGAAGTTTCTCAGCTCCAAGTAAAAAAACATGCTAGTATAGTATACTAATACAACAACACAGCCATCTACTTAGATTTTATAAAATGCTCTTTAGAATTTGAAAATTATAATAATCTAAACAATTACCCACTTTCAGATGATCTTGAATCACAAAAAAAAAAAAAAAAGTATGAAATATTAAATCAACTAACTAGCTAACTCGAGTACGACAGTATCACCAAAGAATATCCCAGTAGCACATGGAAATACGACTACGAGAGTTCTTCGGTGAAATGGCATAAATGCGCATGCGCAACCACGCCGTTGCCAATCCAAAAATCTTAAATACTACCGGAATGTGACATCAAGGTAGCAATTATGTACAATGGAAACTATAAAACAGTAGTATCGGTGAATGCTACTTTTAACGTAACCGTAATGTACAAAGAGTTATGTTCCAAAATAGATGTTGCTGAAATGTAATTGTAAGATATCTCTGAAAGTGTAACGAAAATGAGAGATTGTAACATTATTGATACATATCTGAAACGTTTTGTGCTGTATGGGTATGTTGACTTGAAGCACAGTACTAGCATTTAACATGTAACATGCGGTTAGTTTATGAAACTGCTTTAATTGCTATTTATGTAACATGCGGTATCGAATCTGCAGTCGCATATCATCAGATTCTATCCCACTGATAGTTCATCAAAGAGCGCTAACATGGATGAAATCGGTTAGCTTCTCTAGTAAAACCAGCTTTTCCAATGTCTTCTTACTCATATACTAAGAATTTTGTGATTGCTTTTAGACTGGACTGAATGAGGAAAAAGAAATTTTAATGGAAAATGGGAGGCCATATTGAATACTGAACTAAGGAGCAAAATTTTCATTATATTCTAAGCAAATCTGCGTGAAATAACAAAACCAATCCCAGAGCTCAGTTGCAGTGTAATCTTAAACAATATTTCCTAAAAATTATTTTCAGTCATTTTTTTTTAGCTAATTAAATGTAGTTGCCATACTTCGTGTTCGCCCGGAATCATGCTCCCGAAACTCAGAACAGCAAATTTGTCGCTCACCCTACGCATTTTTCAATATATTTATTTAAGAAGCAGAACGGGTAAAAAAAAGAAAAATCGTTATTTTCTGGGCCCTCCAGCATCACGGGGCCCTCGCTTGGGCTTCCCATTTATAATGAGCGTGTGGCTGCGGTTTGGCAGCACGCGCCCCTTGGACTAAGAAACTGATTTTCATTCTTATCCACTTTCAAGCGAACTTTAGATTTGCTGAGTTTATGAAACACTCGATTGTTGCAAGTGTAGCGCACTAGTCAAGGCCCATTTATAATGAGCGTGTGGCTGCGGTTTGGCAGTATGAAAGGACCTTTAATGTATGATAAATTTTCGCCTTATTTACATAATTTCGTGCCGTAACTGAATTCCTTCCGAGAGCCAATTTGTTATATATTTAATATTATATAACGAATTAGCTCATAATTTTTATATAATTAATTATTGTTATTATTCGCACAATTATTTTTATATTTTTCACAGTATCACATGCTATTCCCAAATCTGTGTTGCATGAATTTTGCATCTCCAATTACTTAGTTCTTATGTTCTCAATTCTAACATTCCGCGCCTTGCTGGCTCACCATACGAACCACTGATGTTTGCAAAACAGATAACAACACAGTCGTTTTCAGACGAATCAAGGCCCATGGATGGTGCACTAGAACCCTGTGCACGATTAATACAAGAGTAGTGCTTCGCAGCTCTTCATTGTTATGTTCACCAGAATTGTTGATGAGTTTAACATACCCAGCAGTTCTTACTGAATGCACGTCTTGTAAAGATCAAAACTGCACGTAGATTATGATAACATAACCAGATAAAGTCATACAACGGAAGATTTTCTTTAAACGTGAGGCCAAGACCATGAAGTTTTTCAGCAACCTTTAACTGGCTGGAATGATTTAACTAGGAGTTAGCAAAATGCGCTGAAGTCATTTCGAACGAACATATTTCCTGTGCACCGATCGCGGATGGAACGTGTGAACCTGCGTAGCAGAAGTCGTTGCTTTCCCCTTAGTTTTGTCATTTAAGTGTCCATTTAAGGAGATGATTGACACTAATCCATTCTAACTGATTCCTGTTGAACGGGCTGTAACAATGTCGATAAGCCTAAAAAGGAGATAAGGAGAGAGAAGAGGTAGGAATCATTTGTTTCCGTCCAGGGGCATGGTGTCCACGTCAGGGAGGGGGGGGCGCTTTGCCATCGTGCCATGAGCCATGAAGCAGAGAATAGACCCAAAAAAAGAGCTCTTATCGTCTTTGACAGGTTTACGGTCGATACTGCTGAGATGATTTTGCGGACCGGAATTATTTTGACGTAGCTTTCGTAAAATCCGGCTAATTATTATTAAAATTATGAGAACACTTCTGTTTGAGGAGCATAGAATATTTTGCGCAGTATTCAGTTCATGTACTTCGGCCGCTTAAAGGTTTAATCCAGCAGTGATGTAGAAGGGTCTCAGCGGCGCAAAGGAACTTTTTGTTATTAGATGGTAGGAGAAGCTTTGCAAAGGAATTTTTTTCTATAGATTACCGTGTGGGAGAAAATGTGTAAAACTGTATTCCTTATGCTAACATATTGGTATCTAAACTACACTGAAGAGCAATTGAATTAGAGATGCCTGTCTAGTAACGTGTAGCACCACCTTTCGCCCTGATGACGGCGGCGATTCGTCTCGGCATGTGCTCGACAAGATACCGGAAGCGTTGGGAAGCCATACGGATCCACGACCCCTGAACAAGCTCCCACAGTTCACGAAGATTTGATAGAGGGGAGTCAGAGCCTCGAACATCTCTCTCGATTGCATCCCAGATGTGCTCGATGGGATTGAGGTCAGGTGACCTAGCTGGCCAAGGAAGCGAGGTCACGTCGGTGGAGTGTTCATCCAACCATTCGGATACAATTCGGGAGCATTGTCCGTCTATCAGCTGTTACAATGCGACCTAGCCGACGATGACCCCACTCATCCACACGCTGTTGTCCACGGCAGTTGGCCCTTGCAGGGATGGTAAAACCATCCCTGCAAGGGCACGGTGCACCCGTGACACAGTGGCTCGTGAAAATCCCAGTTCCTGCACGACTTCCGAGATGGAGTGACCCATTCGTCGGGCCCCGACAATTTGCCCACGATCAAATGCGCTTAGATCCTTCGTCTTACCCATACTGCGTCTGACTAGTACTGATTTCCGTC
The DNA here is from genome assembly GCA_039090855.1 of Macrothele yani. NCBI lineage: Eukaryota > Metazoa > Arthropoda > Arachnida > Araneae > Macrothelidae > Macrothele > Macrothele yani. Next base: position 100,431,959 of record CM077002.1, on the reverse strand, counting down.
GCATCACTCCTTATATTGTCGGATCGCTGCATACGTCGTGTCGTTTCCGTTTACAGGGCCGCCCACAGCGCTACATTTGCATAACGCCAGCTGTCTCTATTTCAATTGCTCTTTAGTGTAGATGTTAACACTGAAGAGATGAACGTCGTTGTAGTCGAGTGGTTTGAAGCTCTTGTTTCTGACCATATGGTCCGAGCTGATCCTAGTCTTAAACCTCGAATGAGGCCATAAGTGGTGTGCTTGGCCAATGACGCTGGATAAGTCTCTTTTATGAAATTGGTGTCCCGAAATTTGACGGATTACTACTTACAGACGTAAGATTTGCTAACGTTCATCCCCGAAAAAAAATTGTATACAGGGTGCTTCAAAACTCTACGTACAAACTTTGAGGAGAGGTAGAGAACAGCAAAAGGAACCAAAGTCACATAGGAAAGCATGACCGGAAACGGAAGCCGGAGGTGACAGATGAGACACAAAGACACAGAAATGACACATGACAGTAAGTAGACTTTATTAGGCGTAACTCAACAGTGTAACAGTCGTTGGACACATAATACGCTTTCACAACAGGTGCTCAAAGTTCCGATTATTAGCAGTGGTGCATACCTGACACCGGCGACGCATGGATTGCCGTACCTTCGAAAATACTGGGAGTTTCGCGGATATCAGCAGCGGCGATGGCGATACATGCCACGAGGTCTATTTTCAACGGGCGTTTCGTACACCAGGGTTCTGAGAGTCCCCCACAGAAGAAATCAATGCTAGTTAAATCAGGTGAACGTGGGGGTCATGCGACAGGTCCACCACGCCTAATCCATCGAGCCCCAAAGGACCGGTCCAAATACTCAAGCACAGGAATGTCGAAATGAGCTGGAGCCCCGTCGTGTTAGAACCACATCTGCTGACGCACAGTTCTTGGAACAGTTTTCAGTAACTCCGGCAGCACTTCCTCTAGAAAGGTCCGATATTTCTCTCAGAGTCAAGTCGGGGTGGTAATAGGTATAGGCCGACTAAACAGTCACCGACGATATCTGTTCATACATTAGCGGCGAAGCGTTGTTGTGCAGCATGTTATCGTATAGCGTGTGGGTTCTCATGGGCCCACACATGAACATTGTGTTGATTGAAGACCCCTTCACGAGTAAATGCATCTTCGTTCGTGAACAGAACACAAGTTGAAAATTCCAGGCCTACGGCACTTTTCTGCAGAAGTCACTGCGCGAATTGCGTCGAGGATAATCTGCGGCTTGCAGTAACAGGACTCGTTGCACATGAAATGTATTTAAGGACTCAGCGTGCAAAACGCGCCATATAGTGGATCGCGATGCTCCTATAGCAACGGCAACGGCATGCGTGCTTGTCTCGGGATTCTCGTCCGGCGCATGCAACAAACACCTCCTCTTCAATGGCGGAAGTTCGCGTCGATCATGGCTGCCCACTATCATGCCTACTACCCCTGAATGATCCATAGTCACGCTAGTTCTTATGGAAATGTGCTAACATTTGGTGATGCGGTACACGTCTGTTTGGGTACCTATCGCGATACATTCGTACAGCGGCTCCTCCATTACCGTCAGCTAACCCTTACACGAGGTGCATCTCCGCCATCTCCGCGTTCATAAAACGATGCATGTTCTTCGTACACGTCGAACGCTTGAATGAGGCAGCCCCAATCGCCCACCTACCTATCACTTTCGGGTGCGGTTTCCGGTCAGGCTTTCCTATGTGACTATGGTTCCTTTTGCTGTTCTCGGCCTCCCCTCAAAGTTTGCACGGGGAGTTTGAAGCACCCTGTAGATAAGACGATATCGCCGGATCACCCTTAGGTATCGTCTTATCTGTCTTACGAATCATAACATTTCTCGAGCAAAGAAAGTAATAGGCTGCCAAAATAAATTTACTAGAAGTGGCTATTCTCCGTGGATTAAGATTCCACTGCCCTGAGAGAAGGTATCGGTAGTGAAGAGCATTTCTACCAAAAACAACTTGACACCGGCTATCAGCTCCGATAGAACTATTTCTCTGATGACCGCCCCTGTCTGTGGTCGAGTGGTGTGAAGTCTTATGGATTTAATGCACTATTTTTAAAATGGCTCATTAATCTCATTGAATTGATGTATGTTAGTTGCATCTTTTCAATGTAATTAACTCTGTATTAGTCACAATGAATATTTAGAATTATGAGAAAGACAGAATGGTATTTAAACAAAAATGTGATATAATTAGCATGCGACTCCCAGGTAACATTCTTCCTTTTATTTAAAATTGCTTAATTATGCAATTTTAATTTAAATTGATAAAATTATTTCGTAATGAAAATTTAATTAAAAATGTACTAAAAAATCAGATTTCATAGGGCTTTTGAAAATCTTGAAGGTATTCCTTTCATTTTATTTTGGAGTTCTTTATCCGCTCACCACAAAGGCGTTTTTTTTTTTTTTTTTTTAGAATTATACCACTGAAATCCGGCATTTCAGGGGAAACTGGGATCATTGAGTAGGTAGTCATTAGATGCTGTTTCGAATATCAGAATCTCATTATTAATGCTTAAAAATCTCTCCTTACTCATTAGTACTGATGTTGCATACTAAAATTACATTTAAAATTCATTTTAAAACCCAAACAACCTGATTCATTTATTTCGTTCTGTTTTAAAAAAATAGCTATGGGGCGCCATGAGGTACTTCACGGTTGTGCCACTTAAAGGAATGACTCATTTTGTCGTTGTGTAATGTTCCACTGCTAATATCCAGACGGGCAGAATTATCTCACAATCTCCCTTCTGTGTGTTTCTTTCTATGCATCCGTTTTCTGGCCATATCCAGTGCAATTACATTGTATCTTTGCATCTCAAACTTTCGTCTATCATCACATATCACTTTTAAAACCATCCTATCTCTTTCTTCTCTTTTCTGCTCAGGCTCTATTGGCCCCATCCGCGTTCGAATTTATGGACGAAGGTAACAAAATATTATTACTTGGCATTCAAGCTTTCGGATATGTTAGTTAACAACGTCTGACACCGAGAGAGGTTAAACTAGGCTGTATGAAATGAAGATTGGTTTAGGGAATATTGATGATGGGTGTGCCTGTTCTGTTGCTGCTCATCATCTTCAAGATGTTATTGCTAGCACTTTCCGACAGATGGCGTATGTAGAGTCGCAATCAAAGACAATGATAAATCACCTCTCAATAAGGCTTTCTGAAATTGTTTCCACTTAACAACACTACGAACAGTTGGTCGATTATTTTCGGTGAATGACGCCATATGAAAAGCGGTTTTTTGTTTTTTGTTTTTTTTTTCAACCGAATTATCAACTGTCACTCTCTCGCTTTCAGAGAAATTTATATCTTTGACACAAAATGTTGAGTAGTAAGGGGCTTTGAATAAAAGCTTCAACTAAGTTTGAATTCATCAGCAGTTGAGAACTTATCTCCCGAAAGACCTGACTTATGCAGAGTGTCCCCTTCTGTGTCCCCTTCTCCCTACTCGGAAAATATTCAGTCGAAATTTTTTATAAAAGGAGATCACGGCTTCGATTGGCCGCCCCTGTGGCGCAGTGGTCTAAGCGCTGGCTTATGACCATTCGTCCGAGAAGAGTCCGGGTTCGAATACCGGTAAGGCATGGACGCTGTGTTTGTCTTACGTCACTGGCTCTATCACTTCCCTGAAACCAGTGACCCTAAATTAGAGACGGGGACTGCTTACAGCCCAATGAGTTGCTCACGGTTGTCGTTAAACCTTCAATCAAAAAAAAAAAAACTTTGATTGTTTTGCAGTTCAAAATCTGTAGCGAGAAATTTCTAAACTAGACTGAAAATTTCAAAGGGATGAAATTAATGTTCCTTTAAGCTTTTCAATTTGCGTAAATATGGTTCGATTTCAATCAAATTTCAGTATGTGGTAGGGGACCTCCTGGGGACGATTCCTGTTGAAATGGACCAAATGAGGTCAAAGGTCAGGACAAAGGAGCGGGATGCATTCCATTGCCCTACTTCGTCATAACTTGCGTAAATATTGTTCGATTTCGATGAAATTTTATTATCTTGTAGGGGACCACCTGGGGACAAACCCTATTAAAAATGGGTGAAGTGGGGTCAAAGATCAGGATATAGGAGTGGGATGCATTCCATTGCTTTTATGCGTCATAACTTGGGTAAAAACGTGTCGATTTCGATGAAATTTTAGTATGAGGTAAGGAACCATCTGGGGACAAACCCTATTGAAAATGGATTAAATGGGGTCAAAGGTCAGGACATAGGAGCGAGATCCACTCCATCGCCCTTATGCGTTATAACTTATGTAAAAATGCTTCGATTGAGACAAAACTTTATCATGTTGTTCCGGAAGTATACTTTACCGGTTCTGTTGAATATCATCGAAACGGGGTCAAAGGTCAGGTCATAAGAGCGAGATTTATTTTACAACCATTATCTTCATAACTTGAGTAATAACTTGAGCAATGATTTCTGTTATGTTGGAAAGCGTATCATAATGAATGCATTGCATGATTTTACTAACTTGTTATTTGCGGTAAGTGCTAAGTTTGGTCTATGTGAGTTTTGTAAATTCCTAAGTTCCAGGCAGGGAAAACCAGGCGTTTTTTCTAAATTTTAACAAAATTGCTAGCCCTCGTGTAATATCATAACGCCCGAAACAGACAATTTCGGGCGTAATGACATTTAGAGTGATACAAGACTTTTGGGTCATGGTCGTTAAAGGGTTAATAGCTGCACTTGACACGACTTTGTCATTATAAGTCACCAGTTGTTTCAAGAAAGCAAGGTCGTTGGCTGAAGCAGCAGCTGCATGTTTGGCCACAAACCATGATCTGACGTACAGGCTGACGGCAAAAGCTGCGAATCCCTTTATGGCGGCTTGATCACGTTTAGTCATTTTAAACTGAGAACGGCCCCGGTGGCGCAGTGGTCTAAGGCGCTGGCCTCTGATCATTCGTCCGTAAGGGGTCCGGGTTCGAATCCCGGTCAGGCATGGATGTTGTGTTTGTCTTACGGCACTGGCTCTCTCCCTTCCCTGGAACCAGTGACCCTAAATTAGGGACGGGCGACTGCTTATAGCCCATTGAGTTGCTCACGGTGGTCGTTAAACCTCCAATCAAAAAAAAAACAAAAACTGGGAACGAAAAAGGCATATTTTTATTGCGTAAATGACGCGAGCCATCCATCTATCCCGGTGGAAGACTCCGGGCTGCGTGAACCGGATTCCTCGGGAAGGACTGGCACCTAGGTAGATTATAGTTATTTCTAGAAGTTCCCGGTAGTCGTCGCGGGGTTGGCTGTCAGCTGCTGCTCACAGTAGTTGATAAGATTTTCCCGTTCCGTGACCTCTTCTTCGATGACTTCAAAATTCTTCCGGTTGATAAATTGCCAATGCTGTTGGAAGCGCTTAAAAAGCAGGATGTGAAGATCAGTGGAGTGGATGTAGCATGCGACAAAGTCCTTTGGGCCTCAATCTCCATAATGTAGTGGCGACATGCGAGATTCAGCAGGTCTCTTCCCAAATTGAATTCAATAAGTTTGCAAGCCTCTGCCCTGTGACGGGTGTTACTAATCGTTGTGTCGAATGACATTGCTTGGATGTGATCCTTGATCCCCCATTCTTCTAGGCAATCCACCTCAGCTTTGGCAGTTTCCTCGCCTGTTCCGGAATGAAGTTTTGGAATGCCAAGAAGTTTTAACACTCCTGCCCCAGAAACAAGAGCTGGCAGTTTGTCCACTTTACCTGTCCCTGAGAGCTCCGGAAGAATTTTCCCATCCCAGTGGATTGTGAGGGGAATTTGGGCATCGAAGGTTTCTTTCAGCAAGTCTGCGATTTTGTTCAAGTTTTGATCTACGAATGGAGCTACGGTTGATCAAAGATTCTTCTACATTTTGTTCCAGATGGCAGCAGTTGCTGAGAGCACGTAGACTGCATTTCGGTCGCTCACCTTAGTGCGATCAAGTGCTGAGGCAAGCGTTGGCGAAACAATGTTCTTCCTCGCTCATTCCATTTTCTTTCGAGATCCTGCTGTTGCTGTGGTTGCTTTGCGATCTTCCTCTTAAGCGCTGCTGCTACTCGATGAGGCTAGGTCAACCTTTGCAAATAACTGATCCCTTTATTCCGCATGTTTTCGTTTCAGTCGCTCGAAAACGTCTTCACTTCTTCCTTTTCTCTCTTTCGGGCTTCCAGAGTTGCTAACTTTTTGTCTTCCCCAGAAATGTATGCTTTCCTTCCCTTCTCTCTTTGGGCCAATAGAAATTATTTGTCTTCAAACATGGTAATCATATCAAGGGCATTGGCATGGGCAATATCAAAAAGATAGGCCAATTCCTCGGTGAAGAGTTTTTCCTTATCTATCTGCAGTTCCGATCGCCGAGAACTTCCCTTTCAAAGAGTACGCCACTGGTTGTACTAATTTTAAACCTTCGGGATGATGTTGTAGTCAGCCATGGTAGGTATTCGGGCTTTTCACCAGATTGATAGAAGCTCTTGCGTGATAATGCTTGAAACATTCTTAACTGTGTTCTTTTCCGTTCTTACAAGGAAGAAGAAATGACGCAGAACATCTGCTTTCGACGGAAGCTTTATAACGTAAACGTTTTTTCGTACTGCTACGTTATTTTAAAACATCACCATACGATGAAACAGTTCCTAAATTAAACCTTAACGGCCAGACGAAACATTTAAAAACAGAAGTCAAACTTACGGAAATGATGCTTTATTTCTCCAGCACAGATAGAGCACTTCACCAGTAGCATAGAAATCACATAACACAAATCAACCACCAACATTCCACAACGCTACGTTCCACAACGCTCCACAAGCAACAGTTGTATCGTAGTTTATATCTCTGTTTCTTATCATAACAGGCATACGTCACGTTCATTCCATCTCAGTTATGTTGCCAACAGTATTCGTTTGCGAGAAAAGATATCACGTTAAGTGTAAAGTATAACTGAGAATAAACTCAAAATTTACATAGGGAAAGAAACTAAAGAGTAAAGTTAATTTAGAATATACGTCACAGCTTCTTATCCGGAATAATATCAATTGGTTGCCCAACCAGCCAGACTTCGGAGTTTTTGCGAGTTACAACTGAAGCGCGTGAAGCTGAAGCCATGTTTATTGTTCACACTTGTCTTGTTGTTGTTACGTTACACTAACTTCCTGGCGACTGGAGACCTGCGGATTCAATTGCTGCAGAGCGCGCAATCACATAAGGAGAATTCCCGTACTACGTTCCAACGGTGCATGCGCAAATATACGGAGGAGAAAGTCGCACTTGCAAGGTTATGAAGCAGAAAAGATGGATGTTTCCTGAGGAATGTTTTTTAGTCTTACGTGTACGCTTAAATTTCTCGAGCGTTGTCGTATCCTTAAATTCCTTATGTTAACCGCCGATACAACACACTTACGAAGTTTGGATTCGGAGTGACACGTCATAAAAATCTCTAATCATCCCCAAATTTTTTATGTAATGTTTTTTCCACAGACACAACAATATTAGGGGGTAAGACTATGAAAAATTAGAAAAAAGTTTCCTGTGTAAATAAGGACCACCATAATATATATATCATCATCATCATCATTGTCAACAATTATCAATCCACTGCTGGACGAATGTCTCCCCACGTTTCTTCCACAACGGTCTGTCTTGTGCCAGTCTCCTCCATGTCACTCCCGCATACTTTCGAATTTCATCCACCCATCTTCCGTGTGGTCTTCTTCTGGGTCTTTTCCTGTCCCTTGGAATCCAATCTAAAATATCGGCTGTCCATCGATGATCTGTCCTTCTGGCAGTATGTCCAGCCCATTGCCATTTCAGGGATTTAACTCTGATCATGATGTCTTCCACTCTTGTCATTTTTCGGATCCACGAATTCCTCTTCTTATCTCTCCTGGTTACACCAAGTATGCACCTCTCCATGCTGCTTTGAGTTGTCTGCAGCCTTTGTATGTCTCTTTTAGTTAAGGTCCACGTCTCTGCACCATACGTAAGCACTGGAAGGATGCATTGATCAAACACTTTTCTTTTAAGACATAATGGCATATTGCTCTTGAAAATTATGCTGTTTCTTCCAAAAGCTCTCCAGGCAAGTTTTGTACGCCGATTAATTTCTTCATCAATGTGACCCTCACTTGATATCTGCTGTCCAAGATAAACGTACGTGTCTGTTATCTCCAGCTTTTCTCCATCAATCGATAAATCTTCATTTCTTGTAAAAGCATTGAACATCACTTTTGTCTTCTGAAAGTTCATTTTTAATCCCACTTCTTTACTCTTGTCAGCAAGTTCCTGGATCATACTCTGTAGCTCTGATGGGGTAGTTGCAAAAATGACTATGTCATCGGCAAAACGAAGGTGGGTTAGATAATCTCCATTAATCTTTATCCCTTTGTTTTCCCAGTTCAGTGATTGAAAGACATTTTCCAATGTGGCATTAAAACACAACAAGTGTCAAGCACACAAAAAAGTCATAGCACAACAACACATAAACCTTTAAGTGAACATTTGGCGACCAGGGCCGACCTCGAACTACTCCCATGCATTCGCACATCTATTTTTGATGGGATAGGGGAAACCCTGGAAAACCCTATCCTGGGAGTGAAACATCTTTATAGATATCAACAAAGGCAGTACTGATTTTCATGTTATGCCGAAAAGACAACATGCACAAAATGAATTGACAAGCATTTTAGTACTAAAGAAAAAAATTAATGTGGCGCCACACCAAAAAAAAAAAAAAAAACATTACATACTGACAAGAAGATAATGTATGCGATATTTTGTCCTCAAAGTCTGTCAAAAGAGTTCTGTGATACTTTGAGTATCGAGAAAAGTTCAAATAAATAGTCTTTTGATAGCAAAGTTCTGTGATACATTTTGAGTATAAGGAAAGATTCAAATAGTTTTTATAGAGCAAAGCTCTATGTGGTAAAAAGTTCCGTTGAGCTTGAAATTCAATGATAACAAAAAAAAAATGTTTTAACAGTACCTGTTGCTAGCAAAAAATACCCGTGTGCGGACACGCTTATGTTGTTGTCGGGGCGACAACGGCACTCTCGAAGCTTCAGGCTTCACAAGCTGAGGTTGCAGGTCACTGAATCGCTGGGATATCTCAGGATTTCTGGTGGACAAAGCAAGTTGACCAGAAGAAGCAGGGTCATCAGGCTGTCGCAAGGAAGTCCCAAGCTGGAGCAAGGAAGTCCTAGGCTGTCCCAAGGAAGTCCGAGGCTGGCTCAAGGTAGTCCCAGGCCGGCTCAAGGAAGTCCCAGGCTGAATCAAGGAAGTCCCAGGCTGGAGCAAGGAAGTCCCGGGCTGAGCAATGAAGTCCCGGGATGGAGCAATGAAGTCCCAGGCTGGAGCAAGGAAGTCCCAGGCTGGCTTGGAGACGAACCCGGAATCTGAGAAGGGTGAAGATCCGGTCGTTTCTTTGGTGGTCGAAGAAGCGGTGTAAAACTAGAAGGGCGCTTCCGTGAACGACGAGGGACGGCGGAGGAAGGTATGGGCTCCGTCCGTCCCACGCAAAGATTCCAAGGACGAAATCCTGGTGGATGCAAATGCTGCGCTCTATGTCTGGATTGTAGCCGAACACTAGAAGTTGCACTAGGAGACTGTGGAACAGGAGGAAAATTCAGGCGGCGGACGCTTTGTAGGTTTAGATTGCACAGATGGCGAAAGAGGACGTTTTTGTCCTACTGCAGATTAATTCAATGTTCCTAAAGTAGGCATCTGCTCAGTAAAAACAGAAGGAGGGATTTTTTATTTGGAGACTGAAGAACCTCAACAATATTGTCCGATGATTCAGATTCAGCAAGAGGTACGACTCTTTTAGGCACAGGAGAGATGGAACTACCTGAAGATGAAATTTCAGTTGTTTTTCTTTTTAATTTTTTTGATTTAAAACCAAAGGGAGGCACTATGCGTAAGGATGTAAATGGAGCGATTGGAGTATGAGAAGCAGATGAAACTGAACCTCGTTGCACACGACAAGAATATCCAGAGGAACTGGAAGTACTAGAACTCTCGTCTTTTGAGAAGGCAGGAGACGGAGGAGTTGAAATAATGACAGCGCCCCGAGTGAATGGAATAATGTCAGAATGAGAATCGTTAAAAGTAGAAGCAAAGACCCGCTCAGACGAAGGTAGAGAATCGGACAGGACAGGGGTGGGGTCAATAATTTCATCATCAACTATACATACTTGTGAAGTCCCACCCTCTGCCTGAGGATTCCTACTAGATTAAGGGTTAATAATTGCATCATTGCTTCTAATAACCCATTTCCAACATTGCTGCACATGAGCAGAATGTAGGGAGCCATCTGGCTTCTTTAATATGACATTATTATTGTACAATTCTACCAATTCAAAGGGGCCTTCATATAAAGGTGCAAATTTTTTCACAAAGGTGTGTGCAACGGAGGATTGGAAATGAGTTTCTAGTAAGACCAGATCTCCAACTGCGAGATCTGGTGCCCCCCCCCCCCCCCCGTTTCGCTTTATAGTGCCTAGCTTGGCTTAATTGAGCTCGAATAATAGGAGTCCGTGCCTTTTGCGCAAGTAGTTTTACAGATTCAGGTGTTGGTCTTTGGTTGATTTCCTCGATAATGCCAGTTAAATTCTCAAAGGGGTGCGGATTTTGCGCCCTGGAAAAAGTTCAGCGGGCGTAAGCCGCGTTGATTGATGAAATGATGAGCTAAGGGTGAAACAAAACATTTCAACGTGTTCGTCCCAACGCTCATGATTATTGCCAATGAAGGTTGAGATCATCTTTAGTAAGGTTCTACTTGCACGCTCAGCCGGATTGACTTCAGGGTGATATGGACTGATAAATTTATGTTTTATTTGAAGCCTCGCACACATTCGCTCAAATAACTCCGAAATAAACTGAACCCCGTGGTCCGAAACTACGGTACGGGGGCAGCCAAATCGAGTGAAAACATTATGTATTAAAGTATCACATATTACATCAGCCGTAGCTGCTTTAATGGGGAATGCTTCCACCCATTTAGAAAAATTATCTGTAACAACTAAAATATAACGAGACTTAGTTTTAGTTGATAATGGATAAGGGCCCAATAAATCTATAGAGATGGTTTCAAATACATAATTATTTGAACTACAAATAAGGTGACCGGCCGGTCGTTTATTATCATAATTGTACTTTTGACAGTACTCACATGAGCGAATGTATGCATGTATGCTATTGTACATGCCCGGCCAGTAGACTAAGTCTCGAAGTTTAGTACGGGTTTTTCGTATGCCTAAATGGCCGGCAAGAGGAATATCATGGAACTCGTGGAGTAAGGCGATGAGAAGAGACTGAGGTATCGTAGGGCGGTACTCAGCTCTTGAATTCACAAATTTTTATAATACAAAATACCTTCGATGATCTCATAATTTTGACTACGACCCGCTAAAAAAGGTTCACCAGGAGCAGAAGAACCAGCGAGTAAGAAATTATAAGTTTTCCCAAAATCTGGATCATTCGGCAATTCAGAAATTATTTGCTCCCTTGAGGTGATTTCTGAAATGAGAAATAGGGAGGAGGTTCAGTATCCGCCTGGGCACCAGAACTGACCGGACAGCGAGACAGTGCGTCAGGAAGTTGGTTTGATTTACCAGGGCGATACTGAATTTGAACATTATATTCCTGAAGTCGAAGTGTCCATTTTAACAATCTTCGAGATAAATTCTTTGCAGTGGTTAAATATTGTAGTGCCGAATGATCCGTAATGACATTGACAGTTAAATGATTGAGATAGCATTTAAATTTGGTGATAGCAAATAAAATAGCTAAGCATTCTCGCTCAGTAGCAGAGTAATTACGTTCTGCTTTGTTAAGAATTCGAGAGGCATATGCAATAGGATGCCCTCGTTGAGATAGAACAGCTCCTAGACAAACACCTGATGCATCGGTAAAGATATTCAACATTTCTGCATGGTTAGGAAAGGCTAACACAGGTGGCGAAACCAAGGCATGTTTAAGAGCATTCAAGGCAGTCTCCACCTCTGTGGACCAAACAAAGTGTCTATATTTTCGTTTCAAGGCAAATAAAGGTTCGCATAGAGTAGCGTACCCCGGAACGAACTGTTGGTACCACCCAGTCATGCCCCAAAATCACGACAATTGTTTCGCAGACTTAGGCCTCGGGAAGTCCGAAATTGGCTTGAACTTTGAGTCGTCAGTTAGAAGACCTTTAGGGGGAATTTTCAACTCGAGATATACTAGTTCGTTCCGACCAATTTGACATTTGGCAGGCTTTAAAGTCAAACCCGCATTATGTAGCAGTTCGAAAACTTGGTCCAACAGAGACAGATGCTCCTCAAAAGTCTCAGAAGAGACAATTATATCATCTAAATAGACATGGACATTATGTCCAAGCACAGGACGTAAGACTGAGTCCATTAAGCGCTGAAACGTTGCAGGAGCATATGCCAAACCAAAGGGCATTTGTAGGAACTCATATGCTCCAAACGGGGTAATAAATCCAGTTTTTCTACAGAATTTGGGTGGACAAGCAACCAGAATTTGGGTGGATAAGCAACCTGTCAATAGCCACTAGCTAAATCCAAAGTTGATAGTCAGTTTGTTGACGATAAGTCCTGGAGAATATTGCTAATTATAGGTAATGGGTAATTGATAGCTTTAGTCACCGCATTGAGTTTACGATAATCTATCACGAAGCGATACTCTCCAGATTGTTTTTTGGAACAAGAAAAGCAGGTGCTGCCCAAGGACTAAGTGATTCTTTAATTATTCCCGAATGGAGCATGTCCTGAATTTGTTTTTGGAACTCAGCTTTTTTCTCGTTCAGACATGGATAAGGCTTACATGCAATGGGTTTAGCCCCTTCCGTATCAATGGCATGATACACCACCTGTGTAAACCCTGGTTTATCAGAAAATAACCCTGGTCTGCTGTGTAAAACCTGACCAAGTTGGCTTTTATGTTCAGGCGATAATCTCTCACTAGCAAGAACTGCAGAAAAATCAATAGGCTCTTCTGGGGTGAGAGGACTAATCTCAGGCATTAAGATTAGGCCATGCTCGAAATCAAGTGTAAGCTTAAACATTTTAATGAAATCCACCCCCAGAAGGCAGTCCACGGGTAACTCTTGAATAAAAAAGAAAGAATAAGAAACTTGAACTTTGCCAATCTTGACAGGTAAGTGAACTGATCCAGAGATTGAAAAAACATTATTGTCGGCACCTCGCAGACATTACTGGGAGGGCTCGACACAAGCATTTGGAAAGGTAGCAGCACAGAAATCAAAGTTTATTGCAGAAATGTCAGATCCAGAATCAATTTTAGTCGACACCACTACTTTACCCAAGATCACAAGAATATCAGGTAAAAGCGGAGCTTGAATGGTTAAAAAAAGAGATTTGAGGTCTTCAGAAAAACGAGGAGATAGACTCAACCCATCTACATCCTGCTGAAGTTTAAATTGTCGTGAAACTGATGAGAATATCTTGATTGATTTTGGAAATGCGGCGAAGCACCAGAACGTGCTGAATTGTAGTAACGTGCAGGAGATGCAGCATTAATATCATTAGGCTTGCCTTGCCCTCCAGCACGGTGTTCTGAATAGGTTAGGTCAACCGGGTAGTAATTATCCCGGGGAAGAGAAACTTGATTGTTATCCTGGTTCCCATAATATTCAGGATGTCGTACCTCTGGTGCCCGACGATGTGGCGGCACGTATCTAGATTGTTGATAGGGTTCTCCACCCTTGATTGATAAGCAGCCTGCCTAGGGTGATTAAAAAATTGTCCTTGACGAATGTTCTGTTTTGGCTGCTGATACCTATTAGTCTGAATATGAGGTTTATGGTACTGCGTAGGTTTTCGGTACTCTTGGACCTGTGAAGACTGCCGTTTACTGTGGCGCTCTTCATGAACTCGAACGCGTTTTAGGTACTCGTGAATGGAGACAGGACGTCGAACTTCCAAAAAATCCTGCAGGAAGGGTAAAAAAAATCCTCCAGCTGCTGTAGTAAGGTATCGCAAATATCAGACTCGACTGCAGCGGGATCCCATAATTTGTAAAATCGAACTGTTTCCAGGGCGAACGAGACTGGACTATCTGACGCTCGCTGTCGCCTGGAAAACAGTTGTTTTGTAAGGCCGGCCTTATTGGTGCCAAAAGCAAAGACATCCAAAACGTCAGCTCGAAATTGCTGATAGGAGCCCTCTGGGTTCATTCGACGCCACTGTCTGTACCAGACCTTTGCCGTGTCTTGCAAACATGTGCCAGCAATAGGTATCTGACAGTCTTCAGGAACATTATATAGGTCAAAATGATCATCAAGATCTTCCAAAAACCTAAGCGATCCGAGTTTCCCCTGAATACAATAGAACCCGCATGGGGCACGTAATGAGCAAGAATTTTGCTCCTTCTCACGGGGAGGGGGGGGGTAAATTGTTTTTGAGGCACTGCGGTCGAAGTACGCGGTACACAAATTTCGTATCTCGCGTATTCGCTGTCTGGTAAGTCAGAACCGCAGGCCTCGTACAGAGCACTGGGTGGATTGTTTGGAACTCTATAACGCTGAGTGCATAAATTGTCTGTTGTAGAATTATGAGCCTCATGATCCTGTCTATAACAGTCATAGAAGAGACCGATAGGATCCGATAGGTTAGCCATTTTCCGTGACTTCTATGAATCTGTTCGACTAGAATTCGGGTGCCTATATAACGTAGAAGTCTTTACGTACTTCTACGTTAATTTAAAACAACACTATACGAAGAAATAGTTCCTAAAATTAAACCTTAACGGCCAGACGAAACATGTAAACAACAGAAGTCAAACTTACGTAAAAGAGGCTTTATTCAGGATGTAGCAAACACATCGTAGCATACCATATTGCGCTAAACTCTCCACACACCACACAACTCTTAACACAACGCTCTTTTCACAACGCTCCTTTCAATAATCAGTTTACACGCTCTTTTCAATAATCAGTTTACAACCCAACGCTCGCCCAGCAACAGATTAGTCGTCGTTTTTATCTCTTGTTCTTAACAATTCAGGCATACGTCACGTTCATTCAACCTCAATTGTGTTGCCAAACGTATTCCTTTGAGAGGAAAGATATTACGTTAAGAGTGAAGAATAACTGAGAATAAACTCAAGATTTACATAGGAAAGAAACTAAAAAGGAAAGCTAATTTAGAATATACGTTACACTCTCTTTAGGCTTTGGTTGTTTTCAATTGCTTTCCTCACTAATTCACAGTTGAATTTCCTTACATCTTCAGTGATACTTTTTCGTACAGTCTTGCATAGCTCTGTATATCACACTTTGGAAGTCACATCTCCTTTAGTTGTCCTCATCTCTCTTCTTTTTTGCATCAGAATTTTGGTTTTTCCTGATAATTTGTTCGTATGCAACTTGTTCTTAGTGCCAGCTATTTTTGTTGCTGTTTCCATAAGAGCTTTGGTTAGTTTTCTGTTAATTTCAGATATGTCCACTTCTTTCGACGTTAGACCTTCTAGAGCAGAGAATCTGTTCCTCAGTTCCAATTTGAAGGTATTATGATGCTATTTAAGGTTGGTCGTGTCAATATACTTTGTTTGTTTTATGAGCTTGCCACGCTTGAGTTTAGCATTGAGGTGCATCTTTCATCTTACTATTCTATGGCCACTATCTGTGTTGAACTTGTTTAGCACACTGCAGTCTTCCATGACAAATTTCTTGTTACACATAATAAAATCAAAATCCCTTGTCAATCCATTGGGATGCCTCCATGTCCATTTCCTTTGCGACTTTTTCTTGAAAAAGGAGTTCATAATGAAAAAGCCTTCTGCCTCTGCAAACTCTACGAGAATATTTCCATGCTGGTTTCAGTTGCTGTGACCGAATTTACCTACTGAAGTTTCATTCTGTTGTCGTTGCTCAGTTTTCGCATTGAAATCTCCCATAATGATCTTCAAGTGCTGCTTGCCTTTATTATTTAGATGACGAATTGCCTCATAAAATTCTTCAATCTCTTCTTCAGGATGACATCTAGTGGGTGCATAAGCTTGAATATTCTGAGCCTGGTATCTTCTCGTGAGTTGGATAACGAGTCTTGCAGCTCTGTCATAGGAACTTTCAACTTCTACAACTTTATCCTTCAGTTTCTTGTTTATTATAAATTCAACACCACTAGTTCTGCCAGTATCTGTCCCACGATAATAGAAGAGATGTCCACTTTTCAGTTCAATGAGATCTTCTCCTTTTCTCCTTATATATATATATATATACAGTGAACAGCAATTGAATTAGAGTACCTGTCTAGTGACGTGTAGCACCAACTTTCGCCCTGATGACGGCGGAGATTAGTCTCTGCATGGACTCGACAAGACACCGGAAGTGTTGAGGCTTCTCAACGCTTCCGGTGTCTTAAAAATTCCCATATTTCACAAAGATTTGATGGAGGGGGTCAGACCTCGAATATCTCTCTAGATGGCATCCCAGATGTGCTCGATGGGATTGAGGTCAGGTGACCTAGCTGGCCAAAAAGCGAGGTTACGTCGGTGGAGTGTTCATCCAGCCATTCGGATACAATTCGGAGCGATTGCACGGTGCTTTGTCTTGTTGCAGGATGAGGTTCCTAGTGGGATGTTGAAGACGCACAAACGGGAGCAAATGGTCGTCCAGGATATCCCGGTAAGGTTGACATGTGAGGGACGATGTCACACGTGCCAGGGATCCCATTTAAGTCCACGTGAACAGTCCCCAGACGAGAATGCCACCCCCATCAGCTTGAAGTGTACCCTGCTGGCAAGAACGATCCATCGCTTCATGTGGTTTGCGCCGTACTAGTATCCTGCCATCCGCATGTACCAGCGTGAATCTCGACTCATCAGTCCAGGCAACATTTTTCCACATGTCTAGGGTCCAGTGACGATGTTCCCGCGCCCATGCTAATTTTTGCACCCTGTGATATGCGGTCAGCATCGGTACCCTCGTGTGACGATGGCTTCTGTACCCCATAGCGAGGAGATGGTTCTGGATGGTGTGGCTGCTTACACGTTTTTGTGCAGCAGCGTTAAATTGCCGAGTGATTTCATGCACTGTGGCCCGTCTATCCACTGTTACAATGCGAGCTAGCCGACGATGACCCCGCTCATCCACGCTGTTGTCCACGGCAGTTGGCACTTGCAGGGATGGTTTTACCGGTTTCGATGTACTCACGGTACACCCGTGACACAGTGGCTCGTGAAACTCCCAGTGCTTGCACGACTTCCGAGATGGAGTGACCCATTCGTCGGGCCCAGACAATTTGTCCACGATCGAATGCGCTTAGATCCTTCGTCTTACCCATACTGCGTCCGACTCTTAGTGATTCTCGTCACATCACTCCTTATATTGTCCGATCGCTGCATACGTCATGTCGTTTCCGTTTACAGGGCCGCCCACAGCGCCATATTTGCATAACACTAGCTGTCTCTAATTCAATTGCTCTTCAGTGTATATATATATATATATGGGATGTAAGGTCAGGTGATGCGTAACATCACAGCCTCTCCTTGACAAATGTCAACCCCGCCTTCTCGAGGTGCATCCTGTTCCCACTAAAGGGGCTCTGACGACCGCCAATAGCGGTATAACTATACCATCGGGATTAGAGGAAATTCTATCCCACACTCACCAACCCGCTTGGCCAGCGTGGTGAGTTATGGCCAAACCCCTCCAAAATGATTCCACAACTTAAATCTTGGCCCTCAGTCTCCGGCAGCTGGAATGTACCTGGCCAAGGCAGCGGCCAGTGCGACATGAAGGCAGAGGGTGCCAAGAATCCCCGGAGGACCGGACTAGGCTGCCATCTGATGCTGACCTTGGCTACGTACAATGGACGCTCCCTATCTTCTGATTCAAGGCTTCTTGAATTGGAAGAGGAACTACAAAGGATCAAGTGGGACATCGTGGGACTAAGTGAGGTAAGGAGAAAAGGAGAAGATCTCATCGAACTGAAAAGTGGACATCTCTTCTACTATCGTGGGACAGATACTGGCAGAACTAGTGGTGTTGGATTTATAATAAACAAGAAACTGAAGGATAAAGTTGTAGAAGTTCAAAGTTCCTCTGACAGAGCTGCACGACTTGTTATCCAACTCTCAAAAAGATACCAGGCTCAGATTATTCAAACTTATGCACCCACCACAAGTCATCCTGAAGAAGAAATTGAAGAATTTTATGAGGAAATTTGTCATCTAAATAATAAAGGTAAGCAGCACTTGAAAATAATTATGGGAGATTTCAATGCAAAAATAGGGCAACGGCAACAGAATGAAACTTCAGTAGGTAAATTCGGTCACGGCAATAGAAACCAACGTGGAAATACTCTCGTTGAGTTTGCAGAGGCAGAAGGGTTTTTCATCTTGAACTCCTTCTTCAAGAAAAAGAAAAACAGGAAATGGACATGGAGTCATCCAAATGGGACGACAAGTGAAATTGATTTTATTATGTGTAACAAAAAATTCGTCATAGAAGACTGCAGTGTGCTAAACAAGTTCAACACAGGTAGTGACCATAGATTGGTGAGATGTAAGATGCACCTCAACACTAAACTTGAACGTGGCAAGCTCATAAGACAAACAAAATCTATTGACATAACCAACCTTAAAAAACACCATAATACCTTCAAGTTGGAACTGAAGAACAGGTTCTCTGCTTTAGAAGGCCTAACATCAGAAGAAGTGGACATCTCTGAAGTTAACAGAAAAGTAACCAAAGCTCTTATGGAAACAGCAACAAAATTAGCTGGGTTGATGCAAAAAAGAAGAGAGATGAGGACAACTAAAGAAGATGTGAATTCCAAAGTGGAATATATAGAGCTATGCAAGACAGTACGAAAAAGTATCACTGAAGACGTAAGAAAATTCAACTGTGAACTAGTGAGGAAAGCAATTGAAAACAACCAAAGCCTAAAGATAGCAAAGGGACATCTCAGTAAGGGAAGAAAACAGATTATGGCACTGAGAAAAGAAGATGGTTCTGTAACAAGAAATAGAGGCGAAATTTTGACAAGAGTGAAAGATTTCTACTCCAAATTATATGAAAGGGATGATACATGCACTCCAGACATCATGAAAGATACCAGTACCAGAGTTCCTCCAGTCCTTCCAGCAGAAGTTGCACATGCAATCAAGAACATGAAGCGGGGAAAAGCTCCAGGAGAAGATGGAATTACTGTAGACATCATACAAGAAGCAAGTGGAAAAATCGAAACAGTACTCGCCCAAATTTTCACTCGATGCCTTAATGAAGGAAAGATTCCTGAGGATTGGAACACCGCTACAATGATCCTGCTACATAAGAAAGGGGACATTGAGGATCTCGGAAACTACAGACCTATCAGCCTCCTATCAGTAGTTTATAAAATCTTCACTAAAGTTCTTTCACACCGCTTGAAGGTAACACTGGACATGGCTCAACCGAGAGAACAAGCTGGATTCAGGAGTGGCTACAGCACAATAGATCATATCCACGTGCTGAGAGAACTAATTGAAAGAGCGAGGGAATATGAACTTCCATTGTGCATGGCTTTTATCGATTATGAAAAAGCCTTTGATTCGGTGAAACCATCAGCAGTTACAATGGCTCTGAAATCCTGCGGTATTGAAGATGCATACATTAATATTATTAATAACATCTATGAAAATGCAAGTGCAAAGATTAGGCTGTTTGAAAATACAACACACGTAAAAATTGGAAAGGGAGTGAGACAAGGTGACACCATATCTCCGAAGCTCTTTAATGCCACATTGGAGGGTGTTTTTCAGTCGCTGAGCTGGGAAAACAAGGGGATAAAGATTAATGGAGATTATCTAACCCACCTTCGTTTTGCTGATGACGTAGTCATTTTTGCAACTACCCCATCAGAGCTGCAGAGTATGATCCAGGAACTTGCTGACAAGAGTAAAGAAGTGGGATTAAAAATTAACTTTCAGAAGACAAAAGTGATGTTCAATGCTTTTACAAGAAATGAAGATTTATCGATTGATGGAGAAAAGCTGGAGATAACAGACACGTACGTTTATCTTGGACAGCAGATATCAAGTGAGGGTCACATTGATGAAGAAATTAATCGGCGTACAAAACTTGCCTGGAGAGCTTTTGGAAGAAACAGCATAATTTTCAAGAGCAATATGCCATTATGTCTTAAAAGAAAAGTGTTTGATCAATGCATCCTTCCAGTGCTTACGTATGGTGCAGAGTCGTGGACCTTAACTAAAAGAGACATACAAAGGCTGCAGACAACTCAAAGTAGCATGGAGAGGTGCATACTTGGTGTAACCAGGAGAGATACGAAGAGGAACTCGTGGATCCGAAAAATGACAAGAGTGGAAGACATCATGATCAGAGTTAAATCCCTGAAATGGCAATGGGCTGGACATACTGCCCGAAGGACAGATCATCGATGGACAGCCGAAATTTTAGATTGGATTCCAAGGGACAGGAAAAGACCCAGAAGAAGACCACATGGGAGATGGGTGGATGAAATTCGAAAGTATGCAGGGGTGACATGGAGGAGACTGGCACAAGACAGACCGTTGTGGAGGAAACTTGGGGAGACCTTCGTCCAGTTACAGTGGATTGATAATGGTTGACAATGATGATGATGATGATATATATATATATATATGAATATGCAAGTGCAAAGATTAGGCTGTTTGAAAATACAACACACATAAAAATTGGAAAGGGAGTGAGACAAGGTGACACCATATCTCCGAAGCTCTTTAATGCCACATTGGAGGGTGTTTTTCAGTCACTGAGCTGGGAAAACAAGGGGATAAAGATTAATGGAGATTATCTAACCCACCTTCGTTTTGCTGATGACGTAGTCATTTTTGCAACTAGCCCATCAGAGCTGCAGAGTATGATCCAGGAACTTGCTGACAAGAGTAAAGAAGTGGGATTAAAAATGAACTTTCAGAAGACAAAAGTGATGTTCAATGCTTTTACAAGAAATGAAGATTTATCGATTAATGGAGAAAAGCTGGAGATAACAGACACGTACATTTATCTTGGACAGCAGATATCAAGTGAGGGTCACATTGATGAAGAAATTAATCGGCGCACAAAACTTGCCTGGAGAGCTTTTGGAAGAAACAGCATAATTTTCAAGAGCAATATGCCATTATGTCTTAAAAGAAAAGTGTTTGATCAATGCATCCTTCCAGTGCTTACGTATGGTGCAGAGACGTGGACCTTAACTAAAAGAGACATACAAAGGCTGCAGACAACTCAAAGAAGCATGGAGAGGTGCATACTTGGTGTAACCAGGAGAGATAAGAAGAGGAACTCGTGGATCCGAAAAATGACAAGAGTGGAAGACATCATGATCAGAGTCAAATCCCTGAAATGGCAATGGGCTGGACATACTGCCAGAAGGACAGATCATCGATGGACAGCCGAAATTTTAGATTGGATTCCAAGGGACAGGAAAAGACCCAGAAGAAGACCACATGGGAGATGGGTGGATGAAATTCGAAAGTATGCAGGGGTGACATGGAGGAGACTGGCACAAGACAGACCGTTGTGGAGGAAACTTGGGGAGACCTTCGTCCAGCAGTGGATTGATAATGGTTGACAATGATGATGATGATGATATATATATATATATATATTTATATATATATATATATATATTAAAAACCTCATTCAATAAACCAATAAGCAAAGCACAATAGAAAGAACAAAGTAACAACACTCACATAATTTAAACTTGAACCACAAACTCTCAAACAGGGAAGAAAGAAAAGGGGATGAATTTGCTAATATACCCAAGTTGCGCAGAGTTTGCAGCTTACCAAGAGTATAAGCCTATTTAGAATAACAACACGTCTATGTATGTAAGAATGCTAAGTGAACGAGTGAAGTATAAACAAGTAATATAAACAAGTAATATAAACCAGCAATATAAACCAACATGTACAGGTTGGTTTATATTGCTGGTTTATATTACTTGTTCAGGTTGGTTTATAACTTCTTTTTGAAACCTCGTTTGAGATTTTATTTTCCTGATTTTCTCTTTAATGTTTTGTCAATGAAATGATCACGTTCGTAGATCTTCAGAATTGTAATTAATTTTCTGACATAAAATATTTTAAGATAATGACATGCGCTTTTTCGAAGAAGAAATGTATCTTTATGAACCACCCAAGTTTCTTTCCGATCAGCTGAGTTGAAACATAGTTTTACTTTTCCTTTTTCTCCAGATGAGAGCTTTGATATTTCTCATTCTGAACACTAATGCGCGTTGCAGATATATTGCTGCATTTTCTTTATCTGTCCTGGAAAAGGACAGTACAAATGAGTCCAATACTCCGCCCCCAGCCCCAAATCTGTTCTCATTAGCACGTTTCGTTCAGCCCCTCATACTTAGCTTACGATCCTATTCTATGATTAGCTTCACCATGGAATGGTGCGAACGATCGGGGAAAGTGCGGGTAGTTCATGAGAAACAATTTATCAACTTTGGTTATCATTCACCCAACAATGCTAACTAAATACGCCTTTCGAACTCCTTCCTCCAAAGTTGATGAGCTTCGATTCCAACTCCCATCACTCCGATGATATTCGGGATTCCAGAGCCGCTCTGCTTTTCGGTAGCTTCCTTATTCCACGGAATATGGGCTTAATGTTAGGCGGGATGCTCTGCTTTCTGACCTATTTAGTGGAAATCGATGCAAGGTTCATATCTTTTGTCGATGCTATTGCTCCGAGGTAAATTCTTTTTACTATTCCAAAAGCAATCACGATGGATGTGACTGAACTTTTGATGTAACCGATGACTATAAAAGTTCCCTCACTGAACAGCTGCTTTCCTTGCTCTTAATGAGCATCAGCATCAGCTTTCATCTTATGAACACCGAAAGCAGGAACGTCAGATGGAAACGATTTCCTTATTATACTTAAACGGATAATCAGCACTCCGGGAGCCAATTTTCGCTCCTTTCTTAGGCTCACTTAACCAATGCAGATTGCACAAGAATTCCTTTCGTTTGAGTCTCAGAAGGTAATGGTATTATATATGAGTCCACAAGTAATCACCAGTGCTGAATGATACGGTAATGCTGGAGTGTTCATGAGAAAACAACGAAACCTTAATTTTTAGAGAGTTCATTGCAAAGCAGATGTGAAATAAGCAAAAGGAAATCCGAAACCCTGCAAAACATGGTCATGCTCCACTTTCATAGAAAGCTTGTCTTACTAGAAATATCATTAAAGATTGATCCTCCGCTACGATAGGTAGTTCTACCGTTTAGAGCGAAAAGCAACAGAATAAATTCTAAGAATCATAATTTTTGTTTGCTCATTCAATAGTTTATCTGGTAGAATTGCTATTTAAGACAACATTTTAAAATGGCAGAGTATTTTAGAAATAGATAAAATATGCGATGATATTCTATCAAGGGACTCGCGCTTTCTGCCGCTGACTGTCCAGTGGGAAATATGCATAACTTGAAGGGGGCAGGACGCTGTGGAAAAGGTAGGAAAATTTTCCCAACATTAGCAAGAAAATACAATATATTGGCAATCAGAGAAATGTGAGCAAGTCACCTCTTGCTCGCATGTGTGGTATGTGTGTGTGTGTGAGAGAGAGAGAGAGAGAGAGAGAGAGAGAGAGAGAGAGAGAGAGAGAGAGAGAGAGAGAACGTGAAAAGAAAGAACAACAATGCAGTGAGTTTCAGTTAGGTTGGTTATAAATCCATAAATAGTAAGCGGAGGGGGGTGTCACTGCGTGAGTAATGCTTTACCATGAGAGCAGGAGTGGAGAAAAACGCCACGTTCTTGCGTTCCATGGACATGATGTAAAGTGGCTACCCTATCTTCCACATCATAAACAAACAAAATATGAGATTTTACTCAGTCATCAAGAGCCTTGCACTTTCGGCCGCTGACTGTCCAGTTGGGAAACGGAAGTAACTTGGAGAAGGGCAGGACGCTGTGGAAGAGATAGAGAGCTTCTCCCAATATTAACAACAAAAGAGAATAAACTGACAATCGGGAAATGTGAGAATGTCAACTTAAGCATTCGTGCAAGAAGAAAGAAAAGGTGAAAATAAAGGACGATGCAGTGAGCTTCGGTTAGGTCATTAAGCCATAAACGGCATGGGATCAGTGCTGGAGTATTGCTTAACAGTAAGAGCAGGAGTGGAGAGCGATACCGCGTTCTTCAGTCTCACGGAGATGATGTGAGTTGGCGGCCCCATCTCCCACAATAGCACACTCTTAGGTTGACTTGGAGTACAAATGGCTAGCCCTCTTTAACAACAACAGTTTCGACAGGTGATCAATGTAGCCCATCCTTTCTACGAAAAACATTGCTTAAGAAATATTTACATATCTATTTTTTACATTCTGTCTTGATGCTTTCAACGACTTTCTTGAAGTACAACAGAACATTTTGTATTTAAAAAATGACTGTTACTCTACATCTATGTACACTGAATGGATTATAATCTACACGCTCATATTTACGTATAGCGAAAACAATTTCATATAAGAACTACTCTAAGATTGTGTTAAGATAAACACAATCAGTAAAAAACGTTTAAATTTATAATCACATATTCGTCACTTACTGAATAAGCTTCGAGAATATTAAAATAATTTCACAGATTCCGATTCTAAATCATTGGCAATGTCTTTCAGCTCAGTTAACTGTTGCCTCACAGAATAGGACAAGGATTATTTTTTATTCTTTTCGATAAAAATACTTATTTCAAATCACGAACGGCTTTCGTCACCTCAGCTGCAGGTACATTCTGTTCAACAATTACAGTGTTGAATGTGGCAGCTCGACTGTAGACAAAATTAAACCAGAGTTTCAAAGAAGAGCTTTTAAAAAAAAAAATTCATAATTTTTTACCATTTAGTTTGATTTAGGAAGTACTGTTTCAGGCCCGAAAATATCTCAAAAACGTGTTCAGTTGTTGGAATCAGCTCAGGCCGCATTGTTTTACTATATCTTAACAATCTTACCTTTTTCTTTGCATTTTTCTCTTCAAGTTACGTGTTCGAACCTATCGCGTGGGTTTCAGGTGGTATTCCAAGTTCTGTAATTCCTTGTGAACGTTGAAATTTCACTAAAAAAGAAATTCTCAGATTTTTTTTCAGATTTTTTTTTTAGGAATTAATCACCGAGTTTTCATCTGATTGTAGAATTTCATTCCGTTGAATCAGAAAGATACCTTCTCATATTGGCGTAAAAATCTTTTATTCACTGGTGCAATTTGTAGCTACGATTACATATATTATTTTGAAAGAAGAAAAAAAAATTCTGAAACTCCTTTGCAGTTTCAAATGTCAACCTTTGGTCAATCCCAAAAAGTGAACTCTTGTACACTGCTTGTGGTCAGTAAATTCCAAATGAGTAATGCTTTAAAAGTCTTGGTCTTTATAGCTCGGAAACGCGGTGACTTCTTCAACTTACAGCAAATATCAGCGATTTTCTTATCAAGCTGAAAATTCCAATTAAAGTACTTGCTCTGGAAAAGTAATTTAGCTCTTCCGAAATATATCTCCTCTGTACCACTCGTAGCAAGTGCAGCACGCTAAACTACACGAAATATGGCTGTTTAGCAAAAGCATCAAAGAAATATGGCCGTTTAGAAAAAGCATATATTCCGAATTACGGGAAATGTCACGTAAACTTCCTATAGAATGGTGATGTAAGCATTCTAATAAGCAGCCATCTGTTCGAACTGTTTAGTTGAGACAAAAATCTGTCTAGATATTCGATCTTAAGAAATGCCAGTCTTATCTAGCGATACTGCTCTAAGATTTCCGAAACCAAAGCTCACAATTCCTGCTAGCTTTGTGTTTACAGCATTCAAATACGTCAGCATGAATTGGGGACTTGTCTCAAATGCTGCAAAATTATATTTATCAGAGCTTTATTTCAATTTTGAGTTTAAATGGCAGTTCTGAATGATGTAGCTGAATTCTGAAGAAAAGTAGAAACCGGGTCGAAATGAATGAAGCTTGGTACATTAGAATATGTCTTGATGTACAGATTTTAAGAAAACATTAATAAATACATTCCTCGATAATGGGCAAATTCAAAATATGTTCAGTCAAGTGAACCATCAAAGAAATGCCTACAGTGCCGTCATTTTAGTGGTAAAACGCATCAGAGCTCACTCCGTAGCAAACTATGAAAAATAATTTCTGAAATTCATGAGCCATTTTCCGCGATTTCTTTCGTGAGTTAATGAAGTATGTTCCTGATGCAACTTTTTCCGTGAAATTATGAAAAAAAAAAAACCCCTCAATTTAACTGATTTGTTTTATCGGCCAGGAAAATTCTCAATTTTTTAGAAACCTTTCCCTTGATTCATTTCCTATACAGACGATAAATTAGCTTTTATAAGAGGTGTGAACGAAAAATTTTGAATTTTCAGAAACCTTTCAGCAATTCCTTTCGTATATTCACGGATAATTTCTCTTTTAAGAGGTGTTAACGGAAATTTCTGAATTTTCAGGAATCTTTCCACAATTCTTTTCGTATATTAACGAGAAAATTCTGTTCTCACTTTTTCCATATCCATATTACGGAAACTTTCTGGTAATAGGAGAAATTCGCAGGAATACTTGAGATTTGATGAATTATTAAATTTCAATTGTCTATCGGAGCATCTGATTCTGAGGTTCTGAATAGTGATCTCCTATTGTGGATAGCATATCTCATGAAATTTTGGTTATTGTGGCACCGGATATTCCCCTCTGCCCCAATCTGTGCACTATATTGCTGTTGCGTATTGTGTTACCGTAAGAAATCGGTTACTTAAATTATTGTACAGGATCTACTTGAATTATTGTAAGATGTCTGTGTATCAGTGTGTGGACCCCTTAAAGCAAAATCTATTATAGCTATCAAGAGAGATTTCTATATTTAGGAGTTTTGTGAAATAATACAATTAAGCAGTGCATTTCACCTTTTCTTAAAGGTAACTGAAAGTCACTGTTGCCAGTTTAAAAGATCTCAAGTTCGAAACCATTCTGTTGCTTCGAAAAATCACGATGAAAAAAATGCGTAATTTGTAATAAGTTCTCCTACAGAAAAAAATAAAATTATTACATTAATAACAAAAAATCATTTCATCATCGCGGAATTAGAACTCTGCATTATACGCGAAACCGAAGTACGTGCCTTTCTGGCCCAAAGGTAGCATGCGCGCCTGCTGTTAAGAAAGTCGCTGGTTCGAAACTCAGTAGGAGGCGAAAGGATCTCTGTTAAGAGGGCTAAAAAAGTTTACATCGAAAGTCGTGTATAAATACCGGAACGGGCTTTTCTGGAACAAACTGAAATGCCGAAGCTCTGTGAAAAAAACATTCTGAAGCTAGAAGAAACGGGTCTTTTTAAAAAAAAATCTGAAATTTCATTAAAACATGAACACCTACGGGAAATTTTGCTGCATATTATTTTCATGAATTTTCCGTGAATTCACAGCACTTAGTTTTTACAGTGAAAACTGTTTCCTCAGTGTGAGTTCAGGAATCTTCCTAGTTTTCATTCCTCGATCACCGTGGACGTGCATGTGCAAACTCTTTTGCGAAAAGCTCTGCTAGTAAGGGTTGGAAATGAGGGTTCGTGTCTGAAGACATGGCTTCTCTTCCAAAACATCGACAAAAAGAATACCTTTTTGTATAGGACAGCCGTCACTGTGACAAAGATTTACATATGTTAACTGTTATTAATGATGCACAACTTTTCTACCAGGAGCTTAAGTACTGATTTCTATTTACAACCAAATTTCCGTTTCTGAAAGTCTGACAGGGAAAGTGTATTTTTGCTGTGGATGGATTTCCTTTTCTGCGACTGTAATTCATTTTCCTGGTAGTGGTACGAATGGATATCAAAAACAAATTTGGAAAGTTCTTTTGCTTTCTCTATAGAACAGTTGTTTGCATGCATGGGCGAACATATCAGGGGGTTAACAGGGGTCATCTGGAAAGCGGACCATGCCTTTTCGGTCCTTGTCTTCTTGGAAGGTACTAAAGAGACTTTTGTGATAACACTGATTCTGATTGCTAATTTTTCTGTACAGTTTCTGAAAGCGTGTGTATGCAGTAAAATAGGAAGATCGCTGGAAATTTACAGCAGAGAGTAATAACGAAATTTTCCACTGCATTTTAAAGAACAGTACAAACGGACAGTATGGAAAAGTATGAAAACCGAATGAATGGCAAATATATCATCCTCGGCAGCAACAATTCACTGATGGACAATGATCTCTCGAATTTTTTTCCAGAAATTTGTCTTGAGGGTATTTTTGCATTCTTTATTACCATTTTTTAATGACCACACTGTAAAAAATAAGTGGTGTGGATTCACGGAAAATTTCTGAAAATAACGTGCACAAAATTCGCTGGTGGGCCTCCGACTTTTAAAAAAATTTCCGTTTTTAAAAGTGCCCATTTTTTTTTAACTTCCGTATTTTCATAGATTTTCCGTAGTTAGAAATTCCGTTTATTCCAGGAAAATCCGCCTCAGGTTTTTCCGTATTTATACAAAAAATTTCGCAAATCCAAAAACGCTGAAGTTTTCAATCCTTTCACCAAATAATCTTTTCGCTGCGGTGGGGATCGAACTAACGTCGTTGGGGTTTGTTCAAGAGATAACGCGCCTCTTAACTACTGGGCCAGAAAAACTCTGAAACCTGAATCAAGTTCATGGTGCCGCCCCGGTGGCGCAGTGGTCTAAGGTGCTGGTCTCTGATCATTCGTCCGTAAGGGGTCCGGGTTCGAATCCCGGTCAGGCATGGATGTTGTGTTTGTCTTACGGCACTGGCTCTCTCCCTTCCCTGGAACCAGTGACCCTAAATTAGGGACGGGCGACTGCTTATAGCCCATTGAGTTGCTCACGGTGGTCGTTAAACCTCCAATAAAAAAAAAAAAGTTCATGGTGAAACTAACTGTGCGATGACGATTTTTTTGTTATTAATGCGAGTGATTTAGTCATGTTTTAACACGTCTTTTGTAAAAAAAAGACAGTGCTTCTGTTATCGGTTTATCCGTCCGTCCGGCCGTCAGTCCGTCCGCCTGTACCCACGATATCTCTGCAACTATTAGTCCGATTTGAAAAATTCGCTTTGCATTGGAAAGCTTGAAATATGCAAATGATGATCCTTTATTTCGTTTTTTTTTTTTTTACCATGTACAATTTCGCAGCTAGAGGGCGTAAATGCATCTAGATGATGTCAAATTAAAAAATACGTTTTTTTCCACATATTTGCTTCTAAACATCCGACTGAAAAAAAAGTTATCTTTCGATTCCATTTATGTCGAAGAGTATTTTAGATATAGTTACTTTTTCAAATTGCGCATAGATTTTCCGCTAGGGGCGTAAAATTAATGACATTTTCCCCCGACAACTCTTCTTCTAGAACTCCGATTTGAAATTTTTTTCTTCAGCGGATACATCTCCTGATGGAAAATCTTTTGCATATAATTTCAAATTTTTGGTACAGAATATTTGGCCACCTGGGGGCGTAAGGTTTAATTTTTGCTTCTGATGCATTTGCCATAAAATCGGAGCTTCTAAATTATCGATTGAAAAAATTCTTTCGTGGACTGATGCCACTCACATCGATAAACCTTTTCGAAATATTTTCTTCTTAAAATATTCCAGTTTCTCCGCCAGGGGGCGTGGATGTAAATCTTGTTTTGGTCAATATCTCTACTTCTAGGACTCCGATTTTAAAAATTCCTTCTTTGTTAGATAGTGTTTTCCGTGTGACATGGTTTTCATATAAATTCAAAATTTTCAAATAGTTCATAGACTTTCCGCTGGGGGCGTAGCGGTAAATTGCGTTTCCTTCTATATCTCTGCTTCTAAATCTCCGATTTGAAAAATTCTTTCTGCACTGGATACAACTCCTGATGGGAAATCGTTTGCACATAATTTCTAAATTTTGTAAAAAATAGTTTGGCCACCAGGGGGCGTAAATCTTAATTTCCGCTTCTGTTGTATTTGCAGCAAAATATGAGCTTCTAAATTCTCGATTGAAAAAAACGTCGTTTGTTGACCGATACTACTTATGTCGACAAACCTTTCAGAAACATTTTCTTCGTAAAATAGTGCATGGTTTCTACGCCAGGGGGCGTAGATGTATATCTTATTTTTGTCAATATCTCTACTTCTAGGAGTCCGATTTGAAAAATTCCTTCTTCGTTTGGATAGTGTTTGTAATGTGTATCATAATCGCCCTTGTGGGGTGTTATGTTTATACTTATTTTTAATATATTTGCTTATGGTAATTCGCTGCCACCAGACCAGGATATTTCAGTCCCGGTCAAACTTACGTTGTTTTTCTCCTCAGAGGCATGGTGAAGGAAAAGATAACTTGTAGAGTACAGACTTAGAGCTGAAAAATATGTACAGGTTTATTTACAACTTTGGTGACGAGTAGGTTGAAGATACATGTCAAACGATAAAAACGGTTCTTGAACTTGAGCAAGTCGACATTCCAGCACGATCATAGTTCATTCACAGTCCAGTCTTTGCATTATGAGTGCGCACATAGCATCAAGAAGTTATTTATACATCAATTACATGCTCTTCACTAGTCGCTACAGTTGTCAGGTGGAGTATTTACCTGGCAGACCGCGATCGGGCATTTAGTAGTATTACACAGTTATAATCAATTACCCACAGGTAATGCAACGTATATACTCTAGTGGCCTTAACCCGCAGGTAGGCACCTAATTAACTCTCTAGTCAGCCGCAGCCGACTAGCGTACGTACATCTTGAGCGACGACTACAAAACGAACGTCCTCTTCCTATTCGAGCAAAAAGAAAAAGCTGCTCTAAAAGTTCGTTACAACTTTTTCCCGCTTAAACTAGCTGAAGCCCGGATAGCGCACAGCCAATCCCGACCGCGCAATCTTCGGAGCAAGATGCCATGTGGTAAATATCTCTTTCCTCCTCAGCTGTCTCTCGCTGCTTCAAACTTTCTGCGCCAGTAAGACATCCCAATGTTCTGTAAACTTTTGCCTCAGCATGGAATTCACCAAGGAAAGAATTTGCTTACCCCTTTTCCTCTCCGAGGGACCCTGGGCACACAATATGGCCGACCTCAAGTCATTTTTCTTCCTACAAGGATAAAATGGCGTTCCACCTCCCATTTTGGATTTTTTCCATTTTCCCTGTCTTCAATATTTTTTTTACATCATCACAGTGTGACATGTGGTTCATATAATTTCAAAAGTTTCAAGTAATTCATAGACTTTCCGCTAGGGGGCGTAAATGTAAATTGCGTTTTCCCCTATATCTCTGCTTCTAAATCTCCGATTTGAAAAATTCTTTCTGCACCGAATACAGCTCCTGATGGGAAATCGTTTGCTCATAATTTCTAATTTTTGTAAGAAATGGTTTGGCCACCAGGTGGCGTAAGTCTTAATTTCCGCTTCTGTTGAATTTGCAGCAAAATAGGAGCTTCTAAAATCTCGATTGAAAAAAAAGTCGTTTGTTGACCGATACTACTCATGTCGACAAACCTTTTAGGAAAATTTTCTTCCTGAAAAAATGCATGGTTTCTACGCCAGGGGGCGTAGGTGTATATCTTATTTTTGTCAATATCTCTACTTCTAAGAGTACGATTTGAAAAATTCCTTCTTTGTTGGATAGTGTTTCCGATGTGACACGTTTTTCCTATCAATTCAAAATTTTCAAGTAAATCACAGACTTTCCGCTATGGGGCAGAAAGGTAAATTGCGTTTTCTGCGTTATTTCTGCTCCTAAAACTCCGATTTGAAAAATTCTTCCTGTATCGCATACGAGACCTGATGGAAAATATTTTTCACATAATTTCTAATGTTTGGTAAAGAATGGTTTGGCCACCAGGGGGCATAAGCGCTAATTTCTGCTTCCAATGTGTTTATAGCAAAATCTGGGCTCCTGAAAACTCGACTAATATTTTTTTTTCTTGGACCGATACGGCTCATATGGAAAAACCTTTTGAGAATACTTTCTTCCTAAAATAATGCATGGTTTTCCCACCAGGGGGAAACATGCATTATTCACATCTTATTTTTGTAGATATCTCTGTTTCTAAGAGTCCGATTTGAAAAATTATTTCTGTGTTGCATAGCGTTTCCAAACGGTGCGAAATGTTTCTCATCTGAATTCATGTTTTTCTTAACGCACAAGTCTGCAACCAGAGGGCGTAAGCTCAGGATTCCGTTTACAGCAATATCTGAGGGATTAAAAACCCGATTGAAAAACGTCTTTCTTCCGTCAGATATTATTGTTTTCCATACTTGTTCCATTGACTTTGAATAGCTTTGATAAATTTAATTTGCGTCAGAACGGATACAAAAGACGTGCTTATTACACCCGAAAATTTGGCGTTATCTTTTTTGTTTAGTATTATTTTAGAAAGTTCCTAAATACAAAATTTGCTTTTGATAGCTATAATAGCTTTTGTCTTAAGAGGTCCAAAGACCTATACAGTATATAATAGGTGGTGCATAAAATAGAGAAGGGGAGAACAAATAACCTGTGCCACAGTAACCAAAATTTATGCGATATGCTATCCACAATATCCGACCTCACTGCAAAACTTCAAAATCAGATCCTTCGACAGAGAATTGAAATTTAACTGTTAATCAAACCTCAAGTATTCCCACGAATCGCTGCTATTACTGAAAGTTTCTCGTCATATGGATACGGAAAAAGTTAGAACGGAGTTTTTACGTTATTATACGAAAGAAATTGCGGAAACATTTATGATAATTCAGAATTTTCCGTTAACATATTTTAAAAGCGATAAGTTGAAGAAAGAAATTACGGAAAGGTTTCTGAAAACTCAAAATTTTCCTGGCATACAAAAAATCCGTGAAATTCAGGTTTCTTTCCGTCATTTCACGGAAAAGGTTCTGTCAGAAATATGCTTCGTTAATTCACGAAAGGCATCACGGAAAGTGACTCGTGAATTTCAGAATTTTTACAGTGCGTACGGGTGGCCAAATGGATCAAAAGAACGACAAAGAAATTTCCCTGTTGTCCTAATATGCTGTCAAATTTCATTTCTTCATATTTTTTACGTAATTTTTGAGTCTTCTGGTTTCCAATTAAATTTATGTGCTGAGAGTACGATAAAAACGGATAAATAACAAGAAGGCGCAGTGGAAATTTGCATGCGGTGTTTGCATGTGTTATTCGCCGTTAAAATTTTTGTTTATCACTTCCTGAAAATTAAACAACGGTAGCCCATGGTTACTTGTTGTAATAAACCTCAGGTGTAAGGTTTCATATGCCAACAAACGTTAGACGATTATTGCATTTTATATTACCGTATATTTTTCTCATTCAAAAGTTGTGCTCAGTCGACCCGAGAATTCGGAGCTATATTTCTAGTTCATCTTTATCGGGGATAAGACCGAATCCAGCTGCTGCATGCAGTTTGATACGGACAAATGGGTGGTTTTCTGTTATACTTTATTTGGCCAATAGTATTAATTCGTGGGGTGCCATAACAAGTCTTCACCTACAGATATTTCAAATGGAACGAGGGTCTCAAAGAATCCAGTTTCTTATACACTTCAATCGGTTTCTTGAGTCTTTTCTTGAGATGCAAGGCGGTCGTTTCAATGAACATTGATGGTTTGTGGTCATCTACAGTTCTGAATGATGCAGAGCTTAATGTTGGCGATTCGTTAGATTTCTTTCACACTGCGTTTTTTTAATACAGAACCCAAATATGCACATACTACCTCTACACAAACGCCATTTTATTTCTAGATTATGTTAGAAAGATTTAAATGTTTTCTTTGTGGGTAGTCTAGTAGCACGGTTCAGCCACTGTCTCCAACAGCAGTATTCTAAAATTTTGTCACAATTGCTTTATTAGCCACGTATCTTGCAACTATAGTGAAATTTCTGTAATTAATTTTGTTTAAAAGCAATTGTTAATTTAGGGGTGTATTGCTGCAACAGTATAAAAAATAAGAAAGGGGGAAAAAGAAAATTACCATGATTTTCGTTTCAGTGTGTTGTGCATATTGTCAATCTTTAATGGTCTTAAATAAAAAAAAATCTTTAATGGCATAATATGTTTTGAAAAATCAAAAATTCTTACGTGAGTGGAATCCCTCGTATCTTTCCTCAGTTGTATATGTTTTAAGTTGTGGATGTTTTGCAACCCTTCGGGAAAAATCATAACTTCTCACAGATCAAAGTGCTTAGTTTTAACCCACAACCGAGATAACTGACGTGAGTCAATTATTTTTTTTTCTAAAACTTATTGAAAACATGCGCACTTGTTCTTCTCGCCCACCTGATTGCTATGGATAGCATCGAACACTGATTTCCATATTTTTCAACATAATACAAAAAATAAAGTTAAAATGAAAAATTCCACCTACAAGGACACACAATTTATTTTATTTGGTTGGAGGTTTAACGACCACCGTGAGCAACTCAATGGCCTGTAAGCAGTCGCCCGTCCCTAATTTCGGGTCACTGGATCAGGGAACGGAGAGAGCCAGTGCCGTAAGACAGACACAACATCCATGCCTCACTGGAATTCAAACCCGGACCCCTTTCAGACGAATGATCAGAGGCCATCGCTTAGACCACTGCGCCACCGGGGCGGCACCCAATTTTTTGCGCCACAAATATTGATTCTGCTGCGTGTAACATGTTTTCATGCACCACCGCGTATGTTTTTTTTATTGTGAAAATATGACTTTTTTCAAAAGAAAACTTCACATGAATTGCAAATGTTTTTACAGGTTTCATTTAGTTTTGATGTAAAAAGCATTTCCACAGTTTTCAAAGAAAACTGAATGACGTAGACAGACTTGCAATCGGTGAGACCACTGAATTCGCTTAGCTAGGAGCGCTGTGAATGCTGTATTACGACAGTTTTGTGAAATTTAAAAACAGGAAAACCAAAAAAGAAGGTACGAAGTGCGATTAAGAAGACATTCAGAAATTTGACAATACTACTATCACGTTTATTTGGTTAAGTTGTATTTTCACTTTCGTAGTTGTTTAAAGAATTATGCCCGAGTAAGGCGACAAATCAGAGGCAACTTATGACAATGAAGAACAGTGTTTGAAAACTTTTAAAGCCGAGCTAATGATTCATTGAGCAACATGGTCGTGAATCGACTGACCCAGTTTAGCTGTTTGCTGAATGAACCGGAGGCGTTTGTATGAAAATGTTTCGAAACCTGATATGACAGCAAATTAGTTCATCAAACCATTCCTTCGTTAATCATATTACAGCGTTTTCTTTGTTTCCTTCAGCGGTTATGCGAACTTACGTTTAGCTCATTTTCTGAAAGTAAACAAAACACGTTAAGCTTATCCTAATCGAGAAAAATTAGTTTGTATTATATTAGCGCGTGTACACAGATGCTGTGTGTACGATCGCGATGTATTTGCGGTGCCTAGAAGTAAAGTATTCTTTAACGTACGCACATGTATATTTAAGCACGTAGAACGATCAGCATCAGGAAGTTTTCAAAGATTCCCTCCTCACTAGGGGGATAAATATCTAATCTAGGGGGTGCAAAGCTTTCGAAGCATCAGATAGGGAAAATTGTAATTCAGTAGTACTTTTCAACTCTGCATCTTATTTTATATGTATAGAAACGGATTTTCCCATAATGACTATTTAGTCATGGATCTAATTGACTTAGTTTTTAAAGAGAGAACCGTTAGTAATTGGAGCACATACAAACTGCTGTGCAAGCTTTTGCATTTATCTGATTTGTTACTGAATAATTAGTTGCTTGATCAATTTAATGTATAACTCAGATACAGAGTAAGCGAGGGCGAAAGATATTTTTCAATGGATTTCAATTTCTTTTCAGCAATTTCCCAATTAAAAAAAAATTAGATGAAAATATTACATGTGGCCTTCCAACGCTTTAATTTTTTTTGTAGACTGGTTTTCTATTTTTTTTTTTTTTTGACTGAAGGTTTAACGACTACCATGAGCAACTCAATGGGCTATAAGTAGTCGCCCGTCCTTAATTTAGGACCACTGGTTCCAGGGAAGGGAGAGAGAGCCAGCGCCGTAAGGCAAACGCAGCAGTAACTCCTCAGCGGGATTCAAACCCGGACCCAGCTTTGACGAATGGTCACAAGCCATCGCTTAGACCACTGTGCCACCGGGGCGGCATACTGGTTTTCAAACTAATTTACTCTATACATTGAGCTTAATTGACTCGACTTGCTTACAACTGAAAGATATCTAATTCGTCTGAGTTTTATCCATCCGCAACGAGTGCATTTAAGGCCTTTGCTGCCTCCATCTTTTTCATCGTGTGAGCCCTTCTATTGAATTGCCTTTAATATCATGAATTTGGGCCCATTATATTAAATTACTTTTTACATCATAATTTTGAACTCTTCTATGAAATACTTTTACATCTTGAATTCGGAGTCCTTCAACTGAAATACGAAAATCTTCTACATCATAAATTCTGGGCCCTTCTATTGAAATATCCTTTACATCATGAATTTTTAAGCTTAGTCTGGGAGTGCTAAAAATTAATCTGGAGCAATGTTAAGAACGCTCGGGGGAAAAGTCTGGGAAAATCATTGTTTGGTATATACAACAGTTGCGACGAGCCAAATGAATCTTTTCCTTTCGACAGAACAATGTTTATACATAAAACACTGAAACAAAATTTACGTATTTTAATTACTTTGAAGCAAGAAACACGTAGCTTTGATGTCTATATCTATTTTAATCTTTCTTTTTTGCGCATCTCTTTTCTTATGTAAATCGTGTTAACTCTAAGTTGCATTTTCATTCTAAATGCCACACTGGAACCTTCAAGCTTCTCCGTACCTTTTGGCAACAACTGGCAGCTAGTCAAAACGTTATTGAAACCTAATGTTCTTGGTGTGAAAAGAGTAGATAACACGATATAATCTGCAAAAGGTGTGACGACGACATTATTGTCTTGTGAAGGAATGCTACGTGCTATTTTTGTGACTAATACGTAT
The DNA here is from genome assembly GCA_039090855.1 of Macrothele yani. Taxonomy (NCBI): domain Eukaryota; kingdom Metazoa; phylum Arthropoda; class Arachnida; order Araneae; family Macrothelidae; genus Macrothele; species Macrothele yani. The sequence goes on along the minus strand of CM077002.1, from coordinate 100,394,979 downwards.
AGCCAGCCGTTATAAAGTTACGAGTTTAGTTAACCCTAACGTAGTTCAGCTTGTAACATCTGACAAGTGGATTGTTTTGTAACGAAGGAGGAAATAAAAGCTTTACGTTAAGTCAGTTTCACTAGCCGTTTTGTTCACTTATTGTTAGTGTTTTCTTCCAAATGCTAGTGTATGAATAGTAGAGTTAAGTGACAATTTGACACCAAGTAAAGTAACAACAAAAACACATTAAAACATTACAAGGTGCAAAATCACATCTGATAACGAATGTTGCACTTAAAAAATCAGCATGATAATTTTTCATCAGCAGGAAATTACGCAAACGCGATGTTAAATTAAATTAGTTCACTTAGTTTGCCGAGTAATGAGGAATATCGCATTATATCTTAGAAGCCAAACAACACCACAGCTGTTAACACAAAAAAACGAGAGATTTGTCATGTCACTTACAATAATCGCTTCACAGCAACAACCAAAAGAGTTTCGCCAAAAACATTATATATAATGACAAACTGGCGTGGATGAGAATTTCTTCTGTTGGGCAGCACAAAGGCATAATACTTAAATACATAAATGCATAATTACTTTGATAAATAAATTAGCGATAAAAATATGTATAATAATAAAAATATTCAGTTCTATTATAACTGCTGCAAATTATATAATCACACAGCAATTTTCCTGCTACAAAATCTAGAAAAACACAACTATCCACATTTAGGGGATTTATTTCATTATATTCAAGAGCATTAACACGTGATTAAAAAATCAAAAAAATTTAACTTGTTTTGTGCGGTTTCTTTAGGATTTTAATGTGCTTATTTATTTCATTTCCCCCGTCTTGTTCTACGAAATCTACAGGCTGTCTTTTATTCTTTTATCTGATGAAACATATATTTTATAAGCAAAATATGCAAATAATTCCATTGCAAGCTTAAAGGTAATACAAAACCGTCATATTCAGGTATGTTTTCAGTTTTTTTGCACCTACACTGTAATTATCTATCACATCATTTTTTTTTAATTTTTTTTTTGGTCAAGTTTTGTGCTATTTCTTGAAACAAATGCAGATTTTTGCTAGATGATGTTGCCTGCTGTACGCCTCATTGTTTTATCTGGAAAAACAATAAAATTACGTTTCTTCATGGTAGCAGTGAAACTGATTGATGGTTATTCTATCAGCATCAATCTCATATTTTTGAACTGATTGTCGTCTGATGTTTGGAACATCAATCGTGCATGTTTTTCTTTCTTACTTTTGTTTTTCAGACTCTTACGTGTATTTAGGCTGAGCTGTGCAGCATGTCAGGCTAATAATATGTTTGAGAAAGCGTTCAAATCATGATTATATGTTGGTGTACTAAAACAGACGCACCTGTACAAGTTTTGTAAAGAACGAGTCATTCATCTGATCAGAAAACGAAGTTTCTGCTTTGTAGCTACTGATTTTATTTTGCGGTATGAACACACACATAAAATATGGATTAGTTGGAACCACGAGCGAGTACTGGTGAAAGATAAGGAGGCAGTCACGCTAAGAGTTACATTAAGAATAAGACAAAATTTTGGATTTTTATATTGCATGCAATTTTTAAGATGCTTTACGAATTTTGCTGCAGAAATTCACAGGATTTGAACATTTCAAGAACAAAATCAGAGTTTTTGACGCACTGCAGCATTTCAGCCCGTCTCTTATTTCTTGATGTGACAGCTTATAGGTAAAATATTTCCTCATCTATAAGTTGGATTCGAAATATTTTTTATTTCAGTGGCATGGATTACTGAAATGAAGCTCTAATGAAGTTAATAAGAATTATTAACTTCATTAGAGCTTTCTTTATGTTATCTGTTTAAAATGTTATTGTCATAAAAAAGTTCGTTTCTATCTCTCTCTTTCTCTCTCTCTCTCTCTCCTCTCTCTGTATATATATATATATATATATATTCTATTAAGAAGAGACCGAAGCAAAAAAATTTTTTTGACTCATACCAAGTACAACATAGAAAAAGTTATGTATCTACCGGTGTGAGTAAAAAGAGAAAAAAATAAAAAATAAAATAAAGCAACTATATATATATATATATCATCATCATCATCATTGTCAACCATTATCAATCCACTGCTGGACGAAGGTCTCCCCAAGTTTCCTCCACAACGGTCTGTCTTGTGCCAGTCTCCTCCATGTCACCCCTGCATACTTTCGAATTTCATCCACCCATCTCCCATGTGGTCTTCTTCTGGGTCTTTTCCTGTCCCTTGGAATCCAATCTAAAATATCGGCTGTCCATCGATGATCTGTCTTTCTGGCAGTATGTCCAGCCCATTGCCATTTCAGGGATTTAACTCTGATCATGATGTCTTCCACTCTTGTCATTTTTCGGATCCACGAATTCCTCTTCTTATCTCTCCTGGTTACACCAAGTATGCACCTCTCCATGCTGCTTTGAGTTGTCTGCAGCCTTTGTATGTCTCTTTTAGTTAAGGTCCACGTCTCTGCACCATACGTAAGCACTGGAAGGATGCATTGATCAAACACTTTTCTTTTATGACATAATGGCATATTGCTCTTGAAAATTATGCTGTTTCTTCCAAAAGCTCTCCAGGCAAGTTTTGTACGCCGATTAATTTCTTCATCAATGTGACCCTCACTTGATATCTGCTGTCCAAGATAAACGTACGTGTCTGTTATCTCCAGCTTTTCTCCCTCAATCGATAAATCTTCATTTCTTGTAAAAGCATTGAACATCACTTTTGTCTTCTGAAAGTTCATTTTTAATCCCACTTCTTTACTCTTGTCAGCAAGTTCCTGGATCATACTCTGCAGCTCTGATGGGCTAGTTGCAAAAATGTCTACGTCATCAGCAAAACGAAGGTGGGTTAGATAATCTCCATTAATCTTTATCCCCTTGTTTTCCCAGCTCAGTGACTGAAAAACACTCTCCAATGTGGCATTAAAGAGCTTCGGAGATATGGTGTCACCTTGCATATATATATATATATATATATATATATATATACAGTATATTAAAATCAATCACATGAAATGAATGCAACAGTCAACATGAAAATGAAACGACCTAATAAATTCGAAAGATCATAAACCCACCAGTGCTAAAGCAGCTAATTGAAGTTACAATATATCGTATAACAGTAATATTCACCACAACAAACGCCACATCAAAAGTCCAAAACCAGAGCACGAAGTCACCACAAACCACCACAAAAATAACCCCAGAGAATCCCCAAGAAATACACAAAAACCTCTTTTCAAGAAGTGGGACAATCGTTAACACAAAACACCAGACCAAAAAGGAATTAACCAGAAATACTTACAAGAAACAATGTCAAGAAGAATAAAAAGGCAGCTGTCTAAGAATGTAGAAAACTACCTAAAACGTACAATTAGAATTTTACTACTAAAAGGCATATTAGGTAAAAACAAGATCTTTCGCCACAGGCGCCCTGTGCGTCATCAGGTTAAAAGAACTGGCGCTAGGAGAACACACACACTTAATATATAGATAGTCCCGAAGACAACAGCGATCCCGGTGAGTGACATGACATTTCCTAGGTGTGCTCGATGGGATTGAGGTCAGGTGACCTAGCTGGCCAAGGAAGCGAGGTCACATCGGTGGAGTGTTCATCCAAGCATTCCGTTAAAATTCGGGAGCGATGACACGGTGCATTGTCTTTTTGCAGGACGAAGTCCTCAGTGGGATGTTGAAGACACACAAATGGGAGCAAATGGTCGTCCAGGATATTCCGGTAACGTTGACCTGTGAGGGACGATGTCGCACGTACCAGAGGTCCCATTTCAGTCCACGTAAACAGTCCCCAGAGGAGAATGCCACCCCCATCAGCTTGAAGAGTACCTTGCTGGCAAGAAGGATCCGTCGCTTCATGTGGTTTGCACCGTACTCGTATCCTGCCATCCACATGTACCAACGTGAATCTCGACTCATCAGTCCAGGCAACATTTTCCCACATGTCTAGGGTCCAGTGGCGATGTTCCCGCGCCCATGCTAATCTTTGCACCCTGTGATGTGCGGTCAGCAGCGGTACCCTCGTGGGACGATGGCTTGTGTACCCCATAGCGAGGAGATGGTTCTTGATGGTGTGGCTGCTTATACGCTTTTGTGCACCAGCGTTAAATTGCCGAGTGATTTCTTGCACTGTGGCTCGTCTATCCGCTGTTACAAGGCGAACTAGCCTACGATGACCCGCTCATCCACACGCTGTTGTCTACGGCAGTTGGCCCTTGCATGGATGGTTTTACCGGATTCCATGTACTCACGGTGCACCCGTGACACAGTGGCTCGTGAAAATCCCAGTGCCGACTTTCGAGATGGAGTGAGAATTCTTCAGGCCCCGACAATATGCTCACGATCCAATGCGCTTAGATCCTTCGTCTTACCCATACTGCGTCCGACTCATACTGATTCCCGTCGCATCACTCCTTATGTTGTCGGATCGTTGAATACCTCATGTCGTTTCCGTTTACAGGGCCTCCCACAACGCCACATTTGCATAACGCCAGCTGTCTCTAATTCAATTGCTCTTCAGTGTATATATATAAGCCAAACCTGACTCACCACCAACCAAGAACTCCCCAAGAAAACCCCCAAACTTTCCATAAACAAACGTACATGAACTAAAACACAAACATTCATAAATCACAATAATAATGATCATAAACACATAAGATCGGGAACCGTGAGCCGCTCATCAGGGAAAGACACTCCCGGCCCCTGAACCTGGTTTGGGTTTCGTTTTTTATTGTTTATTATCCTTATTATTTTCATTATTACTGTGATTTATGAAAGTTTGTGTTTTAGTTCATGTACGTTTGTTTATGGAAGGTTCGGCGGTTTTCTTGGGGAGTTCTTGGTTGGTGGTGAGTAAGGTTTGGCTTATATATTTTACCCGTGGTTCTTGCAGCTGGGCGCAGTTCCCTGGTGAGTTATACAACTTTGCAGTACACGCTTTTGAAGTTTGCTATATATCCTAAAGCAGAGTTAAAGACAAAATTTAAAAACGAAATTTAAAACCAACTTTTTTTAACAAACACTCTGAAGATCTTTGACACGCAACGCAGCAGTGATGAATATTCAGAAATTACAAACCACAAAGCAGAGTCTGAATCAAAAAAGTATTTAACGAGGTCAGAAACTATGAATTAAACCACAAAACCCAACAGGCAAGAGTAAAAATTAATAATAAATTAATAGCAAAACCAAAATGCAGAAAGTGTCGAAAATGCTGAGCCTTGGCTTTATCAAGGACCAGCAAAACTCTGCATTTTCTCACTTCCACAAAGATCTAGTTGAAAATTGGTTTCTGCAAAGCCATAGATGCAAGTATAAGTATATATTACGAGTTTGCTCTAAAATGACAAAGCTAAATTCTTTTAGCTCACTGAAAAATTTGCCTCCAGATCAAGCCTGCTATTATAAATATTTAGGCTGGAGCCAAAGGGACATTGGTAGGCCCTACGCTCTTTTTGTAATCTTGAAGGAGACACTGGTAACCATTTTGATGGTCCATCATCCCCACACCTTTATCCACGTGCAGACAAGGAGCGCAAAGTGATTTTCCGGCAGAGATGTTCCAAAATCCGTGACCCACCCACGTTTATCTTAAAAGAAAGAACGATTTACCGGTATTGGTTCATGGATCAAAATGGTAATTCATGAGTGAAAATAATGAGTAGAAAAAAGATGTCTATTCAAGGAGGTGGTACGAATACCGCTGCTCAGCAGACGATCACTGACCAAATAAATACTATTATCTGGTACAATACCCCGTTTTGAGTATGGTTTGACATGCTACATTCAATCATGAGTGGATTTTTAAAATTCTTTCACCCTTAAATTGTTGTTAAAATTTGTCCACGACTGAATTAGTTTTACAATGCGTATTTAAACAGGTCTCTTCGATTCAATATTTAACGGAAATTTATGAGGTGTTATCCTATGGGTACGTGAGTTTCTGAAATGTACCACAAGGCTAAACTTCCCAGCCAGGTTTTGTCGACCCAATCCGCCTTTGATCACGGCATTCATTTACCATGGTTTTTCGTGATGTTTCCACTCCTAAACATTCGACCGAATTTTTCCCTCGCGTTATTCATGTCTGCTTGCACGTTGCTTTTTCGCTTGGTGATGTCAGTGTGTGTTTGCGGAGATTTTTTTTGTTTTTTTTCGAAAAATTTCTGTTTTTTACGCTTTTCAACCGTAGGTTGAAGAAGCGTATATATGCTCCAGCTTTGTTCGCCCGTCTGTCCGTCTGTCGGCACGATGACTCGCGTAAAAGTGGTTCCATTTCGATGAAATTTTAGTATTTGGTAGGGGACCACCTGGGGTCGAACCCTATTGAATATGGACGAAATGGGGTCAAAGGTCACGGTTTAGGAGCGGGATCCATTCCATTTCCCTTATGCGTCATAACTTGGGTAAATATGGTTCGATGTCGATGAAATTTTAGCATATTGTAGGGAACCACCTGGGGATGAACCCTATTGAAAATGGGTGAAGTGGGGTCAAAGGTCAGGACATAGGAGCGGAATGCATTCCATTGCCTTTATGCGTCATAACGTGCGTAAAAATGGTTCGATTTCGATGAAATTTTATTATGTCGTAGGGGACTACCTGGGGACGATCTTATGACGTCACAACTTGTGCTTGAGATGTTGGCGCGCGGTCACGCCATCTGTCTCATTACGTCACGCATTGTGTGTGAATCATATTAAAGTTTTATGACGTCACACTCTTGCGAGCAGATGGTCGCGATTCCCATCTGCCTCATTACGTCCCGCGTTGTGTGCGTTTGTCCGTCCGCACGATAACTCGCGTAAAAATCGTTAGATTTGAATGAACTTTTAGTATGTGGAAGGGGATCACCTGGGAAGGAACCCTATTGAAAGCGAACGGAATGGGGTCAAAGGTTAGGACATAGGAGCGGGATCCATTCCACTGCTCTTATGCGTCATAACTAACGTAAAAAAGTTTCGATTTCGATTAAATTTTAGTATGTGGTAAGGGACAAACCCTATTGAAAATGTGCGAAATGGGTAGCAGAATCACTTCCATCGCCATTATGCATCATAACTTATGTAAACATTCTTCGATTTGGATGAAATGTTAGTATGTTGTAGGGGCCTGCCTGGGGACAAATCCTATTGCAAATGGGTGAAATGGGGTCAAAGCTTAGGACACAGGAGCGGAATCTATTCCACAGCCCTTATGCATCATAACTTACGTAAAAATGCTTCCATTGCGACAAAACTTTATCATGTTATTTCGGAGGTATACTGAACCGGTTCTGTTAAATGTAATCGAGATGGGATCAAAGGTCAGGGCACAGGACTGAGATTTATTCCACAGCCATTATCCTCATAACTTGAGTAATAGTTTCTGGTATGTTGGAAAGCGTATTATAATCAATGCATTACATGATTTTACTAACTTGTTTCCCTGTCAGCCGGTTATAACTCCTTTATATCACCATAATAAAAATGCACTTTTCCATAAACAGTTCACGACGCTTTTGTGTGTGCTAAATTTTTCCGCTAGATGGCGTATATTAGTTTTTACATTTCGTATTGCAACGCTTCCAATAGTTTGGGGAAATTATGCTGGCATCAGATATCTGTAACAATGATCGAGAAACTTCTCCATATTTCAAGTGTAGCCTATTACGTAAAGTAAATAGGTTTATATTTGCGTTAAACACAATACCTCCGGTTCAGAAAGTCGGATTTGTCACTCGCTCTTGCCTTTACTGAAAACGCATGGACAGTTTCATTTGGGACCTGATTGAAGCTGTCGGACTACAGAAATTCGTCTGGCGCTTTCTGTTCCTTTCTTTTTGTAAATTTGCTTCGGAGTTTAACGAGTCCCTAAGGGAATGAGGAGTCGCTCCATTCTTAATTTAAAGCCACTGCTTCCAGAGAAAAAAGGAAACCTTGAACGGAAGGACAAGCACAACGTTCTTGCTTAGAAGTTCGGACCCACACCCAGCAGGTGTCGTCGCTTTTGCGGCCGTTCGTATTTTGATTCCCCCCTTTTCAGATAAAACAAATCTGTCCCTTTGTGTCCGCGTTCCTTTTGTGTTGTTCCCCCACCACTGATTGCCCGAGGGAGGCTAGATGTCACATGGTTTAAAAATCGCCAAACCTCATGGGACTCGTGGACCACCATTTCATTATAATTCGTTTTGAGTGTGCATAATTATGAAAAAAGAATCTTTTGAAGTCATTGAGACAACAAAAAACAAACCGTGCGCTTTACATGACATAACCATCATATAAAGAATACGTTTAATTGTAGCATGTTTTTTGTAAAAAAAAAGCACGTGCTTATCGTATCAATTTGTCCGTCTATGGACACCATATCTCTGAAACTATTCGTCCGATTTGAAAATTTCTGTCTTTGTCGGCGAGCGTTTCTAGTGCGAAATGTTTTACTTACAATTTAACATTTTTCTTAAGGTACAAGTTTGCCACCAGAGGGCATATGTTCATGTTTCTGTTCACAGCATATTTATAGCACTATCTGCGAGTCTAAAAAGCCGATTGAAAAAATCATTTTTCAGTCAGATGCTACTAATTACGAAAAATAGTTGTGGGCATTTCCTTCCTGAAATAATGCACAGTTTGGTTGCCGGGAAACCGCGACACAGGAAATTTGTCACATGTCTTTCACCACCTTGGAAAACTGCCACACAGGAAAATTGCCCCATTGGAAAACCGCCACACATTCAAAGTGTTACTCGTAGGAACAGCAATTTGTGCCCGGCACCTTAATGAAAAACATGTGGCAGTTTTCCTGTGTAGTAGTTTTCCGACGTGTGGCAGTTTTCCAAGTTGATGAAAGATGTGTGGCGGTTTATAGTGAACCGCACAGTTTTCCCGCTAGGAAAGTAAATGTTAGGCTCCTTCTTGCGATCTCTGCTTCCAGGAGACGTATTTTTAAAAAAATCTTTCCTCAGCACACCTCTTCTTCTAACTGTTCGACATGAAAATCCATTTGTCTCCGACATCTTCCTTCATCTACGAGAAATCTTTTGTGCACACTAAGTATTTGTCATTTTCTTGTAGGACTTCAGTCCACAGTGAGTAGAGTTTAGGTCCCAGCCACCTACAGCGAGATCGCCTTTTGGGCAGGACACAGAAACGGAAGGAATGAGAGCAAGTCTAGCGATTTTGGCAGAACAGTTTGTAGTGAGATTAGAGTACAGTAGATGGCGCCACCGTACAAGTACGATATTGCACATAGAGAGGTGAGAGAATTTCAGGGGGGAGGCATAGGAAAGGATACCCATTTAACCCATTTAACCAGTGGGTCCAGCCTGGGGGCCGTCACTTAACGTGCTCGTCCGATGCACGGCAGATATTCAGCGATTGTTAGCAAATCACACCATCTCTGAAAGATCATCTCAGGTTCGAACCTGAGGACGTTGCATCGATAGTCTGAACTGCTAACCACTAAGCCATCCACGGCCCTCTTTTGTGCACAGTTTATGAATGATTTTAAATATTTCATTCGTGTCGGAAGAATTCAAAAGACGTGTTCATTACAACCGAAAATTCTGTTTCATCTTTCTTGTTTGTTGTCTCAATGACTTCAAAAGATTCCATTGCTAAAGATCCGAAACGATGCACACTCTAAAAGAAATTGTATTTAATGGCGGGCAATCAGTGGTGGGGGAACAAACAGCACAAAAGGAACGCGGACACTCCTAGGAAGTCTGAAAGTCACAAAAGTGCAGCAGCCATGTTTAATCTCGAAAGGGGAGAGTCAAAGAACGAACGGCCGCAAAAGCTACGTTTTTCGCACCGGCCGCAAAAGCGACGGCCGCATAGGCGACCACTTCCACCCAGCAGAATTAGTAGTCAGAAGCCCGAACTCTTTTAGAGTCCGATCTTTATAATCACGAAAAAAATCCCATAAGTTTTCCAGCTTTTGAAAGAAAAATTTCCTCCCTCTGTAGCGGAAGTGCCAATTCTTATTAAGAAAATTACTTCTACAGACCGGAGTGGAAAAAGTTTTCAATATCGGATAGCTCTAATCCCGGCCAATATATACTATACTTCTCTATTTTCCAGGTGCATAGTTTTGTCACAAGGCGACGTAACACGGCATATGCATTTGGTTCGATATCTGTACTTTTAAAAGAAGAAATTGACAAATCTTTCGCAGCGGATACTTTATAGCACTGATAAGTTGATCCACACAATTCCAGTTTGCCATTATCCAAACCATTAAGAAAATTACTTACATAGACCTGAGTGGAAAAACGTTTTCAATATCGGATTGCTCTCATCATGACCAACATTACACTATACTTCTTCATTTTCCAGGTGCATAGTTTTGTCACTAGGTGACGTAACAAGGCATATGCATTTTCTTCGACCACCTATATATTGCTCCACCTAGCGGAGCAAGCATGTTTACCTGTCAAACAAATCTCCGCTTATAGAAGCCAGACGGAAGAATTTAACTTTTCGTTTTTGTAACTATAACAAAAATTCTGAGATTTTTGGGTGACAAATGTTTTCTTGTTTGTCTTCAGCACACCAAATTTTTTCTTTTTCTCCTTATTTTAACAATATTTATGCCGTTTTAGTATGAACGAATTCATTTCATACTTTTTTCGTACTAAAGGAACATACTGTACATCACGATATGCATAATATTTTGAGCAGTGCGCTGTTTGTGTGACGGTACGCAACGGCACTGCATACCGGGCAGCGGATGTTCTAGTGGTCAACGTTCGTGACTGCAACGGAGGAATTTCAGTTTCGATTCCAGGCAGGTACGAACGCTCGAACCACTAAATATCCGCGGTGCATCGTATGGGCACGTTAAGCCGCAGGACCCCGGATACCGGCCCCCCGTTAATAAGTAAGGGCGTCTTCCTTCCCCTTTCTACCACGCTTCCGTGTGACTTTCCTGTCGGTCACTGTAGCCCAAATGTCCTAGCTTCCTATTTCTAAGGGTTGTTTAAGACCTGGAGTCAGACACTCTCTTCCTAAAATTCTCTACATATGATCTGATCTGGTACTGCATACCGACATCTATTATAACAATTACGTTTCAAATGTATGAGCCGTGGTGGCGCAGTGGCTTAAGCGCTGGCTTCTGACCATTCGTCTGAGATGGGTCCGGGTTCGAATCCCGGTGAGGCATGGATGTTGTGTTTGTCTTACGGCACTGGGTGTTTCCCTTCCCTGGAACCAGTGACCTTAATTTAAAGACGGGCGACTGCTTATAGCCCATTGAATGGCTCACGATGGTCGGCAAACCTCTCGCAGGAAGAAATCTATGCATAGAAAGAAACCGCCTCTTAGGAAAAAAACTATGCATTACTTGAAAAAGAAACTGCATCCAAAATAGTGTTCGTTACAAATGGAATCGAAGGGAGGAAAGATTTGTTTTCCATCGGATATTTGGAAACAATGATACGGAATAAAGTGCATTTTTAACTCGAGAGCATCTGCATTTACGCCATCTAGTGGCAAAATTATGCATCTGAAAAAAAAAAGAGAGAAAAACATAAAACAAAACAAAAAACGAAAAGCAAGGACCATCGTTTTCACATTTCGGGCTTCCCAACACAAAGAGAGGTTTTCAAATCAGACTAATTGTTGCACTGATTTGATATCCACAGACGGACGGACAAAATAATTCCATTAACATTAACACGAACTTTTTTTCTTTTTTTACAAAGGAAGTGTTAAAATATGCACAGTCCTTAACAAAGATCAGGGGCGCGACGTGAACAACAACCATTGTTGTCCCAACTAAGTTTGCGCCAGGCGTCCGGAGCTAATCCATCCGCTATCCCGTAACGTGACCAGTGGGTACACCGTGACCTTCACGGAGAAGCTTGAATGCATGTCGTACCATGAGGTGCCTTCCACTGAGTATCAGGCACTGGCAACATAGCCTGAAATGGAGTCAACATTGAATAACTGGGAATGCGTAATGCAGGCATATCACCTTTAGAAAGGAAGTTCGGTTTCGTCAAAGAGCCGAAGATCGGCGAGTAAAGATTTGGAGAATTTCCACTTAATGCTTCGATCCAGCTGTCACTGTCCAACTACCTACTGGCTGAGTAGAAGGGGTATGATACGAAAAATTACGATAGCCGATTACGATAGCCTATGATACGAAAAATTACGATAGCCGATAGTATCTCATATGCAGCCCAGACCTTTTTTTGATGGCGCGTTAGTACAGCAGTGACACCCTAGAACCCATAGGATTCTCGTTCAACAGTGAGCTGTTTAACTGTTCCGACAAGATATCGGGAGGCCCCATCTTGCTAACATCACCGGGGAATATCAACGACTTCTCTACACTTTCTAATCATCCAGATATTGAAATTAATCGCCTATCGAACTTGTTTTGCATCTAGTAGGACGTTATTTGTGGAGCCATTTCCACCCAGCACGCACACCAGTGCTGAGACGGGGACGAGCCCAAGCCCGAAAGCCCGAAGCCGATCCAGGGAGGGCTAGGGCTGCATAATATTTTCTACAGTTTGGGCTCGAGCTCTAAGAAAGACTTCTCTTGTATTTAAAATGCGACTTTGTATGATTTATAATGCGAGACTTTCGCTACACTTTCTAGTTGGTAAAGAGAATTCCTCGCAACGGGCCTGGGTGGGGAGTAGGGGATTCGGGTGGACTGTTTACTCAGGGCTTGGATAAAAAATGCCATAGCCCATGAATTAGTGGATTTCTACGAAATCAGCTAATTCAAGAACAAAAGATACTATGATTAGTAGCTGCTAGCACGCCGACGAATCCCCTCCCCTCCCCTACCTCCACGCGACAACTCTCTGGTAATTCTATTGAGCAGCGTACACAGATTGTAGCGGCGCCCGATCTTTCCGGATATCCGGTCGCCCAAGACGCTTCAGGAAGAAACGAACAGTCGAAGGAATCCTGTGGCTATAATACCGTTGAAACAGAGAGAGCTTCCTTCCCCACTCCCCAGTTGAGAAAGACATCTGTTAATTGCAAGGGCGGAGAGGGAGGAGAAGTAGAAGTCTGGAAGAGGATTTTTTTTTTTAATGCCTAAATAGATTAATCATAGTTTCAGTGCTCATTCCGGTAAAATTCGGGATCGGATAGGTTCGGGCTGCTATACTTCGGGCTCGGACGGACTCGGGCTCTTAAAACTGATCCCCAACTTAGCACTGACACACACTTACACAAGGTAACACATAAAATGTTACCTTTCTGACAGACCAGCTGAAAGAGAATCATGGTGGGAAGTACGTCACAGCTATGTGATCTCTTCGCAACTTTTTACCACGACATGTGCCCGAGTGTGCCGCGAATCATGAAAGATTTACGAATTACTGATAACCGCTGTGTAATCTGCCAGTGTGATAAATAAGTTTCTGATTTCGCTGCGTAACTGTAATCGTGTCGGCCGTCTACCAATCTTTTTTCTCTGTTATTTTGTCGCTTGGACTCTGCATCGTGGTGGGAGAGTTCGAAATGCGTCACAGATTGAAGATGTTGACAATACTGGATGAAACTCTTCTTTTTTTTTTTTTTTCGGTATTTAGATGTTATTTAAATTTCATTTCACTTATTTCGGGGAAGTTAACGTAATTGCCCTATTTTTATATTTTGGGTGAAACGCTGAGCGGATATTTTTAGAATATAAAAATACAAGTAAACATATAAGTTTTGGAATTAAGCTCCTCTTTGACAAAAAAAAGTTATATTTCGTGAATGCCGGTAAGATATACAAAAGAAAGGCTGATATTATTACAACTGAAGACTTACTCTTGGTATTCTTCATGTCAACATGTCCTATTTCCAATATAATATTTCTAGCACATATCATCATCATCATTGTCAACCATTATCGATCCACTGCTGAAAGAAGGTCTCCCCAAGTTTCGACCACAACGGGCTGTCTTGTGCCCGTCTCCTCCATGTCACTCTCGCATACTTTCGAATTTCATCCACCCATCACCCATGTGGTCTTCTTCTGGGTCTTTTCCTGTCCCTTGGAATCCAATCTAAAATTTCGGCTGTCCATCGAAGGTCTGTCTTTCTGGCAGTATGTCCAGCCCATTGCCATTTCAGGTATTTAACTCTGGCCATGATGTCTTCCACTCTTGTAATTTTTCTGATCCACAAGTTCCTCTTCTTACCTCTCCTGGTTACACCAAGCATGCACCTCTCCATGCCTATTTGAGTTATCTCCAGCATTTCTCCATCAATCGATAAATCTTCATTTCTTGAAAAAGCATTGTACATCACTTTTGTCTTCTGAAAGTTCATTTTTAATCCCACTTCTTTACTCTTGTCAGCAAGTTCCTGGATCATACTCTGCAGCTCTGATGCGGTAGTTGCAAAAATGACTACGTCATCGGCAAAAAGAAGGTGTGTTAGATAATCTCCATGAATTTTTATCACTTTGTTTTCCCAGTTCAGTGATTGAAAGACATTTTCAATGTGGCATTAATGAGCTTCGGAAATACGGTGTCACCTTGTCTCACTCCCTTTCCAATTTTTATGTGTGTTGCATTTTCAAACAGCCGAATCTTTGCACTTGCATTTTCATAGATGTTATTAATAATATTAATGTATGCATCTTCAATACCGCAGGATTTCAAAGCCATTGTAACTACTAATGGTTTCACCGAATCAAAGGCTTTTTCATAATCAATAAGAGCCATGCACAATGGAATTTCATATTCCCTTGCTCATTCAATTAGTTCTCTCAGTACTTGGATATGATCTATTGTGCTGTAGCCACTCCTGATTCCAGCTTGTTCTCTCGGTTGAGCCATGTCCAGTGTTACCTTCAAGCGGTGTAAAAGAACTTTAGTGAACATTTTATAAACCACTGATAGGAGGCTGATAGGTCTGAAGTTCCTGAGATCCTCAATGTCGCCTTTTTTATGTAGCAGGATCATTGTAGCGTTGTTCCAATCCTCAGGAATCTTCCCTTCATTAAGGCATCGAGTGAAAATTTGGGCGAGTACTGTTTCGATTTCTCCACTTGCTTCTTGTATGATGTCTACAGTAATTCCATCTTCTCTTGGAGCTTTTCTCCGCTTCATGTTCTTGATTGCATGTTGAACTTCTGCTGGAAGGACTGGGAGAACTCTGGTACTAGTACCTTTCATGATGTGTGGAGTACATGTATCACCCCTTTCATATAATTTGGAGTAGAAATCTTTCACTCTTGTCAAAATTTCGCCTTTATTTCTTGTTACAGAACCATCTTCTTCTCTCAGTGTCATAATCTGTTTTCTTCCCTTACTGAGATGTCCCTTTGCTATCTTTAGGTTTTGGTTGTTTTCAATTGCTTTCCTCACTAGTTCACAGTTGAATTTCCTTACGTCTTCAGTGATACTTTTTCGTATTGTCTTGCACAGCTCTATAAATTCCACTTTGGAAGTCATATCTTCTTTAGCTTTCCTCATCTCTCTTCTTTTGCATCAACATTTTGGTTTTTCCTGATAATTTGTTCACATGCAACTTGTTCTTAGACCCAGCTAATTTTGTTGCTGTTTCCATAAGAACTTTGGTTACTTTTCTGTTAACTTCTGAAATATCCACTTCTTCCGATGTTAGGCCTTCTAAAGCAGAGAATCTGTTCTCCAGTTCCAACTTGAAGGTATTATGATGTTTTTTAAGATTTGGTATGTCAATAGATTTTGTTTGTCTTATGAGCTTGCCACGTTCGAGTTTAGTGTTGAGGTGCATCTTACATCTCACCAACCTATGGTCACTACCTGTGTTAAACTTGTTTAGCACACTGCATTCTTCTATGACGAATTTTTTGTTATACATAATAAAATCAATTTCACTTGTCGTCCCATTTGAATGTCTCCATGTCGATTTCCTGTGTGGCTTTTTCTTGAAAAAAGAGTTCAAGATGAAAAACCCTTGTGCCTCTGCAAACTCTACGAGAGTATTTCCACGCTGGTTTCTGTTGTCGTGACCGAATTTACCTACTGAAGTTTCATTCCGTTGCCGTTGCTGTATTTTTGCATTGAAATCTCCCATAATTATCTTCAAGTGCTGCTTACCTTTATTATTTAGATGACAAATTTCCTCATAAAATTCTTCAATTTCTTGTTCAGGATGACTTGTGGTGGGTGCATAAGTTTGAATAATCTGAGCCTTGTATCTTCTCGAGAGTTGGATATCGAGTCGTGCAGCTCTGTCAGAGGAACCTTCAACTTCTACAATTTTATCCTTCAGTTTCTTGTTTATTATGAATCCAACACCACTAGTTCTGCCAGTATCTGTCCCACGATAGTAGAAGAGATGTCCACTTTTCAGTTCAATGAGATCTTCTCCTTTTCTCCTTACCTCACTTAGCCCGACGATGTCCCACTTGATCCTTTGTAGTTCTTCTTCCAATTCAAGAAGCCTTGAATCAGAAGATAGGGAGCGTCTATTATACGTAGCCAAGGTCAGCATCTGCCTCTCTGATGTGGAAAGACCTCTTTGTCATTCCGATATACCACCTTGTGGATGCGTCCGGGTATATTAATGGGATGTCGTATACCCCGGCTTGGGTGGACAGTGGTTGCCGGTCACGATCAGTGGTGAGAATGGTCCCGATCGTCCTCGGGGATCTTAGACCTACATCCAGCTTCAGCTTACGCAGAGTATTCTTGAGTTGGTAAGAAAATCTCGGGATATATGGTATGGAACCGACAAAACTTGCTCTTTCCGTAGGTGACCTTTGAGCTCGCTCTGTTCCTTTCAAAGATGCTTTATGCATTATCCTTTCGATACGCTCAATGTTGTAACCAGCTGCAGTGGCAAACTCTCTTAGGTTACGGATTTCTGCTAGCAGATCCTGCCACTGCAGCTGGTTACAACATTGAGCGTATCGAAAGGATAATGCATAAAGCATCTTTGAAAGGAACAGAGCGAGCTCAAAGGTCACCTACGGAAAGAGCAAGTTTTGTCGGTTCCATACCATATATCCCGGGATTTTCTTACCAACTCAAGAATACTCTGCGTAAGCTGAAGCTGGATGTAGGTCTAAGATCCCCGAGGACGATCGGGACCATTCTCACCACTGATCGTGACCGGCAACCACTGTCCACCCAAGCCGGGGTATACGACATCCCATTAATATACCCGGACGCATCCACAAGGTGGTATATCGGAATGACAAAGAGGTCTTTCCACATCAGAGAGGCAGAGCACAAACGGGATATAAAAAATAGAAAATTGACTACCGCGTTAGCACGAGACGTGAATTTTAAGGATGCTTAACCGATCTGGAAGGATATAAGAAGACTTGCGCCCTACAGCGGTCCTAGGTCAACAGCAGTCTGAGAATCAATCGAGATTATATCAGGCAGTGACATATGTAACACAGACATAACTACTGAAATTTCACCTATCTGGCACAAGGTATTAAACATTAAGAGCTCGCTGGTCAATCGATGAGCACGAGGCGTAATACGAGTCTCATGCTATGCTATAATGATTTAAAATTTTACATTTGCATTTATTCTTTGTCTGTTTCTGTTAAGTGTTTATATTCAGAAGCCTGAAGAAGCTGTC
This sequence comes from Macrothele yani, assembly GCA_039090855.1. Taxonomy (NCBI): domain Eukaryota; kingdom Metazoa; phylum Arthropoda; class Arachnida; order Araneae; family Macrothelidae; genus Macrothele; species Macrothele yani. The sequence goes on along the minus strand of CM077002.1, from coordinate 100,377,406 downwards.
CATTGGCAGTGAAAGCTAGCGAAACTTTGTAATTTTACGCCTATTAACGGAATAAAAAACACATTAGTGTGTTATATCGTATTAACATAAACTGTTACCTGTCACAGATAAATTATTAACGATAATAATCTTAGTTCATTCTTTAAGGCAAGAAATTCAGCCTTTATTGTATTTTGTCACCTGTCTAGGATAATTTTTTTTTTTTTTAAACAAAGATCGCAAATAATTTTAATTCTTCACTGACACAAGGCTCAAATTCTTAGAATGAAAGAAGCTTCAAGAGTTACATATAGCATTTCAAAACTGTATTCCTTATACGAAAGTGAAAGCACTGAATAATTTCATATTCAGCTTTGATTGTGGAATGAAAGCAGCTTTCTCTTCGTCACGCTGAGTAAGATATGTAAAATAAAAAAACTACATGCAATATTCCTATTTTTCAACTTATTAATTGTTGAAAACTGATCATAAAATACCTAACATCATGATCACGCTTGAAAGTACTGTACATAGAGAGTCGACAAAAATCTACATACAACCTTCAAAGTGCAATTCGTATTTAGAAGATTATGAAGTTCCAGAAACTATAGAACTATCAAACATTGTACAGTACTATGCACATGCAAGAATATTTTAAGAAAAATCTAAACGGCAACAAAATAAATTCACAGGAATATACAAAAATTTAAAAACATATAACTAATCATAAAAAATTACACCCAGTTCGTAGATTCTCGGAAAGTACTTAAAACTCGCTTCTTCGTACGTGTATTTTCATTCCGAATTCCAATGTGGCATTCGGAATGAAAATACACGTAAGAGGTGACTAAATTTGCGTACGAAGAAAGAAGCTCAAAAAGAAGGTTAAAATACGAAACAAATTACGAAAAGAAAAGGAATCACATGGTGAGATTTATAAAATTGTTAGGAAAAGCGGCGCAAGCGTCCAAACCATTGAAAGGAAATTTGAGACAACAGGAAAAGCGTTGAACAAAGCTCAATCTGGTCGTCCCAGAATGTTAAGTGATCGAGTTGTTTTAGGAAGAAGAAAGTCAATCCGAAAGTAAGGGCACCAAAATCAGCGGGAGACATTGAGAGAACGACCAGCAAAACTGTACATCCCGAGACAGTATGAAGAGTTGTCCGATCTTCCGGATTTTATGGTAGAATCCCAAGAGGAAAACCCCTAATATCCTCTAAAGATTAGCAGAGAAGACTAATGGTATATAAGCAAAATGTAACCAAATGATATACGAAAAGAATGGGATTTAAATTATGGAGATTATTTAACTCACCTCCTTTTTGCTGACCACACGGCGGTTTTTACAAGTACCTCTCAGAGTTGCAGAGTACTGTCCAGGAACTTGCTGACAAGAGTAGAGAAGTGTACTAAAAATAAACTTACAAAAAAACAAAGTCGATGTACAATGCATTTACAGAAACTGAAGATTTAGCCATTGATGGTACAACTCTAGAAGTATCCGATACTTACATTTACCTTGAGCAATAGATATCAAGCAAAGGCTACTTTGAAGCAAAAATCAATAGGCATATGAAAAATTTTAGGAGAGCATTTGGAAGAAACAATGAAATTTTCAAGAGCAATTTTCTTTTATGTTTTAAAAGAAAAGTGTTGAATCAACACATCCTTTCACTTCTTACTTACGGATCAGAGACATGGACCTTAACTAAGAAAGACATCCAAAGGCTGTAAAGTACTGAAAGAAGCCTGGAGAGGTGTTTGCTGTGCATGTTTGGCATAACAAGGAAGAATATGAAGATGAACTCATGGATCACGAAAATGACGAGAGTTGATGACATCGTGATCAAGGAATAATTCCTAAAAGAGCAACGGGCTGGACATACTGATTGAAGAACTGACCACCGTTGGACAACTGAAATGCTAGACTGGATTCCAAGGAACAGGAACAAACCCAGAAGAAAAGCATGTGAGAGATGGGGATGGAATTCGAAAACATGTCGGACTGACATATTCGAGACTGGCTCAAGACAGAAAGTTGTGGAAAAAACTTGGGAAGACCTTCATCCAGCATAATGTTTGATAATGGTGCTGATGATATACTAAAAATGTAGCTAAATGTAATATAAGAAAGTATTTAAGTTTTGGAAAGCAGTTCTTTCATTTATGAAAGCAAATAAATACAACTTTTTTTGGGTGTGATGATGGAGGAAAGATTTGTGGTAGGTCAAAGGATGAAACGGATACGGGAAATCTCATATCCACAGCAGATCACGGTAGAGGGAATACAGTGACGTAATAACAAATCTTCAGCCTTAAGTGCAATTATGAAAAAGCCCTCTACCCGCTTTTGCTTTATTTGCAAAACTAATAAAGAAAGCAAAATAAAAACACATACATTTGAACTTGTAAAATGGCATATTTCATTAAAAGAAATTCTCTCATGTTTTTTATAGATAAATTAAAATACTCAAATAGAATAAAAGTCTTTCTTCCTAGATTTTGTATTGCCAAAGTCTTCAATTAAATCTTTGGTATGAAATTATCTTCCTCCGGAACTTCAGCTGAAGCGCGGCAATTACCGAAAAATATTTCAGTCGTTCCTGAAAGATTTGTATTTCCCAAATAATTTTTTATAACTATTTTCACCTTGCTGAATGTTTTTTCAGAAGTTGCTTCTGTAGTAGGTAGTGTTAAATACAAAATAAGATCTTAGAGACGTCCGGAAAACTACATTGAAAATTGTTAAACCTTCTTGTTCACAAATCTGTGTGTTCTTTTTATTGAATTTATTTGCTTAATTTCTTCTGTGAATCCAATTGAAATTATTTGCAAAAGTCGAATGGAGAAATTTTTATTTTTTAGATGTTTATCCTACAGTTTTGCAAACTGACTGCGATACCACTTTCCATTAGTGCAAACAAGTTCTGCATATTTTAAAATATCACTTTCTGTTAGGGTAAGTTGGTATCTTTCTCTACTTTGTGTTATGCATATGTCTAAAAATTCTGAGAAACACATTAACCCTGTGTGCGTCTTTTCTTAAATCTGTAATCCAATGTTTGGCATTATGCCAACGACGTCCCCTGTCCTGCTGACGCCGTAGAAGACGACCAAACTGAAAAGAGCTCTTCCCCCTGTCTCTAGCTTGCTGTTTGCAGTTCGTTTTTTGTTTTTTTCCCCCGCGGCATATCTCACCTTTCTTTTTAGTAGGTGGATTTGAATTTAAAATTTTATTTTTTTTAAACCTTTTTCGGACTCAGTAACGTCCCTGGCACTTAAGCATCACTTGAAGGAGTTAGGCCAATGAGGGAATGAAATGTTTCAGGGAACAATAGCGCCCGCTGAAAAGGTGAAATTAGCTTTGTTGAGGCTGCGATGAACCAAACACAATACTTGAAGATTTTGCAAGCCAATTTTCAGTAATCCATTGAAAGCTTAGGTAGGAGTTGGAAACCAAAGAACATCCCGGTGCTATGACGATCGTAAACGCACAGTCAAGTGAATGTTAAGGAATTGATCCCTTGTTCAGGACCGAAACAGCTCCATTCACCTTCGCGGCTGCTATATCCCAACCTCTACAAAGTTTTAATGTTTTAAGGCTGTGTTTTGCAGAGTATCTTTGCTATCAGTTCCTTTAACTGTATTTAAACAAATAAAATCCTTTGAGAGGGCGTTTGAATGAATCCATCGTAGGCAAAAAGTCCAAGTAATCTTAATTCCTTGCCACTTGACGAAGTCACACGATTGTACAAACCTCACGATAACATCAACAACATACAACAATACTTACAAATAATCTTTTCACTCTCGTAATATCAAAATAACATGCAATTCTATTTCAAACAGTCTAACACACTTCTTTTCATTGGGAAAGGCTTTTTACACTGCTGGCCACCCAAAATGCAACACCAAGAAGGAAGCATCCGATTGGCCTGAAATTCGCAGCATGCGTCACCCGCGGGAGGACATGCAAACGATTAGCATTGCAGGGCATATGCAAATCATGTGCGCCCGGCACGCCACCGAGAAGCACTATAAGAAGGGTGCACAGAAGGCGGGGTGTAAGTAGTGGAAGTGTGTTGTGCTGCCTGACCTGTGCATGGAAAGCTTCCTGATGCCTCGTCGCAGAATACGGCAGTCTTTCCAGCACGTTTCGGAGTTCGACAGAGGACGAATAGTGGCTTATCGCGACAGCGGTTTATCGTACCGAGACATCAGCGCCCGTGTGGGACGACATCCAGCCACAGTGAGGCGAGTATCGATTCGGTGGGTGCAGGAGGGACGGACAGACCGACGTGAGCGATTGCAGCAGCCGCGGCACACCACCGAACGAGAGGACCGGCATGTTGTGCGGCTGGCATTGACGGCTCGCACCGTCACATCACGAACGTTAGCGCAGGAATTAGGGTGTGTTGCGCAACAACCTGTGCCAGCACGTACCGTTCGACGCCGGCTGCAGGAGCGGTGACATGTCGCACGACGCCCATTGCTCCGATCACCATTGACGTTACACCACAGGCGAGTGCGGCGGCAGTAGGCCGTTGAACGCCGCACCTGGACTACGGAATGGCACGACATTGTCTTCTCCGACGAATCCCACTTCTGCCTGCAACACCACGATGGTTGGATCCGCGTGTGGCGGCACCGTGGCGAGAGACTGTATGACGCCTGCATTATGCATCGCCATACCGGTCCGTCGTCTGGCGTTATGGTTTGGGGCGCAACTGGATATGACACCCGCACCCCTCTGGTACGCATCGCCGGTACACTCAACAGCCACAGCTACATCTCCGACGTTTTGTAGCTTGTAGTCCTCCCTTACTTGCAGGACCTTCCAGCGGCCACGTTTCAACAGGACAATGCGCGCCCGCACGTGGCACGCATCGTGCAACAATTCTTCACGGCCCACCAGGTGTCACCGCTGCCCTGGCTCGCCTGTTCTCCCGATATGTCGCCCATCGAACACGTCTGGTCTCCGATCGGCAACCGAGTGGCCAGGCAAGCACCACCCGCGGCTACCCCCGATGAACTGTGGTAACGTGTGAAATCAGCCTGGACCGACATACCCCAAGCCCACATTCAAAACCTCTTTCGTTCGATGCCGTTGCGTGTAGCAGCCGTTATTGCCAGCCATGAGGGCCACACGAACTATTGATGTCTGAGTGTTCCGCAAGTCGCACGGGCCTGTAAGCTCAATCGTTTCATCTTTGTATCTGTTGTTATGTGTCCAGTAAATCTGGCTTTGCTATCTTGTGTCCTTCTTGGTGTTGCATATTGGGTGGCCCGCAGTGTATTTATGTGCGGCTCACTATCATCCTTTGCCAAATAGTATAAGAATATTCGGAGGAGGAATTCATCCAGGAATTTCAAGTTGGAAAGGGGTGAAAAAATCGGGCGGAGGAGTTCGATGAAAACAATTTTTAGGAGGCTGAAAATTTGACCATTGGAGTATTAAGGCGTTAAACTTAGGATTAGAAATGGGGAAACTTCAAGAAATGGTGAACTGGTTTTTATTTTTTGTTTTGTTTTTTAGTTAGGAATTGTTAAAACCGGAAATCTTTTTTCCAAAGCGAATACACACGGTTATTTCGTTTTTTGTGCTGTTTCAATTTTTGATCTCTTATGTTCAATCACTTCCCTAGACAAGGCTAAAGCAAAATATTAACATGGGTTGCTGAAACAGTAGATATTGATATTTTCACAAATCTACTGCATGCTGAAATGATTCAGAAGTGCATCTGAAATTATTGTAACGGATTAAAATGAAGAGATGCGTACTTATGTTTTGTGGATACAATGACTAGCTTTAAACAAATGCTTTAAACAAGAAAATCGAAAAAAGGGGTATTGCACTGCAATATATATAGACTTCAAATTAAAAAGAAAAAAGGAAAAACTATTGCAACACAGTAGAAGATACTATAAGTTAAAGCTGAGGAATTGCTAATAACAGTTGCTAATAACAGTTAGCATTAATATATGCTAACTGCTATTAGCAATTGTGTTGTATGATAGTAAAAACGACTAATATTTAAAAATAAAGTGATGCGTAACATCACAGCCTCTCCTTGACAAATGTCAACCCCGCCTTCTCGTGGTGCATGCTGTTCCCACTAAAGGGGCTCTGACGACCGCCCATAGCGGTATAACTATACCATCGGGTTTAGAGGAAATTCTATCTCACACTCACCAACCCGCTTGGCCAGCGTGGTGAGTTATGGCCAAACCCCTCCAAAATGATTCCACAACTTAAATCTTGGCCCTCAGTCTCCGGCAGCTGGAATGTACCTGGCCAAGGCAGCGGCCAGTGCGACATGAAGGCAGAGGGTGCTAAGAATCCCCGGAGGACCGGACTAGGCTGCCATCTGATGCTGACCTTGGCTACTTACAATGGACGCTCCCTATCTTCTGATTCAAGGCTTCTTGAATTGGAAGAGGAACTACAAAGGATCAAGTGGGACATCGTGGGGCTAAGTGAGGTAAGGAGAAAAGGAGAAGATCTCATCGAACTGAAAAGTGGACATCTCTTCTACTATCGTGGGACAGATACTGGCAGAACTAGTGGTGTTGGATTTATAATAAACAAGAAACTGAAGGATAAAGTTGTAGAAGTTGAAAGTTTCTCTGACAGAGCTGCACGACTTGTTATCCAACTCTCGAAAAGATACCAGGCTCAGATTATTCAAACTTATGCACCCACCACAAGTCATCCTGAAGAAGAAATTGAAGAATTTTATGAGGAAATTTGTCATCTAAATAATAAAGGTAAGCAGCACTTGAAAATAATTATGGGAGATTTCAATGCAAAAATAGGGCAACGGCAACAGAATGAAACTTCAGTAGGTAAATTCGGTCATGGCAACAGAAACCAGCGTGGAAATACTCTCGTTGAGTTTGCAGAGGCAGAAGGGTTTTTCATCTTGAACTCCTTCTTCAAGAAAAAGCCACACAGGAAATGGACATGGAGACATCCAAATGGGACGACAAGTGAAATTGATTTTATTATGTGTAACAAAAAATTCGTCATAGAAGACTGCAGTGTGCTAAACAAGTTCAACACAGGTAGTGACCATAGATTGGTGAGATGTAAGATGCACCTCAACACTAAACTCGAACGTGGCAAGCTCATAAGACAAACAAAATCTATTGACATAACCAACCTTAAAAAACACCATAATACCTTCAAGTTAGAACTGAAGAACAGGTTCTCTGCTTTAGAAGGCCTAACATCGGAAGAAGTGGACATCTCTGAAGTTAACAGAAAAGTAACCAAAGCTCTTATGGAAACAGCAACAAAATAAGTGGGTCTAAGAACAAGTTGCATGTGAACAAATTATCAGGAAAAACCAAAATGTTGATGCAAAAAAGAAGAGAGATGAGGACAACTAAAGAAGATGTGACTTCCAAAGTGGAATATATAGAGCTATGCAAGACAGTAAGAAAAAGTATCACTGAAGACGTAAGGAAATTCAACTGTGAACTAGTGAGGAAAGCAATTGAAAACAACCAAAGCCTAAAGATAGCAAAGGGACATCTCAGTAAGGGAAGAAAACAGATTATGGCACTGAGAAAAGAAGATGGTTCTGTAACAAGAAATAGAGGCGAAATTTTGACAAGAGTGAAAGATTTCTACTCCAAATTATATGAAAGGGATGATATATGCACTCCAGACATCATGAAAGATACCAGTACCAGAGTTCCTCCAGTCCTTCCAGCAGAAGTTGCACATGCAATCAAGAACATGAAGCGAGGAAAAGCTCCAGGAGAAGATGGAATTACTGTAGACATCATACAAGAAGCAAGTGGAGAAATCGAAACAGTACTCGCCCAAATTTTCACTCGATGCCTTAATGAAGGGAAAATTCCTGAGGATTGGAACAACGCTACAATGATCTTGCTACATAAAAAAGGTGACATTGAGGATCTCAGGAACTACAGACCTATCAGCCACCTATCAGTGGTTTATAAAATGTTCACTAAAGTTCTTTCACACCGCTTGAAGGTAACACTGGACATGGCTCAACCGAGAGAACAAGCTGGATTCAGGAGTGGCTACAGCACAATAGATCATATCCACGTGCTGAGAGAACTAATTGAAAGAGCGAGGGAATATGAACTTCCATTGTGCATGGCTTTTATCGATTATGAAAAAGCCTTTGATTCGGTGAAACCATCAGCAGTTACAATGGCTCTGAAAACCTGCGGTATTGAAGATGCATACATTAATATTATTAATAACATCTATGAAAATGCAAGTGCAAAGATTAGGCTGTTTGAAAATACAACACACGTAAAAATTGGAAAGGGAGTGAGACAAGGTGACACCATATCTCCGAAGCTCTTTAATGCCACATTGGAGGGTGTTTTTCAGTCGCTGAGCTGGGAAAACAAGGGGATAAAGATTAATGGAGATTATCTAACCCACCTTCGTTTTGCTGATGACGTAGTCATTTTTGCAACTACCCCATCAGAGCTGCAGAGTATGATCCAGGAACTTGCCGACAAGAGTAAAGAAGTGGGATTAAAAATGAACTTTCAGAAGACAAAAGTGATGTTCAATGCTTTTACAAGAAATGAAGATTTATCGATTGATGGAGAAAAGCTGGAGATAACAGACACGTACGTTTATCTTGGACAGCAGATATCAAGTGAGGGTCACATTGGTGAAGAAATTAATCGGCGTACAAAACTTGCCTGGAGAGCTTTTGGAAGAAACAGCATAATTTTCAAGAGCAATATGCCATTATGTCTTAAAAGAAAAGTGTTTGATCAATGCATCCTTCCAGTGCTTACGTATGGTGCAGAGACGTGGACCTTAACTAAAAGAGACATACAAAGGCTGCAGACAACTCAAAGATGCATGGAGAGGTGCATGCTTGGTGTAACCAGGAGAGATAAGAAGAGGAACTCGTGGATCCGAAAAATGACAAGAGTGGAAGACATCATGATCAGAGTTAAATCCCTGAAATGGCAATGGGCTGGACATACTGCCAGAAGGACAGATCATCGATGGACAGCCGAAATTTTAGATTGGATTCCAAGGGACAGGAAAAGACTCAGAAGAAGACCACATGGGAGATGGGTAGATGAAATTCGAAAGTATGCAGGGGTGACATGGAGGAGACTGGCACAAGACAGACCGTTGTGGAGGAAACTTGGGGAGACCTTCGTCCAGCAGTGGATTGATAATGGTTGACAATGATGATGATGATGACATACACTCGGTGAGAGATAGGGTTGATGGGCAGTTGACATGGCAACCCCTGCGCAGGGCAGAACCGATCCAGATCAGATCATATGTAGAGGATTTTAGGAAGGGAGTGTCTGACCCTAGGACTTAAACAACCCTTAAAAATTGGAAGCTAGGAGATTTGGGCTAGAGTGCGCTATAGGAAAGTGACACGGGAGCGAAGTAGAACGGGGGAGTAAGACGCCCTTATTTATTACCGGGGGCAGCACCCGGGCAACAATCCAAACCGAAAGCAGACGATAAATAGGAGGACAGCAGGTCTTCCCAGCAGTGTATCACAATCGACGAACATGGGTAAATGTGGTGATCTCAGCAACTTTGATCGTGGACGCATTGTCGGCGCAAGACAGATGGGTCATTCTGTCGCCCAAGTGGTAAGTACCAAGGGTTGTCGAGGGCAACCGTATCAAGGATGTACTGCGAGTATACCATCGGCGGACGTACCAGCGCCCAGAGGGGTAGCGGAAGTCGACCACACGCGACTGATGACCGGGGTAAATATAGACTATCCAGGCTCGTACAGACCGATAGCTTGGCAACGGTGGCACAAATCACATCCAAGTTAAATGTTGGAGGTCCAAACTGCGTCAGCGAGCCAACGGTATGGGGCGCACGCTTCATACCATGGAGTTCGGGAACTGACGCCCTACATGCATGCCACTGTTGACTGCTCGTCATCGGAAATTAAGCCTCGCCTGGTACCGGGAACATCAAAACTGGACCTCCGCAGAGTGGCGCCTCGTCGTGTGGTCAGATGAATTCCGTTGTCAGCTGTACCGAGCTGACAGGAAGGTGTGGGTGAGACGTCGACAGCATAAGGCTATGGCCTCGTCGTGCCAGATCGACTCTTTTCAAGGCGGTGGTGGCTCTGTAATGGTTCGGGGAACCTTATCATGGGAAAATTAAGTTCCTTGGTGTGCCTGGAGAGTTTGTCAATCGATGCGCACTACCAGCATGTGCTGGCTGATCACCTACACACTTTCACGGCCTTCACGCATCATGCCGCCGATGGTCTGTTTCACCAGCACAATGCGCCACCCCACCGGGCCGCAGCCACTTAGGCATAGCTGCAGGAACACTCATCTGAGTTTAGAACCATCTAGTGGCCCCCAAGGTGCCCGGATTTAAACCCTGTGGAAGCTCTCTGGGATGCCGTGGGAACATCAGATCCATGGACCTACGTTTCGGGCGGAGTTGGGGACAATGCCGCAACAGCCATGGCCTGGCATTACTTCCGGAAACCCTCCGGCACCTGGTGGAGTCGATGCCTCCGCGTGATGAGACTATTTTTCGCGCTAGAGGAGGACCAACACTCTATTAGGTAGGTATCTCTAATGGCTTGTCCATTGAGTGTATACTAGTATGTGTATATGTATAGTGTGTGTGTGTGTGTGTGTGTGTGTGTGTGTGTGTGTGTGTGTGTGTGTGCTACACACCTTCACTTTGGAAGGGTGTGGATATTTATCATGGGGGTGCTGGAAGGAGAGAAAAAATACATTTAAAGATACATGTCACATCCCAATGAACACATCTGGAATGAACTCGAACGAAGAGTTCGAAAATACATCATAAATCGAGAGTTCTTAAAGGAAGAATCAACAAAATCATTTCCTGAAATAATACCAGATACGATAAAAAAATCCTGTGATTGATTCGAAAAAAGACTCTTATGAATTATCTTTATTTTGTTTTCATCCCCGCTGAAAATATATATGTAAATACTTAATATATTAGTATACCAAACATATTGTTTCCCAGACTTTTACAGCTTCTAAAAGGGTTTACGTTGACAATTTTTTTCTTCTGCATTTGAGTTTCGGGAAATAAAATGTTTTACATAACATTTAACTTAATTTCTGAATTTGCGATTAAAAAGACAAAGTTGTACCTGTTCATGAAATGACGTTGTGTTACCCTCCTACCTTATACACCACACTTCCACCCCCTCTGACGTTTAAAGTCTCTATACTTTACTGAGTAATGGATAGAAATGATGGGCGCGAACTTTTGTAGTGACATGCAATATCATTTAAACGTAAAGAGTTTCGCCACTTAGAGGTTGGTAAAGTAATTTTTTTCCTTTTTCTGTGTTTCTCGCCATCTTAACAGGAATCGTAATTTATTTTGCTTGCGGTTTAACCACATTTGCAAACTGACAGAAATGTTTTTTTCTTACAGCAACGTGCTGACTCTAAGTAAGGTATTTATAAATTCGTGGAAATTGCTTGGACTGGACTAGGATGTTGATTATTTTCCTTTTGCATGTGAAACATAAGTACATCCCTTTCTTTTGTGTTTGTTTCTTTGCAAATCACGCCTTTGGAGCTCAGCTGAGGGTGCTGCCGCAATCAGCGGAAGTTTGTGAAACTTGCTTCTATCCCGCGCATTCGCGAAGAGTCCGAGAACGAGGCTACTTCCGTTTCGTTGCGGCCGCTTAACTGGCTTCGGGCAGGGGAAAGCAACCCAGCAGCTGAATCGAATCAGTTCGCGAGTGGCCTTCGAATGGGCCGTGTGGTGGTAGTACGTGTTTCTCCGTAAAACGAACGAATTCCAACTTTTAGTCGCCAGGGATCTCTTAGTATGACTGTACTTCATTTGCGGCATGCAACACCTGTCCTCTTCAGATCACATTACGAAATACCATCGACGTGAAATGTGCTTACACGAACGATCAAAAAAATGGCGACAGCGATCCGCTGTTGATCGTGAAAGCGGCTGTGCATGTGTGTGTGATTTTTGATCGGCAGGTAGCTGTACCAGTGGAAAGCGGCGATGCTTGTTGTCAGTGCTGACGGTTGAAAAAGCAGGTCGACGCTTCTTAGGATTCTTTTACGTCTACATGCAATATCACCTTGGGCTTCTCCCCCTGCCTGTCAATACGACAAAATACCGATTACCGGCCTGCCGGAGACTTCTGTAATCACTCGGTTACTTTTGTTTCTTGCCGAACGGAAATTAATAATACTTTTCACCGTTAAGCCTAACAAATGTAAGTGAAGGTATTCTAAAGCGCGCGTGTTAGTGTGAAACATTGGTTACCATTCTGTTGACCAACATCATATTTCTAGTTTTCTTTCGGCTACATATTTATGTTTGGATCCATAAGAATGACGTAAACCATCCTTTTACTTAGGAAAGATCCTTTACGTTTAGTCAGAAATTTATCTGTGAGTACCTAAACTGATTTGAGCACCAACGCGGTTTATTAACAAATGTGCCCAATGTTGACATTTTAGGGGCGGTGCTCTCCAAGCATTTTAAAACTTCAGTTTCCGAACAGTTGGAGAAGTGATAACATAGTGTTGACAGATTTTCTAAATAAATTATTTTTGAAGCGGTGATCGATACAGAAATAAATCAGATATTAGCTGCATCATCCCTTCCTACTAGAGTGTTTCGTATTCATAAATTTTTTACTTCTCCCATCAAAAATGTGACTGAAATTACTCACAGAAGTAATTCCAAACTACAAGTTCGACGTTAGTTGTGATACTCGTGTTCGAGATGACCTACCGTTGTAGGTCACGGTCGGATTTTGGCTAATGAGTTGAATTGTTAAAGCTAGTTTAAGGAAGTTTTGCCTTATTTTAAGAAAAGGATTAGTCAAGAACCCTAGTGCTTCCATTATGACTACTTTGAAAAGCGACTGCAGGAAATTTGCACCTAATATTTTCAACAAGACAAAGTGCCAGAATTGTTTTCGGACGAAAGATGCTCATTCAGCAGAAGCTCTGGAAAGCAATCGGGTAAGTCATTTTCCTTTACGTTTACTTGCAGTATTTCTCAAACACTAGCAAGGTATCTTCTACCCACTGTTTTACCAGCAAGGCTGGTAAAACAGTGGGTTTCATATTAAATGCGAAAAGCCACTTTTAAAGAACAGTTTCAGAAAAAGCCATAAATAGAAAAGTGAAAGGAAACTCAGTTTCTGCTGAGCTCACCAAATTAACATTGTTTGTTAAATCACAACAACGTTGTATGGAAAACGTTCGAAATCCACACATCATTCAGTAAATAAGGTCATATAAAATCAGGGGGTAGATTAGTACTGTCATTATTTTATATGGATTTACTCATTGCTCAAACGCACGGGCTTCATCTGCCGATAACAATGATAATATTAACATCAAATACAATTTACTTTTTTAAATATTGGAAAAAAACAAAACAGATGTAACTTGTGAAAAATAAATTTTTAACATTAAATTTTGATAATGCTGAGTCCGCCGAAAGATCCTTGCCAAAGTTTTTAGCACCAGAATTAAAATAAGGTAAAGTGAGCTCAGAGTGTCTCAAAATAAATACTTGAAAGCCTAAATAAAAGTAAACATAGCCCAAAATTCTGAAAAAAGATTGAAAAAAAATCTGGAAAAAGAGAAGAATCTTACCGATTGTAATATATAACGCCAGGTCGTGAAATCTTTAATCGTATACACTCGTAGGACGACCTAAATAGGAAAACTCCGAAACTGTGAACCACTTGAGATACAAGAAAGGGGTGCGGTAGGTTTCCCCTCCCCCACGGTGTGAAACTTTAAAAAACTATTTTAACATTTAACAAAACCTTTTGGTTAAAAACGAGCAACATCTAAATTTTATGTCACTATTTCCCGTGGCTAGCCTTCCGATTATCAGCCCATCAAGTAGTTCCGTTAACAGCGTTGAGAAACTAGAAATAAATAATATGTTATTTATTATTCAGCATTTCTTTTCTACAAAAGAAACCTTGTTATTCTTTACGGAATTTTGCTTATTAACGTTCTAATTCAAACAAAAATTTGCGCGATACGTACGGAAATGATTAGGGTAACAAGTGGTTGTTATTTAGTATTCAATATTTCATTTGTACAAAACAAATTTCACTATTCTTTGCAAAATTCTACTTATTACTGTTCTAATTCAAAAAAATTTGAGTGATATATACGGAGTTCCTGATGCGCTGACAATCAGAAGGTTGGCCTTTCCCGCTCTTAATTGAAACGAAAGATAATGCGTCAAAACGAGAAAGATTTTGTGTTATCCCTTAGCCACTTACCGCAGGTTTGTTTATTAAACGTTTGCCCACCTGAAGTTAATGTTAGATCCGCCAATCTTCTGAAACAAATTGTTATCTGGGCCTTAGCTTCATTCGCTGCATGGGTACCGTACCTATCGTGCGAAAATTATTAGCCGCCCCGGTGGCGCAGTGGTCTAAGCGATGACCTCTGATCATTCGTCCGAAAGGGGTCCGGGTTCGAATCCCGTGAGGCATGGATATTGTGTTTGTCTTACGCCACTGGCTCTCTCCCTTCCCTGGAACCAGTGACCCTAAATTAGGGACGGGCGACTACTTATAGCCCATTGAGTTGCTCACGGTGGTCGTTAAACCTCCACTACAAAAAAAAAAAAAAAAAAAAATATTATCCTCCGTAGGAAAGTACCGCGAATTTTGTAGCATTAGATTAAGAAGTTTGGCAACAGGGTTTTATTTTTTGTTTTGTCTGTGAGCAGTCGCCCGTCCCTAATTTAGGGCTACTGGTTCCAGGCAAGGGAGAGAGATCAGTGAAGTATGACAAACAAAACATCCGTGCCTCGTCGGATTCGAACCCGGAATCTTCTCGGACGAATGGTCAGAAGCCAGCGCTTAGCAAACATCCTGTACATCCCAGGGGTCCCGCATACGTGGGTTCTACATATGTGCGTATTGTTTTTGGGAAAGAATGGCACCCCACTCCAGGGATGTACAGGATGTTTGCTCATCTGATAATTTTGTCCTGTGAACGGCCGTTTTTTTTTTAGCCCCCCTCCCAGACGCAAAACGTTGCCACCATTGTCAAGAAAAAATAAAAGTTTCTGAAATGCCACGAGGTACAAACACAGATTCCATGTATCTGCAAAAGCTTTTTTGTTGTCGTTTGTGAGTTAATAATCACCGTGAACAACACCTAAGGCACTCCTTAGCTGTCGCCCTTCCCAAATCCAGACCACTGGTTCCTGCGAAGTGAAATAGCCAGTGCCGTAAGGCAAACACACTATCCACGTCCCTCTCGGGATTCGTTAACCCGGAAACCATCTCGACGAATTGTCTCCTGACAATTCTGAATCAAAATATAAAATCAATTAGTGGGAAGAACAAAATCAGCTTCCGAAGCCGGTAAAAAGCACGTTTCGCCAGTGCGCCCCTGGTGTTATCTGTGAAAGTTTACGTTTCCACACTTACACAATATTTTTCATAGGACTTTTCGCAATAAATCCATTACGTTCTTAGCCCGTTTTGCAAAACTAGGATCGCACAAAAAATTAAAACGTACAAACTACGAATAACATTTTTCATTTTTCTGGATTTTTGTCAAAAGCAAGTGAAAAAGCCATATCCAGAAGCAGTGTTTCAGTTGCTGTAAGCTTAAATTTGTTACGTAGTAGTGAGCCTTTAATTTTATTACTTCTGATAAATTTGTAAACGTGTGTTGCTGTATATATCCAAGCGTAGGTTATGTATACAGTAGATTCCGATTAATTCGGACACATCGGAGCTAGGACGCTTTGGCCCAGCTAACTGGCTGCCCCAATTATGCGAAACTTTATTCCCAAGAGCTAATTATGAATGTTCAAGAATTATCTCAAATAAACGGCTGTCCCGATTTCCCGATGGCTCAAATAACCGGAATCTATATAACCACCTACGCAGAAGCCGTAATGGTCTTAATTCATCCGCCTCATCACTATTCGTGCGATAACTAAATAAAGATTTGTGAGAATTCAGGCAATCTAAGTAACTCTAAAGTAATTGAGTTTGTTAAAAACACGTTGTATTAATTTTGGAGTTTTATATTTGGGGAGCCATGGCCAGCGAAATAACTGCACAGTCAAGAACTGACGTAAAAAAAAAACTGTTTCAAAGGGATGTAGGTAGTGCTTGGTTAATCACAAACGGAAGTCATTTGGAGGCAGACCGATCAAAACAAGTGACAAAATGAATGATAAAACTGTGTTAGGTACGTAAAAATGATTTTAAATCAATGACACGTTTCCGTGTAACTGTAAAACGTGATTATCACACGTTTGATGTCAATATTCTATACATAAATCAAACAGTGGCCGTCAACGGGAGACGAAGAAATGCAGACATATTCTTTCCGACACACCAAGTTTCCGATCATATATTGTGAAAAAAAATAATAATAATGAAACCGAAAAGTTTAACAAAGTATTCAAAAAATTAAATACATGTGATGTCCACATTTTGAGCTTAAAAGAGCAATAACGAACTGCCAACACTCATCCACACAGAAATTCTGCTCAAATTCATGATTCCCCCGTGTATGTATTAAATTTCTACAAGAGGCGGCTTAGAAAAGCAGATGGAGGTGGGGGGGGACTACGATAGAACTGGGATAACAAATGATCGTTGTCGTTAAGCGCGAACCCCCTCTCCTCCCGCGAGGCGTTAAAAGAATCCAGCAAGACTTCTTCAAAAATGACATTAAATACCGGAATTTTCATAACATTTACACGTTCTTGGCAGCTATTATTATTATTGTATGTATGTATAAAAACAAGCTGGATTCAGGAGTGGGTACATCAGTATTGATCACAACTATGTACTGAGAGAACTAATTGAAAGAACGAATGAACTACATATGGGTTTTATTGATTACAAAAATGTTTTTGATACCGTGAAACCATAAAGAGTTAAAATATCTTTGAAATGATGCGGTACTGAACATGCATGATATCATTAATAACATCTATGAAAATGCAAACCCAAATGTTCAACAACTGCTCGAGGACACAAAGTATATGGAAGTTTGAATGGGAGTGAGACAAAGGTGACACCATATCTATGAAGCTCTTCAATGCCACATTGCGAAATGTATTTCAGTCGTTGAACATGGAAGACAAGGGGAAAATGTATAATTGGTATAGTTGAACCCACCTTCGTTTTGCTGACGACATAAACATTTTAGCTCCCTCAGAGCTAGACTGTGATCCAGGAATTTTCTGACAAGAGTGAAGAAGTATGCTTAAAAATGAACTTGACAGAAAACAAAATTGATGAGATTCAGCCATTAATGGAGTTCATCCAGAAGTAATCAATATCAACATTTACCTTGAACAACATATCAAGCTAGGGCCACCACATTAATGTAGAAATTAATCGGCATATAGAACTGCACTGCATTTGGAAAAAACAGTGCAATTTTCAAGAGCAATTTACCTTTATGTCTTAAAGAAATGTGCTACATCCTTCCCCTAGTTCCTACGTAATGGATCAGAGACATACATTGAAGAGCAATTGAATTAGACATACCTGTCTAGTAACGTGTAGCACCACCTTTCGCCCTGATAACGGCGGCGATTCGTCTCGGCATGGACTCGACAAGACACCGAAAACGTTGGAAAGCCATACGGATCCACGACCCCTGAACAAGCTCCCACAGTTCACGAAGTTATTTGATGGAGGGGGTTAGAGCCTCGAACATCTCTCTCGATGGCATCCCAGATGTGCTCGATGTGATTGAGGTCAGGGGACCTAGCTGGACAAGGAAGCAAGGTCACGTCGGTGGAGTGTTCATCCAACCATTCGGATACAATTCGGGAGCGATGGCACGGTGCTTTGTCTTGTTGCAGGATGAGGTCCCCAGTGGGATGTTGAAGACGCACAAACGGGAGAAAATGGTTGTCCAGGATATCCCGGTAACATTGACCTGTGAGGGACGATGCCACACGTACCAGGGGTCCCATTTCAGTCCACGTAAACAGTCCCCAGACGAGAATGCCACCCCCACCAGCTTGAAGAGTATCCTGCTGGCAAGAAGGATCCATCGCGGTTTGCGCCGTACTCGTATCCTGCCATCTACATGTACCAACGTGAATCACGACTCATCAGTCCAGGCAACATTTTTCCACATGTCTAGGTTCCAGTAGCGACGTTCCCGCGCCTATGCTAATCTTTGCATCCCGTGATGTGCGGTCAGCAGTGGTACCCTCGTGGGACGATGGCTTCTGTACCCCATAGCGAGGAGATGGTTCTGGATGGTGTGGCTGCTTACACGTTCTTGTGCACCAGCGTTAAATTGCCGAGTGATTTCTTGCACTGTGGCCCGTCTATCCGCTGTTATAATGCGAGCTAGCCGACGATAACCCCGCTCATCCACACGCTGTTGTCCACGGCAGTTGGACCTTCCAGGGATGGTTTTACTAGATTCGATGTACTCACGGTGCACCCGTGACACAGTGGCTCGTGAAAATCTCAGTGCTTGCACTACTTCCGAGATGGAGTGACCCATTCGTCGGGCCCCGACAAGTTGCCCACGATCAAATGCGCTTAGATCCTTCGTCTTACCCATACCGCGTTTGACTTTTACTAATTTCCGTCGCATCACTCCTTATATTGTCGGATCGCTGCATACGTCATGTCGTTTCCGTTTACGGGGCCGCCCACAGCGCCACATTTTCATAACGCTAGCTGTCTCTAATTTAATTGCTCTTCAGTGTAGACCTTAACGAAAAACGACATAAAGAGGCTACCCTAATAAAAAAGCATGGAGGGACGCATGTTTGGTGTAACCAAGAAAGATGAACTCGTGGATCTAGAAAATGTCAAGATTGGATGATATCATGATCAAAGTAAAAACCATCAAGTGGCAATTGGCTGGACATATTGATCAGTTTGACCACTGTCGGACAACTGAAATACTAAACCGGATACCAAAGGACAAGCAAAGACTGAAAAAACACCCCCGTGGTACACGAGAGGATCAAATTCTGAAGCATGCGGAAATGCTTTGGAAGAGAACTCGAAACAGATTTGTGGAAGTGACTTGGAGAGGTCTTCATCCAGTAGTGGATAGAGAATGGTTTATTATACAGGGTGATTCATAAAGAAGTATACAGTTTCAACGCACTATAAAATAAGAACAATACGAGATATTTTATGTTACCTGTAACAGAATTGTAGGGGAATGTTTCAAGTTTTTTTAGAGACAGTCACAGATGCACCCTTAGTCACACGACACACATCGAGCCGGTAATCCATTTCCACCCAAACGCGAGGTAATAAGATATGTGATTCAAGTGCAGTGATAGTGGCTGTGATACGCTGATTCAGCTCCGCTAGATCAGCAGGAAGGGAAGAGGCGAATACCTTGCCCTTTTTTTTTTTTTTTTTTTTTTGATTGGAGGTTTAACGACCACCGTGAGCAACTCAATGGGCTATAAGCAGTCGCCCGTCCCTAATTTAGGGTCACTGGCTCCAGGGAAGGGAGAGAGCCAGCACCGTAAGACAAACACAACATCCATGCCTGACTGGGATTCGAACCCGGACCCCTTACGGACGAATGATCAGAGGCCAGCGCCTTAGACCACTGCGCCACCGGGGCGGCTACCTTGCCCTTTACGTACCCCCACAGGAAAGAGTCACAAGGTGTTAAGTCAGGACTTCTGGGCGGCGGCCATTGGGTCAATGGCATGTTGAAGTCCGTGATTGACTAGTCACGTGATACGCGCGCTGTCGTTTACGTCACTTCCCTCAGTAGCGGGACACAAACTTTATGAGTACATCTACCTAACGGTTCGCAATTGCGGTCCATGTCTTCAATTGTTACTGTTTTACAGCATTTGGAAACTGTGTACTTCTTTATGAATCACCCTGTATATTCATTTGTACGCATGTATTTCGGACACTTGGCCGCCTCGGTGACGCAGTGGTCTAAACGCTGGCTTATGACTATTCGTCCGAGAAGGGTCCGGTTTGAATCCCCGTGAGGCATGGATGTTGTGTTTGTCTTACGCCACTGGCTCTCCCCCTTCCCTGGAGTCAGTGGCCCAAAATTAGGAACGGATGATTGCTTATAGCCCATTGTGTTGTTCACGGTGGTCGTTAAACCTCCAATCAAAAGAAAAAAAAAAGGAAACTTGTTCATTAGAGACTTAGCTATATACACGTATGTTAACCGCACTACTAGATATTTCCATGTTTTTGGAATGACTTAATGCACCGCTGTAAGGAAGTGTGAAGAAAGCTGTATTCCTGATATTGCAAACACTCGAAGGTGTTAATTTGTTGTCCTACTTTTCGAACAAAAATTGCTGTTCTGTATTTGGTAGTCTAGCTGGAACCAAGCAATAGGATTCGGGAACCAAACCACACTTTACCCATGTCTGGGAGCGTGTCCTGCCAACCAGTTTTGCACCTTACATTAATACTTTAAATGTTATCTTACAAATGGTAACTAACTAATGGCTGCAGTCGAGGGAGGGAGCGGTAGGGCGCCGCCCCCGCTACTTTTCCTGAAGATGGGACGGGTCCCACTCTGCTGAGTTCTCGTTTACTTTCGCAATTACTTTGCACAGGACTCAAAACACGTTCAGTTGATTATAAAGGGAAAAAATACAGATAAACAATAACAGAGTGGTCGGAGTTCTCCGGATCAGTGCATTTCGGGAGAAATACTATACTGGAAACACCAGTCGTTGCGCACCGCCTCACTTCTTTGTCAGATAGGACTCCAGCACTGATGATAATATGCATTTCAGGTTTATAAACTGAATTTCAGTCTCACTGAACTACTTAGTCAAGTTATGAAGTTGGAGATTGCGAGGAAGGGATGGCTACTGAACTTGATTCACCGCTGCAGTTTTAAAGACCATTAATTAAACAGGTCAACGCCCGTCTTCCACTGAAGCTTAATAATTTGTATCGTAATTAATTAGACTTAGCCAGCGTTCATTAATATTTTTTGTTTTCGTTCAGGGCACTCAGTGGGTCTGTTGCATTCATTTGTACAGGAACTGATAAGTATTAATGAAACCTCAAGAAAAGGAAAAGTAAATAAGGAAAAACCTAAGAAACCCCGTCAGCTGGGTGTTCTGGTCTGGTCGTCTAATCAGCAGCTGTGAGAATTGAGTGTAATACTTTCTTTGCAGATGAACGAAACGGATAAACGGAATCAAAACAGTGAAATTGTATTTATGTATTCTTTGTCTAAA
Organism: Macrothele yani; assembly: GCA_039090855.1. Classification (NCBI taxonomy): domain Eukaryota; kingdom Metazoa; phylum Arthropoda; class Arachnida; order Araneae; family Macrothelidae; genus Macrothele; species Macrothele yani. Next base: position 100,356,203 of record CM077002.1, on the reverse strand, counting down.
TAAAGCGGGAAACTGATAAACTAGCCTCAAAGTATCAGTAGCGATTTTGTCAAACCATGGTGTCAAAAAGTTTTAAATGATGTTTCGTCTGGTCGAGAGGCTACGAAGGTAATTAATTTCCCACACAGAAACCAGAGTTTGTGTTATGGATGAAACATGAACGTTTGTCCACTGATTCTGGTTCTTTCCCATCCCTGAAACCAAGAGCATTCATTACGTTAAGCATTTGATGATAGCTGAGGTCTTCTAAATCCTCCAGGACTATTGATCAACGAAAATGCATACTGGTTTTTCGTAATTGGCAAGAAGGGGTCAGTTGTATTAAGACATCCTTCTTGCCAATTATTTTCATAATTGGCAAGAAGGGATCAGTTGTATTTAAGACACCCAAAGCGTACGTTATACCATTTCTTCTGTAGTAAGATTCGTATAGGAAGACAACTCTTACAGCTTTGATGTTTAATGCATCAGTGTAAGTGAAAAGTCATTAAATTGCTATTAGGTATTTGGTAGCAGTATATAGCATGAACGGTGAAGTTCTTAAAAACATTTTTCTGACAGTTTCATTAGCGTGTTCTATTTTTTTTTCTAAAACTTTTTTCTGACAGTTTCATTAGCGTAATGTCTCGCTATGACGTAGCCAGTTCTGTGCGATTTCTATAGCTAGTACTGCGTTCCACCGTCCAACGAAAGAAAAGTATTTCGGAAGCCTTAGAAAGAGCCCTTGACTAATAATAGTATATACAGAGTTAGCTTCGCATTAGGAACACCCTCCGTTTTACAATCAGTAAACGTTTGCCAGTAATGAAGAAAAGTGGCAGATAGTTCGTAAACAGCCGTACTTGGCTGCTTTCGTACTGCTGTATCAAGGGTGTCCCAGGACTAGATTAACGATGTACACACGTGCAGCAGAAGGGCTGACGTTGGTCAGCCACGCGCGGTTGATCCGAGAGGTGTGCGTCGGGTGTTACGACTGGTATCTCAGCAACGACGTGCAGCAGTCACCCAACTCACCCGCCAGTACAACAGCGGTGCAGTTCGACCTATTTCCACATGCCCATGGGCCGTACCTTGCTTCGCCTGGGATTCCACTGCCGAAAAACAACGAGGGTTGCTATGGTGACGCCCCGTCATCGCAAACAACGCCTCGCATGGGCCAAGGAACGTCCGCAATGGACCCACGACTGATGGAAGAAGGTCGTCTGGTGTGAGGAATCCCGTTTCCTGCTGCACCATGCTGATGGCCGTGTTAGTATATGGCATAAACAGCATGAAGCCCTATCCCCTGGCGGCTCATTTGGGGTTCAGCAGGCCGGTGGAGGTGGTAGTCTGGTCTGGGGAGCTTTTTCGTAGCAAGCCCTAGGTTCTTTTGTTATCATCACACAAACACTAAATGGTAAACGAATACAGGGAACTGTTAGCCGACCATCTGCATCCATATCTGCAGGAAGTTTACTCAGATAACAGTACTATCTTTCAACAAGATAACGCACCGTGTCATCGGGCTCGCGCCGCCCCGGTGGCGCAGTGGTCTAAGGCGTTGCCTCTGATCATTCGTCCGTAAGGGGTCCGGGTTCGAATCCCGGTCAGGCATGGATGTTGTGTTTGTCTTACGGCACTGGCTCTCGTCCTTCCCTGGAGTCAGAGGTCCTAAATTAGGGACGGGCGACTGCTTATAGCCCATCGAGTTGCTCACGGTAGTCGTTAAACCTCCAATCAAAAAAAAAAAAAAAAAAAAAAAAAATCGGGCTCGCATAACTACCGAGTATGGAGGAAGACGACATCTGTCTTACGGCACTGGCTCTCGTCCTTCCCTGGAGTCAGAGGTCCTAAATTAGGGACGGGCGACTGCTTATAGCCCATCGAGTTGCTCACGGTAGTCGTTACACCTTCAATAAAAAAAACAAACTTTGACCTCCAATGCTGTTCACAGATTTCGGATTTTGGGATATCTGGATATTTTAGTATCAGAAGACCGGATTTTTCGAGCTGGGATAACCAGACTTAGAACTTCGGAAGTGCTGTTCAAGGATTTCGGATTTCCGGATATTTTACTATCCGAAAACGGATTTTAGCATTCCAATAGTTGGAACTCCGGATATCCGGATTTCGAACTTCGGATATTCGGATGTATTTATTATTACTATAGAAAGTTGAATTTTACAATAATACGCCAAGCATTTTTTTTTCACTTTTGAAAGGGGAAAAATTTTCTGGTTAAGAAGACGCAAACAAAAAATTTACAAAGAACGAACAAAAGGAACGATGGCTGGTTATTATTGCTGAACCGGGTAAACCAGATATCTCCCACTCACTAGCACTTATAGTGTTTGTGATTAATTCACTAGGCCACTGGGGCAGTAAAGAAAAAAAGAAAGAAAAGATGGAAAGAGATATCCGGATTTTGAAATTCGGAATTCATGCGGCAATCCGGATTTCGGATTTATGTTATTTTGGATATTTTGAAATCCGAAATCCAGATTTCAAAATATCCGGTTTTTAGCCAGATATCCGGATTTTGAAATTCGGATTTCATGCAGCAATCCGATTTCGGAATTATGATATTTCGAATATTTTGAAATCCGAAATCCGGATTTCAAAATATCCGTTTTTTGGCAGCACTACTCCAAACTCCCTGACTGTAACCCAATTGAACATTTGTGGGATATGCTGGAACCGAGTGTGAGAACTGCTGATCGTCTTTCACGAAATGAGCATGAACTGACGGAGTTGTAGCAGACGTGGTTCCAGTCAGGTGTCGCGCAGCCGATCGCCATCTTCGCAATTTGCGAAAACAAAATCGTTTTGGCGATGGAAAAAGAGCTTTGGCGATTACCTTTTTGTCCTGTTATAACACTTGGGCGATAAAAAAATTGAATTTGGCGAATAAATTGGCGAAAACCGTAAAAGAGACAGCGTCACCCCTGGGTCCAGTTGCGTATGGAGGATGTTAGACGTCTTGTAGAATCTGTTCCTAGGTGTCTGCGATCCGTGATTATACAGGAAGATGGACCAACGCGTTATTAGGTAGGTGTCCCTAGTGCAGAGCTAACTCGGTATAATACTAGATAGGAATCTTATTTCTGCACCACAGAGACCACCTATACTTGCCATTTCCCCTTCATCTCTGCCAGATAAGGGAAACCGAAACTTTACAACTGAGAATAGGATCAAATTAATTTAGACGGATAGTGAAATATTAAATATTTGATTACGCACTCTGAAAATTGCTTTTTTTCTTTAACGATTTATAAAGAACGCTCTCCGAATTTTCTTTCTTTCGGTTGCAGACTTCTGATGTGATTTCTCGTAAACTCGTATGCTATGGCGGTTTGCAAAATACTTTTTACCGCGAATGTTGGGCTCCACTGCATCCCGCAAATGTTCAATGGGATTGAATTCCAGGGAATTTGGCTGCCAAGTGAACATCCGAAATGCATGGCATGATCCCCGAACCAGTTGCACACAATGCGGGCTGTATGACTTGGTACGCAGTCCCATAGCGAAGGTGCCTGGAAGCAGGGGTGAAGATATATAATAATTCGCGCCCCTTGAATGAAAATTACCGAATGAGGAAAGTACTTTCGGGAAGTGATTTGGGTTTTTTTTTCTTACGGTGGTACTTTACATTTTTTTAGTAACGACCACCGTGAGTGACTTAATGCTCTCTGTAAGGAGCCGCCCGCCTCCATTTTAGGGCCACTGGTTCCAGGGAAGGGAGGGAGCCAGTGCTGGTTTCACGTAGAGAGGGAGCGAGTGCTCATGCTACATCAGGAACATTGATCCGTCATTAAGTAAACGTCAGAATGGGATCACCAGCCAAAAAAGAGTCAAGACTCAACCAACAACTGGAAAGTACTGCTCACTGTTTTTCAGTATTCATCATAATATTATCAGGACTGAACAGTACTCGGTACAGTGAGAAGCTACGTGACAAGCTGGGGCCTGAAACTCGAAGCAAATGCGGAGGACTTGTCGGAAGGTGTTTTGTTGTTGCACAGAAGGCGTTTCGTTGTTGCCCATCTTCAACTTTCCAGCAGATAAACTTTAAGGTATTAGAGGGCCTTCTGGATAATCCTGACCTTTCCCCTTTGTGTCACTCAAAGACATCATAAGAGGCCGTCGGTTTGGCGCGGATCAGGAAATGATGCATGCGAGACTTATCTCTTAGCAATATTTTTTTCTGTGCTGTAAAGAAACTCGTAGACCGCTGACCTACAGCGTTGAAAAGGGGGGTTTCTTTGTTGAAAAATCATGCTTCTGTAAGTTTAGAATTCTTCTGTAATATATTTCGAAAATGCATTGCGGATAATATCGACTCACCCTGTGGTTGGCGGAATTCTTCAGGTTTTGTGAGTTATGAACTCCTAAACTCGTGAATTAATTAACTCAAATGCTGTAGCCAACAATTGAACGAATTAATCTGGGGAGTGACAAAGGAAGACTGTCTTTGGTGACTAGAAAAGGTGTGATCTACTTAGATAATGCTAGACCTCATGTTGCACTAACTTAGAGAACGTGGCTGTGAAATTCGTACTCAAACTCCATATTCACCAGACACAACACCTTGTGATTAACATTTCTTTCGTTCTTTGCAAAACCATCTAAATCATAAAGGAAAAACCAGATCCATCCCACGCTGCTAAAGGCGCGTCTGTTAAGAGTCCAATTGACACTCTTTTACGAGAGCGGTATTCAAGGTTATAGAAAGACGGGAGTACTTTTACAGGTAACAACGGAAATTATACAAGTGATTAAACAAAAACTAATTTTTCGAAAAACCGAAATTGCTTTTCGACCTGTCCATTATTTTGGTACTAGTATGGTAAAGTGTTAATATATATTATTATTATTTTTTTTTTTTTATATTGAAGGTTTAATTACTACCGTGAGCAACTCAATAGGCTATAAGCAGTCGTCCGTCCCTAATTTAGGGTAACTGGCTCCAGAGAAGGGAAAGAGCCAGTGCAGAAAGACAAACACAACATCCATGCCTCACCGGGATTCGAATCCGGACCCTTCACGGACGAATGATCAGAAGCCAGCACTTAGATTACTGGGCGGGTTTAATAATTTTAATTGAGATCTAAGGTAAAATGTATTTTTGAAACTTTTTTAATTGAGATGTTTGGTGAAATGCACTATGAAGCACTGACGTGCAAGGAAAAAGAAAAACAACAGCAAAAACAGTTGATACCTGTGGTTTTTGTTTTTGTTTTTTTATCTAAGTATAGGAGTTGTGTAGGTTCTTAGCGCGAAAAAGGAATAACCAGTTTTTCGTTCAACTTAAGTGCGGTGTTTGCATAAATGCAGCAAATAAAACACAGGGAATAAAAGGTATTAATCATAAAGGGCAAAAGGACAAAAGCTTACGACGCATTATAAGTTTTCCCGTCGCTTCGCCCAAGCAGCGCAACAAGCTTGCTCCAACAATGGTGCGAAGCCGAGAGCACTTTCGACAGTCAATTTTATCGTTCTTTGCGTCATAACTCTAATGTGTAGCTTCGAACAACAGCAATAGTCTTCAGCGGTAATTCCTGAAGTTCGGCCATGCAGTTAGTCGACTGCCTGCCTACTGTGCTCCCTGTTTGAATAGCAAGCAGTTCGCATTCCTGGCCGCTTAGGTCAAAAAACTATGTTTTGTGTTTTATGCTCAACAAGTGAGCTGGTCGCAAGCCTTTTAGATTTTATTTACATTCAGAAGATATTCAAACCAGGAAAAATAAATAAATAAAAGATGGAATAGAAATGCCTTTTCATTTTGGCATAGCTTATGCATTCCACCCCCAATTCTTTCTTTTTTTCATGAAGCATGTATGCAGATATGATATGTTCATTCTTTCGTTCGGTACACGTGAGGTGATGGGAAAAATATGACCGCCCCTTCATTATGTACAGAAAAATGATTTCGTTGTTCAGAGAACACGATTTCAATTCGTGTGGACAGAGCTGGGTAAAACTTTTCCTCCCCGGAACGCAGCCGTACTTGAATACTTTTGCTACCAGAAAAATCTGAATGAAATGTTTAGTAAACAATTATTATGATCGCTAAAATTATTACAAAAATTTCTACTGAAATATGCAGAAAAGGAACCAGGGGAATGTCAAAAACGAACAGAAAAGGAAAAAAATTCTGAAATATTTATGAGGGGTCACGCTGCCGATCGTTATCTTCGCAATTTGCGAAAAAAAAAAAAAACGTTTTCGCGATGGAAAAAGAGCTTTGGCAATTACCTTTATGTACTGTTATGACACTTTGGCGATAAAAATTGAATTTGGCGAAAACTTTAAAAAAGCCAGCCTGACCCCTGCATACCTGTACAGCCTGAACGATTTTCAGCATATCCTTACGCTTCGCTGTTTACGTGCTACCAAGTGATCAATAATTTTAAAACAATTTTTTTTCTAAGTATTCGTGTAGTACTTACGTACTCAGTACAGTACATTAATTGACGAATACACCAATGAGCCATTCCGTTATGACCCCCTTCCAGCCTAGATAAATGAGCGCGCCTGCAGACCGAACTGTGGCACAGGTGAAGTTCACACAGCAGTATATAAACTCATTTTCATAAAAATCCGCGCACCAAGGTAGTGAGATGGTACATACCAAGGACACAAGTGATTACAATATCACAGCAGCACGACGATTTCCCGCGGACATACGGTACACATTCCTGTCAGGGTTGTTACTTCGTCAGACCGCCTCTTGTTCGGATACATGCGGTGATACGGTCCGGCATGGAATCAAAGATACGCCGTATGTTATCCTGGGACAGATTGGCCCACACTTCTTGCAACTGACGCTCTAAATCACGAACACTGGAACATGGAGAAAGCTGGCGTCCCACCTGGTTCCACACGTGCTCGATGGGCGAAAGATCAGGCGATCTGGCAGGCCACGGAAGCATCGAAGCATGACGTAGACAGGCCTGGGGAACCCGAGCCGTGTGCGGACGGGCGTTATCATGTTGGAAAATGGCTCCGGGCCGCCCCGCCAGGAAAAGCAGCACACGAGGCCGCAGGATCTCCTGTATATAGCGCTGGGCTGTCAACGTCCCGCGGATCACTGCGAGGGAAGTCCGGCTGTCATACGCGATGGCTCCACAAACCATCACGCCTGCAGTTCGGGGACGGGTGCCGCTGTACCATGAGGTTGGGATTGTAGCGCTCACCTGCGGTCGTCCGTTCCCATACAGAAGCGGGATTCGTCGCTGAACACTATACGTCGCCACTCCGTAGCATTCCACGTTGCTCGCTGCTGATACCACTGATATTAATGGCAGAAAACGTAAGGGCCGTCGAGAGTGCAGATTCGACTCTGCCAGGCGTCTGGAAATGGTTCTGGCGGACACAGGAGTCCCTTGAACAGCCGCCACATATCTCTGGATATTGGACAAGGACGTCGTTCAATCTGTGCGTGCCGCTCTCACGATCCCACGGTCCTCTCTGCTGGTGGTGTGTCTGGGCCGTCTAGAGCCAGTCCATCGTGTCTGGGTACCTTCCCGTGTTCATTGCTCCCAACACGATCGCACCGCACTGTCCGACCGGCCCAAGTGGCGGCCGATACGGCGCGCTGGCCACTCTCATCCCGACGATGCGTCCTTGTCCAAAGTCAGTTGCCCGTACGCACATCTACGGCGGCTCCTCGGCATGTCTGTCGCTCAGGGATATCACCTGACTCTGGCACGAATGTGGTATCCCCTGCGCTGCGCCTTATGAGCCCCAAGGATTGCGATTGCAGCTCAGGTCTTGGACGCGCTGGCATGCGGAATCACACGAAACTTTTATCATTTGCATGTCTGCAATCCCCGTAGGTATTCGCCGAGTTTCTCGCAAATCTCATACATTTTTGGTGTTGCGCGGACTTTTATGACAATGAGTGTATACAACCCGAGGACCGACTTTCAGTTAGTAGAATGTTCGGAATCTGAATGGGAAAAGCTGCAGATTTGTCAGAGTTTGATAAAGAACAAATTGTGATGGCACGGCGCTTAGGAAGTACGATCTCGAAAATGGCGCGGCTTGTGGGTTGTTCACGCGCCGTTGTAGTGAGTACAGGGGTTGCGCTACCGATCGCCATCTTCGCAATTTGCGAAAAAGAAATCGTTTTGGCGATGGAAAAAACGCTTTGGCGAATACCTTTTCATAGTGTTATTACACTTTGGCCCAAACAAATTGAATTTGGCGACTAAATTGGCGAACACTTTAGAAAATCCAGCGCAACCCCTGAAGTACGTATCAAAAGTAGTGCACAGATGGCCAAACGACGAACCGTCGTCCAGCTGTGTATCGTCCGCAGCTCATTGATTCCAGAGGGGAGCGGGGACTGTCGCGCATTGTTCACAGCGCCCGCAAGACGACAGTACGACAAATCACCCGCAGCTACAACAGTGGTGATCAGGCCAATGTGTCACAGCACACAGTTCATCGCAGCCTTCTGCGCATGGGCCTACGTAACCGAAGACCCAGCCGGGTCCCCATGATTACTGCACGTCATCGCCAACAACGCATGAAATGGGCCCAAGATCATCGTGATTGGACCGTGGATGGTTGGAAGAAAGTGGCCTGGTCTGACGAATCGAGATTCCTCGTGCATCACGTAGACGGCCTAGCATGGATATGCCGATTACCAACGCAGGCTATGGCACCCGGATGCCCTGTTGGGCGGAAACAGGCCTGCGGCGGCGGTGTTATGCTGTGGGCGATGTTTTCTTGGGACACTTTAGGACCCATTACCCCAATAGCGCAATCCCTGACAGCTGTCAGGTATCTGAACATCGTTGCGGACCAAGTTCACCCATTCATGGCAACTGTGTTCCCTGCTGGTGTGGGCCATTACCAACACTATAATATCCCATGGCACACTGCCAGAATCGTCAAGGAGTGGTTCGAGGAACATGCTGGTGACTTTCTGCTAATGCCCTGACCTCCAAATTCACCTAATATGAACCCAATCGGACATTTGTGGTTCGACTTGGAAAAGCGGGTTCGCGTTAAATCAGCACCACCCTAAAATGTACGGGAACTGGAGGACCTGCTGTTGACATTATGGTACCAGATACCCCAGGATACCTATCGCCACCGCATCGAATCGATGTCTCGCCGAGTGGTCGCTGTTTTACGGGCTAAAGGCGGTCCTACAGCTTATTAGGTAGGTGGTCATAATATAATGGCTCATTGGTGTACATTGATGTTAAATTTTTTAATATAATGCAATAAAACTTCCGTTTTTTTCCCCTTGCGTCGGTGTTAAACAACTTTGGTGAACATCTAAGATTACAACAGGAGTCACTGAAGTCTAATTTAGAGCCTGTGTTTCCAGGGAAGCGAGCCAGCCAACCTCGAGACGGCAGACACAAACTACTTGTTTTGCTCCTTATATTCAAACACTGCAGTCAGTGTCTTCAGTTTTATTGAAGAATTAAATGAAAAAGACCTTGCATAATTGTGAAAATTTCTGAATGAACCATCACAATGACAGGTAGCTTATGCTACGCATTAATAAAGAATAAATCTCAAATACTGGAAGCTGTATAGAACGATAAACTAGCCACTTCTTTTTCTCAAAGTAAACACCTGTTGTCAGACTGCAAAACGGCTGTAACAAAAGCGCATTATCTCAGCGCACAACGAAAATATTAAAACGCGTTATGCACATCTTTTTATCCACACATATAAAATACACTGGCGGGCAAAAATTAAGGACGAGACGGTTTTTCGAATGTAACGTGTGCAGAAATGCTCCACATCGACTCAAATCATACCATAAGATCCCCAAGATGCAAGAATATGGGACAAGTGAGCAAAACCGTCCAAACAAGGAATCCAAAGGATACAAAGGCACTTTATTGAAAAGGTAGCTTTGAGCACAACTGGACAGAAGACAGAAACGTCCAGGTGACAGGCGGCTGCCAAGAAAAATCCAGTCTTTAGTAGGGGATATGATCACCCCTGACTGCGTTGCAGAATTTACAACGTCTGCCCACGCTGAGGACGGGTTGTCAAGGAGCTGTTGAGGCATCGCGGCCCATACCTCTTGTAGCGCCAATCGCAGCTGCGGAATCGTTGCTGGCGGCTGGTGCGTCTCCCGAGAAGGTCCCACACGTGTTCGATTGGATTTAGGTCCGAGGACCTTGCGGGTCAATCCATGCGTTGAATATCTTCACTTTCCAACAGCCCTGCGACAGCCACTGTACGATGAGGTGTAGTGTTGTCGTCCATACTCAGGACCCACAGCACCTCGAAACAGACGCACGTGAGGCAGGAGAACCTCGGTACAATAGCGGACACCAGTGACTGAACATCCTTGGAAGATGTGGATGTCAGTACGGCTACCAAGCATGATACCGCCCCAAACGAGAACTCCGCCACCTCCAAACCGGTCCTTTTCGATGGTGTTGGAGGTGTGATTGCGTGTTTGTTCCCTGCTCTCTCCAGATGTGTATACGTCCAGAATCGCTCGTCAGACTAAATCGGCTCTCATCCGTAAAGAGAACTCAACCCCATTGCTGATGTGTCCAGTTCTTGTGTTCCTGGCACCACAGAAACTGCCGTCTCCGATGAGCAGGCGTTAATGGCACACACCGTACTGGTCGTCGTGCAAATAGACCACCTTTGTGCAGCCTCCTGGCCACGGTAAAACGCGATAACGGACGTCCAGTTGTTTGTTGCATGTGCCTTGCGATTTCTCCCGCTGTCTGCCGTCTGTCTCTTTTCGCCTGTAGGACAATATACCGTTCGTCCGCCGCCGTGGTTGCTCGTGGACGACCACTACTAAACTCTCGGACCTGTTCCTGTCGTTTGAAATGCTCTCCAAGCTCGTGAAACGATGCTGTGAGCGATCCCGAACTCCTCAACCACACTAGTCACACTTCGACCTTCTTCCAACTTCCCAATGACGCGACTTTGGGTATAGTCATCCAGATGTCGTTTACTGGATTACCTGTTGGCCATATCACACGATGGCAGCAACTGGACGTCGTTCAAACCTATGTACACAGTGCAATAGCTTTCACCGAATTGCTGAGCGTACACCGTGCAATAGCTTTCACCGAATTGCTGACGTCTTTCTTTTCGAATTTCTGTGTTCTTATATAATTTTTTTTTTTTTTTTTTTGTTAAACGTTGTCTGACTGAACGACACCTTATTTCCCCTTCGAAGAGCTTTCAAAGTTTGGCAGCACTGACAGTGGGCTACAGGTCAATAAAGCCTCAACATGGAATGAAGGCAGAGTGACTTGAGAGGTGTGCGTTTTGATTAGAGGCATTTGACATAGCGACTTGTCAGAAGCGCATTTTGTTAGAGGCATTGTGCCGTACCTACCTCAGAGACGACGCACATGTCTAGATGGCAAAGTTGTAGAGACAAATTTCGTCGGTGCGCCTTGTAAGAAAGCGCCTTGTTGGAAACGTATGTTTGGGGGGGGGAGTTAACGACTGCGACTGACTGCTGTGAGCAACTCAATTGGGAATAAGCGGTCGCCCGTCCCTAATTTAGTGTCACCGGTTTCTGGGAAGGGAAAGCCAGTGCCGTAAGAGAAATATAACATCCATACCACAGTGAGGTTCGAACCCGAACCCATCTCGGACGAATAGTCATAAGCCAGCGTTTAGACCACTGCGCCACCGGACCGGCTATGTTACAATTACGGAGTATTGCGGATGTTATATGAATTGAAGCCAGCAAGATCACATTCTGGCTAGAGTTGTTCTACCTTTTCTGAAGTGTCAGCGGCACGACAATGAAAGTGGACTCGTGTTCACTTGTCCGAGCTGTTTCATTACCGTGGCCGTTAATGATTTCTATACTTACTAGTGTTTGTTTTTTATGTTCACAAGTTCAGAGACAAAGATTTAAAGCGGTTAAGTACGTAAACCTTACAGCTTAAGCTTATTACAACAACTAAAACTTAACCCACTTTTGAGTACAATAACAAAATGCAGTAATAGTACCTATGTTAAAAGTCCTCACCTTGTCCGCTGAAAAATAACAGAAAAATGGAACTATCTAAAACTGCATCAGCGTGCTGAGATATGCAGACAGCTTCATGCTTACCATTGCCAGATATCCCGAAAAGGTTTATCTGGTAATATAGTTATTTCACAGTATCAGTAAGCGGAAGCTGTTCAGCTTCTGGAACGCAAGCAGCAGATGACGCCCATTGAAAAACAATACTGAACCATTCCCTGATAAGGTTGCAGTAATATGGAACCAAAAAAAAACAAAAAAAACAAAAAAAAAACGCAATTTAATACTGCCATTACTTTACCAGCAGCAAGACTGCAATGCAAATTAAATAAATATGCATATACACATGGGCTCCCGTAGCTCAGTTTTCTGGAAATTGTTACTAGTAATAACACATAAAGACGCTATATGCAAATTTCCAATGTGCCTTTTTGTTATCTAAACGTTTTTTACCACACTGGAACACATAAATTTAATTGGAAACCAGAAGACCCCAAAAACTACATAAAAGAAGATGGATAAATGAAATTGGACAGCATTTTAGGCAATAAGGAAATTTCTTTTGTCCTTTTGACGATTTCTATCACATGCGCCACGAGACCCAACAGATCAATCACTCAACTGATCATCAGGAATGAGAAAAAAGTACCCTTAAGACAAAATTCTGGGAAATATTTTGAGAGATCTGCTGCAGAGCATGATATATTTTTCATTTCTTTGCCATTAATACTTTTCGATATTGTACGTACGTTCGCTGCTCTCCAACATGCAATAGCCGGGCGCAGTGGTCTAAGCGCTGGCTTCTGACTGATCAGTCGCATTTTTTCGAGCTCCTGCCAGTATTAGAAGTTTCGTGTGAAGTTTGTGGTTTTTTTTTTTTTTTTTGCGTTTGTTCTTTGACAGTTCGTGTGTTATTACCTGAGTTCCTTCCTCGCAAGTAGTGAGGCGTACAAGCTGTACGTGCTTATTTTTTCGTTTTTTGCCTGTTCTTGAGTGTTGCAAGCTGCAACGCTCGAGCCGCAAGGGTTAGTAGCCGGGCTGGCTACTACCTCCACCAGCATGAGTGCCATATACCCGTCTATATCTCCTTCCTCTGCGCTTTCTTCGTCGTCTGTATCTTCCGTGACCACCATGAATGGTGTTCAGTCAAATAGTGTTGTGGTTTCGTCGCCAACTGTACCGCTGGTTACAAATGTGCCGGAGCCTGGGTCAGAGGTACCCAGCTCTTCTATTCCTGTGTCTCGTTCGTTCGCCGCGGCTGTGAGTGCGACTTCTACTTTACATAGTGCTTCTGTGTCTTCGCGACCAGAGTTTACACGTGTTGCTTCCGCTTTAAGGATAACATTACCACTCGACTCTCCTCAAGGTAAGGAACTTTCGTCTGCCTTACTTTTAAGTGTATTTGTTCCTGCTCTGCGCGACACCCCCTCCCCCAATATTTAAATGCTATTTCTAAAGTTGTACCCGGAGAAAGCATTGTGTCTATTATCCGCTTGGGAGGGGTGTTGTCGTGCACTTCACTCATCAACAGGCAGTGGACAAAATCCTTGCTTTTGGCTTGGACATTGGTTCCGTACATCTCCAACCAGTTGCAGCAGCTCAAAGACCAGTGACTGTCACCTTGTCTCCAGTACCCACAGCTGTGCCTGACTCGGTATTAATTGATGCCCTTAACACCATGGGGCGAGTGGTTGGTACCACAAAGTACCTCCCAGCTGCTGCTCGCGACTCCCCCTGAAACATGTTCAGGGCGGTCGTCGTCAATACAGAGTCATTTTTCCAACCCCACAAGCAATAGTTAACCGGCCAACCACCCTGGAACTCATAACTGAAACCCGGACCTACATTTTCAATCTGTTTGCTGGCGTTCAGTGCTTCCGATGCAAGGGTGAAGGTCACCTTGCATCGGCATGCCCACATTCCACAGCTGCTACTGTTCCAACTCAATCACTTGATGCTGCTGTTCCAGCGGGGACTCTGCCCACCGCTCCGGACTCTTCCCCCACCCTCCCCACTCAATCTGTTCCAGCTGCCGATCCTGGTTCCACCTCTGTCGTATCACCTCCAGTGGTCCGTGTTGCTTCGGCATCCACTGACCTGCAGGAATTTCCACCGTTGCCAGCGTCTGAAGGGGCCTCCACCCCCAAGGTTCAGCGGACCAAGAGGCAAAACTCCCTGGCTCAGCGAACCGTCGTGCGAGTTCCTCGGACCGCCAGAAATCCAGGAAGACGGCTACATCCTCGTCACCTTCACCTGGACCGGCTCCTGTTACTTCTTCAGTTTCCATCTACAACCGTTTTACCTGTTTGCCGAACGATGATTCCATGGACGTTACCGATCCCGATTCTGAAGAAACTTTATTTGCTGAATCTGATGACGACTCTCCTGCCCCCTCTCTGGTTGACATCACCTCTATGTTTGCTGACATTGAGGTGCCCTTAACTCCCCTCTCATTCACAGATCTGTATGCCTTGATTGCTCGCCCCAGACGGGCGAAATTGATTACTCTCCCTTGTATAGCAAGTAAACTCTCTCACCTTCCGGAGATGCTAACCCAACTGACGTTCCTGCATGAGTTCTTATTAAATGTTGATCTGCCATCCGGGACAGAGCAGTACGCTCGCCGGTTGGCGTATTTACTTAAAGTTTTGAAGGCAGAACTGGAAGGTTGGATGCAGCCGCCCCAGTGATGCCTTCCCTAAATGTGCTCTGCTTTAACTGTAGAGGCCTTGCGTCTTCAGCCGCGAATGCTTTGGTCTTCGAGGACGTTCGTTTCCTGAGGACAGATATCCTCCTCTTCCAGGAGACGAACTGTTCCTTGGCGACCGGGTATTCCTGCTGGAGACGCTGGCCCTACGCTTTTTATCACAACTACCGGACGCACATTGGGTCCGGTACAGCGATTGCATTCCGTACTCGGTTTCATTCTCTTCTTTCAGATATCGTTGAGTCACAGAGTCTGCTGGGCTCCTTTCAAGGTATCTCCTTTAGTTATCTTTCCCGTCGTTTTCATGTTTTCAATTTGCATATGCCACAATCATCGGTTGATGCTGATGCTCTTCTTTCGCATTTGATTTCCCTTCTTTCCCAAATTCCTCCTTCTGAAATCGTTCTTATTGGTGGTGACTTCAACTGCACTCTCCAACCGGGTCTTGACCGTGATGGTTCCGGGGAGAGTCGCCTTAACCTTTCCTCCCAACTGTCTCAACTAGTTAGTAATTTTTGTCTCATTGACGCATTTCGTACCATCCACCCTCTGTCCCGTGAATTCACATGGTTTCCTCCGGCCGCCTTAGCGCATGCTGCGGCTCGTCTCGACCGGTTTTATGTTTCTAGTTTCCTCCACTCCTCCCTTGTTGAAGTAACCCATCATCCTTCTGTTTCCTCCGACCATCGTCCTGTTCTTCTGGAAATATTTTTGTCCTCTTTCTCTGTCCCCCCTCCCCGGTTTGGTCTCTCGATGATTTTCTCCTTTCCGATCCCACGTTTCAGGCCGAAGTTCGTTCGATTATTTCTTCATCCATTTCTGAACTTCCTCTCACGGTTGACCCAGCAGCTCTGTGGCTTTCCACCAAACTTTCTATCCTATCGTTTGCACGTCAGTTCTCTTTTTCGTCCCGTTTTCACCGCTTTCATGATTTAACTATTCTTCACCGTAAACTACAGTTCCTTTCTCCTTCAGATCCATCGTTTGCAGCTCTTCAATCACAACTTCATAGCATTCTATCTTCCTTTGCTTCTTCGTCTCTTACCCGGTTAAAGTTTTCCAAGTTACATTTTCATGATGACCCGTTTCAACACCTTCGACATCTTGAATCCCACCGTGCTCTGAGTTCCAACATTTCTTTTCTCTCGCTTCCAGATGGCTCAACTGTTTCTGATCCAGTGCAGATCTGTGATCGAACTTTTCAGTACTTCACTGATCGGTTTCGATTGCGGGTCCTGCCGCCTGCAGAGAATTCTCCATTATTATCACATCTTCCTCAGGTCTCGTCTTTTTTTCCCCCTCCTTGGTTTCACCGATCTCTCCCTCGGAGGTTCGTTTTGCCATTTCTAGTCTGAATGACCGCTCCGCCCTTGGGGCTGACGGTCTTCCACTTTCTTTTTATAAAACCTTTCTTCCTGCTCTGCTTCCTCTTCTCGTTGCTTGTTTCAACTCGATCTTTTCTTCTTCGACTTTCGTTTCTTCTGACTTTGCTTTTGCTCTTCTCCGCCTAATTCCTAAAACTGGTAATCTTGGTCTTCTATCTAACTGGCGCCCCATCTCGATTCTTAAAACCGACTACAAGATCTTTGCAAAAATTCTGGCTCTTCGCCTTAACCCTGTTCTACAATTTATTATTCATCCTGACCAAACTTATACGATCCCTTCCCGTTCGATTGCAACTAACATCACTACCATCCGTGATTTACACTCTCTTGCTTCCCGTCTTTCTGAACCTCTCGCTATTTTTAACCTAGATCAGAAACAAGCATTCGATTCTGTCCATCATTCTTATCTTTTCTCTGTTCTTCGTCACTTTGGCTTTCCTTCCCTTTTCTGTCAGGCACTTTCCAATCTATATTCCCATTCTTCCTTTCGTGTTCGGACCTCTTCTTTTATGACGGCTGCTATTCCTTTTGCAAGCGGTATCCGGCAGGGTTGTCCCCTGTCGGGTCAACTGTTTGCCCTCACGTTTGAACCACTTCTTATTTCCCTTCGATCTCGTTTGCTGGCAGGCATTCCGCGTGGTGTGGCCTCCACACGGCACCATCGCGTGGTTTTGTCGGCCTATGCGGACGACCTTACTCTTTTTTTACGTTCCCAACAGGCTTTTGGTGTTGTTTTATCTACCTATACTGAGTATGCTTCAATTTCAGGTGCGGCCCTTAATACCTCTAAATCTGTTGGCTTGTGGGCTGGCTCGTGGTCGTCCCGCTGCGACCGCCCTTGGGGTGCCCGGTGGTCGACCACGGTCATCAAACTTCTTGGAGTGTTCATCGGGAACCCGGTGGCGGTTGCTGCCGCCACTTGGTCCCCTTTGGTGCAGGACATGAATCGACGCCTTGCCCCTTTTCGCCGTTTGAAACCGTTTCTTTCTTTTTTTAGCAGGTCGCATCTTCTTTCCGCTTTTCTTCTTCCGGCCCTTTCTCATACTTGGTTTGCTCATTTCCTCCTCCCCTCTTTCTTCGTCACGTTCAATGTCTTTTTACAAATTTTATTTGGGATGTCGTACATTGGGTTCATCGATCCACGCTTGTCCTTCCGGTTTCTTTTGGTGGTCTTGCCCTTCCGGATTTGTCCCTTAAATCGAACGCTTTCCATCTCCAACATTTTTTGAGGATTTTTTCCCTTCCTTGCGGTTCTTCGATTACTATAATTGACACTTTGCTCTTTCCACGAAGTCCTTTTCTTTCTCTAGCTACTTTTATCCGCATGGACCTCTTTCCACTCATTCCCAATCACTTTCCCGCTACTTACCGTACCGTTTTCTCCCTCTGGCACTCCTTATGTCCAGTCCGCCTCCCCCCAGCTTCGACTAACGATCTTCTTGCGGAACCACTTTTCTTCTCCTCTGCCCTTCGTTCTCCAAATTCTCAGTACCTGAACTTCTCCACTTGGTTTGCAAGTGGCGTCGTTCAGGTTTCTCAACTTTTTGATTCTTCTCTTCACTGGAAATCTTTTGATCGCCTTTCCCCTCTGTTACTTGATACCCCTCAGCATCGTGCACAGTTCTGTCTTATTCAATCCTGTCTTATTCGTCTTTATCCTTTACTTGTCAATTCTATTGGCCTCATTCAGTCTTCCGCCCCGTCGCTCAGTCTTCCCTTTGTTCTCTGCTTAAACGATTCTCCATTTTTACCCCATCAAGTTACAGCCAAGCTTCTTTATTCGCATTTTCTTACCAATTTCACAGCTCCATTAGCAATTCCTTCTGTTTCAGCTACAGATCTTCCAGGTACATGGAGTGATCCATCGACTTCCCTGGCTTCCCCGAAAGCCCGGGACATTCATTGGCTGCACCTACACCGTCGGTTGCTCACTCCGCGTACCCTTCATCGTTTTCGTCATTTGGCTTCCCCGCTTTGCTTCTTTTGTTCTACACTTGGTGATGTGTCACATTCCTATGATTCTTGTCTGGTGTTGCAGCCCTTGTTTTCGATTATGTTTTCCCTTCTTTCCAAAGTTTGCCCTTGTCCTCATACAATGTTCCATTTTTATTTCCTCCGACGCCATTCTCCCCCTGTAGATGTCCACAGTTCTGTTTGTGCATTCATCATTCTCCCAGCGAAGTTGACGATTTATTTGTTTTACCACTCAAGCGTGGATCGAGCTTCTCTCCGGCGTTATCATCCGGCCCGGGTGTTTTTGTGCAGGAGGTACCGATCATCCATCAGATCGGTCCTCCAACTTGAGTATGACATGGCGCGGGTTCGGCAGGATGTGCCTGCCTTTTCTCTCTCTGGTCTCCATATTTGTCATGGTTTCATGTTTCTGCAGGCATTATTGCTCTCCTCCCATAGCCAGAGTTTATTATATTTATATATTTTTTTTTATTGGTGTTTTTGTTTAGTGCATAATTTTTGTACATACCGTAGATCTGTGTCAGTGGGTTAGTGTCTCCTTTAGTTTATCTTCTTGTTGCTTTCCGTGCACACACATTCCCGTTAATTTGTTGTCGGTAGCGTTTACTGACTTTTTCTTTTCTTTTATTTTATTTTCCGTCGGCCTCAAGCCGTTGGTCGACAAACTTTTTTGTGTGCCGGCTAAGCGTTTTGGTATTTTCTGTTTATTGTTTACTGTTACCAAGGTGTTTTATGTTGTTTTGTTGATGTTGATTGCATTTTTGCTGTGGCATGCACATTGTCTGATGTGTTTTTGTTTTGTTTTTTGTTGCTCAAGTGTCGGCTTTTTTTTCTAGTTTGCTTTTGGTGTCGTTCACCTATTTTATATTTATTACTCGTCGGTTTCACACAGTTTACTGTCGCACGGTTTTGTGTTTAATGTTGTGGTTGTTTTTATTTTTTTTGTTTTAATTTTTTTTTTCTTGCTGAACGGGTACTGCTGGCTCGTGGTACCGAGGGTTTTTTTGTGTGTTGGTTCTGAACCTTACCGACGTGTTTCTTGATTTTTGTTTGTGTAATCGGTGTTTATTTTTGTGGTTAGTGCTGTGCATACAGTGCGAATTCACTGTTTCGACCCGAATTTATTTGGTGGTGATGCTTGTCTGCAAGTTTAACTCCTGTGTTCTTTTTCACAAAGTTTTCATGGTGTTATTTGTGTATTGTGCATTCTTTATTGTGTTCATGGTGCTATTTGTATATTGTGCATTGTGTGTTAATTTCTTGGTGTTATTTGAATATTGTGCTTTGTGTGTTGTGTTAATGGTACGGGGTGTTAGTTTCTAGTGGTTGTTTTTTTCTCTGTGTTGCTGTCGGTCTTAGTGACCGAGATACGCTTTAAATGTAAATTTTTGTTGTTCGTCGGCTTACAGCCATTTGTCAACGCATTTCTCCGAACTACCAGGTTTTGTTTTTTTCGGCTGCAGCTTGTTGTCGGACCGTGTGTGTGTTTGTTTTTTTCCCTTGACAGTTTTGACAAACTCGGCTGACTTTTCTTTACCGCCTTGCTTCATTAGTGGTCTGTCCTGTTTGTATTGTTTGTTGTGCAACTGTTTTCTTTTTATCTTGCCGTGTGTTATTCTTCAACTTGCTCTGATGTCGTCTGCTTCTTCCTGTAGAGTACTGTGTTTATTGCGATATTGATTGTGTGTTGTTATTGTCGTTGCCGGTGAGTTATTGTGCAATTTTTTTCCCGGTGAAAATTTGTGTTTGTATGTTGTCTTTTTTGTAAATAAATGCTCTTTTGAAGTTCTGCCTGATCAGTCGCATTTTTTCGAGCTCCTGCCAGGATTGGAAGTTTTGTGTGAAGTTTGTGTTTTTTTGCGTTTGTTCTTTGAAAGTTCGTGTGTTATCACCTGTGTTCCTTCCTCGCAAGTGGTGAGGCGTACAAGCTGTACGTGCTTATTTTTTCGTTTTTTGCCTGTTCTTGAGTGTTGCAAGCTGCAACGCTCGAGCCGCGAGGGTTAGTAGCCGGGCTGGCTACTACCTCCACCAGCATGAGTGCCATATACCCGTCTATATCTCCTTCCTCTGCGCTTTCTTCGTCGTCTGTATCTTCCGTGACCACCATGAATGGTGTTCAGTCAAATAGTGTTGTGGTTTCGTCGCCAACTGTACCGCTGGTTACAAATGTGCCGGAGCCTGGGTCAGAGGTACCCAGCTCTTCTATTCCTGTGTCTCGTTCGTTCGCCGCGGCTGTAAGTGCGACTTCTACTTTACAAAGTGCTTCTGTGTCTTCGCGACCAGAGTTTACACGTGTTGCTTCCGCTTTAAGGATAACATTACCACTCGACTCTCCTCAAGGTAAGGAACTTTCGTCTGCCTTACTTTTAAGTGTATTTGTTCCTGCTCTGCGCGACACCCCCTCCCTCAATGTTTAAATGCTATTTCTAAAGTTGTACCCGGAGAAAGCATTGTGTCTATTATCCGCTTGGGAGGGGGTGTTGTCGTGCACTTCACTCATCAACAGGCAGTGGACAAAATCCTTGCTTTTGGCTTGGACATTGGTTCCGTACATCTCCAACCAGTTGCAGCAGCTCAAAGACCAGTGACTGTCACCTTGTCTCCAGTACCCACAGCTGTGCCTGACTCGGTATTAATTGATGCCCTTAACACCATGGGGCGAGTGGTTGGTACCACAAAGTACCTCCCAGCTGCTGCTCGCGACTCCCCCTGAAACATGTTCAGGGCGGTCGTCGTCAATACAGAGTCATCTTTCCAACCCCACAAGCAATAGTTAACCGGCCAACCACCCTGGAACTCATAACTGAAACCCGGACCTACATTTTCAATCTGTTTGCTGGCGTTCAGTGCTTCCGATGCAAGGGTGAAGGTCACCTTGCATCGGCATGCCCACATTCCACAGCTGCTACTGTTCCAACTCAATCACTTGATGCTGCTGTTCCAGCGGGGACTCTGCCCACCGCTCCGGATTCTTCCCCCACCCTCCCCACTCAATCTATTCCAGCTGCCGATCCTGGTTCCACCTCTGTCGTATCACCTCCAGTGGTCCGTGTTGCTTCGGCATCCACTGACCTGCAGGAATTTCCACCGTTGCCAGCGTCTGAAGGGGCCTCCACCCCCAAGGTTCAGCGGACCAAGAGGCAAAACTCCCTGGCTCAGCGAACCGTCGTGCGAGTTCCTCGGACCGCCAGAAATCCAGGAAGACGGCTACATCCTCGTCACCTTCACCTGGACCGGCTCCTGTTACTTCTTCAGTTTCCATCTACAACCGTTTTACCTGTTTGCCGAACGATGATTCCATGGACGTTACCGATCCCGATTCTGAAGAAACTTTATTTGCTGAATCTGATGACGACTCTCCTGCCCCCTCTCTGGTTGACATCACCTCTATGTTTGCTGACATTGAGGTGCCCTTAACTCCCCTCTCATTCACAGATCTGTATGCCTTGATTGCTCGCCCCAGACGGGCGAAATTGATTACTCTCCCTTGTATAGCAAGTAAACTCTCTCACCTTCCGGAGATGCTAACCCAACTGACGTTCCTGCATGAGTTCTTATTAAATGTTGATCTGCCATCCGGGACAGAGCAGTACGCTCGCCGGTTGGCGTATTTACTTAAAGTTTTGAAGGCAGAACTGGAAGGTTGGATGCAGCCGCCCCAGTGATGCCTTCCCTAAATGTGCTCTGCTTTAACTGTAGAGGCCTTGCGTCTTCAGCCGCGAATGCTTTGGTCTTCGAGGACGTTCGTTTCCTGAGGACAGATATCCTCCTCTTCCAGGAGACGAACTGTTCCTTGACGACCGGGTATTCCTGCTGGAGACGCTGGCCCTACGCTTTTATCACAACTACCGGACGCACATTGGGTCCGGTACAGCGATTGCATTCCGTACTCGGTTTCATTCTCTTCTTTCAGATATCGTTGAGTCACAAAGTCTGCTGGGCTTCTTTCAAGGTATCTCCTTTAGTTATCTTTCCCGTCGTTTTCATGTTTTCAATTTGCATATGCCACAATCATCGGTTGATGCTGATGCTCTTCTTTCGCATTTGATTTCCCTTCTTTCCCAAATTCCTCCTTCTGAAATCGTTCTTATTGGTGGTGACTTCAACTGCACTCTCCAACCGGGTCTTGACCGTGATGGTTCCGGGGAGAGTCGCCTTAACCTTTCCTCCCAACTGTCTCAACTAGTTAGTAATTTTTGTCTCATTGACGCATTTCGTACCATCCACCCTCTGTCCCGTGAATTCACATGGTTTCCTCCGGCCGCCTTAGCGCATGCTGCGGCTCGTCTCGACCGGTTTTATGTTTCTAGTTTCCTCCACTCCTCCCTTGTTGAAGTAACCCATCATCCTTCTGTTTCCTCCGACCATCGTCCTGTTCTTCTGGAAATATTTTTGTCCTCTTTCTCTGTCCCCCCTCCCCGGTTTGGTCTCTCGATGATTTTCTCCTTTCCGATCCCACGTTTCAGGCCGAAGTTCGTTCGATTATTTCTTCATCCATTTCTGAACTTCCTCTCACGGTTGACCCAGCAGCTCTGTGGCTTTCCACCAAACTTTCTATCCTATCGTTTGCACGTCAGTTCTCTTTTTCTTCCCGTTTTCACCGCTTTCATGATTTAACTATTCTTCACCGTAAACTACAGTTCCTTTCTCCTTCAGATCCATCGTTTGCAGCTCTTCAATCAAAACTTCATAGCATTCTATCTTCCTTTGCTTCTTCGTCTCTTACCCGGTTAAAGTTTTCCAAGTTACATTTTCATGATGACCCGTTTCAACACCTTCGACATCTTGAATCCCACCGTGCTCTGAGTTCCAACATTTCTTTTCTCTCGCTTCCAGATGGCTCAACTGTTTCTGATCCAGTGCAGATCTGTGATCGAACTTTTCAGTACTTCACTGATCGGTTTCGATTGCGGGTCCTGCCGCCTGCAGAGAATTCTCCATTATTATCACATCTTCCTCAGGTCCCGTCTTTTTTTCCCCCTCCTTGGTTTCACCGATCTCTCCCTCGGAGGTTCGTTTTGCCATTTCTAGTCTGAATGACCGCTCCGCCCCTGGGGCTGACGGTCTTCCACTTTCTTTTTATAAAACCTTTCTTCCTGCTCTGCTTCCTCTTCTCGTTGCTTGTTTCAACTCGATCTTTTCTTCTTCGACTTTCGTTTCTTCTGACTTTGCTTTTGCTCTTCTCCGCCTAATTCCTAAAACTGGTAATCTTGGTCTTCTATCTAACTGGCGCCCCATCTCGATTCTTAACACCGACTACAAGATCTTTGCAAAAATTCTGGCTCTTCGCCTTAACCCTGTTCTACAATTTATTATTCATCCTGACCAAACTTATACGATCCCTTCCCGTTCGATTGCAACTAACATCACTACCAGCCGTGATTTACACTCTCTTGCTTCCCGTCTTTCTGAACCTCTCGCTATTTTTAACCTAGATCAGAAACAAGCATTCGATTCTGTCCATCATTCTTATCTTTTCTCTGTTCTTCGTCACTTTGGCTTTCCTTCCCTTTTCTGTCAGGCACTTTCCAATCTATATTCCCATTCTTCCTTTCGTGTTCGGACCTCTTCTTTTATGACGGCTGCTATTCCTTTTGCAAGCGGTATCCGGCAGGATTGTCCCCTGTCGGGTCAACTGTTTGCCCTCACGTTTGAACCACTTCTTATTTCCCTTCGATCTCGTTTGCTGGCAGGCATTCCGCGTGGTGTGGCCTCCACACGGCACCATCGCGTGGTTTTGTCGGCCTATGCGGACGACCTTACTCTTTTTTTACGTTCCCAACAGGCTTTTGGTGTTGTTTTGTCTACCTATACTGAGTATGCTTCAATTTCAGGTGCGGCCCTTAATACCTCTAAATCTGTTGGCTTGTGGGCTGGCTCGTGGTCGTCCCGCGGCGACCGCCCTTGGGGTGCCCAGTGGTCGACCACGGTCATCAAACTTCTTGGAGTGTTCATCGGGAACCCGGTGGCGGTTGCAGCCGCCACTTGGTCCCCTTTGGTGCAGGACATGAATCGACGCCTTGCCCCTTTTCGCCGTTTGAAACCGTTTCTTTCTTTTTTTAGCAGGTCGCATCTTCTTTCCGCTTTTCTTCTTCCGGCCCTTTCTCATACTTGGTTTGCTCATTTCCCTCCTCCCCTCTTTCTTCGTCACGTTCAATGTCTTTTTACAAATTTTATATGGGATGTCGTACATTGGGTTCATCGATCCACGCTTGTCCTTCCGGTTTCTTTTGGTGGTCTTGCCCTTCCGGATTTGTCCCTTAAATCGAACGCTTTCCATCTCCAACATTTTTTGAGGATTTTTCCCTTCCTTGCGGTTCTTCGATTACTATTATTGACACTTTGCTCTTTCCACGAAGTCCTTTTCTTTCTCTGGCTACTTTTATCCGCATGGACCTCTTTCCACTCATTCCCAATCACTTTCCCGCTACTTACCGTACCGTTTTCTCCCTCTGGCACTCCTTATGTCCAGTCCGCCTCCCCCCGCTTCGACTAACGATCTCCTTGCGGAACCACTTTTCTTCTCCTCTGCCCTTCGTTCTCCAAATTCTCAGTACCTGAACTTCTCCACTTGGTTTGCAAGTGGCGTCGTTCAGGTTTCTCAACTTTTTGATTCTTCTCTTCACTGGAAATCTTTTGATCGCCTTTCCCCTCTGTTACTTGATACCCCTCAGCATCGTGCACAGTTCTGTCTTATTCAATCCTGTCTTATTCGTCTTTATCCTTTACTTGTCAATTCTATTGGCCTCATTCAGTCTTCCGCCCCGTCGCTCAGTCTTCCCTTTCTTCTCTACTTAAACGATTCTCCATTTTTACCCCATCAAGTTACAGCCAAGCTTCTTTATTCGCATTTTCTTACCAATTTCACAGCTCCATTAGCAATTCCTTCTGTTTCAGCTACAGATCTTCCAGGTACGTGGAGTGATCCATCGACTTCCCTGGCTTCCCCGAAAGCCAG
This sequence comes from Macrothele yani, assembly GCA_039090855.1. Taxonomy (NCBI): domain Eukaryota; kingdom Metazoa; phylum Arthropoda; class Arachnida; order Araneae; family Macrothelidae; genus Macrothele; species Macrothele yani. Next base: position 100,331,208 of record CM077002.1, on the reverse strand, counting down.
GGACATTCATTGGCTGCACCTACACCGTCGGTTGCTCACTCCGCGTACCCTTCATCGTTTTCGTCATTCGGCTTCCCCGCTTTGCTTCTTTTGTTCTACACTTGGTGATGTGTCACATTCCTATGATTCTTGTCTGGTGTTGCAGCCCTTGTTTTCGATTATGTTTTCCCTTCTTTCCAAAGTTTGCCCTTGTCCTCATACAATGTTCCATTTTTATTTCCTCCGACGCCATTCTCCCCCTGTAGATGTCCACAGTTCTGTTTGTGCATTCATCATTCTCCAAGCGAAGTTGACGATTTATTTGTTTTACCACTCAAGCGTGGATCGAGCTTCTCTCCGGCGTTATCATCCGGCCCGGGTGTTTTTGTGCAGGAGGTACCGATCATCCATCAGATCGGTCCTCCAACTTGAGTATGACATGGCGCGGGTTCGGCAGGATGTGCCTGCCTTTTTCTCTCTCTGGTCTCCATATTTGTCATGGTTTCATGTTTCTGCAGGCATTATTGCTCTCCTCCCATAGCCAGAGTTTATTATATTTATATTTATATTTTTTTTGATTGGTGTTTTTTTGTTTAGTGCATAATTTTTGTACATACCGTAGATCTGTGTCAGTGGGTTTGTGTCTCCTTTAGTTTATCTTCTTGTTGCTTTCCGTGCACACACATTCCCGTTAATTTGTTGTCGGTAGCGTTTACTGACTTTTTCTTTTCTTTTATTTTATTTTCCGTCGGCCTCAAGCCGTTGGTCGACAAACTTTTTTGTGTGCCGGCTAAGCGTTTTGGTATTTTCTGTTTATTGTTTACTGTTACCAAGGTGTTTTATGTTGTTTTGTTGATGTTGATTGCATTTTTGCTGTGGCATGCACATTGTCTGATGTGTTTTTGTTTTGTTTTTTGTTGCTCAAGTGTCGGCTTTTTTTCTAGTTTGCTTTTGGTGTCGTTCACCTATTTTATATTTATTACTCGTCGGTTTCACACAGTTTACTGTCGCACGGTTTTGTGTTTAATGTTGTGGTTGTTTTTATTTTTTTGTTTTAATTTTTTCTTGCTGAACGGGTACTGCTGGCGCGTGGTACCGAAAGGTTTTTTTTGTGTGTTGGTTCTGAACCTTACCGACGTGTTTCTTGGTTTTGTCTTGTGTAATCGGTGTTTATTTTTGTGGTTAGTGCTGTGCATACAGTGCGAATTCACTGTTTCGTCCCGAATTTATTTGGTGGTGATGCTTGTCTGCAAGTTTAACCCCTGTGTTCTTTTTCACAAAGTTTTCATGGTGTTATTTGTGTATTGTGCATTCTTTATTGTGTTCATGGTGCTATTTGTGTATTGTGCATTGTGTGTTAATTTCTTGGTGTTGTTTGAATATTGTGCTTTGTGTGTTGTGTTATTGGTACGGGGTGTTAGTTTCTAGTGGTTGTTTTTTTCTCTGTGTTGCTGTCGGTCTTAGTGACCGAGATACGCTTTAAATGTAAATTTTTGTTGTTCGTCGGCTTACAGCCATTTGTCAACGCATTTCTCCGAACTACCAGGTGTTTTTTTCCGGCTGCAGCTTGTTGTCGGACCGTGTGTGTTTTTTTCCCTTGACAGTTTTGACAAACTCGGCTGACTTTTCTTTACCGCCTTGCTTCATTAGTGGTCTGTCCTGTATGTATTGTTTGTTGTGCAACTGTTTTCTTTTTATCTTGCCGTGTGTTATTCTTCAACTTGCTCTGATGTCGTCTGCTTCTTCCTGTAGAGTACTCTCTGTTTATTGCGATATTGATTGTGTGTTGTTATTGTCGTTGCCGGTGAGTTATTGTGCAATTTTTTTTCCCGGTGAAAATTTGTGTTTGTATGTTGTCTTTTTTGTAAATAAATGCTCTTTTGAAGTTCTGATCATTCGTCCGAGATGGTTTCGGGTTCGAAACCCGGTGAGGCAGGGATGTTGTGTTTGTCTTACTGTGCTGGCTCTCTCCCTTCCCTGGAATCAGTGACCCTAAATTAGGGACGGGCGGCTGCTTATAGCTCACTGAGTTGCTCACGGTGGTCGCTAAACCTCCAATAATAATAATAAAAAAAAACATGCATTAAAAAATTTCATTGCTTTCTACTGGGTAAATTCACAACATGTTTTTTCTGTTTTACTGCATACACACGCATCCAGAAGTTCTACAGAAAAATTAGCAGTCGTAATTAGTGTTGTCGCGAAAATCTCTGTAGTGCCTTCAAAGAACAGAAAGAGCGTGGTCTGATTTCCAGGGGACATTGTGCCAAATCAGCATGGTACAATGTTTCATACTGCATCAAAAATTTGTGAAATATTTGTTGCATAACGTTTCAAATACACATGTATGTTTTGGCAGCTAAGCTGTGTGCGTAACCTACCACAGATTCTTTTCAGTGAAAAAGGTAGTCGGCTTGTAAACTGAGCGTGATCCAGGAGATGTATTATAAATGCTGGTTTTCACGGAATATTAGTCGTTTTTCTTCCTTTCGTTGCATTTACTGGAATGATGTATTCATACTTACTTATTCACCGCGAATTATGATAAAACACTGAAGCAACATTGCTACTGGGACATACTGGTTGTTGCATTTGGCTCTTGAGTAAAGAGTTCCATATCCTCCTCTTTTGTTTTCTTTGAAATCTCTTGGTTCATTTATTTATTTACAATCTTTTGGCTGATAGAAATATGACAGCTAGGGGGGATGGGTGGGAGAGGGAGTGTTAAAAGCAAATGCGCAATGATCATTCAAAATGCCAAGGCGTGTGTTGAAAGTGTAAGTCCATTTGTATCACATCCCCCCTCCCATGTATATGATACCAAAGCAATTTTTTTTTATTAGAAATGAAGGGATTTTTTTTTTTTTGCACAGCAGGGCGTAATCATGACTTATTTCATCTGTCAATTTTGACACACCTAGGTACCACGACATCTGGCGATTGAGGAGTTACACTTCGATTACTGAAAATTTATCTCACTAAATCTTTTCCCCACCTCAGTTACAACTGCTTCAGGTCAAATGTGCCTATTATATTTTACACTTGATTAAAAGAAAAGTGCAGTGAATAAAAACGAGGGTTCTAAGAGAGTAAAAAGAAAGAGAATTAAGAAAAACAAAAAAACAAAAAATAACAGAAGACAACTCTACTTGAAGTGTTTTTTTCCTTTCCTCCCAAAATGTAAAATGGTTGACAAGAGGAGCCGAGCGTTTGACCTCGTCGAACGCGAGTCACCGAAGCAATTGCCGTAAGCCGCTGAGGATTCCACTCTTCAGCTGTTGTAAGAGGTTTTTGATTTATTGTACTGCATACCGAGTATAGAAGCATTTGCATCAGTCTTCAGCCTGTCTTAAGACCATTTTAATTACCTGTGATGGGGGGTACGGTAAAGTAATCGTAACGAAAAAGAATCACTGCAGAAGTTCATGGTCCGGCTCCTCCACTTTTTATCCGACTTAACTACGTCGTAATGCTCTGTAATCTGTGTTTCCTAATCCGTAAAATCACCGATGAATTAAGAAAAAGACCATTAGGAGCATGCACTTGAATTCTTACAAACTTTTTTATTTCGTATTTTTTTTTCAATGTGTGTGTGTGTTTTTAGTCATGCGTACTATTTTAAAGCCTCTCAGAACAACCCCCACATCGTAACACTGGAAAGCACATATTACGTGTGACATAAATCATTTTATTCCTCGGGCATTTCAGAATTTCGCCGGTGTCTGCTTATTATCTGCAGAGGAGTTACGTTACAGGTATGAGAAATTGGGCAAATCGGACGATATTTAATAGATGAAGCCCCTGTCTTTTTTTTAAATCAACTTTACATTGTCCCGCGATTTCATAAAATATTTTCTCTCTTGATAACTCAGATTTTTAATTCGTAAATGATGAAAATAATGTAAATCACTCAACAGCTGTTCAAATATAACAGGTACAGGGAGAAAGCTCACGTTAGCACTAAAACACACACCGTAGCGATTCTTAGCAATACAGCGTATGATGTATGTGGCGCGAATGTGCATGTCATTGTTGTTTCGATATCTGTTTCTAATGAACAAATTGAAGAAAAACACTTCTAAGTTCATCGGAAGCACAAGCTACGCCAAGATATTTTATGTACATTTCATCTACTTTTCGGGATGCATAACAACATGTCCCTGGCATGACGGCAATTTTAGGATATGGATGATTGTTTTTGTCGGATTTATATTTATTTCCCGGCTTCTGCAGGATTTTTCCATCGAGGCTACTGAAAAATATCGCATTATCTTCTCAGAAGACTTAACACTGACAAGTACATTTATGTTTATGTGTGTGTGCCAGCGCTGAGACTGGCTCAGCCCGAACCTGAAAGCCCAAAGCAGAGCCAGGGATACGGCGGTCTCGGGCTGCTTAATATTTACTGCGGTTCTGGCTCGGGCTTTGAAAGAAAGAGAGAGAGAGAGAGAGAGAGAGAGAGAATTTATTTATTTTTTCTAAATGTAATTTTGTACGATTTAGCATACAAGACTTTTCTTCCATTTTCTAGTTGGTAAAGAGAATTCGGCAACTGGGTCTGGATCGGGAGTGCGGTCTCGGGAGGGCTGTCTATTCCGGGCGGATAGCAAATGTCATAAGCTACGTATTAGTGCATTTTTTTCGGAGAAGGGAAAGCTTTTTCAAGATCTATGTAGATACCAGATGGCACGCCGACGAGATTTCGCCCCATATCTCCATGCGGCAGCTCCTTGGTAATTCTATTGAACAAAGTACGTAGATTGCATCGCCGCCCGACCGGCCGAAGCATTTGAAGAGAAAAGGATTGATCAAAGAAAATCATGCGACTATTCTGTAGAAACAGACTCACTTTTCAGAGAGACTTACGTGATATACATGTATAAACAAAAAGTATTCACAAAGCTTTTGCACTCGCTGCGGTAAATAAATATTTCCTGGCTCTCGGACTGATAGAGGTTCCTTCCACCACCAAATTGAAAAAGACATCAGTTCATTGCAGGCGAAAGAGAGTGAGTGGAAGTCTGGAACAGGAGGATTTTTTTTTTTTTATTATTATTATTATTTGTGCCACGACAGGCTGTCATAGTTTTCGGGTTCATTCGGGCCCGGGGCTCTAGACGTTGCATAAAATTTAGACTGGGGGTGGGCTCGGGCTCTACCTTGCATAAAATTTGGACTGAATCGCGCTCGGGCTCTCAATATTGAGCCCGAACTCATCTCTGGTGTGTGTCGGGGGGGGGGGGGTAAATTACCTTAGTGTGTTGTAAAATAAATAAATAGAAAACAACGATTAAGGATATTTCCTGCTCACACTGTCTTCATTGCTTTAAAATTTTCCAGAATGTACAAGATAACCCTCGGTAACTGGAATTGCAGAATGCCTTTTTTTGCCTTTTTTTCGTTTCGCATTAAACCGACCCTTGCGTTATTTAAAACCAACCCATGGCGTGTGTGTGTGTTTCCGTGTTTCTGTATTGTTGATTTCTTTTTCTAAACTACTACTCCTACTTAGGAATCTGGATATATGAGCGAAGTACTGCTTCAGGCACCCGGAACGTTTGAAGGCTACCAAAGATCTCTGCTGTTTTGTGTTTTCATCACTTAACAGTGCGGCTGATTCCATCATTATCGCGCATTTAACTGTAGTTTCGTTAGTGTGGTAGTCTTGTTATATTTACAAGATTTTTAATCTATCTATGCTAACAATGCGAACGGTATTTATATTGACTATTGTTTGAAAGTGCTACATGAAACGTATAACCAATAACAGAATGGATAACCGATATAACCTGAAACATAATAAATACTGCACAATTATACACATATATTAAATTTTTTTTATCGTCTGTAAATAAGGTACTCCTTGTATATGCAGAATACACAAGAAAGCACCGCGTTGTGTTTCACCCTTACTGCGTCACCGGTGTGCGGAGATAAAAGTGCGTCCTGTGAATTTTTACTGTGAAAAATGTTATAATCAAAACTGTGCATATTTAGACCTCATTATGCAATATCTTAATAAACACATATCTGAAAATAACTATGTAACTCCCGTTAACAATTGACAACTTTTTAATACCGAAAATTGTTGATACACAGGAACACAATTATTTGGCATTTGTGGATGCGACGAACGTTGACAAATTATAACGGCTTCTCTTCAACAAATGAGCACTGTTATCTTAATTTACTAAGATTTGAAAAATACACCTTAATCATTAATATACTTAATAGCCTTCAAAAACACAAAATGTTATTATATTACATCATATAAAATTATTTGTTAACTTTATTGTTCATCTTCTCTACTAACATTCAAACATAAACCTGTTCTACTTGACATTACTGGTATTCACTTATCTCTTACTTCTCCCTAATCACGGATTTTAGCTAAACTTCCTTTACCTTTACTTTTATATTTTAATCCCCACGAAATATAGCTAACCGACTAACTAACTATGATTTGACACTGTTTGAAATAATGAACACCCACTCCAGCTATTAGCACAGTGATGGAAATGCATTACGGTACATGCTATTGAGAAAGGGAAGAAAATACACTCTTTCTCCCAAAAAACGAATCACTCTGAGAAAGTCGTTCGATCCTGATGAAACTCCGCGTGCAAGTACCTCATGGCTGAATATGCAAATGATTGAAAAATAACCACCAGTGACGAAACAGTGGCCTGGTATAGCGCATAGGAACCGCGCATCGACGAGGGTATATCAAGAGCAAAGTTCGCACACAGGGATAATTGAGACAGCAGACTGCGGTTGCATTAACCTCCACGGACAGTGAGGATGTCTCGTCGTCGGATCCGTTCGCAGTTGGGCGAGTATAAGAGAGGACATAGATAAATCATGAAAGAAATACGGGATTTTCTGGGAGACGCGGGTTCGAGTCCCGCTCCAGGACGATGAAAATTTTCAAGTTTTCAGATATTATCTGACTTACCATCATTGTCACATTTACGCCAAAAAACGGATTGTCATCTTCAAAATTTGTATAAGAGAGGACGTTTGGTCAAGTCGCCGTATCGCCAGGCGGGTCGGTGTGACGCAGCCATCGGATGATTTAGGCGCCAATATGGTCTAGGAGGGCACAACCGAACGTCACGCGGGCAGTGGATGGCTCAGGGCAACGACAGAACGCGAGGATCGAGCGATTGTGTGAGTCGTACGAAAAAACCGAATGCGTCGCTCTCAATTTCCTACGGGTACGGAAATGGCCATCCGTTCCGTTGCTAGACGATTTGCGGTACTCGGATTACGTTCGAGGAAGCCACTCCTCTGCCCATCACTGACCAGTAAGCATCACCGGCACCGGGTGCAGTGGTGTCCTGCCACGATCAACGTGGGATAGTGTCGAGTGGCATCATGTTGTCTTCAGTGATGAGTCACGTTTGCACTTGGTGCCGATGACCAGAATATACACTGAAATGCCACAAAAACTGGTGCACCAGTCTAATACTTGGTAGGTCCCCCACAGGAGCGTAGGACTGCAGAAATACGACGGGGCATGGACTCCACTAGCTTCTGGAAATATGCTGTAGGAAATGCACATCATACTTCCTGCAGAGCGTTCCACAATTTGGGTGTATTCTGAGGTCTCGGATTGCTCTGTTCGATAGCACGTTGCATGGCATCCCAAATGTGTTCTATCACGTTCAGATCTGGGGACTTGGGTGGAAATGGCAACACCCGAAACTCAGATGAATGCCCCTCTAACCATAATGTGGCGTCCTGACACTTGTGTGGAGGTGCATTGTCCTGTTGGAACAGGCCCAACCCATCAGGACATGAACGGGTGTACCTCGTCAGAAAGGATGCGCACATAGCATTGGCCGGTCACAGACGTTTGTAGACGTACCAGGGGTCCCAGTGAAGTCCAGCTAAACACACCCCATACCATTACGGACCCCCCCCCCACCAGACGGTTCAGTTCCCTGTTGACTAGCGGGATCCATGGCTTCATGGGGTTTGCGCCACACACAAATCCTTCCATCTACCCGATACAGTTGAAAACGCGACTCGTCAGAGCAGGCTACTTGTTTCCAGTCATCAAGTGTCCAGTGGCGATGTTGCCGTGCCCAGGCGAGGCGCATACCTCTGTGTCGTGTACCCATCAAAGGGGACTCTGGTTGGGCGTCGGGTCCCAAAGCCCATATCGTGCAGGGTACGTTGCACAGTCCGGACGCTGATGCTTGTTGAGGCTCCAGCATTGAATTCCGATAATACCTGCAAGAGTGTTGCACGCTTATCGCGTGAAACGATTCTTAACAGCCGACGATGGTCACGTTCACCCAATGTCTTTTTAGGGCCACACTGCTATCGTAGGTTGGAGGTTTTGCCGGAATTCTTGTAGTCACGGTACACCCTTGCAATGGTCGTCCGTGAAAATCCGAACTTCGTTTCTACCTCCGAAATACTATGGCCCATTTTACGAGCGCCAACTATGACACCGCGTTGAAAACCGCTTAAGTCGTTATTACTTGTCATCCTCATGCCAAAAACAGCTCTGACAGCTGGCAAGGATGTCTATCGCTTTATATACGCTCTGGCGGAAGCAACCGAGTACGCTCATAGGTGATGTTGCTATGTATTTTGCATAAGCTCGTCTGTACCAGTTTTTCTGACACTTCAGTGTACGTGTCTGGAGACCATCCTGCCAAAGCACGTATCCTGCCTTTAACGTGGAACGGCACACCGCTTGCACACCTGGAGTGACTGTCTGGGGAAGCATTTCCTATGGTAGCTTGACACCGGTGGTAGTCTTCCGTACCACGCTTACGGCCCAACGGTACGTTGCCGACTTTCTACGACCTGTTGTGTTGCCATTCTTGTCGCAACGCCACCAAGCGATTTTTAAACAGGACAGTGCCCTCAATTTGGACACCATCTGTCATGCTATACCTCTGAACAGTATCCGTGACTGCATGCGTCTGTGACACGCCGGGTAACCGCTTGTATCCGAGCCAGAGGGAGCGGTACGACGTATTGATGTGTTCCACTCGCGTAGCCGTTTTATCCGAATCAGTGGCCCAACTGCTCTGGAATTGCTATCGTTTTCTTTCCTATTCATGTACATTGCATATAACAATTTTTATGTTGATTGGACGATTCCTTTAGTGCTTCGTTTTTTTTTTTTTTTTTTTTTTTTTTGAAAAGAGTGTTGCTTATCTTTGTTACCCTGGGCGTTGAGCTCCGTGGGTCGTCTCGGCTGGTCATCTACTTGAAGGCACAGGAAATCTTTTCCTCGTTCTGCCTACATCGGGGAATCGTCACTTGCTGGACTAGGGACTAGGCTTTCTGTAAGGCTGTGGCTTTTTATCTCAGATTCTCATATAACGGCCAAGTCTTTTTTTTTTTTTATATAAGCTTACATCTTCTCGGACTTCTGATATCTGACCCCAGTAGAACTTTGTCTCCCACTTCCTGAACTCGTCAAAGGAGGACCCCTAAAACTTCACTATCCTATGGGTTCGACACGCGGACTCGACCCATATCTTATCATTGGATATTACCTTAACAAAAGTAAACCGCGTTCCAATTCGATAGGTCAACTCGAATATCGACGCTTTTGGGGCAGAGTCCGTATTTCGCCAAGGCATTAAAGCACCGCTTTTTGGACAAAGCAATAATCCCTTTCAACTAACAAGAGTGGGTACAAACATTATTGAGTCTGTTATCAAGATCATCGACGAAATTTCCCGGGGAGGGTTGGCACATAATTTTCCCAAAGTGGGGGTGACCACCCCTAAATTTACCAGAAAAAATAGTCAGGTGCTATTCCTTGAAAAAGCCATCTGGTTGATGTGCGAAAGCTTGGAAACGCTTATGTGTTTATTTCCTGCGCCAATAAATCGGATCACTAGTATTACTAATTAAGGAGGAGGTTGATTTTTGTACATTTATTCTTATCCAGTTTCTAATAAAGTTGCAGTAAAAGAAAGTAAAATGATTAGAAGAATCAGTAGATGAAATTCTTTTCCTGGTTAGATTTTTCTAAATTTATTTAACAGAACTACTCCCTTATAATTATTGTATAATTATAAGTGAGTAGTTCTGTTACATGATTAAGAAGTATATGTAGATCGCATATCGTGACTTTTTGTTTCAAATTTCGACGTAATACTTTTCCGCTCTGTCAGCCCAAGGGGAGGGGGGCATCGGCCACCCATGTGGATGCGCCACTGTTCGAGACATCGACGCCTGACTGGGTTTCGGGATAAAACAAGACCAGGCAAGAGATGACCTGAACCTTGTAAATGTGCGATTTGCTGCACCTCATCTGCACCAGAAATCACAGCAAAAACAAATGAACATCAGATGAAACGCCCCTGCGAACCTAATCGCGATTTCCATCAAAGGAATTTTCCTTTGCCTCCTAACCAAAATTCATGTGTATGCTGTGCAAATTAATTTTAATAATTTTACAACAGTCTCACCTGTTGCTCAGCCCACATCAGTGTGCATTTTAGTTCTGAGCAACCGCTGTGCTGAGTAGTTTTCTTTTTTACTGCTTCATAACGACTGCAATATGACTGCTGTCTGATAAAAAAAAGTTTCGTTTTAGAAATAAAATATTCTGGCTGTCACCTTGCTAATGAATTTATTTTCAGATGTCGTTTGTTTGCACATAATTTAATGAAATTAGGAATATGAATGGTAAAGTAGAACCGTATTATACTAGGCTTTGCTTAAACGTTTGGAGTGAACAGTTTGACCGTATAATATATAATATTGATTTTATAATAGGTAAAATGTTACATCATTGCTCATGCTACATCAGGAAGAAGCCAGATTGATTGATTCTTAATTCGAAGTTCCGTTTTCATGCAGAAACACTGAGAAAAAACAATTCTGAAATTTGGATTCATTGCATACATATTAGAAGGTGAAATTTAACATCGTATTAGAAAGTGAAATTTTTCTGACGATGGGGTCTTAAAAAGTTATTAATAATGGAAAAGGACAACTTAGTTATAAGAATGAATTTCTTAGTGTTCCAACTCTCACGCGTACTGTTATTTTTTCTGCCCAGAAAATAAAACTGAGATTCATATCTCTGTAGGAGAAATTAATTTGCTACACTTGTGTTTCCCTCTTGTTGTTTTTTTTTTAAATAAAATCTAAAAATTTTGAAAAATAAAATTTTCGAGATTGAATTTGAAAACTCAGGCACCAGGTGAAAATTTTTGTGGCGATTAGGTGCCTTAGAATTGTACCTCTTATGTTAAGGCGTTCGCGTCTGCTTTGTGGAATTCAGCTTTTCTTCAGTATCACTGGTTTGGTTGGGAAACGTTTATGGCCAACCTGCACAAGTGGAGAAATGTTTAAATAAAGCAAGGAGGGGCATGCAATTTTCACATCGCCAGTTTTCTGGACACACGCCGTGGCAGTTTAAAAAGAATTGCAGAATCGTTATCTTACGAGACAGGAGTTGTTGTCCTTTGGGCTATTTGAAACTAGAGTCCTGCTCAGACAACCATCTCGTGATTTTGCTGCTTTTCGAGGAAGCCTCTGGGTGTAGATGCTTTGCAACTAAGGCGTCAGGTAGTGGCACACTGCCTACTTCTTTATCTTGAGCAACTTCTCCTATCTGCCTTGTCTGTTCGCAAGGATCCTAGACATAATATATTCGTGTGAAAAAGGAAACACCCAACTAAGAGATGGTGGGAGGTAAAGCAAATAATCGCTTGCCACATCCGCCCACTGCCCGTCTGTCTCTGCGGTTATTACGTACATATATATCTCTGCTCCGGTTCTACTTGGTGCTACCATTACAATTATGAGCTTGAAAGCTAAGGAGCTAGTAGCCTTCTGATAAAAACACACTCATGTGTTCTGTTTGATCGTGTATCGGCACGCGTTTAATGCTTCAGATATCTCTATTTGGGATAGGATATCTTTTTACTGATGTTTTAGGTCGAGAAAATTTAAGGAAGGATTTTTTTATTGATTTGTTGTAGTTGGCGAAAGCAGAACAAAAAATTTACTTTGTTTGCTTCTTCGGTTGCCCTCATAAATAATTATGTGAGTGCGTTTTTCCTTTATCTAGGAAACCACTGCGTTAGAGGAATCTAAAAAGAAACTAACTCTTGTTTCAGTATTTCCGACGTAACGTGTAAGCTGCGAAACAAACGTAATAGGCGAAATTTCAGATTTTTGCTTTAATTCTTTGTTTGTTGCATATCCCATTCCATGATTTTATTTCTATCTATAGTTTTTAACTTTCAAGTATTATTTGCTTTCGATTAATTAATTAACTGCTTATGATTTATTATTGTTAACTGACGTTTTAATATAAGATGCCAAAATTAGCATTTTTTTTTATCTGTTGAATTGTAACGAAATTTGTATGTATAGAATTATATTAACTCTCCTTCAACTTTGTTACATACGGGTTCGACTAACGTGATCAAGTATAACTGCAAATAAATTATATGCAACGTTTACGAAATGTGCTAGCTTTTCACGTGCACGAACTATTGCGTAATTTTTTGCCTTTTACATAGTGCAAGGTTAACAAGTAGTAGTGTTTTATTTAAAATACAGAACTGAAAAACGCTCTCTAAAATTAATGAAGTTCCGACAGAAAAACAAAGTAAAAAGCAAAAATTAAGTTCCAGAAAGAAACAGCTTTTCACTTTGAGAAAAAGAAATAGACTTAAGAAAATTCTTACTCAGTACTGCAGAGAAATATAAGTACCAAATACGGAATTCTAAGACTGAGAATTTGAGATTGTGTATATGTAAAACGGAAATTACATCCGGTTAGATTTGCAGCTGATAATGTAAAAACACCCATTCTTAAATGAATGTTGGACATTTTACGGGAACGAAGTTTTCATTAAAAAAGTTATTTTTACCTATTAATGCATCATTGAATGAACCAGAGGTAAAAATAGGCTATAAACTTAAAAACGTATTGCTATTAACAAGTAAGTAGGGAAGTTTCGTTTATCATTTGCGTTTCTACCGAAGTGATGTAGACCTGTTCCATAGGTTTCATTTGATGACACCAAGGAAAGCTCTTTTTTTCTTTAGAGCATTAAAAATCCTACAGGCAGCGTCACTGTTTTCGAAAACCTCAATTAACGCTCTTACGACACCTTGAATTTGTGAAGAAACTAGCGCAAGTTTCGTTTAGATTTGCGTCATCATTAACTTTGTGATTTACAACATGGTACCGATTATGCCATTCTCAGCAAACATCGGTCTAACGGACATCTAGTTTTCTAATAATGCGACCAAGCGAAAATTTATTAAAAAACACTATATCTGGATTATTTCAAAATTTGGCCGTTTACACAGTTCGTTGGGAAAATAATAATTAAAATTGACGACGGAGAGGTGTACATTGTGAAACTATCTCATTAACAAACGTAAAACATGCATCTAAATCATGTAATTTTGCATTTCTTGCGTGGAAAGCACTAAGGTTCTTTTTTCCTTCTCTTGTATGGAAGTAAAATGCAAAGGGAATATCAGCGAGTAACTATCATAACAAAGGTGTATTTTGAATGAGAACAAACAAATATTTTAGCATGCGCATTCCTACGTACGTTATCCGTAACCCATTCACCACGTTTGGTATGTGTGCCCATCGTTTTTTCAATACATTTGTCATCTAACACTACAAGTTCTTCTTGACCTGGAAACATTACTAGAAAACATTTTCTAAAAGTTCTGTCAATACTACAGCCAAATTTCTGAGGTGTTATACAAAATGAGATCATTTCGAAAGATTTTCTTTTTTGAGAAGAGGAAAAAGAAGTAAGAAGGATAAGAAATATGTTTCAGAACATGGAGTGCATGTGTTAGCACAGGATTTGTTGTTTAGAAAGTTTGAAGATATTGACTGGAATGGTACAGCACACATAAGGAGAGATCTTCAGAGAGAAAATGTGTGCCAGCAGTAGATGCCGGTATGACAGAGACTTTGAAATAGACATTCTTAACATTAGAATGAGCTTACTTCGAAATATGTAGGGTCCTCTAAATAATTTTGAAAACAGTTCTTTTATAATTCTTTCTGCAGACAAAATGAGTGTGATTACTTTGTTTTTAAACCTCAGACTTCTTTCGTTCCATTTCCTGTTTCATGAAAACTGTCTTTTTCCTGCGATCCCAAAAGGGAAACACAGCGTGTATGTTTTGCATTCTAAACCAAGCTCTCAGAGCTGGTGATCACTTATTCTGACCACTCAACTACTCATCAAGCATATAGAAAATAACTATATGTTTCGAGATTTTCTTTTTGGGTGGGAGAGAAAGTTGAGGACCGGATGTGTGGGATTATAATTAGCCGTTCGAATCTATAATTCCTGGTACTTTGAGAAATGCAACCTACAATTGCTGCTCCTCGAGGAAAGAAAGATGGTGACCGCCTGAATTCTCATCCGCAATGTAAACACTTTATTTCGGGGATTGTCAGCAAGAAGAGAAAGCTGCAGACAAAAAAAGAAAAAAACAAAGAAAAAAGAAATGGCATGTGCATCATCGTGATAACTAACAGTATTCACCTTTGCTTTCCTGGTGTGCAGTTTTTCTGCATGACATTGCACTCTTCTCGTAGCTTATTATACAGAAGTTATTTGCCAATTCTACGATTGTGTGTGCTCTAGTTTTTAACCTGTGTACCTCTAACAGTACAGTAGTTCGGTTGCGAAAGTGATGAGACTTTTCTTCCAACTTCATGGTTAACTAAATATACGAGTGTTTATGATAAAAAAAAAAAACGAAACCTGTTTAGACCTTTTTTATTTCTTTTGGTTGTTGGGGCTTGCATTTTTGACCGATATAATTCAGCACCTCAACTTTTAAAACTAAAACTGCAAGGAGAGAACTCTTTCGATTTTAAGGAATTTTAAACGAAATTATTGCTTCTTCAAAGATAAAGACAATTTTAATTTTTCTATTGAAATGCGACGCTGGAAGTATTATTTTTTGTTAAAAAACGAGTTTAACCTGTGATTTATACATTTTTATAGCAATGAAAAATCATTTTTAAATTGTTTCAAAATCTATTTGAAGTACTTGTTGAGGAGCTTGGTGCAAATACGTAATTGGAAATAATGCACCTTCAATAATATGGCACACAGAAATACATATTTAAAAGTGAAAACTCAAATTATATTCTCGTTTGCCAGGAAGCAAATACTGAGATATTAAGAATTTTGCTAGAAAATTGATTTCAATATTCGGAAGCACAATCGTTCTCCAGAATGAAAGTCGCAAAAACCACGGATCGCTCAAAATAAGCCGACGACCATTTGAAATGTTTTTATAAGTAACTATGTAGTATTTGCAATTCAACACTAAATATAGAACATACACTCACGGACAATGAAATTTGCACACCTAGAAGAAAACATGCTACAACCGCGGAACTTTGCAAATAGCTAGAGTGCGTGCTGGTGTACAAAATGATCCACGTCTGGTGCAATTGCGCATGACCGCACACCCTGTGGTGGCGCTGCAAGCACGAACCGCCGGCCTTATAAATCGGCGTATAATCGATGCCCCATGAAAGCGAGCCGCGGGTGGCCTAGTGGGCAACGTTAGCGACTGCCGCGGAAAGGACCTCAGGTTCGATCCCAGGCAGGTGCCAACGTTCGATCCACTAAATATCCGCCGTGCGTCGGATGGGCACGTTAAGCCGTCGGACCCCGGGTACTGGCCCCCCGGTAATAAATAAGGGCGTCTTCCTTCCCGTTTCTGCTTCGTTTCCGTGTCACTTTCCTATCGGGCACTCTAGCCCAAATCTCCTAGCTTCCTATTTCTAAGGGTTGTTTAAGACCTGGGGTCAGACACTCCCTTCCTAAAATCCTTTGCATATGATCAGGATCAGGAGCCCCATGAAAGCGAAAAGCATCGGCCGACGCAAGCAATACAGAGTGACAAGAATGCCGGGTAGACTAGACACCAGAGACGTCGATTTACACAACTTACGGACTTTGAGAGAGGCCTGATCATCGGTCTGAAAACCGCAGGGTGGTCGGAGCGCCGTATAGCTCACCACGTTGATCCTTCTGACTATTTCGTCCGACTCTGACTGTGTTGGGAGCAGTGGACACGTGACGGCACTTCCACACGGCAGAGCGACTCCGGATGGACAACTGGTAGAAAGAATCGACAGATCGTGCGCCAGGCACGAACGGATCCCACGGGGACCCGGTCCACTATACAGGCAGATGTAGCGGTTCCTGTTTGCCCACGAACAGTTTCCCGACGCCTCGCGGAAGCGAATCTGCGATCCCAGCGCCCCTTACGTGTGCTGCCATTAACACCGGAACATCGCCGCCTCCGTGTGCAGTGGTGCCAAGCCAGAGCGACGTGGAACGCCACATACTGGTGACGTGTGGTATTTAGCGATGAGTGCCGCTTCAGTTTGGAGTCAGATGATCATCGTGCCCAGGTGTGGAGGTCAACGACAGAATCCCAACCTCGCTGTGGAGCGCCGCACCTGCCCCACTGCAGGCATGATCGTCTGGGAATCCATTGCCTACGATAGCCGATCAGCTCTAGTAGTGGTACGTAGATCATTGACGGACAAGCGGTATGTAGATTAGATCCTACGGCCCCATGTGCTCCCATTCCTGGCCGGGATTTCAGGTGCGCTATACCAGCAGGGTAATGCCCGCCCGCACACGGCTCAGGCTGCCCATGACTGCCTACGTCATGTCCAGGCACTTCCATGGCCTGCCTGCTCCCCGAACATGTCCCCTATCGAACATATGTGGGACCAGTTGAAACGCCATCTGCCGCCGTGCCGCACTATCCGAGATTTGGAGCACACCGTTCAGCACGTGTGGGCCAGTCTGCCGCAGGACAACATCAGGCGTCTGTTCGCCTCCATGACGGACCGTATTGCAGTATGTATCGCCGCACAAGGCGGTGCGACGCGCTATTGAAGATGGCCTCACTGCGTACCACAGATCCTTCTGTAATTGTCCTGCAGCTTTTTGCCATCATGTGTATCATTGATCTGTATCATTACGTCCACGAAATTTCAGTTCAATCCGATGCTTCCTTCTTGGTGCGTAAATTTCATTGTCAGTGAATGTATGTTTCAAACATCAGAAAAGCGGGCACAGTTTTCATATTAATATTTTAAAACAGATATAACACATTCATGTGCGCATCATTTTGTCGCAACGGACGACTTTTTTTATGTTGTCAAATTAAATTGATATTTTAACATTTATTCGTGATAGTTGTGTGTCTATATCAGCTGTGTAAGAAAATATAGAAAATAGTATACTATGTATATGCTATATTTTTTTCTATTTGGGCCGCATGGCATTTTCAACATTCCTGTATGGCCCCCCTGCTCAAGAAATTTGGGAGCCCCGGCTTTAAGACATACAAATTGTAATATCAAAATAATGGTTTTAAGTATCTATTTTATTGACACTTTTTTAGTATGATTCCATTTTAATTGTTGAAAATACGAGGTAACGTTTTTGTATTTATGGTAATTGCATGTGAAGGTCAATCATAGTTTTGTGAATGCTTGGTATTTTTTTTTTTTTTTAATTTTTATTTTATGCATTTTTTTATTTTTTTTTATTTTGCATTTATGGTAAACTCCATGTGAAACTTAATCATAGTTCTGTGAGTGCTCAATCTTTGATGTTTTTGGTTTGTATTCTTATTGTTACCGCGGAATTTTCTATATCCCCGTAACATTTAAATTTCATCCGTATAATTTTGCTTATTTATTATTTTTTTAAATTTTTACTCTAAAGTGGTAGGAAATAAATATTTAAACTGCCAAAATAGAATATCAATGATTAAAAATTACTTTCCGGTGAAGCTGAGCCAGGCTACCCGAAAGTTTCGGTTGATAATTACATCAGCCCCCCCCGGTGGCGCAATGGTCTAAGGCGCTGGCCTCTGATCATTCGTCCGTAAGGGGTCCGGGTTCGAATCCCGGTCAGGCATGGATGTTGTGTTTGTCTTACGGCACTGGCTTTCTCCCTTCCCTGGAACCAGTGACCCTAAATTAGGGACGGGCGACTGCTTATAGCCCATTGAGTTGCTCACGGTGGTCGTTAAACCTCCAACCAAAAAAAAAAAAAAAAAAAAAAAAAATTAGATCAGTCCTAATTGCACTTCAAGCCAAATAAAAAGGGGAAAATTATATTTTTTTTTGTCACGGAAACTTGACGAAAATCCCAGATGGGAAGGAAGAGAAAGGAAGACATTCACAGTTCTTTTTTTCTCACTGAACGCACTGAAGGAAGGTATAATAACAGTAGTCTCGTAGCCGAAGCTGAGAGAATAGCAGGAGCGCAATAAATCCTTTTGGGGGAGTCACCCCTTTTCTCAAGCAACGCTTGCGAGCATCTCTGCATTATCCGGAGTAGCGACGAAATTCGAGATAAGTCACGTCGCCGGAAATACCTGCGTGACAATCTTCGCTTCTAAGTAGCTAGGCGCGGTCAATTGACAAAAAGGTGCGAGAACAAGTTGACAGCTGAAAGAAGACATAATTTTTGGGAAAGTGACCCGAACTGAACGGATAGCAAGCGAATCATATAGCAGGGAGGGCCAATGACATAACCCGACGCGATTCGGACTGCCGGGCCGTCACGCCCCAAGATGGACACCGGGCACGGGAAAAAGGAAATATTAACAATGAGAAATGAAGAGGACAGACTTCAGACTACATACTTCAGACTAGAGACTAGAGACTCTAGAAGATAACGACAGAGAGAACACTCGAGAATTGCAGTCTGAGTAGAAGAGAGGTCTCAGCGGTTTCGGAAGAGAGATGTTTCCAAGATAGAGAAATGAGGTAGTAAATATTTTAAAGTATAGTCCAGATAAAACCAATTAAGATGGAGAGCTGACTCTACGACCAACCGGCAACCCAGTTTCACGATCGGGTTTTCCCAAGGAAAAGAGGGTTTGATGACTTTTATCTTACACATTTCTGATTCATGCCTCATAGCTTTGCATGTGCTATGCAGGACTAGTTACCCGAAAGTCTCTCACATAGTGCATTGATAATTTTCCTCTGGCGCACCGCGCCGTGTTTTAAACCAGTAACTAAAGTCAATAATATTTAAGTGCATTATACCTGTTTGAAATAAAAACTAAATTGTTTAGCTAAAACAAATAACCTCACCAGTACATTGTACCTAGCGTTAAGACGATCTTCTAAAAGAAATAAACAGTTACATTTAATTCACGTGTCACTTAGATCATTTCTCCAAATGTCATTAGAGTTCAATTAGTGATTTTTTTTATTGTTATTCATGCAACTTTTTACTTTAACTTCTTTGCGGCATATGAATGAGCATGGAAACCCCATGCTGATTCATATGAAACACAACGCAATGCATTTGTCGACCCTGAGCTTGGAGCCCCTTATTTAGGGAATCCAAATTCATTGTTGACACCACTAGGGGAAATTTTGGGGGTGAATTGTTTAGTATTGAATTTTGACCTTTTTAACTTTTTCCCACTACGGCGAATAAGACGTAGTAGTGGTTCGCTGATACCCGACAGGGAGCGGTAATATTATGTTGCTTTTCCGTCTTCAGTCTTTACAGCTGCGGTGAAATGAGTTTATGATGACAGTTTTCATTTTAGCTATGGTCTTTATTGTCAGATCGCTGGGGAAGTCATTCTCTTCATCAGCTGTGTGACATTATTGCATGCATATTTCAAGTTTCAGGAAAATAAAGTTTCGAAATAATGCATATTTCAAGTTTCAGGAAAATAAAGTTTCGAAATAATGCACATTTCCTCACTTTCCAGAAACCCACTTTATTTGTTTGCTTTGAGCTAAAATTAGATGTTATTTTTTTAGACAGTATGTTGTCTTTTCAAATTGGGTGATGTCAGCTAGTTTGCCAAACCATCGTTTTGTGAGCCCACACCGCTGCTGCATGGCATACTAAAAAAAGTTTCAAAATAAGAGTGGAATTTTTTGAAGGGATTACATTTTCGGGGCTACGCAAGCAGGCTTGCTATTTTTACGATTCTCGATCGGTAACTACTACTGCCTTCGAGCCTTGTAACATCCTCACGGAATTTGCAGCATTCTATCCATGCATGGCAACATTTCCGTTTACTTTGGAAACATGGTGTCTTCCCAAATTGGGTTTGCGCTATAAGAAGGGACTTGTTTACGATTGTTCCTAAGAAAATAAATTGTAAAGAGTGATTTATGCAGCCGGCGTAGTCTTGGTGTCATGGTAAGGAACCCGGGAAGCAATATTTCATTTCTTAAAACAAGAGCAACTTGTTCTAAGTAATATATTTGTAATGAAATCATTTTTTTTTCACGTACACATTATTCCAGCGCCTCAGTAAGGGTACCTCTTACACTCTTCCTATTAAAGTATGCCTACCTGCCGTGCATATAGTATTTTTTTTTTTTTTTTTTTGTATTTGAGCGATATTTTAAATTCTTTTTTCCTCTAGAAACTCTGTATATTTTTTTATTCGTTAATAAATTTCACAGTTTTAAATGTTTTTCAAAGTATCGCTGTAATTAGAAACAGCAGGACTCTTATTAGTCGGAAATTAGTGTGTTTGAGTTGTTTCTTCCTGGTTTTCGTTACATCATTCGTCCTTTAAAAATTAGCAAATAAAAGGACAGTTTTGTCGTTTTATCCTGAAACTTGAGATCTCTTCGCATAAAAAATGTTTCTTTGTTTCTAAACAGCTTATTTTTCTGAACTGTACAATTTTTATTTGTTATTGTACTTTCTTTATTTGGGCATTTTTTTTTAAATTAAAGTTTGCAGGTAGTATGTCTTAAGTTCGTGTGAGCTATGGGAATTAGCTAGCGTTTTATTATGCTAGTTCTTGATTACCGAATGTTAATAAGAATACAACAGAGCTGTGATTAATCGTATTTGAGTACAGTTGGCATTTTAAAGAAACAAATACCGGTACCTGATGTTTTCTGCTTTAGGAAATTAGCAATTTTCTTCTGTGACTTTTCTTTTATTCCTTTTTGTTTTTGTGAAATGCATTTCCAATTTCAGAAATGTTCATGTTACGTTCGCTCAACTGCTGTGGTGCATTATGTCTAGATCGTGACGTAATAGCTGGTTAATCGCATGATAAGATCCAGAAGTCAGCGTGCCTGATGATCCGATAGGCATTTTAGAAATAAGTACTCTCGGCAGATATGGATAAAGAGAAAAAAAAAGAAAACCTCCGTTCAGTAGGTCACATACGAGCGATTCTCGGAGGTCCTTAGCTGGAATAATAACACATAATCATCACGAGTCGTCCTGAAACTGAACCGACGAGGAAGTTGTTGTTTCGCTTTTGAAGAGTTGAACATGAAAATCCACTCGGGTACGAAGAACGAGGTTAAGTGCTTTACACCAATGTTTATTCAATTGTTCTCTCCGACGGGGCCCCAAGCTCTCTTCATATATAGCATCATTTCGTTCTCTGCGATTTACATAAGTACAGAACCATTAAGAGTCAAAATACCAAGTGTTTGCAAAAATCGAAGGTACTGAACGCAAATGTTGTAGCAACCTCAAGCAACTTTTACTCATGACTTAAGTAAGGTCTATACAAATTCGAGAAGTTTTTGAAAGTATAGTTGTATGAAGAATTTATTCGTACTATAGTGGATTTGTTTTGTTAAGTTCTTAAATTGTTATGGGGTCCAAAAATGTGTGAGACAGCTGCCAGAAGTGTCTAATAAAAAGGGCGACTTTTGTTTGCAGCATGCTTTTTTCACGAAACTGGTATAACAGGTGATTTTCAGTCAACGAATGTAAATACAATAGATTTCGGTTAATTGCGACACATCGGGACTACAGCACTTTGGCCCAAATTAAGCGGCTGCCCCAATTATGTGAAGTTTTATCCCAAAGAGCTAATTTGGGATGCTCTTCAAGAATTTTCCCAAATAAACGGCTGCCCCGATTAACCGATGGTCCAATTAACCAGAATCTATTGTATCGAGATTTGGATTGCTTGGATTTTTTTCCATATCTCTTAATAATCGTACAGTCTGCCGTGCTTAAACACATTTCCGGATTTCATGTCATTCTGTCTAATCATGTGGGGTATTCACTTAATACGGAAGATACTGAGTAGACAGGTTAATATGTACTATTATTACTGCCTAATTCTCAAACGTAAACGTAAAATTGTCTGTATATTGTGCTTTCCCTTTAAAAATAACGAGAAGGCATTTCATTTCTTCATAGATTACAGCAACACGTTATGTATTTATAATATATTACAGCAGCGCCGATGCTTATAGTTATTATTAGTAATGATATTGTACTGCACTTTACTTACACATAGTATAGTATCAAGTATGAATTTTTGTACTCATACTTTATTCGCGTGCTGACATATAACAGTTCTGTAAAGTTGTTTGCTTCATAAAAGATTTTGATGTACATCAATAAACTTCTTTTCTTCTATACTATATGCAACGAAGAATACAAATGGATATGGAGAGCTAACAAGGTCACAGTCCTAGCTTTCATTACCAGAAACCGAAGTTTTTTTGTTTCATAAGTTGTTGTTGGTTTGTTATCTGTTCTTTCTCTTTTAGCAGGAGAAACCTCATCATTCGTGGTTACAATTCTTCAGCAGTTAACATGAATAAATTAGTAATATCACAGTCTTCAAAAGCATAAATCAGTGTTTTCTAATCCGAAACGTCTTTGTCTTCATCGGTAAAGTCGTTTTCGAATGATGTTTTATCGAAGCGGTTCCTAATCTCCTCCTAGTCTTGTAATGTTAGGAACCACGGGAACCGTGTTCCCGTAGCTCCTAACATTACAAATCGTTTTTAATTTGTTACTAGAGATTAGAAAGTTATCATATGCTTTGTCTGCATATATATGTGAGGGGCCAACAAACAGATCATCACAGAAATAGAAAATCTGCCACATGCCCAAATAATTTATGCCATTATGCAGAGAAGCCTGTTCGATAAAACGAAAACTTTCGACATTATGGAAACTTTTTATTTTGCAGTTTTTTTATCCATAAAAGCCGAACTGGGTATGCATGCCATTTCGTGTTACACGATTAAGCGGGCTGATGTATTTGATAGAACAAATTATCGTCATCAACCATTCTCAATTCACTGCTGGATTAAGGTCTCCTTTTTATGTCACTCCGGCATGTTTTCGAATTTCATCCTGCCATCTCCCAAATGATCTTCTAAGTCTTTTGCTGCTCTTTGGTTTTCCGTCTGGTATCCCAGTTGTCCAACTGCGGTCAATTCTAGCAGTATATCCAGCCCATTGGCATTTGAGGGTCTATTTTTTGAACATATCATAAACTTCCGTCATTATCCTCATCCATGAGTTCATTTTCCCGTCTGTCCTGGTTACGCCAACATGTATCTCTTCATGATTCTCTGAGTTGTTTGCAGCATCTGTATGTATTTTTCAGTTGTTTTGATCAAGTAAGAACTGGAAAGGATGCACTGACTGAACAATTTTTCTTTTAAAACAGAATGGTGTATTGCTCTGGAAAATTTTACAGTTTGTTCCAAATGCTCTGCAGCCAAGTTTTATATGTTTATTAATTTATTTGAAGCCCGACAAGAAGGGAAGGGGGTTTGACTAACCACATAGGGCTTGCGGTTTGGTGAGTGAGGGATAGCATTTTCTGTAATCCCGGTGATGTAATCATACCGCTATTTGTTGGCCCCACAGAGCTTTTCCGTTGATAACAGAATGCGTGCGCCACGAGGAGGCGGGTGTTGATGTTTGTTTAGCAGAGGCTATGTACACTGAGGTGCCAAAAAAAAAAAAAAGAAAACTATGAAGAGCGCTACCATTTCCATTACATCCTATGCGGTATCAGGTATCGTCCGCAAACGACGTATATATAGAGCATAGGCGTAACCACTGGGGATCGAGGGGGGGGGGAGATCCCCCAGATTTTCAGAATCGGGGATCCTCATATATATATATAATATGTGTATATGTGATCGGACACCCCTACCCCAGATTTTCAAACATGGTTAGCCACTGATATAGAGGCAGATATCTCCGCAAGCTCAAATAGTAGCATTCGCAGTTCAGATGGCAGCTTATCAGGATTTAAGGGATTTCGAACGTGGTCGGCACACGAAAGATGGGTCACTCCACCTCGCAAATTACCCCAAAATTTGAATTTACACGGTCAACAGTTTCAAGGGTGTACCTGGACTACACAAACTCCGGGTGTGGCGACAACACCACGAGGCAATTGATCGCGCATGCCTACAAGGGACAGTGCAGGCCGGCGGTGGCTCTGTCATGATGTGGAGTGTCAGTTGGCAAGCGTTAAGACCCCTCATACGTCTGCAGACCGGTCTGACGATGGAGGCTACGTAACCATCCTTGGGGATCATTTGCACCCGTTCATGTCATGCAACCATTCTAACTGGTGCGACCTCTTTCAACACCACAATGCGCCACTGCACAAGTTCACAGTTGCACGATAATAGCGGGAGGAACATTCCACGGAATTTAGCATCCTGACTTAGAGCTGTCGCTCTCCAGAATTAAACACCACCGAACACTTTTGAGATACTGTTCATTGTGCGTCAGTGCCAGGAATCCTCCACCGGAGAATATTACAAAATTGTGGGACGCTCTTCAGGAAGCATGGCGTGTACTGTGTCTCCACAATCCTACAAAGAGCTCGTATAGTCCATGCCCCGCCGCGTTGTTGTCGTTATCCAATTGCGAGGAGGAGCAACGCGGTATTAGAGAGGTATCCCAGCTTTTTTGTCACTTCAGTGTATTGCGCAACTGTAGTGTTTTCATCCCCAAAACATGTAGTATTCGCAAAATCCGTTTCCTGTTAAAGCCGGTTTCAGGAATGAATATGTTTACTGGTTTATTTGCTATTTTGTGCGGATCTGTTTTGAAATTTATGCACGAAGGGCAAAGCAGTTGGTTAAGCCTGGCTATGTCGACCCGGTGGCACAGTGGTCTAAGCGCTGGCTTACGATCATTTGTCCGAGTTGGGTACTGGTTCGAATCCCGGAGGGGCATGGGTGTTGTGTTTGTCTTACGTCCCTGGCTTTACTCTGCCTGGAGTCAGTGGTCCTAAATTGGGTACGGGCGACTGCTTACAGCCCATTGAGTTGCTCACGGTGGTCGATGAACACCCAATAATAATAAAAAAAGCTTGGGTATAGCTCATAGTCATCACATGGCTTTGGATTCGGATAGTGTATCACAACCTCATACTACTTTGTAATCATCTGTTGCCGCTCTAGTCCTTGTAGATATATTTGCTCAATCCACAAAAGAAAAACAAAATCAAATTTTTAACAGGTAAAGCAAACCAACCACCGAGTACATCAATCAGATTTCATTTCTACTCCTCATACTCCAACCCAATTGAAGGTGTGTTGTTAGTTCTTAACTAAGTAACGGATCAGCAAATCTGCAGTGTTACACAGGAGGCATTATGACCTGGCCGAGGGTCCGAGGAGAAGGGAGGAGACTTATTTATTGTATAATGAGGGATTCACTACTGTCGAATCTGCGGCTTAGCGTGGCTTCTGAACCACAGCAGGGCTGCCCCGGTGGCGCAGTGGTCTAAGCGATGGCCTCTGATCATTCGTCCTAAAGAGCTCCGGGTTCGAATCCCGGTGAGGCATGGATGTTGTGTTTGTCTTACGGCACTGGCTGTCTCCCTTCCCTGGAACCAGTGACCCTAAATTAGGGACGGGCGACTGCTTATAGCCCATTGAGTTGCTCACGGTGGTCGTTAAACCTCCAATCAAAAAAAAAAAAAAAAAGAAAAAAGAACCATCGCAGATATTGTCAGCAGCGGTACACAAGCTAGGAAACCTTCGGCCTCAAGTTGTGCGAGCCAATCACCGAGTTACTGTATATCCGGCCTTCGAATGAACGGCACAACTCAGTCTGAGGCCGATATACGAAGAGCTACAGCGATTGTAGAATTCCATGCCTCTAGCGATATGGTACCCTCGAACCCAACATGGTACATTTAATTGACTCGTGAGGCCTGCTGATGGACCTGTTGCCATGGAGAATTGTGATTAACTTTTTTAAGTTATGCAGGGCTTACGATCATTCGTCCGAGTTGAGTATCGCATTAACTCGCAGAATGACGGAATTAAAAAAATTCCGGTTTAAATATTATAGATCGGATGAGAAAAGATGCGTTATTAAATTTGTAGGCATCAGCATCTATTGCTATATATTATGCTCAAAAATGACTATGTTAGTACTTAATCTATAGCGTAGATACTAGAAACTGAGAAACCACAACTAGTGAAAATCGTGGTGAATGAGCATAAAACTTTAAGAAATACCCCAAACTCCTATCATTGAGTATGAAATTAAGATGGGGATTCTGCAAATTGCATTTTACTTCATCAACGAAACGTGGGAAGATGGATGCTTAAGGATTTAATTTGATTCGCTGTGCTAAGGAAATGCTTGATGCTAATATTTTGCGATATGGAGCATGACTGCACAGTTAGTGAGCACCTACGCTTTAATTAAAACGGATATGCGTTCTCTCGTGTCCTAAAAACAGCCTTTCGCAGACAAGCTTAGGACATACAGGGTCTGAAGAGGGAGTGTGGGTGGGACGAGCTTCGTAGGATAATTGTTTTGAAAAAGCTAAGATTAAACCATTAAGAATGCTCTGCTGTGTGAATTTCACCGTGTTATGTCTGCGAGAAGATAATCTTAGGAAAGTATTTTCTGTGACGAGTTTTGAGCTCTTTTTCAGCAGTAAATATGGCGGAGAGCTTTTGCAGGAAAAAACTAAGTTTAAACTGTTATAAAGTTGAATAGTTTTATAGGATTCTTTCAGCTAACAATAAAATTAGTAAGAACTCTAACATTAGGAGGATTGAGAAAAATACTTTGAAAGACTTTCAACTGCATGGAAATATTAATATGTGAAAATTAGTGACTTTGCCAGCCACGTTATGTTATAAAAAAAAGTTACTCTAAAGCCAGGTGTTATAAGTAATCACTCCGGCCATTTGCATGTCGTTTTCCTGAGGCTTTGCTCAGGGGCAGTGTTACAGTGCTGTTCACTGGATCACTTTCCGTGCCCTGTCACATGGTTCGTCAGGTCTTCCCTCGTAGTGAAATTTGGCAATTTCGGGATTTTAACTATATTTTTCTCAGACGATGAAAAGAATCAATTTATGGTAAAATGAAAACTCGATCTTCTGCAGTGCTGCTCTTTATTCAATGTTGTTTACAGGAAGGGTTATGTATGAGCTTTGTCCTGATTTCTTTATTGTTCTTTATGCTATTTACACGTTGATCTGTTCCTGCTTATTCTATCAGGCTTCTTACTCGGTTGCTACCGAGTTTCTCTTTCCAATCTTCATTTCTTTTTCAATCTCGGCACAGAAAAACCTTTATTTTCACTCGTCTTCGCTTCCTTTCCCCCTTCCCGTGGAGAATGGAGAATCTCTCTCATTTTCCAAACTCCACTTTCTACCACCTTCCAGTCACAGACCAAACTTCTCTGGTTTTTTGTCTTGCTAGAATGTAAAGTTTTTCTCTACTTCCAAAGCATGAACATGATGCAACATGAAGCTATCCATGTGAAAGTTAAGGTTTAACAAGGTTAATTCCAAATAACCTCTTGGGCTACTTACCCGGAACCTTATTTAAGTGACATTCTAAATTTAATGGAATTCGAAAAAACGTTTTTTATTCTAAAGGCATATCTGCAGAAGTAAAGGAAAGGCTGTGATTGTAGTGTAGCGGTTCAAAATCTTCGCGTGACATTCATATTTATATGCGGTGAATTATAATATTATCGTAAGTAGGTCCACGAGTATTCGTGAAGTATGGTGTCTTTAAGTTTGTTTTTCTGTTCTTAGTCAGGACCGTAGTAGAAAATTTCTGTTCTTAGTTAGGACCCTAGTAAGAAGATGGTACTACTTTGCGGACAAACCTGCAAACAGTGTCATCATAAACATGCTTTAAACTCTTAAAATGTTTAATTTGTCATATCCAATTGCACCCCAAACCATAACGCCAGGTGACGAACCGGTATGGCGATGCATAATGCAGGCGTCATACAGTCTCTCGCCGTGGTGCCGCCACACGCGGATCCGACCATCGTGGTGTTGCAGGCAGAAGCGGGATTCGTCGTAGAAGACAATGTCGTGCCATTCCGTAGTCCAGGTGCGGCGTTCAACGGCCCACTGTCGCCGCACTCGCCGGTGGTGTAACGTCAATGGTAATCGGAGCAATGGGCGCCGTGCCACAAGTTCCGGCTCCTGCAGACGACGTCGAACCGTACGTGCTGACACAGGTTGTTGCGCAACACACCCTAATTCTTGCGCTAACGTTCGTAATTCGGCGGTGCAAGCCGTTAATGCCCGCCGCACAACATGCCGGTCCCCTCCGTCGATGTGTGCCGCGGCTGCGGCAATCGCTCACGTCGGTCCGTCCGTCCCTCCAGCACCCACCAAATCCATACTCGCCTCATGTGGCTGGATGTCGTTCCACACGGGCGATGATGTCTCGGTACGATCAACCGCTGTCGCGATAAGCCACTATTCGTCCCCTGTCGAACTCCGAAACGTGCTGGAATGACTGCCGTATTCTACGACAAGGCATCAGGAAGCTTCCCACGCACGGGTCCGGCAGCACAACACACTTCCACTACTTACACCCCGCCTTCTGTGCACCCTTCTTATAGTGCTTCTCGGTGGCGTGCCGGGTGCACATGATTTGCATATGCCCTGCAATGCAAATCGTTTGCATGTCCTCTCGCGGGCGACGCATGCTGCGAATTTCAGGCCAATCGGATGCTTCCTTCTTGGTGTTGCATTTTGGGTCGCCAGCAGTGTATATATTGGTTTTAAATATAGTGCAGTACCGTGACGGTAGTAGTGTTACATGAGAACATAACCCTTTAACAGAATAAAAAATAAAGCTACATACTGTAAATGATACTGTTTACTTCAGATTCTTAAAGCGGCTGACGACGTCAAGTCGAATTGTACAGGTCAAAGTATAACAAAATTTAGTAGTTCTTCAAGAGGTATTCTCGTAGCTTGTGCTAACTGCAGGATCAAATG
This sequence comes from Macrothele yani, assembly GCA_039090855.1. Classification (NCBI taxonomy): domain Eukaryota; kingdom Metazoa; phylum Arthropoda; class Arachnida; order Araneae; family Macrothelidae; genus Macrothele; species Macrothele yani. The sequence goes on along the minus strand of CM077002.1, from coordinate 100,302,173 downwards.
TGGAAGCAGTCAAAAGTTTGATTAGGGTAAATGTGATAGTTTCCATTTCTATAGAAGAAAGACGGAATATTAGTTTTATACGTAAAAATTCACTTTTTGGGAGACGGGGAATCACGTAATGATCCAGTGCTATAAAGAGTCGCGCGTTGCTTTTTCGCTTTTTTTTTTTTTTTTTTAGAATGACTTGCTCCAAGGCAGGTCAAAACCACCGTACTAGAGCAAAGAAGCACATACCCTATGTCTCATTATGATTCAGGAATCAAACCTGGGCACAACTTGTACGCTTTTCAAGAGAAGACCTGCTCCTCACATCTCAGCTGTCAGAATGTCATCCAGTGTTGTAGCGTGTTTTGAATGTTACGTTTCATATAACATACTAAAAATGTAATGCGGCGAACTCAGTGATATACTGACGACGTCTTTCTATTTAATAGTAGTAAAAAAAGCAAGTAAGCGCAGCTTTGTAATATTGCACTTGGTTTCGAAATCTCGTGGAACTTCCTAATGAATTGTAAAGCAACAGAGGTGTTACGGCTGTAGAAAGGCAGAATACGTTTTATTTTTTATTAAACTTTACGCAATGGAAACCTTAAAGGTTTTACTCGTCGTGCATATTGCAACTCCGATGGAAGAAGAAAATTTTCCATTCTGACTTAGATGCCGTGTTCGCAGACGACAGACTGGCCGGATTAAGAGTCAGAGGAATGGTAAGGAACTAATGCCATAATCTTATATCGTTTATGAAATTAAAAGTTGCTGTCTTTAGCACGATATATTAAAACAATTTACCAAACCGTAAACAAATTTTACATTTTATTCACGATCCAAAACCGTTCAATGAAAGTGACAAGTACTTTCGAAACCATAATGGCTTAATCCTCGCAGGCCGACAATGACACGGCACAAGAAACAAACCAGTCAATTTGTACTGCAATACGAGGCGCATCTGTTCACGAGTAGATGCGCCTCGTATTGCAGTACAAATTGACTGGTTTGTTTCTTGTGCCGTGTCATTGTCGGCCTGAGGATTAAGCCATTGTGGTTTCGAAAGTACTTGTCACTTTCATTGAACGGTTTTGGATCGTGAATAAAATGTAAAATTTGTTTACGGTTTGGTAAATTGTTTTAATATATCGTGCTAAAGACAGCAACTTTTAATTTCATGCTTCATCAGGACGAATGAAACTGGTATCCTCTTATATCGTTTTGTGAATATCAAAGAGAAAGATTTAAAATTTTTACAAAGCTGATCTTCCTTTTCTAGTGATCGGACCAGTTTTGAAAAGTGGGATATTTTTGTGTTCCTAGGATTTTCTTGTAGTTCATCATTCGGTGTTTCTTTAAGTTCTTCCTGCCTTTATACTAATAAGTCTTCGTACGATCGATCATGTAGTACTGATCCGCACTAAATAAGGTACCTGCCATGTTTTGTTTAGAGCTGAAATACCATTTTTACTCACTGGTATTAAAGTCGAATTTTTCGGGAAGGTTGCCTTCTAAAACCAAAATGGGAATTTTTTTGCAGAAATCCCTACGAGAATGACGATGAAAAATAATTTTGTTTTGTATGGAAACAGAAAAAAGGAGCTACTGGTCGTAGTCATTTTGTGATGACGGTGGCAAACTATTTGAATGAATCAATGAGGAAATGCTAATTCCTTTCTTTATTTACATTGCTTTTTATTTATTAATTTGTATTGCTTTAGGATTTTGAGACCGTTCTCACGCTCCGGTGAACACCCCCTCCTGTTTTATTTAAATAAAAACACATATCTTAAGTTTGGAAAACGAGACGCAGCTCTTATTGAATGACAAAAGCCTTTACCAAACGGAATGTTGCTTGCTCGTTTGTTCTGTGAAGTGTCCCGGTGAAGTAGAGCGATCAGTTTCCCCCAAATTGCAGATGAAGAGAGAGAGAGAGAGAGAGAGAGACCCTCCACATCGCCCGCCATGCTCCCAATGCATTCCACAAAAGATTTCACTGTCTTGCTGGGCAGCTGCGGCTTTCGTGTTGCGTTTCACGTTTTTCATCAGTGTTCGAATGAAGTTTTCTTTCTTCCTTTCTCACGTGTTTCTTTGTTATGCGTTGCTCTCCTCCCCTCTCCCGTTAAGTCCGTTATTTCGTTCATTCCTTTTCTGTTTCTTCAGAACGGCACCTTTGTTTCGAAATTCCGCAACGTTCCAGTGCTTGACGCCACATGATCCCATTTAGCAATTCAACTGTACCGTAGCTATTCGTCTTCTAAACTGCTGACATTTTTCAGATCACATTCACCGCTTACCCACTCAGTCTCTTTTTTCGTCGACTGGCGTACTGAAACGCTGCTACTTCTTCCACAATGGTAACAATAATTTAACTGAAGATCCGTGATTCTTTCCGTTTATTGGTATCAAAAACTACTTCCGTGTTGTCGCTGTCCCGGTGGCCGAGTGGTCTGAACATCTTGCTTTTGACCAGTCGTCCTAGATGGGCCTGGTTCGAGTCCTCGATAAGGCATGGGTGGTTTGCTCGTCTGATGGAGCCTGCCTGCTGCGCAACTTTCCTGGAACCAGTGGCCCTAAATTAGGGACGGTCAGCAGCTTATAGCTCTCAACAGTGCTCACGGTAGTCATCTACCCCCGTACCCTCCAAAAAAAAAAAAAAAAAACCAAGAAAAAAAAAACATCAGTAAAAAGTTTGAAAGAAAAAATTCGATTCCTCCCTCCCGAAAAATGCACATAAAATATGGGTGATAGCCGGCTTTTGTCACATTAAAAGGCTTGTATTTTTAGGATCTGTTGCAAGCTTCCAGGAAATTCGTATATACTTCTTCGATATTAGCAAACAGGGAAAGTTATCCGTAAGTCAGTCGCAAAATTCTGTTTTCGCAACTTCAAGTAAACTGGAGATTGACACCCTCCGAACAAAAAAAGTGTGAATGCTGTTAAAGTTCATCCGTTGCTTAAAAATATCGCATAATGTTAAAAGAGATGAGAGGAATATGTACACACACTGGTAAAAAAATTCGAACCTTTGGTATGTAGTAAAGACACCTTTGTTGTGAATGACGCAAGTATGCGGGACTGCATGGATTCTGTGAAGGCAAAATATCGCGCAACTTAGTCATTCTTAACGAAACAGGATATCGGAACCGAACAGCTCTTTCCATGATTTTTCACATATTTTCAATAAGATTGAGATAAGGGGACTGTGGAGGCAAGGGAAAATGATGGAAGTCCTCCTAGTGATCTTCAATCCTTGCACTACTCCGTCCCGATGTGCAGTGGTAACATTGCAGGGTACCCTTGGTTTTACAACACTCGGGTGTTTCCCGAAAGTCGTCTTACCTTCCATTGGTATCAGTGGACCCGTTCCGTACCAACAGAACAACTTCCGTTTTATAATGTCAGCTCCAGATGCTTGGATTTAGCTCACAAGGCATTCCGGTCCTATCGCTTCATTACGTTTTGGTCCAACACTGCTAACAAGCAAAATGTATAACGTGATACATCTGACCACATCACTTTCTTTCATTGCTGTGCTGTCCACTCACGGTGTTCTCGCCGTCATTGTTATTATTATTATTTTTTTGATTGGAGGTTTAACGACCACCGTGAGCAACTCAATGGGCTATAAGCAGTCGCCCGTCCCTAATTTAGGGCCACTGGCTCCAGGGGAGGGAAAGAGCCAGCGTCGTAAGACAAATACAACATCCATGTCTCACCGGAATTCGTACCCGGACCCATCTCGGACGAACGATCCGAAGCCATCGCTTAGAGTTGGAAGCCCACTTGTCTCAGCTATAAACAGAAAAATCAGCTAACAAGGATGGGCCGCCCCGGTGGCGCAGTGGTCTAAACCTTAGACCAACGGCCCATCATTGTTAGCTGATTTTTCTGTTTATAGCTGAGACAAGTGGGCTTCCGACTAGCAGACGACTCCCAAGACCAACCTGTCCCCTTAACTCCCTACTCATCGTTCGGGTCGAAATGTGCTGCTCCTGGCCTGGAAGGAATTCAGAAGTCAGTTGCCGAACACCGGAAAACCTGTTCCTCCGTACAATCCTCCTCATAGCACGAAGATCACACCCTTGAAATCTAGTTTTCAGGCCACAGTTATGTCTTGGAAGATCCACTTGCCATCCTGTCGCTAAAAACATTCGAATGGATTGCTTTCAAGAAACCAATAATTTCTTTTGTTTTGTTGATTGTGGCTCCTGAATATGTCTGAATTCAAGAAAGGTCTGATCATAGGCGCACGTTAAACGTGCGCCTACGATTAGATATATGTAAACAAACGTGGGCCTACGATTAGATATTTGTAGAATTCCAACAGATTTCGGGGTTTTCCTGTATTTGCATGAGTTACTGCGTACGAATAATCTGTATGCTCTTTATAAAAGACAAGGAAAAACATTATCAGCCCATGTGACTCTTACAACGTACATTTGCATATACTGGCGTTTATTGCGTGTGACTGCCTCTCGTATAATAAAGGTTTGTAATATTTTGGAAAGTGTATGTATACATATCGTTATAGATCATTATTATTGTTCTGAAATCACAACTGCGTGTACTTTAGAGCTGTCCTGATTCCATTATTATTGTTCTGAAATCACCTTGCGTGCGCTTTAGAGCTCACCTGATTCCTATTTTTAATCACAGATAGGAAGGCTGCTGTACATACGCACATAAATTCCTTTGTTCCGATTGTACTCCAAAGGTGATAATATCGTTATTTTCAATTTTAGTGAAAAAAAAACGGTCAATATGATAGTTACACATCTGTTAAGATTACATATCGTTGTCGGAATCACATATGTGGTTTCATCGATGTTGGTTGCAGAAACTTAGGCCACCCTCTCAGAGACAGATTGTGGAGTGTTAAGTGAAGAGACTGAGACAATTTCGTTGTGTAATAGAAAACATTTTGGTATAGATATTCATGTACGGTTGATTTGAGTATTCGGACCTATACTAACATCTTCCGTTGTGCGCCATTAGGAGGGGTGAAAACATTTTGACCTTTGTGTTACCCGTAGAAAATTTTACACTGATAGCTTGTCAAGAATAACCGACAGGTTTTTGCAAGTTCTTCGTTTCTTTGTCAGTCTTTACTATGATGTTTTTAAACTGAAGCAAGAGTAAATCTGCCTAAAAGTGTGAAAAGCTATGTATGCTGACATTCTAGCGTGTGTACGAATGAAAGGTGTTTTATTGAAATGATTTTTTATTGGTGCAGGAAGCAGACAAGGTTGTGCAATGTTCCATGGATTTTTAATATATTTATGGATGCATACATGCGTGATGACAAAGTAGAGAATACTTTATGTCTTGGTAATATACGGGTGTGCAAATTGCTGTGCCGCGGCAGTGGTATAAGCGATGGCCTCTGTTCATTCGTCCGAAACGGGTCCTGGTTCGAATCCCGGTGAGGCATGCATGTTGTGTTTGTCTTACGGCACTGGCTCTCTCCCTTCCCTGGAACCAGTGACCCTAAATTAGGGACGGGCGACCGCTTATAGCCCATTGAGTTGCTCACGGTGATCGTTAAACCCCCAATCAAAAAAAAAAAAAAAAAAAAAAGAAAAAGATTGCTGTATGCTTATGTTCTGTTGGCTGAGAGCACAAGTGAATTGCAGAGTATGTTGTCCCGAATGTACGAAGTTTGTATGAATTTCAAACTGAGTATTCTAAGAGGTCGAAAACCAAGGTACGGTTTTTGAGCAACGATCTGTTAGTACGTTATTTCTAAACTGTACAGAGACATATATTTAGGCAAGGTACTTAGAAGGAGGAGAGGTAGGTCCATCGTAACCGAGCCGTCTTCCAGGGCCGGCTAGTTGGCCCTGCGTCTTACCGCTTCTCTTCGCTGCGCTGTGACGTCACGGTGGCCATAAGCTAAGATGTAACGCGCACGGAGCCATACCGAGAAAGTGTCGTGTGCTCTGTAAATTTTCAATCGAAATAACAGAGCTAATTTTGAGTAAATAATTTTTAAGTAAAAATTGTACAAACATCCAACTATTTTTCAAAATAGAGTAAAAAAATATATATATAATATATATATCATCATCATCATCATTGTCAACCATTATCAATCCACTGCTGGACGAAGGTCTCCCCAAGTTTCCTCCACAACGGTCTGTCTTGTGCCAGTCTCCTCCATGTCACCCCTGCATACTTTCGAATTTCATCCACCCATCTCCCATGTGGTCTTCTTCTGGGTCTTTTCCTGTCCCTTGGAATCCAATCTAAAATTTCGGCTGTCCATCGATGATCTGTCCTTCTGGCAGTATGTCCAGCCCATTGCCATTTCAGGGATTTAACTCTGATCATGATGTCTTCCACTCTTGTCATTTTTCGGATCCACGAGTTTCTCTTCTTATCTCTCCTGGTTACACCAAGCATGCACCTCTCCATGCTTCTTTGAGTTGACTGCAGCCTTTGTATGTCTCTTTTAGTTAAGGTCCACGTCTCTGCACCATACGTAAGCACTGGAAGGATGCATTGATCAAACACTTTTCTTTTAAGACATAATGGCATATTGCTCTTGAAAATTATGCTGTTTCTTCCAAAAGCTCTCCAGGCAAGTTTTGTACGCCGATTAATTTCTTCATCAATGTGACCCTCACTTGATATCTGCTGTCCAAGATAAACGTACGTGTCTGTTATCTCCAGCTTTTCTCCATCAATCGATAAATCTTCATTTCTTGTAAAAGCATTGAACATCACTTTTGTCTTCTGAAAGTTCATTTTTAATCCCACTTCTTTACTCTTGTCAGCAAGTTCCTGGATCATACTCTGCAGCTCTGATGGGGTAGTTGCAAAAATGACTACGTCATCAGCAAAACGAAGGTGCGTTAGATAATCTCCATTAATCTTTATCCCCTTGTTTTCCCAGCTCAGCGACTGAAAAACACCCTCCAATGTGGCATTGAAGAGCTTCGGAGATATGGTGTCACCTTGTCTCACTCCCTTTCCAATTTTTACGTGTGTTGTATTTTCAAACAGCCTAATCTTTGCACTTGCATTTTCATAGATGTTATTAATAATATTAATGTATGCATCTTCAATACCGCAGGTTTTCAGAGCCATTGCAACTGCTGATGGTTTCACCGAATCAAAGGCTTTTTCATAATCGATAAAAGCCATGCACAATGGAAGTTCATATTCCCTTGCTCTTTCAATTAGTTCTCTCAGCACGTGGATATGATCTATTGTGCTGTAGCCACTCCTGAATCCAGCTTGTTCTCTCGGTTGAGCCATGTCCAGTGTTACCTTCAAGCGGTGTGAAAGAACTTTAGTGAAGATTTTATAAACTACTGATAGGAGGCTGATAGGTCTGTAGTTTCCGAGATCCTCAATGTCACCTTTTTTATGTAGCAGGATCATTGTAGCGGTGTTCCAATCCTCAGGAATCTTTCCTTCATTAAGGCATCGAGTGAAAATTTGGGCGAGTACTGTTTCGATTTCTCCACTTGCTTCTTGTATGATGTCTACAGTAATTCCATCTTCTCCTGGAGCTTTTCCTCGCTTCATGTTCTTGATTGCATGTGCAACTTCTGCTGGAAGGACTGGAGGAACTCTGGTACTGGTATCTTTCATGATGTCTGGAGTGCATATATCATCCCTTTCATATAATTTGGAGTAGAAATCTTTCACTCTTGTCAAAATTTCGCCTCTATTTCTTGTTACAGAACCATCTTCTTTTCTCAGTGCCATAATCTGTTTTCTTCCCTTACTGAGATGTCCCTTTGCTATCTTTAGGCTTTGGTTGTTTTCAATTGCTTTCCTCACTAGTTCACAGTTGAATTTCCTTACGTCTTCAGTGATACTTTTTCTTACTGTCTTGCATAGCTCTATATATTCCACTTTGGAAGTCACATCTTTAGTTGTCCTCATCTCTCTTCTTTTTGCATCAACATTTTGGTTTTTCCTGATAATTTGTTCACATGCAATTTGTTCTTAGACCCAGCTAATTTTGTTGCTGTTTCCATAAGAGCTTTGGTTACTTTTCTGTTAACTTCAGAGATGTCCACTTCTTCCGATGTTAGGCCTTCTAAAGCAGAGAACCTGTTCTTCAGTTCTAACTTGAAGGTATTATGGTGTTTTTTAAGGTTGGTTATGTCAATAGATTTTGTTTGTCTTATGAGCTTGCCACGTTCAAGTTTAGTGTTGAGGTGCATCTTACATCTCACCAATCTATGGTCACTACCTGTGTTGAACTTGTTTAGCACACTGCAGTCTTCTATGACGAATTTTTTGTTACACATAATAAAATCAATTTCATTTGTCGTCCCATTTGGATGTCTCCATGTCCATTTCCTGTGTGGCTTTTTCTTGAAGAAGGAGTTCAAGATGAAAAACCCTTCTGCCTCTGCAAACTCAACGAGAGTATTTCCACGCTGGTTTCTGTTGCCGTGACCGAATTTACCTACTGAAGTTTCATTCTGTTGCCGTTGCCCTATTTTTGCATTGAAATCTCCCATAATTATTTTCAAGTGCTGCTTACCTTTATTATTTAGATGACAAATTTCCTCATAAAATTCTTCAATTTCTTCTTCAGGATGACTTGTGGTGGGTGCATAAGTTTGAATAATCTGAGCCTGGTATCTTTTCGAGAGTTGGATAACAAGACGTGCAGCTCTGTCAGAGGAACTTTCAACTTCTACAACTTTATCCTTCAGTTTCTTGTTTATTATAAATCTAACACCACTAGTTCTGCCAGTATCTGTCCCACGATAGTAGAAGAGATGTCCACTTTTCAGTTCGATGAGATCTTCTCCTTTTCTCCTTACCTCACTTAGCCCCACGATGTCCCACTTGATCCTTTGTAGTTCCTCTTCCAATTCAAGAAGCCTTGAATCAGAAGATAGGGAACGTCCATTGTAAGTAGCCAAGGTCAGCATCAGATGGCAGCCTAGTCCGGTTCTCCGGGGATTCTTAGCACCCTCTGCCTTCATGTCGCACTGGCCGCTGCCTTGACCCAGTACATTCCAGCTGCCGGAGACTGAGGGCCAAGATTTAAGTTGTGGAATCATTTTGGAGGGGTTTGGCCATAACTCACCACGCTGGCCAAGCGGGTTGGTGAGTGTGGGATAGAATTTCCTCTAATCCCGATGGTATAGTTATACCGCTATGGGCGGTCGTCAGAGCCCCTTTAGTGGGAACAGGATGCACCACGAGAAGGCGGGGTTGACATTTGTCAAGGAGAGGCTGTGATGTTACGCATCACTTGACCTTACATCCCCAGTATATATATATATATATATATATATATATATATATATATATATATATATATATATATACTGGGGATGTAAGGTCCAAGTGATGCGTAACATCACAACCTCTTGACAAATGTCAACCCCCTGCCCTCGTGGTGCATCCTGTTCCCACTAAAGGGCTCTGACCGCCCATAGCAGTATAACTATACCATCGGGATTAGAAATTCTATCCCACTCACCAACCCCTTGGCCAGCGTGAGTGGCCAAACCTCAAAATGATTCCACAACTTAAATCTTGGCCCTCAGTCTCCGGCAGCTGGAATGTACTGGCCAAGGCAGCGGCCAGTGCGACATGGCAGATAAGAATCCCCGGAGGACCGGACTAGGCTGCCATCTGATGCTGACCTTGGCTACTTACAATGGACGCTCCCTATCTTCTGATTCAAGGCTTCTTGAATTTGGTGGAAGAAATTACAAAGGATCAAGTGGGACATCGTGGGGCTAAGTGAAGATAAGGAGAAAAGGAGAAGATCTCATCGAACTGAAAAGTGGACATCTCTTCTACTATCGTGGGACAGATACTGGAAGAACTAGTGGTGTTGGATTTATAATAAACAAAGAAACTGAAGGATAAAGTTGTAGGAAGTTGAAGTTCCTCTGACAGAGCTGCACGACTTGTTATCCAACTCTCGAAAAGATACCGAAGGCTCAGGATTATTCAAACATGCACCCACCACAAATCATCCTGAAGAAAAATTGAAGAATTTTATGAGGAAATTTGTCATCTAAATAATAAAGGTAAGCAGCACTTGAAAATAATTATGGAGATTTCAATGCAAAAATAGGGCAACAGCAAATGAAAATACGCATTAGGTAAATTCGGTCACGCAAAACAACATTAAATACTCTCGTTGAAGTTTGCAGAGGCAGAAGGGTTTTTCATCTTGAACTCCTTCTTCAGAAAAAAGCCACACAGGAAATAGACATGGAGACATCCAAATGGGACGACAAATGAAATTGATTTTATTATAATGTAACAAAATTCGTCATAGAAGACTGCAGTATGCTAAACAAGTTCAACACAGGTAGTGACCATAGATTTGGTGAGATGTAGATGCACCTCAACGCTAAACTTGAACGTACAACTCATAAAGACAAACAAAATCTATTGACATAACCAACCTCAAAAAACTACCATAATACCTTCAAGTTAGAACTGAAGTACAAGGTTCTCTGCTTTAGAAGGCCTAACATCGGAAAGAAAGTGGACATCTCTGAAGTTAACAGAAAAGTAACCAAAGCTCTTATGGAAACAGCAACAAAATTAGCTGGTCTAAGAAACAAGTTGCATGTGAATATCAGGAAAACAAAATGTTGATGCAAAAGAAGAGAGATGAGACAACTAAAGAAGATGTGACTTCCAAAGTGGAATATATAGAGCTATGCAAGACAGTAAGAAAAGTATCACTGAAGACATGAAATTCAACTGTGAACTAGTGAGTGAAACAATTGAAAACAACCAAAAGCCTAAAGATAGCAAAGGGAACATCTCAGTAAGGAAGAAAACAGATTATGGCACTGAAAAGAAGATTCTGTAACAGAAATAAATCGAAATTTTGACAAAAATTGAAGATTTCTACTCCAAATTATATGAAAAGGGATATATATGCACTCCAGACATCATGAAAGATACCAGTACCAGAGTTCCTCCAGTCCTTCCAGCAGAAGTTGCACATGCAATCAAGAACATGAAAGAAACTCCAGGAGAAGATGGGATTACTGTAGACATCATACAAATAAGTGGAAAATCAAGCAATACTCGCCCAAATTTTCACTCGATGCCTTAATGAAAGGAAGATTCCTGAGGTGGAACACCGCTACAATGATCCTGCTACATAAAGGTGACGTGAGGATCTCGGAAACTACAGACCTATCAACTCCTATCAGTAGTTTATAAAATCTTCACTAAAGTTCTTTCACACCGCTTGACGGTAACACTGGACATGGCTACCGAGAGAACAACTGAATTCAGGAGTGGCTACAGCACAATAGATCATATCCACGCATTATGAGAACTAATTGAAAGAGCGAAGAATATGAACTTCCATTGTGCATGGCTTTATCGATTATGAAAAAAGCCTTTATTCAGTGAAACCATCAGCAGTTACAATGGCTCTGAAAACCTGCAGTATTGAAGATGCATACATTAATATTATTAATAACATATATGAAAATGCAAGTGCAAGATTAGGCTGTTTGAAAATACAACACGTAAAATTGAGCAGACAAGGTGACACCATCTCGAAGCTCTTTAATGCCACATTTGGAGTCAGTCGCTGAAATTTCTGGAAAACAAGGATAAAGATTAATGGAGATTATCTAACCCACCTTCGTTTTGCTGATGACGTAGTCATTTTGCAACTACCCCATCAAACTGCAGAGTGATCAGAACTTGCTGACAAACAAAGAGTGGGATTAAAATGAACTTTCAGAGACAAAAGTGATGTTCAATGCTTTTACAGAAATGAAGATTTATCGATTGATGGAGAAAGCTGGGATAACAGACACGTACGTTTATCTTGGACAGCAGATATCAAGTGAGGGTCACATTGATGAAGAAGTAATCGGCGTACAAAACTTGCCTGGAGAAACTTTGGAAGAATAGCATAATTTTCAGAGCAATATGCCATTATGTCTTAAAAGAAAGTGTTTGATCAATGCATCCTTCCAGTGCTTACGTATGGGGCAGAGACGTGGACCCTTAACTAAAAGAGACATACAAAGGCTGCAGGCAACTCAAAGGAGCATGGAGGTGCATGCTGGGGGAGATAAGAAGAGGAACTCGTGGATCCGAAAATGACTAGAGTGGAAGACATCATGATCAAAGTTAAATCCCTGAAATGGCAATGGGCTGGACTGCCAGAAGGACAGATCATCGATGGACAGCCAACTAGATTGGATTCCAAGGGACAGGAAGACAGAAGAAGACCACATGGGAAGATGGGTGGATGAAATTCGAAGTATGCAGGGGTGACATGGAGAGACTGGCACAAGAGACCGTTGTGGAAAACTTGGGGAGACCTTCGTCCAGCAGTGGATTGATAATGGTTGACAATGATGATGATGATGATGATATATATACTGAAAAAAAACAGGGGATATGACATGAATACTGTTCGATTATGTTTTTGCAGAATATCTTTTTTTTTTTTCCAAAAGCACACTGCAATAGCTCTTTGGAGCTGGGAAATCTACATTTCATCACATCGAATCAGTCATTTACCGATTTTATAAAATTAGCAATTTGTTTTCTTTCAGGAAAAAAATACTCTACAGCTTTGCTTAGATTGCATCTAGGGCGCTGAAACTAATTCTCTGTCTCGCCTCTTACATTTGTGTGGATCCATTTTATTTTATGAAACTCCTTTACTTCTGAGTTATTTCGTTCCAGCAAAAGTTCAAATATCTGGCGATTGATGGTTCCACACTACAGCGTGTTCCGCGATCAAATATATGATTTCGGGGAAGCTTAATTAGATGGGGCACATCGGCAAACATCCATATTTTTCGATTTTCATTTACTGGATTTGGAAAAGAAAACAATATTGGGGTTATTCCAAGTTGCCTCCAAATCTTGACCCCCCCCAGATCAGCACTAAATAACAGGATTGCTCCATGCACTAAATAACCCGATTTGCTCAACGGCTCGAATTATGTCAGTTAACAGCTTTTGATCCATCTGCTTATCAAGGGAATAATACAGTATATGGTTGTTTCCAAGCTTTCCAGAAGCCTTTCAGCATAACTACTAAAATGTTACTATGCGGTCCTAAAATGTTATCTGCAACAGCATCATAACAATATCGGCAATCAACGCTCATTTCACCGAAAGATAAAATTGAAACTTTGTCGAATTCGGTTAGTTAGGTGTATAGCTTTTATTTTCATGACCTTTAAAACGGGCTCAATTAAACCATCGGTAACACAACTTTACCACATCACCGTTTCAGAGAGGAAATGCTTGGAACCAGTATGTGCATTTTATTTTTGATGAAAAGATATGCTTTTCGAGAAATAGCATGCAAAACAAGTGCTTGACTTATATCTTCTTCATTCCATTTTGCTGGTCTCTTTTTTGACACAAGAGTTTGAATTTGCACTTCAGTGAAACAATGGCCAAGCAAATTTATGATAACTGGCCACCTTTCACTGTTGCTCAGCAAATTTCTATTCTTGCATTTGCGTTTCATAATATTAATTTCCGTTATCAGGCTTCTTTTCTCCAGGCAAAAGCATTGTTTTACCATTTCTAACTGTTTTCTTACGTTTGATAATTCTTCCCCTAGTGAATTATTTTCACTCTTCAGTTGCATTATATTTTTGTTCAGACATTCGCACTTCTCACATAATGTTGACGGTATGATAAATGTTGGTCAGGAATGATGTCACTTTCATTGTGACCTGTGATTTGACGTTTAATTGGAGATATACTTTAACGCATTTTTTTCTGACCTCTCCGATTTTAAACCGTTTACTTCGAACAGAAGTTTGCTCCTCCATCTGCTAAGGCATATTTTTTGTAGCCACGGCATCTTTTCTCAGTTTTTTCTGGGCGGCAAGTTCAGCAATTCATTTCTAAGATCTCGCTCTTACTTCGAGGCACATTCGAGCTTTCTTTGCATCGAATACATCCTTTCGACAGCATTTCGCTACCCATTGCTTCAAGAAATCTCTATCCGATGGGAAAACATGGTATGTAACATCTAACTTCCTTTGAACTGTTATTACGACAAAGTGCAAAAGCGTATCCAGGTATTTTCGAGATAGTTGTACACAGAAAACAAATTAGGAAAAAAAAAATGAATGAAACGACAAAGCAGGTCTAAAATTGACAAAGAAATGCAGCGAGTAATCGACACTACAGCACAAGCTCCGAATGACTCCGAATGCTCAAGAGATCGTTTATGGCCACTGTGACGTCACAATACAGCTCGTAGGGTGACAGCTCGCCGGCGGAACGGAAACAAAGGCGATTGGACCTACCTCTCCTCTTTCTAAGTACCTTGATATTTAGGAAACATGTTTGACAGAGAAATCAGGTTAGATGGCGAAATTAGTAGGCGAGTGAACAAATTTTTGAAAGTCATAATAGCTGCCTTAGGAGGATTTCACAGTACTGTTGGTTTGTCTGAAAGACCCTGAATGCCAGTGTATGAAAGTGTAAATGTATCTGGGTGCTGCAGAAGAGACGTAGGAGTCGTTTGTGTGCTGGCGAGAGATGTGTTGCTTGCGGAAGTTTTGTGGCAAGACATGTTCTGATCATGTGAAGAACAAAGATCTCTTGCAGATGTGCAAAGAAAGAAAAGATCTTTGAGACGTGCGACTGACATCACACGTCTCAAAGATCTTCTGTAGTTCATACTCATTATCTTTTTCTCATGCAGACATTCCTGAATCTGTTCTACCCATGACTTCCTAGGCTTTTCCTCTAACTTTCTCACCTGCCACTTGGGCTGAATGAATTCTCTTAGTAAGCATCTCGCCACTCTATCTCTCAACTTGGTCAAACCACCTAAGAATATTTGTCTCCACCATACTAACATTTTGTTTCACATTACATAGGAGAGAAAAGTAGAGGAAAGCCAAGGAAGTCATGAGTAGACCAGATTCAGGAATGTCTGCATGAGAAAAAGATAATGACCATGAAGTACAAATGATCTTTGAGACGTGTGATGTCAGTGAAGCTCGTGTGAGCCTTGTGTGCAGATATCGCTATAAATGGAGACATTTTGGTACATCAACAGTTAGTAAAATCTAGCACCAACAGTTTTAAACATTTATTTGCCAGATAAGCTTACTTTGAGAAGCCAATGTCTGTAAAGCGAGTATGTAGCCACATTAAAGTTGTAACACGATGATGTGATGATGTGAAGTCAGCTACCGAAATTAACTATTAATTAAGAAGACATTGACATTTGTTTACAAGATGCAAACAGAGTTTGTATTTCTTACAATTTCTTGTTGGGTTTGCTAAAAAACGTCAGGATTCTTTTATCCACCAGCTTGCCAGAATTCGGAGAGGATGACGAACGCAAATAATCAAAATAATTTGCATGTTTTGAGTAAGGAGAACTTTGATTTAGTTACGGTAACAGCTATCTAATTTCGAAGGAGTATACCCATCTACTTTGACTATTACTGTTCGGTACAACAGGACCAACTTGTGACGTGGCGTCACGACGCCATTATGCTTTACCACACTTGTATTTCTCCAGATATTGTGTGCTGTTGCGTAGATAAATTGATTTACGTGCGTCTTCAAAATGGAATTCTGTTTTACTTTTAAGGGCACAGAAAAACACAGAATTGGATATTTTGAATTTAAAATTTTTATTTCTCCACAATCAAGACGTTCCTCTTCTAGAATTGTTCTGAAGTGCAGTTTTAAAGCTGCAATCTACATAATAAAATACGCGCTGTTATTGGATTAAATTGTTGGAATGTAACATCTACAGACTGACAGAGTCGACGCACCTTTGAATCTGAATTCGGGGATGGTATTTTTCATGCATTCAGTAACCTATATTGCATAGAACACCGTTAATTTACTGCGGTATTCACTTCCATAGGAAATTCCGTTCATTCCTTCCTTTATTTATTTATTTTTTCTTCTCTAGCGAATTTCTCCGCTTATTTCCTCTTCCGCGGCAGCAGGTGTAAGTAATTGTTTCCAGTGTTGGAGCGGTCGTGCTTTGGCGAGTTATGAATGGGTTATTCATGCTAGAGAGGTCAATGACCTCCTCCTGCGCTGTCATTTCATCATCTGCTGCGTCGTTGAGTGACCAACCGATGCCGAGGTTTTATCAGAAAATTATGCGTCGCATATTTGCTCAGCCCGCTGAATCAGTTTACGTTTCGGAAAGAAGGCAGCAGCAGAACAATAACAGTTGTTCCCGTTTTTGATAAGACCTCCCATGAGATTCATTGAATTCAACTTTTAACATTTATGAATGCACTCTGTAAGAAAAACATATTAAGAAAAAAAAAAAAAGAAAAAAAAATGTGTCTCTGCCTTTGGAAGAAAGAGTACGTGGGTATTTTTCCCAGTCACTTCAGATTGAGGAATGGTGTCCTCATTTTAGATCGTGAGAATTAGCAGGTGTCCTGTGCTCATCCTTTGACTGACAGACACCCGGTGGAAAAAGGAATGGGAGGAAAGGGGGCTTCGATTTGAGGAAAGGTCAGCGTTATTGGGACTTTAAAGTACTTTATGGGATTCCTAGTAATTTATATGCTTCTATTATAAACTTTGGAAGTCTGCCGCATATTATTTAGCATCAAAACAGGGCCGTCGCTCCAGTTTCGAGGTCCCTGTTCAAATACTCGCAAGAGCACCCTATGGATATGGAAGAATGGATGGCAGTGAAGCTCCCGTACGGAAGGGCAGACAAAAATTAAGTAAATGTAAGCATCTAACGAGACATAAAACGCTCTTTAGAACAATAATAATACAAATCATATTTTAGGAAATCAGACTATTAAATAGAATAACATATATTAAGTTTACGTTGAAAATTCTCCAAAGTTTTTTTGTGAATAACACTTGCCATTTTTTAAATTGAGTTTTGGTCTATTCTCAGAATATAATTAATACTCTACATGTCTGCAAGGAAACTGTCAGGGAATTGCTCCAAAGAAAGTTTTTACGTTTTTGTGAAAGAAGCTTCTTTTACATTTTTCCTTTGGCTAACAAATTGACTATCCCTTTCGATCGGCGGTATAATTTTGCAGCCAGAACCTCCCCCCTATAGCTGCTGCGATGTGAGTTAAGTTGAATAATAATTCTAAATTTAAAACTTACTTACTTTTCAGTATCCAATATAAGATAATTTGCTAAGTATCAAAGAAAGATGTGAAACCGCGCAAAACTTACGGATTATAAATGTTGTCTTTTAAATGAAGTGTAACATTCTTGCTTTAAAAGTGGACAAATCATCTATGAATTAGTTCACCACACTTCTGTTCTTGAACGTATTCTCACGTTGTAATGTATCATATACTTATTGTTAAAAATGCGGCACCCAACGCAAGCGCTTAACCCAGTTCGCTTTTACCGATGGAATTGCCTTTGCGACAACCATGCGTCAAGATACCTAGCTTATTATTAGTACCACCCGAAAAATAATATTTTCGTAACGTAAGGAAACGTACTGGAGTTGCAGATAAACGTTAATTATATTTTAATGATCCTCAATTGTCGGCAGAAACATTTTGATAGCAGCATAAATGTAACTTCGGCCATTCTTCTGAAGGGGGGGGAGGTAGTGTGTGACGCATATCTGGAAATGAACCTTCATTTGGAGTTTCTAGTCTTTCGTAAATTTTGTCACTTCTCAAGTTTAAACAGCCCGCACTCCACCCCCCACCCCACCCTCCAATTTCTTATGCATTTGGCCATGGCCGTATCCAAGGGAGGGGTTTTTAGAGTCAAAGAGGAGTAACCCCCCCCCCTTCCGAAATTTTTTTGGGCAATTTTTTTTGCTTGTTTATCGTAAGTTATTAGATCAACAGGAGTCGCAATTATCTTCTTTTCATTTTTTTTTACAAATTGTTTCTGTTTTTTTCTTTGATAAACCTTACTTCGGAAGGACATTTTTTTCTCACTGTACCCACTGGTCAGCAATAACAAATTTATAGTAGTACAAGAAACTCTGAGTCTGGCACTTTATTAATCGGAATTGTTTTATTATCTGGTATTTTTGAGATCGCTTATTTATTTATTTATTTATCGTGTTAAAAGAGACGTAAAAAATGGCAGTTGGAATCGTAGTTTATTGTTTCTTTATAACATCAAGATGCCAAACTGGGATGGATTGTGTTTAGAAATATGAGAGCCCAGTGAGTGATTGCATCTCGAATTTGAAACTCCCCAGACCACAGGGTCCAAAGCGGCGCCAGGAGAGCCGGAGATTGAGTGCTCAGGTAAATGCTCCTCTGATTTCGCTTTCCATCTAAATACCCGGAGAGGGCCGAAGGGGAAAAGGGGAAGAAGTGGCGCCGTTATAAAATGAATTACACTTACATCCGACATTCCAATGCCTGTTGATGTGGGTGAGGAGTGAGATTTGCGAGCTTCAAATAGCATGTTGTCACTTGAGAAGAAAATGGGGGTGCGAAATGAAAGCATAAAGCACATGTTTAGGTTGAGAATGTTTGCACTTATTTTCTTGTACGTGGTGGAGGTTAGTTTGCTTCTGGCGACGTACGTGGGGATGGAGGAAGGGAGAGTATGAAATTAACCGCCACTTCACATGAGTAATGACAGGTTTATGGCAGCCATAAACCTGTCATTACTGTACTGCCATTCCAAACTTGTTATTTTCATGGGATCTCTGTCTCATATTGTTCAGTTTGTTTTTCTGTTAATACTAAGTTCATGTGTCGTTACGCGCTAACTAATACTAATATATTAAAAACTAAAAAAAAAAAATGTTTTCTTAAGTGATTAGATAGATTTTACTGTGGAATATTTTAACCCCCCCGAAACTAAAGTCTGGATACGGCTCAGCATTTGGCAACACTCACAGTGAGTCAAAGATTAAGTAAAAACCGACGTCGAGCACAGAGTGTGTGTGACGTATATTCTAAATTAACCTTCCTTTTTAGTTTCTTTCCCTATGTAAATCTTGAGTTTGTTCTGAGTTATACTTCACACTTAACGTGATATCTTCTCTCTCTCAAACGAATATTGTTGGCAACACAATTGAGGTCGGAATGAATGTGACGTATGCTTGTTATGAGATAAGAACCAGAGATATAATCTACGAGACAACAGTTGCTCGTGTGGGGTGTTGAATGTGGATGTGGTTGATACTGATTTGTTAAATAAAATGTGAAATACTATAATGTATTGATGAAAATCATCTGGAATAAAGCTAATTTCCGTAAGTTTAACTTCTGTTTAAATGTTTCGTTTGGCCGTTAAGGTTTAATTTAGGAACTCTTTCATCGTATGGTGATGTTTTTAAAATAACGTAGAAGTACGAAAAGACGTTACGTTATATGTGGTGATACTAGTAGTTCAACGAATGATAATTAACTGAGTGTATATTTTGACTCTCGCGATCTTGCTATCTTGATAATGTATATACAATGAAGTTACTTTGTATGCGAATATCGACCGCGAGTCTCCGAGTAGTTAGAGCAACCGCTCTCCTGCCAAATGGTCGCGGGATCGATCCCAGATAGGCCGAACTGCCTTGAGCAACCGAATACAGGTCGTGGGCCGGACAGGCACGCCAAGACATCGATCCTTGGGCATTGGAACCCTGTTACAGAAAAGCACCCCCACCCGAAGGGACCGCTGCAACGCAATAGCTAGGCACCACCGACCAGCACCCCGAATCCGGTAACCTCCTCCCCCTCTCCACCAACCCCCTGTCGCATCAGAGTGTGTAGGTTCAATCTAATGTAAGCTCGTTTCTGATGAGCAACACGAAAAGTTCCGAGGAACACAGGCAGTTGATTAACCTTGGTCGCATCTAAACCATTCTTGTGGGTGCAAACCGCTGAGTGCTCACCTATATCTGAATATGCCGTGAAAATAGGAATCGTTACTAGAGGATACAGCGACAACCAGGAGACTATTGAAAAGGTTTAAGTTGTTTTTCTTGCTTATAGATCTCTGAACCGTTAATAAGTGGTTTTTCGTTGCAATTTTAACTTGACAAATTGTGTCTAGAGTTAATTTTTTTAATGTGATGTTTGGAGTAATCAAAATTTAATTGAAAATTATTGCAAAAGCAATTTTCTCCGTTGACCCCCAATTTTCATGTATTTTTTTTGTGTGTGTGTGTGTGTGTGTGTGTGTGTGTGTGTTTTAAGCACGGCCATATTTGTAAATACTTCTTCACCGTAGGTCCACCTAAATATCTTTGATTCTTTTGTTGCACATTAGTAATGTATGAAGTGTTCTAATTTATAATCAATTAGGTTATTTCACATTAATTTGATGACAATAACTGAAGTACATAATAATGCCATTGATTTTCCTGGTTAGTTTTCAAGCAATTGTTTAATTTTATATCTCCAAAAGTAGATTCATCTTCGACTTACCTGCGATCTTTTGTGTATCAATTTGTGTATGGTGTAATTGTATAGAAGTTACTGATGTACCAGAGTTCTTCATTGCGCTGGAAACACTCAGTTATCATTTTTCTGCTTTAAGTACATGCCTTGAAGATGACGATATCATAATATTTCGATCATATAACTACCCATTAGACGACATTATCGTGTCACAAGCGCAAGTGCGTAAAACGGAGTGCTTTTAAAAAAATGCGTACATGACAGAATAGGATTTGATATCGCCTAATACCCCTTGTTCAGCAGAATGGGCCGTGATATTTTTATAGAAAAAAAATTGAATATTGTGTAAGGATAGATGATAAATAATCATCGTATCACATTGCATTTTGGGCACTGAGCGATATGGCGGTGTCCTACGTGTTTTTGTAGAAGGACATTACTAGATTTCCAAACATGCTTCCAGAGAAGTACAATTCCTTACGCAACTGTTGTATGTTTCATGGAATCCTGGTTTTGGAAAATGACATCAAACATTTTTTTGTACGTAAATGCCTTATTTCACGTTATACAAGAGGGAGTCTACTGGTCATGAAAATCATGAAAGTCACGAATTCAGAAAAGGGTCATGAAAAAGTCACGAATTTTGCTTTGGGGTCTTGTTTTTTTTTTTTTTTTTTTTTTTGGTAAGTGTTCATTTTTGGCAACAGTCTAAGTAATTCTCCATACACAGACCACATAAGATGTAAATGTGGTATCCATCTAACGATCTAAGTGACAAAAAAAAAAAAAAAAAAAAAAAAAAAAAACAGAAGAAAAAAGGAAAAAAAGGAAAGTACAACTCTGCTTCCACCAACAAAGAAAACTGTTAAAGCAAAAAAACATTTTAGTGGAGGAACATATGTTAATACAAAATGCTTTTTACAAAATTTTGAGATCAATTTAGCAATTTCAATCATGCTGATTATGGAGTCGTGACATTTTCCAGGCGTATATGTTAAAGAAAGGTGTGTAGTGAAATTGTGTACTACAATACTGAGTATTTCAGCTTATTTTTAGGCACAGTTAAAGTTGATGAGTCAGATTTTAAGATTTTTGTTACTAGCAGAAGGGCAGGGGACACCTTTTCCATAGGAAAAAAAAAAAAAGAGGGTGCACTGTGTTTCTCTCCTTTAATATACACCCATCAGCCATTACATTATGACCACCTACCTAATAAGCTGTAGGCCGCCCCGGTGGCGCATTGGTCTAAGCGATGGCCTCTGATCATTCGTCCGAAAGGGGTCCGGGTTCGAATCCCGGTGAGGCATGGATGTTGTGTTTGTCTTACGGCACTGGTTCTCTCCCTTCCCTGGAACCAGTGACCCTAAATTAGTGACGGGCGACTGCTTATAGCCCATTGAGTTGCTCACGGTGGTCGTTAAACCTCCAATAAAAAAAAAAAAAAAAAAAAAGAAAGCTGTAGGACCTCCTCTATTTAGTCCGTACAACAGCGGCCACTCGGAGAGGCACCGATTTGATCAGGTGACGATAGTTATCCTGAGGTATCTGGTACCATGCAGGCCCTCCTGTTCCCGTACATTTCGGGGGGGGGGGTGATTTAGCACGAACCCGCTTTTCCAAGTCGAACCACAAATGCTTGGTTGGGTTCATATCAGGTGAATTTCGAGGCCAGGGCATTAACAAAAAGTCACCAGCATGTTCCTCGAACTACTCCTTGACGATTCTGGCAGTGTAGCATGGCACGTTATTCTGTTGGTAATGGCAATCACCAGCAAGGAATACAATTGCCATGCATGGGTGAACTTGGGAACTTGTGCTATTCGGATAATGCAGCCTAAAGTGTCCCCAAAAAACATCGCCCACACATCACACCGCCGCCGCCGACGGCGGCCTGTTTCCGCCCAACAGTGCATCCAGGTGCCCTAGCGTCCGTTTGTAATCGGCGTATCCGCGCTTGGCCGTCTACGTGAGGCACCAGGAATCTTGATTCGTCAGACCAGGCCACTTTCTTCCAGTCATCCACGGTCGAATCTCGATTATCTTGGGCCCATTTCATGCGTTGTTGGCGATGACGTGCAGTGAGCATGGGGACCTGGCTGGGTCTTTGGCTAGTCAGGCTCATTCGCGGAAGACTGCGATAAATTGTGTGCTGTGACACATTGCCCTGTTCAGCACTGTTGTAGCTGCGGGTAATTTGTCGCACTGTGGCCCTGCGGTCGTGTGAACAATGTGCGACAGTCTCCGCTCCCCCACTGGCTTCAATGAGCTGCAGATGACACACGGCTGGACGACGGTTCGTTGTTTGTCCATCTCTGCACCACTTTTGATACGTACTCACTACAGAGAGTGAACAAGCCGCGCCGTTTCCGAGATCGTAGTTCCTGGGCGCCGTGCCATCACAATTTGTTCTTTATCACTGATAAATCCGCAGCTTTTCCTGTTCTGACTCCGAACACTCTACTAACCGAAATCCGGTCCTCGGGTTGTATAACTATTCTGTGAACTTCACCTGCGCCACCGTTCGGTCTCCAGGCGCGCTCATTTTTCTAGGCTGGGAGTGGTCATAATGTAATGGCTCATCGGTGAATATATGCGTGCGCGCATATACTACTGCCTTGGATACTATCTATATGCCGCGTGGACGTGTGGTCGTGAACTTCCGAGTTCCAACGTGATTTGGTCACAGGATGTCATTTGAGCAACATTTTCATACGCAGCATTGCAGCTAAACTAATAATATCAAAATTGACTGTAACTGATGTTGTTAAGAGATGGAACCTGGACGTTGCAACTACAGCAAACAAAAAAAAAAAAAAAAAAAAAAAGAAAAGTTCAGATAAAGGAAGCACAAACTAGCAGAACGTGGCCCGTTCTTCCATCGCCGTTCCATCGCTGCTGAAGTACGAAATGCTTGTAATGGCTCAGTTAGTACGATAATTATCCGCAGAGAGTTGCACAGTGTGGGTTGTTATAGTAGAGCAGCGGCCCACAAGCCGCACATCACTACCGTGAATGTGAAGCGCCGTTTAGAGTGGTGTCTCAGGCCGTTCTTGGACTGTGGGTGACTGGAAAGCTGTACTTTGGAGTGATTAGTCACACTTTTCACTCTTCCAATCTGATGGGTGTATTTGAATTTGGCGACAGCCTGGCGAACGATTTTCGTCGGACTGTGTTCGTCCAACTGTTAAGTTCGGCGGAGGATCCATCATGCTATGGAGTTTTTTCCATGGATGGGACGCTGCCTGTTGGTTTTTATACCACACACCATGAACTCTGATGTCCTCAACGTTCTGGATAATTTTGCCCTACCAATAATGTGGCAGTTTTATGGAAAATGACTTTTATCTATTCCAACATGATCGAGCCCCCTGCTACATTGCACGACGTGTGCGGATCTGATTTCTTGAAAGTCAGGTGGAATTGTTAGACTGAGTCCTGACCTTAATTCCATGGAACACTTCTGGGATGAACTGGAGCGATGGATACGAAATCGACCACAACGACCGTGTTCGCTCTGCACTCTGACAGCAGCTTTGCAGGATGAATGGCCAGCTATTCCTGTTGAGACCTGCCGGAAATTGGTTGATAGTATATCTCGACATATTGCCGCTGCCATACAAGCAAAAAGGTTGACTGACTATTAATTTCGATATTAAAGCTATTTGTTCCAAAACGTTGTGGTGTCCGATTGGTTTTGATAATATAGTGTATTGTCACAGAGATTTTATACGGGGTTTTAGGATTTCATATAAAATCTCAAAATGCAACCTTTTTCCATCTCGTGCTTCCATTCCTTTGTCTCCACAAAGCGTGAGAGAAATTTCTCAGAGTCAGTTCCCCATTAAACACCGGATGCACGGTTATTTACTAAGACGACATTCTGTCTAAGATTAGTATATGCACATCGTTTGTTGAATGGACATTAACTCTACCGCGCCTCTTTTGATGCTTTTCAGGTTTCAATTTCAATGGTGCGAACTTGTTAACAGTATATACAGTATGTGGTCATGAAATTGCATTTCCCGAATTTGATAGACACCCTACCCTGTACAGTTATGCACCAGAGTAATTTAAGGCAAAAATTATCGACGACGAATGATAACAACAATAGCGGCCTGTCAGATCAATAGATTGCAAGGGGGCAAACATAAGAAACTTGGTCATTCCGACTAGAAAATCGTAGTGATAGGCTATTAAAGCAATTTATATCTGAGTACGTTGGGAGATTGTAGCATTCAGAACTTCTAGTTATTTGATTCTATATCTTGAACCGTCTGAATAAATAGCGCAAGTTGGGTTCGTTATTTATTTAGGCGGTTGGAGGAAGTATGGCGTTAAAGAACTGAAAAGAGTTTGTTTTCTAACATTATAAAATTTTAATTTTGTTGATTCCAATGTAGGAGTATTATACATACAACCCGTGGAACGTCTAGGAATATCAGCAAACAAGCGTGCTAAAAAAAAAAAAAAAAGAAATCTAGAAGGTTTGCTACCGTTGAAATCATACCTTAATGAACTCGCGCAGCATTAAATTAAACGAGATCATCCTATTAAAATAAATGAAAAATACTAGATGCAAGGAATGGCTGCTTTCCACCGGAAAAGTGTGTATGAAGAAAGAAATAAAAACTTATTTTTTAAGTACGTATGTATGAATCCTTATGTTTTATAAGAAGTAAAGCACTCTTCTCTAACTAAAGCGAAGCGCGTATGTTAATCCTTTAAGCGGCCAATGTACCTGAACCAAATGGTGTCCAAATTTTCTGCACTCCCTAAACAGAAATGTTTGTATAGCGGCCGGGTTTTACGAAAACTACGGCAAAACAATTTACGCATTCCCCTCATCTCTGCAGCACCCACTATAAATCTGTCACTGGTAATAAGCGCTCGCTTCTAGTACCTTTTTCGGTGCACCATAATCCAAGGCATGATAAATGGTTAGCCCCTGACACAGACATCATACCATTGGGTTGAAACAAGTGACTCAAACATATTCGCTGTTCTTTCTTAATTTCGTCGCCATTGCTATAGTCCTGGTAATCAGTTTGAAAGTAATAATGTCAATCATTCCCTTAAATGACCACTTTGAATAACAAACAAAAGATAAAGCAAAAGCAGCGCTCGTATATTCGTTCGCGCTGATTTCAGACCACTTTACTAATCTCGAGTTAAGTCCTTCCAGCCAGTTAGTGTTATATTACCTTATCTAAGACGGGCATTCGTTTTTTAGCTTCATACCTGTTAAAGGTTAAATTTGAATGTCTTGATAAACCTGTCACACGTATTCAAGGCGATTTTCTGAGTATCTCCTTTCCAAGCAAAGCTTATGTGCATAGTATTTGCTTTTAATGTATCTTTCCGAAAATATAACATCGATACCCAGTATTTTGAGATACCGTGTTTCTAAAAAAGTAAAACTTATTTGAGATATTATTAAATTTTTAGAGCTTGATAGGAATCAGCCGGTGGAATGTACAATGGATACGGGGCATTAAACAGGTAGCACTCCTATGTTGAACACCTCTGAAGTTTCTTCTCAGTCCCACCCTCCAATTTTTATGGCTGACCTTTAGTAAGAAGCGCCCCCTGGTGATTCGATAGGTGGTTAAGTGTGGGAAACAAACATGAATGAAGGTGCAGTTTATTACTTAACCTTGTCATTAGGAACACGACCATGACCCCACCCTTTTGTAACCTCATTTATTCCTTGTTCATCTTTAGAAAGGGGAGGGGTCGGGGGAAAAGTTGACGTAGCTCAAAAGTTAGGAGTGGTTCATGTAAGAGCTATCTCCTTTTTAACATTGAGTTGGTCTATGTCTTTAGAGTTGGGGTATGTGTTTGGCCAGATTGCTGAATTGTTTTTTATCTCCACGATTTAAGGTTATACAATATCCGCCTCGTCTCACATTCCTTTGTGTTTCAGTTGTTATTCCTTCATCATCTTAATCTTTGCCTCTCAGTTTTTTAATCGTCGAAATTTTTGCCTGTGTTCACAGAGTAAATTGCGTATCTTCGTGCTAGATTTCTTTGGTAGTTGTACGATACCTGTGGGTTTTGAAAATGACCCGTTAGGTGCTTTTCCTTTTGTTATCGTTCACCAAAACCGGTCAACGTGTTTTCCATTCATATTACTTTACACAAGCAAAGTTGGTACTTTTCGTACTGTGCAGTTCTGCAGAGTTAATAATACCGTATTCTGAATATACACTATATTGACAAAAGTCACCGGAACACAACATAGCATTTATTGACATACGTTAGTACGGTGTCGGTCCACCTTTGTCCTTAATGCATGCACTGACCCTTTGAGACATGCTTTTGACATGGTTTTGGAACACAGCGATAGGTATGCGCTTCCATTCAGTACATGATGCTACCGCTAACTGTTACTTAGTAGTAGGCCTTGGTTCCAAACATCTTATGCAACGCTCTAATTCATCCCATAGGTCCCCTGTGGAATTAAGATAAGAGCTCTGTGCTGGCCAGTCTACACACGATACGGAATTATCGTCAAACCACGCCGTAACAGTCCTTGCTTTTTATGGCTCGTGCATTATCCGGCTGGTACCAAGAAGACTCGGTTCCATATTATTGCCACAGAGATGGTAGGGCATAATTGTCCACAATATCGAGGTAGACGTTCTGGTTAACAGGTTTGTCGTTTCTCCACGATAACCAATGGGCCGGGACCATACCACGAAAAACACCCCCACACGTGTTCCCTGCCTGCTCCAAACTTGACCAAAGGAGAACAGTACACTGTGGTAAATAGCGTTTCCCCGGCTGCTGCCATACCCACACATGGCCATCAGACTGATGGATCGTGTATCTGGATTCATCAGTCCATAGTACCCGTTTCCATTGATCTACGGTCAACGATAAATGTTCTTTACACCATGCTAAACGACGAGTATCATTCCGAGTGGAGATGAAAGGCTAATGAGCAGCCGCACGACCACGGTAACCCATGGAATGAAGTTCTCTGCGAATGGTACGTGTACATACCGAGTTCCAGCATTTTTATTCACCTGTACACTGAAGTCTTGTGCAATACTCCGTCGATTAAGCTGTAACGACTCTCCTGAGGCTTCGATGTCCTCTATCACTGATTTTCTTTGGTCTGCCGGTACGTTTTGCTGCTTGAGACACGCCATGTGTCTTCCACTTATTCAGTACATCCAAAACAGTTGCTTTGGGTATGTTTAAACGCCTCTCGATTTCTCTTGTGGACAACTCATTGATATAAAACCCAACAACCTTTCCTTTCTGAAAGTCAGTTCTCTCCCGCTGCGACATTTTCACTCAACCTCACAGTACGATATGATCGCGGTCAGCTGCAGGCTTGTTTTTATACCGTTTGCAGCTGTACCGCGCATCTTAACAACGCAGCGGATCGGCTCATTTGCTTTTGAAAGCGTGACTGGTGACTTTTGTCAATATAGTGTATATTCAAATAATGTTGCCCGTTTCAGATACAAACAGAATTCTACTACCCATTTTGAGTTATAGGATGTGTAATGTGTTTGTGTATGCGTTGTGTGATTCATCATGATTCACAACTAATGCTTTCGATTTGTATTGTTAAGTGTAAGGATATGCTGTGTTTGAAACGTATTGAATTATTATGTCGTATGACGCAAACATCATATATTAACGTATGTGACGTATATTCTAAATTAACTTTCCTTTTTAGTTTCTTTCCCTATGTAAATCTTGAATTTGTTCTCAGTTATATTTCACACTTAACGTGATATCTTTTCTCTCAAACGAATAGTGTTGGCAACATATTTGAGGTTGAATGAACGTGACGTATGCCTGTTATTTGATAAGAACGAGAGATATAAACTACGAGTAAACTGTTGCTTAAAAAAGCGTTGTGTTGGAGAGCGATTAATGTGAAACGTAGCGTTGTTGGTGTGTGGTGTGTTTAATGTTGATACCGATTTGTTATGGAAGTGCTACATCGAGAAATAAAGCATCTTTTCCGTAAGTTTGACTTCTGCTTTCTAAACGTTTCGTCTGGCCGTTAGGGTTTAATTTAGGAACTGTTTCATAGTATGGTGATGTTTTAACATAACGTAGAAGTGCGACAGGAATTTTACGTTATACGTACGAGTAATCACGTGCGAGCCATTATGCTCGACTGTTTGTAAACTCAGCAAGAAACAAATAGAAGTAAATGTGTAAGCAGTTAGTGTCTGCTTTTGGTGACAGACCAGTGCGCTATTCGCTTACCCTTTTTATGCTCTTATCGTTTACTTATCTATTATAATAAAGTTGCCCTGTTTGTCAGTCGCCTACAAAAGAAACTACTGGACGTAGACACTAGAAATTTATCAGAAACCTGTTGGGGAAAATGAGCGTTTGTATCTTTCTCAAAGCCCTCTCCTTTTTACGCTTTCCAACCGTAGGTTGAAGAAGCGTATATGCTTCAGCTTTGTCCGTCCGTCCGTCCGCACGATAACTGGCGTAAAAATGGTTCGATTTCGATGAAATTTTAGTACGTGGTAGGGGACCACCTGGAGACGAACCCTATTGAAAATGGGACAAATGGGGTCAAAGGTCACGACGTAGGAGCGGGATCCATTCCATTGCACTTATACGTCATAACTTGCGTAAATATGGTTCGATTTCAATGAAATTTTACAATGTGGTAGGGGACCACCTGGAGACGAACCCTATTCAAAATGGGTGAATTGAGGTCAAAGGTCAGGACATAAGAGCGGGATGCATTCCATTGCCTTTATGCGCCATAACGTGCGTAAAAATGGTTCGACTTCGATGAAATTTCAGTATGTGGTAGGGGACCACCTGGGGACAAACCCCATTGAAAATGGACAAAATGGGGTCAAAGGTCAGGACATAGGACTGCGATCCATTCCATCGCCCTTATTCCATATTATTAAGGTCTTCCTTCACAATTAATGTGTTCCCAAGGATGAAAATTTGAACATCGAGTAAAATTACTTTATATTATAACTTGGAATACTTAATATTTTCTAAAACATAACCATAATTATATTAAAAATCAATAACTTTTCCTTTGGTGGTGTTGAAACCAGAAAAAGAATGGCGTGACCTGTACTTTGATGACGTCAGTAGACAAACAAATGTTGGATTGCATAATTATGGTTATGTTTTAGAAAATATTAGGCATTCCAAGTTATAAAATGAATCTATTTTAATCGATGTTCAAATTTTCATCCTTGGGAACGCATTAATTGGAATAGAAAAAAGATGGCGCGACCTGTATTTTCATGACGTCAGCAGTCAAACAAATGTGCGGATCCTATTAAAGTTTTTTGACATCACACTTTTGCTAGCAGATAGCCGCGATTCCCATGTGCCTCATTATGTCACGCGTTGTGTGCGTATGTTCGTCTGCACGATAACTCGCGTAAAAATCGTTCGATTTCGATGAAATTTTAGTATGTGGAAGGGAATCACCTGGGAAGGAACCCTATTGAAAGTGAACGAAATGGGGTCAAATGTGAGGACATAGGAGCGGGATCCATTCCACTGTTCTTATGCGTCATAACTAACGTAAAAAAGGTTCGATTTCGATTAAATATTAGTATGTGGTAGGGGATCACCTGGGGACAAACCCTATTGAAAATTAGCGAAATGAGGGTCAAAGGTCAGGACATAGGAGCGGAATCACTTCCATCGCCTTGTGCATCATTGTAACGTACCACGAGATGTGACGTACCTGCCAGAAGGACGCACACGACGTAAAAGCAGATAGGAGTCAGAACAATCGTCCGCGTAGCTCAATTGGTAGAGTGACTTATTCCGGAATGAGGGGATCCGGGTTCGAATCCTGCGTGGACAGAAATCACGGAGAAATTTACTTCGTTATAATGGTGCCCGAACTCTCCGGATGACCCGACCGTTCAAAATCTCGCATTGGTGTGATGTTCTTTCCACACCGCGAGATAGGAAAAATAAGAGAATCCCTTCTCCAGCACTTCGAAAAAAAAAAAAAAAAAAAAAAAAATAAGGGGGAGATGATGTAACGTACCAGGAGATGTGACGTACCTGCCAGAAGGACGCACACGACGTAAAGGCAGATAGGAGTCAGAACAATCGTCCGCGTAGCTCAATTGGTAGAGTGACTTATTCCGGAATGAGGGGATCCGGGTTCGAATCCCGGCGTAGACCAAAAATGACGGAGAAATTTACTTCGTTATATCATAACTTACGTAAAAATGTTTCGATTTGGATGAAATGTTAGTATGTTGTAGGGGCCTGCGCCTGGGGACGAATCCTATTGAAAATGGGCGAAATGGGTCAGAAGTTAGGACAAAGAAGCGGGGTCTATTCCATAGCCGTATGTATAATAACTTACGTAAAATTGCTTCGATTGCGACCAAAACTTTATCATGTTATTTTGTGGTTATACTGAACTAGTTCTGTTGAATATCATCGAAATGAGATCAAAGGTCAGGGCGTAGGAGTGAGATTTATTCCACAGCCAGTTTATGATTTCTAGTATGTTGGAAAGCGTATCATAATCAATGCATTGCATGATTTTTCTAACTTGTTTATAAAAAAACTCGTGGTTGCAGTTTTTTTTAATGAATTTATTTAGTTTTTTAAACTTTTATCCATTGTTGAAATTTTATCTTGCTATATGCTGGGAACTATAGTTCATTCTATTTTTGCTAAAAGAAATTTAACTACGCACTTTCACTACAATATTTCATTACACTCCACATCAGTGCAACGATATTTAATTGCACTGTTGTGTAAACTGCGAGAACGTCACACCAAACCTGGTAGAAGCTATTACGGAAATCCGTTTTTTGTTGGCGTAACAACTTATATCGGCCACTCGTTCACACATCTACAGATGGCTTTATCGAAGCAGACTATACTACTACAAACCTATGTGGGGGAAAATCGCTACAGGAGAATAAAAGCGACAAGATTAACAAGTTGTGCCAAACTTTTTGTAATGCACTTTCGAAAAGTTTTGCTGTTTACAGTATTAGTCTTTCAAAATGTTACTTGTATCGTTCCGCCGTGGTTTCGGGCGGATTAGAGTACTTTCTGGCCGTGGCTTTCCGTGTGTTACTGCGCACTATAAATAGTTTCACTATTTAAAAAAAAAATAGTTCCGCGAGATTCTCTTACGGAGGAAATGTGAGAATTTTTTTTTTTATTTTCTTACATTTCATTTCTTCAAAGCTTAGCACTGCTGTTCCTCCGTTCGTGTATTCCCCCAGGTCATCTTGACTATATATTTATTTATTCATGACGTAATGTAAATCCACTAATGTGAATGCACTACAGTGGAACACGACTGATCTCGGGAAACTCTAAATATCATCGAAGCTACCATCACATCTGGGATGCTGCAGACCATGATTTTAATAACGTATTCTAATTATCCCACCTGATCTTCCATTTCAGTTTAAACGCCTACAGTTGCATGTTCATTTCAGTTTCGCCAAAAGTATAAAACATGCACGTGTTCAGTCGCTGAAAGTTGTGGTACTCAACCTGTAAAACTCATGCTTTTATCACAGCCAGCTGTATGTTGGTTGTTCCAGAGCTGGTAAAAATGAAAACCTTTTCATCTTGGCTCCGAATAAAAGAACACTCAGCGTCGTTGAACAAGGGGCTGTTCAAAGATAAACTCACTTGTGCTTCGGAAGAACTGTACAATAAACTGATTACAACACAACAAAAAAAATATAGATGTTTCACATTTTCTATATTCACAGTCAGTAAAGAATGCTGGTTTCATCCAATTGTGCCGGAACAGGTATGGATTTTATTCCAGGCCTATTTGTCGTCCAGGTGTAGCCCGGAATTCTGGGCTTTTGTAATATTCTAAACCCGGAAATCCTGGTCTTCAAGTTTTGTGTAGGAATTTGGGAATCCTCAATATCATGCCATTTCTGAAAATGATATGAAATGGTAATTAATTAAAAGTGCTTTTGCAAATTCAAAGCCATGGAGCATGCTCAAAGGAAGGCTACTTCTATCATTTTGGCAGCTATATTTATACCAATTGGCATATTTCTAAGATTTGTATGTCTCAAATCAGTAATCGGACTTGAAC
The DNA here is from genome assembly GCA_039090855.1 of Macrothele yani. NCBI lineage: Eukaryota > Metazoa > Arthropoda > Arachnida > Araneae > Macrothelidae > Macrothele > Macrothele yani. Next base: position 100,269,806 of record CM077002.1, on the reverse strand, counting down.
AAAAAATCATAAGCAAAATGCCGGGCGAGATAAATCGGTTGCATCTTACAATAACCTATTCATGAACAGAGACTGCGGTTTTAAACTCGTTACGAATTCCTGAGCTTCAATACCCTTGGCAAAGCATCACAGAGTATGAGGGTAATTTGCACTGTCAAAGGACGCAACATGTTCAAATGGAAGTTGGTACTGAAGCTCCATTTGTTATGATACCTGGTGTAACTTATGGGAAATATATGACCTCCCATTTTTGTGGATGACATACTATATATTAAACGTCAGGCGTTAGCGAAATAACCAATCGTTATTTTGGGAGTGTTACATGTAACTGTGTTTTCAATACCACACGGAATATCATCAAGATAAGCAAATTGGTTTCATTTGTCATACGAGTGATGGACTAACTGAAAACAGACAGACAGACAGACGTATTCGACTTCTCCAAATACAGTGAATAAACGCTGTTGAGAGTTGGTAAAATTCATCAGTAAAATCGAACCGTGGTGATGAAGCATTACGTATTAATTGTACATATTTATTATCATATTAAAGAGATGAGTGAAATGTTCCCAATTACAGACTTGCCAACTCTCCGGATTTAAGCGGGAGACTCCGGATTTTTGGCTGTTCCTCCCGCCCCCTGGATGAATGTCAAATTCTTCCGATTTTCACTGAGAATTAGCCGTTAAGATGGTCGAAATTCCATCAACCACCATGATTTCGAACCGCTTGTGAAATCTTTTCTTTCTGCGTTGACGCAAGGCGGCATTACCGTCATCAGTTTCGTACTTTTCCTCTCCTCCTATCTGTAAAAAAAACCCCGCCCCAGTGGCTCAGTGGTCTAAGCACTTTCCAGAAGTAGCATTATTAGTCCACTAAAAGTTCTGGAGGAATAAATAGCGCGACCAAGCGTCCGTGATGGTTAAACAAATTTCTTCCGGCCGCCCCGGTGGCGCATTGGTCTAAGCGCTGGCTTCTGATCATTCGTCCGAGATGGGTCCGGGTTCGAATCCCGGTGAGGCATGGATGTTGTGTTTGTATTACTTACGGCACTCTCCCCTCCCTGGAACCAGTGACCTCAAATTAGGGAAGGGCGACTGCTTATAGCCCATTGCTCACGGTGATCGTTAAACCCTCAATTTAAAAAAAGAAAGAAAGAAAAATTCTCCCAGTCCGATTGTCATACGACGCCTTCAGCAAAGAGCTCACCCGCTCTGGCAGTAGAATGCCAGGGAGGGTCAGTAATCGATTGACAGACGGGAGCTGCCCTGCCGCCTTCTTGCAGTTCAGTCTTTCAACCCCTCGCCTCAACAGAGCAGCGCACATTTTAAGTGATGATAAACAGTTGAATTGCTGCGAATATTCACTTAATGACAAAAGGGAGTAGTTACAGTTGACCTCGCCTTGTAACGAAAGACGATGTTAGTACGATGCTTTTCGTTGTCTTCGTGCACAACCTAAAGATGAAACGAGAAACAGTTGGCTGCTATATTATTCGCAAAAACACCGTGCGGGCCATTTTACGTTTTTATTAGATTGCGGAATCGACGTACCTGAAATCGAATTTCAGTAGGGGGAAGTGGTGTTGATTTTCGCGCTTTTTTTCCCTTCTCCAGAACTTCTAGTGGGCTAATAATACTACTACTGGAAAATTAATCCTATCCTTGGAAAATGTCGATAAAAAATAGCGCTCGTGTGATTTTTTGAGCAGTAAAAACACTCCCGATTTTCAGATTTTGAAGGTTGGCATTTCTGCTAATATATAAGATCAAAAGTTATATGAAGTTCCGTTACATATGACGTTCGTGAACTATAATATAGCGCTCTTTTTCTTAGAAAATTTCTATAGCCGGGTGGTAAGAGAAATGTTAACTGGACGATGTTTTCTCCCTCCCAAGGTTCTCCGATACCCCAGACAAGCGACAGGAGGATGTAGAACATCTTTTTACTGCATTTATAAAAATGTTGGGAATTATACCCTCTTGAGTTCAGAAAGATGAATGAAAATACTAATGACTTAGACTTTAATGAAATACCAATGACCAAAGCCCGGATGTCGATGACCTAAAAATTCCTACAAAAATGCCCTTAAAATTTAAAGGAAAACCCTCGTAAGGAAGTTTGTATATATTTTTTCAAAATTATAAGTTAAGTAACTTCAATCTTAGACAATTCATAAACTGGAATTTTGTCTTTTCTTTGTAAAATTCTCTAAGCAAGTGAATACCTGTCAGGTAGCATATAGAGGGTTTGGAACGTCAGCAACAGCACACAATAAGAAGCTCTGAATTTAAATTCTTTCGTTTACTACCCTCCCTCACAGTCCCTTTCGAAATGGGGCAATGGGGATTCTCTTTCCCCAATACTAGATAGCACTAAACAGTGTCTTGAACAGAGTTACCAGAATGACCTATTTTTGAAGGTTTTTTGCTTTCATCATCTGGCAATCCTGGTTTTGAGTGTTGCAATTTGAAAGCATAATCCATACGAAAATTCAGTTTTTTATTAAAAAACTGACCTAAAACAAAAAACAAAATGCTCCGAAAATTTAAAAAAATCCAAACCTGTAAAATGCCCTAAACACTCCAAAAATGCCTTAAAAAAAAAAAAAAAAAAAAAAAAAAAAGACTCCAATATTGCAAATGACATCGGTGTCCGGGCCTTACTAATGACTTTTATTCGTACATTTTTTTAAATTCAGAGGCTAAATATGATTTCCATATAGAATGAAAATGCACTTAAACGTAACAGGAATGGTGGTGAATAATGTTTTCATGTCTTCGCTTACTGGGCGTCTTAAGAGCTCATAAGTCAGATCTCACCTCTCTCTCCAGAGTAACAACTTTCCAGCTGGTCCAAAGATCCTTTCAATTAGGCTTGGATGCGAAGTTGATATTTCTCTGGGAATGCATTTGCTGAAATCACACACTTACGTTGCAAACGACTGAAACTGAATTACAGGATTGAAATAGTGTTGGAATGACAGAATCAGTGAACTGAACTGATGAAGAAAACTCCATAATACAGTATTTGCATGACACAAGCAAACAGCTCGGTAAAAGAACCGTGTGGCCCACCCTTCCGGGATGACAAGATAAACGTAATTTACTGTTTCTGGTTCCTCATGGTTTCCTCTGTTGCACATATCCTGCCCTTGAACCAGGGCACAGTTACGTAGTGCGGCTTGGTTTGACTAAATGACCATCAGCATCGGATTATTCCGCAAGTCAGTCTTCGTGTTGTGAGTCGAAACGTTTTTCATTCATACAGGAAGGAGCAAAATGTCAAACCTTTTAGTACAGGCCGGGCCGGAGCCCGGCATTTTTCACTTAACTGATGAAATAAAGAACCTAGGTTGGGCCAAGGAAGTGTTTATCCCTATTTAGAATTATTTTTTTTATTATTTTCGGATTTAACGACAATCGTGAACAACTGAAAGGGCTATAAGAGGTCGCCCGCCCCTAATTTATGGTCGTTGCTTCCAGGGATGGGAAAGGGTCAGCACTAACACATCATCTATGCCTCATCCAAGACTCAAATCTAGCTCGAACGACTACCAAGACGACTACCGGCGCCTTTGATCTTTCCGCCACCAGGACGGCAACTTAAAATTAAGAATAGTCTACTCCTTACGTGAAGAACAGAAAACTATCTGTTTCACGTTACCAAGTGGATAACTAAATAATTGAGCTGCTAAATGTGGTCGCTACGTCATTGTAGAATAGTATGTGGGCAGTTTCAATGATTCAGTCTTTTCGGGTTTAGAAGTGCGTTTCGACGTGGCGCAGAATACAGGCCAATACACCTCATTGAACCAGTTTCTCATGTGAATAACCGTAAGTTTATTTTCGTCTTTCCCTCTTTTTCTCTGTATTGTATGCTCAGAAGAAATTTGCTGATACTCATTCAATATTTATGGCAATTCAAAAGTCATGATGCATTTCTTTTAGAGGATTTCATCGCACATATCACGAAGGCACATTTATCGAACTCTGCCAGAAGGAATGATCGAAAAAGAATAACATGAAGAACAATATGACGTATGAATTATTCCCCCTAGCTTTCAGTAAATTACGGCGCTGACAGAGGAAAATCGTACGTGTGGCACAGTTCCGGTTACCTTTCAAGCGATTTCATTGTCTTTCATCGCAAAATCAAAATCATATGAAAATTAGGTGTGGACAGGTTGGTACTACTTGGCTCGACAATTTTGAGGCATGAAGAAATCTGATAGGGAAGGGGTAGGGGTATAAAAACGTATCGCAGAAATTTGCAAAAATTCCACATTAAGTAACGCGACCGAAATCCACGTTGTCAAGATTCGAGTCCGATCCACAGTAGAAGAAGAAGTATACCTGAGTGGGAAGCAAAGCTGTAGCCAATTTGGAGAATAGCTCCTCCACACCTAAATTGCTGGTTGCGGATTGGAATCTTTTTGCGTATGACTTTTTTCTTTTTCTTAGTTTACGTTAAGAACAACGTGCGTGTGGTCATAGTTCATGTAAAGAAAATATTTCCGTTGTCAGTCTAGTTCTGCGCAGTGGAAGACTGATAATCCATAAACTAACCTGGAAGCGAATTGTTTGCAGCCCACTATGTGGGGAGAATTATCAAGGTACCCCTACCAGATATGTCATCATCATTTCGTGTTTAAACGTCTTTTCAACACAAGTCAAAGAATTTCTGGAATGTTTGTGTTGAGGGAATAATTAATATTTAATACCATATTGTTCATATTTTATGGGGTGCACCGTTATCTTTAGCAGAGATGCACAGCAGGGGTAGTCCAGGGGCCCAGGCCTCCCCATGAGGTACTGCTTGGTCCTTCCTTCTTTGTTATTGGCTGTTTAGTTTTAAATGTATTCGTACTTATTTTTAAATATACAGAGTGTCCACAAAGTCTCTTTACAACTTTACACATTTATTACGGATACACTGTAGGAGATAGCTCTCACTTATATGTGCTCAACCGCATTTGTCTAAGACTTTTATTGGGTTGTCTGAAAAATCATGACGTATTTTAGCCATGTTTTGCAAAGGTCATTTATTGATAGAAAGAACAAAGATCAATCAATGATATAATGCCCGGTTTGTTCGATAACCTTTTGCCATCTTTCAGTGAGCTGAAGAATACCTCGTTCATAGAAGGACCTGTCTTTCGTGACTAAAAACTGTACAAGGTGCTGATTTACAGACTCATCTGAATTGAACATTATACCACGCAAGGACTGTTGAAGAGAACGAAACAAGTGGAAGTCTGACGGCGCAAGGTCACGCGAGTATGCTGGGTGTGGCAACACATCCCACCCAAGCTCCAATAATTTTTGGCGGGTGATCAAACTTGTGTTTGGTCTCGCGTTGTCGTGATGGAACACATCACCTTTACGATGAACGAGCTCTGGACGTTTCTGGATGATGGATTCGTTCAAACTGTCCAATTGCCGAAAGTACACATTCGAATTGATTGTTTGGTTCCGTGGTAGGAGCTCGAAAAACACGACACTTTTAAAACCCCACCACACTGAGACCAGAACCTTCCGCTGATGAATGTCTGCTTTGGATGTCGTTTGAGGCGAAGCAGAACGTCGGGACCAAGACCGCTTACGCAGCACATTGTTGTACACAATCCACTTTTCGTCACCAGTTATCAGTCGCTTCAAAAAAGGGATCGTTTTCCTCACGTTTAATGAGCATATCGCAGATGTTTATGCACGCCGTCAATTTAGCTTCTTTGAGTTCATGAGGAACCCATACATCGAGCATGCTTACGTATCCCAGCTTCTTCAGGTGGTAGTGAACGCTTGAATGACGGATGTGCAATGTCTCTGCAATCTCTCGTGTCGTGTAACGTGGGTTTGACTAGATCAATGTCTTGATTTGGTCGTTATCAACCTCGGTTGGCCTCCCGGACCGAAGAGCATCGTTGAGGTCAAAATCACCAGCACGGAATTTTGCGAACCACCGCTGGCACTGCCGTTCTTGTAGAGCATTATCACCGTACACTTTCCGCAACTTTTCACATGCTTTTGACGTCCGTTCTTCCCTTTACGGAAGTAAAACAGTAAAATATGGCGAAAATGCACAGTTTGGTCTTCCATCTTCAACTTGATGTCAGATCTCCGCAAATCAACTAAATCGCTCACTATTCCTCTTAGACTGCAGCTAGAACTGGCACCTGCTGAATGCCATTGCGATAAACAGAGCTGCGCATGCCTCTAGTACTTCCAAAACCGCCCAACGGCCATCGGGTGCCAAAATACGTCATGACTTTTCCAACAACCCAATAGTAAGAGCAAGTTATTCAGTTTGACTTTCAGTAAGAGCAAGTTTAGTAAGACTTTTAGTAAAGCAAGTAAGAGCAAGTTCTTTCTACCTCATTACAAAAGCTCAATATGCGCACCATTTGTTAAGTGTAGAACATCTAGCCGAAACTCCAGTTCCAACCATGTGCGCTGCAGCATGTCCTCAGTAATGGTCGAAATGGCATTATTGATCCTCGATTTGAGGTCATCGATGTCCTGCACCTTTTTCCGATACACGATATCCTTCACATATCCCCATACAAAAAAGTCCAGAGGTGTAACATCGGGGAAACGGGGTAGCCATGCAGTTGGACCATCCCGTCCAATCCACCTCCCATGGAATGTTGTGTTTAAAAAGTCCCGAACATGCCGTTTCCAATGTGGTGGCGCACCGTCCTGTTGAAATATCACGCTTGGTTAAAGGTCCTCCAATTGTGGCACAACAGACTTACGCGAAACATCCATCTAAACACCTGCCGTCACTGTTTTCTCATCGAAGAAAAATGGTCCAATTACTCGGTTATGCATAACACCGCACCACACGTTCACTTTAGGACTGTCTCTCGCAAGTTCCATAAGCGCATGAAAATTTTCAGACCCCCGAATCCTGACATTGTGTTTGTTTAACTGCTCAGAGACATGAAAAGTTGCCTCATCCGTAAAACAAACATGTGTGAGAAACTCGGGATCTTCACTCAGTCTATCCAGCATCGGTACTGCGAATTCTATTCGTCGTGGTCTATCGTTCACCTCAAGTACTTGTAACAGTTGCACTTTGTATGTATATAAGCGTAGATATCTATGTAGCACCCTGTGTACCGTGGACCCGGGGCATTTGTACAATAGTTCTCTGGTAGCGGAACGAATGGACTTCTTCGGGAGAATGAATCACGAACACGTTCGATGTCTTCATTCGATGTTCGTGGACGGCCATTACGATCTTGATCCAACACGGACCCAGTCTCCATGAATGTCTGGTACCATTGGCGGATACTAGGACGAGATGGCGGGCTTTCCCATACTTAGTGCGGAAATGTCGTTGCGTTTGTGTACAGATTTTTGTTTCAATGAACCAAGCGACGCCCTGCGCCCTCTTGTGGGAACCACATTTTTATAGGACAGCACCTCTTACATCAGTGAGGGAACCTATTAGAAAAAACAATGTCAATTAAAACTTTGATATTTACAGTATATTATACAACAAATACCATGAACTTGCATAACACAGGGTGTTCGTAATAAATGTGCAAAGTTGTAAAGATACTTTTTGGACACCCTGTGTATTTTTCGATATACTAGAAACGCTCTTCAACGTAACGAATTTTTTTAATCACTTCCCAATATTTTGAGAAGCTATTTTCTCAGGGGTATTTTTATTTGCATCTTTAATATTTTGGGTCACCCCAGAAAAGAATCCTGGGTGCGCCACTGATCTTTAGTAAAATTTAATAAAAAAGCTTTGCGTAGAAAGCAGTATTTTTGGCTTAACAGGTTACATAAGAATTTTCTTTTTTTCCGAATTCTATAAGTGGTAAACGAACTTTATTTTTTCAGCACAAGTTTATTTTTTCCCCGTGAGCATAGTGAAGTGCAAAGAAACAGAGAAATCGTACATTTTTTTTTAATTGGGCGAAAACTACCTGCCTAAAAGTATGGCGGCCCACCGAGAATTTTCCCGGTACGCCTCCGTCCGCGTATGGTTATGCACTTTTTTTTTTTCTTTTCCTTTTGGAGAAACCGTACTGGACTGTTGGTAATGGCACGATAGCCAGAAATAAAAGGAGGGGGAAGGGGAGGAGGCTTAAATCCAAAATTACGGCTATCTTTGATGAGACGCTTGGCATACGTACATTCATTGTGTGCCATAAGAAAGCCTTGATACGAGGCATAACTGTCTGATATTTTGAGGACTTTCTAAGCAATTCAAGATCTGTTTGAACAAGCCGATCTATTGTGTATGGATTAAGTGCAATGTTCGGTTGTTTTGATGCCTGTACATGGGAACTGAAGTACATGCTCCTTTTATATTGCTCCTTTTCTGGCATTCTTTGTGACGACTCACGTAATTTCCGTTACAAAAGTACCCGACGCAGAATTTGTAGTGTAAAGCTTTCTGTCCATCCTTCTGCCTCATCATTGTTTGTCCATATGTGACGAACGTGTAGAATCGCAAAAAGGCACAGTAAAGAAAGGAGAAACATGCATTTATTAGGAAATTTCATTAAATATATGAAGATGCGCTTCTGTGTTGCACGCATTCTCAAATGTCAAGTTTCCAAAATGTTCAAATTCGATTGTCGAATTTTAGGAGTCCTGATTTATTTTCTTACCTATTTTTAGCTATTAAACTGGAGGGTCGGCTACGTCATCATCAACCGTTATCGATTCATTGCTAGATGAAGGCCTCCCCAAATATCTTCCAATACGTTCTGTCTTGGGGCAGTCTCGTCCATGCCACTCGGGTGTGCTTTCGAATTTCATCCACTCATCTCCCACGTGGTCTTATTCAGTTGTTTGTGTCCACTCTGTTTTTGTCCATGTCTCTGAACCACAAGTAAGAACTGGAAATATGCATGTATTAAAAACTTTTCTTTTAAGACATAATAATGATGAAGTGCTCTTCAAAATTGTACTGTTTCTTCCAAAAGCTCTTCAACCAAGTTTTACACGCTTCTTTATTTCTTTTATGTAGTCCTCACTTGATATCTATTGTCTAAGTAAATGTAGGCATTGATAACTTCGAGATCCTCCCCATCAGCTACCGAATTTCAAGCTTTTGTAAAACCGTTGGGCATAAATTTTGTCTTCTGTAAGTTCATTTTTAATCTCACTTCTTTGCTCTTATCAGCAAGTTCCTAGTTCACACACTGTAGCTAATACGCAAGTGTATACGGACATTTTGAACAAATTTTGATGCATTCTTTAAGAACTCATACTTCATTTGATATTTTAGTTTTAGAACGCAGTTTTTTTGTAGTGAAGATTGGTACAAATGATATGAAATATTGAAATTTTGTCGTTATTGTGTACAAATGTTGAACGTTTATCAGATTCGCGCATCTGTGAGATTAGCAAGTCAGGCTTCTTTGTAAGGGAGATATGAGCGAAATGAAGCAAATTAAGGTTTAACTGTACGCAAATCATACAATTGTGGGCTCTTAACTGAAGGGAAATATCAACAGGTGGGAGTCAAAATGGTGCCTGCGTCATTCGCTAAATATGCTAGAAGTAATGATGTGTGAATCAAATTTAAATAGCATGACGAAGCAAAAACTGTCCAGCAACTTTACCAGCAACAAAAATGGACAAGCCGGTTCAGCACACGAAATTGTTTTCTGGTAAGTTTGAATAAGCTTGCCCTTTTTAAGATGACTTTTTCTTTCAGAAAAACGTGTATTCAATTTGCCTTGCACAATTATTTCTATTTATCCTCAAGTGCCAATAGGTTGTAGGTCGGCTGGCCAGTTTCTCTGTTTAACTTTCTCGGTGTGCTTCACTCAGAATGAACAACTTATAGGCTGTTCATTTTCGAATCACTACCGTATATTGATTAGAAAATGGAGTTCCTGTTTGTTTTTAAATACAAATATGTTTACATCTGTTTAGTTTAGGACACGCAAATAGTCAATTAAGTTTATGATAAACTATCTTTTTTTTTTTTTTTTTTTTCGAGATGTATGACGTTTCCTATTCCATGTTTAGAGCTTTTCACCATTTTAAAGAATTCGGAACTGAAAACGCACATTAAAGAGCATAATGCTTAGTATAAATTCTACAGGGAAACATGTTAGTGCAAGTGGTATTAAAAAACACTGGAAGGATGTGATCCATCAACAAAATTTGTGGGAAACATCCAGAGGTGTCACTGCAGTTTGCGAAGTAACATGCCCGTGGAACCAACAGCGCGCGCGTTTGTGTGTATGTATGTGTGTGTGTACGCGCGCGTGCGTGTTCGAAACGGAAAAGTACTTACAATGTACGTGCTTTATGTGGCCAGTTCTTCATTATCAGTCAAAGTGATGCTTTAGCGCATGTAATAAAGCTGGTATATGGCTAGGATTGGTAGTCGTACCATTCTTTCAAAATGTGGTAATTTAGGAAATAATGCCATTAATCAGTGTTCTACTCAGATACGTCTAATAGCAATCGCACTCATACTTTATAAAAAGCAGTCGTTTGTAGAAATGAAGTGGCGCCTGCCCCGAGGGGGCACGTTCCTCCACAGATTAAATTCTGTGTAGACATTTCCACCACGGGAATCTTTAAGCCACAGGAGTTTTTCGGGACTGAAACGACTGAAAACGTACTTTTGATCCGCAATGTCACAAAAACGGCTAACACATCTATCTGGATTTGCTGTACAATCACGAGTGCCAAACAGTAGTTAAAATGAAACTGGATGGTGTAGCGAGAAGCGTTTGTCACGAACTGTTCCTAGAATGAGTCTTTGGGAAATTTTAATATTCTGTTCGTAATATCCATTCGGCAAGTCTACTCGTAATTCGATTTTTTTAATACTGGAATTATGCCTTTCCCTGAGTGAAATATTAATTAAAATACGTCGTAGCTTTAATAGCACAAACCCCTCTGTTGTTGCACAGGAGCTTCGGTCGTAGAAGCTTTTCAAATTACTAATAATGGCAAATAAAAAGTACTATGAATAGTATTCTACGAGACTTGGAGAGACCTTCATCCAGCAGTGGATTGATAATAGTTGATGATGATGATATAAATTTGGAAGCAGTGCCCTCATACAAGAAATTGGAGTAAGGCGCTACTGTAGAAAAAGAGAATTAAAACACTTTATACGAAATTGTTTACATACGGAGAGAAAATCATTTGTCTTACAGTTGTTTCAGATTATGATAGTCTGAAACAATTGGAAAACAGAGAAATTCATCTTTTCGAAAATGTGCGTGTATTCATTTTTTTTTCTATTAATTGAGAATAACGTTTTCTCTAGCGTCTACAAATACGTATAGCTTTTTAAATGTTACACAGTCGGAAGTGGAAACTGGTCGACATTATTAGAATAGATATAGCTCCATAAATTCCCGATAACCCCAATTTCAACAGATAAAAATTCTCAATTCCTCGATTCATTCCGCTCATTGTATGGAACCAGAAATGCTTGACCAGTTTTAGTGCCAAAGTGCTGTCGTAACTGTCCATCGATCTAAGAAAATAAGAAAAAACAGGTGTCCATAAAGAAGAAAATAAAGAGAAAACCACCCTTCCAAAACGATTCGGGTGTTGCTATTGGGTCATCTCCGTTGCTTCCTTGAATTGGTCAAATTTTCCGTTGCAGTGGAAAGAGCTTTGCAAAGTAACTATTCGACGCCTTGTCCATGATCTGTGTTTATTTTATTTTCATTCAAGTTTTCTTTTGTCCTCTTAACCGTAACTGTGCTTCGCCAAAGGGATCGTGGAAAGAACGTCTGTCCCACGTGGGCAAAGTGCGTGCTAACCGGCGGTTACGGGTAACGCCTGTTGTGAAGGAATCAGACTGAAACATCTTTTCGTCATTGCCGTCATCATCGCGCTCCTCAGCCAAGTTTAGTAGGTTGAAGGGATGGGCTCAGGGCATTCGGTTCTCAAGCATTAAGCATTCTCATCGCGTATTTGCTTGATTTTATCACTAGCAGTAGCATTTCTTCCTCCATTAATGCGTGAGGCATAGAAGAAACAGGAGAAGTATTAAGAATGATAAACCCATTTTTTTTTTCTGTTGGAAACATGTTTATTTATAGCCTCAGATTTTGCACTGTCTTGCATGTAGATCCGAGAGCTTTTTTTAAAGGCATTATGTGTTTGTACGACAGAAATTCCCTTCAGTTTCTTATCTTCATTGGTTTTATTATGCACTGGAAGCGGTATTTTTGCTTGGAGACCTTTGTCAGCAAGCTGTTGAAGAAATTGAGAAGTGGCAAATCATGTGAAAGGGAACTGGCCTGTGTTTAAAATATAACGCAATTAAATTAGAGGACATAAAATTAACGATGCTTCCAAAAGCGACAATTAAAAGCAAATTTTATGTTCCAGGAAGTTTAGTAAAAACACTGTTGCATTTTCTTCTCTCTCCATATTTTTTGTCAGTTTGTTTATATACTGCGGTTACTAAAATCTGTACATCTTCGATTTTTCGTTAGAGGAATGAATCCACAGTAAGCAAGAGAGAAGAGACAAAGCAGCTAAGAAGTATAAGAAATTTTTTTACCCCTTTTTCTCATGGAACGAGAGAAAATTTTTTGCTTTTTCTGGATTATTATTACGCATTAGTTTTTATGAATGAACTTGAATATGTATAAACGGAATAGCATTTCCTGAATATAGTAATTTTTGGTGTTGATTCGTGACTCTAAATTCTTCCATAAGTACCTGAGCTGAGCTGTAACGATGACAAGAGTGCAGCATTTCACAATATGCTAAATTTACGATTTTGCAGATAGGTGTAAAATCAAAATCCTTTCATCCGCTTTTGCCCTATGTTGTTCATACAAAATTGTTGCGTACTACAAACTGTGAGAGCACTGAATTTTCTCTTACCCCTCATCCACCATTTTGTATTGGTAGTGTCAGTGCATATGTGCCTGACCTTTTGATGCGACTTTTGCGCTGTGGGATATTTTCATGTCCAAATAAAATACGAAACAAATGTATTAAATACTGTCATGAATTCGATCGATTTTTAGAGTATGCTTGAAACTGCTGTTTTCTTAAGGATTTTTCATGGGGGGGGGGGGGGAGTTAACGACCACCATGAGCAACTCAAGGGACTAGAAGCGATCGCTCGTCCCTAATTAGGGGCCACTGATTCCTTAGAATAGAGAGAAGAATCACCGTAAAAAAGCACACCACCCAGGCCTCATCTAGGACTAGAACCCAGACCCAGTTCGGACCACTGGCCAGAAACTTACGCCTCATGGCGCTTTCTTGAGTTTTAGTGAGACACAGTAATTAAGTCACTGGCTGAAGAAAACTATACCTGAGGGTATGTGATAAATTGGGTTTTGTCTTTGTTGTCTCGTATCATAATAATTTAACAATAGCTAACATTGTGTTTCGATGCTTTTAATTGTTTAACTGAAAACTGTGATTTCACCGTGAAACGAGTACCAGTGCAAATTTCTGAGACATTTCGAAAGCTTTTCATGAAGCTTTTTTATTCTGTTTATTTTGTTTTGTTTTAGAGCTACCACGAGTAACTCCCCTAAGGGTACAAGCAGCTGCCCGTCCCTAAGTTAGGGTCATTTGCAGGAAAGAGAGAGAGAGAGCTAGTGCCGTAAAATAAGCACGCCATTCGTGCCACAATCGGGGCTTGATCCCAGGTCCACTAGGGGAACTGTCAGAAGCCAGCGCTTTGACAACGGCTTTCATTAAAATTTGGTTTACTAGATTGATTTTTAAATTAATCCAAACTATATTCGTATCGTAATAATATTCGTTATTTACTCCTTTGTAACTTTTAGAAAATTTACCGTTAAGTTCCTAAATTGTACTTCTCAAGTCAAAACTTTCGTCAGAATACGAAGCAGAAGTGCATGTCAGGCTTATGATCTATTTATCTCATGTCTTAAGTGAAAGTGAGAATACTGAGAGAAATATTTTGTTTTGGGGTGAGAAATACTTGAAAGACAGTTTTGTTTTGCACGGTGACTATTACTTGCCTGCCATTGTAAGTGAACATACCTTTTTTTAGAATATTAATACTTGAGGTAACTCCTGCAGTATCTGGACGATAACCGACTGAAAAGATGTTTCGCGCTAGACGGATTTGTTTAACCTATTGCGGCAGTAAGTCTGTCTTTCTCAGTTCACAGAAACCGGGATTGTATGAAACACCACTGGTCCTTTTAATCGTTGAAGTGTTCAAAGAGTAAATGAGTTCAGGAAGCTATGATGCTATAATATTACGGTTAAGTTTCACTACATAAAATGTGTAGTTGAAAAATATCGAAGTTTAGCATCGACTGATTAGCTTATTGGGAGATGGAAATTTGACGAAAGCTGTCTTTCAGGTCTCGTATCGGTAAAGGAAAAAAAGCAGGTGCGATATCCCATATTCTAAAAGATAAAAAATATATCTTACATAATGGAATATTGTGCACACAATAGTTTTCTCTTGAAAATTAACCCATAATTTCTGCGCCGTGGAAGAAAAAGTAAATGTTTGATTACTTCTACTAGTATGTTTTACGTTGTATTTTTTATGGCAAATTTGAAACGTGCTGTGTGTGAAAACTAATTTTTGCTGTGTTAATTTGTCCGTTGGTAGCAGTTTAGCGCGATATACTGATGACATGCAGAACCAATGAAGTGGTGTTGGTCTTAAAGCTACCTGTCAAAGGTATTTCGAATGAAATTTTTGTACTGTAGGGTAAATTTTCGCAGTAACGTCAATTGCGAATTGCGGCGATTCTTCCAAAACTGCTGGGGAAAAAATAGCGTTATTACTGTCAGGGAGTGTGCCCAAGTCCTGTAAATTTTATGACTGGAACTCAGCAGTTAGTTAAATAATAATTATTTTTTTCCTTTTCCGTCAACACTTAATTTTATACGGAGAACGGCTGGCTGTACGCGCCCCTGGATTCTTTTGCACGGAAATATCCGTGTGCCATGTCCCGAAAGGAATTAAACGATGTCGTGAGAACTGGTCCCACATAGTCACTATTACACTGTTCTACACTGAACACTGTCCTACCATTAATGTGCAAATCTGCGTATCTACTTTCGGAAAACTTAATACTGTGTACTGAAGCGTTTTGACAGCCTCTAGTCTTTGTGGATACCCTCCACTAGTTGTTTTTTTTAAATATCTGCTAATATGTTCCATCAGTCGGCTTTTAAGGCAGTAACCAGTTCAGTTTTGTTTTTCAGAGGATCTCGTCTTCCACACATCCGACTATCCAGTTTGTCCCAGAGATCCTATATAAGATTCAGATCAGGACATCGGGCTGGCTAGTCGCAAGTTTTCGACGGCCATGCCCTCAAACCAATATGCAACAACGCGATAGAGGCATGGGTATTTCCTACTACAACGATGGTAGGGCATAATTGTTTAGGTAAAGCTCAGTAGTCATGGACTTGTCCAAAATGACTGATGAGCTAAAGGTGAACCACGAAAAACAACTCCATACCATCATATTGCCTCCACCAAACTTCGTTGTCGGGACAATACAGTTCGAAAAGTTCCTTTCTACCGGTACAAGCGCCACACCCAGAAACGACCATCACACTGGTAAGTGGTACATCACTGACCATCACTGGTGTGTACCATGACTTGTTCGTCCAAAGCACGGTTTTCCATTGGTCTACAGTCCGAAATCGACATTCCTTATACAACGCTGATCTGCGTGAGACATTAGTCGAAGTAATTAGCTGCTTATGGACATTAGTCGAAGTAATTAGTGGCTTGTGTACATTAGCCGAAGTTAATTAGCTGCTTGTGTACATTAGCCGAAGTTAATTAGCTGCTTGTGGACATTAGCTGAAGTAATGCTTGTGGACATTAGTCGAAGTAATTAGCGGCTTGTGGACATTAGTCGAAGTAATTAGCGGCTTGTGGACTTTAGTCGAAGTAATTAGCGGCTTGTGGACATTAGTCGAAGTAATTAGCGGCTTGTGGACATTAGCCGAAGTAATTAGCTGCTTGTGGACATTAGCCGAAGTAATTAGCTGCTTGTGGACATTAGCCGAAGTAATTAGCTGCTTGTGGACATTAATCGAATTAATTAGGGGCTTGTGGACATTAGTCGAAGTAATTAGCAGCTTGTGGATGACTGCTCAACAGTGATAATCCAAAGTGAAAATTCTCCAAATACGTGGCGTCAGTAAATAAACAAATAAATCGCTCTTTCCTTGTTCTAGAAACACATAGCAACCGAAAAAATTGTTATTCGGTTACCGCCGGGGAATTGAATCCACGGATCTCCCGATATCATCACGCCGATCACGTGATGAAGACGTCTCTGACATCATAAATCCGTAAGATGGGCTCAGCCCATCTTACGGATTTATGATGTCAGAAGCTCACTTAAAAACACACAAAGCACCGTGGATTGTTGGCCACCGTGGTGTAAGGCTAACGCTCTCGGCTAGATATCGAGAGATCCGTGGATTCAATTCCCCGGAGGTGACCGAATAACAATTTTCCGGTTGCTATGTGTTTCTGTAACGTGGAAAGAGCGATATATTTGTTTATTTAGGGATAATCCATGTCGTGACATGTCCTGCCCATTTTAGTGGTGTTACCATCGGTCCTGATAGTCTCACATAGGGATTGCGTGATTTGAGTTGATGTGGATTTGCGTTCTGAACGGACAGTCCTCTTTGCAGAGCTCTCCTCTTCTGTCCTGTTCTGTTAGTTTCGATGCTTTACCGGGTATTTTCATGACAGATTCAACCCAGCCGCTGCAATTTGCATATCACATCAACAACCGTCGACCTAGGTCGACGGGTCCAGCTTCTGTTTCCGAGCGCTGACATTGTTATATAGGACCCATTTCTCGTCACCTGTCACAATGCGGTCTAAGAACGGTTCAACTTCTTCACGTGCGAGCAAGCAAACGCGATTTGCTTTCTGCTCAACTGTTAGTTAATGGGTACCCAACTCCCTACTTGTGCACTTTTCCAAGTTGACGCAGGTACGTGATAATGCTCGTGTCCCCAGTTGTTCGGCCAATTCCCTTATGATCACACGTAGGTCGGTCTCCACTAAGGTCTTGAGACGGTCTGGCAGGTCACAATTTCGGTCTCGAAACCGTTCAAACCAACGACAACACTGACGATGTGACATGGCATTGGGGTAAAAACTGGTAATGTGCCTTACACCACCTGCGGCGGTGCTATCGCGATGAAACTCGTACAGCATGCAATGACGGATGTGCTCCTTGTCCACTTCCATGTTGGCTGGCTCTTACATTCTTCGCCTTCTGACGGCTAACTGCCACTGACTTAAGCCACGTACTGTACCTGCTGATGTCATGCTGATGTGTGCGCAGTGCCTAGGCCGGGGCTTCGACTTCGAATACCTCGTCAGCGGACATTACTTTTTTTCCAACCCAATACTTTAATAAAATTTCATTATCCGCTTTACCTGATTATTAAATAATTGAATTATTAAAATTCATGCCTAGTTACATTTGAAATTCCTTCCTGAAAAATTGGTTAAAGAAGGAGCTTTAACAAAACCTGATTCGTCTTCTTGTTACCGTAGCAAAATGGTACTGGGATTGTGTTTTAAGGTTGATCAAACCTCCCCCCCCTGAAACAAATCGTTACGCGAGAATACCTGATTCGTATCTGACCAATGGGGCTGTTTCTCTAGTGTTTTGCTAGAAACTGAATATTTCAGTTCATGGAAGATTCCTGAGATTTTGAAGCATGTATTATAATTGTGTGAATTTCACGACCTATGTAACTTCTTTTTGTCCCTACGAAATTACTGTTTTCGAAACCAGTTTCATTCGTCGTTTTCAGAAGTTACTGTAATTTGAGCCTGCCTAACGATGTTGAATACATTGCTGTAATTCTCTGATTGGTTGTGTAGGTTCTATGCATACACACAAATTAAAGTTAGGCTTGCAGATGACGTGCGAATATTAAAAATGACGTGGCCCATAATACACTGTGTAACGCAATTATAAATACACAGAAATATTCCTGCTGTATTTGATCACCTGCTACAGAATGATGGTTTCAAAACAAAAAAACACTTCGTATACATTAATTTATATTATAGAAGAATGAATGTTAGGCGGTGTAATGGATCAAGATGTTTATTATATCATTAAACATAAGTAAAGCTAACGAGCACCTTTTGCTGTAAAAAAATTATAAACACATCAGATACATAGCAGAAAATAATATTTCCTAAATTAATAATTTATGGCACTTCCATAATTAGTGAATACATTTTGTTTGTAATTAGTATTACCAAGTCTTGTAACGTGCAAACGTTGGTTTTGTCACAACAGCGATATACTGAGAGTGAGTCGAAATTTGTGCAATATTTGCATAAACGCATGTGCTGCTGCGGGTATGTCACGTGTTTAAACTATTTCCAGCCGCTCACTGCAGTCAGTCGAAAGGAATATGAAATGGTAGTCGTTGCTGTGAGCATTGCATGTCATCGTTCTGTCTGTAGTTGGGACGCCTAAAAGATGAACAACCACAACCGGCTAATTAGGGAGCTTTTACTTTACGAGTTTGAACTCTGCCACAACGCTGCTCAAGCAACACGAAACATTTGCCATGCGAAAGGGAAAGGATCCGTGGACCACAGCACCGCAACCAGATAGTTCAATTTCGCTCAGGTGACAGAATCCTCGACGATCAGTTAAGGTCAGGTAGGCCGCGAACGGGGAAATCGGAGGCCGTGTGCCAGGCCGCAGGGGCAAATCCGAGAACTAACACTCGGAGATTATCAGGTGAGCTGGGCATATCACAGACCACCGTGGTTCGTCACCTTCAGGACCTTGGGAAGGTTTACAGAAACTGCCGCATTGTCCCTCACGAACTGACGCCAACTGAACCAAACCGCCGAGTGGAAGTGTGCACGAAACTCCTAGAAACCCGGCGCGATGTGCGTTTTATCAACATAATTGTTACGTGCGATGAAAAGTGGGTCTATTTCCGTAATCCTAACTCCAAACGGCAGTGGTTGAGCGCTGGCCAGCTTCCAGAACCTGTTGCTAAACGTGGACGCTTCGAGCACAAGTTGATGCTCTGCGTTAGTGGAATTACGAATTTGTTCCAGACAGTCGGACCATCAACGACAACCTCTACTCTGAACAGCTGGAGCATGTATGCCGTTTTGGAGGAGAAGTACTCGGCACTGGTAAACAGAAAGCGTGCTCTCTCACAGCAGGACAACGCTCGGCCTGATACTGCGCGAATGACTCCAGTTCCACGAGGGCATCGAACTGATGCCACACCCAGCATATAGTCCGGGTCTTGCCCCGTCGGATTATTACTTGTTCCGGTCCATGGCCCACTTTTTTCGCGGGCGGCACTTCAACAACCTGGAGGAAGTGGCAGCTGGGGTGAAGGAGTTCTTCGCCTCGAAGGACAAGAACTGGTACTGCCGCGGAATCGAAGAACTGGCAGACAGATAGCTGAAGAAGGTGCAACACGATGACCTACCTATACTTTGAATGCTAGTCCGTTTTCGTCGTAAAGATACGTTTGAAGATATAAAGTGATCCAAATATTGCAAAAATTTCGACTCACCTTTTGTATTGCGAATTGCAATTCTAATTGCAAATTGTGCAAAACTTTCGACTCACTCTCTGTATTGCGAATTGCAAATCTCTTGATGAAGAATATGGCTTGTTTTTTCATATACAATCCTGACATGTAATGACCAGACATTTTCCATCGGATTAAGTCTAAGCTTTCAGGCGGCCAGTCCATAACATTTATTTTTTTATTTGCAAACCACTGTTTCGTGGAATTAGAAGCATCGCAGTGCACATTATCTTTTTGTGAAATCCAACTGCTTCCATCTGGTAGGGGTGCAAATGGAATTAAATGTTCGTACAGCATAACATGTTAACTAATGGATGCCATACCGGTGGTCGATAATATATAGCAATGTCTGATTCATCGCCATAGCCGAACGCCGCCAACACCATCACACCCAAGGAGGTTGATCACACCACCCACCTCTTCCCATTTGTTTGCTATTAAAACCACATACGGGCTGGATATATGGCGAAACATCAGAAAGATAGAAAGGAGTAAGTGCAAAAGCGACAAATGTAAGTCACAACTGTATTTTCTTAAGAAATGTAAAAGAGCTAATTTTTGTTCCACCTTCTTTGAGACTCACGAAAAACATCGCGGAAAATCTGTCAAGAAATTTTATTAGAAAAATAGAACTAAAAACGGTGAATGGCGCGATTCGTAATAAATTCAAAACTATTGAGCAATGCGAACGAATAGAAGCTCGTATTTGGACCTCTTCATTAGGTGAAATTCCGGAAGCAGAAAAGAAAAAATATTGATAATTGGTTAGCTAAAGCAGTGAGAGATAAAAACAAAAAGTTTAAGGAAAAATTGAAGATTAAAGAAAATAAATGGTTAAATCCAAAGTTAATGTCTACAGCACCTGGCCCACAGTTAATACCATCCACCACTAACAAACATGTCATGGATCTGACGGAAGAAGGAGTAGATGAAAACCTGATTAATCTCCTCAATAAGGGATATAATTACAACCTTTCCTCCGCAACACTTGATAAAAAACGTATACTGATTGATTTAGAAAGCATCTGTAGTAAGGTAGAAGAGAAGATGAAAATACAGCAGTTACTTTAAGGAAAGAATTCTCAGACTGCGTCTCAAAATTTGTAAAAAAGCCAGTAAAAGTTGATTACAATTTTAATAGAAGTGCCATTACTGACCTTAAAAAATTCAAAGCCAATGATAAAGTAGTAGCACTGAGAGCAGATAAGAGCAAAGTTTTGGTATTGGTAGAAAAAGAGAAGTATTACAATAAAATGGAAGCTGAATTGAGCAAGCCTTATTATGAAGAACTCAATGGTAACCCTATAGATCAAACTGTAAAAAATCTTAAGAAATTAATCAGCTCTTTAAGAAATAAAAAACAGCTTAATGAGCTCTTCAAAAACTTCTCAAAATCCAGTCAAGAATTCCACAGATCTATGGTACGATAAAAGTTCACAAAGAAGGCCATCCAGTAAGACCTATAATAGACACTAGAAATTCGCCACTCTCCAACATTAATTATTATTTGCTTGGTCACCTCAGAGATATTTTCCCTTCTCCTCCCTACCTACTAAAAAATTCCATGCAGCTAAAAAGAAAACTGGACAACTTGCCAGAATTAATTCATCCAGTAATGGCAAGCCTGGATATAGTCTCTATGTATACCAACATTAACCTGGACCTCCTACTGGAATTCATTGCAGATGACCTTGCGGAAAAAATAGTATTCCATAATCACAATAGAGAAATACTACTTGGCATATATGAACTGCTCCTATTTTCCTTCAAGAATAATTTCTTCCAGTTTGGAAAGAAATATTACAGGCAAACTTCAGGACTTGCAATGGGGTCTCCACTAGCACCTCTGCTAGCAAATTATTATATAAGTAAACTAGAGGCAAAAATCCTTATACAACCCTCCTTGTTTGCTCTCTATGTAAGGTACATGGATGATGTCCTAATTATAGTAGATACTGTGGACCAATCTCTACCCTCTCAGATTCTGGAAGAATTTAACTTACTAGAGAATACCTTGAAGTACACCCTGGAACAGGAAAAAGACCATAGCATCAATTACCTAGATTTAACCTTGACCTCAAGAGAAGGGAAAATATTCACTCAGCTTTTTAGAAAACCCACCAACACAGGGAAGATGTTAGACTTCTGCTCATTCCACCCTGATTATATTAAATCGAATACAGCGAGACAAGTTTTGAAAAAAATTGAAATCCTGGTCTCTTCAGCTTCTCAAAAAGATCTTCACAAAGAAAAATTAAAGGAAATGTTGGCAGAAAACAATTACCCCTCCCCATATGTTGAGAAAATATTTAAACAAGTGCCAAAAAAGAAGCAGGAAAAAACCAACTTCAAATTCACCAGCAAAATTACGTACAACAAGGGACTTTTCGAGAAACTGAAAAGGATCGGAGCAAAATATAATATCAGGCTAGCTCCAGATCTTAATAACAAAATAAAGAAATTCCTGCCAGCTTTAAAGCGGAAACAATTGGACATCCAATTGCAGGAAGGAGTAATTTACTGCATCGACTGTAACTGCGGACTCAGCTATATAGGAGAAACAGGGAGAAGTATTAAGGTCGAATGAAAGAACACCAAGCAGCTATTAGGAACATTGGGAACAAAACAGGGCTAGACAGACATGTACAAGCAAGTGGACACTCCATAAATTGGGACTCAGTGAAAATAATCGCCCACCAGTCAAACTTAGTAAAGAGGAAACTAGAAGAAGGGATCGAAATAGCAAGAAGAAGAAGTACCACAATTAACGATAATTGCGGATGGACTCTTCCAATTGAGTGGCAGCAACTACTCCAGTGACATAGTCCTGATGACGAACTAGGCTTTAGTTCGAAAATTTGACAACCAACTTTCATTAAAAATAACCTCTATAAGACCCGTAAAAAAGTTATTCCACAAAAAATTCTTTGTGCTTCTTCCTTAAATCATGCCAGTAACATATATTTCCACCGGGACTATTTAAATAATTTTTTTTTCTCATCTGAGAACACGACACTTTTCCATTCTTCAGAACATGTTATTACGTTTTTGGCCCAGCCTAGTCTTTTGTGTTTATGTTGAGCAGTGAATAAAGGCTTTGCCTTCATTTTAATGTACGCAGTATTTTTGTTTTGTTTTAGAGTTTTTGTGACTGTTGTATAAGACACTTTTTTAGGCAGAGATCGAGCAATTTGTCTTGTAGTCATATTATCAATAGTTGCTAAATGAAAAACATGTCGTTTACTTCTTGCACTCAGTGATGGCTTCCGTCCTGTCCTTTTGTTTTACTGGGTTTATCCTTATTCCTTGCAACGTTTTGCTCCGCTCCAAAAATCTTCTGATTAACTTGGTAATTCCTCTATATGTTTTAGCCAAGATAAAATAATTCTTTTCTGATTTTTTTCTCAAGTAACTCTGTATCCCTCGGCATGTCAACTCAAAATGTAGAAGGCTCTTTACTTGCTACAAAAGAAATGAGGAGGATCTGTGCAGGTATAAGTGTTGCCGGGGAATTACTTCATAGTTCGGGTCACATTGTTTGTGGTTTATTTAATTACAAAGACCAGGTGTAATTTACTTTTAATTATTTTTTAACTTAATTTAAATTATTTTTCCTTTGCTCCCTTTCTGCCTCATAAAATCCCTTTTCTCCGCTGGAGCAAAAAGCTCAGGTGGTCAAGGCAGCTTATCGCGGCTCCCTCGGGCACTGGTGGGGGTTGACCAAGGAATTTATCTTCTTTTCACTCTAGTGAGAAGAAGCACGGTATTCACGAAATTTACGAAATGGGACCAGTGCTGGTAGGACAAAACATCCCGGTATTTCGTTGCTGGTAGGACAAAACATCCCGGTATTTCAGAAATGCACATGCAAAAGTCTGAATCGCGGTCAGATGAATAGGCGAGTCACGTTTTACGATCATCTCCTCGAGAAGCAGGCACCAGCGAAAGTCGTAAAATACATCGCGGTGTCACTAGGAAGTCGTAACTCTGTCAGAGGGAAGCCCCGGCAAATTTCTGCGCTATTAATCGGAGCCCAGAAGTTATGTCCCATTGAAATTGCGGAAACCTCACCTGCCCAACACGCCAGCTGCCGCGAAAAGGTAGCTGAGTTGATCAGAGGGCCAACCAATAACCACTAAGGTCAAGCGCTGGTCAACTCGGATGACCAATCCAGACCCCAGACGGAAAGCTCCTAGAGGGCTATTTTCCACGTGGGAAATTAAAGGGACGCAAATATATACACAGAAAAAGCGTAAGCGAGATGTTGAGAGACTTAGACTAGTTACTGAGATAGTAAGGAGAACTAGATACTAGATATTCATATAGAAGATATTCAGGGACCAGAACCCTTAAGCGGAAAGTTATGGACGCATATACTAGATAGGCTAGTTACGAGATACTAGGGACTTAGATGTTATGAGCACTTAGATACTTGAGGATTCAGAGTCGAAGACTCGTAGATAGATATAGTTATGTAGAGACTTAGAAGTAGAATACTGATGCTGAGACGGAGGCGGACGAAACTTATAACGCAGGCATATGGATAGGTAGATCCAGAGCTGAGAATCTGTAGGAGAAAAGCGAAGTTCGTAACCAGCATACCCGAAGACCTTTGCGCTGCCAGTGTGGGACCTCAACGAGCGACAACCCAACCGATGGAAGGTAAGATGATGTTGTTTTCCCCAATTCCAGTTCCAATGTTATCTGTATATATACATATGCATGGTCGCTATGCTTCCTCGAGATAGATTGAGGGATTTATTTTAAAATTAAGCTCAGGGTGTAACAGGCTTACGCAGCAGTGGACCATTCAACATGGCTAATTTTATTCTGGTAATTTAAAGTAACTCTTATTTGGCCTCCACCTGAAGGCTGTAATTGCTTAATTCACATACTTTTCTTATAATAAACACTGTTAATTACTTAACCTGGTGTAGCTAACTTTTCTAGGCTGTGTATATTTCTCTAATTCACAATTTGCGGCATATGCGTTTTTTACGAATACCTCGCAACGAACCTACATATGAAACACAACGCGACGTCCGTAAACTTTGAGATTGGGTTCCTTAAATTTATGGGGACGCAACCTCACTGTTTATCCAATTAGACGATGATTAAGTATTCCGCGACCATCGCTCTACCGGGGACGTGGTAATATAAGTAACATAAGCTACTTAAGCAAAATTTGCATATGTCGTTCTTTAACGCTGTTTTCTAAATTGCAATTACCAGTATAATTGTTTTACAGTGACCCTGAACTGAATTTTCTAGTTTTAAAAATTAAGTAGATTTGTTTAGCCTTATTTGCTTTCAGTTATTGAACGCCCGTTTTCTAATTAAAATAAAGAACGCACGCACTATTTTTTGTTCTACTAAAGATTCTTCTATTCGCCGATCGAAAAATGTTACTGTACTTATAATTTCTTTACACAATGTGAATATCACGTTGGGCAGATAATATGTCCCATAAGATCTCTTCCAACAGGTACAAGTTTAATACGATTTATTATTTCGACATTATACTGTGCTATCTAGTTTTTTTGGTGTGAAAGCACTTTGTTTCGAAATATATTTTCTTTTCACCATTTCTAATTACTGGAGGAAAGCACTAGTAACTAAAATGAAAACAAGAAAAACTGGAACGAGTTTTGCAAGGCATCACTGAATCCTTTGATTTCTAAAAGTGATGAAATTTATCTTTATTTTTTCCCAGGCAAGCAGCTTCCATCGTCAAAGCATCAGTGAGCCGTCCCTTCGCGGATGACCGGCCTCAAAGAGTTGTCAAGGGCGCCATAATAACAGTGATGTGTTTGTCCAGGAAACAGCCCCTGCCGGCCGGCCGGGTGTTCCCAACGAACTTAGTGCTGCAATTCAAGAGGAACCCGGTGCTTGCTTGCTCTTCGTGGTTTGCGTAGAATTGCTTTAATTGCATATGGAATAAGTTTTACTGTTTTTCACAGCTTGAATCCTAACTACATAGTTCATGTTCGCCGAACCGTACCATGCATCGTCAGAAGCGGTATGAGGGTCACCCGGATAGCCGAGGTCAAACCAAATCCTCTCCTCGTCAAGTCATTCATTAGCTTTGAGTAATTAACGGATTGGTGCTCAGCTTGTCGAATTGTTTTGAGATTGAGGTCGAAAGGCTTTTGGTCTGCTGTTGCATTACATGTGTTCAGAGGAGATGTAAGAGATGCAAAGACAATCGCCCCTTAAGTGTATTTTGTGCTTTCCTTTTCACTATGATGAAGTGTTATCTAAGTCTGCTATCCGTCTGAGGTACTTTCTGCATGGTTACTTGAAGTATCGGAGCAACTGCTCATGTGCTTTCCGGCTTGTCTTGAGTTGCTGATGATGATGGCCACTGATAGAGCATGCATCCATCACCACAGAACAGTCTATATTAATACCCTGCATCGACGAGTGATATTTCACTAAAAGCAAAATTTAAATATGTTACCAGAATTAAAAAACAGGGTTTTATATTGCTTTCTTTTACGTTTTAGATAGCGGTGTTCCCTTATCAAATTTAAATAGCTATCCAGTGCAAACTATTCGAAATAGTAGGGAATGCTACTAAATCTTTGGATTTAACACCTTCCTCATTCTCCCGACAAATGAAACATATGTCATATGAAAGTATGTATATCATGTAATGTTTTTGGCCAAGTTTGATTCCATTGTGAAGTGAAAAACCATTTCACTTTCAGGTCTGAAGGAAAGGTAACATCATCTCAAATAGTGTTCACAGCGAAAGAATTCAGAGGTTATTGAATTTGTGTTCCTAAAATGAAAGCGAAAGAAACCAACAGTGAAATATAGGCATATTATGTGATCAGATCAGTATCCTACCTATTCCACAGTTGAAACCTGGGTTGTCAAATTTAAGACAGGACATGTCAGCACTGAGAATGAAGACTGGACAGTCTTCATTCTTTTTGTCTTTGTTGACAGTCTTCATGTCGTACGATGACAGTCTTCATTGTCGTACGATGACAGTCTTCATTGTCGTACGATGACAGTCTTCATTGTCGTACGATGACAGTCTTCATTGTCGTACGATGACCTCAACAGGAAGGGCTGTGGTGGTGATCGTACGACAAAATGTGGATGCTGTCTGCAGCATGATTTTGGAAGACCAAAAAATCTTTGCAAGAAAGTTTTGGGTTCAAAAGTCATGGAATTGCAGCTGTTAAGCCAATGTTGAAGCGTTTTCAGCAAGATACGGACAGTTGGCTTTATTGGTAACCATGGATGAAACGTGAATATATTTGCACCATCCGGTGCCCAAGGAACAATCTTTTAATGAATGGAGACAGAGTGGTTCACCCAGTGCCATAGCCAGGGCTGCAGGCGCTCGACCTGTGCTTCCCTTTTTTTGCCGTCATAACTCACAATACAGTCCAGGTGGCCGACCTCTTTTATATTTTCCCCCGACCTCAATCATCAGCCGCCCCTCCTAACTTCTCTGTCTGTCGGGCCTAGGTTCCCCTCGTCCAAAAGCGTTTCGAGCGTAGAAGTCTACAGAAGGGGAGAGGGGTATTCTGGAAAAGGATGCTACCATCACAGTAACATTTACTCTATACCCTGAGCCAACCAAAGAGTGTTCAACTATTTTAGGTACGGAGCAGTTACTTCCGCTTCACAAAATCGCCCCAAGCGTTTAGAGCGAAAAACAGAATTTTTGCTCAAAATCCATTTTTGTTTGCCCAGGACAAAAATGCTACCTAAAACAAATTTTCCAAAAGTCGACAATTTTTTAGAAATAAGTTCAATATGAGAAGTTACTCAATCGAGAGCCTCGCACTTTGGGCTACTTCTGTCCACCTGGGAGTAACTTGGAGAGGGAGAGAAGAAGTAGAAGGCGTCTCCCGACATTCACAAAACAGACATTGACAATTGGGGAAACTCAAGGGCGAAGATAGTGAGTTAATTACCGAATGTTGCTTTCCAAATTGGCCGTCGACAGTTTGTGTTTGAGGTTCAGATATGCGTGTATATGTTTCCTATTGCAAATTTATTAATAAAAGAGTAATAAGGCCGTAAGCGTGAAATTTTAAATTTATACCCATTTCTCACTAAAACTCTTTAACGCTTTTGCTATTCAACAAATTTTTTGTATATTGTTCTACCGCAAGGTTTACGAATGTGATTTTTTATTTTCCAGCGTTTATAAAAAAATTGCCTTTTTCGTTATGCAGAAAAATGTCATTTAATTAGAAAGTTGTAAGTATACTATGAACTCGCGTGTGTTGCAACTGATAGCGCGTACTAGCTATACAATTCATTCATTCATTCACAGATTAAATTTCATCCTTCTACAGAAATGATAAAAAAATCATAAAAAATAAAAAAAAATTAATATCAAAAGAAAAAGAAAGGAAAGTTTACAAGAAATGTTTCATGTAATTTGATTTTGAGATCTAGCCGCATCGGTGTAGGCCTTGGTCTCTGACGGATCGTCTGAGTGTGCAAGCTTGCATAAAAGTGCAAAATAAGCTTTAAAAAATATATTGACGAATAAATATGGGTGGTATTGGCCGACTGTGTTTTCATCGCAGAGTATTTTGTTGTTGTTTTCATTGTCCAAAATGCATCAGCGTATTACAAAATTCAGTGAAGTAATTTATGCTTTTAAAAATAATTGTCTTTGCTGTACTTTAAAAATATCAGCGCAGAAAATTCAGCTTGGAAAATGCTTTTCTTTACAGTTTGTCTGGGTGAAATTTGAGTATCTTTCGCTGGATTTCAAAGGTGCTTAAAACAGCACAAATTGTTCTCACATGACATTGTTTTGAATTGATGCATCTGAGTAATTTTAGAC
Organism: Macrothele yani; assembly: GCA_039090855.1. Taxonomy (NCBI): domain Eukaryota; kingdom Metazoa; phylum Arthropoda; class Arachnida; order Araneae; family Macrothelidae; genus Macrothele; species Macrothele yani. The sequence continues at coordinate 100,241,432 of CM077002.1, read as the reverse complement.
GTATCCAACCAATTTCCTCTTGGAATGTGGTGAAGCGTTTAAGATTTCCTGATACAGCATTTACATTACATTGAGTGCATACAGTAAGTTCACTCGTAGCGCTACCTCGCATAACGCGTTTTCGATAAAACGCGATTTATATTTAGAACACATTTTTCACGTTAACAAAACTGTACCCACATACACCATTGCTGGATGTCCATTGTATTTCTGTAGTTTTGTTTTTCCTTTTTACAGGAGCAGCCGATTACCCGGCGTACAAATACCATCCATCCCAATGTAAAGGACCTATCCATCCCAATGTAAAGGACCTAAGCTTTAAAAAAAAAAAAAAAAAAAAAAAAAAAGGCTAAGCTGCCATTTTACCCCCCCCCCCCCAAGCAAAGCACATACACTAGCAAAATGCCATTCTGAAATACTGTTTTTCTTTATTACTGTTTTTTTTAATGAGTTTACTAGGTTTTACGGTATGAAACAATTTTTGCTTTGCCTCTGATTTCCGCTAGACACATGCTACTAAAAAAAAACGCACTTGTGAATGCCCGCCTAAAGTCATTTAAACGCAAACATGGCTACAACTGAAAAAATACATTGCTTTCATGCAGTTGACCTACTAACACATCTGTACTAACATTCCAGAAGCTATACATCGTGCAATCTGGCATTTGAAAATGCTAAGTCGAAATTTAATGAAATTGTTAAATTATCTCTATCTGCTTTCCATTATTTTTAGCTCTAAGGATTCGGCAACGATTACATTGGAATTACACTGTATGGCATCTGCTGTTTATAATTTCAGAAAGTTGAATAAAACTGCAAAGTCCTCAAGAAATCGTTCTAGAATTTAACGTACGTTTCAGAGGTTAGTTAGAGCAAAATTAGTGACATTTATGGGCTATTAAATTACATTTGTCAAGGCGAAAGACTGCGACGTGCAAACTAAATTGGTGAAAGAAGCAGCTTAACGAACGGATGCTTCTCATTTCCGATTAAGAGGTACGGCTATATCAAGAGTTTCGGGTTAAGAGAGACTGCTGTATCAATGACTTCGGATTAAGAGAAGCTGCTGTATCAAGAGTTTCGGATTACATGTTTATTAAAATGCAAAGCAGGGACTACACTACTGATTGTGAAAATTGCAACACCAAGAAAGAATCGCGCTATTCAAATGAAATTTCTATCACAGATTCCTCATGTTACAGGAGATTACATTTGTAGAGCTATACAATTTTTTTTTTTTCATTTCAAAACTCACTATCGTGTGAAGCCATCTCGAGAAACAATAACATGTCGTGGCATTGAATGGAAGAGGTTTTTGATATCGTCCTGGAGAATGGCCTACCAACCTGCTTCTATGCGAAACCAGAGTTCATTTGTGGTGACTGGCGGAGGCGCTTGACCGGCCAGTCTCTTATCTACCATGTCCAAGACACGTTCAATCGGGAGCACATTCGGCGAACGTGCAGGCCAGGGAAGAAGCGGTATCTGCTGTGCAGTAAATGATCCATACACGGCAGATATTTTTGGTTTCTAGTATAGCCGGAATGTCAAAGAGGTCACGGACGTTCCGGGCCATGTGGGCGAGCATTATCCTGCTGGAATATAGCGCCAGGACAATTCTGAAGGAAGGGCATGACCTATGCCTCTAAAACAACCCTGATGTGTCTCTGGCTGTTGAGGGTTCCCTCAATTCGTATTAGGCAAATTTGCGAATTGAGCCCAATGGCATCCCAAACTGTGACGCTTGGCGTTGGGCCGGTATGACGCTGCAAGGTGACATTCACCACAATGTCTTCGAACTCGCATGCGACCACCACGGTGCATCCGCTCACAGCTAAGAGGGCCTCTAACCTCAGGAAAAAGATTTTACAAAATATTTCGTGCAAACGGCATATGAAACCGGTTAGAGAAATAGCCAGGATTTTTTTTACGGCAGCTTTGAATGAAGTATTAAAAAATAAATGAGTAAAATATCTGGAAATCGTTTTTGCGGTTATAGTTTATTAAAATTGGCTAATGGGAAATCAGCTATTCCGGACGACTTGTAGCCCCTTTTTGTTAAAGCCATACCAATAGTTCCTGTATATTAAACTAGAGAATGTGAAATAAATATCAGTTTAGTGAACAAAATTGTTTACACCAATAAAGGTTGTTTGCATGTAGCTACACATCCTTCAGAATATAATAAATCGATTTTTTTCGGGGGTGGGGGGAGTAGAGACCCGCGTAATTCTTTTTAAATCAGAATCAAGAGAAAAAACTTGCTGTGTGCGAAACATTGGGGCATTTTTTAAATTCCGTTTTTTATATATTCAAGAGCAAAGAAATTAAGTAGTTTTACATTTTGTGAGCGACAGTTCCTAAATATTATTTATTTGTTCTATATTTTCGTATAAATCGGAAAACGTCATTAGATACTGTCATACGGAAGTTACGTGTTTTGTGTACGATTGTGAGGCATTTGACAAAGAGAACCTCAGTTCTCTAAGAGAATAAAATTTGCATGATATGGTTAAATTTGGCATATGTATTTTGTAATGGTATAAAACTAGGACAGTCATTTTAATTATAACGTGCACATTTGTGTTACGATTTATAAAGAGCAATAATTTAGGTTTTACGAAAAATACTTGTAGGTTCCTTAGAATTTGAATTATTAAAACGCCCGAAAAATCTAGTTAATAATATGGAATTAAATTTTTTTCTGAATGAAAGCTAATAGTTTTTCACAAAAGGGCATTGGTAGATATTTCTGCGGGGGGTCCATGTTCTTTCGGTCCGCCACTGATAACCTACACCAGGGCGACCATTTCTAGCGGCCACGGGTTTTAATCACGTGTTGATTTTTCATTTTAAACTGTATGATCTTTGAAAAAAAAATTACTAAAAAGATAAACATTCGAAGCACTCTTCGTTTTTCTTTCTTTCATTATTCTTTTTTACTTCTTTTTTCTTAAGAAAGCTTTTAAGTAGCGCTGTGTGAAACCGTAACTAGCGGATCCAGCGGGGGGCGACTGGGGCGATCCTCCACCCCAAAACCGACTTTTCCGTTTTAAATGGCAAAGATCGTAATAATGTATTTATTTTTGTAAAATTATAGAAATGAACGCGCAGATTTTCGAAAAAAATCATAACAGGTATAATTTGCTGTGAATTTGGAGTTAGATTAAGTGTTATGTTCTGGCTTGAGAGAGAGAGAGAGAGAGAGAGAGAGAGAGAACGAACAACAAATAGAATTTCAGAATCAGGAAGCTGAGAGCAGACGCGAAAAGAGATTTTGACAAATCATGAAAAGCAAAGGGTGCGATTTGTTTAATGCAATATTTCCACAAACGTCCGAGAGAAAATCGACAGTAAGACAATGAATGACGTAGGAATGTCCATATGTAGTGAATTAAATGAAAGTTCCTTTCAAGAGAAGTCGAAGTCATTCCTGCATTGAGAAAGAATAAACTAATATTTTAAAGAGGAATTACCAGTCATATTGCTTAGGAATGATTTGACGATTCAAGCTGGAAATATTTCTACTAAATTAAGCCCTCTGATAGAACGGCTTAAATTTATTTTGAAAGACTCCATCCAGACTCGATTTTCTCATAAAGCAAGCAATTGAACGCCTGGAAAATAGTGCTGACTTTTCAGGGTTTTCTCTTTTTTCCACTTCGTGATTTAAAAATTTAGCACATTTAAAAAAAAAGGCCGTACAATGTCTGGAAGGGGCAGCTCTGCCTGTTTGTATATGTTAGTGGCTGTGTGACCCTTCCATAATGTCTGGTCTGTGAATCTTTTTTTTTTTTTATAGGCCAGTGCAACCGCCCCCCCCCCTTCCTCCCCTCGAAGGCAAGCTTTTGTATCCGCCCAAAGTGTGAAAACGCTTCCCCCCCCCCTTCTTTCTCCTTTGCAGCAAAGGTTAGCATCTTTTCCTTCAGCTTTACAACTTCAGTAGCAAAGGAAGGAATACGTAGTCAATAAATAAAACTGCACATAAGTTGTCTGCGTTGATTGAAAAGCAGATCTCAGATTTGCTAATTTAACGGCATTACAGTTCCTATGCTTTTCACTACAGGACGCAGCGGTAATGACTAATATAAATCTAAAAACGCACAATTAAATTGCGTTTAGAAATAAACATAGGATACGTTTTTCAGTCAAAAAGGCCATTAGGGTTAAATTTTTGCCTAGGCCCACTGAAATAGTAAGACCGTGCTTACTCCTTGCTGAATTACGTTAACTTTGATAACTCTGATGTGATCTACAGTTTTTCATGATTGGAAAAAAATTCGATATATTCTTTGATTGAATATTTTTAATAATTGGAAAACCATTCTTATATATTCATAATTTCAAATGTAAATTCAGTATTAGTAAATATTCCAAAGAGGATTCTTTGAGTTGTTTGTATTCTTGCTCAGCTTCCTTGAATCGAGAAGGCTGAACGACACGTATAGAAATCCTCTTCCCTAGCAGCAGCTTCCAGTTCACATTTGATATTGTATTGATTTCGTTTTTAATGTATTCTATTGGGTCAGATTTGTTTGACCTGTGACCCTCCGTGTGTGCGGTTTGTTTCGTGTCGCTTCACGTTCGATTGCCTAATGTCGACCAATGGGGGTGTTTGGAATTAAAACAATGCACGGAAGTTAAAGTGTGTTCTCTTCGTCACGGAAGTTTATGTCCCCGGCGGTCGCGTGTTCCTTTTACTCTGCGCCGATGGAAAGCAAATAAGGCAGCCGAGTCATCCGGTCGGCGAGGACTGCGGAAGTGTTGACACAAAATGTTTGTTTTTAATTTTTCATTTGCGTCTACGTTACCTGGGCATTTCTTTTTCTTCTTCAGATCACTTTGATCACCGAAAGATGAATGGCTCGGTTGACCTAATATTTCAATGACACGCTGTCTTATTAAGACGGATGACAGAATGTAAACAATAAAAAAGTTCCTTCCGTTCGGCTGTGTCTTATCTTGCCTTGCGTCTTGCTGATATGGTGCTACACGCCGTTCATGAAACCGATTTTTTTTCCGTTTGTGACGCTTTTTGGCTCTTGTATATTCTTAAAAGGGGTCTTGCTTGCCAACACCTTGAGTTGTAGGGTTGCGCAAAGTTCGTCGCAGAGGCATAGCAACGGGGAAGCAAAGATGGGCAGTTGCCCCCTGGCGCTAGCCTCGGGTCGCCGAAAAGGTTGGAATGACGTTATTCCTAGGTGGGAAATGCGCCACGGCAAGCAATTTTGTAATATGGTAAAACACCTTTTCACTTGTAGAAAATTTCCATGCTTGTTGAATGTTCACCTTTTTTTTTTTTTTTTTTTTTTCGAGCTTTAACGACCATCATGAGCAACTATAAAGGCTTATACTTCCTGTCCCTAACTTCGGGCTACTGGTTCCAGGGAGAGGAAAGAGAGCCAGTGCCATCAACTAAAATCTAACACTATGGTTTTTTAAAGCCTCGATTCAGGCTCTTGTTATATATAATTTATAACTACAAAACTTGTGGTGTTGAGATAGAATAAAAGTACCAACGTTTACCACAATCAAAGGTTTATTATACATGGACTATAGTTTCGCAGAGCGTTTGGCTCGGCATCATCACGACGAATGATTCTTCCTGATGATGCCGTTGGTATTTTTATTTTATTAGGCTGTTGTTGTTAGCTAGTAGCTTTCTCTTCCTTGTTACTCCTTTAGACTTTCTTCCCCTGTTTTCAGCATCCATATGAAACGGATACAGGAAGTCCCATTACTTTTTGTAAGTGAAAATATTCCAAATACTGTGGCGTCAGTGAATAAACAAAGACATCGCTCTTTCCACGTTCAGTAACGCACACCAACCGAAAAATTGTTTATCGGCCGCAGCCGGGAAATCGAATCCAGGATCTCTCGATATCTAGCCTAGCGCGTTAGGCTTACACTTTGGATCTCGCACTTTGGATTTAACTGCTATAATTAATATATAGCCAGTGCCGTTAATGCCTGCCAGATGGAGACGTCTCAGTAGCTGAGCCTATCTTACGGATTTATAATGTCAGATGCTGACAGGAAAACGCACATAGCGCCGTGTAAGGCTAACGCGCTAGGCTAGATATCGAGAGATCCGGGTTTCGATTCCCCGGCGGCGGCTGATAAACAATTTTTCGGTTGCTGTGCGTTGCTGAACGTGGACAGAGCGATGTCTTTGTTTATTATGTACTTTTTGTAATATGGGTTTCACGACAAAAACGGGAACAAAAGAAATTTTTTTGAAGGTATGTAGTTCATCATCATCATTGTCAACCATTATCAATCCACTGCTGGACGAAGGTCTCCCCAAGTTTCCTCCACAACGGTCTGTCTTGTGCCAGTCTCCTCCATGTCACCCCTGCATACTTTCGAATTTCATCCACCCATCTCCCATGTGGTCTTCTTCTGGGTCTTTTCCTGTCCCTTGGAATCCAATCTAAAATTTCGGCTGTCCATCGATGATCTGTCCTTCTGGCAGTATGTCCAGCCCATTGCCATTTCAGGGATTTAACTCTGATCATGATGTCTTCCACTCTTGTCATTTTTCGGATCCACGAGTTCCTCTTCTTATCTCTCCTGGTTACACCAAGTATGCACCTCTCCATGCTGCTTTGAGTTGTCTGCAGCCTTTGTATGTCTCTTTTAGTTAACGTCCACGTCTCTGCACCATACGTAAGCACTGTAAGGGTGCATTGATCAAACACTTTTCTTTTAAGACATAATGGCATATTGCTCTTGAAAATTATGCTGTTTCTTCCAAAAGCTCTCCAGGCAAGTTTTGTACGCCGATTAATTTCTTCATCAATGTTACCCTCACTTGATATCTGCTGTCCAAGATAAACGTACGTGTCTGTTATCTCCAGCTTTTCTCCATCAATCGATAAATCTTCATTTCTTGTAAAAGCATTGAACATCACTTTTGTCTTCTGAAAGTTCATTTTTAATCCCACTTCTTTACTCTTGTCAGCAAGTCCCTGGATCATACTCTGCAGCTCTGATGGGGTAGTTGCAAAAATGACTACGTCATCAGCAAAACGAAGGTGGGTTAGATAATCTCTATTAATCTTTATCCCCTTGTTTTCCCAGCTCAGCGACTGAAAAACACCCTCCAATGTGGCATTAAAGAGCTTCGGAGATATGGTGTCACCTTGTCTCACTCCCTTTCCAATTTTTACGTGTGTTGTATTTTCAAACAGCCTAATCTTTGCACTTGCATTTTCATAGATGTTATTAATAATATTAATGTATGCATCTTCAATACCGCAGGTTTTCAGAGCCATTGTAACTGCTGATGGTTTCACCGAATCAAAGGCTTTTTCATAATCGATAAAAGCCATGCACAATGGAAGTTCATATTCCCTCGCTCTTTCAATTAGTTCTCTCAGCACGTGGATATGATCTATTGTGCTGTAGCCACTCCTGAATCCAGCTTGTTCTCTCGGTTGAGCCATGTCCAGTGTTACCTTCAAGCGGTGTGAAAGAACTTTAGTGAAGATTTTATAAACTACTGATAGGAGGTTGATAGGTCTGTAGTTTCCTTGATCCTCAATGTCACCTTTCTTATGTAGCAGGATCATTGTAGCGGTGTTCCAATCCTCAGGAATCTTCCCTTCATTAAGGCATCGAGTGAAAATTTGGGCGAGTACTGTTTCGATTTCTCCACTTGCTTCTTGTATGATGTCTACAGTAATTCCATCTTCTCCTGGAGCTTTTCCTCGCTTCATGTTCTTGATTGCATGTGCAACTTCTGCTGGAAGGACTGGAGGAACTCTGGTACGAAAGTTGAAAGTTCTGTCAAACCATGAAATTTCAGCATCGGGTATCCATAAAACTTGTGAAAACACAAATTAGAAGAATTTACTATTTTTTTCAAGACAACGTTTTTTTTTAAAAGAGGTTTTTGTATTTTGACGTTAAACGTTGGTTTCTTCAGACAGTTTTATTGAAATTGTATATTTAATCTTTCGTGCTCCACATGTTCTTATTTCATTATGACACATTGGTTATGGAAAGGCCAGAGATTAAAGTGAAGCCTAACAAAAGCAAAGCGCACCTTTACCTTAACACGTTTTCTGTAATGAATATAAATAAATGTGTGTGGGAAGAGGAGCTGGGTCTCAAGGAAATTACTTTCCCAGCAAGCTTATTAATTTTTGTTTTCTCAGATAAGTACTGAGCTTTCGGAAAAAGGAATGAAAAATGTTAACGACATCCAACAGCTATTCTGTTTCGTTGAACGATCAACTCAAACTCTTTTTCTTTATATGCGCGTTTGGAATTGTTCAGGAGTTAAAACCGACCACCCTCATTTGTATTTTGTGTAAGCATTTAAAATTTCATTGGAACGTGTTACTCCTTTCCGTTCCTCATTCGAAAAAGTGCGTCTAAATGAATTAGCCGTTAAGCGGCGACGTAAACTGGGCGTGGTCTCCTGCACTTTTTACCCCATGACCCTAACATGCCGGTTGTTTCTTCTTCCCACTAGCTCGGATGTGGATCCCTCTGCAGTGATTTCAGCAGCCAACTCTTACCTTCTGGCTGTGGCTGCTTGTAAGAGCGGCGTAAACAGGGTAATTTTGTTTCGATATCCCAGTTAATTTCTCTCTGACTCTCTATTAGATTGCTCAACAGACTCACAAAAAACAAAACAAAAAAAGGGAAACCGGTGGGGTATTTGGAAATGGGCAAGACTTCGTGATGATTCGACTACAGGAATTACGTAACTCCCGTGATCTCAGGTAATTGCTGACCGCCGTATATTAATCAGGGCTTTCCTAGAACTATCTCGTAAAACTAAGTGAATTTTTGTTAGCCCACGACTCACAAAATTGGGCATCATTCAGCGCATGTTATTGGGCCCGAACCAATTGAATGTCTTCTGTTTCTTAGTGCGTAAACATAAATAAAACTGAGACGGCCAGTAAAAAAATGAACGCTCAATTTAGAGTGGTTTCGCTCTCCTATGGACTTAATGACTGCTTTCTATGTGTGTGATTTTTACGTTTTCTCCAACAGAAAGAATTTCAACATCAGTTCATCGACACTTCGAGTAATTTAGCAAACTTTTTTTCTGTTGTCCGGAACGCCTGGCTAGTTATAAATTATGAAAAGATCACAAAACTTAGTTGAATAACTTGCTATGTACTCTCTTATTATTTACGTAATAAGATTAATAACATACCAACACAAGAAAAATTAAGAATTGCGATTCGCATAAAAAAAAAAAAAAAACACCTGCGCATCTACTGTAGGAGAAAATTGGATGCGAAGCGCAAATATTAATTTTTTTCGTTTCTACTTGCCCTTTTTTACGTGTATAGAAGTGATAGGTGATTGGTACGTTGGCGAAAATGAATCAGGTCCACTATATAAAATGATATTTTCGTGAAATAATTACATACAATTAATATGAAAAGAAAAAAAAGTGTGTGAATTTGCAGAAATGTCCAAATTTGCCGTTAATTACGTTTAAGACTAGCTAACTTGCATGCGCATCATTAATTTAATCATAAATCAAAACCATCGTTCTTATTTCAACGCCGAATGAATTTTCTGTAACTTTAATTTTTATTTATGTTCTCGCAGTCATTTAAAAAGTTTTCTGTCGCGTGACAGAGCTTCGGAAACTGTCATATTTAAACAATTCCTATTCATAAGTTCATAAGGTCACTTATGAATAGGTATGTTTCGAAACTTTAGTGAGATATCTATGCCCATCCAGGCAGCGTTTCCAAATTTTGGTAATCACTTATGAAACGCACTGTGGTTATGATCAGTAAAACATGCTCTCCAAGTCAACTTAAGGTATACTGTTGTGGGAGGTAGAGCAACCTACTCACAGTGTAAGAACTGTATCAATCCGCATCACAGTCTTCTGTGTTCTGTCCTTGCTGTCCAGCAATTTTCCCACATTGCCCTCCCCCTCCCCATTTAGTCCGTTCTTCCAGGAAATATTTCCCCTACGTCTGCTTGATTTCACCCCTTCGCATGTCCTGGATTGTCAATTTATTGTCTCTGTGTTGCGAAGTCTTCTACCACTTCCATCTCGTACCACCACCACACCCCCACCCCCACCCCGCGCAAGTTTACGTTTCACAGATGGACAGTCAGCGCCAGAAAGTGCAAGGCTCTTGATTGAATAGCTTATTATGTCAAATCTATATCTGCAACGTTGCCATTTTGAGAAATCTGTTTTCAATAGCAATTTTGCCGGATAAACTGCTGAGCAACTGAACAATAATTTTGTTGCTTTTCGCTCTAAGCCCTAGAGCTTACTTTTCGTAACGTAGTTAACCGTTTCGTACCTTCCATGATGGTATACTCTTAAAGTTGACTTGGAATATAAGAGCTGGAAGTCATGATTCAACCGTTTGAGGTTCAAAGGTTCATCCAATTGTGCCTGTGATTCTTTTATTTTTATTTTTTTTTACTTGGGGGTTTAATGACAACGTGAGCAACTCGACTGGCTGTAAGCAGTCGCCCGTCCCTAACTTGCGGCCATTGATTCCAGGGGAGGGAGAGAGACAGTGCCGTAAGACAAACACAATATCATTCCTCACCGGGATTCGAACCCGGACCCATCTCGGGCGAATGGTCAGAAGCCCCCAATGCGCCACAGGGGCCGGTATCGTTGATTTAAAACTGCTCAGATTACCTCGCAGTTCATGGGACTTCTAGTGTTTGAGTTTGGGGTATGGGGGATATTTTTTATTTCTTGCTACACTTTTTTTTTAATTGGAGGTTTAACGACCACCGTGAGCAGCTCAATGGGCTATAAGCAGTCGCCCGTCCCTAATATAGGGTCACTGGTTCCAGGGATGGGAGAGAGCCAGCGCCGTAAGACAAACACGACATCCATGTCTCACCGGGATTCGTACCCGGACCCGTTTCGGACGAATGATCAGAGGCCATGGCTTAGACTCTCCACTTTTTTGAAGCGAGTAGCTTTAATTTCGGAAGAATTATCTAGTCATAGGTGATCGAAAAGCTGGAAAACGGCTGGAGGTTTAATAGAAGTACTAATCCCGGCGTGTACATTCTGAGAGATTAAGAAAACTCTGCTTTCAGGTCATGAACAGCGTGTGGCTGTGTGCGATAAGATAATATATTATACGGAAGAATGTTGTCAGCGATGGATACTTGAGGAAGATGAATACTTCTCGTACGTGATAGCTGACGCACTATGCCTCCTTGCTTAACGACGCAGATTGATATTTTCCTCATGGAAGGTCAGCTTACTATTGGTCCTCCAGGAGCGAGTAGTCGTCTCTTCATTAAACTTGCGGACGTACTACAGCATGAGAAGCCGAAAGAGTAGAGTTTTCACACATCCCAGTAACTGTTGATACAGTTGTACAGGGTTTAGCTCCATGTTATTTAAACTACTGTTGATAGTTGTTATCAATCTGCATCAACCCTGTAGTAATTCAGTGCCTGTTTCAGGTGTATTATTTATTATGTTGGCATTCGTTCGGTAGCGCCACAACACGGCTCAGTTCTTTTCCTTAGCAATAGTTACTGAGACACTTTTTTGAATTTCTGGTCCATATGAACGGCGATCAAACTTGATTGTCCACAGTACGAGATAGTCCAATTGTTCATTTCCTTTCAGATTAGTGGCACAGGTTCACATAACAGCACGAAATGCCATTGTAACAAGTGGGAATGTATGTAAGCGCAAGACAGAAAATTGTTTAAGTTCAGTCTCTGGATATTGAAAACATCTTTTATAACACACTAAGTATAACGTTGAATTGAATGTTAAGTATAATAGTGATCGTAAATCTGTAATAACAGCAGTAATTATGTCTTATCTCAGTGTATTTCTTTTATGGTAGGTTAATTATTTCCATTTGATTTTTTTTTAGTACAGCCTAAAAATTTATGAAAGAAAATACAGTGATCGGAAGTCTGTACTCATATTGTTAGTTCTGTTACTCTTAAGTTTGTGAAACTACCGGAAGTGCTAAAGCTTTTTATATTTATTTAGTGGAGCTGTACAAGGCTTTATTTTTCTGGATTTTTCATTAAAGCATTATTTAAAACGTTTTGGTAGTCCCTCTTTCACGTAACTCATCATCCGATATACACTATCTACCAACAAGTAATTGGACACCCCTACAATCGACGATATCTGCGGTCCTGATACACGTCACGACCGCCGCCGTTAAATATCGTGTGGGAAACAACAACGCAACCAGTCGCATGCAAAATGCCACGCAGTTCGGAGCTCTCTGATTTCGAGAAAGATGTAATCGTCGGGTATCACAGAAATGGCCGATCCAGACGTGACATATCCAGCGAGTTGAAGTACCCAAAATCGACAGTGGCCTACGTGATTGGCAAGTGGAAGATGAGAGGTGACTGTCGGAATGTGCCCCGACCAGGCAGACCCACAAAACTGGGAGTTAGAGACCGACGGATGCTGGCCAGAGAAATTCGGAAGAACCGCACCAAATCGGCGGGCCACATCCGCGAGGAGTTTCAACAGGCATCCGGGAGTGTTCTTTCGATGAATACCATCCGTAAGGAAGCCCATCTGCTCGGTTATCATGGACGTGCTGCCGCCCACAAGCCTTTGATCACCAAGTCCAATAGCACTGCTCGACTAACATGGTGCAAAGAACGTCGACAGTGGACCGTTGAACAGTGGAAACAGGTTCTATGGAACGACGAATCAAGGTTCACCCTCTACCGTTCGGATGGCAGTGTCTGGGTTTGGCGTCTGCCTGGAGAACGCCTCCTACCGGAATGTATTGTGCCAACTGTGAAATTCGGCGGCGGTGGAATTAGGCTATGGGGGTGTTTCTCCTAGTATGGCACGGGACCCTTGTGTCGCAATTCCTGGAAGACTCAACGCCGAGATCTACTGCACCATTTTGGATGACCATGCGCTTCCTACGTTGTGGCAGTTTTACGGGGTGGACCCATGTTACTTTCAGGATGACAATGCCACCTGTCATGTAGCGAGGTCCACCATGGCTTGGTATGGTGACAATGGGGTTAATCGAATGAACTGGCCTGCGCAGAGCCCGAACCGTAACCCTATCGAGCACCTCTGGGACGAGTTGGAGCGTCGACTTAAGGGATGCCCCCACCGTCCGAAATCGGTGAAGGAACTGACCTGTCTTCTCCAAGCCGAGTGGAAGAAAATACCGCTAGCCGTCGTACAACGCCTGGTTGAGAGTATGCCCCGGAGGGTCGCAGCTGTAATCGCCGCTCGTGGGGGTTCCACCAACTACGGAAGGTGAATAAACTTCGTTTCCCTTTGCTATCACAGGTGTCCAATTACTTGTTGGTCGATAGTGTATATGAACTACTGCTGCCATCCCGGTGGTCGAGTGGTGTGATGTGCTAGGTTTTTGACTGTTCGTCCGTGATGGGCCCGGGTCCGCGTCCCATATTAAACATGACAATGTTTTTGCCTTACCGTGCTAGCTCTCTCTACCTTCCCATAAACTAGTGGCGCTAAATTCGAGACTGGCGAATTCTTATAGCTACCTGAGCTGCTACATTTGATTTCTACCTTTCAACAAACGTGGCCCTATATACTCCCATAGAAATTGTTCGAGTGCTTCTCTCCCAACCCTCCTTCATTTAAATCAAGTAATGAGGATCTCGTATCGTTGCCGCAAAAATTATGAAAATTTATTCCGTAGTTACCACCGTATTATTTATAAAAATCTGTGGTTGCTAGTTATTTTCTGTCATAGTAAGAAAAATCGCGATGTTATTAGAATAATAGATGCTAGCAGGTGCTGTTCAGTATTTAATGGGATGGATGTTTTGTCTAAATCACGCTACTGCTAAAGTCTGAGCTCTGAGGTTTATGAAGTTGTGAAAGGAAGTAAGACTAATTATTGTTCTTTTGTCACGTATAACCAAAACTGATCCGTGAGAAAAAGACTTTTTAGAGTAAATTACGAACGAATGTCCTTGTTGGCAGAGAGAAGCGCCGTATTGCTACTGTTTCCCATGTAGCCATCCCTCCAGGAAACTTGAAAATTGCATTGCTCAGGAGCGAATATGGAGTCAGTATCTCCCTATTTCCTTTTTAGTATGCTATCTTTATATTAGGTTGTTGTAGATGAAATGTGGGAAGAATATTGATGGAAACTTCAGACACCCCAAACACAGTGAAAATAAACTTTATTAATTAAAGTAATCACTTTCAGCAGCAACACACTTTTACCAACGAAATACAAGTTTCTGTATTCCGTTGTGAGGGAATGTAGAGCTTCAGCATTGGCAAAGTCATGGAATGCGTTTTCAACTGATGTTTGATTGGGAAACGATTTATGCGGTAGGAAGGTGTAAAATGTTCTTGAAAAAGTGATATTATGTAGGAGACAGATCAGGTGAATAAAGGGGATAAGTTAAGGCTTCGTACCTCAACTAGGGCAGCTTCCGGATCGTCTGGCGCGCAACGTGGGGGTCACGTGTTAGCATGGAAAAGTTATGGGCCTTGTTCTAATGCCGACTGTTTGGTTGACAATTTTCCATGCATAATGCCAACTCCACAGTGATTGTTTGTATGCTGCGATTTTTTTTTTATCAATACCTGTACGCCGTGATTGTTTGACCTGATTGTAGGAAGAAGGAATAGATCACATCAACTGTGGTCCTCCAAAACACTAACCATGGTCTTTCTGAGATGACTGTTGCCGTCTTCTGAATGTGTTTCGGGGCTTCTTCAGAGGGGTTAGCCCATTGCACTGAACGTCGGCGATTCTCATGTGGCATGCATTTCTCATTGCACGTCACGAGGCGCCTCAAAATGTCTTTCTTTTGGTTGCGGATAAGGAGAGAAGAGCAGATATCAAATCGTCGTGTTTTCTGCTGTTCCGCCTACGCACGTGGGACCCATATATCAATCTTCTTCATTTCGCCTATGGCCGTTAAATGTCGCAAAATGCTTGGGTTTGTTTACTCCGCGGTACTCATTAAGTTTTCTTACCGTTTGACGTGGATCGAATTCAATCTCCAATTCGGCATCATTTATATTTCTTTCTGGTCTACCGCGTGGCTCATTTTCGAGGCTCATATCGCCGGATCGGAATTTGGAGAACCAACGTTGTGTCTTGCGTTCACTAACTGTGCATTTTCCAAATGCTGTATTGATGTTGCAAGCTGCCTCCGGTGCATGGCGTCAAAGTTTTAACTCCTAAGAAAATAACACGAATTTGGCTGTGATTCATCGTCCCCTTCATTCTAGCACAATTCCCTTGAAAGTGATGAAATGACCAGTGGCTTATAGACAGTAGCCTTGAAGTTTTGAATTTACGTATCACAAGTTACATCGTGCGATATGTTAATTCCTATATTACCTACCAACCGCACGAGCCTTCAGAATCCGACATTTCATCTGCCCCAACCTAATACCATCCAGAACAACGAACATCAAGGTAAGCAATTGTAGCTAAGGAATTGGAACAACTTTCAGATCTTCCCCTCGATCAGGGCACTGCAGTTTTCGAGTTTTCTGAAACATTTGTACTTGTGTACCATGTAATAGTGAAGACTTATTTCTTTTTGTAGATTCGTTTCTCATTAATTTCTGCGAATTATAAACGGCTGAGGCGTCATAATATTAGGAGTAATATTGAACGAAATTGTACGTTATACAGTTTTTAATGTACTGTGATAAAAAAAAAACAAAAAAACTATCAAGATTTTTTTTAAAAGACCTTTTTTCACGCAAAGACAAAATTTCAAATTGACATGGTAAAGTAACCTTGCCTTTCAGAGAAGCAGACCTAACTATTTTTTTTTTTTTTGAAGCCTTGGGTGAAGAAATAAAAAAAGAAATAATTGATTTCACCCAGTTCTAGTGGTTCCTGTAAATATTAGAACATGGGTGGAAATAAAACAGCTATTATATATGTGAACAATTGATATAGGCTATTCAGAGATGCATGATTGACGATTTTGGGGTTTTTTAGGGTTGGGGAGGATCCTTCATTAGTAAAAATGATTCCACATTTTTTAGATGTTGCATATATCTGCTTTGTGAAAACGAACGAACTTATGATCCTTCGGGTATGTGCTTTTGAGCATTTTAAATTCTTTCTGTGTATGTAAGGAATAACCTTATGGAAATATTAGTTCCGTACACGTGAAGTTGGAGATTCGCGTTTAATTTGCGGACTCTAAGCCGACAAATATTTTCTTTAATTACAGACAGTAGTTTAGGTAGTTCGCAGAAGTGTATTGCATAAAAAGAAGAGAATATAAGAGTCGATAATTTTCTTATTTTGTAATGTTATGCTCGTGTAGTCACCAGGGCGGTAGGTCGTCCGGTCACCTGTAGTCCGCCGGCTGTTTCAATAGTTAAAAGCGGCAGCAGCAGAGTCAGTCGCGTTGGGCCCTGCAGCCATCGTCATCGAGCAGATACCCGAGTAATCGGTTCTGGTTGTTGGCTGTCATGTGCAAGTTTTAAATGTGTGCCCTAGGCTAAAGGGCTAAAAGCTTATGGTCTTTGCTTAATGCCCTCTACGGTCTGTGTTTCAACTCGTTTGTGCCTTAAGCAGGAAAACGTAAGAGGGCAACTGCCGATTCAAATGAAACTCCTCATGCCATTTTTCAGTCAGTGATCAAAAAAGGAACGCCTTATTACCTCTTTATATTCTGGTGAATGTATATGCTGCATATTTGGGCGTTCCTTACTGTCCCTTTACACCATTAAATTTTTTTTAACGGTATTTCGATGTGGAAAGTTAAATCGATCAGCAAATCCATTTTCTTACAGAAGTAAAGGCTTGGCAAAATCACCGTTGATTTTGAACATTGCTGAAGAGGTTTTACTATGTACCTCGTGTAAGATTTTACGCACCCTTGGAAACCAGTGATTAAAAAAAAAAAAAAATAGGCTCGTTTCTTCGTTCGATTTACAATGTGCGTGCGTTTGTTTTTGTTTCTTTGTACATTACGATCTCTACACCTCGTAGACATTCTCATTAACGTAGTGAAAATATTCTGACCTTTAGAGTTTTATTTTAAAAGCATTCCTCACTGTTTCAAAAAATCCTCCCAAGAGTGACATCATTTATGCGGACTTATTTCCATATTTGTTAATACAGCACTTGTTCAGCAAGTTTCGGTATAATATGTGGTTGGCACAAATGTTCTTTACAATATAAGTATCCAAAACTCAGGACTCTGTTGGTCAAAAATTTAGCAAAAGGTTAACTGACTTTTAATTTAAGCCTGCTCTTTCTCTGTCTCACGCACTAACGTGCACACAAAGCACTCGTACATGAATTATTTTGCAAGATACTTATGCATTTTAAATTATTGTGAAATGACATCAATTTGTAATCTATAGTTTTAGGTAAAGTAAATTATGGTGACAGATGTGCGTAACGGATCGTAAGAGTAATGGGCTTCTATTAAAAAATTTGATAGTAATAAGCGATAACATGGACAGCGGCTGCTATTTCTAACGAAGTTGACACTCGATTGAGCAATTGGCAGTTGTAATGTTTTTGTGCAACTGATTGAAGATATCTGTTAATTGTTTATGACATCTAAAACCCCAACATTACTTCACTGTAACGCTCTTCCTGACTTAAGCGCTGTGCTACTGCAGAACTTGGCTTTACGGTAAAGCTTAACTTCCTGCTCCGGATAGCTCAAATAAACACATTAAGCACTTAACTAGGCACTAACGGCTATGTAAATAAATAGTCCTGTACTTTCAGTAATCAACTTTTTCATTAGCTCTACTCTAGGCACTTTAAATGTCAACACATCATCACATGGGAAGTATAATTCCAACATTGGTATTTAAATCGTTTGCTTCGATATCCCAGTATAAGAAATACCCTCTCAACACAGAATACTCTTCAAGTCTTATACGACTTTACAACAATTTGACTTCAGTGACTAAACAAGCGTAATATTCAACGTGAAATAATTATTCAAATTATATAAAATCAAATGCTAACTACATGGTATCAAACTAATCTGAGTTCTCTCAACAATCTCTCTTCAAAGCAACCACAACGAGCTCACACGCTAGCCGACGTTAGAAGTCGGCTATCACTTTTATGTCTCATTAACGTATGTCATTCATATTTGACCTAGCGTTAGGTTGCCAAACCAACATTCGGCGAAATAGGAAAGGTAGCGTTAAGATTAGAAACTGCTTAAGGAGAATGAACCAGAATTTACGTAAGAGTACAGGTACGAAATGGAAAAGTGAAATTAAGAGTTTGCGTTACACAGAAGCTGGGGTAGTTGATTTTGTGTGCGTGTGTGTTAATGCTACACGTTTACGTTATGACGGAAAGGCCTTTCGGCAATTTTTGTTCCCGAAAATCTTAGGTTCTGCTGCTTCAACAGCAGAAGAGGATGAGTGGTGGTGGACGCAGAACCATCTTCGGTAGTTTCTATTCTCCAATCAAGCGGCACTTGAAAAGCAAAAGGTCAATACCCTTAAAATTCTGGTTGATGCCAAGGAGGGCATCGAAACGCAAGACCAGCTGTCAGATGTTCAATAAAAACAAAGAAATGCAAAGTCTTGAAGAGGTAATGACGTACCAGAATAATTATGGTAATTATGAATTACGCCACCGAAAAGAATGAACAAATTGTATCTGCTCGTTTAAAACCAAACTCATCTGCGTTATGCAGTTAGTTATGATGGACGTTACTTAAATAATCTTTAATATATATAAATATTTATCTTATTCCATTCTCACGTGCGAAAGACGTTGAAAGGTATAATAATAATAATAATAATAATAATAATAAATAACTCGGAAGTTTTAACATTCTGTTGGGGTTGTCTTATTTGACATGTCAGACGTACTTCTGGTTTCCTCTATTTCTGGATGGATGGCCGGCATTCCGTCAGGTACTACATTTGGTCTATGGTTGTTATACATGTGTACGATTAATTCAGAAAACATCTCTATTTAAGTTAGAAACAGTAGCATTTTGTTAATATATTATCGATAAAAACTGACTCAAATCTCAGTTCACAGTACACACGACACCGTCCAGATAAGTACTGCCTAATCCGGAAAACACAAAACAAATTTTAATTTTGAATTAAAAATACCTTTTGAGTTCCGCAAAGTCCAAATAAAATAATGTTAAATGAAACTGTTCGACTTATTCTCAGCATCATACTGTCACTGGTACATTTTTGATATGAATTAACGCCAGTAAAAAGTAATATAACGTAACGAATTAATGTCGTTTGCGTAAAGCATTGCACATAGTTAGTTGAGCCGGCGGCTGACTGATATATAGCAGTTATTGGGTTTGGGTTCGAATCCCGGTAAGGCATGGATGTTGTGTTTGTCTTACGACACTGGTTCTTTCTCTTCTCTAGAACCAGTGGCCCTAAATTAGGGAAGGACGACTTCTTACAGCCCATCGAGTTGCTCGCGGTGGTCGTTACACCCTCAAATAAAAACCATAAAAAAAAAGTAGCAGCTATAGAATTCTTGCTGCCACTTAGTTGCTTAGTCAAAACGTGCTTTTCTCTTTAACTCGGTTAGGGTAATGCTTTCAGACCACTTGCATCGCTTTCGCCGTAAAATTTCCGTTTTTTTTGGGGGTTTTTTTCGTAACAAACAAATATTGTCTGACATTAGTAAAAACATTGAGTTTCTAGCAATTTAGAATCGTGCTTTTTAAAACAATGTTTATAAATAAATTTTATATTTAAAAATATTAAATGCTGAAAAGCGAACTCCCTGTGAAATTTTTGAACCAGTTCAATCGGCAAGTTTTACCAGAGTGAATTACAAAAGTCCATCGCGTTTGCAGCTATAAAGTTTAATGACGCAAAAAAGCCATACACGCTCACCGCATTCTGCGAAGTACAGGACGTTGTTTTCTATTGTCCTTTGCCAACGTTCTACAAGAGCCACGTTCCCACGGCGGTATTACTCGTCAGGCCTCGAAACAGAAACCCTGTGATTCCACATTCACCACTGAAACAAAGTGCTGCCTTTGTAGAAAATGAGCCATGGAATGAAACAGGTAGTAGCCGGATGGAGAAAGGTTCGGACTGTATAAGGGAAAGGGTAGGATCTCAAGCCCTTCCTGTAATTTTCGGCGGACCACTGTAGAGGTGTGACTTGGGGCATTACCCGCTTCTGCAGCAACGCCCGCTTCCTATTGATCAGTACTGGGTTGTCCCAGAGCATCATGGACACTCTGAAGTTGTTCGCCATAGAGATTCTCTTCCACAGCCTCCTGGCAGGAGTTTCTAGTGTACAGGGCCCTTACAATTCCACCAACTGCACAGCGCGAATTTTTTCTCGAAACGCTCTCTTTGTACCACTGGTGCGGCTTTAGCCTTTAGTTTCCAGTGGTAGCGTAAGATAAGAATATCAATTTTTTTATCACCTATGACGATACGACACCAATACCTGTCGTCTTGTGGATCTTATAGCAATCTGCAACGGAAAGTTATGCGATATACTACGTGCTGGGGTGTCTGCCAATTCATGTGGGAACCATTCGATGGCACCTGCAGGAGAAACCAAGCTGGTGAATTGGGAAGACCCCATGTCCTCCGCCAATTGTCGTGTGTACTGGTACCGGGATTCGCTATCACAGCTTCGACCAGAGTGTTAGTGTTGGTTGTTGTTGGACGGCCAGATATCGGCTTATCTTCGAGACTAGTAACCCCACTATTGGAACGCCAAAACTATTTTCGTACAGCGCTGCTTTCTACTGTTTCGTTGCCTTCGCTGGTCTGTTTCCATGCCTTCAACAGCACTGTTTCCTTTCCCTCGCTGCTGCTGCAAGGTTTAACCCATTTTTTCAATAATAGTGTAAGAAAACCGAACAGCACGTTAATCGACCTTCATCCTCTGCTCACCTTATAACGTAGTATGGCTCGGTGCCAAATACACGACATCAGCTTGTGCATTCCGAGCAAGTCATCGAGGTGCTACCCAGTCGACGCTGGTACCCATTTGATACGGGGATAGAGGATCGACATTATATGTAGCTCAAAACGGGACAAATTTTTGATTTACCGTGATACTTTCTAAATAAACAAACAAGAAGAAAAATATATAATATGTGCGTGTGCAAAAATATTGTTTCAGCATGAGGTTTTTCGCGACCTTAACCTGGGTTGTCCACATTCGTGCTTTGTCAAAGATAGAGAAGATTCAAGTAGATTTGTTCATATGTATCGAATTTGTACTTCAGAACCTTCTCTCGGTTCTAACTTCTAAATTTAAGCTCTTAAAAGAGTATTGCAGAAAATGAAATGTGTTGTCTAGTAACAGCTGTTTTATTCCAAAGTCAGCTAAAGCTCGTTTTTTCTCTGTCTTTTTTTCATTATCTGTGTATACAGCAATAAAGTTTTAAAAGTCAGCTGTATGAAAATTTTGATTTTGAATTCCTTTCTTATGTTTAGTATAAGATAATTTTTGTTTTGTCAGGTGAAGGAGGCAGGACGAAGAAAAGAACAGTGTATGTGGTGTACCGTTAGCATCAGCAAAAACGCGTTGAAAAACTATGGGCTGTATCGATGTACGAGTTTCATTTCATTATATTATCTCGCTCTCGCACATGCCGTGGCCTTTAAAAATTCAGCAAAGGCAAGCATTTCAACAGTTGTCAGGCCCAGTGAGAAATATTTTGCCTCATGCCACAAATTTCGATAAGCGTGCGAGCACTAGAAAGTGCTATCGGATTAATTGAGCTCTTTGATTTTGGAGAAAATAGTCAAGACGCAGAACACAGGATCTGAAGATAAGTCCTCCTTCCCTCAGGCTGTCCTACGTGCTATTTTCCTCAGTGCAAGAAATGAGTGTCCTGTTGCTCCCACACCCTCTCAGATTTCGATCCAACACCTGCAGTGCATGTGTACAGTGTTGAAGAGAAAGCAAGAAGGCAGAGCGGATATCTGGCTAAAAAAAATAAGGGGAGAAAAAACGAGCTCAGTCTAGCGAATCTAAATATATGTATTTAATGTACGGCCTTAAACCAATGACTCAGCGACATATAAGGTTTGCGCCTTTCTGTCCTGCAGCTGGCCCGCCTAAATGTATGTCGGAAATTGACGTGTCAGGAGACTACAGATCAGGAAGCCATAGTCTTGCTATCTAGCTGTCAGTTGTATGTGTGTGTGTGTGTGTGTGTGTGTGTTGAAAGGGAGAGAATTGATTAGAGACTTCATGGAAAGCAATGACTGACTTATGCTATTCGAAAATGTTGATGTTTTTCCCACAATATTATAGAACGTGTGGACGTACAAAATATACAATCTCTTCTGATAAAGTAATGGCGAAACAAAAATTTTGACGGTTTATATCTGAAGAAATCACTGTATGAATATACTTGCTTTCAGCTGTATACCCACTTCATTCTTTGTTCCATGTATAAGACGTTCATCTAAAGTTGTACTACAGCATTTTTTTTTTTTCAAATCTGTTACGATATCAGTTTCTCGCGCTTTGTGCATGCGTTATAATCCTCCCTCTTGAGAACCAGCTCTTACACCACGTTTTTATGTCTTTCTTTGATTGTCTTGTATATGGCGCTCTTTGGACAAACATGGCCCTTGCGCCATAAAAATCAATCTACCAACCAACCAACCATCCCTCTGGAAACGTGTTTGTTTTGTGATCCGGGTCCTGTACCTTTCATCGATGCAATGGAGCAGCTGCCCTATGGGGGATCACTAACTGTTGACAAAACAAGGGGTGTCAACGCAACTTCCGTATCAGATTAGAGATCATTAAATGTAATCTCTAGTTATCCGATGACCAGTTTTGAATTGTGTCATATGTGTGACATGATTCAAAAACGTGTATGTAGTCGCTATCTTCCGTGTAATCTTGCTTACATATTCCCAGAACGTTGTTACTACGTGAACACGGAAATAAAAATGCTATTTGTTAGAGTTGGATTGACAGGACACTATCCTTAAATCTGAGTTATCCTTTTAAAATATACTGACGGCCAAACAAATATACGTTACAATCTAGTCTTCTACGCTTTGGTTAAAGGCTTCGCTGTCCACATGAGGGTCTAAAATCAGAAATCATCTTACCGGCAATTTGTGCCACCGACTGCAGAGATGGGTTCGAAATTAGGCTGGCATCTGTCTCTCGAAAGGAAGTTTTGAATGAAGCCTTGGATGTGAATTTCAACTATCAGCACGTCAGCTATGAGGTTCAGGTATAATAATATACTGACTTTGGTGGCTACTGTTTTGGACCTCTAACGATCATATGTGACCAGTTTTGTTCATGTGATTCCACGCTGTATTTTCTGAGGGGGTTTCTTTTCTGCGTTCTTAGTTCTAAATTTTCTCCTGTGTGAGTTCGTTTCAGTGTTTTTCACCAAGCTGTTATTAGTACTTGAATGATGCAATATAGAAAAATTTCCCAGAAAGACATAGAAACCTACCATTATTTCATGTAGGTTTCGTGATATGCAGTAGTAGGGCAAAATTATTGGCACTGAACAAATAGTTCAGTGCTCACATAAAACGAAGAAGAGAAAAAGCTAATATTGGGGACTGTTTCGTCTCGCTGAAGTACCAAATAATAATCCTGTGCTGTTTCGGTCGCTCTTTTTCAAAATTTGGAAACTATGTAATCAGCTCTGTCATTCAAGCTACATTTCATGTTTTTCTCAGTTTCTGCTCACATGTGGCGCTTTTTTTTTTTTTTTTCGTTGTTGCATATCCATGGCGAAATTAGCATTCGCTAATGCAGCAAGATTTGATTACCATTATTCATGCATTATTTCTGGAGTATGTATATGTAGCTCTTCTTACACGTAAATAAATAGGAATTTGTTTTCGCCACGTGGTTACTAAATTGAAGCCAATTTGTTAATGTTTCTTTATTGTATTGGCGTCGTTATCAGTTGATAGGACAACGTTATTAAGAATAAAAATTATTAAAAGTCCGTAAGTTTATATTCAACGCAACGGACATGTAAGTCCTAAATGCCGCCCCGGTGGTGCAGTGGTCTAAGCGATGGCCTCTGATCATTCGTCCGAACGGGGAGCCGGGTTCGAATCCCGGTGAGGCATGGATGTTGTGTTTGTCTTACGGCACTGGCTCTCTCCCTTCCCTGGAACCAGTGACCCTAAATTAGGGACGGGCGACTGCTTATAGCCCATAGAGTTGCTCACGGTGGTCGTTAAACCTCCAACCAAAAAAAAAAAAAAAAAAGTCCTAAATAGAAGTGGCTCGTTAAATACGAATCCTTGAGATACTTAGAAATTTACTTGTTTATGTGAATTGGTGTGGCTTGCCACTTATGATATTAGCATGACTTACCTCGTATTTAGTGACTATCACTTCAATAGTCCTGCATCCCGAAAAGAAGTAGGCTTAATGTATAAATGAATTGTATTATATACACTACATTTATTCTCAAAACGTGTCTGAAACTGCAAGGTAAATTGGCAACCAAATTAGTGTTCTAGGCTGTTCCACCAGATAGTCTGCGTACAGTAACATGTATTTGTAATTTTGCATGTGATATATTTCAAAGCAGCAGGATTACACTCCAATCACATACTGTCCCATTATTGCGTTGGTAGTATCAGTTCCTTATGTTATGACTTGAGAATTAAAACTTGAACGAGCGCCTAAAATGGCAAAACACTGAATATTGTTGAAAACAGAAGTGAGCGAGAAAAAATTCTGAAAAAAATAAAAGAAAAGAAAACAAATAGTTCAGATTAAAATGTGTAGCCCTCTTTTTTTTTCGAAATTTTTTAAAGACTGTTAGAAAGCGGTAAAGCCAAGAACAACGCTTGGACGGTCTTTTGCAGAAACTTACGAAACTGGAAGTAGGGTGAAGCATTAATAAAGGGAAGTTTATTGAAATTAATGAGAGAAAGGGAAAGTCATTTGGAAAACAGTATGGCTCCAATGATGCTGGCTGCTCATGGCCAATTAACAACGACGATGATAAATTTGGCACAATTCTTTTACTTGCGTTGGCTGCTCCATCATTTGTTTTTGTCAAAGGAATCATGGTACTCGGACAAATTCACACGCAAATGACATTATTTCAGAATGCATATTTTTCGTTTTTACTATAGGAAATATATCAACATTGCCTCCTTTTATCTGTCAGAAGAAAGCAGGACAGAGCAGGTCACATGTTCGGTCAGTGACTTCGTTCATCTTTAGATATTCATAAACAGCAGTGACGTATAGATAGATAAATTACCTTTTAAATTTCCAAGAATTTAAGTAGATGTGGAAGGCTGAGAGAATGGATAAATGAGTAAATAAGCGCTCAAGTAAGAAATGCGATTATAATTACCTTTTGCTTAGGTAATAATTGTGATTATCGCAATTATGGTTCTAAAACATATTACATAGAAATATGAAAATAAATATTACATTTATTTCTATTTCATCATCATCATCATCATCATTGTCAACCATTATCAATCCACTGCTGGACGAAGGTCTCCCCAAGTTTCCTCCACAACGGTCTGTCTTGTGCCAGTCTCCTCCATGTCACCCCTGCATACTTTCGAATTTCATCCACCCATCTCCCATGTGGTCTTCTTCTGGGTCTTTTCCTGTCCCTTGGAATCCAATCTAAAATTTCGGCTGTCCATCGATGATCTGTCCTTCTGGCAGTATGTCCAGCCCATTGCCATTTCAGGGATTTAACTCTGATCATGATGTCTTCCACTCTTGTCATTTTTCGGATCCACGAGTTCCTCTTCTTATCTCTCCTGGTTACACCAAGCATGCACCTCTCCATGCTTCTTTGAGTTGTCTGCAGCCTTTGTATGTCTCTTTTAGTTAAGGTCCACGTCTCTGCACCATACGTAAGCACTGGAAGGATGCATTGATCAAACACTTTTCTTTTAAGACATAATGGCATATTGCTCTTGAAAATTATGCTGTTTCTTCCAAAAGCTCTCCAGGCAAGTTTTGTACGCCGATTAATTTCTTCATCAATGTGACCCTCACTTGATATCTGCTGTCCAAGATAAACGTACGTGTCTGTTATCTCCAGCTTTTCTCCATCAATCGATAAATCTTCATTTCTTGTAAAAGCATTGAACATCACTTTTGTCTTCTGAAAGTTCATTTTTAATCCCACTTCTTTACTCTTGTCAGCAAGTTCCTGGATCATACTCTGCAGCTCTGATGGGGTAGTTGCAAAAATGACTACGTCATCAGCAAAACGAAGGTGGGTTAGATAATCTCCATTAATCTTTATCCCCTTGTTTTCCCAGCTCAGCGACTGAAAAACACCCTCCAATGTGGCATTAAAGAGCTTCGGAGATATGGTGTCACCTTGTCTCACTCCCTTTCCAATTTTTACGTGTGTTGTATTTTCAAACAGCCGAATCTTTGCACTTGCATTTTCATAGATGTTATTAATAATATTAATGTATGCATCTTCAATACCGCAGGTTTTCAGAGCCATTGTAACTGCTGATGGTTTCACCGAATCAAAGGCTTTTTCATAATCGATAAAAGCCATGCACAATGGAAGTTCATATTCCCTCGCTCTTTCAATTAGTTCTCTCAGCACGTGGATATGATCTATTGTGCTGTAGCCACTCCTGAATCCAGCTTGTTCTCTCGGTTGAGCCATGTCCAGTGTTACCTTCAAGCGGTGTGAAAGAACTTTAGTGAAGATTTTATAAACTACTGATAGGAGGCTGATAGGTCTGTAGTTTCCGAGATCCTCAATGTCACCTTTCTTATGTAGCAGGATCATTGTAGCGGTGTTCCAATCCTCAGGAATCTTTCCTTCATTAAGGCATCGAGTGAAAATTTGGGCGAGTACTGTTTCGATTTCTCCACTTGCTTCTTGTATGATGTCTACAGTAATTCCATCTTCTCCTGGAGCTTTTCCTCGCTTCATGTTCTTGATTGCATGTGCAACTTCTGCTGGAAGGACTGGAGGAACTCTGGTACTGGTATCTTTCATGATGTCTGGAGTGCATATATCATCCCTTTCATATAATTTGGAGTAGAAATCTTTCACTCTTGTCAAAATTTCGCCTCTATTTCTTGTTACAGAACCATCTTCTTTTCTCAGTGCCATAATCTGTTTTCTTCCCATACTGAGATGTCCCTTTGCTATCTTTAGGCTTTGGTTGTTTTCAATTGCTTTCCTCACTAGTTCACAGTTGAATTTCCTTACGTCTTCAGTGATACTTTTTCTTACTGTCTTGCATAGCTCTATATATTCCACTTTGGAAGTCACATCTTCTTTAGTTGTCCTCATCTCTCTTCTTTTTTGCATCAACATTTTGGTTTTTCCTGATAATTTGTTCACATGCAACTTGTTCTTAGACCCAGCTAATTTTGTTGCTGTTTCCATAAGAGCTGTGGTTACTTTTCTGTTAACTTCAGAGATGTCCACTTCTTCCGATGTTAGGCCTTCTAAAGCAGAGTACCTGTTCTTCAGTTCTAACTTGAAGGTATTATGGTGTTTTTTAAGGTTGGTTATGTCAATAGATTTTGTTTGTCTTATGAGCTTGCCACGTTCAAGTTTAGTGTTGAGGTGCATCTTACATCTTACCAATCTGTGGTCACTACCTGTGTTGAACTTGTTTAGCACACTGCAGTCTTCTATGACGAATTTTTTGTTACACATAATAAAATCAATTTCACTTGTCGTCCCATTTGGATGTCTCCATGTCCATTTCCTGTGTGGCTTTTTCTTGAAGAAGGAGTTCAAGATGAAAAACCCTTCTGCCTCTGCAAACTCAACGAGAGTATTTCCACGCTGGTTTCTGTTGCCGTGACCGAATTTACCTACTGAAGTTTCATTCTGTTGCCGTTGCCCTATTTTTGCATTGAAATCTCCCATAATTATTTTCAAGTGCTGCTTACCTTTATTATTTAGATGACAAATTTCCTCATAAAATTCTTCAATTTCTTCTTCAGGATGACTTGTGGTGGGTGCATAAGTTTGAATAATCTGAGCCTGGTATCTTTTCGAGAGTTGGATAACAAGTCGTGCAGCTCTGTCAGAGGAACTTTCAACTTCTACAACTTTATCCTTCAGTTTCTTGTTTATTATAAATCCAACACCACTAGTTCTGCCAGTATCTGTCCCACGATAGTAGAAGAGATGTCCACTTTTCAGTTCGATGAGATCTTCTCCTTTTCTCCTTACCTCACTTAGCCCCACGATGTCCCAGTTGATCCTTTGTAGTTCCTCTTCCAATTCAAGAAGCCTTGATTCAGAAGATAGGGAGCGTCCATTGTAAGTAGCCAAGGTCAGCATCAGATGGCAGCCTAGTCCGGTCCTCCGGGGATTCTTAGCACCCTCTGCCTTCATGTCGCACTGGCCGCTGCCTTGGCCAGGTACATTCCAGCTGCCGGAGACTGAGGGCCAAGATTTAAGTTGTGGAATCATTTTGGAGGGGGTTTGGCCATAACTCACCACGCTGGCCAAGCGGGTTGGTGAGTGTGGGATAGAATTTCCTCTAATCCCGATGGTATAGTTATACCGCTATGGGCGGTCGTCAGAGCCCCTTTAGTGGGAACAGGATGCACCACGAGAAAGCGGGGTTGACATTTGTCAAGGAGTATTTATAGAGATATAAATAAATGTAATATGTTTTATTTTTAGAAATAAAACATATTACATTTTATTTCTCTCTCATGTTGAAAAATATTACTTCTGTAGTTGGTTGAAAATGGAATTTTAGAGATCGACAAGTTATTAAAATGTTACAAGCATACGAAATAAAAACTTCACCGTCTTGGTACGATATTTAATAAAAGATCGTACCAAGACGGTGAAGTTTTTATTTCATTTGACACATTTGTACGAAGTTACTCTTTCATCTGTTACAAGCATGTTACGTACATTGGGGAACAAAGGCCAACTAACTGTTTTGTAAGCACAGAATATCCTGTTACCCAAAGTTTTTTTTGTTTTTTTTTAGCAGTTATTATGCCAGCGTTGTTTTTTTTTTTTTTTTTTTTTTTTTGTGTGTGTGTTGCCAGCAATTATATTGTTCAAAATTTCTAAACCAAACATGAATTCCACAAAATTAGTTAAACTAAATCTTGAGGGAAGGAAATAAGCATATTATAGGTACTATTGTTATCATCAAATGAGGATGGGTTGACTTGTGTTGTTTTTGTAATCTCATTTATTTCGACCCACACCTTTTCTATGAGTACACTATTCAGATGGACTGACTATCGAGTTCGCCCTGTTTTCGCTCGTATGGATATCAAAAATCATCAGATTGGAAAATCATAGGCCAATTACGACTACTGGGATAGTCTAGTGACAGTAGGATTTGGATTACTCGCATTATGTGTGCGTTGTCTTATATATCATCATTATTACCATTATCAATCCATTGCTGGAAGAAGGTCTCCCCAAGTTTCCTTCACAACGATCTGTCTTCAGCCAATCTCCTGCATGTCACTCCGACATGCTTTCGAATTTCATCCACCCATCTCTCACGTGGTCTTCTGGGTCTGTTCCTGGCCGTTGGTATCCAATCTAAAATTCCAGTTGTCCTTCGGTGGTGGTCCGTTCTTCTGGCAATTTGTCTAGCCCATTGCCATTTCAGGGATTTTGCTCTGATCACGTCTTCCACTCTTGTCGTTTTCTTGATCCACAAGTTCCTATTATCTTTCCTGGTTACACCAAACATGCATCTCTCCATGCTACTTTCAGTTGTCTTCAGTTTTTGTATGTCTATTTTACTTAAAACCCATGTCTCTGCTCCGTACGTAAGCACTGGAAGGATGCATTAAGTAAACACTTTTCTTTATAGACATAATAGTACATTGCTCTTAAAAATTTTACTGTTTCTTCCAAAAGCTCTACAACCAAGTTTCAGACGTGAATATATTTCAAATACGTGGAAATAATGTAAATATACGATGTCACCGCTCTGTCCACGTTATTTACAAACAACGAATATAAACTGTATCGCAACGAATAGCAACTCATCGCTGTGTCCATGTTATTTATAAACAACGTTGGCACCGTAGCGTAAAGCGAACGCACTCGGCTAGTTATCGAGAGATCTGGAGTTCGATCCCAGCGGTGTCGGATGAACAATTTTCAGTTGCTATTCGTTGTTTATAAATAACGTGGACAGAGCGATGACATCGTATATTTACAAGTTTTAGACGCTGATTAATTTCTTCATCAATGTAATATCTGTTGCCCAAGGTGAATGTAGGTATTATAGGCATGGCGGTTTTTCGTTTTATGGTTTTGATCTTTTCCTGTATAGCCCTGACACAAAATGATCCTTCCCTGAAAATGATTTAAAGTTGATGGCATTCAGGCCGAAATGATTTGCTACAAATCCATATCCCTGCGCCACTACATTTTAAAATTTTTCTGACACTTATGAATTTTATTTGCTGAATACTACCTCAACACTTTGGTGTCCGTGTTTGAGATATTTCCATTTATGATTCTGCAAGAGAACAATGTTGAGAGGGGAAATAACTGGGATTAGGAAGTAATGCTTGCTTGAACACAGAGCATTAAACGCGCTTTAGAGCTTCGTAAGGTCGTCGCTGAAACTATTAAATAAAAACTCTATTATTTTTTCCATCAAGTGTAGTAAGGTCACGTGTCGGTTACTGAAGTCCCCCTTTTTCGAAACTTCAGCTCTTTAAACTTTTCTGCTCTAGATATCCGAGTTCCCTGGGGAATAAGAGGATGTTATCTGTCATCCAATCTGCACTTCTCTAAGTTTTTATTTTATTTTATTTTATCATCTTGCAGTTACCTAGCGTCTGCGAAGTCTGGAGATCGATTATCAAGATGAATGATTATTTTTTACGCGTAACCCTTTCAGTTTGGACTCAGGAACCATTCCACCAATAAAACGGAGGAAAAGAATGGGGTTAGTAGGTGCAGCTGCCTTCAACTTTGAACGTTACCTTGTTAGCATACAACGATCTTAGGCTGTTGCTTTCCCTCTTTCTTCCCTCCTTCATGGGTGCCTTTTTAAAACGGTTTGGGTAAGCTGATAAAGATTATGCAAACTGTGTGTTCGGATGTGCGTGTACATTTTCGAATACACGTTCGTAATAATGCGAATTATGAGGATAATAAGATAAATGCGCTGTCGGCGTAGAACATGTTAATGCGGCATATCCGTTTGAGAATTAGCTTTTCCACTTGCCTTCGTCGGGTCCGTAAGATGGCCTAGTTTCTTTTGTTTTAGTCTAGTACGAGGAATCAGGAGATTGAATTATTGAGCTGATAATGGACTAACATTTCCTCGGGCCATCAATAATGATATTTCTTCCTTATGTATGGTTGCATATCAAACGAGATAACAGGTTTCTTGAGGTTCCTCAAGCGCTTTAGAGAGTACACAGCTGTGTGTGGCAAAGTCGTTTTTAATTTTCAATTCGCATAAATTTTTGCCTGGTATTGCGAATCTTTTATATACGGAGATATAGATGCTATTCCGTCGCTTCGTGTTTTTACGTTTTCTTTTCTGTGGAAGAATGAATCACGTATAGTTCAAATGTAGTCAAGAAATCAACCGTGCTTCGTGTGACCTTGCTTATGATATCGCGCTTTAAGGATAGGAAATCATTAAATGAATTGTCGAACATACCCGAATGTCAATGGGAAAAACTAGGTGATGGATGGAAAGGCTGATTGAGGTCATTTTAGACATGTGATTTCTTCTGCGGAAAACATCCGTGCACTGTAATTAAATTGACCAATATCTCACGTAACATTTAGTAGTTGAACTTTATTTCGAATATTAAAAAATCGCACGAACTCCTTAATATATTTATAAAATGTCATTTTTTCAAGCAGCGCTTGTTGAATTTTTGATACTAGATAGTTTATAACTAGTACTTATTTATTACATAACTTATTTGTTTAATCATAAAGGAGTTGTTTGGGAAGTGGAAACTTCCGGGAATAGAATAAATTATATTATTAACTGACGTGCATAGGCGACTGCTACGTTAATACTTCAGAACTCAGGCGAAACACCACGAGTAAGGGGCTATCCATAAAGTACGTCCGAGATTACAGGGGGAGGGGGTTCCTGACAACCGGACCAAATGTGACATGGGGGATGTTTAGTAATTCGTACGTCCAATGGCAAAAATATAGTGGATGGTATTTCTTCGTTTTGTTTTCTCTTTTTTTCTTCTTTTAATAGTTAAAAAAAAAGGTATGAACTATATCAGATTTCTGATGATATTTAGCCAAATCACAATATTAGTGTTAAGTTCCCGTATTTGTACTACCAAATCTATCGTGTTTTATAGATGATATAATTGGGAGTGTTGCAACCTTAAAATGCGTGCGTTCATTTGTAGATCTTTATTTCAGAATGATAAAGTTCCGGTAGCATTTTGGAATAAATTAATGCCTAAATAATAAATAAATTCTGTAGCAAACGTGTAAATATATTGAAGATTCCTTTAAATAATTACATAGTTTCTTGCTGTTTGTCAACAGACTTCTAAAAGCAGTCGTCAAAAATAAAGGGGGTTGCGGGAATTAAGACGTACTTTTTAGGGGGGGGTGTCAGCAGTCAGACAAAATGTGACATGGGGGAGGGGGGAGTTTAAATATATTAAAAAATCACGGACGTACTTTATGGACGGCCCCTAATGTACGCATAAAAGTAAGATAAAATTAAAATATAACTTTATAAATTGGCCATCTTGTAAATTTCTATTCTTCTTTTCTTCAATAGTCACAATTTTTTTTTTTTTTAATTCAGTGTAAATGTATGTTACACTTTTCGTATGGTGACTGCGCTGGACGACTTTATGATGACTTTGGCTTGCTCTGTGCTCATTGTAAAATCACTAGAAGATTGTATTTCATGGAAACAGGAAAGAAAAGTAGCAACTTTATCGCACGTAATACTTTTATTTTAGTAGTTAAGGAGAATCTCAGGTTAAAACCCTAATGATTTCAGGCGCCATGTCTGTTTTTTCAGGAGTCACCAAATTTTTTTGAGCAAGTCTCCTTCTTGTCAGCCTGACATGCTTTGGAATTTATTCCACGGATCTTTCTCAGAGTATTCTTCTTGGTCCTGTCTCTTGTAATCCAGTCAAATAATGGAAGTCCAACTGCGGTCAGTTATTTTCGGTACGTATCTCACATTGGATGCACCGCAGAACAAATTTCAGCCTAAATTACAAATATCGCCACAGAATACACAGCTCTGCTGGCGATAATGCCAAAAGTCGATAATGGCGTCTTCATTAATTAGGCGCATATTAGTCTACAAAGGAGGCGAAAATAGAAAATATCCGTATGCTGTACTTGCTGCGTTATCAAAGAGATGGAAGCTTCATAATAAAATTTTCAGAATTTGATTTAAAAACTTAAGCGCCATGGATTTGTTTACCCCTGGTGGGAATGTATGTATTTAATACTTCCAGCGAGGAGCGGAATAACCAAAACGTCGGTCGTGCCGCGTCCGCCTGATATTTTTGCACTATTTCCCCTTTTCGTCTACTCATCCCAGAAATATCCTCTTACTTCTTCGCGGTTCGATGTTTCAACTAACTGACTGACTCCCCTGTGCTGCTTATACTCTTCCGGTGATGTGCACATTTTAATGATCTCAATGCGATGCGATTTTTCTGCTGGCTTCACGTGGAAGAGTTGCCATTCTCACACCTGCAGAGGAAACATTTTTTATCATGCTATCTTCTGCCAAAAATCAGCATTAATTGAGTCCTAAGTGAGCTACTGATTTATTATCCTTGTTTAGAACACTGATGCTGTTTATCCCTACGTTAAGACGAGAAGAAGTGTAAGTGCGAAAGTACTGTTTTTAGTAATGATTTAAGAAAGTGTGAGAAAAATCTTTCCCCAATGAACGAGTTTCTTCTTAATCTGAATTCTTTCCTTTTCTGATTGCATGGTTCGTGCGCTGCTTGAAAATCTTGAAAAGTCCTTAAAGAAAAAAATCATTTTCAAGTTCTTGAAAGTACTTGAAAAAGTTTGACTCGGTAAATATACTTGATAAAAAATTTTTGTTTTTGTTTTTTAAGTAATGATATAAAAGAACATGCTTAAAAAAATTGTTTGTACTAAAACGTTGTATAGGAGCTTTTTGTGTAGTTCCGATAAAAACGTAAAGTTGATCAAATAGCGTAGAACTTGCGTTCAACACAGGAGAGCGCGTGGATAGCTGGTACATTGGTTATGACATCTCAACAGGGTAAAACGTCAAGCATGGGCTGAAACCAGCGGCCCTAAATTAGGGACGGGCGACTGCTTATAGCCCTCTGAGTTGCTCACGGTGATCGTTAAATCTTCAGTCAAATCAAATCAAAATCAACCATGGGAGTAAAATAAGTGGAATGACGTATTCGCGAATCGTGATGGGCTTGTGTTGACTGGGGTTCGGGACGCGTTCTTGCCGGAGGGTGAATACGAAAATAATGTAACATTTCAAAATATTCCACAAAAGAAAATGACTTCGAAAAACACCAAAACAGAGGAGCAATTCAAAGTTAATAAAATAAACCAACAGGGGGTAACAGGCAGGTCATTGAAGGTGTGCTCGTCCCAGCTATATACGTTTAATCGCTTGAACTTCCTCGTACCTGCGTACTGACCGACCGACAGCACACACATTTGATAGTTAGATTTTAAATAGTCCTTGAAAAGTGCTTTCGTGGACTGATTGCTTAATTAATATCACGGTTTCATGATGTTAATTAATAGGAAGATACTTACAGTATATCGGTATACAGGGGTTGCGCTGTCTTTTCTAAAGTTTTCGCCAATTTAATCACCAAATTCAATTTGTTTTCGCCAAAGTGTTATAACACTATGAAAAGGTAATCGCCAAAGCGTTTTTTCCATTGCCAAAACGATTTCTTTTTGGCAAATTGCGAAGATGGCGATCCGCAGCGCGACCCCTGGCTATATAACATCGTGAACAAAGCAAATGTTCAAGTTCCTTTAGCTTCTGACTTTTAGGGAAGGGAGGTACAAGAATAGGTGGTTAATGTATTTGGTTAATGTAAAAGCTTGTAAATTCGTTTTTCCAATCGTGCACCAAGACTGATGAAGGAAGAAGATGAAAGAACTTGGTAAAAATCTGCTGTTCAAAAATACATCGTATTTTTTATAAACAGATACCCTCGCATACACACTGAAGAGCACTTGAATTAGAGATACCTGTCTAGTAACGTGTAGCACCACCTTTCGCCCTGATGGCGGCGGCGATTCGTCTCGGCATGGACTCGAGAAGACACCGGCAGCGTTGGGAAGACATACTGATCCACGACTCCTGAACAAACTCCCACAGTTCACGGAGATTTGATGGAGGGGGGTCAGAGCCTCGAACATCTCTCTCGATGGCATCCCAGATGTGCTCGATGGGATCGAGGTCAGGTGACCTAGCTGGCGAAGGAAGCTAGGTCACGTCGGTGGAGTGTTCATCCAACCATTCGGATACAATTCGGGAGCGATGGCACGGTGCATTGTCTTGTTGCAGGATGAGGTCCTCAGTCGGGTGTTGACGCACAAACGGGAGGAAATGGTCGTCCAGGATATTCCGGTAACGTTGACCTGTGAGGGACGATGTCACACGTACCAGGGGTCTCATTTCAGTCCACGTAAACAGTCCCCAGACGAGAATGCCACCCCCACCAGCTTGAAGAGTACCCTGTTGGCAAGAAGGATCCATCGTTTCATGTGGTTTGCGCCGTACTCGTATCCTGCCATCCGCATGTACCAACGTGAATCTCGACTCATCAGTCCAGGCAACATTTTCCCACATGTCTAAGTTCCAGTGGCGATGTTCCCGCGCCCATGCTAATCTTTGAACCCAGTGATTTGCGGTCAGCAGTGGTACCCTCGTGGGACGATGACTTCTGTACCCCATAGCGAGGAGATGGTTCTGGATGGTGTGGCTGCTTAAACGTTTTTGTGCACCAGCGTTAAATTGCCGAGTGATTTCTTGCACTGTGGCCCGTCTATTCGCTGTTACAATGCGAGCTAGCAGACGATGACCCCACTCATCCACACGCTGTTGTCCACGGCAGTTGGCCATTGCAGGGATGGATTTACCGGATTCGATGTACTCACGGTGCACCCGTGACACAGTGGCTCGTGAAAATCTCAGTGCTTGCACGACTTCCGAGATGGAGTGACCCATTCGTCGAGCCCCGACAATTTGTCCACGATCAAATGCGCTTAGATCCTTCGTCTTACCCATACTGCGTCCGACTCTTACTGATTTCCGTCACATCACTCCTTATATTGTCGGATCGCTGCATACGTCATGTCGTTTCCGTTTACAGGGCCGCCCACAGCGCCACATTTGCATAACGCCAGCTGTCTCTAATTCAATTGCTCTTCAGTGTATAAATGAGTATAATTATAACTTCTGAAGTGCGTATGTATATATTTTCCAGCTGTTGCTTTTTCCCCTCATCAAACGGCGCAGTACATACCCAGCAATTTCTTGTAAGGTTTCACCCACAGGGAATGTGCCCATCTGGCACACGGCATGTATTTACCTATGTGCCATGGTACTTTTGTGCTGCGTATCACAAGTGAGCCACTATGTTCAATGTATTTCATTATATTGAACCTAGTGGCTCATGTACGAGAGAAGATAGACAGGTCAGCGAAGTGTGAGTGCCAGATTGAAAATACGAGTTGATATAGTTTGAAGTTCCAGACTACGACGTCACAACGGGTTCTTCTCGGCAGGCAGGTGAGTGGCACATGTGGCCTTATTTGTAACGGGGATTCATTCCCTCGTGGCCTACGACTTGATGTGCCCATCCGACGCACGGCACCTATTCGGTCGTTAAAAATAGTACAGCCTGCCAGCGATAGATCCCACGACTATCTGGTCCGAAGGCGGTTGCCCTAACCACTAGGCCATTCCGCAGTTGACCTGAGAAAACTTTGACAAAGTAGCCTGCTGATCTTGATCTGAAGACTGTGTTTTGACGTTTCTCCTGAACGAGCGTGCTGTATATGCTTAATTGCACAACTTCTGAAGTTGAAATGTAGAAGTTTAATTGTTTGAAAATGGTATATCAGCGTATCTCAGCAATTGCATGGGTTATTACATAATTGAGAAGAATTTCGAACAATATAGTTTTAGCAGTCCCTTGTTGTTGTTGTTGTTGTTTGGAGGTTTAACGACCACCGTGAGCAACTCAATGGGCTATAAGCAGTCGCCCGTCCCTAATTTAGGGTCACTGGTTCCAGGGAAGGGAGAGAGCCAGTACCGTAAGACAAACACAACATCCATGCCTGACCGGGATTCGAACCCGGACCCCTTACGGACGAATGATCAGAGGCCAACGCCTTAGACCACTGCGCCACCGGGGCGGCTTAGCAGTCCCTTATACGTATATAGGTGGGATTTGTTCGGTTCAAAATACGTGTTGTATCTTGTCTTTTTAGTTATCTGTCGGTTTAACGACCGCAGTGTGCGACTGAGTGGGCTATAAACAGTCTCTCATCCCTAATTTAGGGCCAATGGTTCAGGGAGGGGAGGGAGGCAGTGCTGTAAGACAAACACAATATCCATGCCTCACTAGGATTCGAACCCGATCCTATTTCGGATATATGTTTAAAAGCCAGCGCTTAATCCAGTGCTCCCCCTGGTGGCTGTCTTGTTGTGCCCCAGTGGATTTGGGTTTTCACCGCAACTCCGTGCTTAGTTGTCTGTGGAAGAAAAAAGATCTGTAAATTATTCTGCATGTGCGTTCACTACGCATATCTGTATCTTGACGTAAAGACACTTTTTGCGAGCTCTTTTAATTTTGCCCCCATCCCGAAAGGGAACTTAAAAATTTAATCGTTTAAACAGAAACTGGAGTCCTAGTTTTATGCTTCCTGTTTGGGGCAGGGGGAGCATCTAATACTCATTTCAAACTGTGTTACAGTAACTCTATGTCATCCTCTTAACTCAAAGGTAAGTTCTAAATTATTTTTTTCCTTTCATTACGGTAAGCAATATTTACATTGGCTTGTAGAATAAATTCGAAGTATTAAAATTTTAAGGATAGGATTAAGTATAGAAAAGAAATGTTTTTTTAGATGTTCAGTAATGGCGCCATAAATAAATCCGTGCCTCCCCCCCTGCCCTTTTTCCTTTTCACTGCGTCATTCGAGGCGTAGTCATCAAATGAAGGTCGGTCGGTCGGTGTTTTCTGTCGTCATTATTCACCAGTGAATATCTATCAACACATACACACACACACATAAGCATTGTCCTGCGGCGCCCAACAATGCAGCGGATGCTGTCACAGAAGCACTAGGCACAGACACATCGTTACCTGTAGCATTTTTCATTCACCAGGAAAAACATGACAGCTGAGGCGATTCCGCACTAGGCTTCACATTGTCGTTGTAATAGAAAGGTCGGCTGAAGGGCGAAGACCAATATAGAATCATCGAATCATGAAATATGAAACTATGATTCCCTTATTCCTACGCCTTCTGTGTTTGTGTGAAGGGCAGAGAAAAAGGTTGGACGTTGTTTATTTTCCACTCTACTTAGTGAGCAAGTTACTCAGCCTGTCTTCTTTCTCTCTCTCTTTCTTCGTCACTTGTCTAGGAATTCGAAAAGCTTCTGTTTTGGGGAGTGCGAGGATTTAGCAAGATGGGGGGAACTAAAAGCGAAAGTGAAGATAAAAAATGAGGGGGAGTCATCGATTCCTTTCTGTTCTAGCTGGAAGCTGCTTTAAGCTAAGTCATTGTAGCTGTAGAGTACATGCTAACTTAGGAAATATACACTACTGTTTGTGAAAATTGCAACGCCAAAAAAGAATCGCGCTATTCAAATTAAATTTACACCATATTCCTTATGTTACAAAAGATAACTCATTACATTTGTTGAACTATGCAAGATTTTTTCGCTTCAAAACTTAGTATCTTGTGATGCCACCTCGAGCAACAATTACAACCTCTACACGACGTGACATTGAATGAATGAGGTTTTCGATATCGTCCTGGGGAATTGCTTGCCAATCTGCTTCTATGCGGGACAAGAGTTCATTTGTGGTGACGGGCTGAGGCCCTTGACGGGCCAGTCGCGTAGCTACCATGTCCCGAACATGTTCTAACGTGCAGGTCAAAGAAGAAGCGGCGTCTGACTCCATCAAAGAATTCTTGCACATTCCGGGATCCTGTTACAATATAGCGTCAGGATAACTCTGAAGGAAGGGTATCACCTCTGGCTCTAAAATATCCCTGATGTATCGCTGGCTGTTGAGTTTTCACAGTTCACGATCAGGAGAGAGCGTGAACTGAACCCAATGACGCCCCAAAGCATGACGCGAGGCGATGGGCCGGTATGTCACTGCAAAATGCTAGGTGACTTCCACCCAGATGTCTTCGAGCACGTATGCTGTCATCATGGTGAATCAGTTGAATCGTGTCACGTCAGAAAACACGACCTGCTGCCGATCGGGGCGCCAATGTCTGTGTTCGAGACCCCATTGCAGCTTGAGGGGTCTGTGGCTGAAGGTCAAAGGAATGCGCAGCAATGGGCTGCTAGCGATCAGTCCCAGGGCTTAGGATCAGTCATCTGTTAAGCAGACGACACCGCACTGTGCTGTAGGACAAAGCCTGACAGGGATCCACTGCTACACTAACAGGGTGGATGTCGCTGTGTTCGAGACCCCATTGCAGCTTGAGGGGTCTGTGGCTGAAGGTCAAAGGAATGCGCAGCAATGGGCTGCTAACGATCAGTCCTCTGTTAAGCAGACGACACTGCACTGTGCTGTAGGACAAAGCCTGACAGGGATCCACTGCTGCACTAACAGGGTGTATGTCGCTGTGCGATCGGTCACACCCTTGGTGTACAAATGCATTTCATCCCCAGCAGTGATGCACTTTCGCATCACTGTCTTCGAGCACGTATGCTATCATCATGGTGCATGAGTTGAGTCGTGTCACGTCAGAAAACACGACCTGTTACCGATCGGGGCGCCAATGTCTGTGTTCGAGACCCCATTGCAGCTTGAGGGGTCTGTGGCTGAAGGTCAAAGTAATGCGTAGCAATGGGCTGCTAGCGATCAGTCTTCTGTTAAGCAGACGACACCGCACTGTGCTGTAGGACAAAGCGTGACAGGGATCCACTGCTGCACTAACAGGGTGGATGTCGCTGTGCGATTGGTCACACCCTTGGTGTACAGATGCATTTCATCCCCAGCAGTGATGCACTTTCGCATCACTGCACTACATTTCGTCCCGTGCGAATGGCAATTTCGCGATAGAAAAATCCAGCTTCTCTAATCCCAACAATCCTTCCGAGCTCAAAGTCCGTCACGTATCGTCACCCGGGGTAATTCCCGGTCAAAAATCAATAACGTTCAATTACTATAAAAACTATGAAAGCTAGTATCTCCAATTTTGGCATGGAGTAAGTACTTTGTTATATGCCTTTTATAAAAATTTTACTTTATCATAAATTAATTCTTAATTTGATTAATTATAATTATTAAGTAACCAATAATTACCCCGTGGTTGGGTTAATTCCTGGTCACTTCTGGGGTAATCATTGGTCAGCATCATATTTGATATATAAATGGACTAATAATTTCATTTTTTATGATAATCTGTTAAAACATTTAAACTAAATGATATGAAGTTATATTAACCATATAACCAAAAAGGAGAACAACATATACTGTGTAGTAGCTTAAATACAATTTTATTGGATATGCCGAAGTCTTACACTTAAATTCTACATTATCCAAAGTATTTCTTATAACATTTGTATGCAACATTTATTGCCTCATTATTCATTGTGAACGGATCAACACCTTGCAAATCTACTGGTCAATAGAAAATGTACTGAATGTTTATAGTTTTAGTCTGTCTCGCTTAAGACAACGCAAGTTTCCAGCTCCTTTTTCTAGAAATTTTACTTATGCTTTACTTCCTTGTTTGTTTGTGACTTTCCCAATATAAAAATAGTCTTTATCATAATACACAACATAATAACAGTGCTCTTCTACTGCATTCTGGATATTTCTCAGCACTGTTTTCGCATTTTGCAGTAAAGTATCTTTACCTAACTGTTTAATCAAATTTAAATCATCCATATTTTTAGAGCAACTGCCATTATCCTCTGATTCACTTGGAATACTTAAAGGAGCACCTACTGTCTTTATTTCTGTTTTGTTTTTTAAGCTTGCTAAATAAGCCTGCAACGTTGAAAAAGGAATATCTACAGCTCTAGCAGCTGCACATGCACTGAAACTTTAATTTCTCATCTTATTTATAGCCTCATCAGGCCTTAATTTCTTCAACTTGATATCTTTCTTTGGCTTATATAGCCTCATCATGATGCATAAATTTCACAGAAAGTGTATAGTATCGCCGATAGTTAACGCCGAAAGTACACTGAAATAATAGACTAAATTTTTAGATAAATGGAATACAGGGAAGAAAACAAGTTGAATAACTGACTAACATTTAGACAATATGCACCTGTTTTTGGCACAACAAAAGATTATCACATTGCAGTTACAGTTAAGAATGTCGCTCTGCAGTTAGGGTTAAAAAGTTACATTATAAATATAATTACAGAGGTTGGATGGTCACAACAAGTAAATTATCAAGCACAAATACTGGAAAACTACACTGACCAGGAATTACCCCGTTGACCAAGAATTACCCCTGAAATATGGGGCAACGTTTGGTATACTCCTATAAATTAATACAGAATAGCATAAGAAAAATCTTAAATTCTCTTTTAAAAGCTGTCATAGTTTATAATTTTACCAAAAAAAAAAAAATGTTAAATAATTAAAACTTTATTAATGACAAAGATCTTTGCAAATGTGTGCACTTACTTAGGCCAATGTTGTTTTACAGAAACTTAACTAGTAGGTTTTAAAATATTTTTTTTCATAATAAATTTCAACTTAAGGAATAAATGAATTATGCTTTGCGAATTAGAATGCTCAAATTGTTTCTATGATTTTTTTTACTTTGGTAAAGTTTTATTTTGATTAAAAAAAGTATGTGACCAGGAATTACCCCAGGTGAGGATATTAATAATACGACCACCTTCTGCGGCGGGACATAGTGAGACACAAGAAAGCACCCTTTCGATTCAATGTCTGCTCTTTACAGATGACAACATCTCACTTGAGCCAGTTTTTTTATATCCAAGACCGGGCAGTTCAGACCCCGCTGCTTCGAAACCACGTGTGCATTTTCACTGATATTTTAATCATTTGCATGTCAAAATCTCTTGCATATATCCTGTAAGTTTCAATCTAATACCAGCAGTCCTACATGGTGTTACTATTTGCACAAACAGTAGTGTACGTAGAACGGCCATTTTATTAGAAACAACTCGTGAAACTAGCAGTTCGTACACTGGTGTGCAAAAAATTAAGAACGAAGAGGAGAAATTAGCATAGCAGCGGAACGAGCAGGCAGAACTGACCGAAAGACCACTCAGGAGATAGACTAGGGTCCGGTACGGTAGGGCATGCGCATATATGCAGCATGACGTAGGGGGCGGGGGTCGGAAGGGTATACAGCACACGGGTGCTGTACGCTCAGCTATTCGGTGAAAGCTATTGTACGGCGGTTTGAACTACGTCGAGTTGCTGCTACCGTGTGATATGATCCAACAGGCAATCCAGTAGACGGCATCTGGATGACATTACCCGAGGTCGCGTCATTGGGAAGTTGGAAGAAGGTCGAAGTGTGACTAGTGTGGCCGAGTAGCTCGGGATCGCTCACATCATCGTTTCACGAGCTTGGAGAGCATTTCAAACGACAGGAACAAATGTCCGAGAGTTTAGTAGTGGTCGTCCACGAGCAACCACGGCGGCGGACGACTGGTATATTGTCTTACAGGCGAGAAGAGACAGACGGCAGACAGCGGGAGAAATCGCGAGGCACATGCAACAGACAACTGGACGTCCGTTATCGCGTTTTTCCGTGACCAGGAGGCTGCACAAAGGTGGTCTATTTGCACGACGACCAGTACGGTGTGTGCCATTAACGCCTGCTCATCGGAGACTGCGGTTTCTGTGGTGCCAGGAGCACAAGAACTGGACACATCAGCAATGGGTCGAGTTCTCTTTACGGATGAGAGCCGATTTAGTCTAGCGACCGATTCTGGACGTATACACATCTGGACAGAGCAGGGAACAGGCAATCGCACCTCCAACATCATCGAAAGGGACCGGTTTGGAGGTGGCGGAGTTCTGTTTTGGGGCGGTATCATGCTTGGTAGCCGTACTGGCCACATCTTCCAAAGAGGTTCAGTCACTGGTGTCCGCTATTGTACCGAGGTTCTCCTGCCTCACGTGCGTCTGTTTAGAGGTGATGTGGGTCCTGGGTTCCTCTTCATGGACGACAACGCTACACCTCATCGTACAGTGGCTGTCGCAGAGCTGTTACGGCCCGCAAGGTCCCCGGATCTGAATCCAATCGAACACGTGTGGGACCTTCTTGGGAGACTCTTGGCAGCACGTCACCACCCGCCACAACGATTCCGCAGCTGGGATTGGCGCAACAAGAGGAATGGGCCGCAATGCCTC
The DNA here is from genome assembly GCA_039090855.1 of Macrothele yani. Taxonomy (NCBI): domain Eukaryota; kingdom Metazoa; phylum Arthropoda; class Arachnida; order Araneae; family Macrothelidae; genus Macrothele; species Macrothele yani. Next base: position 100,197,954 of record CM077002.1, on the reverse strand, counting down.
AACAGCTCCTTGACAACCTTGTCCTCAGCATGGACCGACGTTGTAAATCCTGCAACGCAGTCAGGGATGATCATATCCCCTACTAAAGACTGAATTTTTCTTGGCAGCCGACTGTCTCATGGACGTTTCTGTCTTCTGTCCAGTTGTGTTCGAAGTGCCTTTGTATCCTTTGGATTCCTTGTTTGGACGGTTTTTGCTCACTTGTCCCATATTCTTACATCTTGGGGGTCTTATGGTATGATTTGAGTCGATGTGGAGCAGCACTTCTGTACGACGTTGCATTCGAAAAACCGTCTCGTCCTTAATTTTTGCACGCCAGTGTATGATTGTTGAAATAACAATTTCAGTTGGGACATGTATTTAAGCAATGCTGAACTAGACAAAATCTACATAAAACGCTCAAATTTATCATATATTGAGAATACGAGAATATGAACGTAATAGATAAGTTGGTCTCTATGATTCTGAAAGAATTCCTGTCCCTAAATTCTATTGAAAGAAAAGTAAAAATCACTAGCCTGTCGGAAAATTAGTCTCAGGTGAGGTTTTTAGCGTCTTTTGCAAAAAAAGATCCTCCTTGTGTTACCGGTTTGTCCGTCCTTCCGTCTGTCTGTACCCACGATATCTCTGCAACTATTAGTCCGATTTGAAAAAATCTTTTTGCATTGGAAAGCTTGAAATATGCGAATGATGATCTTTCATTTCGTTTTTTTTTTTTTACGATGTACAATTTCGCTGCTAGAGGGCGTAAATGCAGATGATGTCGAATTCCAAAATAAGTTTTATTCCATATATTTGTTTCTAAACATCCGATTGAAAAAATTATTTTATCTTTCGATTCCATTTATGTCGAAGAGTATTTTAGATATAGTTACTTTTTGCCGCCCCGGTGGCGCAGTGGTCTAAGGCGCTGGCCTCTGATCATTCGTCCGTAAGGGGTCCGGGTTCGAATCCCGGTCAGGCATTGATGTTGTGTTTGTCTTACGGCACTGGCTCTCTCCCTTCCCTGGAACCAGTGGCCCTAAATTAGGGATGGGCGACTGCTTATAGCCCATTGAGTTGCTCACGGTGGTCGTTAAACCTCCAATAAAAAAAAAAAAAAATAGTTACTTTTTCAAATGACGCCTAGATTTTCCGCCAGGGGGCGTAAAAGTAAATTACATTTTCCCCGATAACTCTTCTTCTAAAACTCCGATTTGAAATTTTTTTCATCAGCGGATACCTCTCCTGATCGAAAATCTTTTGCGTATAATTTTTAATTTTTGGTAAAAATTACTTTGGCCACCAGGGGGCGTAAGCGTTAAATTTTTGCTTCTGATGTATTTGCCATAAAAAGCGGAGCTTCTAAAATATCGATTGAAAAAATTCTTTCGTGGACTGATGCCACTCACATCGATAAACATTTTCGCAATATTTTCTTCTTAAAATATTCCACAGTTTCTCCGCCAGGAGGCGTAGATGCATATCTTATTTTTGTCAATATCTCTACTTCTAGGAGTCCGATTTGAAAAAATCTTTCTTGGATAGTGTTTTCAGTGCGACAGGTTTTTCATATAATTTCAAAATTTCCAAGTAATTCATAGACTTTCGGCTAAAGGGCGTAGAGGTAAATTGCATTTCCCCCTTTTCTCTGCTTCTAAATCTCCGATTTGAAAAATTCTTTCTGCACCGGATGCAGCTCCTGATGGGAAATCCTTTGCACATAATTTCTAATTTTTGTAAAAAAATGGTTTGGCCCCCAGGTGGCGTAAATCTTAATTTCCGCTTCTGATGTATTTGCGGCAAAATATGAGCTTCTAAAATCTGGATTGAAAAAAGTCGTTTGTTGACCGATGCTACTCATGTCGACAAACCTTTTAGGAACATTTTCTTCTTGAAATAATGCATGGTTTCTACGTCGGGAGGCGTAGATGTATATCGTATTTTTGTCAATATATCTACTTCTCGGAGTCCGATTTGAAAAATTTCTTCTTTCTTGGATAGTGTTTCCGATGCGAAATGTTTTCCCTATAAATTCAAATTTTCAAGTAAATCATAGACTTTCCGCTAGGAGGCACAAAGGTAAATTACGTTTCCTGCGTTATTTCTGCTCCTAAAACTCCGATTTGAAAAATTCTTCCTGTATCGCATACAAGACCTGTTGGGAAATATTTTTCACATAATTTCTAATGTTTGGTAAAGAATGGTTTGGCCATCAGGGGGCATAAGTGTTAATTTCTGCTTCTGATATATTTGTAGCAAAATCTGGGCTCCTGAAAACTCGACTAATATTTTTTTCTTTCACCGATACCGCTCATATGGAAAAACCTTTTGAGAATACTTTCTTCCTAAAATAATGCATGGTTTTCCCACCAGGGGGCGTAAAGTCACATCTTATTTTTGTCGAGATCTCTGCTTCTAAGAGTTCGATTTGAAATTTTCTTTTGGTGTTGGAGTGCGTTTCCGGTGCGAAATGTTTCTCATATAAATTCATGTTTCGTAAGCTTACGATTCCGTTTACAGCAATATTTGAGGGATTAAAAACCCGATTGAAAAACTTCTTTCTTCCGTCAGATACTATTGTTTTTCATACCGTTTCCATTGACTTTTAATAGATTTGATAAATTTAATTTGCGTCAGAACGGATTCAAAGGACGTGCTTATTACAACCGAAAATTCGGTGTCATCTTTCTTGTTTATTTTATTGACGTTTAATACCTTATGATGATGCCTTAGAAAAGTTATATTAGTTAAACGTCTTGTGAGACATTGTTTAAATTGTTTAAAATGCTTCGCAGGCGACGGACGTTTCGTTCCACAAACATAGTGTACGAGAGTATACAAGACAAACTGACCACTCAATGTACATTCTTCTAGATGCGTTCCCTTCAGGTGTCAGCACTTCAGTTTTCCGTTAAGGAAAATATAGCCTACCACATAATTTTAGATTACGCTAATTTATAATGCATACACATACATACACTATTTCATTAGCTACCTTAAGCCTATGTGCATTTTGTCATTTGTATAAATTTTTTGTATTCAACTTTCACTATAAAAAATTACCCTAAGAAATTCTGCATGACTTCATGTTTTCAATATACGAAAATAAAAACATACCTTTGAAATACAGGTAGTAAATCTGAATACGATTTTGTTTTATATTCAGTTCCTACAAACATCGCCTTTTCAAGTCAGTTTGTCCACTAGTTGATTCAGCATTAGATCCAAGTAAAATATTCACTAACTTTTCTTGTTTCAAAATGCTTAAATTCAAAGAAAAAGAGTATTGTTAGTAAATAAATTTCTAGTTGCATCATCTATTTCATGGTTGTAATTCTCTCGAAGTCGTAACGTACCGAGTTACGTGCAAAAGAATGCAAGAACCTTGCATTTTTGAAAACCTATAATTCAAAATTTAATGTATAATCGCTAAAGGCGTATAAATGAATTATGTATAACCGAATCGAAAAAGCTATAGAAACTACAGTAGAATATTGGGACCTAGCGCACAATTAATTACGTATAAAAGTGAAAAACGTATAAGAGAGGTTCCATTGTTGTTGGATTTGTTCGATGCACGACAGTTGTATTAACGCATAAAAGTGAAACTATAATGCACGACAATTGTATTTACGTATAAAAGTGAAAAACGTATAACAGATTTTCCACTGTTGTTGGTTTTGTTCGATGCACGACAGTTGTATTTCCGTTACGTTTTGATATGCACGTGCCCATTCTTGGTGAGTCCAATGAACATGTTGACACCATTGAAAGAGAGATCTTGTGTGGGATACGCTCAAAGGAACACACGCAACAAGCTGTCTTGCATACAGACTACAGTTATGCAGTCTTCGGTATACCGTATGTCGGCCGCCCCGGTGGCGCAGTGGTCTAAGGCGCTGGCCTCTGATCATTCGTCCGTAAGGGGTCCGGGTTCGAATCCCGGTCAGGCATGGATGTTGTGTTTGTCTTACCGCACTGGCTCTCTCCCTTCCCTGGAACCAGTGACCCTAAATTAGGGACGGGCGACTGCTTATAGCCCACTGAGTTGCTCACGGTGGTCGTTAAACCTCCAATAAATAAAAAAAAAAAAAAACGTATGTCGGGATACACTCCACCGCCTTGTTGCTGCAGTGAGCGTATGGGTCAATTGACGTGCCGTGTTGCTTGGACTGCGTCTAGCAGTTATCACCAATTAAGCGGTCTTGTCGAGCAGAAGTGACCCTCCAACGTCCTTCTTAGGTCTCCTCGAGATATTTTCAATGTCCTGAAATTGTCTCCAAAGGCGGTAGGTAACGGATCGATCCATATTTAAAAATCTGGCCACTTCAGGTGTGGAAACGCAAATTTGTCCGTGACGGAAATCGAAATCGCGCCCCCTCACGCCGGAGCAAGTTGCTCACCCAACTAAGCTACACAGAAGGAATGTATCGCTGCAGATTTGTCGTCTTGACACGTGCTTTACCACTGTAGTACGTCACATCTCCCTCTTTGTTTTTTTTTTTTTTTTTTTGTAAGCGAAGAACACAAACGTTCATTAATTCTAGACGATGTGTGGGACAAACATTACACCATTTTTCGTAGAGCCCAACGCCCAGTGCAGCCGTTTTTACGTTCGGGCGCGAATGTGAAAACAAATTTGTCCGTGACGGGGATCGAAACCGGGACCCCCTCACTCCGGAGTAAGTTGCTCTTCCAACTAAGCTACACAGGCGGAATGTATCGCTGCAGATTTGTCGTCTTGACGCGCGCTTTACCTCTGTAGTAAGTCACACAGCTTGAAACTGTCCTGCTTCAAATCTCCCTATAGCTGCTCACACTAATGAATCATCTAAACACTACAGGAACACTATGGAACACAACGGCGTCTTAGCACTGCATCTGTCAGTGTGAACACCAAGATTGCCGACGTATTCGACTCAAGTAGCTTATGTTCGGAATCCCTTGTATGTGGCGTGGCGTATGCAAAGTTGCTGTTCCGTAACTTCCTATAGTCTATATTTAGTTTATTGGCCAAAACATTTGCTCCTTTGCATAACTGGCGTTTTGTGTACCATTTAGGTGTGATTTTGGGATATCGTGATTTTTGTGGTTATTTCTTTATTTTGAGGACCAGTGTATATTTTCTATCATTCTGTTTAACAGGCAAGTAGTTTTTTTAGTGGGAGGCACACTTAATTCTGTCATTTTTGAGCTTCATGCCTTACACTTTTCGGTCTTCGGCGTCTACAAATATACCGGTGGAGCAGTGGTCTAGGCGCTGTCTTATGACCATTCGTGCGAGATGGGTCTGGGTTCGAATCCCGGGGAGGCATGAATGTTGTGTTGTCTTACGTCACTGGCTCTCTCCCTTCCCTGGAACTAGTGGCCATAAATTAGGGACGGGTAACTGCTTATAGCCCATTGAGTTGCTCACGGTGTTCGTTAACCCGTTGTCCCCTCCCTCCCAAATAAAAAAAGAAAACCATACGGGTTAAGAGTTGATGTATGCGATCAAATTTCGTTAGGTCATCAACATAGTTTCAGATATTGTGTTATGAAAGAAACTTCTGTTGAATGACGCGTCCCATCCGCGTCCTTTTAAGATGTTGCGTTAAGAAAGATTTGTGAAATTAGTTTTAAAAAAAGTTCGCTATATTACGAAGGTAGTGAGAAGCAGCTGTTGTATGACGCGTCCCATCCGCGTCCTTTTAAGATGTTGCGTTAAGAAAGATTTGTGAAATTAGTTTTAAAAAAAGTTCGCTATTTTACGAAGGTAGTGAGAAGCAGAACCTAATTTGATGAGCCGCTGCATACTCTCTTCGACGCCAAATGGAACTGTTCAATTTCTCTTCTTCCTATTATGAAAGATTCCAGTGGTTAGTTTACTGCAAATTCTTGCCCATGAACACTGGTTTCTTTAGTGAAAAGCATGATACATGTAGACTTCGTTTGATCATCTGAAGTGTTTAGAACTAGAGTACACCCAGTTTTTTTTTCTTTTTCTTTTTCAGGGTGGAAGACTGGCATTTATATTTTGCTTTGTTTCTGTGAATCATTCTTAAGTCTCAGTTAACCGAAAAACCAGGCCCCTCGCTCTTTTGAAGCACAAAATGCGCGCGCATTTTGATGTCAGAGTTCTCAAAATTCAGTTAGTGAATCACACTTAATACGAAGCTGTGAGTTGCCGAAATGTTCTGCCTTGTAGTTCATTTCACTTTCTGTTAGCTTTTAAAATGTGGAAGTGTGTGCAACTTGACTGAACCGGGGTATCCATGTACTTCCTACCTAAGAATTTTATTTCTTGCATAAATAACTGCCTAGCATTTCCAGTTAACTGGGATGACTTTTTCGCCAGTTTCTGTTTGACCAGGATGGGTAAAAGAAGTCATTGACATCGGTTCATCCAAAATATGCGTTCGAATCAACGTTCCAACGAATACTTATCGAAAGTTTAATCTGTTTCCTTGAAAAATACTATAATAGAAAATGGCATTGAGCTGCCGTTGTTGACACACGTGTTCCCTTAAGTCCGTTTGAAGGATGGTATTACGGGGGCGTAGTAAAAAGAAGGGGGAATGTGACCGTTATACGGAAGCTTGAGCAGATTTGTCCTGTGACGCAATGGAAAACAGCTGCGAGTTGACATAGCAGCAGCACCTCGTTGCAAAAGGATGAATGAAATGTTTGCGGACCAACACTGAACTGCCACTCGTTAGGCGCAATTCTTTAGTGTTGCTAGTCTGGCCTTTCCTCCCACTTTCGTTAATCCACCAAAAGAAAGGGAAAACAAATATAAAAAATCGGTCTTCCTCTCTCCTTGCCCTTGTGTTGAACTGTGAATGGGGTAAATATTGAGCGTGAATGGGCGTTTTGGAAAGTAGCAGCCGAGAAACCGTGGTGAACTGGTTTAAAGAAATAATCGCTAAAGTACCGTGCTAGTTTTCCTCGCAAGAAAAAGGTTTCCGGAGAGCTCGAAAAGAGAGCAGTTTTATGTGACCATGACAAAATTAATACAAAGGCTGATATTGCCTTCGTTGTCGAGAGAGAAGGGTCAAATTATAGTGCAATTGTAAAATTTCCGGCAAGCTAGTGCGTGACTAAGTTATTTTTTGGAGCCGAGTTAACGCTAAAAAGGAAACTTCGAATTTAAATAACACGCACTAGCTAAAAAAAACCGAAAAAAAACCCGGTTGCATGATATAAATAACAGTTGCATGATAATTTGCATTCCTATAAACAAACGAAATATATGAAAAAAGAAGGGGGGGGGCTGCTAACGTTTGGGTTTGGAAGAAGTTTTTACTTCATCATCTGAAAAGCTGTGGTTTTAAATTACAGAGAGAGAGAGAGAGATTTATCGTTATTCAAGTATAGACTGCAGCAGCATATTTGGTTTTGCACGAAAGCCTGCATGAAGCTTGTTCGATTTCTACAAAATGTTAGCTGCTGATCCTATTAAAAATTACTGAAAATAACTTACTGTTGCTTCTCATGGTGGTCGTTAAACCACGAAAAGAAAAAATTAAATTTGTCAGCGAAGCAACTGATTCTAAGGTATGCAGTAGATAAGCCTTCAAACGCATTTCGAATTATTAAACAAATTCCCCTCTTTTATGAGCCAGTCGCTTGTAAGATTCAAACCGAGCAGTCACAAATACACTTAGTGGCCACTTTATTATGACCAATCCCTCAGTACTTCGTTGGGCCACCTTTTGCCTTTAATACTGCGTCGATTTTTCGTAGCATGGACTCCACGAGATGTTGATAGGTGGTTTGAGGAATCTGAGACCATGCTTGATGAATAGCACTTTCCAGGAGTGTGAAATTGCAGGGTTGTGGATCCAGCTGTCTGATGGCTCGTTCAACTTCATCCCACAAATTCTCAATGATGTGGAGATCTGTAGATTGTGGGGGCTACCTAAGCAAAGTAAACTCACCGGCAGGTTCCTGAAACCAATCCTGTACAATACGAGCACTATGGCAGGGCGCATTATCTTGTTGAAAGTAACCATCGCCATTGGGATAAACCATCCACATGACAGGATGAACTTGGTCCGCAACGATGTTTAGATATGATGTGCCAGTCAGACGTTGATCAACATGAATTAAAGGGCCCAAAGCATGCCAGGAAAACATTCCCCAAACTATAACGTTGCCTCAACCAGCTTGAAGGGTTGTAACAATGCATTTGGGGACCATGCTTTCGTGGTGTTACCGCCAAATTCTCACTCGACCATCGGCATCGTGCAACTAAAAACGTGATTCATCGGACCACATAATTTGTTTCCAATTATCGATTGTCCAATCCTTGTGCTCCTGTGCGAACTGGAGACGTTTTCTCTTGTTAACTGCAGATAGCAAAGGTGTTCGAACAGGCCTTCGGCTGCCATATCCCATCCGATGCAGTGTACGGCGAACAGTGCGTGCAGAGATCTTTTGAGGGGATCCTTGATTAAGATGGTCTGTAATTTGCTGCACAGTTTCTCTTTTGTTGTCTGTTGCCAGTCTGGACACTCTCCGTTCCGCCCAAGCAATCACTAGTCGACGACGACCACACGTTGCACGTAGAGACCCAGTTTTTTGGCTGACAGTCCAGTCTTTAGACACTTTAACAACAGCTGCTCTGGAACATTTCACGAATGCGGCGGTTTCTGTGATACTCGCTCCATGGCTCCGAGCTCCTACAATTATCGCACGTTGAAAGTACGTCAAATCGCATTTTTTCCTCATCTCGTCACCCAAAAATCACTTCTACTACTGTCGCAAGCACTAAGCTGTCCCTTTCTATACTAGTCTCGCCCTCTGGCGGCAACAGCGTGCAGCCATAGCTCATTTGCTTAAAACTGTCGGGTGGTCATAATAAAGTGGTCACTCAGTGTATACGTCTTATAAGTCGCCGTCACAGTATATACAACAGCTAATTGTAATCTTTTCACAGTACCAGTATTCCAGATCTCTTTTACTTTCTTCATTTTCTTTTCTTTCACTTGCACGGGCTTTCATGTAATAATTTTGTTGTACCGCATTTCCTGATGTCTTTTGTCATGCAGATAGGATTGTATATTGTGCATACGTATATACAGTGTAAGCTTATCTTAACATGCGTTGAACTTTCTTTTTTTCTTCTTTAGTTTCTGTTTAGTAAATGCGTGAAAACTTCAAATGTCAAATTTATTAGTCAAGAATAACTCCCCAAGCTATATCAACAAGGAAAATTATGTCGCAATCGTCAATAAAAAAAAAAATAATAAATAAAAGATCGGGGTTTCAAAGTTGGATGCCGTTATTTCCCTATAGTTATTCCTGGTAATAAGGGAAAGCTGTTTCCAATCGTTTCGTTGAGCATTGGACAGCAAATTGTCCCATGACTTCGGAGAATTTCCACGTCTTTTAATCTTTAATGACATAGTTAATCTTTGAAAACATGTTATACTAATCGCACTCTATGGTGCAGCGATGTAGCTTGAAGCCTGTCCTTTTCTGGTAAGAATACTGAGATTGCGATTGGAAAAGCTGCGAATACAATCGTGTTATCGGGGCTCGAGATCAGCGCTGTATTTTACTGGTAACTAACATGTTTATTTAAGTATGCCTATTGAATAGGTCATTGAAAGCAGGCCAACAATATATGTAATGGTGGATTGAAAACGGGATTTCGTGACAAGTGTTAAGACTGACAAACGGAAGCATGCGGACAGGTATTCTTATTTTATTGTTTGAAACTTCACTTCGCACGTTAGGAAGGCAATTCTCCCGTAGTTTTGCTACGAATGCCAAATCAAGTTTTAGTAGTGGTCCTACAACTCTGTTCCAAACTCTTGATTTCTTTCTTGTTCTCTCTTACATCGAAAACAATGGAAATATATATCCGGTGAACGTTAGTCATTATCCGTTAATTCGCTTGATTCCATTATCAACATTATCTAAATTACTGTGACGCCTACATTTACAAAAATGCGGCGCACGCCCATTTTTATTCTGTTTTCATTAATTAGAATATTGAGGCAGGTGGATTGGTATGTTTTGGCAGCAACGATAAATAGCAATTTGCCAACATGGTTTAGTTCAATTCAGTGTTTTTTGTTTTTGTTTTTATCAAGTTGTTTCTTTTCGTTTTATTTATTTACGTTTGCAAAAACATTATTTACCTTGCTAACGCCTTGTAATTTATCATCAATTGGCATTAACTGAACGGCTTCCTTATCGTACCTACTCATAATCCAGGAAATTAAGAAGATGGAAACTAATTATGAAAAGTGAATGTTTTTGGGGAGTTCAGCTTGCAGTTCAGTTCGCGAGGTGAAACGGCTGTTTGATCAGGGCCGTCGTCGAATGTCACTGACATGGTGAATAATCAGTTACCAATCTGAATCAGATTCAGTGCTGTAAGGCGAACACTCGAATACTTAGAGAGAGAGATAGAAAGAAAGAAAGAAAGAAAGAAAGAAGAGGAGGAAGAGGGAGGAGGGGAAGTGAGATGGAGAAAGATTGTCTGGGGAGACGCGCGCCGGACTACAGCTGAAAGTAGGTGATAAATATCAACGTCTAGTTCTTCCGCAGATACTCACTCCTCAGCTGTTACTGCTGACACAAGTGTTACGTGTAGATTTGTTAGGGAGTGAATCTCTCTGGTACAGTGTCAGCACTGAACGTGATGAAAAGAGGGAATGACGTATGCTAGGCAGCTGCTGCAAATTGACTTAAAGGATTACTCAGATTTCGTTGCGAATGTGTTAAAGAAAATGAAATCATCAGTTAGGAGGACAATAGAATACGCCGTCCACTTTGTTTTTACACAAGCTCTGTTATGTACTCTTTCATTTTGTTATTTGAAATGTTTGAGTTTTAAACTTAGTATACCTTTAAATCTAGTGCCGGGTTGCTCATTAGGAAATCAATATTTACCAAAGGGGCTGTTACATCATGGTTTCTTCACGCGAAATAGCTTACGCAACCGTAAAAACTGTAGCAGTGGGAAAAAAACTGACATCATCGATGTTTTCGCAGTTATTCTGTATAAATTGTTTTGATTGGATACTGAATCAATGCAATCTGTAAATCTATTTTTATCCCCATAATTTAGCATAAAGGAGCTGTATTAACTTGGGCTCTAGCACTTTTAAATCTGTCGGGGTTTGAACGCACGGACTAAACATTTTACCTAGTTGAATCTAGGTTTACAGCGATTTGTGCGGCACCGAAGTGTCTCATGGGTAATTTCAAAGTTATTATCGCGAAATTGTGAATTTGTTGTACCTACTACGCTTCTTTTCACTTAGACATTTTGCTTGGCGACTACTTATGTCGCCGTTGCCGTAAGAAATTAACATATACATGCTTTTCTCTCTTTGTATGGGCATCAAACTTGAATACTTTTATTCTTTTTATGTTCTGAAGCGCACGCAGTTTAAAATGGTCGCCAGGTTTTCATTGAGTTGTTGACTTCCGTGCGAATTCGCTTCAGTAGCGCAACTTTTCAGGACATGATCATTTCTATTGTTTGCATGCTTGCCCTTAAAAGCGGAGTCTGTTGTAAATCTTGTAAAAGATATTGTTCTAATGTCCACAATCGGGCTGCACATGCCATTAATACGCTCACTGGCAGACGTGGTGTTTACAGTGCTCCCCAACACATCTTCAAAGTGAGTATTACGAAATCAGTAATTATGATGTCCAGGGTGGCTGAGGACACGTCTTTTGATTTAGAAGGGAATGCAGTGAGGGAAGTGTCTGAAGTGAAAGAGGCAAAATTTACGATAATAAACTGAGTAATATCGATAATACTTAGATTCCTTCTGCAGAAAAGCATTGGATGTTGAGAATACAATTTCAAGTACTGCTGTTGCAGTGAAGACATATTGCGTACACACTGAGTGGCCAATTTATTATGACCACCTGACAGTTTTAAGCGAATGAGCTATGGCTGCACGCTGTTGCCGCCAGAGGGCGAGACTAATATAGAAAGCGACAGCTTAGTGCTTGCGATAGTAGTAGAAGTGATTTTTGGGTGACGAGATGAGTAAAAAATGCGATTTGACGTATTTTCAACGTGCGATAATTGTAGGAGCTCGGAGCCATGGAGCGAGTATCACCGAAACCGGCGCATTCGTGAAATGTTACAGAGCAGCTCTTAAAGTGTTTAAAGACTGGACTGTCAGCCAAAAAACTGGGTCTCTACGTGCAACGTGTGGTCGTCGTCGACTAGTGATTGCTTGGGTGGAACGGAGAGTGTCCAGACTGGTAACAGACAACAGCAGAGCAACAGTGCAGCAAATTACAGACCATCTTAATCAAGGATCCCCTCAAAAGATCTCTGCACGCACTGTTCGCCGTACACTGCATCGGATGGGATATGGCAGCCGAAGGCCTGTTCGAACACCTTTGCTATCTGCAGTTAACAAGAGAAAACGTCTCCAGTTCGCACAGGAGCACAAGGATTGGACAATCGATAATTGGAAACAAATTATGTGGTCCGATGAATCACGTTTTTAGTTGCACGATGCCGATCCATGGCCGAGTGAGAATTTGGCGGAAACACCACGAAAGCATGGTTTCCAAATGCATTGCTACAACCCTTCAAGCTGGTGGAGGCAACGTTATAGTTTGGAGAATGTTTTCCTGGCATGCTTTCGGCCCTTTAATTCGTGCTGATCAACATCTGACTGGCACATCATATCTAAACATCGTTGCGGACCAAGTGCATACTGTCATGTGGATGGTTTATCCCAATGGCGATGGTTACTTTCAACAAGATAATGCGTCCTGCCATAGTGCTCGTATTGTACAGGATAGGTTTCAGGAACATGCCGGTGAGTTCACTTTGCTTAGGTAGCCCCCACAATCTCCAGATCTCAACCCCATTGAGAATTTGTGGGATGATGTTGAACGAGCCATCAGACAGCTGGATCCGCAACCCTGCAATCTCATACTCCTGGAAAGTGCTATTCATCAAGGATGGTCTTAGATTCCACAAACCACCTATCGACATCTCGTGGAGTCCATGCCACGAAAAATCGACGCAGTGTTAAAGGCAAAAGGTGGCCCAACGAAGTACTGAGGGGATGGTCATAATAAAGTGGCCACTCAGTGTGCATGTCAATATTTCGCATGAACGAATTTCAGTTAGCTCTTCGTGCAATTTTTGGGTGTGGACACTGAAATACGAGAAATAATTAATAGCCAGTAGTAAGAGTTTGAGATAATGCCGGCCATATACCGTCGCAAGAAGGGTTCGAAAGAGAAGAGAAATTGTCGTTTTGTGTACATGTGTTTTTCATGTTTTTTGACAGAAGTATCATCTCCTGGAGGGTGATGTATGTCCTCAGGTACCCCGTACATTGTAGTCATAGAATTCTAAGAAAGAAGTATTGTTCATTCCTTTTGTTGTTGTTTTTTTCATGTGGAACCCCCCCCCCCTAAAAAAACTCCATAACAGTTACTCTTAAAACTTTGAACTTAAAAAATCTATGAGTATCATTAAGACACCAAATAATAAAATACATACAGAAAATGAAGAAAACAAAACAAAAAACGACCCACCTTTAGTGAATTTAATACAGAGCTTCTGCATCAGATTTTCAGTGGTTTTGATGTCAAAACTGATAGTGGCCAACGAATGAAGCGGTCAAGTACAAAATTGGCCATTTTTGATTCAACTCCCGATGTACCCCTAGTGCATATCCTCGTTTAAGAACCAATGCTATTACCTTGTATGTATGACTTTTCTGTTGTTGAGGGGGGGGGGGTTAACAAAACCGTGAGTAACTCCATAGGCTATTATAAGCAGTCGCTTGTTCTTTATTTGGGGCAGCTGGTTCCACGAAAGAGAGAGAGAGAGAGAGAGAGAGAGAGAGCCAGTGCAGTAAGAAAAACTCATGAATCATCCAGGCAATATATTTTTAATTTTTGTTGTACATAAAAATTATTTTTAAGTATCTTTTTCCTATTTATGTTTGAGTACGCATTGCATTTGCCATGTGCAGGAAGTAAAAATTTCCTGGGCTGTTCAGGTGTTCATGTTCTTACTATTTATTACCAGTTCGATTACTCAGAGCAAACCTCGAAATCAGTCACTGAATTCAGTGCTACTTGAGCCATATTCCGATATTTCAAGTTGTTTTAGTGGAATAGGTACTGGTAGCTTAGGATCACGTGACACAAATTAAAGATTTGGGTAAAAGAATTCCTCTCCTCTCTTTGCATTAAAGCCATTCACATGAACATAAATAATAGTCTCCATGGTTTCTAAGGTTCCCGCCAACTCATTGGTGCAGCTAATTGTAATGTTTTCTTTCGTCCAATATCCTAAATCTACAACTCTGCACACTGTGTGAGGTGTCCACAATTTTTCCTGTCTCCAAGCTCATTTGCAAAAGAGATCTTTTTTTTTTTTTTTGCGTGTGTGACCGTCATGCAGTGTACATACGTACATGTATGTACATTGTTGTTCTCACTTTTCTTGTATTTCACGCAGTGAAAAATAAAACAAACCACAATGAGCGACAGGGGCAACAAAACTAAGCCGATTTTGCCAGTGCGAATTTCTGAAAAATCTGCGTGTAATATACGTATAACACAAGTGATGATATTTCAGGAATCAGTGAGCGAGAATCATTATGAAATAGTTGGAAAATTTAAAACAGCAATTTGTTTTCAGACCTGCGTAATGAATGAAACCTTTTCTTTAGACTAATGGAACTCGTTAACTATTGCGACTGCGCCTTTATTTCATGGTTACTGTCTATTAATCTGCAGGAACGTTCAGGCAAGGAAAAGTGATTCTAAGAAAGCGTAGGTCTTGGAAAACCGTGCTTTTGTTCTTGAGGTTTCTAAGGAAAAGATTGAAATCTCGTCTTCCCATGCAATTCATCATTTCTGTGCTTTTCCAGCATTTTTCGGAAATGTTTTCCGTTTCGACAGTTTCTTTCGCAACAGCAAACTTAAATTGTTGATAGAAAAAAAAAAAAAAAATGTGGCAATTATGTGAACCGAGACATTGTTTATGCCCGTAAAGTGATTGCATCATTGCCGGGAATCTTAATTAGGAGTGGGTTGGCGTCTAATTTTATTCCACTTGGATCACGGCCAAAGATAGAACATTGATTTCTAGCTGCGCATATTTTAAAATTTGTCTATTTTGTCCGAGATTATGTTTGAAAGCAGGCATTAAATCCGAGTAAAATTAAAAAAAAAATTGATAGTAAAATTTAAATAGCTTTGTTAATGAGCATTTAATGGGATAACATATGTTTTGTTACAGCTAACGCAGCGAATTAATTAAACGAATTTCAGATTGCGTAAGCAGACTCCCGTCCCTAAAAAAAAAAAAAAAAAAAAAATCTTCTACCAGTTTATTCTGCTAGCCCCCTCCCCGTAATAAAAAAAATAATAAAGTTGCTGATTTCATCCTTTTAGTGTAAAAAGTTGCAGCTTCTCATTTCGGAGCTAGTGCGGCTTTGTGGCCCTATTTTTGAAATAACTAGAAAATCAGAAGGACAAAAATAAAAATAAAAATAAAAAAAAGACTCCAAGCGTCAACGAAGCAAATCAGTTTCATGACAGCATTGATTATCAGCGAGTTAGCTGTCCCCGTGGCGCAGTGGTCTAATCGCTGGCCTCTGACCATTCGTCCGAGATGAGTTCGGGTTCGAATCCCAGGGAGGCATGGATGTTGTGTTTGTATTATGGCCCTGGCTCTCTCCTTTCCATGGAACCAGTGCCACTAAATTAGGGACGGGCGATTGCTTATAGCTCATCGAGTTGGTCACGGCGGTCATTAATTAAACCCTCAACCAAAAAAAAAAAAAAAAAAAAAAACAGAGAATTACCGTCTTCAAGAAAGATCGAAATCTTGTTCTCAATAAAACCTTTTGTTTCCATCTGAACTGAAAAATCTGTAGAAGGGAACTAAAAATTCGTATCTGTGGGCGGTCGTCCATGATGATCTGGGCTCGGATCCCAGGTGAGACCTGAGTGGTGCGCGTGCACTACGGCGTCGGCCTTCCCCTTTAACCGGTGACCCTAAGGTAAGGATGGGCTACTGCTTATTACCTTACATGCTCACAGTGGTCGTTTACCATAGGAACAACAGCAGGTGTTCGAGATATTTCTGTTTATTATTATTACTATGTCTCTTAGGAAATCGCTTAGATTTCAACGTTTTTCTCAGTACTTTTATTTATTGTCCATTACAGTTTTCTGGAGAAAAAAACGAAAAATAAAGTCATACAGCAATTTCATCTCTGGAAATAAATTGTTACTACTGTTATTTCTAGTGTTATGAACGTTTCTAATAATTTATCTTGTACGTAAATAGATTATATTGTTACAGTGGACACCCCCCCCCCATCCTAAAACCTGAAGAAAACTCTAAAATTTGTCCGCCATGTTGCGTATGGTATGAGGCAGCTAGGAATCACAGTTCGGCAGGCTCACATGTTTTTTTTACAGTTCAGTTGTTTTATTTATTTCTCATTTACGTTGTTTTTTCTTTCCGATGTTCTCTGAATTAATTAACAAAATTGCGGGATAATTGGGAAGTCGCTCCAATGCTCTTGAAGGCAAGAAACGCAATATTTTTGCCGTTTTTGAATTGTTTCTATCTGTGGGAAAAGGTAGCACTCAATGGTTGCTCTGGAAATTGATAAGAGCAAAGCGATAGGCCCAGAAGAGGACTTCTGGATTTCTTGAGGAGGGGCCGATGTTACGACCCACCCCCGCCATTAATTTAGTAATTAATGGGCGTGGTTGATGTGTGAAATTAATTAAGTATTAATTATGTTCGAGGCTTGATTGGAGTTTAAAAGTGTAAACAGCAGTAAAGTTTTATCTGGGGGTTTGGAAAGAAAAGAGGCGAAGAATTCTCTCTCTGGCTGGGTGGTCTCAGAATAGCTCTGTTAGGTCATAAATATCAGGGCGCAGCTGACAGGAAGCCTAAGCAACACGGAAAGGAAAAGAGGTATATTTCGAAGAGGGGTCCACTTGAGTAAATGAATGAAGATGGGGACAAAAGGTTCAGCGAATAATCGTAAATTCGTCGATTGTTTGGGGCATTTTCGAGAACAATTGCTCTCTGTGTGGTCCGTGCAGAAAAATAAGATTTCGCACTTAGCGTGAAAATAAGGAAGAAAGTTCAGTTGTCTGTATGCTCTCCGATGTGAAAGGCTGGATGCCTTGGATCTGCAAAAAAATGAATTGGGAAAAATGAAGCAGCAAACCTCCCCGTATTTGGTAAGAAATGGAGACAACTCGAGGCAGCTGGAGATGCCAGTTTGCCATAAAGACAGCAGAATGCCTAAATCCGCGGGATAAAGCAGAAATTTCTAGGCTGGAGCGTAATGGAAATCAGCGACTGTTTGGACTAATGAAAGCCAAGTTACAGGGGAATTAAGAAGTCTGCGAGTGGACAGTGGTCATTCCAATGAGAAGCGAAGCCATGCAAAGTCGGGTTCGGATGCCAACCACTGCAGTGTGGAATCGTCACCCCCATTCATCCCCTACTGTGGAGGAAGTGAAGAGATGCGCTTGTCTTACGGGGCGAAGCGAGGCCCCATGTGTGCGTGTGTGTGGTCACGTAAGCAGCGAAGCCACTACGTGTAAGTGCGACGGGATAAAAACATGAGCGTAAGAGCGGTGGCTTCGATACCTAACAAATATACAGGTGAAATGTTGAGTTGCCGATATACGCTTAAGGTAAAAGCACGTCTGATTTCGCTCGGCCGAGAAAATTAATCTCAGGGCTGGCGGTCGCAACTCGATAAAAAAATGGAAACGAAACCTGCGAGTGGCATATTTGAACTGCGTACTCAGGCAGGGTAGATAGATGGTTTGCGAACGGAAAGGAACTGACTGAATTGGGAATGAACGGTCAAAAAGGACGGAAGGTAGCGACGGACGGAATCAACTATAGCAGCAGCGGAATTGAATGTGTCCCACTCTCCCAGCAGTCGACGTTCACAATTATTTCTTCACGACAACAAAAATCATTTCCCAGGAACACAGAAAATCAATCTTGGAAACCGCAACTGCAGATGTGAGAGGGCCTATTTTGCTTAACGGCCACCTTCAAATCGTCACGAGAATAGATCAGTGTGCACTCTAATCATTGCAACAAAGTGCGGCGTGATATTACCATTTTTAATTGTGTGCTTCATTTACATCAAGCGTCAAAGTGAAGTGTTGAATCATCGGTGCTGCCACATGGTGCAAGTGTCTGTGTGTGTGTTTTTTTTTTTTGTCGTGTGATATTATGTGATGCACAACGGATTTGCACAGCAAAGTCACGTAACTGTAAGTAGATGAATATTTCCTTTTTCTTTCTTCGCACATCTGCGAACTTGTGCCATCCCGACACCCAAAGCTGCATGGACATAGATGCAGTAATGCTGAGTGACTGAACCTCAGAGGAAATACCTGCACATACAGATTTCAATTTCTTACCGGGCCCATTTCCTGATTATTTTTTTTACATGAATAAGGGAGAAGGTGTGGCCACAAATTCCGCTGGGCGGGACAGTTTCTTTTAACTTTGGTTCAGGGCCAAAGCGAGCGGGGAAGGGATCTGCATGTGCATGCTTATTAGATTTAGTTAATTAACTTTGGCAGTATTTCGCACCTATAATCTTATACCGCAAATTAACGTGCTTGTGTATTTTGTGTCGCGAGTATTTTTAATGTGATCGTTTGCATATAATTTTTTTTTCATTCTCTAAGCAATTGTATATGAATATCACCTGCAGCTCTATTTAGTGTGTAAACGAGTAGTATCTCTTGTTCAGATAGTCCGGTGGAGACTCAGTCGGCTTGTGTCTTCCGACAGTAATGTGTGACACCGTATGCTGCCCTCATAAGAGGGGCAATTGTCTATGCGCCTAGAGAGCGCCGTATCTGTTTAAATCTCGCAGAACGTTATTAAATGTTGTGTTGTGTATTTGAGAATCATGTGTTATTTGCGAAAGTGAGTGTTGTACTGGCTGGTTGGGGATTGAATGTACCGGAGTAAGATCCGGACCACTACACTCAGTCACGAATTGGTGATTGCGGGTGAACCTCATCACAACTCTGATCCCAAAGTATCATTTTTTTTTAGATTATTTTATTTTTTATTTGTTGTTGTTATTTTGTTCACAAGGTGGATTCACCCAAGCCTTATGCTTCGGGTCATTCTTCAACTTTTCATTTTTTATGTTCTGGTGTGAATCTTTGAGTGCAGCAGTGCAGCTGAGATTCTCACCTGGTGCCGTGGCCAACTAAATTGTACTTCAGGTCTCAAGCACCGTTACCGGCCGACTCGGCAGGAACACTGCTAGTGCCGTGTAACAATATGTATGCACAATTCAGAAGTTTACTCTCTGGACTCGGAAAGTGAATTGCAATACTAGTACCGCTTCTGCAGCTTTTTCTTTCGAGGTTTAACGACCACCGTGTGAGATATAAGCATTCGCCCGCCCCTAATTTAGGGTTACTGGTTTCAGGAGAGGGAAAAAGAGCCATTGCCGTAAGACAGTCAGAACGTGCATGCCTCATAGGATTCGAACCTTACCAATCTCGGACGAATGGTCAGCAGCCAGCGCTTAGTCCACTGCTCTACCGGGGAGGCTTTCTGCTTTGTGTACTCAACTGTCGGTATCATACCAAATGTCCGCGATACAACAGTACATGGTATAAAACATTTAATGAGGATCTTTCGGCAGAACTCAAAAAAGTATGGAAAACGATGTGTCTAGGCAGTTCACAGGTGTACTTTCAAGGAATAATTATTGATTAGCATGCAATTCTTGAGAAGGGAGAAATGACCTCTGGAATTCGAGAGGATAACGCTATTGTCTTCCAAAGCGCTTCCCGATATTTTCTTGCTGCTGTTCTGCAGTTTTGATTGCAGTCATTCAACTGCTGGATTAGTCGAAATTCGGAAATCTAGAAATTCAGCATTGCTTATTCGGTACACGCTCGAATTTTGCCCAGTCAGAAAGTGCTACACGTGGGCGCCAGTTGCAGCGTCACGAAGGTAAGCACCGAAGACTTGTGTAGCGTCATGCCACGCCATATTTAAGTGTACATGGGATGATATTAAATGAAATACGTCGCAGTTTTGTTGTTGTCGTTGTTTTTGTTTTGAGGGTTTAAATGGCCCTCGTAAGCAACACGATGGGCTGTAAGCCGTCGCTCGTCCCGAATTTCGGGCCAGTGGATCCAGGGAAGGGAGAGAGCTAGCTAGGGCTGTAAGACAAACACAGCATCCATGCCTCACCGGGATCCGAACTCCGACCCATCTCGGACGAACGGTGAGAAGCCTGCGCCACCGGAACGGCAGTATTACAGTTATATCTGATTTCTCGTTGAGCGTGAACTACGCAAACAAGACAAATTTTCAGTTATTTTCGTTTCGCATTATATTTTGTAGTGTATGTATTATTTTGTATGTTGTTGGAATTTTAGACTAACGCACGTTTTTTATGAAGTTTTTTTTTGGGGGGGGATTAACGACCAGTGAGTATCTAAGGCTATAATATAAAGTAGTCAACAATCTTTAATATAGGTAAACTGGTTCCCAGGGAAGGATGAGAATCGGCGTCTGCAGAACAATCACAATAGCCATGTCTTTTTGTGATCGGAGGGCAAAACCAGTGATACGAGTAGTCAGAAATTTGCTTCCCTAGACTGCTTGGATCTGAAGCTATGAATGCATTTTTCAGAAATATGCACTGTGGTTTCTTTTACTGATGTTTATTTAAAGTATAGTATGTACTTTTGAAGAATGCAAATTTCCTGAAATATGAAACAGGATTTGAGCGACAGGCGGCGAATCAAAAACTGCCTCATGAATGTTTTCCCAAGAAGAAAGAGTCTCTGGATTATGATTATGCTGTAAATTGTGTGTATTATTAAAACATACGCATTGCTGTTTTAAACATATGCTACTCCTATTATACGTTAGAAAAGATCCAGAAATGCAGGGTCCTTCGCTGTTAGGTCGAAATCAAAAACGCTTGAGTGAAATTGTTCGGCAGAGTTCCAGAAGTGAAGTTGGCTGCTCGAAAATTTTGGTTTTTGTCTGATTTGAAGCGTCACGCAGTGTTGTTTCATGCTGGCTGAGCCGAAGCTGGTCAGCCGTAGCATTTCCCAAAGGACAGTGCGTGCACATATGACAGATTAAGTTTTTTATTATACGTGTCGCAATCCATTGTACACGACTTATGCGCAAACAACTATCGTCTTTGTTATTTTATTTTATGCTGACACCCGTCAAAAATGACGATTAAAAGTTTGAAGTGTATACACGCCAAATTTTTTATGGGAAAGAAATGTCATGAAGAAGGTTTAAATTTAGAAAAAAATTAGAGTAATGGATTTTTTTAAATTTAAAACCTTCTTAATTAAGTTTCTTTTAAATGTGCGGTTATCAAATATCGTTATGTGATAATGCGCACCACGCACTTGAAATTTGAAGTTTTTTGGCTTACATCCGCTTGTTAGAGCAATATAGTCTGTGTCCAGAAACAGGATTGGATGGAAGACACACATCGAGACACCATGATCAAAGATGATCCCCCCCCCCCACTCCCGGTGGTGCAGTGGTCTAAGCGATGGCTTCTGTTCATTTGAATTTGAATTTATTGAATATTCTGCCATTCATCATAGCAATACCATACATGGCAGAATTACACACAGCAATACATTATTACAGTAAATCCATGCTAAGTAGTTAAACAAAAGAAAAAGTTTCAGTAATGTATCCGTAGTATGTTATAACACAATTACAATAAACATTCCATTAATTACAATTAAAGAACTTGCACAAATAAACCAAAGTGTATGAAGTAGATGTTAAGAAATGTAAAAGAAATGTCTGCAAGCGGTCCGGGTTCGAATCCCGGAATCCCGGTGAGGCATGGATGTTGTGTTTGTCTTACGGCACTGGCTCTCCCGTCCCTGGACCCAGTGGACCTAAATTAGGGACGGGCAACTGCTTATAACTCATTGAGTTGCTCACTGTGGTCGTTAAACCGTCAACAAAAAAACAAAACAAAAAAAAGGATTGTCGCTGCGATCTTAAGAGCCACCACAAATGCTCCTGTGATTGGAAATTTACATCATCGTAGCATGCAGAATAGAAGGCTGGATTCGCTTGGTCGAATAATTTCTTAGGTATTAAAACACGTTCAGGCCGCCCCGGTGGCGCAGTGGTCTAAGCGATGGCCTCTGATCATTTTTCCGAAAGGGGTCCGGGTTCGAATCCCGGTCAAGCATGGATGTTATGTTTGTCTTACGGCACTGGCTCTCTCCCTTCCCTGGAACCAGTGACCCTAAATTAGGGATGGGCGACTGCTTATAGCCCATTGAGTTGTTCACGGTGGTCGTAAAACCTACAATTAAAAAAAAAAAACACGTTCACCTTTGTTGGTACCAGTGATGATTTTAGAATCGATGACATTGGAATGAAATGCCTTTTCCACTAATCTCGTGCTATTCAAAAGAGCTTTATTTGAATTCAAGTTTCTAAGCAGCTTTATGAATGCGCTAACTTTGAGTTTCAATAAATGCGGTGGCATTCCTGATAGGAACATGCTGGATGAGAAATTGTACTTGTAAATCCATAACGTCATTGAAATCCCCTTTGTCCTTTGAATCAATGGTGCAATAGTTGTTCTGCTTTTTTCCTCAGGAATGTAACAATAATTTGCTAGGTTTTTACAAATGTATACGTATACTGTGAAAAGAAATTCTGAAATTCACGTGCCATCTTCCGTGATTTATTTCGAAAATTACTAAAGCATATTCCTGAGTCAACTTTTTCCATGATATGACAGGAAAGAAAAATAAAACTAATTTCACCAATTTTTCATGCGTGAATTGACAGAAATGCTCCTGTTCATCTTTCTCCGGTTCATAATGAAAAACTGCCATTTTAAGAGATGTTATCGGGTAAACCTGAATTTTCAGGGAACCTTTCCGCGATTCTGTTCACATATTAACGGAAAAGTTCTATTCTCACTTTTTTCGAATCCGTATGACGGAAAATTACCGGTTATAAGAGCAGGTCACGGGTAAGCTTGAATTTAAAGCGGTTTAGTTAACTGTTAAATTTAAATTCAGGAGTTTTGCTGAATTAGTCATCATCGGAAGTTTGTCCCGCGAAAGCCCTGCTCAAACTTCTGGTAGCAACAGTCTTACCTTCGTCTGTTGGCGGACCTGTTTTTGTGGTTCTATTGCGTAACCGGATATTATGAATAATAGTATTAATATATCGTCTGACACTAAGGTTATTATGGCAACGGCTGGGCAACGGGTATTCCTTCGCCCATCCAATTGGTGGATCTGCTGTTGTGTTGCCACAAGAAACCGGATACTTAAAAGTGCCATACAGGTATTGAACACATGTCATCTGTGTATCAGTTTATGGACCCCTTAACTCACTAGCTATTTATTATAGCTATCAGACCACATCTTATATTAAAGGGTTTTATGAAATAATACTGTGAAGTTGTACATTTCACCTACCTTTTCTAAATCATACACTGCCGGGCAATTGCTAAGGACGGATGACAATAGCAACGATAGCAACCATAAAATGGAAGGCAGGAAAATGTGGAAATTAGCATAAGTGCGGGATACAGTAAGACGTGTTGTGCGTATGCAAATTTTGGATTGCCGAACTTGTTCGTGACGCCATAGCGCTGATAAGAGATATATAGAGGATTTGACGCGTATTGACCGTTGTTGGTCAAACGCAAAGTTGAAAGGGAAAGAATCAATTGACGAACTTGCAATTTTCAGTATGTCTTCCCGACGTCACCTAGATGATTTTACGCGTGGCCGTATTATTGGCAAGATTGAAGAAGGGCGAAAAATAACAGATGTTGCCAGGGAGTTCGACGTCAGCCACAGTGTTGTTTCAAGGCTTTGGAAATCATTTCAAACAAATGGAGAGTGTAGCAAACGTCACGGGGGAGGTCGTGTTCGCAGTACGACACCTGCAGAAGATCGGTACATAGTGCTATCAACAAAAAGACACCGGCGCAGCACAGCTAGTGAGGTAGCAAATCAGTTTATGGCTGCTACTGGCTAGCGGATCTCCCGAAAAACTGTCGCCAGACGTTTGCATGAAGGAGGACTATACGCCCGCCGTCCTGTTGTGTGCATCCCATTGTCCAGACGTCACCGTACCGCCCGTTTGCAATGGTGCCATCAACATCGGAATTGGACTGATAACGACTGGTCTGCTGTCCTCTTCTCAGATGAGAGTAGATACAGTCTATCGTCCGATTGTCGACGACAACTGATCTGGTGTGATAGTGGTACTGCATATTGTCCAGCAAACATACAGGAAAGGGACCGATATCCAACATGTAGTGTCATGGTATGGGCTGGCATCATGATCAATGGCCGTACGTCCCTCTGTGTGCTTCCAACTGGGACTATGACTGGCCAACGATACATTAATGATGTTCTGCTACCTCATGATCACATGTTCCGTGGTGCTGCTGTCAGTGAAAGATTCATTTTCATGGACGACAACGCAACATGTCATCGAACAGTCACTGTCCAGGAGTGTCTTGAGAGCGAGGATATTCAACGCCTCGTATGGCCAGAACGTTCTCCAGATCTGAATCCCATTGAAAATGTGTGGGATGCTTTGGGGAGGAGTCTTGCTGGTCGCCAATGCCCTCCAATAAACAAGGACACCCTCATCCGTGCACTGACAGAGGAATGGGATAAATTACCCCAACAGCTGCTTGATAATGTTGTGCAAAGCATGACACGACGTGTGGAATCTTGCATAGCCCTCCATGGTGGCCATATCCCGTATTGACATCTTACGCCGGAACGCCTGCGAACTGTAATTGCATTTTTTTCACGTTTACGTATTCTGCACAAAATGGCATGTTTGTCCTTTGAACACGTTCCAAAGCCTTCTGGATTTCAGAGCACAATAAATTGTCTTTCTTGTAATGTCCTGGCATTCTGACATTATTTTATTTCACTTGGCATCCAACCACACTTACTTTTTTATGCGCTATATAGCCGTTTATGACCCGTTCTTAGCAATTGTCCAGCAGTGTAATTGCAAGTCATTGTCAGTTTAAAAAAAAAACTGGAGTTCCAAAGCATCCTTGATGCTTTGAAGTCATGGTGGAAAAATATTGAGATCTGTGGTAAATCCTCCTACGAGAAAACATTAAATTATTATAAATCTATGTCGAAGATGAGCTCCTACAGAAAATAAAATGGCCAATCAACCTGCATTCATAGCGAAAAATATCTAACTATCCGCGCGACCCAACACTCCTTCTTGTGCTTGTACTTTGAACATCTTACTGCATCAGCCAGCAGCGCTTCCTGTTCGCATACAAATTATCGCCGGTTTAAACCCCCACAGAAAAAAATGTATTTTTGATAAGGTGAAATTCAAAATTTAATTTATAATCGCAAGAAACGTATAAATGAATTGCGTTTTGAAAACGCGAATTGAAAAATAATTGAATTACCGAAATGAAAAAGCGATAGAAACAACAGTAAAATATCGGGATTAGCGCAGAATTACGCGCGCGCGCGCTCACACACACACACACACACGCACGCACGTAATGGTAGAATCTACACTGAGATGCTAGTTTATTCGACACACCTACCGTCGTCACATAAATGACTTACTCCAATACGCAAGACAACACGCGGCCACGATGTGCGGTATTAATCAGGGTAACCAGCTCATTAGGCATCAGTTAGCATCCGATTATGGATTGCAATGTGCAAAACGGGTGATCTGGGCTACTTTGAACGTGGCATTATAGTTTTCGCCAGCCATTCCAGTTCGAGTATTTTCCAGACGGCCGTACTCTTGGACTTTTCACGTATAACCGTAGCAAGGGTTTGTCGTGAACAAGGTGACCAGACGTCCGGCTTTTGGAGGACATGTCCTCCAGGCATTAAGGAAAATAGCCCAAATGTCCGGCTTTTTCAATCAGGAATAATTCATATACATTTTGATCAAATTCTTCTATTGTAATCATATATCCTATCAAGCGACCGCTAAAAACGTATTCATTCATTTCTGGATTCTCGGTAGCGCCCTTCCTCCTCCTCCGATGAGTTTACTCCTGCATCTGCCTGCTGCAGTGCGTCACTTGTGAGTCAACAGCGCAGAGAAAACGCATCAGTGATGGTTAGTTTGTCTGTCGTTCATCGCACGTGGTCGGCGTCGTGCGGTGTAATCGTGTAAACAGTAAGCTCATGCTGCTTGTTTTTTGTGTTGTGAGTCGTTGCTGCGACTTTTTCCTATTTATAGTTCATGTTTCTTAATCTTTTAACGACCATTACCCAAAAACCTTGTATCACTCTAAATACCATAACGCCCGAAACTGTCTGTTGGTTAACTTGTTTGTTTAATAACAACAATATCGACTGAATGTGACTTCTGCTGGTTCCTCATAGGTCGAAAAAATTTGAAGAACAAGCAAGGGTAGGAAATCTGACTCACTCTAGACAGGCGTTTCGGGTGGGTATGGCCGTTTGTACGTACGAGCGTTCTGGTCGTTAAAGGGTTGATCAGTGAGGGGTAATATTGCTAGTTACATACTTATACTCTGAAGTTCACAAGTATTTGTTAAAGAAAACCGATCTACTGAACAAAATCTTTTCCAGTAAAAGATGTAAGTAAAAATGTTCAGCAGACTGAAATCTTTCTTTCTGTTTTAAGGTTTACACGTATAAATTCTCAAACTAAAATTTAAATACAGAGTATGTGCATTCATATTTATTTTTGTACAAATTTATTGTGTCCTCTTTTTTTTTTTAATGAAAATGTCCTTCCATTCCAAAAAGTTATCTGGTCACCCTGGCCGTGAATGGCGCGAAACGCAAAAAATTCCAGCAGTGGGTGTTTTATGTGGACGAAATTAGCCGGTGGGATTCAGAGGCGTCAAAGAAGACTGGTGACATGGTCATTGGTTGTTTTTATCCCTTTCGCGACATGCCTGATACCTGGTGCCGTCGGAGATGACCCCCGCAATTGGTGTTGAATTCAGCGGAGGTTTGCTGGATTGTGGGGCATGTCTATTAGCTTGTACGATTCTTGCCAGTCTTCTTTGATCACTCTGATCCACCAGCTGCTTTCATCCACAAAATTACCGATTGCTGGAAGTATTTAGTGTATCGCACCGTTCAAGGTAAAAGAAAAGCCCAGCAGAACGGTCGTGTGGTAGATCCATTACGCCTCCAGCCAACTATCATACCACTTTCAAAGTCTCTCTGATCACTCGTTTTACCCATTTCGATTCTCAGCCGAATGCTAACTGATGTCGATGAGCTGGTCTGCATAATTTATACCGCACACGGCGCTACTGTGTCATCTTACGTGTTGGATTGTGCCATTTATGTGAAGAGGGCAGGTGTACCTTATAAACTGCCATGTCAGTGTATATATACAGGAGCCTAGAAAAAAAAATGTTTGAAAAGATAATAACAGTCTGTATATTTTGCTTTATGAAATTATGAATTCAAAGTATTAAATAAACCTTTATTATTCCACAAGAGGGCGTGAATAAAACAGTCCGTGGCTTATTCGCGCCCTCTCGTGGAATTATACAATTCATATTAGCGGTTTTGAAAGTTTTTCTGAAAAAAAAAATTATTCTTGCGTCTGATAAATTTCTTCATGATAAATATTCTCGTACATTTTTTTTTTTTTTTTGCGATGATGAATATGTTCTCCTTGTGATGCAAATTTAAGAACTTTTTTTCTACGACCATATTCTGGTCCCCAAAAGACCGATTGGAAATATTCTTCCAGGATATACTTCCATTCTGTATTAGACGTGTTTTGTTAGTCATTTTAAATCCTTAATTATGAGTCATTTATGCCAAATAAGTATTTGAGGAATGCTTTATTTTATGTCGTCACACTTACCAAAAGTGCTTTCAATTACAGCAAAAAATTTGGTAGTATACCTCTTATTTTGAGTTACTCGAAGAAGAGGAATTTCTGTACTGGGGAAAAAAACACTGTTTGATTTGCAGTGTGGTAAATGAATGAGGCTGTAATTGACATTTTAAATTTATTTTCAAGTTGAACATGTCTTCTTCACAGGTTTTCCTCTTCAACATTATTGTTTAGATTGCAACATAACGCGGTGGGTCACGGTTTTCTTCGTGATAAAACGGTGACTTGACATATGTTATACCATATTTTTTTCTCGCAAAACGAGTGGTATTTTAGTTTTCTGGACATAGAATTAGTAATGCAAAATTTGTCCTTCCCACTGAAAGCGAGTAACTTAAAACAAACTTGTATTTTATCAGAATCCGATTTTCCCAGTGCGTTTTATGTATATTATTTTATCACAATCCGATTTTTCCAGTGCGTTTTATGTATTTGTTTCCGTTACAGGCTCGTGTTTATTTTGAACTAAAGAGAGGAAAAGCTGTACCGCAAAATAATTTATTCATCCAACTTAGCTATTGTTGCATAAAAGAATATGAGTTTTAAGTTATCATAAATTCACGAGTTACTTACAACTGGTCGCGTGCGCTTACAAATTCCACAGAATTTTTCAAGTACGAATTTTGCAAAACGGGCGGATTTGTAAGCACGTCTTTCTGTTATCTTTTGTTTTTCCCAAGTTAGTTCCCAGTTCGTTTATTGTCTTTATTGCCTGTGCCTGTTTGACACCAGAACTGTCATTCGTTCATTTGTACATGTTACATGTTTTGATTTTATATGTTGCCCTTATAATGATTAATTTTTTTTTGTTTCTCTCTCTTTCTGTAGGTAAGTGTCGTGGCTTATTTTACAGCTTATGGAAGCATTTCTTTGATGAGTAAATGGACCTTTACCTTTGTCTAAATACACATTTCCTGGTAATATTGATACAAAATTGTATGTTTGAATGCAGTCAGTGCCTTGTATCAGCTTTTGTTCGACCATATTTAAATACAGGGTGAGCAAAATTTCCCGAACTGTAGATTAAGGGTTTTTTTTTCTTTTTTTGCCATGCATACTTGCGTCCACTTACCTAAGTGCTAGTGTGCGCCTTTTATGGACTTATCAGAATATATTTTTGTCACATGGAAGGTACTGGAATTGATCCTCGCTTTTCTCGAGGCATATGTTCACACTTCGGCACTTCTTAAATACGTGCCGAAGGGTTGATAACTGTTTTGCAGCTACTAATGTTTAATTAAATGTTTAATTTCAAAGGCTTCCATATCATATGGATTATTTGAATACAGTGTTTCTTTCAAGTACCCCTACAGAAAAAAGTCTGGAGGTGATAAATCTTGGTGTCGAGGAAAGCAGAGTCTTTCTGTCTGAGATGATGCAATTTTCGAAAAAGCTTCGCAGTGAGTTAAATTAATCCGTTTGATTTGTTGCATGCAGTTCCGTTTTGCTGTAACCATGAGAAACGTTCCTGTTCTTCCGGAAAGCCCACAAACTGAAAGAGGAAGTCCTGGTAAACATGAGAGGTGATTGTGATATGGAAAAAGAGCAGCCCCATTATATGCCGTCAGGATATGGCACGCCATATACTGATCTTCCTTGAATGTAATGGAACTTCGTACTAGGTATGGGGTTTTGCCACCAACCAGTATCACATGATTTGTAAGTTCATGTGTCCACTCGAATGAAACCAGGCTTCATCTGTGAAAAGAAAAGCAGTATCAAAAATGCTCTTGCTTCGTTTAAAATTCCAAAACCAGCGACAGTGACGCGTGCTCTTATCCTTATCAAATGGTTTTCAACACATGAGCCACTTCCTCTGTACAGGCATGGAGACCCAGAAGTTTCGTACTTATGCGGGCAGAACCATAAGAAAGTTGAACCTGTCGTGGCTGATGTCGAAGGGATTTTTTTTTTAGTGACTGTTGAAGACGCAAAAAAATATATATTAACATTGTTAAGAACTTCAGGTGTTAAATCTCCTCAGCCGGTCGCTTCTAGGTCGGCCAAAAACATTGCCAGTTTCCGAAAATCACTGATTAAATTGCTCGTTGTCGATTTGCTCGGTGCACCTGCTGAGAAAATCTTTGGATAAATGTGGAAAGGCGTTGTTCATAATGATTTCGCTGCAAAATAAACTTCTAATAAATAACTTTTCGATCACACGTGAGTTTCGTCGTCTTTCTGCTTAGAGACGGAAGTTGCGACGTGACTCCGAAACTTGCACAAATTCGCACCCGCGTTTCAATTTCACGTTCGATTTTGGTATGACGTCAAACGGTCCCGTACTTTGGCCACGTGCAATATATAACATTGAAAAGTGCTCGCGTGGAGCTATCTCAACGATTTGCTTTATTCCCATTTAAAAAACACCTGAGATTTTTTAAAATTAGAGTTCGGAAACTTTTTGCTCACACTATTTTTTTATACATGCGTACGTGTGCATGAATTTGTATTGTTTCTGATTTAATAGACAGTGTGTAATTACATATTGTAATTAATGACACATAATAACACAGACTGTCGCTTTCTACGTGCTTTATAAGCTGGTCGCCGCCCCGGTGGCGTCATAAGCACTGGCTTATGACCGTTCGTCTAAGTGAGTCTAGGCTCGAGTCCCAGTAAGTCATTTTTATTGTGTTTGTCTTACGGCACTGGCTTTTTCCCTTTCCTAGAGCCAGCTGTCCTAAATTAGGGACGGGCGACTGCTTATAGACCACTGGATTGTTCACGGTGGTCGTTAAACCCCCATACAAAAAAATAAGCTAATCAGGTACATTACTTTCCACATAAAATGACAACTTAGAATGTTGATTGCATTTCCAAGTGGGATGTTTCTACTCAGAGGGAGCAAATGTAAGAAGAATTTCATGTTAATAACGTGATTGCGCACGTGTCAGTGGGAGGATTTTTAAGACATCCAGTGAAGATGTGAACTTCCTTAAGGAATGTGTGCAAAAACTGTCATGCATTTGAAACGATATAAGTAGTTAATGTGTGCTGAAAGTACAATTTATTATGCGTACCTCACCCAACCCCAAACCTACCCTTTCCAGCTGTGTAACATACTTGCGATTGTGATGATCGGTAAACACGGCCATGTGAGCGACTTTGATGGTTGGCAGACAGTCGGTGCGAGAAAGACGGGGTACTCCATATCCGCACCTACCGAATGTCTGGAAATTCTGCGTGCGACCATCGCACATGTGTATCAGGACTGCTTCAAAACGGGGAACCAACGGACACGAATGGGAGTCGAAAACCGTGCCGTGCCGTTGATGTGAGAAGGAAGCACAGCTTCTACCATATCGGGATAAAAGGTCCCATTGAAGAAGATAATGTCGGCATTTAACGACAGACGAAGGTTTGGGTAAAGACTTTCGGCTGGCATAGTCAAGTCGGATGGCACGAGTGGACTATGTCAGCAGAAGCCCAAATCAAGTATCCTTGTTAACAGCCCGTCACTGGGCTTATTAGGCTGCAGTAGGCGAAGCAACATCGCCACTGGGTAGTGACAGTCGAAATTAATACTTTGCCGGACTAATCGATGCTGCAGCTGAAACACGTCGACGAGAAGGTACAGGCGTGGCGTGATCAAGCGCTGCCGTGGACTCCAGCTGTCAAGTCGGGTTGTTACGAGCCGATCAAAGCTGTGCCATGCTCTAGGGCTTGTTTACGCGGGCCACCTTGTACCACCATCACCTAACAAAGCTATGCTATGTTGACGTATTCGCGTAGCACGTACGCCCGTTTAGGCTATTTCCCACACAGCAGCATGCTTTCTTTCAACGTCACAACGCCCTGTCTCATTGCTCTTTTTATTTTTTTAATTTGTTTTTCGAAAGCTTGGTTGTGAAGCATTTCAGTGAGCTCGTAAAATTTGAATGGCCATCTCTATCTTCACATCTGAATCCTGTTGAGAATCTGTGGTAGGAGATGGTGTGATGCATTCCAGCCCGAAACTCACCACGCCGCCCCGGTGGCGCAGTGGTCTATGCGATGGCTTCTGATAATTCGTCCGAGATGGGTCCGGGTTCGAATTCTGGGTGAGGCATGGATGTTGTGTTTGTCTTACGACACTGGCTCTCTCTCTCTCTCTCTTCCCTGGAACCAGTGGCCCTAAATGAGGGACAGGTGACTGCATGTAGCTCACTGAGTTGCTCACGGTGGTCGTTAAACGCCCAATAAAAAAAAAAATCACGGTTTACGGACGGTTTTCCTGAAGAATGAAGAGCGATCCTCATTAGCATGTCAAAAGTCCGTTCTAGCTGCTGTTGGGGGAGGGGAGGAGGACTCGTACATTAATTGAGTATATTTAATAAATTGTCATTTTTGTGTATGTCTACGTATCATCATCATCATCATCATCATCCAGGTTGAGCACGTGCGCCTGATATTTTATTTTTTCCTCGCTTAATCGTGCCCTCTTTCAGTGTTATTTTCCTGCACAAATTTCATTATGTATTCTGTCTGGTTTTTCAAATTATGGGCACGTGCCAACGTTGTGCGTTCATGTGTGAAAAAACAATATTGCTTTCCCTCCCCTTATCTTTTCATAGAATCTTAAAACTCGTTGGTTCTTATGAATTAATTCTTTTCCTGCAATGTTGTTGTTTTTTTTCCCTTTGGAATTGCGCTGTGCGGTAACACCATATTAATCCATATATCCGAGGACTACACTAAGCAAACACTACTTTCAGCTCAATTATATGTTTATTGTTGACAATATTGCTTATCGTACCAAAACTCAAGAGTAAAAATTTGAGTTTTTGTACGATAACCAATATTTCAGAGTAAAACATTTGCCACTCCTTTCCTCTAGCTGTGCAGATTTACTATCAATAATTATGGATCGATATTTTCATTAAATTAAGAAACCGCATGGGTGGTTGTTTAGCGTAAGGATGACCGATCGCTAAGATGCGTTAAGTCCTAAAATGCTACAGTTTCGTGTACATTTATTAAGAGCATATCCAGCTACATCGAATGGATACCAATGGCCTGAAAAGTGTTGCCTTTCATATTTGCTAATGTCTTTGATTTCTGGATGGCGTAAAAAATTCACGCGAAATTATGAGGGCACCTCCTTGAACACCATGCCAGCTTATAAACTGTAGTACAATAAATATTAGCCTATCTTTCACTGCATGTCAGGAAGAAAGGCGTTACATTCGTCACAATTAAGTCTTGCAACACTACTGCGCCTAGTAGCAACGTGTTTTTTTTTGTTCTTTTTCTAAAGAAAAGACCATAATTTTGTTGTCACAACCTACATATAACATAGCAGTTTCGCGAGCAACCCCAGTTGACAGAACTCGCAGTGTTTCGTGACTACTATCAGAAGTGGAAAGACGTATTGGCAATGGTCGCACTGTCTACTCCTTCACGACACAGGTCTGTGCGCGATATCTTCCGTTGGCCGATACGGAATGAACATAGTAATAGCAAATTTGTATCGCATTACTGTTTCATATTTTAGTAAATTACTTTTATTTATTTAAAACTGTTCCCAGTGGTCACACTATATGACACTCTTCTCCCGTGGATTGTTCCATAACTCTCCATTGAGCAAGCAGTTCAAAACTCGGGATCTGTAGTTCCTTTTCAGAATGTAAGAACCACGCTAGTTTTGGTATGAATCCATGTAATACGTACTGTTAAAAATTCTTATATTTTAGCTCAGCAGTCTTCAGTACTTAGTTGCTGAAAGAGGTGCTGTATATTCTTTTTTATTGTGAGAAATTTAAAATCGTTAAAATATTTAAAAAAATAAAATACAGTAGCAACCTAATGAGTGAGAATTTTCCCGTGATATGCATGTGTAGAACATGAGCTAATGTTAAAGTAGAGAAAATAAAATAAGGTTTTGTTTGGTCAAGAGTTTTTTCGGATCTTGAGCTTTTGAGAATTTTAAACCCCGATGTTGTGTCTTTCGATGTCGCATGATATCTTAGATTAAGGAGACAACTTAATCAGCTAATGAAATCTCTACTCACCTGTTTTTGTTGTAACTAAAACATTTATTTAAAAGAAAAGTGGTGTATGTAACATTTATTTAAAATAAAAAGTGGTGTATGTATCAGTATACTGTAAACAGATCAGGTAAACGCGTCTCACAGGAAGCAGAAATACCTATTCGCTTTACAATAAGATTGTCACTCACGATCGGTTTCTCAATGTAAAAATAAATAAATTTACTTGAATTTAGTGTTATATCTATTTCCAGTACAATCTCAAGAGCGCCTACACGTGATAGGTCTTTAGCAGTGAAATATGCTTGCTGCGAGACCAATAATTTTTCTCTGTTGCTGATAGGCAATCATCTTACTTGTATTTCGTTTACGTTTTCAGTCGTTTCACGTCGTACTTCCTGTACAGATTATTTATTGAATGCCAGTCCTTTGCCACAAACCCACCCTATATTGTTTATCCATTACTGATTATTTCATGTACTTGCTGTACAAAGTACACTGTAGAAGCAAAACATTCTGACCAACTGCCTAGTATTGTGTAGGTCCTCCGGGAGCCGACACCACTGTGGCCATGTGACTGGCGATGGAATCCACAAGTTCCCGGAAGGTGTTTACTGGTATGCCGTATTGTATTCGTTTATAAGTTCTTCCTTTTGCTCGTCCAGTGTCCTTGTTGGAAGATCTATATGCCACAGCAGCCGATCCGTATAGTTCCAAATGTATTTGTTGGAGGATCTATATGCCACAGCAGCCGATCCGTATGGTTTTAAATGTATTTATTCAATTGGGTTCGTGTCGGGCGAATGGGCGCCCGTGGGATGAAAGACGTCCTCTGTTACTCAAACTAGTCCAGGAAGGTACGGGCTTCATCATACTGTGCGTTGCCCTGTTCGAACCGTGCACGGTTAGTTGGCCGTTACCCGTCTTTGTTTGGAAAAACTGTCAGCATAAGAGCACAAAAACCTGGTCTGCAAATGATAAAATGGTACGCGGTGGCATTCAGGTGGCCATCCACCGAAAACATCCATCAGAGCACCCCGTCACCTGGCTGTGTGTCTCACTCCTTATTCGTAAGTAGCTGAAGCAACAACTGTTTGTGGCATGCTATTGTAAACCTATTTGTGCTATGATGAGACATATTGTAAACCAGGAAAGTTTTTTGAAGTAAATTTAGGTTAAATTTTACCTTACTTCACCAGGTTTGTTAGAATAGATGTTGTTTAAATTCCGGTAAACTAAAAATATCGTAGTTCGTGATAGATAAAGTTAAGCATTCGTATTGTTACTTTTGCAGCAATAGCAATGCTTAATAATAGTCATAATTTTTAAGTTAAAAAAATAGTATAACTATTCTAGTAATCCGAATTCCTTGGTGTAGAATAGAAATCAAAGTTTCCAAGCTTTCGCACATCATCCAGGTGGCTGTTTAAGGAGTTAAACAGCAAACTGCCTACCTTCTTGAAAAAGTAAGGTAGACTTTGCAATTTGCTTTCTACCTTCCTTGAAAAAGGTATCTAGTTGACGTGCTGCTTGGAAACTTTGATTTCTATTTTACGCTAAGAAATTGGGACTACTAGTATTGTTGTACTATTTTAAGTATAGTTGGTGACAGTTCCTGTTTTTAATTAATTAATAGCCATAATGACTGGAAATATATCTGTAGTCCTTCAGTAAAGCTTCTTTTGGACTGTTTTATATGACGTTTTCTCTGTAGTTCAAGGTTCATAAGTTTGATTTCGGTACAAGTCAAATATCGCACTATTTCCGTAAAAGTGGATGGAAAATTTCTTACGCAGTGCAAGTTCAGCTCAGCATGTGCCAACATTCATGTAAGAATATTAATGTAGATCTGATTTATTTTAATAGAGTAGGCCTACATGTAGAATGTAAAGTGTTAGCTCTTGGAAGCTAGAGATTACAAAAATGTCTTTAAACCTGTAGGAACCTGCACGGGGGAGAGGGGGGGGTTATCCGATGATTTCTTTTCTGGCATCTCAGATAATGACCCCAATACTAAAAAAGATTAGTTCTTCTTGGAAATGTTGTTTTGCATTTTTTAAAGGAACTTTCCAAATACAGTGAATTCATTCATTTTGAGAATACACGTTAATTGTAATGCATTTTATGCAATAAAGCACGAGAGAGATCTGCACGGGCCTCCATTTGGAAAGCCCGGCCCGGCACAGCCCCAAACTTGAGGGCACCTGGCCCGTTTCATAATAGCATCGCTCGTTCTCTGCCATTTATTAAAAAAAATCTTAAATATTTAAACAAATGTATCGAACTTTCTCATCTCCATTGTAGTAACAAATGGCACCAGAAGCTACTTTCGTTTAAGTTTCCTACAGCTGAAAACTCTATTCACGTAAACATTTCTCGGTGAAGAAAACATATAAAGCCTTTGTTTTACAGCACCGAAGCCAACAAAGTGAAAACGGAATTTGATTTAAATCTTTAAAGAAATAAACCGGCCCATTTCAGACCCTCAGCTGGCTTGTCGGTTTCAGCTGTAGTTAATCAACGCATCCATTGGCGGATAAAGTTTTTCGTTTCATTCAGTGAACTTCGCTATCTGATTACTTTGAAAGTCAGTTTTCATTTTGTGAGACGAGAAGTTTTTCTTTAATCCAGGAGCAAAATGCTACTAAACCTTCCAGCACTGGCCCTGCCCAGCCAAAGCCCGGAATTTTTCACTTGACTGATGATAAAGAAAACCCAACCCGGCGCAAGCTTTATACCCTAGGCACAGCCCCAAACTTGAGGGCACCTGGCCTCTTAATCACGGTGTGCCTTCAAATATGGAGGAGTCTTATATGGATTGCAAGAATATGTATGGCTTACCGTATATAGCTCCTTCCCTCTCCCCTTCCCCCCCCCCCCCAAAAAAAAAAAAAAAAGAAAGAAAAGTAAAGTAAAAGACAGGCACCCTAGAAGGAGATAAAAACAAAAATATATCACGATACTCTCCTCGGCGGCAACCAGGAAGAAGAGACATCAAAAATCGTGTGCACAAGATTGAAATTTTTCTGTTCCAGAAGTGGACAAATCGTTTCTTCATATAGGCTGATGAGCGAATGGGTGAACACAGAAACCGCGAAGCTTTTACCTATCGTTTGCTTCGTCCATACGAAAAAAAAGTTCTTCTATATAACTTTAGAACGCAGACTGTTTTGATAGACATACGAACGAGATGAAGGGTGTGTGCATCAGAGCTGAGTTCGGGCTCAATTTTAAGAGCCCGAGCCTGAACGTTGTCAGCCCGAGCCCGAATTTTATATTTGAAGATAGAGCCCGAAAACTATGATTAACCTGTTTAGGCACTAAAAAAAAATCTCTTCTTCCAGACTTCCACTCATTCCTCCCGTGCAATTAACTGATGCTTTTCTCAAATGCGGAGTGGGGAAGGGATGTGTTCTTTCACCATTCATTTCTTCCTGAAATGTTCCGGGGGACCGGGTATCAGAAAAAATAGGGAGGCACAACAATCTAAGTTGTACGTTGCTTAATAGAATTAGCAGAGAGCTGCCCAGCTGAGGTCTCGGGGAATAAAATTTCGTCAGCTTGCTATGCACTATCTGTAGTTATTAAAGAACCTTTTCCTTCGCAGAAATCCAGTAACTCATTGGTCTATGGTATTTGTTACCCGAGCCCTGAATGAATAGCCCTGCCGAGTTCCTCCTCCCCATCTAGACCAAGTTGCCGACGAATTATATTTAACAACTAGAAAGTGTAAAAAAGTCTGGTATGCAAAATCATACAAAATCACATTAAAAGAAAAAGGAAGAAACTTCTCTTCCTCTCTGAGCCCGAGCCCGAACTCCAGTAAATATAATGCAGCCCGAGCCCGCTTGGGGCCCGGGCTCGATTTCTTGCTTTCGGGCTCGGCCCGTTTCAGCACTGGTGTGCATGTTGAAAATTTGGTGCAGCTGCCATTTTTCTTGTAGACGAAAGAGTGGAAGTCAACTACTATGTGCATACGTTATCCTTTTTTCGTGTCAACATAAATTTGTCCGGTCTTTCTCTTAAAAGCACGTTACATCGTTTTCATAGATAGGCAGGGTAGCGGGAGGACAATGATGTCGAATACTGCAATTTTATCTCCCTTCCACACAATAACAGTAAACATTTTCGAATCCGAATTTCAGTGTAGAAGATATCGTTTTAATAAACTGGCAGAGACCAACGGAAGGACAAGCTACGAAGAAATCTTACTGAAAACAGCAAAATTGTTTTTTCAGTTGACAACTCGAATTTAACAGTGTTGATTTCAGAATGATTTAGGAAGACATAAAGTTGAGCCGAGAAACAGAAAGCTCGTTAACATAAGCCCCTCATCTTATGTTAAAAAACAACTGCGTATTCAACCACTAACTCTTGTTATTGGCCACTTAAAATTTACTACCACATAAAAGAAATACATTTGTAGGTTGAAGGTTTAGAATCCGGCGAATATGTTCACAATTGAGTATTCCATAAATTTGTTAGCGATGGCTTTTGTATATAAAGGCAAAAGTTGCTAGAAACGAATTATATAGGGTGTGACATATTGGCGTATTAACTGTACTATGTCACATTGTAGAATCAAACTGCGCGGCGAATTGGCTGAATTGTGGACAAACGTAATCTATCAAGTTTGATATGCACTCTTTACCGCTAATTGCATAATTCTCAACGATTTCGTGAATTTTATGTAACTTTCTACCAGTCATATGCAGAAGTTGGTTAGCGTATCGATAATTAGTGAATTTGCTATAATAAATCATCGATGTTGTCAAGTTTCCAAAGATAAGTTGCCTCTTAAACCGGGCAAAGCTCCTTACTTTGCAGTTTTGGGCCAAACTTTGTGATGTTGAACCGTCAATATTTTTGTGGTGAGTTTTGAAGTGGTTGTCCGCAAAACTTTGTAAAAAATTTCGTTCGTGGTATTGTTCAGGGAAGAATAAATTACAGATTTTTTTTCTTTAGATTGACCAACAATTACAAGAGCATACATATTTGTATGCTCATGTTCAGCATGGCAAAAATGTGTTTCGTTTAACAAAACAGGGGAATTATGAAAAGGAGCACCATCTAACGACAAAGGAATACAAAGACTGGTCCTAGAAAATCATGCACACCGCTTTCTTTTATGTCGGCAGAACCTGAAGTCCAGCTTAGCATCGACGATTACTTATTTTTATCCTATATGTATATTATAATTCCTGTTGTTGACGTTGCATACTACGTTTGCGGGAAAAAATCTTATTTGCAGGAGAAATGGAAAATACTGTTTTTGAATTGAACTACGAAGATTCTTTTACCTTTTAGGAAGAGCAGTTGCCTCCAACTAGAATAACCTGAATCATATGCTGTCGTGAACGTCCCACGGCTCTTCAGAATGAAGTAGGACGTGAGCTTCCGACATGCTGGTTGTATCGTGAAAGGCACATGCGACCGCCTAATTCCTTGAGTTTTTAAAAAATTTTACTAATCAGCTGCCAACATAATAATGTTACGTCGTGCCACTCATTTTGAGCTTGTACAGTGTGATACTTGCTTTTGATAGCTCTACAGTCGGTGCAGAAAAGAAATATTATGCCACTAGAACAATATTATTTATTCTGTTATTTTCAAATACTTTGATGCTTACTATCGGTTCGATAAACTCCTGCAAACAGTTTTTATTTATCATGTCTCAGGAAAGGGATATGGAATTTTTCAGAGACTGTCGTGAGCATGGAGAGGAACTCTGTGTCACCTCTGAAATAGACTTTTTTTTTTCTGAGGGAATTTCGAGAAGTGTGGCCGTGCGTCATGGACACCGGACCGCAAAGATAGTGTGATCTGCAGAAGTGCATATCGACATGAATTAACGCAGATTAAAAAACAAAATGCTGTAAATAAATGAGGGGACCAGAGCCATGCAGTAACTATGTCTTCTCGTCCTAGCTGCCGAGGATTTACGTGCTTTACTTCCTCACCTACCTGGGCTTTCATAACGAATAAAAACTGTGCAAGATTACTAATGCGTCACCCGTACGAAAAAACTGTTTTATTCTTTCCAGAAACACTACATTTACGTATTTGCGCAGCCCTGTAATAAGTTGTGATTAGATAGTAAGTGAAGACACCGGATTGGTGACACGTACTTCCATCCTTAGCAACTTTTGGAAAATTAATCATTTGTTCATGCATCATATCCTTTAGTTAATGCGGCAGCCGATGAATCATTTTTCAAATTTTGAAGATGTGAATCCGTTTATTGGTATAAATGTGACATGGATGTTAAGTCAGTGATCTGTTTTTGTGGGTACTTTCTCTGTCACTGTCCACTTACACCATTATTTTCGTCGTCGTAAAGCAGATTTTTAATTCTTATACTAAAGGGTTTTTAGTTAATGCATCAAAATATAATGCTTAAAGCGGTGGGAAATAAACCTTACATATAAACCTCCAGATTAGCTAAACATGGATGCAGATTGCTTCGACTAGCGAGTCCTTTGATGGTTACATTCAAATTAATCGAAAACTTCGCTCTGGGTGGTGTAGTGGTTAGCATACTCGGGAGCTATCCGGGAGATACGGATTCGAATCTCGCTCCAGGACGACGAAATTTTCAAGTTTTCGGATGTCATCTGACTTAACATCCATGTCACATTTACACCAATAAACGGATTCACATCTTCAAAATTTGTATTGTATGGTGTTTCATTCATGTTGAATCATCTTTCGTTCACTAATCTCGCTTTATTAATTGAACACGCATGGAGTAAGACCGAATTGAAGGTGTGCTTTTACAACCATGTACAGGAACAGTTAACCCTGCTGCTTCCGCTGAATTCAAAAGGTATAATTTCTACTTACGGATTTAAACATTTCTTTTATCTGCGTGTAATGTATAGAGCGATAGAGATCACAGTACCGTAATTTTCGTGCTAAGAACCGTAGCTAACAAAATTAACTATTTGGGAGACAAATTCGTTGTGAGCCACAAGGAATGAACGCCGCACCACAAAATTTTGCAATCTCTTAACGATCGATGTAAGAGCTTCGTCAAATAGCATTGTGATACTTTTGGATCACTATCTGGACCACCTAACACACTTTTAATTCAAGTAATTTTCCTATCATTTCATATATATTTTAAGTTATTTTCCGTAATTTAATGGGCTAATACGTATAAAAATGATGTGATGTCATTGAAATATTTATTTATTTGAGGTTAATAGTCGTTCTTAGAGAGTGATTCCCAGTCAAATCCCTACCGTTATCACTCTGACAAAAAAGGTTTTTCACTTGATAAAGTGATTACACCACGCAGGTTTAACTTGAAAATTTTAATGTTCACTTGCGCTGCAAATAGCATATTGCCCTGCATGGAGATGAATCTTTATACTAGATAATTGGTTGATAGAATTCCCTTTATTTCTGATAAAACTTTCAGGTTTTCCTCTAAGTTGCCACAATGGAAGAGTGCATTTTTTTTCTCATGCTTCGGCATGAGCGACAGAACATTTTTTTATCTTTTTTTCTACCTGCGCCCACATGCTTTGCCAACATTGAAATGTCGACCAGTTTGAAATTTACTGTATATATTAATGAATGAAATACGGGATTACACCTCCAGATTCGCCATATATGAATGCTGGTTGTTTCGATTAGCGAATCCTGTGATGGTTATATTGAAATTAATCGGAAACTTGAGACTTGGTCGTTCTGGGTGGTGTATTGGTTACATTGTTGGCAAGTTTCTGCCAA
The DNA here is from genome assembly GCA_039090855.1 of Macrothele yani. Taxonomy (NCBI): domain Eukaryota; kingdom Metazoa; phylum Arthropoda; class Arachnida; order Araneae; family Macrothelidae; genus Macrothele; species Macrothele yani. The sequence goes on along the minus strand of CM077002.1, from coordinate 100,156,344 downwards.
GGTGGCTAAAATCGGCATGGCAGAAACTAGTTTGTGGCATAAAAGTGGCAATAACTGGCAGAAACCCAGAAAATAATTGTCTTGTAATAAAAACTTACTGAAGTACCACAAATAGCATATAATGAATCCATATAATGAATAGCATAGGGAAATGCATGTTAAAGTAAAACAAGTTCAGTTGCAATGTTTACAGTATTTATTCAAAGGTTGCATCGCAGTAAATTCACCATTCAAGTGAACTTTTTCCACGAAGTAGTGATAGCAAAAGACCAATTTTGCTGCTGTTTCCAAACCCAAACAATTTCTTAATTTATTGTGAATAAACAAAAAGTTTGAGAATATTCTTTCAAGCCCAGCAGAACTTGCAGGCAATATCATCAATGTGCAAGCAAGAGTTATGCAATCTTCATTTACAGTTGTTTTCTTTAAACTAGACCACATGTAGAAGCTGAGACATATTCTAAGACTTCATTGGAGTAATATGTTTCAAGAAAAGGAGCTGATTTTGCTTGAAAAGCTATGATGTAAGGCACAACATTTGGGTTGATGTCAAAGTAATTTCCTAGCACTTTCTTCCTGCTCAGGCGACAATTTAGATCCCATGTACTTCGGATGAAGCATATAAGCTAGCATATGATGTTGAGTTATTGCCTGACTAAATCTACCCTTAACCTTGCTTTAAATCTACTCTTAACCTTGCTTTCATTAGTTTTCATGAAATTTCATCATCCATTACGGTCAACTAAATTTCAAAAGCATCTGCAATAGAACAGTCCTCTTATTGGATCTTATCCAAGGCAGCAGCACTAGGTTTTAAAAGTTGCAACATGTGTTTTACTTCTTTATTAATCGTCCTATTGTAAATATTTGTCATCTCTGATTTACTGTAAATTTCATGTACTAATTGATACAAAAATGATTTAAGTACTTTTTTAAGTTTCTGCCAGTTGTTGGCATTTTCTGCCGTTATAAACCGGTTATATCCAGTTTCTGCCACCGGCACGACAAAAACTAGTTTCTGCCGGCAGAAACCTAACCCTGATTGGTTAGCATACTCGGGCGCTATCCGGGAGACACGGGTTTCCATTCCCGCTCCAGGACGACGAATTTTTCAAGTCTTAACGTCCATGTGAATCCGTTTATTGGTATAAATATACACTGTTAAAAATTCCCGTAAAAAAAGTCTTGTTGCCCGTGTATTTTTACGATCAAGGCTCGTTTCTGCAGTTTCAAGGCGCTGCCCGTATTTTAACGGGCATGGATATGTAGGACAACTGTTCCTAACCGTAATTTTACGGGCGTTGCTAAGAGACACGGGTTAGCCAATGAACGATAATGACAGAAAAGGAATGCGGCATGCGTCGCTTTCTGCTATTGGTCAGCGAGTCGTCACGTGATTTTACGGGGATTGCTCGTTTTTTTACCAAGACGAAGGGATGGGCGATATTTTCAAAAGTACGATATCTTTTAATATTTCTGAGACCGATATATTGAATCGAAAATATCTGTATTTAAAGATCAATATATCAGATTGATTTTTCGATATTTTTCAATACTTCTGATCTCAATAAGACTGATATTTCGGTTTATTCACTGCATACTGCATCTGGGTTATCACTGAATCCGATCCAATGTTGTGCTAAGTATTGGCTATTGGGAACTTGGGACTAATTGGCTGTTGGCTTGTTCGCACAAATCTCAGCCAGTACTAAATTATCCTGCAGCTTGAAAATATGGCTGCAATCAAGTTTTTTTAATACCATTAAAATAGTGATATCTCAGAAAAGTACTGTATATTACTAACTTCGTACCTTTTACAAGACGGTCGCTGTACTTGGAAATAAACGTAGTGCGTTTATTTTGCCATTTCAGTCGTTTTGTTGTGTAAATAATTATTTCCGATAGCGGAATTGATATTTAACGTTTTTTTACAAGACCGACGCCATGGGTTAGTGCTTTTATTTTGCCCTTTTACGTTGTTTTGTTACGTAAATAAATATTTTCGACAGCGGAATTAACATTTTACGTTTTTATAATTCATAAAAATTCGCTAAAAATATATCTTGTATGCTGAGCTGGAAAGCCAACATCAGGGTTGTTTACATCGTAGCCAAGGTAATGTAAGGGCGTATTTATATTATATATTTTATACATTTATGTAATGTAAGGTGGGATATATTTATGCCCACTACCCCCCCCCCCCCCGAAAGTGTTTAAATGTGTTTTATTTATTGTTAAAATGTGCCTTACATTGGAAACAAAAATGCTTAATTTAATAAAAAAATTCATTAATTTACGTTACAATTTTTTTTTATTTTTTTCTATTCTCATTCTTTTATTTTGTCCTGGTGGATTTAATTTTTTTCATTTCATTGGCACGCCCTCAGAAAAAATCTATATATGCCCCTTGTATTTCTTAATGAAGGGGCAGAGCACAGATTGGATGAAAGTGGCCAAAACAGCAGGAAGTTGTCACATAAATTTACAGAACATAAATGCGGAAACTGTTTTTTTTAACAAAACATGTTATCATGATTCTCTGTACTTAACATTGCTACCTATGCAAGATTGTTGATACAGCGAGACAAAATTAGTCAAAAAGCAATCATAAAAGTGTTGTGCACTTTTGTGTTTATATAACATCTGCACTCCCCTTCCACTAATGGGGGCTGTGGCTGTGGATAGTATCAACTGTCACCAACGATATTTGAAGGTTTTGGTTATCATTTGAAAGTAAACAAATTAGATGTCAACTTTCCTGTTAAGCACACTCAACATCTTTTTAAAGAATATATATGAATAAAAAAACACACTTGAAATGGAATTTGTGGCAGAAATATTTTGCTACATAGAAGACCAGAAAACCACAGGCAATTGGGTAAATAAGTCTCATTGATTTGATTATTCTACACATATTAAGGTTTTTCCATTATTCGAAATGTTTATTTAAGTACAAAAGCAGAGTAAAATGCCTAAAACAAAATCACTGGGTTACTTCTGTCTGAAACATTACCCCCTTAGCCTGTAATCAGAGCATATTATTGCAATTTCTAATGCAGAATGTTCTGCAAAGTCATAATATTGTTGAGAGGTAAATGGCTAGAGCTTTTTAATGCAATTTTGAAGTAGTTTGCACACATACATGAAAATATATTATTTCAAAGTTAGTGTGCATATACACTGTAGATACATATATAATTTTTTTTTTGTAAAAAAATAACAAAAAAAAAACAAAACTGAAAATACAACAAACCTTGTTAACAGGTTTCGGCCTAATTTGCCCAGTGTTATCCATTTTGTCATTGTGTCTATTTCTCTTTTGATAAAAACTGTGAACATATTTTTTTTTTTTTTTTTTTTGTGAAAACTGTTATTCTTAAAC